>OX493394.1:14776267-16026267 GCA_950371165.1 Lacanobia oleracea
CCCAGCACTCTCAATAAGAGGTCTAAAGACTTACTTTAAACATTATTTTGAAGCTTGTAACTGCCTTCAAATGTATCTGAAGTTTCATTAGTATCCTGTAAGTATTTAACAAGTTATGATGATATTCAGTTCCTCAGGAGCACGGTCTTGATGCGTGCGGTGTTATTTGGCCACTGGATTGGATATATGAACTGAATGTTATGTCAATTATTAGTTTTTTAGTTCAGTTGTATATCAGTAAAATTTCAGCTCAGTACATTGGATAATTAATGAGATAATACGATTAAAGTCATTAGGAAGTGAATGACCGTGGTAACCCGACCAAGTTTAGGTGGTTATGAAAAAGCGAAAACGCAGAACATTATGGTACCTTCTAAAATATGTAGGATAGTGTTGCAAATTTAGTACAGACATGTACACAAGTTTTAAAAAAAACTACATGATTATTAAAAATGTTTATTTACAGGTAAAATAATCATTTCAATTGAACTTTTAAAGTATTAATAAACTTATACTTAAAACAATCACAGATTAAAATTAATTTTGCTTTTTTGAAATTTTTTACTATTTTTTATTTAAATTATAGATTTCAGTATACACAGTACACAGTTACAGTTTTTATTTAAATATACCCACACATATTGGAATGTGTAATGATCACAGACAATAAATAATATACAATGGTTTTTTTCAGTTAACACTAAACTTACGTATTTTAGTACTAATACCTACTTATTTCAATTAAAATCACAGATCAATGGTAATATTATATGACATCACAATGTAGTAAAATCCTCACAGTTAGTCCTACTGTTTTGTTGTCACATTTCAAATATCACAGTTTCTTTCCTAAGTACAAATAAAATGAATTTAAACTATTTAAAAATCACAGATCAAAAATAATAAAATTAAGTAATATTAAACTGCAGTCATAACTAAGTAAGCATTACTTTTAACTAATTACAATCTCAAAAAATCAACGAGTAAAGGTACATTCTAAAACTTTGTTGGTTTTTGTATAAAAATCACAGATCATTTTGTAAAATGAGTATCCAAATACTTAAGTAACTTTGTGAAACAAAAGTTGTCATAAACAGAGATCTAGTCGCTCTAGAGAGACCATAAGCGTAGGCAGATTTTGTTGATTCTTACGTCAGTTGATGAAATGGTCATGATTTAGGTTCTATATTAAAAAGTGTGAAATATGTGTTCGCCATCTTTAATTTAATAAAAAACACATTGCTTCCGACTGAATAAGATTGGAGACGATTTTTTAAATTATTATTATTATTATTACCACATCTATAAAAAATGTGACTAGCATTAAAATTCACAATTTTAAAGTAAAAATACACGTCAAGTGACAATACAAAATCTATAAAATAGTTTTGTATTTTAGATAAATTAGATATTACAATGAGATATTATCAGATTGTAATGTATAAATAATCGCGTGAGGCGTTAAATTAATCTGACTCTTCTGAATTTTGCTATACATATCGTCATAACATTGAAAAGTTCTAGTTTGTGTTCGATAGCAATGAGCTTTGTAGTGGCCAACTCCTGCGAAGCTGAGAGGTGGATTAAATTCAATGACTGCCAAGATCACATTTATAATCTATTATTAATTTCAATATTAATTGGGATATCATTTAGCTGTATATTAATATCATGAAGCTCAAATATTATCAAATGGTTCAAATGATAATTAAATGAAACTGTGCCTATTCTGCAAGAAACACAAAGTGGTGAGAAATCGTTTATCATTCCTGCTTCTACAGACTCTTGTAAATTTGAAATACCTTTTTGTTTTATGAGATCTATATTCAATGGCAAGTATTTGCATTCAAATGTCTCTTTGTTTTTGTGGCTAGTGCAATTTGCGTTTGAGCAAATTCTTTTTCTAGTAGCGGAAAAGTATGAAATACAAATTTCTTCTAATATTTTTGTAATATTACAGGCGCAATTTATAACATTGGAAGTAGTTCCGTTATTTTTTTCAAAATTTGCACAAAAAATATTACTTAAAAGTACATCTCTTTGGTTGTAGAGTTTTTGGCTGAAGTTCTTTGCAGTAGCAAGATTTGCGATAAACGTCGTAAAAGCGTCATTTTGCATTCTTTTACTGTTGTTGATCTCCTGTCTAAATGTATTTCTTTCTTTGTAGGCTATGGCTAATGCTTGCGAGATTGCGTCAAATGCACAAGTATTAGTCAGAATTATACTCTTATTTCTAGATATGGCTACGTTGCCATTTTGTAATATATATATAGGTTTTATGCTAACTTTTGTTTTTTTGCGAGAAACTGCAAGACCTCGCCAGTTTTCTACTTCAACAGGTTCGTCCTGAAATATAGACTCTAATTCAAAGTCCTCATTGTACTTCACGTTTCGTGTATGAACTGCTGTATTTCTATTTATTGGTAAGTTTTGAACATTTGAATTTTCTAAGTTATACGTAGATGTCTGCGGAATAGGCGCATTTTGTAAAACTGCAATGTTGCTTTTTGTTTCATGTGTCAAGTCAAAATCATTAACTATATTTCTTTTTTGTAAAATGTCTTTATTTAATTTTGTTTTTACTAAATTTTCAGAAATGTTTAATTTGACAGACCCATTTATAAAACTATAGTGTTGTACTATGAACTCATCAAGTCGTATTCGCTCATCTTTCGTATTATAATATATGGTCTTTAGGTCCTTAAAGTGATTTTCATTATTTGAACTACTAGCTACTTCTTTTGCATTGACAAAATATTTGGTCATAACATTACCCCACATAGGTAATTTTCGCAACAGCCTTTTTAAAGTATCGTTTATAGACGGCAAATAATACTCATTTATTTGTTCATGCTTTGGGTCAAGTAATAGCAAATATAACTTTTCCGTTTCTATTATTTTGTTGTAATAATTGATAAGAGGACAAACAGTACCTGTATTCATAGTTACCTCGTCATGTTCATCTAGAAAATGTTTATCTGTTTGATCATCGTTATCGACACCGATCACATTAGAATCATCCTTATAATCAATCAAACGCTGTAGAGCTTGCTCATATTTGCCACATAGCTGACCATCTAAACCAGGACTAATATATTTGTGTAATGATACTGTTACTATATCATTGATAACAGATTTTATTTCCTTGTAACAATGTAGTGTATGAATTTTCTTTAAACAGTTAATATAAAAATATTTGCATTTTTCTGACGCTTTGTCAAAACTACTTTGTTTAGGCAGTTTTTTAAAAAAATGCGATTTGTCTAACCGAATGTAACAAGCCGGCACTCAAACATCTAGCCCTTCTAAAAGCGAAAAACACTGCGATAAATAACCATTTGTATCGGTATGAAGAAAAGTACGACATATAGCTCCTAGTAGTGCAGATGAATCGTCACATACTATTTCTTTGGGTAATGATCGATTTACTGCCCATGTACTTAACCAAGTAGCTATAGCTTCAATTGTGTGTGATTGTGATACCATATAACATAAAGGAATACTGGTACTGGCAGTGTATGCCATGACAGCATATAGAAAAGTATGTTTAGCGTCTTTAAGACTTACTCCTGGAGGCGCTATCGGTTGAAAAATCGAACCAGTTGCGTCGATGGACAAAACAGTGTGTGTATTTTTTAAAACGTCATCATAATATTTACTTTGTTCATTTGTCCATAAGTAAATATAAAAAGGGACAAGAGAAAATTTCCGTATAAATGTATCGAATGGGGAACTTTGAGACATTGCATAGATGGATAATATTGTATTTTTATCAAATTGAAGGGCCCTTTTAACTTCATGTCGTATTTTCCTTAAATTACCTAATTTAGGTAGCGTTGGAGGTTCTTTTGGATTATCTATTTTCATGAGTTCATCAGCCAGCAAAGTTCTGACTTTAAGCGCCTTTTGATACTTTAATTGTACAGCAAGTTTTTGTTTTCGTGTTGATGTAAGTTTATTTTTAACATTCAAATCGTGGACATGCTCTTTCTTGTAGGTATTTATTTGACAAATTACCTCTAAAAAATTTTCAGTTTTAGGAGATATGTCAACAATAATAACTGCGCCACACTGAGTACATTTTCCATTGCATTTAATAGAGTCAAACAGAAAGTTCGTAGGTACGTAATTATTTTTAAAAGCAAACGTACAATTAAGATCTGTTTTTTTCCATATTTGATCTTGCAGCTCATTAGTCCAACTTTTCTGTAACAACGTGTGGTTTTTGGGTGCAATACGTTTAAATTCGTGAATATCCATTAGAAACTTTACTTTGAAATCAGAAGTACTGTTGCTATCATCAATATTTTCAAAATCACCGTTACTGTCAAAGTACTTTCTTTTTTTGTCTGTTACGTCATTAACCCGTACATCTGTGACACTATCATGGAAAAAATAAAATTTATTACGTCTCACTGACATTTGTATGGCCATTTTAGACATCTTATGTTGAAACATTTCATAAAATTCATTCTGTATACGTTCATATACATCATGAGTAATAGAAGGACACGACTTATTAAATATATATGCATATTTAGAAATAATGCGTTTTTGATCTTGCAATGGTATAGCGCTTTTTCTACCTGCCATTTTGTTAAGTCAATTCTTGATTGAGTGCACGAGAGTATTCACTGTAGATAACGGGCTAAGAAATTAAATAATTGGGGTCCGCCAATATTGGTTGATGAGAAGATTGCCATTCCATCGTACGTCGGTCATCAGAACATCTAAAACAAAACAAAAAAAAATAACTGAAAATATATATAATAATAAAATAAAATATAAACAAGTTTTATTAAGAGCTAAAGGGCTGTCGAATTGTAATATGAAAATAGAGGAAAAAGAACGGAGATTCAAAACAATATTGAACACCATAAATGCCTATTAACTGATAAATAGGGTATATAATAAAACGCATGATTTTATAATACTATGTGATAATAATATGCATTAAATACGTTATATCGCGCTCCCGAGGAAAAAATTTCACCTAAAAAATATATTTAAGTAACACTATTATAACAACTCGTAACAAAAACTCATAATAACAAAAGGTACAATTTTGTATACGCCGCCCGGAGACGTTACATACGGGGTGCGGGGGGCCAAAGTCCGAGTGACACACCAATCGCGCGCTCCGATGGAACCGGTTTGAAATGGTTGCGTCATGTGAGCTCACTCGAGTCTATGGCAGAAACTCAAATGAAACTCTAAAGTAACTAGAAGTTGCAGTTTCGTTGCAGTTGCGTTTCACCGTGTATTTAGGGCCTAACAACTTTTGCCTGTAATAGCGCGCTTATTTAGAGCGTTTTTATTTACCTACACGTTACATTTGTAGTAATCTACTTACTATATGTATGTAGTAAAATCTATTTAAGTCCTGATCCATAATAATACAGATTGTACAGTGGCCAGCAGGTCAACCTACCTAAATCGTAGTTAGATATAAGTACGTACTCACCGTAGATTGAGAGTTTCTGAGTTACAGACGTAGAGAATGTCAAACGATATTTTTTATAACTTCACCACGCAGCCATAGTCGCCACCACACTCATACGTAAGTATTATGTCGCCATCACCGCGTCCATCATCGCGGCCCACGGCTATTGCTATGTTGCCATTCTGTTTATACCTACAATAAAAAGAAAGAGTACATTTTTTGTCTAAATCCATAATGGGGATAACGGTAAAAATCGGTCGCTAAGTCATGAATTTCATTAATCAAGTTTCAAGTCATGTTGACAATGTACTACACAAAAACCTTCCACTTGAATCAATCTATTAAAAACCTGCTTCAGTATCCGTTGCGTAGTTTTATAGATTTAAGCAAACAGGTACCGACAAACGGAAAGCGACTTTGTTTTGGTACTATGTAGCGAAGGATAAATATGTCGTTATCATTGTTGAGAATTCCAGTCCAGGTAATAACTAAGTACGAGAAAAAAAGAAAATAATAAGAAAGGTTCTAAAATCAAATAATTAAGCATTAAAATAAATACAGTTTTAGATAAGTACCTAACAGTCTACATATTATTAATAATTTTGCCACTATTTCTGTAGTTACATTATGCAAGCTTACCTTGTTCGTGAATTCAGCAAGCAGCCCGCACCATAATTAATATGATCATCAATAGAAGCACTCCACATTAGCAGCAGTAATTCGCCACACTTGTTATTATAAATAGCTCTCACGCACTCGATGAATATTTGCAAAAACAGGAAACGGAACTGCCGAAGCGCACGCGCACTCTCTACAAGATGAATTATGTGATTATGGAGCATGTTTAGTGCGTTATGCAAACAATGTATTATCCCTTCACCCCACCCCTCCCGCGTCCCACCGAACTACATGTTAAATCGGTGATTTTTGTTATGTCTGTGCAACTGGAAGATAATAATAATGTTTTCATAGTACAGAAAATATTATTATATTATTGTGTATTTAACAGTGTACGCGTCTGTACCGAAATTGTAAGGTGTATTATACTAAACATTTCAAAAGATAGTATAATGTTCTGCGTTTTCGCTTTTTCGTAACCACCTAAACTTGGTCGGGTTACCACAGTCATTCACTTCCTAATGACTTTAATCGTATTATCTCATTAATTATCCAACGTACTGAGCTGAAATTTTACTGTTATACAACTGAACTAAAAAACTAATAATTGACATAACATTCAGTTCATATATCCAATCCAGTGGCCAAATAACACTGCGCGCATCAAGACCGTGCTCGTGAGGAACTGAATATCATCATAACTTGTTAAATACTTACAGGATACTAATGAAACTTCAGATACATTTGAAGGCAGTTACAAGCTTCAAAATAATGTTTAAAGTAAGTCTTTAGACCTCTTATTGAGAGTGCTGGGACCAATTGAAGTGTTTTTCTATTTAATGAAATAACCTTTAAGCTATGTATTATTTTGGTTTTTTTATTGAAAAACAAATTTAAACTAGTTCCTAAGAAGTCATGTACAAAATATGATAAGAATCCGTTTAACCGTTTCAAAGATCTAGCAAAACCAGAAACGTTACTCCAGCAAAATCTCGAATAACTTCGCAACCGAAGAAAACTTGAATACAAAATAAGGCACAACATTTACTTCATCTAGACAACTAATTTTATAGCTAGTTTTTATTTAAATATTCCCATTAGAAAGAAAAAGGTCTGGCTAGGGTAACGTTACCGCAGCAGGAAATGTTTTTGTGAAATAATTAAAAAACTATAAGCGCAACAAATTTAAAAATGTGCGCAACAATTACAGAAGCCGCAAATCTAATTATCTATAAGATTCAAATTACCATTTTCGACAACATCTGGCCAGGGTAACGGACACTAAAAAACTATGTTTATCTTCTTATCTATTTTGTGGCTTTATGCCTTGCCTGACCATGAAGATGTGTACATATCTGGATAGGGCTGAGTGCCAGCTTTCCAGTGCCTATGGTTTAAGACCTAAATTCCTAGATGCCCTAAAAACTTAGCACTGAAGGTGCGTGTACATGATGGTTTTCTTCAACCACCCTACTATGTTCGAATGTGAAATGACTATTTTGTGTATACCTTCGATTTGGCTGATTTCCATCAGCCAATCAGAACACGCCCTCAGGGTGCTATTGGGAATGTGTAAGGGAAATGTGCAGCCCTACCTATTGACTATAATTTTCTTTGAAAATATGTTTTCCCCAGAACATCTTTTACGTGTTTGGGGAAAACGACAAACATATGACTTTAAATTGATTACATAGCTTACAAACTATCACTATGGAAGTACATAAGCTTCTAAATTCAGTACATAGGCCTACGACTATAGGTACATAGGTACTATCTATGCGAGTTATACAATGTTAAATGCGTCTCCGCGAACATTTCTATTGCTATTTAAGTATATAAGCTTCTAACTTAAAAAACATATAGGCTTACGAATATAAGTACATAAGGCTGTTTATGCGAGTTATATAAATCAAAATGCTCCGTCGCGAACATCAACCTCCATCACTCAAGTTTATTAATGAACAGGAATAAAAAGAGAAAAGCTGTACAGCGGCAGCACGTCCTTTCGCATAAAGTGCACCTCTCTAATATACGAGGTCTGCACTCAAATCTCGCCGCAGTCCATCACCATCTTGAGACCGAGAAACCAGCGCTCTTGTTCCTGTCGGAGACGCAGATCGGATGTCCGTAGGTCCTGTCGTCGTGTCATACCTGTCTTACCCTGGGTTTACCCTGGAGCACCACTTTAGACCCCGCGCGGGTGTATGCATGTACGCCCGGGACGACATCTGCTATCGGCGTCTCCGCTACCTTGAAGACTCCAGGTTCTCAACGCTGTGGGCTATGGTGGACACAGGTCTAGACAAAATTGTCTACGCATGCGTCTACCGTTCGCACAGCGGTGATTTGGAGACAACTGGGCTTACACAGCACCTGAGTGAGGCGGCGGATGCGGCTCAGCAGCGGTACCCTTCTGCCCAATTGGTGTTACTGGGGGACTTCAATGCCCACCATCAGGAGTGGCTCTTCCCATACCAGTGCACAGACCATGCTGGACGAGACGCGAAAGCTAGCGCTTGCGCTAAATCTTACCCAGCTGGTCCAGGGGGCAACGAGGGTGCCGGATGTTGATTCGCACACTGCCAATTGCTTGGACCTTCTGCTGACAACAGATCCAGACCGCTATTCGGTTTCGATTTCATCACCACTGGGTAGTTCCGACCACTGTCTGGTGAAGTCTGTGTCTGTCTACTCTCCGCCCGATCCTAGCCCAAGAGGCACCCGGCGGGTATGGCGATACAAGTCAGCAGATTGGGATGGCATGCGATCTTTCTTCGCATGTTACCCTTGGCAGCCTACTTGCTTTTCTTCCACTGATGCTACGTCGTGCGCGGACGCCGTGACGGATGTGTTGCGGAGGGGAATGGAGTACTACATTCCGTTCTCAATATCTGGCGAAGCTCGTCCTTGGTTTGGTGCCGAGTGCAATCGCGCCGATGCGCTTAAGCACGCGGCGTACCTAGCTTGGGTCGACGCTCGTACGCGCAAAGCAAATGACGTGAGTCAGAAGAAGAGAGCCTTCAACAGGGCTGCCAAGTCCTGCAAGAAGGTGTTGCGGAGGGCTCGGTTTGACCACATTAGCCGAATAGGGAACAAACTTGCTTCATACCCAGCAGGTAGTAAGGCTTTTTGGTCCCTGGCTAAGTCGGTCGAATCGAACTTCTGCCGCCCCTCACTACCACCACTGCTGAGACCCGACGGGACGCTGGCCCACTCCGCTGAGGAGAAAGCGAACTTGTTTGCTTCTTTGTTTGCGGAATCTTCACGTCTGGATCCTGGTGGCGCGACGCCCTCCGCCTCTCCTGGTGAATGCGAGTCGAGTATGTCGAACATTCGCATTCACCAGAAGGACGTCCGTAGGGTACTGCGTAACCTAGACGTGAACAAGGCTAGTGGTCCCGACGGGATACCGGCAATTGTTCTGAAGACTTGTGCGCCTGAGTTGTCTCCGATCTTGAGCAGCCCGTGCTCAAGAAGGGGTAGTCGAGCTGACCCGTCGAATTATAGACCCATCTCGGTAACGTCCATACTCTGTAAGACTATGGAACGCGTGCTGAATCATAAGCTCCTGGCGTACCTAGAAGCGAATGATATCCTTAGTGACCGGCAATACGGGTTTCGCCGAAATCGGTCAACTGGGGATCTTCTAGCGTATGCCATTCACATCTGGAGTGAAGCCATAGAGAAGCACGGGGAGGCACTGGCGGTCTCCCTTGACATCTCGAAGGCCTTCGACAGGGTCTAGCACGATGGCCTTATTAGTAAGCTTCCTTCCTTCGGTCTGCCCGCCGGTTTGTGTGATTGGATCGCAGATTTCCTGAGGGATCGGTCTATCCGAGTGGTCATAGATGGCTGCTCGTCTGGACTGCTGGATATTAATGCCGGGGTTCCTCAGGGGTCGGTGCTTTCGGCAACACTGTTCTTGCTGCATATTAATGATCTGCTTAAACCCGGTACCTTTGGGTATGCAGACGACAGCACTGTTACTGAAAGATACGTGTCCGACGCACGAGCTGGTGGGTCGCAGATCCGGTCTCTCCGGGAGGCAATGGTTTAGCGTTTGAACGTGTCCCTACAGGCGGTCTCTGATTGGGGCGATGCCAATCTGGTCAAGTTCAATGCTGCTAAGACCCAAGCGTGTCTATTTTCCGCCAAAAGGAGCCAATTCCGCCCAGCTCCATCTTTCCGCGGTGAAACCGTGCCGATAACCGACCATCTTGAGCTTCTTGGGGTTACATTAACATCTACTCTCAATTTTGGCCCTTACATAGAGGCAAAAGCTCAAGTGGCTGCAAAGAAGTTGGGGATTCTGGCTAAGGTGAGACGGTACTTCACGCCGGAACCGCTGCTCAAACTCTATCAAGCGCAAGTTCGATCGTGTATGGAATACTGCTCTCATCTTTGGGATGGATCTGCCAGATACCAGCTTGATGCCCTTGAGTCAATTGAGAAACGAGCCAAGAGGATCATCGGCAATGAGAGGCTCGTCGCGTCGAAGCTCCAAAGTCTTGAACATCGACGACGAGTTGCTAGCCTGTCGGTTTTTTACCGGTTGCATTTTGGGGAATGTGCGACGGAATTGCATAATTTAATTCCGCCAAGCCCGTTCCATCATCGGACCACAAGACGAACGGCGATGCGCCACCGGTACATGGTGGACATCCCACCCATACACACAAAACGTTTTGGGAACACATTCATAGTGCGTACAGCTAAGGAGTGGAATTCCCTGCCGGAGTCTGTGTTTCCTGATAGCTACAACCTGGGAGTCTTTAAATCAAGAGTGAATAGGTTATTTCTAGGCAAGCGTGCTCCATCTTCGACCACATCCTCGCTTACCATCAGGT
The DNA here is from genome assembly GCA_950371165.1 of Lacanobia oleracea. Taxonomy (NCBI): domain Eukaryota; kingdom Metazoa; phylum Arthropoda; class Insecta; order Lepidoptera; family Noctuidae; genus Lacanobia; species Lacanobia oleracea. The sequence goes on from OX493394.1 coordinate 14,787,176, forward strand.
GAGATAGTGGTCAAACGCGTGCCTATCAATAGTAAAAAAAAAAAAAAAAAAAAATTCATGAACACTTATGGGAAAATATTTTTTCTTTTATTAATTTTTTTCGTAAATTTTCTAATGTTTTTAAATCAAACACCATGATCGGTCCAGCCGTTCTCAAGTTATAAGTGTTCAAACAAACCCCAATTTGTTTAATAATATACTTTGTCCAAAAGCTTACTAATAACATATCTAAGGACATAATTTACGACTTCCTTGCGTTGATCGTCGTATCTTGAGTGAACTAAAAAGCTTTATTAACTACTAAATGCCTTTGGAAATACTAAACTTTGGACTAAATTTTAAGTTCAATACGTGTAAACCAGCCATTACATGTTGTTTAAACTAAATGGATCAAAACATTTTTAAGCTTTTAGAGTATGTTTTGTTGTGGGTTGTTAAATTTTAATTTAATGTCCCTACATTAGAAAACTAAATGTAAAAATTGGCATACATTTTCATACATAAATTGATTGTTTGATAATTTACAGCTCGGGGGTGCCCCATGGAGAGTAGACATCCCTCTGCAGAGTATCCTAGTGATAGGATACGACGTGTGCCACGACACCCGCTCCAAGGAGAAGAGCTTCGGCGGCTTCGTGGCGACGCTGGACCGGCACCTCACGCGCTACTACTCCGCGGTCAACTCGCACACCTCGGGCGAGGAGCTCAGCGCACACATGGGCTTTAATATTGCGGCAGCCCTGCGCAGATATCGAGAGCTAAATGGTAACATACTTCTGTTTCTGACCTTCCTTCTGTTACCTACATCATTACCGTTGATGTTTCATCCTCACATAATTAATTACTGATTAATTAGCTGAGGTTTATGCACCAACAGCAATTATATTATTAATGTACACACATCACAAAAAGTTTGCGATAACTGGCATAAGCTGTTAAATTTTTTATTAATCAAGAAAAAAAATTTGTTGTGTTTTCTTTAAATAGAAAAACCCTAATTGAATTTTTAACCGACTCCAAAAAGAGGAGGTTCTCAATTCGGTTGTTTTTTTTATGTTTGTTACCTCATAACTGCACCATTTATGAACAGATTTGAAAAAAAATTGTTTCATCTGAAAGGGTATACTTCTCGATTGGTCCCATTGTCACGATGTCAGAATCTGATGATGGGATCAACCCTCAAATTTTATAGGCACATAGTCTTTTTCATGAACTTTCTAACGCAATTCAGATATTTGTGCCTGGTAATCATCATCTCATGTTGCTGAGCTGATGATGAAAGGTATCAAATAGGATCTGATGATGAGATCCCATGAAAAATGTTTGTTCAGCTATACGAGGGTGCGTTTTTAAGTTCGCGGAATGGGAGGGTAGATGATAAAAATAGGTCATTATCGAGGTGGCCACGACTTCAGCCACTCAATATTAGTATAAATACCAGGTTTTGTCTTAATTGGGTCATTAGTCTTTGAACTATCGTCAAGCAAACAACTCAATCGGGAAGAAAGTGTGCATTATGGAAAAAATCGAGTACCGTGCCGTAATAAAGTTCCTTACCAAGCAAGAAAAGTCAGTTCAAAACATACTGGAAGAGATGGAATCCGTTTACGGGGACTCTTGCCCGGGTAAAACCATGGTTTACAAGTGGCATTGTCTTTTTAAACAAGGCAGGACCTCACTTGAAGACGACCCGCGGCCCGGACGGGCGATCGAGGTGACTACTCCGGAAATCATTAAAAATGTCGAAAAAATAATATTGGAAGATGCCAGACTAAAGAAGAGACAGCTTGCAGAAATGGTTGGAGTATCGGATACAACAATTTTCAAAATTCTACACGATCATCTTGGCATGACAAAGGTCAGTGCAAGATGGGTGCCAAGAATGCTCACGCCGCCTCAGAAACAACGCCGCGTGGAGTGTTCTCGCACGTTTTTGGACCTCTGTAACGAAGATAAGGATGGACTATTGAGTCGAATTGTTACTGGAGATGAAACTTGGGTTCATCATTATGAGCCTGAGTCAAAACAGGACTCTATGCAGTGGCACAAAAAAGGTACACCACCACCCAGAAAGTTTAAAGTGTCACAATCGGCTGGGAAAATCATGGCAACATTGTTTTGGGATTCGGAAGGGATTCTGTTGACCGATTATAAAGATAAAGGCGTTTCTATTACCGGAGAATACTATGCTTCTATCCTCGAGAGGTTGAAAGAAAGTATTAAAGAAAAAAGGAGGGGAAAATTGACCAAAGGTGTCCTTCTTCTTCACGACAACGCGCCTGTTCACAAGAGCCGTGTTGCGTTGACTGCCCTGCATAAGGTGGGCTTCGATATTTTAGACCATCCACCCTACAGCCCAGACCTGGCTCCCAGTGATTATTACCTCTTTCCAAATCTGAAAAAAGAACTTCGTGGAAAGAAATTTTCAACTGATGAAGAAGTGAAGGACGCGGTTTTAGCTTATTTTCGGACAAAGACAAAACATTTTTTTATGAAGGTATACAAAGGTAATTGAAAGATCTGAAAAATGTATTAGGGTAGCAGGTGAATATATTGAAAAAGAAAAATAATTTAGTATTTTTATTTTCACTCCTTGCCCTCCATTCCGCGAACTTAAAAACGCCCCCTCGTACTTTAGCCAATTGTCAGCCGATTTGGATGATTCTTTTTTTGTTTGAAAGAGTATTTTCTTGGACTGGTTCCGTTTCAATTTGGTGAAGATCTGACGAAGAACTTAGGAGGTAGGAACACTTAAATAAATGATAGCAAAGGGATCGGGATTGCTGAAATCGCATGTTTTTTTTTGTGTTTACACCAGTTCTTTACATAACATTGCGCCGGTAATGGGTTAGGTACCTGCATACCCATTACCGGCGCAATAAACCGGTAAGTACCACAAAAAGTGAAAAATGAAAAACGTTTTTACAAAAAATATAACCGACTTACAAAAACAAAACACTACAAGGTACGAAATAACTTCGGAAGAAAGAAAAAAACTTTAATTTCGGGATTCGGTGTCAAAAATCGAAAAATAACCAAAAACACCGACTTCAGAAATTAAAGTTTTTTTTCTTTCTTCCGTAGTTATTTCGTACCTTGTAGTGTTTTGTTTTTGTAAGACGGTTGTATTTAAAAAAAATACTTTTTACTAACGAAAATTGAGTCAGAATTTAATTGTAACAGGAATTTGATAGAACGAAAAAGACTGTTTAGCCAAACTTAACAACAATCTATACTAATATATGTATAAAGCTTAAGAGTTTGTTTGTTTACTTGAACGCGCTAATCTCAAAAACTGCTGGTCCGATTTGAAAAATTTTTTCAGTGTTTGATAGCCCATTTATCGAGGAAGGCTATTGGCTATATATCATCACGCTAAGACTAATAGGAGCGGAGCAGTAAAGAAAATTGTGACGCAGACAAAGTTGTACGGGTTTACTAGTAATTAATAAAAAGGTTAATATTCAACTAGCGACCCGCCCCGGCTTCGCAGTTGCAAATAATTTACTTAAACCTTCCTCGAGAATCACTATTTCTATCTATTTAAAAAAAAAACCGCATCAAAATCCGTTGCGTAGTTTTAGAGATCTAAGCAAAAGTCGCTTCCGCTGTCTGTAGACAGACATCGGAAGCGACTTTGATTTATGTATGTAGTGACCAAATATAACTCCTCCCCTGGCTTGAACACATGCGGAGATCCTCCTGGGCATGCTGAGGATCAAGTTATCCAGCATTTCTTGGAGTAACCTGTCCCATTCTTGAGTCCCAATTTTTGTGAATAAAAATAAAAAAATGTTTTATTTTTTAATTTCAAACAGGGTTTTTCTATTTAAAGAAGACACAACAATGTTTTTTTCTTGATAAAGTTAAATTTAAAAAAATATAACATCTTATGCTAGTGATAGCAAACTTTTTTTGATGTGTGTATGTACAATGTACATACTAAATATTGTAAAACTTATTTGACTTGTGTGTTCAAATGAAGTTTTGTGAATGGAATGTTTTTTTTTTTACTTTAATTTATTTTAAGGGATTGTTCAACTTTATTTAATTATTATAACTTTGTCAAATTTTAACAGAAAACTGCCCAAATATAATAATAATTTCTTGAAAACAATATTCCGAAGTACGCAATTATTCTGAAATTAATAACGTTTAAATAAATATTTTCTTGCAGATGGTAATTTGCCACAACGTATTTTCATCTACCGTGACGGCGTGGGTGATGGACAGATTCCCTACGTGCACAGTCACGAGGTAAGTCGAGTATGCCTTCATTTTTTTTTTTGTTCTAAAGCTAAAAGAAAAAATGTAGGTAATCGAAAATTTCGTCCGACCCAGATGCAAGCACAGGAATTGCTTGGAAACTATTTTGGTACTACATACTTTCTTGTTATTATTTATTTTAAACTTTATGTAATATAGTGGTATATGGGCGGACGTCATGGATAATTTGTAATAAGGCATTCCCTATCAGTCAAATATCACCTCAAGAGTTCACAAACGGCGCTTAAGTTTTTATGAATACTAACTAAATTAAGCATCGTTCAGACCAACGTACTGTCGGCTGACTGTGAGTACGCGTTACGAAGTTGTCGCTGGCTGCTCGGTGAGCGTACTCACAGACGACGGCGGACAATAAGTTTGGTGTGTACAATGCCTTATTTGTATATTTCCATTATGTATGTAGAACACAATTAAAAAAAGAAAACTAAAATGACATAGGTACTTTTAAAGAGTATGCTATTTAAATTAATAATAATAATTCTTTATTTTCTGACAACAATGATGAATTAAATGCTTTTTCTGAATTGTTTTTTTTTTTGTTAAAATATATTTGCGTTTTAGGACGCATTTTCTTCGAGCCCATTGAATACAAATAGCTTGACCTATCTTGACTAGAAGATTTCAAACTCTTATCAAACAACGAAAAAATTGAAGACTGAAAAAAATAATACGAGTATTATTAATTTCTATGTAGCGTTAAACACTAACATTGGAGCCATCTAATTACGAAATAACATTAGCGGTTACTCTCTACGTTTACGATCAAGTGGACAAAATTCTATTATAACTTAAATGGTGTTCTCTTTCTAGGTGGCCGAAATAAAGAAGACACTGGCTGAAGTTTATGGCGAGGTCGAATACAAAATGGCGTTCATAATTGTTTCTAAGCGCATCAACACTCGCATTTTCCTGGACCGCGGCCGCAACGGCGAGAATCCTCGCCCTGGCACCGTCATCGACGACGTCGTCACTCAGCCCGAGCGGTTAGTTGTTGTTACACATACATAAACTCACGGCTCCTTCCAAGTAGGCAGAAACAACAACGTCACCTGCTACAATCCATACAAACTGTTTTTGCTTTTATTACTTTCATACATCTGGACATACATGAAGGCTGGTTGCGAAGAATAAAAAGCTTAAGGTCTATACATGTCTTTCTAGGAGTCTTAAAGGCTTATTGTTATACAAGGATACTGATGTGTAGGCTTTCCATTCTTTTTATATAGCTTGGAAAACATTGAAAAAGAAAATGTAATAAAATATTTTCTCCATCAATACTTAGGTGACAGCGACAAGGTAACAAGCGTAATTCAAATATTTTTATGATGGTGGAGCTTCATGACCTTAAGGTGAATGTTACGGATTGCTCATTGCCATTTTCCCGCGAGATGGCGCTGAAGTCAACATTTTCAGTTTTATTTTGTTTCGAGTGTAATTGGAACAATATTAAGTCGCAGAAATAATGGTGCGACAATCGGATATTCCACTTTATCAAAATTAGTCAAAATACGGCATAAAAACCCTTCTGATTCGCTGATGACCATTTTAATCATTATTATCAGTATTGTTCAACATACAGCTTCATACTGACCGGCAAATTCAAAAAACCATAAAAATATTTGAATTTCGCGGGCTACCCTGGCGCATCCACCTTAATAATGTAATGCTGACGTTTTTTTTGTTTAATTGCGCAAATGTTGACTAGGCTTTTTATCGAGAGAGTGTATAATACCACGCTACGACCAATAAAAACGGAGCATTAATTTATTGATTCCAATTTAATTTCTTAGTACTAATTAATTTAATTTTTTTTTTTTTTTTTTTGTGTGTGATTTTAATTGTATTGAAATGGGTGTAAATGACCCGAATAAACGAATTTGATTCATTCATTAAGGTGAATGCTCCAGGGTAGCCCGCGAAATTCAAATATTTTTATGTTTTTTTGCAATTTGCCGGTCAGTGTGAAGCTGTATGTGGACCTAGTTAGTTCGAAAGAATAATTATTTCTGAATTATTCATTCTTTCGAACTACATGAACTTAAAGGGCTATATTGATGATTAAAATGGTTATAATTCTTTGGATAAATACGCGTTACGGTCGCGGATCGCATTTGGTCCACATACAGCTTCACACTGACCGGCAAATTGCAAAAAACATAAAAATATTTGAATTTCGCGGGCTACCCTGGAGCATCCACCTTAATGAAAAATGTGACACAGACGAAATTGCGCGGGCCAGCTAGTATAAATATAGATTGTCAGTCTGCGGACCTGAGCTGTACAAAGTACCTGAGTGAGAAACCATAACAAATTATCGCTTTGCTGTGGGCTATAAATAGCTTGTTATCTCAAGCTAATTTGTAGTCCCGAAGATGCTCGAAGATTTCCGACATCGAAAAACTTAAACTACATAGCTAGCTTAAAATGGCGCTGGCCAGGACTCAGGGCAAGTTGTGGTGATGATGATAGGTGGAGTAAGGCGGCGACCGTATGACATCCATGGACTGGAAATGTCGGTCATCCGGCGGGAAGATGATCAGGCGAAATATTTAATACATTGATAGTTTTCAATAGCCCAACTTTACTTTTTTCATAGTGTATTGTTAAAATGAACTAGCATCCACACAGAAACAGTATTGTGCTGCACTACATTGCGCATATTTCTGACTGTACTTGCGGCAGTCCACGTATAGGGAATAAAAACTAGGATGAAATTATGCTCGATAAAAGCGAGATGACCCTCACCGCTCGACGTAGAGGGAGTCGACGGAAATGTAACATTATTATCCTTAAAACGCGTCCTCTTATGGCGTGCGGCATTTTCAATTGGATTTATTTACGACTACCCTCAATGTTAAGCGATTTGACGCTTTTATTTGAACGCTTGGTGACTGAGAGGCCCTACTCAAACATTCTTCAGAAAGCATGAGATGACTATACTAAAGAATGTTTTGTTTTTACGTTACAGTTATGATTTCTACCTAGTGTCGCAGAATGTTCGTGAAGGCACCATCTCACCGACTTCGTACAATATTATCGAGGACACCACGGGACTTCACCCTGATCGGGTAATATATTATATTTTTTTATTTTTTTTATTAACCCACTTATTTTTGAGGGTTAAAATAACCATGATTCTGCCTTCGTATCAAATCGTCCTATTCACAAAACAAGCTATTCCCAGCCTATTGGAAAAGTACAGTTATGCTAAATACTTACTATCGGTCTTTCGTCAAGGCTCATTACTTTTTTTTTTATTTGATTTTAACAATCCTTTTTACAGAAATAACACCTACTTCCAAAATAACTTATTTTTAGGGTTCTGAACATCCATAAAAAACGGAACCTTTATAGGATCACTCGGGTGTCTGTTTGTCCATCTGTCAGAGCCAGTTTTCTCCGGATGCACCGATTATGTTGAAATTTGGTATACATATTGACTTCTGCGATCCAAACACGTACGCGTTACGTAAATTATTACATTTTTACTATGGGCGTCGAAACTGTATCGTGTGTAAAAAAAAAACGAATTTTTCCGCCAGGACTACACTACAATTACATGTTTCCACTAACTTAATCAACTATATGAAATATTTCCTAATGGGGTAAAAAGTAACAATTGAAAAAAAAGTACTTACGGTTTCTTCAAGTTCGTCGGTAAGCCCTTTAGTATTATTAAATATTTTAAGAATTTGTATCACATTTATGTTGTTTTCAGATGCAATGGCTGACATACAAGCTGACCCACTTGTACTTCAACTGCTCGTCGCAAGTGCGTGTCCCGTCGGTGTGCCAGTATGCTCACAAGCTCGCATTCTTGGCTGCGAACAGTCTTCACAGCCAGCCACATTATACCTTAAATGACACTTTGTACTTCCTGTAAATCGTTAATCTCGAGAGGTATTTTTTTTTTTAATTAGTGGTATTAACCACGCCAAACTTTATGATCACTGTCAATGTTTCTTCAGTCAGATAAGACCGAGACGAATTGTTGCGCGCCAAAACCGCGACGGGCTTCGAGCATCTGCGCGCAACCTTGCGTTTGTGTAAACTGACCCTTATACTCGGTGCCAAAGTGTCGCTATTGTTCAAAACATATCTAATAGTCATGATGATGATTATTAATGGCCGTATGTGATTATTTAATGGATAACTTGGGGTTTAAGGCAAATAGCCTTGACGACATGTATGACAGCCTATAAGGAATACTCAAAATTGGAATCTTTATTTGCTCGAATTTGCTGATAGTGCCTGCCAGTAATCAACGCATAAGTATGATTTGCTTTGACTTTTTTGTTTAGGTTAGTTACGTTTAAGGTTTTACAGTCCATGCTACTGTATTAATTACCTCATTTCATATATATTTTTTTTTTATGTTTTATTGATAGTGTTTCGTCCTTTTATAAAGTAGCTCTGTTTTGGTTATTTAGTGTCAAGTAGTCACATGACATACCACCGAGCGAAAGTCATAGATAGTTGTAAGCTTGTTTTTCATGTACTAGGCATTTGAGATGGCCTCAAATTAATTGTAAGTTCGCATTTTTTTATATTATATGAAAGTACTCATTCTTGGAATGTGTCTCAAGTTGACCATTTAAAAATTGCCGCAGGCAAAAAGTTGTTTACGTTAGTGATTGCCATAAAACCATGCCACAGGCATCAGTGATAAGATTTTTAAATTTAAGCGAATAAGTTAAGTGCGTAGCTGTTATCGTTATATTCTTGACATTCCTAGTAGTTTGATAGTGTTCCAGCCCAATTGTTGATTTAAAAGTATTATCAGAAGAATATTTGTAATATTAGACACATTTGTCGGTAGCTCCCATTTGTTCTATGAAACGTGATAGCATCGGACAAAATAAGACAATTAACATTTTCTTCTATGTACCTAGATTAGGTAGAAAATATTCTGGGACAACTAGTCATTGCACTTTGGTCCAAAGTACTTGAGCACACAAGACTCTTAAATTTCTTTTTTGGTTGCAGTTTGTTCGATGATGTCAGGATCCATAGAAAAAATGGGAATCTATTTGTGATACAAAATACTTACTCACTTTTGTAACTGTAATCATTAATCTAAGTAGTTTCAGCAATTGGGTTAACTTGTCATCTTTCGTATATATTTACGACTTGATCTTTTTTTTTATAACATGAAGGGCGTATACATAAAGGAAGCAGGTAACCAGCTCCAACCTCTCTGAGTGCTCGTTATCGGTACTAGTCCGTGTAGGTGACCGCAACATCAATGTGTTCCTTTTGATATCCCATAACTTGTAAGGTTAATATTCCTTATATAAAAGTAATACAAAAAGTCCTAGAAAAAGTGCCAGAAATACATAGTTTCGAAGATAATACTAAAACTAGACTCTCGATATGTAGGTATATCAAATCTAAGTTTCACAGAAAGGACGTAAATCTTTTTTAAAACGCTACGTCATATTTCAGGGCATAAATGATCGTGACTGCGATAAATAATTCATGTGTCAGGTCTCATTGATACCCTAGAGTTTAGGGAAAACAACAACGCAGATCGAAACTTGTCGGCGCTGGTTCGCCACACAGTGTAGTCTACCTGCGCAGACCAGGGGCCCTATTGTGACGTGTGTGAAGAAGGGATAGTGTTATGCGTCTTGTATAACTCCATCTCCCTCCCACACCATTATAATTATGGTTTTAAGATGTCATAATAGGATACCCAGCACCGACAAGCGCTGGCGACCCGCTTTCTACGTGTATACGCAATTAATTCTGTTTATAAAATATTTGTTACTATCGTCAGATACTATTGTTTATCCTTGCTGTTAGCTGGGTCTCAACGCATGACAAGCTCTTGACATAGCCCTGCTCAAGTTAAAACTTGCGTGGCAACCATGTGGATTAAAACGATAACTTAAAGCGTGTCTTGCAATAAAACAAAAGCTATAAACAAAATTAGATTATTCAGTATCCTCGAAAGTTTTATATCTTTTTGTACTTAATAAATCTTCTTTATGTATAGATATGTTTTATTTACCAAATTTCCCTTGCGATACATGTTAGGGTGGGTCAATTCACACTAGCGCAGAGACGAAGTGTGATGTATAGGAATGTCACCGGATAATGGCAAACTCCGTTATATTATAAAATGTGTGTGTGTGTGTACTCCCAGCGGAAGAATGTTTTTTTTTTATTTCAGTTTTCATTTACACGACGTTTATATACTAAAAATTGCCAGATTTTTAGTGTATGATGTTGTATAGTTGTAAGTTCAAAACAAAAATGGTCATTTTAGACCCATAGTCGGACAGAATTGAAACCTATCGTAGTTTTTCTGTTATAGCTATAGAAAAACCCATATTTACTATTTTTTATTTTATTTCGATGGCTATCACATGGTTATTACTATAATGAGCTTGATTATTCAAAGAAAGAAGAAGAAAGTATAGAAAGGTAATTCTTCCTCAACTTTTTATGCCTGTGATGTTTGTGCTTGTTCCGATTGGGTACCATTCACTGTAGTAAGGTAACAAGGATCTGATGATGGAAACCATAAAGTAAGTAGTGGCTCTCTTAGTTGACTACTCCTATACCCAACGTGTCTGGGTACCCTCATTTGAATACTGATCAGCACCAATGCAGCTGGTACAACGATCTGATGTTGGAAACCATAAAGGTGAGTAGTGGCTCACTTAGATGAATACTCCTATACCCATTGTGTTAGGGCTCATTTGAATTTTTCTGGTGAGCACTATTCATTGCAGTTGGTATTGGTAATGATCTAATGATCGAAACCATAAAGGTGAGTAGTGACTCACTTAGTTGACTACTCTTATACCCAGCATATTTGGGCTCATATGAATTGTACAGATGGGTTCTACTGTTGCAGTTAGTAACAACGGTCTGATGATGGAAACCATAAAGAAGAGTACCTAGTGGCTTTTTTAGTTGATTACTCTTTCGCTTATCGTGTTTGGGCTCATGGATTGTGAGGAGTAGTACTAATCATTGTAGCTGGTAACAACGATCATATGCAAACGAGCATATTATGGAAACCAAAAATGTGATTAGTGGCTCACTTAGTTACGTATTCTTATAGGGACCATGCACGGCGTTGACTATGCCATCTAGTGTTGCATATTCGAAGTTTTTAAGTGTCAGAATACATTGTCATTGACGCTGCCACCTGCGGTTCCTGCACGCTCAGTTCAGGGGAACGTGCGCGAAGTAAACTATGCCATCTAGCGTAGCTATTTCGAACTTTACTTGAAACACACTTGACGGTGTCATTGTGCTGCCACCTATAGTTTCTGCACGCACCCTATACCCATCGTGGTTGGGCTCATAATTATGAATCGTAAGGGGTGGTGCTATTTATTGTAGCTAGTAACAACGATCTGATGATGGAAACCATAAAGGTGAGCAGTGCCCCTCTTAGTTGACGACTTAAACACTTCGTATTTGTGCTCATTTGAATTTTCGTAACAAGTACTATTTATGTTAGCTGTAACTAATAGTATTCATCACGACGACTCAAATGAGCACCAACACGGTGTTTATACTGGTAGCTAATTAAGAGATCCACTATCCACCTTTCTGGTCTCCATCATCAGACGCTTGTTCCCAAAGACAATGAATAGCGATCATCAGAAGGATTTAAACGAGCTCAATTACGAACTAGTAGCCTGTTCACGCACCAAACGCGTGAGCATGTGGACGGGTGACAACGGCGTCTGAGGCGCGGGCGCGGGGCCAACGAGCTGCGCGCGGCTAGCGACGAGCGGCGGCGGCGGCGGCGGGTGTCACTTCACGATCAGACGGCTTCCACGACACTCGCGTCCCCCTCAAACAACGATTCTGTACCGCTACTTATTTTCATTGTTTTAATATAATTATTAATCGAGTATACAGTCCACTCATTTCATCATCTCCCTGAGCTCCTGAGAACGATCATGAACATAGCCAATTAAGTGATCCACATTTCTGTGCTCATTAAACTGATTTAAACGAGCCCAAACACTGGCTGTACTAGTAGTCAAATAAGGGATCTACTATCCACCTTGCTGGTCTGCATCATCAGATCCGTGTTCCCAACAACAATAAATAATGCTCATCAGACGGATTCAAATGAGCCCAAACGCGATGGATATACTAACATCAACTAAGAGATCCACTATCTACATTTCTGGTCTTCAGTATCAGATCCTCGTTTCCAACAACAATTAATAGTGTTCATCAAACGGATTCCAATGAGCCCAAACAGGATGATTATGGTAGCGAGAGTATGAAAAGAAGCTTTTCTATACTTCGTTTCAAAGAACACTTACATATTTATATACCTACCACCATATATTTATGGGTTAGAATACTCTTAATTATATACACCATTATAAGCCAACGAATTCGAAATAAAAACGTATTTCTCTCATATTTCAAACGACAAACAAACTAGGATAATATGTGTTTTCAATGTGCGTCATCCCAGCGGAAAAGTGACGGTTTTTTTTTTAAATTTCAGTTTAGCAGATATTTAGTGTATGAAGTCCTGTAAATGTGTATGGTAAGTACGAATTTGTGCATCCAACCATTAGGGAGTTATTCAACAAAATCAGTTTCTATTTTCTATGGACGTACAAGAAAAATAAGTACATAGAATAATTAGTGTGTATTTGTGTGTAAATGTGTACCTATATTAAAATGAAATTTGTGTGTCATGAAACTGCGGAGATAAGGTAAATGTCCCATATTTCGGCATGTTATGGCTCTTACGAATTCGTTATTTTTTCTAAATATTCCTAAACATGATAATACTTTGAAAGCTTTTCAGTGATGGATATTTATATTTTGACAGTAATTAAATGCATGAATTATATAATTTTAGGTCATGCTTTTTTAAATGAATTTATTTGTGGACCTCTTATTTGCTCCTCTTTCGTGATAAAATTTGGCTCTGCTCCTAAGTTCGTATATTCGTGGCTCCTGATTCGGGATAAAGGCTCGACAGAAATATTTCAGAAATAATCATTCTGTCGAGCTACATGAACTTAGAGGGCTATATTGATGATTAAAATGGTTATAATTCTTTAGATAAATACGCGTTACGGTCGCGGATCGCATTTGGTCCACATACAGCTTCACACTAACCGGCAAATTGCTAAAAACATAAAAATATTTGAATTTCGCGGGCCACCCTGGAGCATCCACCTTAAATAAAAAATATACTTACATGCCAGAGTTGCCAGGTTGCCAAACACATTCAGAAATTTTGATGATTTTTCTTTTAACTCGTTTATATGTTTCGACCATCTTAGAGAACGATCTAACCACAATCCCAGAAATTAATAGTTCTCAACTACTTCAATGTCTAAAGTGTCTTTCCTAAAACCATTTTTAAATATACAAATTTTACTTTTGCTTGATAAAATATTTAAACCAATATCTTGAATAAATTTGCTAAACAAGTTCAAAGCCGTTTGTAGTTTATGAGTTGCCTCTAAAATATTGTTGGTCAGTATAATATAAAACAAAGTCATCTGCAAACTGCAAAATACAAACGTTATTTATCTTTTTACAAATATTGATAGTAGCTAAGTTTAATAACAATGGTGACAAAGGGTCACCCTGGGCCAAGCCACGAGAAGTAGTTTTACATAGTGAATCAGTACCAAGCTGAATTTTTATGTTTCTTGTAAAAAGTTCCAAAGATAACTGCAAATTTTTTGTCCCACACCTAAACCGTCCATTAGGTACACGTAATAAGCTATGTACATCCACATTGTTGTATGCATTGTCCAGATCAATAAAACAATATCATTTTCCTCGGCTATTTTTCTCGCTGTTACAAGGGATGACTGAAAACCATTTTCTCGATAATCATTGAGCCAATTTGTGAATGCGTCTAGGTGTTGTATAGCCACATCTAAGTGCAAGTTTTCGCTTTGCTACATTTTACTGATAACATTTATCTTTGTAAGAATATCATACCGTACCTATGGCAAGTGAAACTACAAATTCGTAGGTAGTTATTTCCTTTTCTATAGAATGGCATTCACAGACCAACTGACAATCTGTTGTATTTTCTGCTAAATTCTTTAAAGCATCACATATATCGCTTAGTTGGTATTTAACAGCCTTCACCGATGCTACCCTGCACTCCCATCTAGTTTCAGAAAGTGGTTTTAGCGATAAGGATGTTACATGAGCATTTAAAATAGTCCACCTCTGACTTGAGCCGGCAAACAGAGTGTACCTACAACCTTTGTAGCAAACCAAAAAAAAAATTTTGCTTGGACACAAGACGATGCTGCATCTCCTAGGATGAGATTCCAGCTATGACTCGCACAAGGTAAAAATAAGCAAGTGGATTAATTTCAATAATACGTTTTTGAACACCACTTTTTTCACCACGCGTCGGCATCATTATCATATCCTTGGCCTCTGCAGTTTTGCAATGATATACCTAACTGTTCTAATTCTGTGATTATATAATTAGTCAAACTCTCAGCTGTGGTTTTTTTCGACGACTGAAACCAATAAAATGTTCTTCAATTTCAGCTGTTTTTATATTAAAAAATCATATAATAATTGATAGTTGCTCAACACGAGAAACGTCGCGAGTACAATCAAGAATAATAGAGTAATATTTATTATTAACAATTTTTTCAACAATTTCTGTTTTCACGTGGATTGCCATTAATTGTATGAGCTCATTTTGAATATTTTTTCCGATATAGTGGTCATTAATCGTTTTATCTTTTACTTTTTGTAAGTGAAGTCTCAGCACGGGATCAATCAGGCTATTAACTTTACTAAATCTATAAAGTTGCCGCTTGTCTCACTCGAACCTTAGTCAGATGTTAACTTCTCTCTCTTGGCCAAATTGTGAGATGCTAAAAAATGTACAATTGCGAGCAATCGTTCTAAAATATCTCTCCAACGTTGCCTTTCTTGTTCAATTTGTGACTGAGCCAAGGAGTCGATAGTGGAACAGCTTTGTAAACCATTCTCTAAATTAATCCATTTCAGCATACCTACAATCTTTGTGCTGTCGACTAGATTCGTGTGACTTTAGGTAATCACCCAAATGTTTCCAATCACACACTCCTTCACTTGTTCCAATCTTTGTATTTTCTAGTCCGAATATTCGACACGGAAAGCAGTAGGTAAACGGCATCCTTTGTTTGTGAATAAATCATCCAGCGCCTGTCAAGCTTTTCACCGTTAACTAAGATCTTATTATAATGATATTCACTGAATCGCCGTCCATTATCATCTACGGGAAATAATTCTACTTTAATCCGGATTGGGCCTCTTAATATAGTCTCAGTTCGGTCTACATCAGTAATTGTTATGGGCCACAAACCGGGGTCATTTTGAGGATTCAGATTTTCCATTCCAGCAGTCGTGGCTGTAGATATAGACTCGGACTCAGATTCGTGTTCTTGACTGGATAGCGTTGACGGCGGCAACGGTGACCTAAGAGACAATGATGTAGTTTTTTAAATCATCATCATCCTCGCTGTTGGGTGCCGCCGCCGTCATCAAGTAGATGACGGCGGCGGCACCCATGATGATGTGGAAGGAATGTCTTCAGCTGAATCAGGATTAATCTGTCAGTCGTCGGCACACGTGTGTGCCATTGGGAGTCAACGGAAATGGACGCTTAATGGCATCCCACATGCCATACCAAATCACGCAGTTTATGGCCCCCGATCGACCAAAAAATATGGCGGCTGCCGATTTTTTACAATAAAAATATTCAATTGTTGTGGCGTCGCAACGGCTGTTGCGTCCAGATGATCACAGGTTAAACTCACTTTCAATCAGTAAATGTTTCGTATAGGTTTCTTGATCATCACTTTTTATATATATAATATATCCACGTAGATTTTCTTGTACCTGCTTTCTTTTGATAGCTCGTTTCCTTTTGAAACTACCTGACTCGAATTTTCTACCGGCATCACAATCACGCGAACTCATTTCGTAATTCTTGTTTTGTTTCGCACAAACAGTCAGAAATAATTTTTAAGTAGGTGTCACACAGTTTTTTTTACACTTTATCAGCTTATTCAATACTAAAATTTACACTTTTCCAGCTCACTCAATACTTGAAACACTATAAGAACGTAATTTAAATATAATTGAAAGATATGTACGGTACAGCAACGATTTGGTAATTGGATTCCCCAAGCGATAGACGAGCAGAACATAGATATAGAATCCCTAGATAGACTGTATTAAACCGAAACTTGCGAGCACGTTGCCTCTCCTTTTCTCAAAAGCAAAGTGTCATGTGCCTGAAAGAGAAAAGTATAGTGTCCATAGTGCGTCGAAAATTATAGAATGTCGCCAGTTTGACTATACAATTCTACTTATTGATAAATCAATGCATAGTGATGTGTATTTTCTGTCGACTATCGAAAATAAGATGGTATTTCATTTTGAAATAATAATGATTGGTAGGTAATATCAAAATTTCTTGAAAGATATTATTTGTCTTCATTTGTTTTTACCGTCTTTATATCTTTGTTTGCTTTTAAAATCTCTTGTGTTTGTGTTATAAACTAAAAATATTAGATTGTAGACAATAGTTATTTATTTCTTTATAAAAGCGTTCCTCTCTCTGGAGCCCTGACCGCCTAGCGTAGCTTGGACCCTGTGTCCGATACCGGTGGGCTATTATTTTTATTATTTTTTTAATATTTAAAAATGCACCTGCTAATAAGTAAAGAAAATGAATAAACGAAACAATATCTAATCCAATATTATTAAGAGGTAATGTTTGTGAGGTTGTAGGGGGTAATCTCTGGATCTCCTGAACCGATTTTGAAAATTCTTTTACCAATAGAAAGCCACGATATTTGTGAGTCATTCTAATATATAAAATTCAACCGTTACTGAGTGACTGACAGACAACACACTACCGAAACCACTGGTCGTAGAAAGCTAAAATTTGGCATATATAGGTTCCTAGGGGAATGCAGAGGAGCACTAAGGCACGATTTCCTAAAATTCTTACGGGAATGGTAAAAAACGTGATATGCGCGTACGAAGTCGCGGGTAAAAGCTAGTCCTTATCCTTACTTTCTTACTAATATTTTAAATACGAAAGTAACTGTCTGTCTGTCACTCTGTCATCTGTCTCTTTCACGCCGAAGCTAATGAACCGATTTAAAAGGGACACAGATAGTCTGACAGGAACCCTGAGAAAGGACATAGGCTCCTTTTTATCCCAGGAGTATGCTCTCTAGGGACCACGCGGTAGGGACTACCGGGCCAGCTGTTTCTAATAAACAGTAGGCAACTCGTAAGTTTTACAGAATCTGACATTGTGTAGTGTTTAATTTTTTTTTTTAAAGAATTCTTATTGCGTAAGTGAATTCAGCAAGGCAGAGTATGAACAATCGACAGATCTCATGCGAGATGAAAGACGCGATTTGGATTTCCGAATATGTGATTGTTTGATTGTTCATAGTCTTTGCATTTTACCTTGCCGAATCCACCTGTGGTGATCTTTTAAAAGGCCGGTCGTAATGTGGGGTTCGTATACATAGTATGGCTGACTTAGTCGTAGTAAAGACACGAAAGTACTATAGAATTAGTATTTAATCGGATTATATAGTATAAAACACATAATTACGGTTATATTTAACAATACAAAAACATACACATACGCTAGTTATTGAGTTTACTGTGATTTGCCATAAAACAGTTCTTAGGGTGTAAATGATTTTTACTTTTGACAAATAAAAAAAGTTTTTCACTTTTGCAAACAGCGCACTATATTGAACCAAGAGGTCAACCTCATCATATCGAGATGATCTTCGATGAGACCTAGGCGTGGAACAGGGTCCTCTCTTATCGCTCTTTTTGTAGGTATCGAGAAAACTCTTCGCCAATGATCTGCGAAACTGCTTTTCTCCATTTATAAGCTTCCTCTTTAACGATATTTTCTGAAATAAAGCAAAATGGATGGCAGGCTGGTTTATGAAGATCCTATACAACTTTAGCATTTCCTTAACTTAAAAAGATAAAAAGTATCTTTTACCACTACTATTTATAAAACATCTTAAACGAAAAATTAAAAAAAAGAAGTTTGATTGATTTATGATTTTGGGTTAATATACTTACTGGTTGGCAAGATGCTGGCTGTTTTGGAACTATTATTGGCACTGCGTGCGAATGTTATACTCGACGTTCATATTCTTCATGACAGCAAGATTCTTCAAACTGGTCAGAACATATCCTTGTTTACTGTGTAGGCCTCCAATTGTCTTTTCTCTGATCCATTTACTTTTAAAACTCATTATCTGCAGGAAACCTGTAAAAATAACAAAGAATACATCATTATAATAATTTAATAATAGTAATACTTAAGTAAAAGGTTATGGACAATTATAATGCAATATTGATTTTGGAAAAGTAGGATTTTTCGTAAATTCCTTCTTTTGGCATGCTATAATATTCTGTAATCTTTTATCACTGAGACCAAAGCTGAGTCCAATTACTAGGTTCAGCATGGCACAATCAGAACGACAAATTCAGTTTGAATATCCAAAATCTGACCACTTACATTGTTTTTATTTCATTGTACGTATTATAAACGAACTAGAATATGTAAGTGATTATACTTTTACTCTATCGATAAAACATCTAAGAAGCCACATCTTTATGAAGTACATGATATGTCAAAACGGTTCAATATTTTTTTGTTTTTATTTTTATTTCTAAATTGGAAACTGACAATAATGTAGAAGCAGTTGTGTCTTTATGTTCATATAATGTAGATGTGATTTTAGTGACTTTTCTGCTCAAAATGTGTTTTAACAATAAGTTATGATTAGATTTACTTACCGGTGTAAACATACTTTTGCAATATTTTCTGTCAAAACACCATTTCTATTCGAACAACCGGGCACAGTACATGCCATTGTTCATGGCAAAACGAAAACCGCACTCAAACCACAATATTTTTCACAATGTGACAGTATTTTTGATAAAATTGGTAGACTAATGTGTTAACCAGCTGGTTAACAAACAAAATGGCGATTCTCGGCTGGTGGCGCGCGGCATTTCAAGACGGTCGAGAATGCTATTGCTATCTCTTTTTGTCACATGAATTTTTCCATTAAAAATGTTGAGTGCAAGATAGGCTATCTAGGTATTCTAAATCTATGGAGCACGTAGACAGAGAATAGATATAGACAAGTCCTCAGCGTATAACGGTAAGGGATAGCCATCATCAGGGAATCTGTGATTGAGGAAAGCAGCCTTGCTACACTAAAACCGACACTGGCAGGTATGTACAGGTAACATATTAATTATCAAAGAAGACTATTAAAGAAAGGCAAAATAAATTTTGTTTTATATTGTAAGGGGATATTGGAAGGGGTCTAGGTGGCATCAGCATCTCCAAAGGTCTTTATCACTCACAAGTTATTTAGTTATTTGTTGTAACAAATTATATATTATAGTTATTGGGTTCAATACAGTTATTGACCATTTAGATTCTAGTAAAACATAACTTCAATGATAAATACAATCTTCCTATGTGTATCTGTGCTTTGCATTACACTTAAACATATTCTCTTATTTTTCAGGCAAGTCTGATGATGTTGGTACTTCAGAGAAAATTTTACTTGTACCTGAATCCATACATGAAGAAAGCAGCCTTGCTGTATCAGAATTAACACTGTCAGGTACTTCATATTAATTCTAATTATTTATATTACAAACAACATGATATACATGAAAACAACAATACCAATATTTCTCATGAATTTTTTTCTCACATTACAGATAACTTCAGAATCATAACTTCAGAACACAATTATTGCCAACTGCAGAACAAGGCAATAAATAAAAACAAAAGTAAGTTATTCTTTAGATTGTTAGGAGAATTGGTGACAAAGTGCACTTTTAAGCATAACAACAACAAAAGAGTATTTTTCTAAAAACTCTTTTGTTGTTGTTCAAATCCAACCCAATCAAATAGACAGATTCCTTCAAAACTGGCAAGAGGAGGCGCGGGCCCGCGATTCATTGTAGGAGTGGAGGGAGGCTTTTGCCCAGGAGTGAGACAGAATAGGCTAACAAAAAAAAAAATGTTAATTGTTTTTTAAAAGTTAATGACAAATCGATTAATACATACAGCATAGCATACAAGTACTAGTTAGCTTAGTTTGACACTAACGGAATTGTGTTTCTTTGTACAGGTAATCATCAGCAGCAGGAGGTGCCGTCATTCTGGTTGAATCAGCTAAAGACAACAAGACGAAAAATTAAAATTTTGCAATCAAATTTGAGAAGATCACAAAAGAGAAACCAAACCCTGCATTCTAGAATAGTCAGTGCTGAAAAAATGTCTGCAGACCTTTTGTTTAAAAAACTAACATGCAAAATGACTACAGCAGCAAAAATGTTCACCAAAATGCAGTACACCCAGACAAAAAAGAAGCCTTCTGGTCGCAGATTCACTCTGGAAGAAAAAGTGCTCTCACTCTCTTTATATAAAAAGAGTCCAAGAAGTTACCCTCTTTTAGCAAAATATTTCACATTGCCATCTCCTAAATCTTTGAAAAGACTTTTGACGAAAATAGAGGTGGAGCCAGGCCTGAATAAATGTATATTTATAAAAATCAAAAACACAGTCAAAGAGTTATGTCCAGAAGACCGATTATGTACTTTAATTTTTGATGAAATGTCGATTTCCCCCCAAATTCATTATAATGCTGCAAAAGATCAGCTTAGGGGGTTCACATTTCATGGTAAAAATATTGCAGATCATGTATTAGTATTCATGGTGAAGGGACTTAAAAAAAAATTTAAACAACCCATTGCATATTATTTTACGAATGCCTTGAATAAGGCACAATTAAAAGAAATTTTACAAAAGGTCACTATGTATGTACGTAGTACTGGCTTAAAGGTTTTATGCACTGTTTGTGATCAAAGCACAGTCAATGTAAGCGTCATTAATGACTTGATAGAAGACACAAGAAAAAAGTATTTAAGAGAACAAAAAGAATGGAAAAATGAAATTATTGAAATAGGGAAGACCAAATTAATCCCCCTATTTGATGTTCCACATTTGCTTAAAGGAGTCCGAAACAATTTGCTCACCAAAGATTTAAAATACTATGATTTTGAAGAGAAGTGTGAAAAAATTGTTAAATGGGAATATTACAAGTTAACTTACGAAGCTGACAAATCATATGGAGAATTAAAGTGCCTGCTGAAAATCACCGATGAGCATATTTATGTGGACAAAATGCGAAAAATGAAAGTGAAACCGGCAGCCCAAATTTTTAGCCATACAATGGCTGCGACTACAGGACATCTTGTGGCAAGAGGAGAAATTCCAGAAGAATGCCAAAATCTGGTAAAGTTTACAAAATTAATGGACAATCTTTTCGATTCCCTAAATTGTAACACATTCCATGTGCCTGATGGTAAAATATTTAAAGGGTGTGTACGTAAAAATAGTTTGCACCATAATTTGTGGAAGAATGCCATTCAAGTTTTAAAAACAGTAAAATTTGTTAAAAAAATTAAAGACAATAACAAAATCCGTTTAATTGAAACAAAAGCAATACCATCTGTAAAAAACTTTATACGCACAATTGAAGGAATGCAACAAATATGGAAATTGTTGTCTCAAATGTATTCATTTGATGCTATGCTAACTCGTAATTTTAACCAGGACCCACTAGAGAATTTCTTTGGGAATATCAGAAGTTATGGGGCGAGAAATACGGCACCAGACACGGTTGCATTTGAAGGGGCCTTTAAGTCACTTTTATTAAATAATTTTAACTCGCCCCATTCTCTGCATGCAAACTGTGAAAAAGATGAAGACAATTGCTTGCAGAATTTGGATTTTTTTTTAAGAGATAATATTGTGTCGTCAACTTCTGATATTCCCAGCCCAATTGATGAGGAAGCACCACAATTTTCTGAAAGCACAGAAGACGAAATTGTGATGCCTTTTATTAATTTAAATACCACAGTAAATGATGTTGGTCAGGGCAATTATGTGTGTGGGTGGGTCCTGACCAAATGTATTAAAAATGTAACAAAAAGCTGCAAAGTTTGCAAAAAAGATATGTATGGCGACCCTGAGAGCACATCAAATGAATACATAAGGGCCAAAGAATATGTTAAAGATAAAAAATCTTTAATATATCCGTCAAAAGCGATGGAAAAATGTTTTATCCAAGTTCAAAATGTAGTGACGGATATTTTAAAGAAAGATGTTCCCAAAAAAGGATTAAAACAAAAAATAAAAATGTTTACTGACATATTTGTTGATTATCCTTTTAATTGTGAAAAACATAAAATAACTTTAAAAAATTATTTTGAAAATACTATAATTCATGTACTTATATACAGTTGGTGCCGTTCAATAAACCGGATTTTGTCTGGCAAAATCACTTATCATGGTGAGGATGAAATAAAAACAGCAGCTCAAACTTATAAAAATAAACATAAACATAATAAATAAATAATATTTTAAAATAAAAGTTGTTTTCATTTATGTATCCACTAACTTTTTGAAATTGATGCTTTCTTACTATTTTACTTGTATTTAAGTTGATAAAGTTTTGTTACAATTTTGTTAAATAAAGAGAAAAAATAAAATTATGTAAAACTTTATCAACTTGAATACAAGTAAAATAGTAAGAAGTTGCAGTATATGCACTATTGATGCACAGGTATATCTATAGCTAGCTATAGCTATACATATCACAAGTTTGTGGATGGCGATAGTAGATGGCGCTATTTATCCCATCAATTGACATTAGCGGTCTTCAATAAATACTGCGAGGGGGCTCTCTATACCCGATATATTATATTCCTCTATGGGGATAGCGATAGTTCGACATAAGTACATATCATTACAACTTCGTGCATTTAATATTGCCATACTTAGACTTTTACCCCCATTGTGTGGGTAATCTCGTTCTTATTATTTTGGTTGTACGTCTACTACGAGTAATGTAATTCATATCAATTAATAACACGTTTTTTTTTTAACTTTTTAAGGGGTAACGTATGTATTTATTACTATTTGATTGTGTTCGCGCGCGAACTGAATGCCTTAACTGCTAATGTAATCAAGAAGATGAGTTAGTATATTTAAATTTTTTGATGTTTAGTTACTTAATAACAAATTAACATTATATTATTATTATTATTTTATATTTACTTTACCTGGATGAAAAGTGTGGGTATCGCACGTGGATTTAAGTCGGTACGATTTAAGTTCTGTCGAAAGCAACTGTCTTCGAAATGTCGTGAGCAAATACGGGAGTGACGACTTGGATGCCAGTTAACTCGGCCCGTACAGTCAATCCATTTATTTTTAAAAAATGGATCATTCGGAAACCTAAAAAGAAAAATACGTTTAGGGGTAAAAATAATCAAGTGCTGGTATCCCCGTCAAGTTATTATCCGACAATTTACAAATGACATGAAGTGACATAGATAACAACCTAACATAAATTGCCTCACACTTTGGCCAGCTAATATGAAAAACAAGTTAGGATTTATCGTCTTTTTAGACGTTAATTATCAATAAACTTTGCTTGTTATTGACAGAAAATAGTCTTGAGTACAATAATCTTTGATTTACTTGCTGTAATAGATAAAAAATGCTACTTACCGATGAAAGGTTATGTTTGGTTGATTTCGTTCACTAAGGCTTTTACAGCCGTAAATACTGCAATTCACCATCACTACACACTTAATAATACCTTCTGGAATATCACTAAAGCAGTAAATCACACAAAATAAGCTTCTATCAACGAAAATACGCTGACAGCACAATTTGTTTGCCACCAATGACTACTGATGGCAGACAACAAAAACCGATACGCAAATAGAGATAGAAAAACTATGCTGCGTCTTGCTCACACATAGACATTTTGCATATGCGTCGTCTTACTTTAACAATTATTATTATTCTAAGAGCATGTCTATATCTATTCTCTGTCTACGATGGAGCAGAACATTATGTCCCGACTCCCGAGTCACAGACTATATAATAGGTACTATACTAATCCCGAGTGCTATGCGTTTAATTAAAAAACGGATCTTCAAGTGTTTCGAGGCGATTCAAGTATTACAAAATGAATTTATCAATTTTATGATTTGAATGTTTTAACTAGTTAACTAACTTTATTTTAATTTACCGTTATGTTATGGGAACCTTACCTAATAAATAATTAAGAATCTAAATCTTTAAAAAGTTTTAAATTAAAAAAATATAGTTAATAAAACAAAGCTACTACCAATAAGTGCATCAAAGATTTGACTACCTCTCCTGTCTGCTTTATTGGACCAATTGGTATGTATGGTGTCCATTGAAGTCAAACAAAATCAGGGTTTTATTATTTAATTGTGAAAATAATATTGAGCCGTCTGACTGGCTAGTATTTATAGAAGGTGGACAGTAAATCGATATCACGTTTTTAATTTGATTAAGTACTGTTATATACTTTAACGTGTATTATTTCTATCTACGAGTTAGAATTTTGAAAGTCTTGGCAAATATGCGATTTGATAGACTTGTGTGTGAGTATAGCTTCGCCTCCATATGAATCGTTTCTGTCGTTGCGAAATACATTGTAATCTTTAACTTTAAAAAAACTCTAGTTCTAACCATGTTTCGCATAATGCAGCAATGTGAATCTTGTCTTGTATTCATCTGCTCGATACTAGATGGCGCCACATGTATGTAAATGACGTTATGTACCTAGCATTAATTCTGGCGCGTAACAGTATAAAAACTTCGATAATGTAACCCACAGAACAGAAAAAACAGTAGAAGTGCAAAGTAGACGTGCCACGCGTGTATTACGCGGAGTTACGCGTACCTCAACCCAGTCGAGTTCTAACATCACGACGAACCGATCGTCTCGCTCACTCTCGGTATAAATATATAATTTCTGAACCATGCCGTATTGTTCCAGTTGGAGTAGGTACAGAAATGATAGTAGGAGAATAAATCCTAAATATGGAGGTGTTTCATACCACCGGTAAGTACGATTTTATTCGTTTTCTAATAAAAACTTAGCAAATTTCATTTTGCCAAAAACTTAAGTTCAAGTCTAGTTAAAATCCACCTTATTCCATTAGCATAGAGTTTATTTTACATCGATTCAGTTACGTTTCGTTCTCGAAAGTTCTTGGCTATTCAAATAGTGATGTAGTCAGGTCGGATACTGGATGGATAGATGGTAGTTCGTCTAGAAATTTTATTGAAAACACTAAACATAACTTAAAAAAAAATATAGGTTTCCCAAAGACGCTATCCTCAAAGAAAAATTGATAGGTAGATGCACGGGCAGAGCTGATTGGATGCCAAGCAAAACAAGCACGATATGCTCCGAGCATTTTTTAGAAAGCGATTCTTAAATTTCAAAAGAAGGATATAGATACATGAAAACTTCGTCTGCGTTAAGATTCGGTACCAAACTATGTACAGTTTGTCGGCAACATTATCTGACCCACCCTAAAAACAAACGAATTTGAACCCTCTGACAGTAACATTAAGGTTTATTCAATTTATACGAGCTTATCAGACAAGTGCTCGAAGACTTGATGAACAAATACAATAATAATACAGACACGCGATCTTTAAAACGTTAGCTTTAGGTTTTAAGTTATAACTACTTGTTATAATATAATTAGTGTAATAGCTTGTTTCAATAATTGCGTTCAAGTACCTAATTCTGGTCTCGTGGTCTGTGTATAAGACTGAGAAAAACAAGTTGCGAGATCAAATCCTGCGACGAAGACGTTGTTTTGCTTCCAATTAAGAATTAATTCCAAAACTATTTCTTGTATTATTGTAAAGAACTATAGACGGATAACCTTCAAATATAAACTTGCTAAAATGGTAATATTTTCGCATAACTTGTAATAAGTGGGTAGTTGAAAAATAAATATTTGTATTCATTATAAAACTGGTATTCAAATGCTACTAAGGGTATGCAGTGACTACGCGCAAACATATTTTACCTTGCCTTACTAAATTGCAAAAACAACGTCTCTTTACAATTTTTTATTTTCTCTTTTATAGGTTGTTTTTTTATTATGATGTCTCAATGGAGTGATTATTTAAAATACAAAATAATCTATTTGCACGAGGAGAAGGTTGGCTGCTTGTGCTGTGCAAGAATAAACTTTATGAAAGTATACTATATGGTTCAAATTGTTTAGAATATTGCGTCTAGAAATTACAACTAAGATCAAATTTTAATGCGCCTTATAAGAGTTGAGTTGGTCATGCGGTCACTAAGGTAGTGCGATGTTCATCGTTATCTACGTTCGAACCAAGTTTAACCTAAATATAGCTTTTTGCTCAGCTGATTTTTTTTTTAATTATTTCATAATATTTATTTTACATTTCTTTAATGGACGACGTAGGGTCTTGTCTTTTTAAAAGGGCAGTTTGTATAGAAATAAAACTAAACAATTGCAAGTTTTAAATGTTTATTATTTCAATAAAACACTTAGTTAAGATAAAGTAAGTAAATGCTCATATATTTCCAAATTAAAATATGTTTTATATTAGTATGCCATAATCAAATCTAACTATTTATAAACATTAAAAAGTTGTGCTTATGCTTAAATGTTTGTCTTTGTATCGAGAAAATGAATTCTTCTGTGAAATGTTTTACAGATTTATAGCTGTCTATATGTAGTGAATAAACATGTTATTTAAATAGAAAAATCTATTTATAACAATAACATCACCACATAATCAGCAACATTTTAATGATTTAACAGTCAATCCATTGAGCATTTACTTACATGGTGTGTTTAAAAATGCTTAGACACTAGATTAATTAGTAGCGGATTGGCGCACCGTCCACTGCCATAACTTGCTGTAAGCGGCTACGCATACCGCGCACCATATTCCTCTCATGTGCTCCCAAGTCGATGTCACGAGCTCAGCCAAGTTGTGTTTGTTTCGCACTTCCGTTGTATCCCAATTTAAAACCATAGATTTTCTATAGGGTTCAAATCAGGACTTTTAGATGGCCAATTAATAGTTGTCACACCTTCTTGAGCAGCTAACCAATCCTGCACAATGCCTGCACGGTGGATGGAGCAGTTATCGTGCATGAAATAAATATGTGATGTTGGATAGGCAATTCGCACAGTCGGCAGCATGACGTCACGCAGATTCTCCAAATACAAACTACTATTAAACCTACCACCAACTTCCACTAATTCACCAGGTCCCATAGTCGACATCCAGCCCCAGTAGCCCAGGGTTTTTCTACCGCTGGTTCTACAAGGTAGCAAGCACTTCTCATTGTAGCGTTCTCCTTTCCTTCGCCATAAGATTTTACGTCCATATTTGTCCGATTTAAATGATTTTTCATCAGTGAAGATCACAACATTTTCTTCCCAATTAAAATTTAAATATTCCTGGCCAAAACGGACCCTTTCTTCGCGATGAGCAGGTGTTAATACAATTTTCAGTGCCGGTTTATAATTCCTTATCCCAGCAGCGTGTAAATGTCTTCTCACTGTTTCCACTGAAATATTGTGGTTTATTGCGGTTACACGAATTGGCAAAAATGGATTATCAATATATGGCTTGAAACAATAGCCCGGTGGCGTTCGAATTCGGGACTATACTTGATGACTTTTACTCCTGGACGAATCCGCTGAATATTTCCATTGTCTTCATAACGTCTTAGCCATAGCCTGACCGTATTTCTCTAAAACAAAAAAAAAACATTTTTGTTACCGTGTATGTAACTTGTAAGGAGTAAACTACGTGTTAATCACAATCAATAAAATAAAATAAGTATAAAAAAAACACTTACTGCTATATTAAGTCGACGACCAATCTCTCTAATTCCAACATTCTGCTCACGTAAAAATATGATTTTATGTTTGGTATAGTCATCAAGTTGCGACATGATGCTTTTTTACACCAAATTGCTAACGAGTTATGTGGAACGATTTACAAATGTGTGTGCGCCGTCACTGCTATTAATCGTAGTGTAACTTTTGTCACTTATATGAATTTATTATCTACCTCACAAAGCAAATGTATGCTTTACTTCGTATCCAACCATTCTTGGTAAATTTAAATTCTCTAAACTTAAAGTTTTTTTAATTTACCCACCTGTTTACAAGATAAGTTATTAGGCGTAAATCATATTGGTCGTTCTTTAATAATGCAAGCAATATTGTAGTTCCTTTTTTAATTGATTGTCATTACAACTAATTAAAAAAGGAACTAATACTATGTGGAATGTGTTTTCGAACCCACATGTTGTTCGTCGCCAATCCAGCATCAAACCGCTAAGCCACAAGAACTTGTCGAGAATACGCGAAATTAAAGATTGGGTTGTAATTATATAGAGTTACTTAAAAGCTTTTTAACTTTAAAGTCGACGAGATAATTCTTAAAATAGCTTAACAAAATGATACATAATGCCGGTGGCTCCGACAATGTTGGGTGGGTTTACCTTAACGTTACGTGTTAAAGATCAAATTTGCGTGTCTGTATTATTATTGTATATGTTCATCGAGTCCTCGAGCACTTGTCTGTTAATTTCATATATATTTTTTTTTTTTACTATTGATAGGTACGCGCTTGACCACCATCTCATCTGATGGTAAGCGATGATATGGTCGAAGATGTAGCACGCTTGCCTAGAAGTAACCTATTCACTCTTGACTTAAAGACTCCCAGGTTGTAGCTATCGGGAAACACCGGCAGGGAATTCCACTCCTTAGCTGTACGCATTATGAATGTGTTCCCAAAACGTTCTGTGCGTATGGGTGGGATGTCCACCATGTACCGGTGGCGCATCGCCGTTCGTCTTGTGGTCCGATGATGGAACGGGCTTGGCGGAATTAAATTATGCAATTCCGTCGCACATTCCCCAAAATGCAACCGGTAGAAAACCGATAAGCCAGCAACTCGTCGTCGATGCTCAAGACTTTGGAGCTTCGTCGCGACGAGCCTCTCATTGCCAATGATCCTCTTGGCTCGTTTCTCAATTGACTCAAGGGCATCAAGCTGGTATCTGGCAGATCCATCCCAAAGATGAGAGCAGTATTCCATACACGATCGAACTTGCGCTTGATAGTTTGAGCAGCTGTTCCAGCGTGAAGTACCGTCTCACCTTTGCTAGGATCCCCAACTTCTTTGCAGCCACTTGAGATTTTGCCTCTATGAAAGGGCCAAAATTGAGAGTAGATGTTAATGTAACCCCAAGAAGCTCAAGTTGGTCGGTTATCGGCACGGTTGCACCTCGGAAAGATGGAGCTGGCTGGAATTGGCTCCTTTTAGCGGAAAATAGACACGCTTGGGTCTTAGCAGCATTGAACTTGACCAGATTGGCATCACCCCATTCAGAGACAGCCTGTAAGGATACATTCAAGCGCTCAACCATAGCCTCCCGGAGAGACCGGATCTGCGACCCACCAGCTCATGCGTCGGACACGTATCTCTCAGCAACAGTGCTGTCGTCTGCATACCCAAAGGTACCGGGTTTAAGCAGATCATTAATATTGTTACGCGCCGGAATTAAAGCTAGGTACATAACAACATTTACGTACATGTACCGCCATCTAGTATCGAATAGCGGAATTACTGAGGTCGAGATGTTTCTAGAATTTTCTATGCTAGAACATTCTCGATGTTTCGACACCAGGTCAATCGGGACCGGTATGTACCCGAACTTTCCAGAAGTTTCTATACTAGAAGGTTCTAGAAATAACTGTCGCCGATATATAAAGGGCGGACATCCGGCGACTGGAGTCAGTATTGAATTGGCGATACAAGCGATAACTTCGGAAGCGATCTTCAACTGCGAATTAAGTGAAGTGAAATATTCAGTAGTGCGATTGTGTGTTTTAATTAGTGTGTTTAAAGTGTTAATTACTGTTGTAAATTAAAGTGTTATTTTTGGTGGTTTCATACGGCTGTTTTTATTGTAACGAACCCCAAGCTCGTAACAATTGGTGTCAGAAGAGTGGATAATCATGCCGATTCTGCCAAAGGACGACACGGAGGGTATCCTTACCCGTAGTCAACGTCAGCAGGAAACGGACCAGAGACGTTTTGGTGGAACAACGTCGCAGACGTCGGAAGCTGGTCTTCGGTTGGTACCGACTATGGAGGCCGGCCCGTCCACAGCAGCTCCGGCATCATCAGCACCAGACTTTGCTGCTCTGATGATGATGCTGCAGGAGCAGAACCGCCGACAGGAGGAGCAGGCCCGCCGACAGGAGGAGCAGGCCCGCCGACAGGAGGAGCAGGCCCGACGCTTGGAAAAGCAGCTGCAGCGCGACAAGGAGGAGCAGGCCCGCCGACAGGAGGAGCAGGCCCGCCGACAGGAGGAGCAGGCCCGACGCTTGGAAGAGCAGCTGCAGCGCGACAAGGAGGAGCAGGCCCGCCGACAGGAAGAACAGATGTTTCTCATGAAGGAACTTCACGCGTCCTTCGGGAAAGACATGAAGGAGGTGAAGGATAAGGTTGCTCAGCATGACAATCGCTTGTCAGATGCTGAAACCAGGATCAGCAAGTTTGATGACGTCATTTCTGATGTGAAAAAGGAGTTAGGCAACCTTAAACTTGGAGACGGGATTGTTACTTCCGCAGCTACTACACCTTCGCTACGTGGGTTCAAAGTGCCGCCGTTCGATGGCACGTCTTCTTGGTCGGCGTACAAGATACAGTTTGAAGCTGTAATGAAGGCAAACAGGTGGAGTGAAGACCAGGCCATGACTGCCCTCACCCTAGGCCTGCGTGACCAGGCCTTAACTGTCCTAGAAGCTCTCGGCAAGGAGGTGACTTACGAGCAGCTCCTTGAGGCGTTGGAAGCCAGGTATGGTGACGCTCACCTGGAACACGTTTTTCGTGCACAGCTAAGGGATCGCGTGCAACGGAGTAGTGAGAACCTGCAGCAGTGGGCCCTTGAAGTGGAGAAGCTGGTACGAAAAGCGTACCAGTCGGTACCTGCGCTTATTGAAGGGAACTTGGTGCAGACATTCATCGACGGCATCCGCGACCTTGAGGTTAGAGCTGCCGTGAGACTCGGGCACCACGGGACGCTTAAGGACGCTTTGGCCCATGCACTAGAGGTGGAAGCTGTGCGGCAGGATCACCGTTCCCACCGCGTTAGGGAGGTCGCAGCGGCTCCTGTTCGCGACCAATTTAAAGGGTACAGCCCTAGGTGCTACGGCTGTGGTGTAAGGGGCCACCTTCGATCCAGTTGCCCTAAGCGCACTACACAGAGGGAAGATGGCAGACCTTCAGAAGATAGGGCGGCTAAAAGCAACGCCCAGCAACAGCAGGGAAACGAGTAAAAGCCAGGACTGCGGGGCGGGTGCTGGCTGATTTTCAAGGAGCCCCAAGGATTTCGATCTCACAAACCCATGACGGGAATAGCCTTATCATTAAGGGCGAGGTCAACGGAACACCATGTATGCTGACGATAGACACTGGAGCTTCTCGCGCGGTTGTCAGTTCCCAACTCATAAGTCGATTCCTTGGGGACTCTGCATACAACCGAGGGCGCATAAATTTGGTAACAGCCACTGGTCAGCGTATACCCGTCCGAGGAGAGAGAGAGATGGAGTTGAAGCTAGGCAGCAAAATCTACCTGCATAATTTTGTCTTGGCCGATATAATGGACGATTGCATCCTGGGCTTAGACTTTATGAGGAAGTACCGTTGTGAGATCGACGTTAATCAAGGTGTTATGAAATGTGGACAAGAGGAACTTTTCATGGAAGGGGCTTTACCTGGAAATGTGTACAGCCTAAAGAAAATTGTTCTTCCTCCGAGATCGGAAACGGTTGTGCCGGTTAGTCTTCCTCGGAATCCTGGGCAGACTCATCGTTGTGTGCTCGTGGAAAAGGTAGATAATGACCTTCCATGGAAAGTGGCACGAACATTGGTTAGAGCCACCGACATCTCAGGATTACGTGTGCTGAACCTTTGTGACAAGGAACAGGTGATAGAAAAGGGCACACTGATGGGTACCTGCGAGGAAGTGGATTGGTTGCGTCGATGCCAATATCTATCAACTGAGACCCTCAACAAGGATGCACAAACAAGAGCGACCACACTTTTAGGAGACTGTCAAAGCTCTGTCTCAAAATGAAATGGTCAAGGCGAAGAGGATGTTACTCAAGTACGCCGATGTTTTCTCTTCGAACGATGCTGACATCGGGAAAACTGGCTTAGTTCAACACAAAATAAACATAGGAGAAGAATTGCCTATCCGTCAGCGGCCAAGGAGATTACCAGTAGCACGTGAAAAGGAAGTGGAAACCATGATTGAGGGAATGATGAAGGATGGTGTTATAGAACCTTCATCCAGTCCATGGTGTTCACCTGTAGTGCTGGTAAGGAAGAAGGACGGCAGCATGCGGTTTTGTGTTGACTATCGTCGTCTGAACGACGTTACGAAAAAAGACAGCTATCCTTTGCCAAGAATTGATGACACGCTGGACATGCTTACTGGAGTAAAGTGGTTTAGCACGTTAGATCTAAAAAGTGGCTACTGGCAAGTAGAAATTGACCCAAAGGACAAGGAGAAAACTGCATTCTGTACAGGAAAGGGTCTGTGGCAATTTAAAGTTATGCCGTTTGGATTGTGTAACGCTCCGACAACGTATGAAAGGTTGATGGAACTTGTACTAACTGGATTAATTGGTGATGCCTGCCTTGTCTACTTGGATGACATCATCATCGTAGGCCGCACATTTGAAGAACATCTTCAAAACCTGGAACGCGTGCTCATGAAGATCAAGAGTGCCAACCTCAAGTTGAGTCCGAAAAAGTGCCGCTGTCAAGGATTGGCCAGTTCCAAAAGACAAGACGCAGGTCAGAGCATTTTTGGGTTTGTGCTCCTATTATCGGCGATTTGTCAAGAATTTGGCAGATATAGCCAAACCCTTGCACAAGCTAACCGAGGAGAAGCGACATTTCTGTTGGGATGAAAATTGTGGCATCGCATTCCAGGAGCTACAGGACCGTCTGTGCAAAACACCTATTTTGGGGTATCCTGATACTAACAAAGAATTTATAGTTGACACAGACGCAAGTGATATAGGACTTGGCGGTGTGTTATCTCAACGTAATGGCGATCAAGAGGTTGTGATTGCGTACTTCAGTAAGTCGTTGTCGAAACCAGAGAGGAATTATTGTGTCACGAGACGGGAATTGCTTGCTATGGTAAAATCATTACAACATTTTAGCAAATATCTGCTGGGGCGGAAATTCCACTTACGAACCGACCATGCTGCACTGAAATGGCTATTGCAGTTTAAAAATCCAGAAGGACAAGTTGCGAGATGGATTGAACTACTGCAGGAATACGACTTTGTGGTCGAACATCGCAGTGGGAAATCTCATGGCAACGCAGATGCATTGTCAAGAAGACCTTGCCCTGAAGACTGCAAACATTGTACTCGGCAGGAGGGCAAAGAAGTCGTACCTGTGAGGATGCTCAAAACAGATCTCACCAACGAGTGGAAGGAAAGCCTACAACATGCTCAGCAGGAAGATTCGGACATCCGGCCGATTCTGGAGTGGATAAAGGCCAGTGCTCCTAAGCCCACGTGGAGCGACGTCTCAGCGATGAGTTCGATCACGAAAAGCTATTGGGCCCAATGGGACAGCTTAGTGATTCAGGATGCAGTCCTTTGCCGTAAATGGGAAAATGCTCGGGGAGACAGCTGTCATTTGCTAGGGCTAAAGTACCGGATGTTCTACAGCTGTACCACGATGGTTGTTCAGGAGGCCATATGGGAGTTAAACGGACTCTACTGAAGATACGGGAACGGTTTTACTGGGTTCATTGTCGTGATGATGTTGAAGACTGGTGTCGCAAATGTACTAGTTGTGCGGCTGTAAAAGGTCCCCAGACTCGTAGCAGAGGTGCATTGAAATTGTACAATGTTGGTGCGCCATGGGAAAGGATAGCCCTGGATGTTGCGGGACCGTTTCCGGAAAGTGAAAGTGGCAACAAGTATTTCATGGTTGTAATGGATTACTTCACTAAGTGGCCGGAAGTCTTTGCCATTCCAAATCAAGAAGCTTCAACAGTTGCAGATAAACTGGTTCATGAAGTCTTCTGTCGTTTTGGAGTACCCTTGGAGATTCACAGCGATCAGGGAAGGAATTTTGAGTCACAAATATTCCAGAAAACTTGCCGAGTTATGGGTACTCATAAAACGAGAACAACTTCTTACCACCCACAATCGGATGGAATGGTGGAACGATTTAACCAGACATTGGAGAGGTACCTGGCAAAAGTTGTGGAAAATCGGCAACGCGATTGGGACAAGCATATACAACCATTTTTGTTGTCATACCGAAGTGCTGTTCACGAAAGTACATCAGTGACACCAGCTTTCGCAAACTTTGGTAGAGAATTACGGCTGCCTGCAGACTTGATCACCGGAATACCGCCTGACGCCCCACGCAGTATCACTGATTATGCGAACGACTTGCGGAACAAAATGAATGACATTTATGAGCATGTCAGAGAATCGGGCCAGCAAATGTCTAAAAAGATGAAAACCCGCTATGACCGCAAAATGAACAATAAAGGTTTCGACGAAGGTTTACTAGTGTGGTTGCACAATCCAGTTCGCAGTAAAGGGAAATCTCATAAACTTCAGGCTAAATGGGACGGGCCGTATCGGATTGTGACAAAAATCAATGACGTGACCTACCGTATACAAAAAGGGACGAGAAGTGCTCCTAAGATCGTCCACGTGGATCGACTGGCGCGTTATTATGGGGCTGATAATGCTCGGGACGAGCATGTCTTAGGAGGGGGCAGTGTTACGCGCCAGAATAGGTACATAACATCATTTACGTACATGTACCGCCATCTAGTATCGAATAGCGGAATTACTGAGTTCGAGATGTTTCTAGAATTTTCTATGCTAGAACATTCTCGATGTTTCGACACCAGGTCAATCGGGACCGGTATGTACCCGAACTTTCCAGAAGTTTCTATACTAGAAGGTTCTAGAAATAACTGTCGCCGATATATAAAGGGCGGACATCCGGCGACTGGAGTCAGTATTGAATTGGCGATACAAGCGATAACTTCGGAAGCGATCTTCAACTGCGAATTAAGTGAAGTGAAGTATTCAGTAGTGCGATTGTGTGTTTTAATTAGTGTGTTTGAAGTGTTAATTACTGTTGTAAATTAAAGTGTTATTTTTGGTGGTTTCATACGGCTGTTTTTATTGTAACGAACCCCAAGCTCGTAACAATATGCAGCAAGGACAGTGTTGCCGAAAGCACCGACCCCTGAGGAACCCCGGCATAAATATCCAGCAGTCCAGACGAGCAGCCATCTATGACCACTCGGATAGAACGACCCCTCAGGAAATCTGCGATCCAATCACACAAACCGGCGGGCAGACCGAAGGAAGGAAGCTTACCAATAAGGCTATCGTGCCAGACCCTGTCAAAAGCCTTCGAGATGTCAAGGGAGACCGCTAATGCCTCCCCGTGCTTCTCTATGGCTTCACTCCAGATGTGAATGGCATACGCTAGAAAATCCCCAGTTGACCGATTTCGGCGGAACCCGTATTGTCGGTCACTAAGGATATCATTCGCTTCTAGGTACGCCAGGAGCTTATGATTCAGCACGCGTTCCATAGTCTTACAGAGTATGGACGTTACCGAGATGGGTCTATAATTCGACGGGTAAGCTCGACTACCATTCTTGGGCACGGGTTGCACGTTAGCTTGCTTCCAAGCCTTCGGCACTTTTCCAGTCTCAAACGAAAGGCGAAATAGACGTGTCAAGATCGGAGACAACTCAGGCGCACAAGTTTTCAGAACAATTGCCGGTATCCCGTCGGGGCCACTAGCCTTGTTCACGTCTAGGTTACGCAGTACCCTACGGACGTCCTTCTGATGAATGCGAATGTTCGACATGCTCGACTCGCATCCACCAAGAGAAGCCTCGCGCCACCAGGATCCAGACGCGAAGATTCCGCAAACAAAGAAGCAAACAAGTTCGCTTTCTCCTCAGCGGAGTGGGCAAGCGTCCCGTCGGGTCTCAGCAGTGGTGGTAGTGAGGGGCGGCAGAAGTTTGATTCGACCGACTTAGCCAGATACCAAAAAGCCTTACTACCTGCTGGGTATGAAGCAAATTTGTTCCCTATTCGGCTGATGTGGTCAAACCGAGCCCTTTGCAACACCTTCTTGCAGAACTTGGCAGCCCTGTTGAAGACTCTCTTCTTCCGAGTCACGTCATTTGCTTTGCGCGTACGAGCGTCGACCCATGCCAGGTAAGCCGCGCGCTTAAGCGATTGCACTCGGCACCAAACCATGGACGAGCTTCGCCAGACATTCTTATGTCAGAGAACGGAATGTAGTACTCCATTCCCCTTCGCAACACACCCGTCACAGCGTCCGCGCACGACGAAGCATCAGTCGAAGAAAAGCAAGTAGGCTGCTAAGGATAACATGCGAAGAAAGATCGCATGCCATCCCAATCTGCTGACCTGTACCGCCATACCCGCCGTGTGCCCCTTGGGCTAGGATCAGGCGGGGAGTAAACGGACACAGACTTCACCAGACAGTGGTCGGAACTACCCAGTGGTGAAGAAATCGAGACCGAATAGCGGTCTGGATCTGTTGTCAGCAAAATGTCCAAGCAATTGGCAGTGTGCGAATAAACATCCGGCACCCTCGTTGCCCCCTGGACTAGCTGGGTAAGATTCAGCGCTAGGGCTAGCTTTCTCGTCTCTCGTCCAGCATGGTCTGTGCACTGGTATGGGAAGAGCCAATCCTGATGGTGGGCGTTGAAGTCCCCCAGTAACACCAATTGGGCAGAAGGGTACCGTTGCTGAGCCGCATCCGCCGCCTCACTTAGGTGCTGTGTGAGCCCAGTTGTCCCCAAATCACCACTGTGCGAGCGGTAGACACAAGCGTAGACAATTTTATCCAGGCCTGTGTCCACTAAAACCCACAGCGTTGAGAACCTGGAGTCCTCAAGATTACGAGACGCCGATAACAGCTGTCGTCACGGGCGTACATACATACGCCCGCACGTGGTTTGAAATGGTGCTCCAGGGTAAACCCTGGGTAGGAAAGGTAAGCCACGTCTGACGGACACCCGATCTGCGTCTCGGACAGGAACAGGAGTGCTGGTTTCTCAGTCTCCAGGTGGTGATGGACTGCGGCGAGACTTGAGTGCAGACCTCGAATATTGCTGAGGTGCACTTTGTGGGGGAGGAAGTGCTGCCGCTGTACAGCTTTTCTTACTTTGTTCCTTTTCGTCATGTTATAGTGAAGGTTGTTGAGGAGAAGGAAGTGAAATGAGGTTCCATGCTGCTACCCACAGGCACGCTCTGGCAGGACGACATCATTGGGGGACTAGTCTGGAGACTGCGGGGACGCCCGAGCCCCCCCATTCATATAAATTGAATGAACCTTAATGTAACCAGCAGAGGGTCCAAATTCGTTTGTTTTTAGGGTGGATCAGATAATGTTGACAACAGACTGTACCTAAGAAGATACTATCGAAGCCACTTGGCATAAAGAGTTTACGGAACTGAAGTGTAAACAACACCCTTTTTTTTGTCGGCAGCCGAGTAAGATACCTGAGGCATGATTTTGTAACTTGTAAGGCTTGTGGTATAAAAAAAAATCTGGCCAAGTGCGAGTGCTAAGGGTTCCGAACAATTTCATTTTTTTAAGGGTTCCGTTTCTTACGGATGTTCGGAACACTAAAAAAATTATGATGTGTGTTATTTTTATTGATTAATGTGTAATAAGCTATATTTACATAAATAAAATAAAATCCTATGAAATTATGTTTTTTTTTGTTTCTATCTACTTTCATACAATAAACTGGGAATATTTCGCTTACCTACGCTATTTTGAAAGTAGAACTTTATTAACAATGTACTACTCTGTCAAGAAAGTACCGGGAAAGATCAATAATACACAAAATGTCTGTTATTCATCCAAATTTATTTTATCACCTTCAAAGTATGCTCCTTTAGAAACGATACACTTGCGCCAACGAATAATCCATTCTTCAAAACATTTTTTAAACGCTGCTTCCGGAATTGAGTTCAGTTCTCGCCGCGAATTCTCCTTTATGTCTTCTATCGATTGAAAACGGGTGCCACGAAGTGGTAATTTGAGTTTAGGAAAAAGAAAAAAGTCAGCAGGAGCCATATCTGGTGAATATGGTGGTTGCTGGATGGTATTTGTTGAGTGTTTGGTTAAAAATTCGTTCACAATGATAGCCTTGTGCGAAGGCGCATTGTCGTGGTGCAAAATCCAAGAATTTTCTTTCCACAAATCTGGCCTTTTTCGTCGAATTTGCTCTCTTAAACGCCGCATAACGCTCAAATAATATTCTTTATTTACCGTTAGACCTTCCGGTAAGAATTCAGAGTGCACAACACCGCGATAGTCAAAGAAAACAGTCAACATGACTTTGACTTTTGATCGACTTTGGCGTGGTTTTTTCGGTTTCGGTTCAGTTGGAAGGCGCCACTCCGAAGCTTGTTGACTAGTTTGCATGTCAAACTCGTAAACCCACGTCTCGTCACCAGTAACAATGCGTTTCATGAATGTTGGGTCCGAACTGACTCGTTCTAGCATGTCCTCAGCGACTTTCATGCGATTGAGTTTTTGAAGACAATTCAGATCTTTTGGGACTAGCCGAGCAGCAACATGTTTCATACCCAAATGATTAGTTAAAATGGTACGGATCGACTCGTGAGATACAGAAAGTTCGGCGGCTATCTCTCTCAGAGTTGAATGGGGATTTTCAGTCACTATTTCCTTCACTTTTGCGATGTTAACTTCAGTTGCAGACGTTGACGGCCTACCAGAGCGAGGCAAATCTTCCATCACATCTCGACCGCTTTTGATCGCTTTGAACCACTCATAAGCACGAGTTTTTGATAAAGTCGATTCACCGTAAGCCTTCTGTAACATTTTCAGTGACTCCGAACACGAAATTCCATTGGCGATGCAAAATTTAAGACAAACTCTTTGTTCGATATTTTTGTCCATTATGAAATTCGCAATACACACTTTATATGATATTACTAAAACCAGCACTGTATTTAATATAAATAACAGATGCAACTCAAACTCCGCGCCAAAATGGAAAACAGTTGTGCCAATCTAACAACTACAAAAAAAACAAAAATTTGAATTTGGAACCATAAACAAATCATCCATTCCCGATACTTTTTTGACTGAATGTATGTGTTCGTAAATTACTATTTAAATTATGCGAATTGGACCTTTCGTTTAAAAGTTACGACGCGACGGGTATAAAAATACTCGATTGAGGAGGTTTAGAAACTCTGACACTAGGACGTGTGGTCGTTAGGCCTTACTGCACACGATAAGAAGAAGGGGAGTCTATTAATAAGTAATTTACACGTTACCCTTTATAGAGGGCAGGACTTATGGAGATGAAATTCGTGGAGTACCTAGTACCTACTAAATCCACCGCCGCCCTACTGCCCGCAAAACTCGAGGAATACGAGTTTGAACGGAACCCTCGGAGCGCGATTCAGACTCACACTGTAAGTATGTGGGTACGTTCTTATTAAAATAAGGGGGTGAGGTATTTGAAAGCGGCGAACGATGATACAAAACGTTTGGTTCGCCGCCCCACCCTGTGCCGCTCGTATCATACCCGCGGGCTTTATGTATGTCATTTGGAGTGAGTGCCGACTTTTTTCTGATATCCAACAGAAAAAGTCCATCAGAAGGAACTTAAAAAAAATCAAAAATCGAGGTGAATAAGTAGGTACTACAGACAGTACGTACTTTAGTACTTTAGATACCTACATCCTTCACCTTTACATGATCGTGAAACTCTTCCCCGTTTGTAATCGATAATTTTATTGTGTTTACGTTTTCAAAGTCCATAGCAACGCTGCAATCAGTTTGTAGACTATCATAGCACTAACTTACAATGTGTATGAAGATGTATGTATAAGTTTTACTGTTTTGTGTTCTAATCAAAATGGAAGAAGACAAAGGAAGCGAAGAAGCTGAAAATTGGAAAGTCTACGAGGCACTGTGCAGCAAATCTCCAACCGAGGTACTTACTTCACTATTATTTTTATTTATCGTGTTCAAAGTAATGACATTGTTGTTCCTTTTTGCCTAGATGTAATAAATGTTATCAACGATAGGTACCACCTTTGTCCATATCTGGTAAGTAGGCCAGTCTAGTCTAGGCCATTTCAGGCAGCAGTGGTTATTCTAACTTGATTGAATCTGCCAGCTATCTATTGGGCTACTGACCGACGCAGGAAGGGAAATATGTTCCTAGTGGGTTCAAAGCTGATGGCGTATCGCAATAAATAAAAACCAGTGATCCTTTAACGACAGTTTCGGTAGATGATTTCCCATCTTTAAAAAATAAAAGATATATATATCTATTTCGGTGTAATCATTATCTTATACTAGTTGACCCGCGCAACTTCGTCTGCTCCGCTACTATTGGTCTGTCTTTGAGTCCTTCCTCCATAAACGGGCTATATAACACTGAAAGAATTTTCCAAATAGGACCAGTAGTTTATGAGATTAACGCGTTCAAGTAAACAAACAAATAAACTCTTCAGTTTTATATATTAGTATAGATATATTAATTATTAAACTATATTAGATATTATAAATGCGAAAGTACCTAGGTATGTATAAACCGCTGAACGGATGTTGATGAAACCTGACACGTGTAGTATAGATAATGCCCTTGGGATGATAAAATATTTCACGCGGAGGAAACCGCCGGAAGTAGTAGAATTGTTTTAAAATTAATTAAGTATATTATAACTAGCATCTGCCAGCGATTTTGCCCGCGTTTATGTCGCAAATCATCCCAAACGAATATCTCTATCTATACTACGAGTAATATATAAAGCTGAAGAGTTTGTTTGTTTGTTTGTTTACTTGAACGCAAAAATCTCAGGAACTACTGGTCCTATTTGAAAAATTCTTTCAGTGTCGGATAGCCCGTTTATCGAGGAAGGCTATAGGCTAAATATCATCACGCTAAGACTAATAAGAGCGGAGTAGTAATGAAAATTGTGACGCAGACGAAGTTGCGCGGGTCAACTAGTTCTAGAATATACTACCTACTCTGTCAAGAAAGTACCGGGAAAAGATCAATAATACACAAAATGTCTGTTATTCATCCAAATTTATTTTATCACCTTCAAAGTATGCTCCTTTAGAAACGATACACTTGCGCCAACAAATAATCCATTCATCAAAACATTTTTTAAACGCTGCTTCCGGAATTGAGTTCAGTTCTCGCCGCGAATTCTCCTTTATGTCTTCTATCGATTGAAAACAGGTACCACGAAGTGGTAATTTGAGTTTAGGATAAAGAAAAAAGTCAGCAGGAGCCGTATCTGGTGAATATGGTGGTTGCTTGATGGTATTTGTTGAGTGTTTGGTTAAAAATTCGTTCACAATGATAGCCTTGTGCGAAGGCGCATTGTCGTGGTGCAAATTCCAAGAATTTTCTTTCCACAAATCTGGCCTTTTTCGTCGAATTTGCTCTCTTAAACGCCGCATAACGCTCAAATAATATTCTTTATTTACCGTTAGACCTTCCGGTAAGAATTCAGAGTGCACAACACCGCGATAGTCAAAGAAAACAGTCAACATGACTTTGACTTTTGATCGACCTTGGCGTGATTTTTTCGGTTTCGGTTCAGTTGGAAGGCGCCACTCCGAAGCTTGTTGACTAGTTTGCATGTCAAACTCGTAAACCCACGTCTCGTCACCAGTAACAATGCGTTTCATGAATGTTGGGTCCGAACTGACTCGTTCTAGCATGTCCTCAGCGACTTTCATGCGATTGAGTTTTTGGAGAAAATTCAGATCTTTTGGGACTAGCCGAGCAGCAACATGTTTCATACCCAAATGATTAGTTAAAATGGTACAGATCGACTCGTGAGATACAGAAAGTTCGGCGGCTATCTCTCTCAGAGTTGAATGGGGATTTTCAGTCACTATTTCCTTCACTTTTGCGATGTTAACTTCAGTTGCAGACGTTGACGGCCTACCAGAGCGAGGCAAATCTTCCATCACATCTCGACCGCTTTTGAACGCTTTGAACCACTCATAAGCACGAGTTTTTGATAAAGTCGATTCACCGTAAGCCTTCTGTAACATTTTCAGTGACTCCGAACACGAAATTCCATTGGCGATGCAAAATTTAAGACAAACTCTTTGTTCGATATTTTTGTCCATTATGAAATTCGCAATACACACTATATATATGATATTACTAAAACCAGCACTGTATTTAATATAAATAACAGATGCAACTCAAACTCCGCGCCAAAATGGAAAACAGTCGTGCCAATCTAACAACTACAAAAAAACAAAAATTTGAATTTGGAACCATAAACAAATCATCCATTCCCGATACTTTTTTGACTGAATGTAATCTATCTTTGTGCCAAGATAGCCAAGTATCATCCGTTTTGGTGATTCCGAATCAAATATTCCCATCCAAACTTTCACACTTCTTCACTGCTTCTTCTTTCATCTGATTAGTGATTTATACCTACCTACCTACTGTTATGGTGATAGAGATACCTATGAAATGAAATTCTTCTTCAGTGTCACCTTATAAGCAAGCTAACAGAAGTAGAAGCGTATTTTAACAACCTGATCTTTCCTCTTTAGGTACCTATATCATACATAGTACAACTGCGTATACGAGGACCTTCAACGATTTTCGTGATTTTCGCGCCTAGGCAGACTAGGTTTACGTCGCTGCCGCTGCGCGCTGAAATTGAATTTTAGAGTATAATAATGTGAATGATAGTTGTTTGAATTTAAAATTCCCAAAATTAAATATCTACCTACCTATTTCATATATTTCCGTTACATGGTACCTAGCCCTGTTCTAAGTTCTATGAATGGCATCTGCCAGACCGTTCATTAAATGTTATGATGGAGCGAGATGGGCAGACGGCATTGTTGCCTTCACGGGTAGAAGTTGAATGACGTTGGCACAAGGAAAGAGTAGTATATTATACTACCCGTTATGCTGTGGGCGAAGTCGGGCTGTGGATAAGACTCGTGGTTTTGATGTCATTTAGGCCGCTGATTGAACGGTGCTGTTCAATGAAAAGGCTAGGCAGCCAATTGAACGTCTGATTAGGCCAGTTGGATGCTACAGAAATATCCCAATTAGTTTTGTTTGAAACCCAGGACTTCAACCAGCACTCACGCTATCGAAGTTAAATATTCAGTTTGGCAATTATTTCATCTACATACCTCTCTAAATAATACCCTCAATAAAATAATTCATCAGTCTAAACAAACTAAATCAAAAGGTCGATAGATTTAACAAGAATTAGAAAAATGATCGCTGAAGGGTGGTAGCGTGCATTGCCTCGTGCCTCGCACGGATTTCTCGTGCAACACAAACATAAGTATGCCATAGCGAACAGCGCAACCAAGTCGTAGATTACAAGCTTCCCTTTCAGAAACATTTCCGTGTTTTCGTCGTCCGCCTGCCACAACACAGCGCTCGATTAGATGGCCGTGATGACATCGCAACTATATCACAATCCAACCAATTATCATGTCCATAAAAATCGTGGTATGGGGTACGCTCCCCATCGTTTATGTAAATGCCAAAGCTATGCATGCTAGTACCTGCCTATATAGGTCGGTGAAAAAGGTATCGTGACTCTCGGTCGGTAAGTCTGAAACCTCGAGCCGGATCACGCTACATTTCAAGCAAGGAGAGGTACTTTACTACTCTAGTCGCCTTTTGCTCGTCATGAAAAACTGACTTCTTTTTATTGAAGGTAGTGCATAACAAGATCTAGTTCACTATGGAGTTTTGTAAGTCTTGCAGTTTGAACTCATGGTAGCTAGATATGCCTAAATTGCGATAAAAATAATTGCGCAGTAAGATCTTAAATTAATAAGGATTAC
Organism: Lacanobia oleracea; assembly: GCA_950371165.1. Classification (NCBI taxonomy): domain Eukaryota; kingdom Metazoa; phylum Arthropoda; class Insecta; order Lepidoptera; family Noctuidae; genus Lacanobia; species Lacanobia oleracea. Next base: position 14,831,418 of record OX493394.1, read on the forward strand.
CATTTCTTCAGATGGAAGCAGACGTGGGTAACGACATTGTAACCAGTCTTCGCAGTGATCTCGCCGGTCTCCAGTACAAGCGAGATAAGCTGATATCTGAAGTGAGCCACGACAATACTCAAATTTTTGTCATATTTATTTGTAAAAAAAAAGTAAAACAGCTTGTGTATTGGTTCGATTCCTACAGCATAAGTGTTCTTATTGCAGAACAGTGACTTAAAAAATCAAATGTTATCTCGAGATCAGAGAATTCTTGAGCAGCAAGTTGAGATCGATCACCTACGTGAACAGAATGCTCGCCAAAATGCTATCATATCATCTCTACGGAAGAAGATCCAAGACCTCGAAGAGATACAGCGAAATCTCCAAACGTCGCACGGTCGAAGTGAAATCACGGTTCAAACCCTACAGAGAGATAACCGCTACTGTGAAGAAAAGATCAAAGATTTAGAGAAGAAATTGCGTTCTCTTGAATTAGAATGTCACAGTGAAGAACAACAAAAAGAAAATGCACGTTGTCAGTTTCACGATCTCATTCGACGTATGTCCGCAGCATTGGAATCTGATTTTTGTGACACCGCACACACTCATTCTCCGGAAAGTTTAATTATAAAGGCCGCTGAACTCGTTCAAGAAATCACCAGACTCAAAAACAGATGTATGAACACAACAGAAAACTTATCAACGGTCGAACAAGAACTGAGGAGTTGTCGGGATGCACTAGAGAGATCTAATACTGATAAGGATATTTTACAAAGACAAATATCTGGACAGCTACTAGACCTCGACAGGCTTAAACAAGAAAAAGAATCTCTATGTGTCCAAAACAGAGTTATCGAGAGGGAGCTGCATGAAGCAAGAGAAAAATTATCACACTGTTCCAAAAACTTAAATGTTGTTACTGATAATGTAAATCAGAATGAATCTATAATAATTCAGCTGAAAGGTATTTCGAAAGTAAATTAATTACAAATAAACAAACAAAATCTTACATGCTTGATGCTATATATTTTGTGGTTAATATAATTTTCAGAGGATTTGAGGCATCGAGATGAAAAATATCAAAGGCTTCACGCGGAATTCCGTAATACTATGGAGTCAATAGCCATTTTATTGAGCTTGCCTACCCGTTTTGTGGAGGCACACGAAAGCACTATAAAAGACAGAATTCGCGAAATTTTAAGTGATAATAAAGACAAAGCTGTAGTGAGTACAAAATTTTATCATAAAATATTGCAGCAACAATTACCAAAATATCGGGTGCAAATGCTTTACTGTGAAATTGAATTTGCATAGCGTGGTTATTTACAGATAAAAAATTACCTGTTTTATCATTTTGCTTGTAGCAAATAGATGCATTGCGCGATAAGTTGGGTATGGAGTCTCAGCAGTTGGGCCGGACGGCACACTTGCACGACCAGGCGACGACGCGTGTGCGAATACTGGAGGATGAGAGGAACATGCTAGAAGCTAAAGTGCACAAGTTGGAGTCCGAACTGAACGCCCAAGAACTCTCCAGGGAGAACCTACGCAAAGATAAGGCTAATGTGAGTATCCTTTCCATAGTGTTTAAAATCCATTGTTTGGTCGAGCTTTGCTTGTGCTGTCGCAGGTTGCAGAATACTGTGGTATTATAATCTTCTTGGTCGTATTAAACTCCACTTGTATCTAACTCTGCTTGTATTTTTATGATAGTAGTTTTTTCCAAAACACAGGCATAGCTATCGAAAGCGTCAGGTAGCGTGGCTTCGCTTTACTCTATGATCGTTCCTACAGGTTCAGCTAGTGTTTGTGTGTATCCCCATAGATTCTACCTGCAAAGGTTCACCTGCGCTCTCAGTCAGCCCAAAGACATCAAAAATGTCATCAAAGGCGTTAGCATAACCCTCTAGTTAGTTCTGTAGCCAGGGTTTGTTAAATTCAATTTGATCTTTTACGGGTACCCACCTAGCTAAGGAGGCACACGGACATTTCTTCTGTTACAGTTTGTTGCATTCCTAGAACGTCTGAGCAGAACACTTAATATGGATGAGTTAACCCAAGACATCGGAATGGAATTGCACACCGAATCTATTATACACCGCGCAGAACAGCTGGCCAGGCTTGAGAGCGATAAGATTGTCGACAAGGTTGGTGTTAGTAAATATGTAGGTACATAAGTGGTACGGAGCAGATCAGATGCTAGCATCTGAAGGTACTAGTACCTTCTAAACAGTTGATGCTGCGTTAAAAGTCTGCGTGACGTCAACGGCACAGGAAGAATGCCTATTCCAATACATACTTTAACCACCTTTTATACCTAACACAAAAAATTTTTCCCCTTAGCTGGAATATTAAATACAAGGTACCTAATCTATTAAGTCTAGAGCTATTATTTGTGGGTGTCTAATCATTTATTTTCTATGTACGAGTATATCTCACCGAAAAATTTCAAAAGCCATAAGATTGTATAATATCGCGTGAAATTGTAAACTATATTTTCTTAATATACGGATAAATTGGAAACTATTGAATTTGAATGGGACTAATTGTATATCACCGGAAAATTGCAAACGTCGTAGAATTGTAAAATATCGCGTGAAATTGTAAATTATTTTTGAACTGAAAACTTTTTTAGCAGCGTTGTGCACTTTTTTTGTGATTGGTAAAAAAATTTAAACTCGCGTCAGGACACGCGACCTACTAATTCGTAAGACGGAGGGAGAGAAGCACGTATTTAAGTTTTCACTTCTGCCGTTGTTTTTTTTTTTCTTAAAAAACCACGGATTTATTAGAAACTATTGAATTTGGATGTGATTTGGTATACAAAACGATTTTTTCATTATATTTCAAGAAATCATAATCTAATAAACATATATTATAATCTTACGGAGTCTGCAATTTTCCGTTGCCTCAAAGGGTATAAGTACAGATTTAAATTTATCATACTTTTCCACCAGGTAACAATCGACGTTATATTTCTAATCGTTTTGTATTTCATTATTATGTTAATCCACTGCTATTATTAAAAGGCTGTGGTACGCCACCTCGGCAGTGGAATAACATGTACGATAGTAGGTATGTTACCTTCACCTTTACTGTGTCGGTACACTTGTTCACGTGTACAGGCTGTGTCGCAACTTGTACAAAGCGTTTGTCATCTGTGTGTCAGTGTGTTAACCCGAATGTGTTTTGTGTAGATGCTATATTACGGATACTATGGCACGCTGCCCAGACTGCGAAGAGAAAGATCTTTCCATGATTTGCCTTATCTTAAAGAAGTAAGATTTGCACTTTATCCAATTGGACTGACATTGCTTACATACAATAGAAATTAAGCAGTCATACTTTATAGTAATTTGGTGAAAACACAAACAAAGAAATATTGTCAGTTGCATTGTAATGAGTCGAGCATCCATCATCCTGCACAGTAAACCAGCACCATTAGGTAAACAATAAATAGGTATCAATTTAACGCAATTTAACTGTTTCTATGTAATCAGAATTACAAGTTGCAGTTAAACTGAATTTATTCGATGTTATTTTATATTTATTGTGTAATAAAGTACTCGTAGATTAAATTCATTAACGAAGAGATGGAATTGTTTCAGCATTTTAATTTATTTCACCGTAAAAAAAAATATTAGGTTAATAAGGTCATCATCACCGCTGTAGGTACTGAGACAGTTATATCGTACTTATTATACAGTCATAATAGTTTCATTGTAATGCTTGTTTATACTTTACGTACATTGTAGATGGTAGTACCCTTTTTTTGTTGTGATGGGTTTGTTCGTGTACGATGGAGCGCGCTTACCCAGAAGGAGCCTGTTCACTCTAACTTTGAAGAGATTATTCCTCCTCCTTAGTAAATACTTTCTGCAGTGCGTTGGTCAGTACCAACGCACTGGTTTACTGGTTTATTGGTAACCATCATTTTAATATTTACCTGTTGTGGCTGTGGCATTAACCTTGTGTTATTACAGTTCCTAATAAGCACACAAACTTGCAATTTATAAAAATCCAGGTAAAGAAATTGTATCCGCTTATTTATGAAATACTAGTAGTCCCATTTTGTTTAAAGATTGATTCGATCATGCAGCATGCTGAAAATGAAAGATTCAAAACAAACGAAAGCTTAAAATAGCGCACGTATCAAATTTTTGCAATGTATGAAGCAACCTTAACCGATTTGACTTGGAATGTACAGTCGGCAGCACACGCGATATCGTCGGTCTGCATCGAAACAAACGCAGTACAGTCACGCGCACACTTTGCATGACAGCGCTGATTTATAGAGTAACTTTTGTCATTTTAGTATCGTGTTTAGAACTGTAACATAGTTCCGAATTTCAGACCGCCGTAGTTTACCAGTTACAAAGGCGAATAAGGATTCTAAGGGAGCAACTGCAGAGAAAGGACCTGCACTTAGATTTACTGCGACGAAAGCTTAGTGTGCAGGTATGTATATATATTCCATTGGATATTTAATGCAGATTTTCATGGTGGTGTGACTGATACATAGTTGCAGTTTCCAATATTTTTACTATACTTAATTTGTGTCCCACTATTGGGCAAAGCCTTTCCCTTTCTCCTTCCATGCCTCTCTATCCTATGCGATCTCTGGCCAAGTTTGACATGCAAGCGTGATCAGATCGTCACACCACTTAGTGCGACGTCCTCCCTCAGACGATCTTCGCCCATATCTCCGGACAAAAAGTACAGTTAATTAATCACACATAATCTATCTACCGGGGTTTGGTTTTCGCATTGTAGGTACGTGAGTCATGTCGGCCGGTTATTCAATCCAACCAGAAACAGATTAGGCCTCCCAGTTTATTCAGGATGTAAGTAAGAGAACTGAGAATTTGGTGTCCCTTCAGTTTGTCTCCGTATTTCGGCGACGCCTGTGCACTCGTTTCGTCGTCCTTCATGAATGCACTGCGGACTGTCCGTTATATACTTATCGTGTGAAAGTGGATCACACATGATTTCCCTGGGACCTGTGACCGACAGGACGAAAGCTGCCGCGTACGGGCCGTGCTGCAGGCGGAGCGCGACGAGGCGGTGTCGCGCAACAAGAAGCTGGCGCGCCAGTGCGACAAGCTGCAAGTGCAGCTCACGGACGCGCGCGCGCAGATCCGCGACCTCAACGCGCAACTTGTCGACGCTGCTGAGTATAAGGTACTTATATCCTTATCTGCGTCACTGGATAATTTCGAAATGCCCGATATTAGCTCGAATTATGACGTATAAATCGTAAAACAACAACATTGGCTAGGTAGAGATTTGTGTAAAATGCTAACAGTATCTGTAGCAGTCAAAACTGATTAGGTAGTCATTATTGTCACACAGTCATTCAACATCCAACTTCCACAGAATTCTACCCTACTACAGTTTGTTACTAACCAGCAATTCTCTTGGAAATGACAGACAGCCTAGCCTGTTGGACCTTGGACCACGAAAGCCTTGTTTTAGTGGTCACTTAATTTGCAGGACCATGTACTGGAATTTAGTTGGAACAAATCCATGATGTAACAATTGCATGTAGGTGAAGTAAATCTAGACAGCAAATTACTGGAATACTTAATTTGCATACAAGGCTGAAGTGATTTGTTTAACAGAACCATGATCTCATTTATTGCAGTTGAACTTTATAAAATGTATTCATTTATTCGAATCATCACGTTTTACCTATCCCACCGACCCACACTGCCTTACTTAAGATATTATGGTAACGTCGTAGACCATCAACAATCGCTAAAACAATATAAAAATACTGCTACCGAGGCGATAAAGTTGGAGGCAATCATTTTGTTGCCGAGGTAGTAAAACTGCACTGGCGTCAACGTATTGTGCTTAAACCTTCCTGCCGAGGAAAACATGTTGGAAGTGCCATTCAAAACAAAACCTGCGTCATCAGCGGAACCTATGAACATTCTTTATGTTTGATACAACACAGATAACATCACTAGAACGGGCCCGAAAGGTTGAAGAGCTCCAAAAGAAGTTGGAAGAGGCGGATCTACTGCGTGTGCGCTACAACCGCAAGGTGAATGTGCTGAAGGAGCAAGTGCGCTCGACTGGGGAGACATTTGAGCAGGAGCGCTCTTCCAGCGACCACCAGATCACTATCTTGCGAGATGACCTGGCGCGAACCAAGGAGGCGCTCGCTGAATGCCAGCGAAGAGAGGCACAGCTCACAAGCTTCAGGTTTGTACTTTAGAAGCATCATTTTTAGTCGATCGCACTCGTTGCTATAAGCCTCGGAATATTGCCGTTATACCAAAAATCAACCTAACATTGAACTAAATAGAGGCAGCTACACGTTTTTGAAAACGGTGAAATGCCACCGGTTCTTCGCTTTTTTTTTTCGTGGCTAGAACAAATCTAATTTACGTCAAATTTATTTCCTACTATTAGCAATCCTACGAAATGCGTTTTCAGGAACTCGATAGCGAAGCTGTTAGGCATCTTGGTGCCGGTGTCGGTGTCGGACTTCGAGATGGTGTCGCGGCTACAGAAGCTGATCGACGCGCACCACGACTTCACGGTGGTGTCGCGGCGGTACGACGACCCGGCGCTGCTGCGCGCCTCCTCGCGCTCGCCGCCGCCCTCGCGCTGCCGGACCAGGACCCCTGACAGGTTGGCAATACATCATCATCATATCAGCCAAAAGACGTCCACTGCCGGACATAGGCCAAGCCTGGCCACAACGACCGGTCCTACATTACATATCTTGTGAAAATTGGTCGATTCAAGAAGGCGTAACTTCTCAGTAACTTTAGAAGCAAACGGTCAGTAGAACTCTATAAAGATCGAAAAACTATTATTTTGGAATAATGAAAGAAAATTATAAGTCACTAGCTGACCCGTGCCCACTTCGTTGGGCAATATTATATGACACTCAAAAATAGCGTGGCTTTCTATTGGTTAAAGAATTTTCTAAATCGGTTCCGTAGATCTAGATATTACCCCAAAAATAAAACTTAACTTTACCTCTTTATATTATTAGTAAAGATTACCTACTGTAGTTAGCTTGGATAAGGCCAAACCTCCCAACATAATGTAGTACACCCTCTGAGTCCCGTATCAAGTGATACTGATTACAAAGACACTTTCATTTCTTATCATTTGATGTAGGTCTCCATAAAATTGAAGGGAAGGGATTTGTAGAGTGTTCCTAAACTTTTCACGCGATCAAAGCTGAGCAACAGTACAGCTTAGTAATGTTTGGTGTCAACATGTGAGTTTGTTTGCAGGTCGCTGCGCTACGACGACTCCGGGTACGCGGACCCTGCGTTCGAGCTGGACGACGACATATACAAGGCGCGCGCGGGCTTGTGACACGCGAGGCGCCGCGCTCGCTTCTAGACCTGACCCACCCCTTATTGTGGTGACCACAAAGGGCTCAACAAACACCATTTTGTTACAGCGTAGCGAGCGAACTTTAGTGTCAGATCTGTACCCCTATTCTGTAACAAAATTTTCGAATCTCGACAGCGGAATCCGAAGTGAATACAAAGATTAGACCTTTATGATGTGTGGAATAAAGTTCACTTTGTGAGCTATCTCACTCAGGTGAAGCTCGATATCGAAATGGTTACTTACAGAATAGACTAGCTGATCAGATCCGAGTGACTGAAATAACTCTAAACATAGCATTTTGGCATGTCTCAATTTTAACCCAAGGTTGACAGGTAGACAATGTCTCGTCTCATTAATTCCGCCTATTTTCCAAACTGACTAATCTCCTGACTACAGTACAATAAATGTCAGTTCATGTGGTGTTTGAAGTAGTCTTTTCGAACTCAAATAGTGCCATTAAAGTTGTCTGCTGGCCTCTTGACGCCCAGAGTTTTTAGGGCGCGAAATTGATTTCATCATTATTCTGAAGCACTAAATTTTGGGCTATTGTAACGAATCTCATCGTACTATTTTGAAATGTATCATCAACCTAACTGACTATTGTAGTGCTAAAACTCGGCGTTATGATGTGTGTGACGAATGTGACGACATTCGAATAGTGGTAAAGCTGCAACTAGTACGCGTGGTTTAAGAAATGGTTAAATGAATGTTATTACAAACAAAAACTCCTGATGTTTCGCAATAAATCCAGGTCAATAATAGCGAGCTAATTGCGGTTAGCGATGTCATTGTACTAATTAGCAAATAGTCTTTGAAACTCGTCGCGGTATAAACATGGTCGACTTCAAAGTAGTTAAGTATTCATAAGTCATCTTCAGGAATTAAAACTTATTAGTGGGGGCGGACCGAATTATCGAATATTATTTGATCGACCAGTTTGTGTTAAGAAAATTCTTGACAGTCGAAGGTTTATTTTTATCAATTAGTACCTAATAAATCGAACACTCAGTACAAATCGAGCATCGCATATTCAATCGAACATTCAATTGTATCGAACTATCAACTTGGAACTACTTATTCTTATTAATTAGCGTGCAATAACACTAACACTATTTAGTAACATTTAAAACTTTTTTACAAAAAATACAACCGACTTCCAAAAACAAAACACTACAAGGTACAAAATAACTTCGGAAGAAAGAAAAAAACTTAAATTTCTGAAGTCGGTGTTTTTGGTTATTTTTTCGTTTTTTGACACGGTTGTATTTTTTGTAAAAAAGTTTTTATTTTTCACTTTTTAGTGGTACCTGGGAACCTGCGTACCCATTAACAGCGTACCGGCGCAATGTTATGTTAAGAACTGGTGTAAACTCTATTAAAACATGCGATTTCAGCAATCCCGATCCCTTTGCTATCATTTATTGAAGAGTTCCGTTGCCTACCTCCGAAGTTCTTCGTCAGATCTTCACCAAATTGAAACGGGACCAGTCCAGGAAAATACTCATTCAAACAAAAAAAGAATCATCCAAATCGGCTGACAATTGCCTAAAGTATCGCTGAACAAACATTTTTCATGGGATCTCATCATCAGATCCTAATTTATACCTTTCATCATCAGCTCAGCAACATGAGATGATGATTACCAGGCACAAATATCTGAATTGCGTTAGAAAGTTAATGAAAAACATTGTATGTGCCTATAAAATTTGAGGGTTGCCCTCGATTTTCGTGGGATCCCATCATCAGATTCTGACATGGTGACAATGGAACCAATCGAAAAGTATACCCTTTCAGATGAGACAAAAAATTTTCAAATCGGTTCATAAATGACGGAGTTATGATTTATGAGGTACGAGTAACATACAAAAAAAAATACATGCCGAATTGAGAACCTCCTCCTTTTTTTGAAGTCGGTTAAAAATCATCATAGGTGTAATGTTTGTATAGAAATATTCAATGTACCCAAATAGATAGTTAGCATATTGATATTTCTATTCGAGTACAATTTATTGATTTCTTCGCCAAAGCTACGACGGCGCTACGCAATGCGATGACTTCTCTACGCAATGCTACGACGTAGCTACACAATACGCTGTTGCTACGTTGCAGCTACGGTTAACTTTGCTACGCCTATGTTACGAAAAAACTACGATGCTGCTACAGCAAATCTGCGACAACGCTTTGGTGCTCCTACTAAAGGACTGCGATGGGGCGATGAAACGAAACAGGTATGTTCTTCTATTTATATAGTTAGGCATTTGATAAACAGTGGTCAATCAATTGATATTCACTGATTTGGCATACCTAGTACACCCCTCTAGTAAGTTCATCAATTATTATCTAGTTGAATAAATTAGAATCAATTTCATTATTTTAAATGTTAATAAGCGATTCGCAATCGTTTATCATTTTACAGATTCTTATAAGAAAATAATATTTTTGATAAGGAAACATCGCACCAAAATTATTGACTGCACGTCATGTTTTAAGTATAGCCTAGATCATATTAAACAATTATGTCTGCCCGAAAAAAATCAATAGACCCAAAAATATTCGGCTGACGTGCTCACCGCGACCTACTCATTATTTTCTTTAGGGTTCCGTACCCGGAGGGTAACCAACGGAACCCTATTACTAAGCCTCCGCTGTTCGTCCGCCACGTTCGTCCGTCTGTTTGTCAGCAAGCTGTATCTCAAGAACCGTAATAGGTAGACAGTTGAAATTTTCACAGATTGTGTATTTCTATTGCCGCTATAACAACAAATAATAAAATTTAATGTTTATGGTACGGAACCCTTCGTGTGCGAGTCCGAATCGCACTTGGCCGGTTTATTTTTTGATAAATGTTACACATTAAGTAGCCACTAGATAATTGTATGTATGACAAGGAAGTAGTTATTATCTTAAGAATGTTATAATGACTTATATTATCCGTCGCACATAAATTCGATGTTGAATACTTGTAAAGTAAGTAAAAAAAATTTGGCGTTCCTATGTTCAGTTGAAGTCTTCCATTATTTTGTCAAGCAAAGATATTAAGTATTAAGTTTTTTATTTGTAATTATTTTAATATGGACCTACAATACCCGACGATAAATATTGCACATCGACCTTTGGAAAGAGACAATCGGCTAATTTCGGCTTCGTAGAGCGTTATCTCTGTCGGACACTACCTACGTATGTGACGTTTTGTCAGTTGTTGTTCAAAATATATAATTAGAGTTGTTAACACCCCCAAATTTAAATATTTTAAAGTTGTACTATGGCATCTTTAGGAAAAAGAAGAAAACCTTTACGAGGTCAATCACGCGAAATTATCTACAATGTTTATAAATATTTTGTAACCGAAGCTGCCAGTTAAAAAAAAATGAAGATGAAAATGTAAGTTATTATTTTAAGAAGGTTCAAGAGCGAGTTGCAAATGCCACTGGAATTTCAAGAAGAACTTTGAACAATATACTAAACGAATTCAGTACTGAAACACATTCTACTGAAATTAAGTTCAGCACTCCAAAAAAAGGAGACGAAAAAAGCAATTTCGTTTGGATATGGACGATTTTGATTATGATGTTGTTCGAAGAATGGTGTATGATTTTCACTTACGATTTAATGAACTGCCAAAAATAAAATCATTAAATCTTTAAACAGCTGTAATTTTGCAAAATAATTAAATACGTAAACATAATGAGAACATGTTTTTTTATTTTATTTTACCCCAACCTAAAGTCATCACTAATAGAAAAATTGGTGTATTTTATACCAAGAATAAAAATAATTATCAAAAAAAGCAAATCATAATTGTTTTAACAGCTCCTAATAGATACCGGACTGTTTGTTTTTCGTGCGACAGAGATAACGCTCTACGAAGCCGAAATTAGCCGATTGTCTCTTTCCAAAGGTCGATGTGCAATATTTATCGCCTGGTACTGTACATTTTGTTTGTAAACTATGCTAGATAGAATGATGTCCTAGTACCTACATATGCAACCATTAGGTGTAAGTACTTCAGTTATTAGTGAAAATAATTCCTAATCTAATCATATATAGTGCAAATAATGACGTTAAAAGTAAGAACCTATTTCTATAAGTTATATTATAATGTTACAAAATTAAAAGTGAGATTTAAATTGCAAATAAATAATAATGTAAATCAATCCATAGATGTTATATTCCGCTGTAAACTAACAACCACATACCTACCTAATCGATTTAGGTTTAACTTGATTTTGCCAGATTAGATTTATTTTGATAAATTCAATTAAATTGTAAAACAAAAAAGTTGTATTAGTTTACGTTTGTTTTTAGTTATTTTGAACAATAAACAATTTGTCTGTCTGTGGTATTATAAATAAAGATGTTAGACTTGCAGTTTTGGTATTAAAATTGCACAATGATTCTGACATTTAAGTCTTGTGGTTGTTGGTATAATTTGGGGTAACACGATAACAATTTAAACATCCTACGTAATAAAATATACACGGATACACCTACCCAAAAACAAATTGAAACTGAAATCACTCAATCTGTTCAGCCTTTTTAAGGTGGATGCTCCAGAGTAGCCCGCGAAATTCAAATATTTTTATGTTTTTTGCAATTTGCCGGTCAGTGTGAAGCTGGTTTATTTCTGAAATATTCATTCTTTCGAACTACATGAACTTAGAGCGCTATATTGATGATTAAAATGGTTATAATTCTTTAGATAAATACGCGTTACGGTCGCGGATCGCAGTTGGTCCACATACAGCTTCACACTGACCGGCAAATTGCAAAAAACTTAAAAATATTTGAATTTCGCGGGCTACCCTGGAGCTTTCACCTTAAAGCAATGTTGGGTTCGGCTTCTATTCAAACCAGATGGCTGTATTTCAAGTATAATTCAGTACCTACCTAACATTCTTAAATCATCAGTATTATCTAAGAAGACTGCATAAAAGATATTTAAAACTCCATTCGATATTATTTATTCCGCATAAAGTCGTGGGCGTTCACTAGTTCATAAGTAATGTAGTTCTATAAAATTGATTATAACGTTAGGTAGTCAAATTCTTTCCGGACAAACATATTGCGTTGTTCCTATATGTACTTAATGTCATATATTATTATTTATAATTATTGGAAACCTGTAATTACTACTTAGAATCTACGTGTTCATATGTAGGCACCCACGAACGTTACTTAGTATTCCGCATCCAGTAAATAAATATGTACATAATTCAAGTAATTGCTTTATTTATTCCATTTTTTCGACACACCCGGTTGATATGGCCACTAAGATATAATTAACATAACCACTTAATGTTAGCTGAACACTACTTGTTGGTTTTTGTATGATTTATCTAGATAATATACCTACTCGTAACTAATTATGTTCAATGATAATGTGACTGAGATACAGTAAAAATAATGCTTCGTACGTACAAGAACCAATAATTGCGCTATCAATCATTTGTTCGACCTCGATCAATTTGTAGATCAAACACTTTTTTTTTTCAATTCGAGAAAATAGCAATAAGCTTGAAATAATACGATTAACCTTAACACATACAGTCACATTGTTAGATTTCGCGCTGAGCAGATTCGACAACAATTTTTAAAGTGATCTGATACAACTACTTAAAAAATATTCCCTCAAGTTTACGCAAAAAATACTTGCATAGGTACCTAATACTAAAATAATTTCATTGCTACTATCTGTGGTGCGTATCGGGTGTCACTACCTTTGCTTTATTTATGGTAACTTTTTTTTTTAAATTTGGGGGTAGTCTTAATTAATTATAAAATCAATGACTAATCTATCTACTTCAAACAAAAGGAACAAGGAAGCGAGCTCATTCGAACAAACGTGCTAACACTAGATCCGCCTGTGATTATCGAAAATGTGCATCAAATCCGTTTATTTCATACTTTTCATCAGTTCCGGTAAGTACCTGCTTCTTGCTCACCTTTCGTGCGAAATTCAATGCCTGTCGTAAATTGAAGTGATGTCAATCCAAATACGTTAGCACATGCGCTGTTAATGAGCTTCATTAGCGAATAGCGGTGTATAATTATTACTAATTTGTTTATTAGTCGCTAAAATTAACTTAGAATAACCTAACTAACAAGTCGTTATTAAAACACGACGGGTGCAATTAGTCATCTCATCACTCGAGACTCGTCTAAACGGTGCCAGAAATGATTAATGGTCATCTGTGCAGCTGATTTCTGCACATAAATTAATAACGAAGGGAAATATTGAATAGTTCATTTTTCCACAGTGTGTGCGCGATACATGCCGCGTTACGCCGACCTCGACGATGAAGACCAGCACCTGCTCCGAGCGGCGTACGAAACGCCGTCCTACGACCACGACGAATACCAGGAAGACAACGAAATGCCCGCGGGCAAGCTAGATTTGCTCAAGGACGGCCTCTGGGCAGTCAAGGCGAAAATAAAGGAATTGAAGGCTTTTAACAAAGCTTTGGCGGCAAACTTCTTGGCGACCAAACTGAAGGTGAAGGAGCTAGTCGCGGCGAGCTTAGTGTTGAAGAAACATACTCATGGGGAAGTGGAGAAGAAGAAACCTGCCTATAACTATCAGGTATGTTATGTCATGATAATGTTTAATGGCCAGCCATATTAGATACCCGTCGAGCCGGTGGCCGTTCGAGTGGATCAGCAAAACGTCGAGTGACGATCCGCGCAGTGTTGAGCTGCTGGATCAGAGTTGCCGAGACTCAAATGTGCGTGTGGTTGTTGAGGACTGCAGTAGGCTGAAAATGATGATGAAACACCAAGAGACTTACTTTACTTAGGGATTACCAGCGTGCATACCTACAGTTCTTTGCAATAAAGTAGGCTCCTCATTGAACAAATGAAATAAATAAGTTGACACAGACAAAAATGTAGCCATGTTACCAAAGTGTTAACTTAGATGATGATGGATTTACATCTAGATGTGTCAGATTCTTAATTCAACTAATGACCGACGGTAACGTTCCAGATTAACTTCTGGTTCAGTAATAAATAGATATTATTTTTTAACTCCGACATTGAACCGTGCGTCGTGCGTTCAAGTATATTCGGCGAGACCGCAACACGAAATCATTAGTAGTGACTGCATACCATAAAATCAGTAATAAGTAACCAATTAAATCACGTCAAAATCGTGGGCGACTTGCAGACAGTTGCAGACGTAAAATCCAATGTAATAGGTACAACTCCTTCCGTGATCTTGATGCATAACTATTCTGAGAATCAATGCATAATGTAGGTTACCTTTTCCTAACGAGTGCCCCGATGCCAGCTACGCTGTTAGGGATGTGCCCCAACAGGCGTTGCACAGAGGGGGTTCTGGAGTGGTCTTTTAAGAGGTAACGGGGCTCCTTCTTTGTGCTGATGGTGATCACCGGGGTGGTTTTAGTGAGGTAAAAGTCCCACACTCCCTGGTCTTTACCCCAAAAGTCCAGGCGCCTTTTGAAGGTTATTTTTACCCCCGAAAACAAAAAAAAAATAGTTAAAGTATAGAGAAAACTGGTAAAGTGTCACTGTCAACCATAAAGGATTTACCTATCAAAGATGACTATGCTTAGATGTATTTTCCTCACTGAGTTAAAAAATTCGACAAGTTTTAGATTAAATGCCAATGCAATTAAGAAATGCCGGAAAATCTATGTTTTTTGCTAAAAAAAATAATTTAAGCTTAGATGTTCTATAAGTTAGTATTTTCATCATTACAAAATTACAAACGCGTATAAAAACAAAATTAATCATTGTGCATCAAGTAGTAAGTTAAGTATTAAGTCATAAGTTAGTAGGTAAACAAACCTGTTAATTGCTGAAGCTCTTGTCAAAAAATGTTCCATGTCATCTGTCCAAAACGTTATTGAACTTTTTCAACTTATAAGAATTACTTTAAGTATGGGAGTAGATTTTTCAAGAATTGATAAAATCAGTTGTTCAGAGATGTAAAAGGCTGTATCATCGATACTACAAAAAACAAACGAAGCTGTAACTCTATTTACTGCTTTCTCCATATAATTATTGAAAACTTTAACTGTGTTATTTTTGCAGGCTCCATCGTACCAGCCCCAGTACCCCGAGACGCAATACGCACCGCAGTACGCGGAGCCCCAATACGCCCCCCCACCGCCACAACATCAGCACGACCCTTACTACGGACTCTGATCAAATTATTTATTACCAATATTATTTACCGTCCATCGCTCTAAATTCTTTACCAAAGAAAAAGAGTTGATCAATGTTTATTGTATAAATTAATTCAACTCGAAATCAAAATTATAAATGAATTGCTAATACAATAAATTAATATCGCACCAATCGCTCTTTGTCTCATCACATCATAGACGTCGATTCATATTCCCGAGCCTTCGGCGTAACACGTCATAAGAAAGTGCATTAATAAATAAATTCTTAATTGTTAAGGTCACCCGTACTGTTGAGTGGAGTAGTTGATCGCGGCGCGCGCGCAGGCCACTCGTGTAGTAGAAGCGAATCGCTTTTTCGTGTTGAATAGCGAATCAGAGGAAGTCGCTTAGTGTTACTGAGTCCTGGAGCCGCCCTGTCCCGCCCTGTCCCGCCCTGTCCCGCGGCCCGATGCGCCACACGTGACGCCTGCCCTTGGTTCCCGACAATAAGATGTGTTTGTTAGTAGTTCCAGTTAGAGTGGACATGTCATTATCGATACAGTAGACCTAACTGGTGTGTTAGTTAAGGTGCGGCGTTGTCCTGCGACGAAATGAGTTACAACTTATTATGGATTTTTCTTCTGGTATGATATCATTTATATTTCATTTTACATCCTTCAATATTGTAAATAAACAAATGCGTTCAAGACTTTATATTTCGTGATAGACACGTTAGTTTTGTACGCATTCATTAACTTATTTTCTTGCTTAGTAGGTAACTAGTGCTTGCTTGTTCAGTTATCTAATTTCAATACTTAGATCAAACTTTAAGGTTCCAACTTCCGATCTAGTTCTCAATGTCGGTAAGTACTTGAACTACGTAGCTAACTCGAACAGATTAAGCATAATTTGGAGAACAGGCCTTGATTTGCACTAACTTTTAACGATAAATAATTAATAATATCATAACGTGTCTTTACTTCAGAGACCTTACCATTATTTCAGTGATAATAGTTATTGAACCTGAAATAAAGCTCGTCCCTTGCATCATCATCGTTTTCCTAGGGACCTTGCACCTTCCTGATAATTGAAAGTAGGCAATGAATAAAGAAGCAATAAAACACAACTAGGTAGACCGTACTAAATAGAGCAGTCAAGTTTATTGGTACTTAGTAGGTTGGAACTTAAATAAAAATGTGCTGGGTGTATAATTAATTTATATTTTTTTTAAGATACCGACTTAACTTAGAATTACAAAAAAAAATACTTAGTACAAAATAAAATAATATAGAACTTATTGGAAAGGTACTTACACCTTTCCAATAAGTTCTACATTTTTTTTTTTACAAAGTATTTATTTTTGTCTCTTGGTAGGTAGGCACTTAAACTTCAAAATTAGTGCTATCCTCACAGCGGTCCACGTCTACTTAAAATAATTCTTCACACACAACACAAACAAACACAATCAAATTTTTAAAACAAAAATGATAATGCGAACCTTTAGTAGGAACAGATAGCATTGATATAGATAGGTTTAAATCATATATTTTAAATCAGATTTCTTTCAATCTCAAAAGGAAAAAAGTCCCAACACGTTTTGATTAAGCTAATAAAGTGCAAACATACTTAGCGGACATATTTATTACACTTTTAAATGCATGTCACTGCTGCAAGGTTGAAGAATAACATTTAAATACATTCACATAGTTACCTCCACAAAATATAATAATCAGACGTCTACTTTTTGTTCAGGCAACTTAACATGGTTTTGTTTAAAAGCAAGCATTCATGAATAATTACATTATGCAATATGTTAAAGTATGTAGCGTGATCATGCTTGCAAATACTTGCAATTCCCCATTGAATGCCAGAGATGTAAAGAGTAAAGTGTTGAACTTGAAAACGAAGGCATTCTTGCTCGCAAGCTTGGTACATAAACCGATATGCCTACCTACCTCCTACCTAAGTAAAACTGTAAGTGTAGCGTATAAACCCAGGTACAATCAACATAGCTATTTGGTTTACAGGCAAAAATATTAATTTTTCCACTGCACTGCCAATATTTATTTCTAATGTGCGTGTTATAACTGTTTGGAGGAGCTCGTGGCTAGATAATAACAGCCGCACGGGTCGGTCTTCAAGGTTAAGCAACACTTGCCAAGGTTGTTCTGTGGATGGGTGACCATTTTAACATACCGAATTTCCTCCGTGCCTCGGAAAGTACGTTAAGCCGTTGGTCCCGGCTGTCATTTGTAGATCTTTGGCAGTCGTTACGGATAGTCAGAAGCCAGTTAATCTGACTCTAGTCTTGCCATGAAGTACCATGTTACCCAGTTATTGGGTTGTGGAGGTCTGGTAGGCAGCCTCTCCGCGTAAAATACTGGTATTCAGCTAAATCCGGTTTGACTGGAAACCGACCCCAATATAGTTGGCTATGCAGATGATGATGCTGATGCGCGTTATAGCTGTTTAAGCTCATGACATACTTACGAGTGTGGTGTACAATATTTGTCTCCTCAACACACTCACAACATTGTTTAAAAGTAGTTACAGCAACTGCCTGCATACCAAATATCTTTGTTGACTGTACCTACTTAATAAAAATAGAAAAGTCCCTTAGCAACAGCTAGGAGACTGCAGCGCCCTTTGCAAGTTCAAAGTAAACATATTTGTATGATAAATGTCAGAGTGATCTTTAAACAAACTGGATCGGCTCGCACACTAATTCTGTTTCAGCTGAGGGCGAAACGGGTCGAGAGCACTTCCTGGTCTTTTTATAAAATGGCATCGGGTAGGCGTGTTCGTATATTTATGGACGTAATATTGTCTTACAGTCTCCACATTATTTTCGATCATATAAGTTTAACTTTATACCATCAGGTGGCAAGCGTGTCTTATCTCCTTCCTGTGATTAACTAAAGATAGTCATTTATGTTGCCTTTAATATGTGTTCTCGTAAATTCAAGTCGATAATATAGGTACTAAAGGGTCTGAGAAATTATGGAAACAAATAACACTTATCGAATCATTAAAACGTATGGTGGTGGTAGTTAACTGAACATTAAAAACATTCCGAGTACAATGCCTATTTTTATATTTATTTAATGATTTTAGGTGATCTTTAATTGGATATTTAGAGAATAAATTAAATAAATTTAGACCTACATAGGCACTTATATCTAGAGGAGATACGTGTATTTCCAGGCTAATCTTCAGTGGTAATTACTATATGAGGATAATTTAACACACGATCGGCTACCACCTGCAATTAGGAGAATTAAAGTTTCACATCGTTTCCGCTATACTTTAAAAGACCACGATCAATTGAATAAATCTAACAAACAATCTAATTATATTCTACAAATTTGCTTTTAGTAACAGTATTTAAGTTCAATTAAAGGTCCTTACAAAAATAACAACCACACATAGATCTTTTAGCGATTTAACTTTGTATTAAACTCAATAAAAAGCGTTACTTACTGCAGTAATTGCAATCGTAAAATAATGTTGACTGTAATGTTCACTCCAATGCCAAGTCTCAATAGTAAAGTACAATACTTACAGATCGGTATGCACCATCTTTTCTTTGTGCTCTCAAGTTCTTTATCATGGGTCAATTTATTTGCATTCGAGTTTAAAATACCGCACGATCTGGTAAATCAGAACTGGTTTTCTCGCTCCCCGTCCACTGTCCGCAGACCTTATATGGATAATAAAGACAAAGACTTACTAAATAAATCTCTTTTCAGACAAATGCCCTATGAGCTCATTGCTTATCATAGGAGAGCAAAATATTTACCTAATTCAAACTTTGACTGTCTGTGTCTTTGAAAGTTAAGCGAAAAAAGTTGATTAAAAGTTACAGTCACATCTATATCTGTATGAGCTGATAATTCATATGCAGGTATGTAGTAAACGAATAAACCAACGATAGGTACATAAGTAAAGCGGTCAAGTGCAATGAAAAAAATGCAAGTTACTCAGCACGCATACAGGATGAAGCCTTTTAACGCGGAAACTCTAAATTGGCTGATCGGCTGCCAGGCTGACCATTATAATCATCACAAATAACTTTGCCGAATGCAATTTGCAATTACATTACCTCAGCTCCTATTATTTGTGTAGTTTTAAACCTGTTGTAGGTATTCCAAAAACACTGGTCGTGAGGTCAAGGGAGTCATACAAAATTTGAGCCGAAGCAGCTAATCTTGAAAAAGCCAATAAGTCATGTACAAGCTTAGTAAATAGCTAGTCTCACGTTTCTAACCAAGTTAAAAGTAATTTGTTAGTAAGGAAAAGTGCTTAATTTTTCTCCCCTGCAGTACCGAAACTTTCAACAATATCTTCAGCGCTCTTTTCATTGGTTTTTCGAAGTTCTGCTTTGTGATCATACTGCACAAGCAAGTCATTGCCTTCTGACAATACTTCAATGACATGATAAATAGATTCCTTACGTATTATAACCTAGTATAAAGTGTATTGTGAGGTGAGGCGACGTGACGCAGGTGCGACAGTTGCCACAATCGTTCAATTAGTCCGTAATATTCGCGCATTGTCCGGCGCAGCAGGCGGCCTTCGTCGAGCACTTTTATCTAAAGAAACGCCCTTAATCGTTCGTGCAAGTCTAAACTAGCGACTGGCTCTGGCTTTTCTTGAGCATGCATTTAGATTAGAATGTACGTTAAACAAGATTTATTTAGCCCTTCACAATACTCTTTAAAGGGTCGAGCTAAATTTTTCAAGTTCGGGTAATTGAACTATCAGAAATAATTAAAACATCAATCTAACAGCTATGAAGTCGCAATCAATGATATGGAGCACAGCAGAATAATACCTAAGTATTGGTAGATATTGTCAAACAAGTCAAGCCGAAGTTATCACAGTTCAATGTCACCTCAGTGACCTCTGTACCTATAATAAATCGGCAATTTCATCGGTAAAAACCTAATTTGATAGACCTGGTAGGTTAGATAACTATAGCAAATACTTTTAAACTTGGTCGCAGTGACAGGACAGCAATTAACTCACAATTTCATAAGTACTGCCACCGTGGTCGAGTGGTATAGGCGTTCGCCTTGTGACCCGGTGGTCGTGGCCCGTGGGTTCGATTGCCACGGGAAACATACTTTGCAAAGTTGTTTCCAGTTTGGCTAGGACATTGCAGGCTTGAATCACCTGATTGTCTGATGAAAAGATGATTCCGTGCTTCGGAAGGCACGCATAAGCCGGTGGTCCCGAATCAATTAAACCATTGTCAGAGGCCCTTGAGGCGGTTTAGAAACTGTAACACTAGGGAGTGTGGGGTCTTTAGACCTTACTGCCCACACGATAAAAAGAAGAAGACTTCACAAGTCTTCTCAAGAAATACTTTACTGTATATAAAAAGTACCATAAAAAGCTTCTAAAAGTATAACTAGTTCGTCTAGCTGTAGAGCAGTAGTTAAAGTTACCGGAACGCATAATCCTACCTACACGTTATGTCATACCTTTTGTTAGCTAGAAGTCCAAGGCCCTTTGCAAATTGTAGCCTAATCAAATTACATACGGCTACTACAGCACCTGGTATCAATTAATATTATTCCGATTTCTCAGAAATACAGACCTAACATTGGGAAATACTGACGTGATAGCTGTGATACTCGTTTGCCTTTACTTGTTTTGAGTTTATTTTGTCTCCAAGAGACAGAATGATTAATATTACTACATACCTACCCTTAATTTAGCATTACGAAGGCTGCATATTCATTTTCTGGCTCTAAAGATGTCTAACTTGCTAATTTCTCAAGATGTCCCAAAAATGTCTTTCAGAACGTGCATATTGACTACAAGCAATAAAAGGGGACCGATGATTTAACCCTGTGTAACTCTGATCACTCTTTTTTTATTTGGTAATGAGCTTGCTCTTGACCAAAATCACACCTGATGGAAAGCGATAGATGAGGTCTATGATGGAGCGAGCGTGCCCAGAAGATGCCTGTTCACTATTGCTTTGAAGGCAGACGGGTTAAGTGGACGAGAACACAGATGCCGGCAGAGAGTACCACACCTTAGCTGTGCGCATAATAAATGTGGAAGAGAAGCGCTGGGTACGACTAGATGGGATATCGACCAAGTACGGATGATACCTCGCCGTACGTCTGGTATTTAGGTAGTAAAAGGGCGATGGTGGGATCAGGTCGTGGAGTTTTTGCACACATTCTCCAAAGTACAGTCTATAGAAGACCGACAGGCAAGCAACACTACGCCGGTGAGCTAGGCTGTGAAGCTGAGCCACCAACGTCTCATCACCTATAAGCCTTTTTGCTATGCGTTCCACCGAGTCCAATGCAGCAAGCTGTTTTTTTTCCCTACTCCTCCGCTGTATTTTTTTTATTAATTTCGTTGCAGGATTCAAGACAGTTGAATCGTTTCTCCGGGACTCGCCGGGTTTCATTGGCTCGGCGTTGTTCTGGTGGTCGCCACTGTTGATTCTGGCTTTCAGGAGTTGCAGTGGTTGGGAATGTGTGGCGGGCTTGTCCCTATAAAAAAGTGGGTATTTTGCTGAGCCATCTCATAAGTGGCTGCAATACTCCATACAGGATCGAACATGTGCTTTGTGCAGATTCAGAAGTTGTTCAGATATGAAGTATCGCCTTACTGTTTTTAGGAAGCACAGCTTCCTGGCTGCAGTCTGAGCTATGGACTCGATGGTTGAGCCGATGTTGAGATTAGACGTCAACTCCATGCCCAAAAGCTCTAGTCGGTAACAGGTATAGGCGTACCTCGGAATGTAGGAGATAGCTGAAATGGACTCCTTTTAGCAGTGAAGAGACATGCCTGTGTTTTCAGAGCATTGAATTTGACCAGATTGTCGTCGCCCCTCGCAGCAGAAATAGAGTCGCAGAAAGAACAGACCCTTGAGGAACTCCGGCATCAATAGTCATATTATCCGATGAGCAGCCATCTATAAGAACACAAGACGAACGGCGATGCGCCACCGGTACATGGTGGACATCCCACCCATACGCACAAAACGTTTTGGGAACACATTCATAGTGCGTACAGCTAAGGAGTGGAATTCCCTGCCGGAGTCTGTGTTTCCTGATAGCTACAACCTGGGAGTCTTTAAATCAAGAGTGAATAGGTTATTTCTAGGCATGCGTGCTCCATCTTCGACCACATCCTCGCTTACCATCAGGTGAGATAGTGGTCAAACGCGTGCCTATCAATAGTAAAAAAAAAAAAAAAAAAAAAAATATAACCACTTTGATCGAACGCTCACTCAGAAAGTCGGAAATCCAGTTGCAAAAGTCAGCAGGGATACCGAACGCGGGAAGCTTACCCAACAGACTAGCATGCCAGACTCTATCAAAGGCCTTTGAAATATCGAGCGAAACAACAAGGGCTTCACCGTGTTTTTCAATGACCTCGCCCCAGCAATGCATAACATATACAAGAAGATCCCCAGTTGACCAACCACTAAGGAAGCCGTACTGGTGATCACAGATGAGCTCACTGTCTTCCAGGTATGCTAGCAGCTTAATATAAGTGCTCATTGAAAGCTCGAGATCTTCCGTAGCGTCTCCCTACTGGTTGGTAATTTTACTTAAATTAAGAGTTTTTTAAAAAGGTTTGTAAATTCATTACATTACACTTACCTATCTATTGTAGGAACCATCATAATCGTACAATTCCCTAAGTAAAGTTTCGCGACAAAGTAATTCAAAAAACCCATAAAAGCTTTCAACCGGCTATCATCATAGCTTCGGTCTGACCGAAGAGAAAAAAATGAGAATGAAATTGAGTAGGCCTTCTAATAAAGTCAATGCACAGGAGGCACAACGGGGAATATGCATGATTTTTTTTTATCAATACAGTTTATCTAAAAATATATAGAAATATAAAACTAAGAGTGAAAATAGAATCAAAATTACTAAAAAATAAACGAGATATAATTAGTGTTCGGGTTTCACCCGGACCCTTTTTGAAAACCCCGCTCCGAAACTCCTCCAAACTAGGACAAATCCGGGGAAACTCGGACGGATGGCAATATATCAATTATGGCCATAGATAGTGTGGTTTCAGTTGGTTTTGTTTCAATGATGGCCATAATTATTGCCATATTACGGTAGTGTGGCCGTAGCATAAGAGGTTTACAGCAGTGCGCTTCTTTAATAATGTCGAAGTGAAGGCTTCGGTACAGTGATCACGAAGTGAGCTTTCAATTCATGTGATCAAGATGGAATGACAGCTCACTTAGTGATCACTTCACCCAAGCCTTTACTTCGACATGTTTACAGAATCGCCGGCTGAATCGCACTGCTGTAGTACCTAAATCCTTATTCCCTTTTTTCCTCATAAACACTAATATATTTGGAAATTCAAAGTAACTATTTATACTAACGAGGCTATTCAATACACATGAATGAAGAACATATTTTTATACATGAAACTCTGTGTTACTCTCATCTCTCACTCGGACCTAATAATCTTCTGTAAAGTCTACTCATCGGTAACTAAGTACCTCCTAATTAGAATCATTAAGTACACAGACACATAGTATATTCCTTCAGTACATAAAACCTGATTGAAACTTGTTTTTATAAAACCTGAATTGGTTTTTCCTAATGTCCCTAACGACAGAACCTATTTAGTGAACATGATTAATAGCACCTAATAGTCGAATAACTAAATTAGGATTAGTGGTTTAATTCACTGATACACTTAGCATGTTATTTACGTTTTTAGGGTTCCCTACCCAAAGGGTAACCAACGGAACCCTATAACTAAGCCTCCGCTGTCCGTCCGTCCTTCCGTTCGTCCGTCCGTCTGTCTGTCAGCGGGCTGTATATCAAGAACCGTAATAGGTAGAGAGTTGAAGTTTTCACAGATTGTGTATTTCTATTGCCGCTATAACAACAAAGAATAAAAGTTAAGGTTTATGGTACGGAACCCTTCGTGTGCGAGTCCGACTCGCACTTGCGCGGTTTCGTACAAGTGTGTGGCTGTGGCCTTCGCGTTTTTCACTGTCACGGTGCGGGCACGTGTGTGGCGGGTGGCGGGTGGCGCCCACCGGCCCGCCGACACTTGCATGCCGCACGCTCCGCTACACCTTCCACAGATTCTATATCAATCTGACATAAACGGCTATCAAAACGTTCGTAAAAATTATAGGTGGAATCGAATACAGAACCTTTTTTCAAATCACTATTGGGAGGGCCAAATAGAAAATATGGCAATAGAAGACATAGGTACTGTGTTGACCTCAATTAATTTGGAATGAGGATGTGGAAAATGGATGATGATGGAAAACTGGGCCCGTTTATTTAGAACTAGTTGACCCGCTCAATTTCGTCTGCGTCACAATTTTCATTACTGCTCCGCTCCTTTTGGTCTTAGCGTGATGATATACTTATATCTAGCCTATGGCCTTCCTCGATAAATGGGCTATCTAACAATGAAAGAATTTTTCAAATCGGACCAGTAGTTCCTGAGATTAGCGCATTCAATCAAACAAACAAACTCTTCAGCTTTATATATTAGCATATAGATATAAACTGATTGACTGTCATCTTTTGTAATTTTGCACAAAGCTTCCTTTTATATGATGTTGTTTACCTCTGGTTAAGTCTGAGAAGGGATTTTTGAAAATTGAACCTGTGGGTTAGGGGATGAAAAGAAGGAAAATCGTTTGTACTAATCTACGCAGACGAAGTCGCGCGGGGAGTACCTACTTGTAGCAAAATATAAAAAGTGCGTATAGGAATAACCATGTAGGAACTTCCACGCCCCCACACGTTGGTATTTCCTAAATGCGTCACAAAAGCTACTTTGAACTTCATGGTATTTGCGCACCTAAGCGTCCATTAAGAGTTAATTGAGACATCTTGTTTTGGAAAACATTTAAATAAAATATTCGTTAAAGTCTCACCAATTAGAGAATGTATCGACTGTCGAAGTCTACCTACTTATGTTTTATGGACTTCTTCATTCGCATATTTTCTTTATAATTACCGACATTGAAAATCGATTACTTATTTAATATGTACTTTGTATTTGTAGAGCATTTTTTCTTAAAGGTCACATTCATATTCACTTTTAGATTTAATGTAAGGTCACTTTGTTTCTTCATAGCGGATTTTTGTTAGCTTCCGCACGTGCGGCGGCGCGGCGCCTGTTACAATACCGCTCCACCCACTACTAACATATAAAATAATTACTAGATACAATTCAATTCTCGAAGGGGTTTAATCCTCTGGTATCAGTAATTCCAAGAATGGAATTGGTTGATTTGGATTTCAATGTTCTTATTTTCAAAATATAAAAAATTCGACATACGCTCAATTAATAACGATGTCACATTAATAAACATGTACCTATAGGTAAGTATCTTGTTCGCAATTTCACACCCGTGTATGACAGCGCTCAACTTTTTGTCAATAAATTCCAATGGAATCAAGTTCAGTTTTTTGTCTCATTACAATATTTACTGGTGCTTAGATAGGTTACAAAAAATTGTGGTCCACATTGAATAAGATACACAGAATTTTCTAATATGTATATGGTTTACTTATTAATCATTTGGATAAGGTGCACCTTTATAAAGAGCAGTACGAGCATTTGTAATGTACTTGAAGTTCAGAAAGAATGCAAAAGAAATGGAAGTTAGCGAGTAAGCAAAGACTGCAGGGAACGCGTCGCCCACTACCTATCAGGCCGCGGACACGAACTCAGCGGGCAAGGAGCGCGGAGGGGGCGGGCAGTTACAATATACATCTCTGCATTTACTGCGACCAGCGCTGCAGCGGCGTGTTCAAATGTATAGATGTATAATGTAACTGCCCGCACCGCCGCCGCGCCGCTCCTTGCCCGCTGAGTTCGTAGCCGCGGCCTCATTGAACCAACTCATGAACTCATGTAGATTGTTTTAAATTCCACAAGCTGTCAAGAAGTCAACACTCTTATTTTACGTTTTAAGGACTGCACGGATTGTACAACTATCCCACATTTATCTAGCTGCTCTGGGAAGTAGGTTCATTGATTTTAGTGGAAGTAGATAGGTACAATACATTCGGTTCGGTCCACTATCAGTTGGTTAGGTCCGACACGGCAAGGACGCCCACGCGGTCACTGACAGCGCCGCCTGCGCCGCGCCGCTGTCCTCGCATCCGCCCGGCAGCGCGGCAACCACCAGAACTCAAGCCACTAATTTCCGCTCTGGACACTAATAATTTCCAGTTGAATAAATATTATATCGCAAATGACGCATGATTATTCGATTATAGATTAATTTAATATGCAAAGCTCTACCAAGCTTAACTATTATTGCCATTTATTTGTAGTAACAATTACCTTCAAAAATATATTTTTTGATAGATGACCTGAAAGATAGAATAGGTAAATTGGTAGATATATGAGTAGGTACGATTACTTTACCTAGCTACTCGATACGTTTTGAGGTCCTTATGTCACCGGATACCTAATTGCAAACTCGTGATTTCTCGATATATTGTGATCATAATATTTTGAATACAATAAATCGTAGGCTCGCTCCATCGTAGACTTTGTCTCTGTCATCTCTGACATAGACTAGAATCAAGAGCAAATCCATAAGAAATAAAAAAATCCCATCCAAATTCAATAGTTTCCAACCATAGAACAGAAAAAACTACCGGTCTATACGTGCCTTCATGCTTCGTGAACGCTTCGAGTCCCTCATCCCCAGGAGTTAATCCTATCGCAGAGTATCGCACTGCCCGTTCTCTTCTCCTTCGTACCCCGCGTCACACTTCCAGCCGCTATGATTGCTCCTTCTCAATTACTGCAGTGCGTCACTGGAACTCTCTTCCACACTCTAAACGCGATAGCCCTTCTCTTGATGTCTTCAAGAGGAAGATTAAAGAGCATTTCCTTTCACAATGACGTAAGTAGTAAAGAATTAAAAAAGAGTTTACAATTTCAAGCGATATTTTACAATCTTACGGTGACTATTTTTCGGTGACATAAACGGCTACCCTTACCTATAAACAGGCGTTATCAACTAAGCTAAGTTAGGCTAAGTTTAGATATGTAGGTAACTAGGTACTTAGAACTCAGTTAGTAACAATATTAAAACCATTCAGTTAACTATGATTTGCTGTCTAATCGTGTAGCCTAGATCAGCACTTAAGTTACGTAGTAGTTAAGTATTGAGTAATCTCTGCTTCAGCGCGACCTTATCAAATAATTAATTTTGAAACGTTTTTTTTTTTTTCAAAATTCAAGGACTGCGGACTTACATAAGGTATTGTCTAATCGACATAACTTATTAATTGAAATGCTACTTTCAATATTAAACTTATTTTTATTGTTATACTGGCACTTCGCCCGGGTTTAGTTAGTACTCCAAGAACTTCATCTCCTCGTGTAAATTACTCATTAATAGACTAGACGCGACGGCAGTTCGCGCAAACTGCAACATTTTTCTTACTTAGAATATTTTTATACCCATCATGACTACTTACTATATAGTTTAAAACAAAGTCGCTTCCGCTGTCTGTCTGTCCCTATGTATGATCTTTAAAACTAAGAAACAGATTTTGATGCGAGATTTTTTAAGGGATAGAGTGGTTCTCGAGGAAGGTTTTAGTATATAATTTGCACCCGTTCGAAGCCAAGGCGGGTCGCGAAAGGTCTGATTTGAATAATTTAAAGTGAAACTTGCACATAACCAACTTTAATTATTAATTTATTTAATTGATTAATATCATGATACGAAAATCACCACTATTCCATTTCACCCGTTTCGTTTTGATTGAATCATTTGAACAAACAGCGGTCATTGTGACTTAACCATAACAGTTAGATGTATACCTTTGCGCAATTTTTTGTAGATATTGATGTTCTCTATAAAACTGTAGTACATCACTTTGCTCTATTGTCAAAAAATTCCGCAGCGTACGCGATATAAGGATCTTTGTTGGTATTTTTTTCACACCTTGGGTTACATTATCGAAGTTTTCATACAGATCCCTAACTTTTTGGAAATCTTTTACAGCCTATGTTCATTAGGGATAATGTAGGATTCTAATAGTGAAAGAATTTTTGAAATCGGTCCAGTATTTTCGGAGCCTATTCAATTCAAACAAACAAATCATTTCTCTCCATGATCTTAGTGTGGATAAGCAATATTAAAATCTGTTTACAAACAGAGTTCGTGACGTATGGACAAGGAAATGTAACACATGACAATATAAAAAGTTACCAAGCCGTGCTGACCTACGAAATATGTGGATCTGGTTTTATATGAAGAGAACAATTCAAAAAGGTAATACATCTGAGTACCTACGTTCATAACTGCAAGTAAGTGGGATATATGAATTGTAAACAAAATTGTTGACAATCTTAAATAAATCGGTTCATTTATTTTTAACTAACAGCTTCTGCCAGTTGCTTCACCCGCGTGAAATTCGATAATTATCTCATTGCTAGGGAATATTGCCCGCGATATTTTCCAGGACATGGTGTAGTTACATTCTACATCATAGTTTGCTGTCCTTTACACTCTTTAAAGGGTTGACTTTCAGAAAATGCTGAAACAAGAAGTGTTTATATAAAAATCAAAGAGCATTTAGACCAAGTTTTAATTAAGTCTGACAATAATATAAAAAAACCGACGAAGCCGCTTTGTAAAATTGGAGTTCTCCAGGTCCAAGGGTTTAGGCTAGCCATTGATTATTAAAACCTTTCTACTTCGACGCAAATTTTGAAGTTTATTAACCCAAGGAAACCGAATCTTCCATACAAACTTTAACACCCTCTAAATAGTAGTTGTGAAAAACGAATATTGGCAACCTTTATTATTAGTTTTGCTAGTAGGTACCTGTGCCATGTTTCAAGTACATTGACCCAAGGCATATGATGTTTCATACAAGCTTCCACCTCACATCCATAGGGGATGACATAAATCCTTTTATGCCTACATCATGAAAGTCCTCCAAATTTTACGCCTCTATAATCAGCGATGTAGGCTGTGCGTTAATCCATCAGTCAGGACAAAGCATTTTATATAATTACTAGCTATCTCGACAAACGTTGCTCTGCCATATAAATAAATAAACAAAGGGTTTCGAACGATTTTTTAACATGTTATTTTAACACTATCTTTTAGACTTCTTATAGGTTTTCCTGTAATCTATAGGTAAAGATCTATTATCTCCAATTTTTTTTTTCAAAACTTTAGGCTCAGTCATTTCGGAGATATGAGGGGGGGGGGGGGTATGGTAATTTTTCGTCTAAGTTCTTGAATAACTTCAAAACCATTTATATAAAATTTAAAATCCTCACAGTAAGCCCTTTTATATGTCACTCAATATTATTTAAAAAACGTTTTTATTTTTTTTTCTTGTATGACCCCCAAAAGTGACCCCCATATTTAAAAAATAATTATTTACGTAACTCGTCCGTGTTTAGGTCACATAAGCCCATATGTGTACCAAATTTCAACAGAATCGGTCCAGTGGATCCGGAGAAAACTGGCTGTGACAGACGGACAGACAGACACCCGAGTGATTCTATAAGGGTTCCTTTTTTTGTTTGGAACCTTAAAAAGAGCCTACCACTTATTCTTATACCTACCGAATATACACACAAAATTTCATTAAAATTGGTTGATCCGTTTCGGAGGAGTTCAGTAACAAACACCGTGACACGAGATTTTTATATGTAAGTATAGCCTATGTAGTGTGACTAGCTGACCTGGCAAACGTTGTTTTGCCAAAAAAAAAAATTGGCTTACGACCTATTTACCTACAACAAAAATTTGCTTAAGTACTACCTGTTACGGTCAAGCCGTTTTGGAGGAGTTCGATAACAAACAATGTGACACGAGATTTTATATATTAGGAAGTAATATAATTAAATCCAGATTGCCAGCAACTTGCTTGACATTTCTCTCGCGCAGTAGGTATACATCGCTGGTACAATGTGTATCATGTATCATATAGCAATAACAATGTGTTTAACATAATAAGTGGCACGTTGTATACTATTGCTATAATAACTTTCAGTAATTAAGTGAAACTGCTGGAAAATAATATCATGATTAAACATGAGACACATTTATAGTATAATAAGGGGAGCTGTGAGCGAGATTATCTGGTCCATTTTTTTTCGACGATACTTCTTGTTTAAATCTTGGGTCTTCTGCCTGTAATGTTAAATCCGAAGAAACTTTATACAGAATGCATTTAAGGGCATTATAAATATGTGGATGTTACAGAAAACAATCAAAATGCATAGACACAAATTAGATTTTGAGAAAGTCCAAGTTTTCATTGTTTAATAACTCGTTCAATAAAACGGAGTGTTCAGAGGACAGGAGATGCTTCTTCTGAATCGGACACTGTTGTCAGAGTGGTCGTGGTTGCGCAGATAAGAAACATGGAGAGATGTTCGGTGGGTCGGCGGCTTTCCCGAGAACTGCTCTCTCAGCGATGCGCTTCCATTTCTGCCGGTTGGTCGCGTTACGTATACACTAGACCATAGTGGACTCGGTAGTTTTTTGGATCAGGTCAGTCCAGCGAGTTGGTGATCGATCGCGTGCTCTCTTGCCTTCCACTTGACCCTGAATTACCATATTCTTTCATTGTAGACTCTCCACCGAGTTCTCGTTCCTGCATATGTGACCAAAGAACTTCAGTATTCGTGTTTTCTCAATGGACGAAAGTCAGTCTTTCATCCGAAGCTTATACATACCTAACTACCCGCTCTATAAAAAATCTAAGAATCAATAAATCACGTGTGGACAATGTAATCATTAATAAAACCGTTTTTCTTTTTCCTATTCTCTCGATCCATAGATAGAGTGTCCATGGCAACGAGTCGTGCAAGTAGTCGGCTAGTTTATTCATATCGTATATTATCAACAGATTCATTTACCTTGATGCGAACAACATTTTTCCAGCCCACATTCCTCTGTGTAGTTTGTAGAGCGGAATGTGTTAGATGTGTTACGGTTTGTGCTTTCATAGCATATTAAATAATTACTTCATAATTAATTACTATTAGTATCTACTTCTTTTCGTAAAATAGTTTAATTTTGAACTATCTGGCTAAAGGCTCTTACAAATATAATACAGACCTTGTAGTATTTTTTTCCCGCTGGGTCTTGGTTCTAGAAATATTGCTTAAATACGAGTAGGTGATAGTAATAATCCTCCAGATCGAATTCGGCCACGACGGCCAATCTCAGCTGATCCGGCCATCGGCGCAGGAGATAAATAGTTAACAAGTGTGGGCGAAACTCAAGTTCACTCTCTACGGTCGCCCACTTTCACTGAATGATGGGACAATTTAACACGATCGAAGAGAGATCAGGTGTAGTTGGGACCCTTCCAATATCCCCAAAACACTTTGCCAGACCTGGGAATCGAACCCGGGACTCCCCGCTTAGCAGAGGACCTTGCGAACTCGTGACCAACGACGCAGTTAGGGTTACACAATTGATATAGGTACAGAAATAAATACTAAATAACAAATCGTGGAGAGTTGCTACTTATTGTCAATTATGTTATTAACTTGTAGTTTTTTACCTCTATCCTAGAATAGCTAATAGTAAAAATAATCTAGTTTCAAAGGAAAACCAACCATATTAGTAATGGTCTCTACTTTATTTTCAGATCCTACAAAGTTTCACGGCGTCGTTCCCAGTACCGAATCAGTACGATTTGGGCGTCATTGGCATCGATCATGAACAAATGAACAATTCTCCGAAAATATCAAAATATGAAGATTCATCTGAGTCCTCAGAAGAAAAAGTTATATCAGTAAGAGTAACGTCATCAGTGGCTGTGGGACGAGGGAGGGCAAAACCTGCCCATAAATATCCTGGTGACATGATAGATCGTGATCTTGAAAATGCTTCATCAAAACTATCTCCCTCAGGGGGGGATCAATCCTCAACCATAATGTCTAAAGTGGAAGAAATGGCGGCAACCGGAGCGACAGACGTACCGCCAAATCTTGCAGGAGCTAATATAGAATATATAAAACAATTGAATGCGAAAAAAGAATCAAGAGAGCACAGTGCAGACCCAGTTCATCCATTTGAGTCAATGGTTAAAGGTCAAAACAACGACGATGACGAACCTTCAACAAAAATGGACGAATATGAAGAGGATATCCATGATATACCACTGGCCAGAAAAGTTCCATCGAACGCTGATGCTAACAGATTTCAAGATCAGAAAACTATACATAGATTTAATAATCAAGAAATAAGTCCACCGACAGCTCTCGTTCAAAACCAACATTTAAATGAAACAAGTGATACTTTATTTGTGCCTCATATAAAACTGGGGTTAAAAACTATTAGCAATAATGATAACACAAATGTAGAGAGTGTTACAACTTCACCATTTGTTGAACAACAAACGGATAAAACAGGGACTACAAATATAGATCGACTGACGCGTGACCATACTGACGACTCTGTAGCCGAACCTTCTATAAAGTCAGTTGAATTTATAAATTATAACGAAAGAATCGAAAATATTCCACCAACAGCAACTATGCCACCGGTGCGCTCTCCGCATAACGTTCAAGGTTTTACAAATAGGCCACAGAACGAAGGACGAAATACCCCGAGATTGACCACTGTGAGTTTTAATATAGTACACGATACTTCCAAAAGAACTAATGACAATGAACCTAGTACCTCGTACATATCGACAAGTCAAATAATTCCTAACCAAAAACATTTCTACGATCCACCAAAAATTTACAGTGAACCAGCTAAGTTCTACAGTGAACCGGCCAAAATATACAGTGAGCCAGCTAAGATCTATAGTGAGCCGGCAAAAGTGTACAGTGAACCTGCTAAAATTTATAGTGAACCGTCCAAGTTTTACAGTGAACCTGCTTCTTTGCACCTCGACCAAAACGTGCCTTCAAGCGTCGCACCGAACTACTCGCCATGGCGACCTCAACGTCCGATCGGAAGCACTACTGTAAACACGACTCCCATAAGCACTGTGACCAACGTGTTCCAACAAGAGACCACAGTTGAGCAGCAGCCGGAAAAAAATTACGAAGTAGACGAAAAGATTAGCGTACTCACCGACGGACGGAGTCATGGCGTGCAACAAGACACGACCACGGAGAAGTGTAAACAAGACAACTGTAAAGTGGGCTACGTGTTGGAGGGTCGGCAGTTTAAGAAGTATAGAGTGGAAGAAAGAACTCCTGATGGTTTCATCGTCGGAGAATACGGCGTGGTGAGGAACGAGGACGGCGCGCTGCGCGGTGTGCGCTACACGGCGGACGGCGACGCCAGCCCGCGCCTCATCCACGACGCGCTCTTGAAGTTCCTACAGCTTACCTAGTTATACTCACTCGTCTGCTTTGATTCCAAAATAAACGCTCAGATAACTTACTTGCTCATTTAATTAAGTACTTACATCAAATATCATAACTATATGAATAACCAACAATTAAAGTACATTTTAACAGTTTACTATGTATTATAAAGACTGAATGATTAAATATAATGCAAATCCATATATTCCAGTTTAGTACCTTCAACTTGTGTGCCTACGTCTGCCAATCGGATGTCATGAGTCTGAAGTCAATCATACCTAATAATCAATATTTAATCTGTCTCGGCATTTGCAATCGATCAATTATGTTCGTTTTATTTCGAATTACTATTAAAAATAAATACTTTGCCTGGTGATGGATCATTTGACTTTGACTTTTAATTAATCGATGTAACGAATGGGCTTAATGAATTGATCGGAATTAATTAGATATGGGTTATTTATTATGGTATTGCTACGACCATATTATTCACATTAGTTTTTATTAAAACCATTTCAAAATAAAGGTAAAGGAAAAACTCGATGTTATCTCTATATTTACTTATCTAATAATAATTCTGGTGCCATGTATCACTGTACACGAAATTGTTAATACTTATAACTCACTGCCACTTCTATGTTAACTTAATCGATATTTGTAAATAAATAGGTAAGAAACGAATTGTGAGATAAATATTGATGAATATGCAATAGTGTTTATTTTCTCAGTGCCCATCCTTCTAACTCGTCATTCACGATATGCATTCTCTCCCAACATAGAAACATTTTTCTTTGATTTTGAAAAAAGTTGTATTTTTAGGAGTAATTCTGACCAAGAGATAATGCTTCAGGCAATGCTTAACTAACACATGGAGGAAATGGTACCCATTTCCAGACCATATTCTTTAGGTAGCTAGTAAACTACAAATTAGCGAAACTATTGAACTACAGTTGTACAGTAAAGTAACTACTTAAAAACAAAACAGTATAAATTACTTGTAAGTATACACAAACAAAGTGGTTATTTAGATATAGATTTTCTAAAAATATATGTACCTAATTCGTTACGATATACAGTTTCGATCGTGGTTCAAGTGGTCACCACTGGTCACCACTGGTCACCGGACATAACATAAGGGATATGTAACGAACAACACTTCATATTGTGGCCGATAACATTCATTAACATCTAACAACAGTGCTCCATTTAATTGTGACTGTTATGTATAATACAACAAAGCAAACGCCTATGTGTACACGTTTAAAAAGGATTAAGTCTAACTTTCAATACCTAGTAAATATATATGTAGTTAAGTAAGAATTTAAGTAGGTACTGGATATATTATAAATATAGTAGAGAATCTCAATTGAAATTCATGTAAGAGAGTAAATATTTATAAATATTTTTTGAGAATTTTCAAATTGTAAAAATACACTTGAAAAGTTTATTAAAACTAAAGCATATATTTCGATGATAAGAAGTTTATATTGAGAAAAACAGTACAAAAAATTACGGTAAAGGAATAGTTAGGACCTAGTAGATAGATATTAGTTAGATATGTGTTAAATTGGAACAGTTAGCAACAAAACAGCGCTATAAATTGAACTATACTTGTATATATTAATATTAAATATAACATTATAATTAGGACTATCATGCTTAAAACTATATTATATTTATATCATATCGTAGCATTTGCCTTACACTAATTAGATAAACAATAAACTTGCGTTCTTGGTTGTACTTTAGCCTAGCGCACAAGTTATTGTATGACAATTTGTCAATGTAAGTAGATAAATCTATCGGTCTGACATTAGATTTGGTCATTTTTCATAATAAATATGTAATATGAATTACTCTCAAATCCATTAGATATTTATAGATTAGCTATTCAATTTAAAGGATTAACATTCTTATTATCAGATATCTTATAATATGAAAACTACATCAACGTAGATAACTGGAATCTCTTACACTATTCTTATATCTCGTAACATATAAAGCAATATGTTGACAACGCTTCGTGCATAAATTATCAACAATAACCATCGTGGAAGCACATTAAATCAATGGAACAAACGTACGATTGTCTGATGGCGATGGACGTAACAAGTACAACAAGTAAAACAAAAGCTTAGGTAGGTTATAAACACGATTCAATATTTATGAGCCTCTGGAAAGTTCAGTGGTAGGTAGTGTCGTTGTGGTGGTAGTGGTATTCTCTTTTATTTATTTGCGTGTGTCCACTGATTCTACTGACACTTGAATGACGTGGGTGAACGTTATTGCTGCAAGAAGCGCGCAGTTCGAAAAGAGACAAGCGGAGCCAGGCGATGCTACATAATTGATATAGACTTAAATGATTATTCTATATTTGTATCACGCGTGTAGTTCACCTTCACTTCTGTCACAAGATAGTTAACTTTTCAGTGCCACTATTGAGACTGTTAGTGAGTTCACACACCTTCATTTCAAATGCCCATAGTAACGCGGTGAGAGCATGCGAGGATGTGGGTGGAGCAAGCATCGCCAACAAAGAATCAGAACGTTTGCCGCGTGGTCCTTACATTTAACACTACTGCCAATATTATCACAATTGTCGCTAATACAGTTTGTGCAACAACATAACCAAACGAACATCTAATTGTACAATTGTACCTAGCTTTAAAATATTTAAATAACGCGATCATAGCAACAACACTCAGTTTCATTTACGCCGTGCCTAGGCTTTTATATTAAACGAACACTCAAGAAAATGCTTTAGTCTTTCTAGATATTTATAGGTTCTCCGCCATAACGATAAGAAAATAGCTCGATGCTAGAAAAATATCATAACAAATTACAAAAAGTAATAAAATATCAGAAGTTCCGTTGGTAAAAGTGGCAGCATTGACATTTTATTATTCGGAACACTTATTCTTGGCTACCTAATTGTATTCAGTTTGCGTTAATATTTTTAATTTACACTAATCATTCATTTGTATTCGCATTAAAGTTTACAATATTATAAAATCTGGCAACCACTTTCCTGTGCGATGCGCTACTTAAGACTGCCATCGTCAACATTAGTAGCGAATATAGGATATATAACACTGAAAGTAACAATATAATGTAAGTACATATAATAGTTTCGTTTTACAGAAGACAACACAAAGAGTACTCATTCAAGTTAAATATTTCATAATTAATTGATTTATCATCATTTTAGTTCACTAACGTAGGTATGTCAACGCGGCAATACACAAGTCCTTAAAAAGGTGTAAGGACTTGTTTCTCCGTTTCTCCGTTTTAATGGACAGACAGGAGTCTGTCCATTTCAGCGGAGCGGAGAAATGGAGAAATTTAACCAATAGAATTGCACAAAATCTCCGCACCAGTTGAGTCACTGATATGTTATGCAATTTTTCTCCGTTTTTCCGCTCCGCTACCTCGCACCGCTGAAATGGACAAGCAGCCGTAGATGTTAAATTTAGTACAAATGATCGCTATTACATTTCGTTTGTCAAATTGCAATTTCATAGTTTATATTTAATAAGTGTATTAGGTAAATTTCACAGTTTTGCTAAGTTTATAGGGAAATTTAAATTATTATTTGGTGCAGGTTGCTGAAAATAGCCTAGGTAATAGTGTATAATATAGTAGGTTATAAATAATATTTTCCTTCTTTTTGCTGCTCGGAAATCATTTTTCCAAAATTTTGGCAGTGTGACGTTATTTAGATAGGTAGTATGTTCTGAGGTGTTAACATGCCCCACCAAATGCGACCAAAGCTTTATTATAGATCAAATGTAGGTAGGTAGGTACATTTAGGTATTTTGAAAAAGTCTAAACCTAACTTTTATCAAAAGAGTCAATCTGTCTTGAAATATTTAGATTTCTTCGTAAACTCTCAAAAGTATAGTAGAAAAAATATATGTTTTTGAAGAGGTGACGGTAAGAAACAGAAATAAGAAAAATATAAACTAAGTTAGGTAGGTAAAGTTAGGGCGTAATAAATATTTGAGCGATCAGCATAGATGGCTCCAAGCTAGTGCAAGCCCGATTCCGTCGCTTCGAGATGATGGGTGGGCGTGCCCGCGGCGCGCTGTAGCCGCACTTAGTCGTAGTTCTCCGACTCCTGCTGCACCAGCTTGAACCGGCGAGGGCTCTTCACGGCGATGGAGCCGTGCCCGTCCAGCGACAGCCGGCCTTTCATCTGAAGGTATCTGCAAATTATGTCATACATTTTAAAAGAAGTTCCACAAAAAAGCGTAAAAAAGGGAATTCCTGCATCGCTAGAGGTGAAGCACAACTTAAGGAACATGGTTATGAGCGTATTTCACCAGGCCACTTTAGTAGAATCATTTTGAATCATAATATTAATCACACAGCAATGTGTCAAATTTAATTTTCATCTTTATCGCTAACGCGTTAGGTTCAAGGTTGATTGGGATATTTTGACAGTGACGGGTAGCGCGATTTGCTTTCTGATTCTGCTAAAGTGGACTTTTTAGACCCGCTGGTCTAAAAAGCCACTTATAATATTACGATTGCCCCAGGGGTGCTAAAAAGACCACTATTAGAATCATAATAAATCACACAACAATCTGTCAAATTTAATTTTCATCTTTATCGCTAACGCGTTAGGTTCAAGGTTGATTGGGATAATTTGACAGTAATGGGTAGCGTGATTTGCTTTCTGATTCTGCTAAAGTGGCTTTTTTAAACCCACTGAACTGCGTTCAAGATGTGTCAGTGTCAATATTCCACAGAAAATAACGACACTCACAGCTCGTAAACGTGGTTTGTATGCCGATCGCGTTCAGTTTCATTTGTGAAATAATGTGCCAAGAATTAAATTACCTTTTAATATAACGGCACACGAGCTTCGTCGGCCGCTGCTGCCACTCGTCCAGCACTTCCTTAGGAGCTAACACCTGTAATCACATTTTGATACATTGAAAGTGATTCAATGAAGAATAAAGAAAACTGATGATATAAGGAACGTATTTTTTTCGTCTCACCAGTTTTCGCTCTTGCTTGTTTTAAATAGCTCTTTTTATGGTACAAGCCCGCCAAACTTTTCCCAAACACTACAACTTCTGAGAACCAGAATAAACAGTGGCGCCCACCAGAAAAACGCCAAGTCAATGAAGCTCGACGAGTCCCGCAGAAACAATTCAACTGTCTTGGATGCGCGATCCCAAAAAATCAGATCCCACGAAATGAATCAGAAAAAAATAGCGGATTTGAAAAAACATAATTTCTACCTCCGGTAACAAGCAGGAGACAGAACAGAACTAGGCCAATAGGCTAAGCCCAGCTGACAAATAGTATGGTAAGTATGTGAATATCTAGTAATTTGTAGGTCCCTCGTGAACTCAAAGTTTATTTCAATAGCCAACTAGTTTACCTGGTCTCCCCTCAGCCTGTCGAGCAGGGTGACACAGATGACGGCCGCCTTGATGCCCGCGTGGTGCGTCAGCGCAGCGAACGCGAGCGACTCCATCTCAATGTTGACCACACCTGACTTGTGAATGCTCTCCAAGTACTCCATCTTGTC
Organism: Lacanobia oleracea; assembly: GCA_950371165.1. NCBI lineage: Eukaryota > Metazoa > Arthropoda > Insecta > Lepidoptera > Noctuidae > Lacanobia > Lacanobia oleracea. The sequence goes on from OX493394.1 coordinate 14,870,748, forward strand.
TGCTTCCGTGAAGTCGCAGAACGCTCCGTCCAGACGACCCTGACCTGATATGACAACACCGCACAAGTAGGTACTTGTTACTGACCTCAATACGAAATAATTATGCTTTATGTCCGCCGATTTTATCTTGAAAACTATCTATCTATTGTGTAATGTGTTTCTGTTTGAGATAAACGTAGAGCAAAAAATGTGTCCTTGGCGTCACCTTAAAATTGGCATTATACCTTTTTAGGTATGCTAGGCAGGCCAGAATGACCTAGCTATGCATGACTTTTGTATTCTTGTTTGTTTTATTTGGAATTTTTATTTCCGTGTTAAAACCAAAGCTTTCACAAACATGTTATTAAAATTAATCAACGCCCTTCAGAGATAAATTTGCTCGAACTAAATTGCTGTTGAACTGAGTCCATCACAATGATGGTCCTTATTTTTTATCCTAAGCTAGCCCATTAAGGCTGCTGCCTCTATAATAAACCTTTAAATCGAGCTAGATAGAAAGTGTTACCTTCGTAAAAGTCGTATGTGCACATGGTCTTGCCAGTGATAGTGTCATACGGGTCCTCGGGATCAGCCAGGCCCTTCAGCTCGCGAGCCAGCCGCTTGTCCAGCTTAGCAGGCCTTTGGATGTTCTTTCCTAACACCGTCTGAAATTGATAAAAGGTATGGGTTACAATTTATTATTCAGTAGCCATTTTAGCTCCCAATTAGGTACACCAAATTTTTGCTGATGGCAGGTTTCCGAATTGAGAATTTGAAATTAGGGGTTAAGGTAGAGTTTAAAAATTACTCAACTTCAAATTCCTAATTCAGAAACCGGCCACATCTACCAGCCAGTAGCTTGCACAGTCTCACCCATCTCGATCTTATTTTTACTTTTCAATTAATTATAATTACATTTTAACTAATAAAAGTTATGCTACCCTAAGCGACCCTGTACGTACCAGCTCGAGCACATTCCTCAGGGCTCCATCGACAGCCTCCTCAGAGATGACGACGGTGCCTCCCTCGTAGCCGATGCCGCCGCACGTGCCGATCCTGAAGAACACGGGGTCCCGCACCTTCGCGTGGTACATCAGCTTGATCACCTCGTGGAGCAGGATGCCCACCGAAGGTATGCCCATGCCGTGCTGGAAGGAAAATAATAATTATTCGCACCACTTGCTTGAAAACATCATATTATTATGTCATGTCATGCCATGTCATGGTCACGCCGTGTCGTCAAAATTTGACGACACGGCGTAGTGGTTGAGCGATTGGCTGCTGTGCTGCGTGAGTTCGATTCTCGCACGGAACCAATATTTCAGATAGTTGTTCCGGGTCTGGCTGTTTGTATATGCGAGTTTGTATGTTCGGAACTCACCACCGCATGATTAAAACAAACACCGCCTCGAATAGGATAGGTTTTATTTTGTCCATTCACACAGAGATTGAACTAACTTTGTTGACTCATACAGAGAAGCTTCAGAACTATAGAAGAGGAGTTTGAAGAACCTAGGAATTGCTAAGTCTATTTTAATACATTCCACTTGTATGACATCTTCATGTTTTCGTAAGTTTTATTGAAAGCCAGGAGGGTGTAAGACCCCCCCTTGCACCCTTGCGCAAACTTAACATAAAAAGTAAGTTATTATTACCCGATGTGGGTCGGGTGTGTAGGGTTGCCAAACGTACTATAATATATAGTTGTACTGTATTTCGAATCTGCATACTACATGCATATGTTTCTTATGCATGCATAAGAAACATAGCACGCAAAAATACTATATTTGCAACACCGAAATCCATCAAATAATCTTTCATTTTAAAAAACCTTTACGTTACTTTTTAACTGATGCGGTAGCGTGTAAAGTCGAATTGGAGAAAGAGTCGTCGTCCCACCACGTAGATTTCCCATAAAAACCTATGTTCCCCGCCACTCGAAAGAAAAAGACTCTTTCTCCTTTTTTTCTAATTATTATTAGAAAAAAAGCATTTATTTTAAATTAGATATTGTTCTTTCTTTGGAGAAGTTGAAGTCTTAAAAATAGTTATGGAAAGTGCAGGTAGCGCTAACGAAAGTGCATCAAGGTCGATAGCGCCGCTAACGCCGAATAAAAAGCGAAAAATACAAAAAAGATCTCCAAAAATATAAACCTAAATGGGAAAGAGTGACTTTTATACTTTTTTATAGCTTAGTTTGAAAAATATGTACTATATTTCGTCTAACAAATGTTGGCAACCCTAGGTGTGTACCCATGCTACTGTTGGCTGTAGCCGGGCAGTAATATTCCATTACATATATTGAATATGAAACCTCAACTACACATACATTCGTATGAAAACTTCGACCTGCACCTAACAGCGTGCTGCGGTGGCCAACCAGCACGGCTCTAGGTGATATCTAAGTCATCACGTCTCAAAGCTATGCGAGTAGAGGATGCTCCTCAAGGATAAAGGTGCCTTTGGATAGGCCTTGGGTTAGCTTGAATCCTTGACTGCATTCAGGATTCTAGTAGATATTCATTCCCTTGCATTGCTCACCCTAGAATCCTCATTATAGTCGGCATTTTTGACGTCCGTGACATAAGACACAGCTTTATCCCTTCGATTCAAATCTACCTATTATACTTAGTGCTTAAGAACAGGCTTATCTAATGATTTCTGTAGTCTACAATCATAGAATGAACGAGAGTCTCGGTAGTAAGCACCATGTCGTCTACACGTGTCGTAGGTTAAGCGTCAGTTAATAGATTGTGATCATTACCTCATTCTTCTAGAGCAGGTACCTCCTACCCAGTGATTAGTCTGACAATCCCTTCAATAAAGAGCCCCTTTATGTTATTCCGCAGTCTACTACTAGGTATTCCTCGAGATGCTCTGCGTAAGGTAATTTGGATACTAATCCATTTTTTTATCTATCTGAAATCGGTAATTCACAAACGAGTATCGTTTTTAAAATGCCTGCACATTTTCTGTAACGACATTAGATAACCGAAAACTATCTGCCTAATTTGGATCTACAGTTTTCGGATTCAAAACAATTGCACATTAGCTCTCGTACCATTTCAAGGAACGCACTCGATAACCAGTCACCGTGTGCGTATTCCGACTTCAACTTAAATGAAACTTTGGCGCTTTTGTATCGCCCGCAGATAAATTGGTCAAATATGGGTGCATCGCGCGCGGTAGTTTTGTACTCGTACCACTACGCAACGCAATATGGAACCCAGTTTCGTTTTATTTACAGAACATAGATGATCGATGTTTAAAAAGATATACGAGTAGATCAGTTTCAGTTGGACTTAGTAACTAATTACATGTAAGTATGAAATATGCCTCTGAAAAGTCTAATCTGTCTAAAAACTTTTGCGTGCAGATAATAATCTAAGTAAACGATAAAACTTCCCCAGGACAAAACCTCATGCGGGACACCCTCTAAAAATGTAGAGATTTTACTCATGAAACTTGTAGAGTAATGTAAAGCAACGTTTCGCTGACACTCCGCTACCCAAAGTTTATAGCTTCCACAGTAAAATTTCCAGACAACCCGTCTTCCGACGTACATGTTTTACGTGTACGTCGATACAATGTTGTATATCATACATAGACTACATAGTTGTAATGAAAAAGATCAAAGCCAAACAATGGAGGGTTACAAAGCGTTTCTGAAAAGTCGTTAACAATTATAGCAATTTACAATAGACCCTCACATACAACTACATCCCTGTCCGGAAATAGCAGTACCTACTTTTTATACCTACGTAGATAGCATTATTCAGTAACAGCCAGCCAGTCATGGGGGCTAGGTTAATTTAAATAGCTACTGCGCAGACTAATCATTCCATTTACGAGACAAATCAACATTTCCGCGCCGAGGTCCGTGCCCAGAGCACGTCATGCAGCGAGCTAAATGCAACGATATTATTCAGAACAGATTTCCCAGTTTTCATCCTCAGGAAATAAATCACATAAGTATTTTTTTTTAGGTTTTCTCTAAGTATTCATTTCTATATTGACAAATGGGGTGATTCTGTTTTTAATATAGCAGTTTTATAGGATAGCTATACTCGTCTCATATCTATAAATCTTCTCCCACTTACCTACCCACAAGTTATAGTTTATAATACATTGTCATGTCAGCCTGGAAATGTGAGTTAATGATGATGAAGTCTCACTCTTGACTACCGCCTTTACTAATAGGCAGTTCAATCATATGAAGATCGCCATAAAAAAAGGACACTAAAAATAAAGATTTTACGTCCAGTCCCTTTTCGGCATGTAGGTAAGCGGAAAAATAGAGTTCGTTTCTAGAAGAATAAAAAATGCCAATAATAAGATGACAGACGATTCAGCTAAATTAAATAGATTTTTTTCGAAATTGGGACTGTGTCGAAATAATTAAATGTCGAAATTCAGAATGACAATCAATCAATCAATCACAACAAGCAATCACAGTAAGATTAGGTAACACGTATGGAAATTATACCTAATAATTTGTCTCAATTGAAGCAGTCGCATTCGAAACAAGTCTAATTCAAGGTTGTCAAGGCGGAATGTCTCAAGGCGTAATTGTTTGGAGACCATGTGGCGACTGTGGCGAGTGGTTAAAATGATTCAACGATGCATTTGTCATGCATTTGCCAATAGCGTCGACACCATAGATATATTTCTGTGGTCGACACAGAGAAAATTCATTTTTTAGCACAGATAGAGGTCGACGGCCCATCTGATGGCATGTGTATTCCACCTCGCCTAAAGGCCTCTTATCTCAAACCCCACCAAAATTTAGATATCTGAGTGCATTCGATAATAATTTTCCGGGAGGGTTGTCATCGCTCATGCATTATTAGAGGCTGTAATAAAAGATACACATACATCTTTTATTACAGCCTCTAATAATGAATGAGCGATGACAACCCTCTTGTTTGATCAGCTGCTATCTCACGATACACTCACGAGGCGACACACACGTGACGTGAGTTACGTGAACGTGGTAGTACCTACATTATCAACGGATGTCGTGGGTAGTCAGTCAGTAGGCATTAATTACCCATCTTGATACCTGATTATTAGTAACCAGATTAAGTTGGTCCAGACGTACACGCAGGACACACTAATGAGCATGTGATACCCGATACACGCACGTAACACAATCAACAATGGCCGGTAGGTCAGTATTGAATTAGCCTTTGATTAGACCTTTGTTAAGTTACGAGTAGAATGTTAGAATTAAATTCAGAACAGCCTAGCACAAATTAGTATTTTGACGTAAGTGAATTTCGAATGTGAAAAACTACAACCTCATACTATTTTAGTTTAATCTTTTGGGATTGACACAATTTACATCATTCAAAATATGAATATATCTACTATCTAATTCAAATATTCATGCTAGGCCGTCTGTGCATCGTATGCACAATAATGTAGTGGTTTGACTCGCGGTCGCGTGTTGTTTGGTATAAATTTCCTATTTTCAACGATCGATCTAAATATTTACATTTTGATAAAGGTTACAAAAGATATGACTCTGTTTATAAATACACTAGCTGAAGCCCGCGGCTTCGCCTGCGTGGATGTCGGTTATCGCGACCAAAAGTAATCAGCTCCCAGACGTCTTATTTTTTCCGACACCTCCATCAAATATCATTATATTTTGGCCAGTGTATCGAAAAACTTGACAAATTATATACTAAAACCTTCCTCGAAAACCACTCTATCCATTGGTGAAAACAGGATGAAAATTGGACCAGCAGTTTTTGTGTTTATCCCGAACAGACAGACAGACGCGGCGGAGAACTTTGTTTTATATATGTAGTGATATAACAATTTTAACGAGAAATATTAATCAAATGTTTTTGATATCATAGCAAAAAACTTGTTGTATAGTTCCTCTTCGCATGAAGTATGAAATACAATGCGAGTATAATGAGCTGAATGCAGTTCAATTACAAGTCGATTGAAGGTCGTTCCATCCCAGCAGAGAAACAGTGAAATTGCTCGCAAACAAATCGGAAATGAATACTACCTAAGTACCTTTTTCTGGAATAAAGCAGATTATTCCAGAAACGTTCATAAAATTACGGTGATTTCAATTCTCGGTTCGGATTATCTGTTAGAAAATTCTCAGTAGCCACTTGGGGTTGGAAAACAGCGATTGGCTTTCTGCGAGACTTTACACAGTTATTGCATCATTCAATATTCCTTCGGGAAATACAAGATCTTGGTCGGGTTGCTATATTATCCTCTTCTCTCGTGTCGACACAAGCTATAAAGCATATAGGTAGCCCGTCAGAAGTTTGGTAGAGCAGCTGGCTACAGAGTTTCAGTTAGGAGAATCATAATATTATTCACACAACAATCTGTCAAATTTAATTTTCATCCTTATTGCTAACACATTAGGTTTAAGGTTGATATGAAAAATGCTTTCTGATTCTGCTAAAGTGGCCTTTCTAGACCCTCTGATATTCTTCAAGGCTCTATGATTGCACTCCGTATCTCCTATCTGCCTAGCCTTTTTTCAACTATACTATTAGCGTGGGCTACATGGAGCGACCGCCTATTTCATCTCAACAATCCTGTTAGTCGGTAACACGATACCCCTTGACGAGACTGTTATCAGACTGTCTGCCATATAAGTAAGTATACAAGTATCATGTATTATTGCTATATAATACTCACACTGATACAAAGCACGGGCCCCACTTTGTACATGGAGTATCTGTAGGAGAACTGGCTTATGTCGTGCAGCGTGGTGCCGCACGGCAGCTTGTGGCCGATCTCCGCCATGATGGTATACGCGAACTGCTCCATCCGCTTCGGAGTGCCGCCCATGCATACAAACTGCACAACGGAAAAGAACTTTAAATTTAAGTACCATCTATTTTCTGTCAAACGTACGTTTTTATCAGCTATGCAACACATAATTTTGAAGAAAATGAAAAGAAAAAGATTTTTTAAACAAGTCTCACTATAAAATACCAGTAGATCCGCAGTACTTAATAACATTGAGCATACCTTAACATCGCCGAACATTTCAACAAGATCGTGAGAACCGCTCCCGAGAGCCAAGTGGTATAATATATCTTGGTCCATTAGCTCGATGTTGGGGTTCCGTAGGCGCACCGTACCATCAGGGTACCTGGCGAAAAAAGGGTCGGACATGAGTATCTATTACAAGCTTCCAAGTAAGGATAAGTACTTTCACATCACTAGGTATGTTGGCATAATAACTTCCACGGTAAATTTTACCGTGAACCTTTCAATGTGTAAGATTTCGGAGGGGACTTTTTATTCGCAAGACTCGCTTTTGTTGCAAACTTTACCTGTTCTCGGGAAGCCCTATATTAAACGGTTTTTATGTTATGCGTCGTCGGTCAACATAGGGAAGGAAAAACAAAAACACAAGAAACACAATCGTCCAACTCCCAAACAGCTGAATCACACATTTGCAAAAACTAGTTCAAACTAAAGGGAGACCGACGAGAACCCTCAAAACTAAAACCACAGCTATTTGCACATGTCATGTCAGATACTCAGAAAATTCCATAATTATATTAGGAGGAAACAGGATAGTATAGCAGTTTGTAACTTTGCAGTACAAAATTTAATCCAGATCAATAAGTAAGTAATGATATAACTGGTGACATTTTCCTGCATCCAAAAATAATATCACAAATCACAACCTAACAGTATCTCTGTCTACTGGCTCTTCAGGCTTGCTCTCCTTGACTTCTTCTTTATGACCATTGTCTTGGAACAGCTTCCGATGAGGATGGTGGTACCCGTTCTGTCCAGTCGAACTGCGCCGAGCATTCATCTCGCATCCGTTCTGATGCTGGGAGGATGCGCTCGAATCCTCCACCTTACAGTTACACGGCATTTTGAACTTCGAACCTATATTTAAAAAACATATTCAAGTTAGAGCTTCTTTTTTGAAACTGCGCCAAAAATGCACCGGGAGTCTGACTCTGCTGACCCGACTAAGTACAAAAATTACATCAGAGTTGGTTTATTCAGCGAATCAGTTCATATCAAGGGTTATCGCATGATGTTATTTTTTAACGTTGCGATAATAAACTACGTTGATACCATCTGTTTGCAAACAATTTAATCAAGGTTAACGGCTAATCGATGTTGAAAGAGTCAGCAGTAACTCTTTGAAATACCTATCCATTATATTTTGTTACGCCGAAAGAAGTAAGTATTTACTTTTTCACTGTTTTCATTATAAAATAAATTAAGAGCACAAGATTTTTTTTCTTTTTTTACAAAATTATCTCTAAATTAAGAACGACGCTACGATATTTAGGTCCCTACTAGAAATCCTAAATATAAACTATTAGAAAAATAACAATTCACTTACCTTATTTATTAAATTAATTAATAATAAATTTTGATCACACACACTGTCAATCCGACACTTGCTGCCGCTCAATAAATTACGGAAAGCACACGAGAACGAATCGCAAGCCGAACTGAACGGTTGCTACGTATTGTTAGGTCGACTTTCCAAAGGCGAATACTTCACTCGCTGGACGGCTCGCATTAAAGCAGCCTGAGAATCCGCCAAACTTTTATTACATGACATGGCGATATGGTCCAACTTGTAATAAAACACTTTTTTGCCGAATACAGCAGTCCATTGAGTGCACTCACAACAAAACGACGCGTGCACACAAAGCACATGCCTCGATGTATAACGAATCGTAATTTATGTCACTGCCTCACAGACTTTAATAATTCCTAGTAAAGGAATTGTTGTGTGGAACGCATTTATGAAATTGCTCGCGGAAGTTATGCGATTTAACGCAGCTATTCAGCAATTTAACGCTGATGACTGGGTATCGTTAGACTTAGCAAGCGAAGAGGTTCCATCGGAAACTAATTGAATTTGTATGTAATATGGGGACTGAGGGGTGATGGTGGTAAAGAGAAATACGAGTAGAGTAGCGAGGCCATCGACATTTTTAAATCCCTGGAAAGTTGTCGACAGCTAAAACAATGCTGTAGGTAGTATATCTTTTTAACTATTTTAGTCTAAATATGGTCGGATAAAAACCAGGAAAAAAAGCTTCATGGTCAGTGGGCTAACCTACGAAGTCCTTAAACGGATGATTTGGAATGGGTTTTCATCGTTTTCATGTAACGCTGTTCAGTCCAAAGAAGGGCTATGTAATTTGTCAATCTAGATACTTCCAAGCTCCAAATTGCTCAAACGAATTTTAACAGTTGAACGGTGCCAAGACTAACATCAGGATGACGTCAACATCTCGAATTTGCAGACGTGATGTGACGCAGGTTTTAGGTGCACACTCATTTAGTCAACAAAGGTAGATCCCACGTGGACCACATAACGTTTACTGTTTGCATCATACATATCTACATACAGGTATGCGTGAAAGAGAAAAAGCCCTATTTTCCTTTTAAAGCTGTTTTATTTTCAAGAAAATACATACAAATTAAGTACAAGGAAGATCTTTATATCCTAACAGTCAAATGCAATTTTTAATTATATCTGATACATTTAAACCCCGTTGTCAGTTACAACGCGTTTTCTCTTGTTAAAACTAATTTTCACTAAATAGCTTTGTTCCTAGTTATAACTAGAAGTTACTGCTTTAAATATTAAAATTTAAATAAAACTAGTTCTAAATTTGGACCTTAGTTAAAACTAATATTAACGAAACTGGTTGGGGATTGAAAAACCCCTCTCTTTGGACTCCAGACAATCCCACAATACTTCATCGCTATTTGCTCAATTCTTCCTTAAGTTCGGTGATCAGTGTTACCAGGCCTAGTCGTCGGTATATTTAGGAGTAGCCTGATCCATTCCGAGGATTCTTAGAAATCCTTGACTCGCCGAGACCTTGACCGCTACCGGAGTCAAGGATAGACGGTTTGCCGGGCAGTAGGGTTGGCCATCGCAGTGTAGCTGTTGCAAAGTACTTAGAATGCTGCTGCCCATTCTCCGGTGAGTCCCTTAGTCGCTTTATGTATACTACGTTTTATGTGTATTACGTATTTTACGTCCGATACCATAATTATAATCTCAAATCAGGTGACGTCACTCGACCAATCAGAATAAAGCACGATGAACTTTGACCTCGATTGAAACAGTTTTAACTGAATCTTTACGACAAAAAGCGTTTTTTCTAATGAAAACTAGTTTTCACTGATAGAAATTTTTTTAGCAGCAGTTTAAACTGTAACATAATTATGTATTGACATGTATTATAATTATTATTATTATCATGCAAAAAATATATATATTATTAAGTACCTACCTAGGTACAATCAATGTAAAATCAATTCATATTCATTCAGCATTGACTTTTAAAATCCATAAATTCCTTAATATTGTTAAATAAATATTTTAAACCTGAAATGAAGACCTGCATAAAGTAGGGTTACCAAATAATAACAGACGCACGGGTCGATCTTCAAGGTTAAGTACCTAACGCTTGCTGAGGTGAGACGTTACATGGGTGAGTGACTACCCATTACATACCAAGACCCCTCCGTTTCTCGGAAAGGTAACAGCTGTCATTCGTAAGTACGAGACTGAGCCAAAATTAATGATAATAATCGGGTTTTTTAATACGGCAATGCAAATAATTATAATTATGTTAGGAGTATACCTAGTATCTTTACTAATTCACAGTGTAAAAATGGATGGAAAAAAAGTTAGAGGACTTTCACAATATGTTAGAGTTTACAAAAAAAAAATCTGTGCAAGTTCAACTAGACATAGAGAGAGAAAGTCACCAGGGATCTTCTTCTTTGATCCTTTCAATGCCATTGTACGCTGGTGCATTAAGGTGAGTTGAGTTTAAGCTAATTAGACCCTTCTTGCAAGATAAACACCAATAATGAAGTCACCAAACCCATCGACGACCCTGTCCGAGGATAACTTGAAAATGTTGTGTTGGCGGACCGACAAGTGACCGTCATGGCAGTCATCACATTTAGTAGAGGTCACACGAGACTTATATGGCAGCTTTCAATAGATCCTTACTAACAAATTGCAAGTGAAAAAGTTTGTGACCGTTGGATGCCGAAAATATTCAGTCATCATCTGCCTAGCCTTTTCCCAACTATTTGGGGTCGGTTTCCAGTCAAGCCAGATTTAGCTAATTATCAGTATTTTTATATAGTATGCCGAAAATATTCAGTGTCGAACAAAAATAGAGACGACTTGATTTCAATTTGAAGAGCATTAGGCTGAGCAGGACCTTCCTTATTGACTTTTTAATAGGCACTCGTTCTTCAGAATTAGCTCCCTCTTGCTCTCAGCTTCTTTTTTTTGCTCACGAAATCCGCAGGGGCCAGAATTTTTAAGAAGATAAAGTGACTGGTTTTTAGGCGTTTTTTAAGAGGTTTGGTAAAGATCTTCTTTTGAAGTGTTTATTTACATACCATGGATAGCATGCACCACCTGCTATCTTGAAAAATAAATACAAATTTTGACCGTGACTGATTTTTTTATATATCGATGTATCCATTACTTGTGGATCAGCCTGGTAGATCTTTGACATTGTTACGAGGAATAAACGCGACGAGTCGAAAGTCTAACAACCAGTTTTGCCAAGTATTATCGCGTTACTCAGCAACAGGCAATAGGCTTGTCCATTGAAAAAATCTAATTAGTCCGTCAGTTAGATTATCAAAAAGAAAAAAACCAGTTTTTTTTTCTTTTGTTACGTAATCCAAAATTGACGAATATACAACGCTTTTAAAATTATCAGTACGTCACGACGTGGTATAATTTTTAGTGCGTCCTGACGTCACGAGCCCCCACTCCCGAGTTTTGATGCGTTTTATCTACGTCAATATTCATTGGTTTACAAAAACAAAAAATACGTGTCTATTATTTTCAATACTCTAACTAATCTAATAATCTAGCCTATTGCGTAGACTGGCAGACGTCACCATATAGTTGGGAAAAGCAGATAAGCAGATTATAATTAAATAGAGTAGAATTAAGTACTTACTTGACAGTCCCAGATGACTATTTGTCTACAATCCACATTTACGGTAACTGTCAGGGCCATAATAATTATGTCAGAGCCGTTGATCTAAAAATCGACTTCTCTCCACTCCTACGAGTATACACTTAAATTACCAATTGGAACGAAATATTGCTCTAAACATCTCATAAATTGTATCTAACAAACTGTTAAGTTTAGCAGCAGATGTTCAAAGTTTAACACTAACGGACATCGCATTGTAGAACATTTTAACGTAAACTAACTCGAAGTTCCAAGGCGTAGCAATGGTAAGTAAATCGAAAGTACTTAAAGATTTATTCCAACTTTCGATGTTAAAAACCGTTTTGAATAACAGATGTTCAAGGCCGTCGCCGGTGTGGGGGTTCTAACACCCTGTCCTACTTTGTACGGTGTCAAATATTGGTTTTGGCTTCGTTTATCAAATTAATAAGACGGTCACTGTCGGAATTATTCCTTGAAAATTCGACATAAGTTAAGGAGAAAAATTGGAAAATGTAGTGCGAAATGTTGCTGCAAGTGTAGGTCTGGTATGACAAACGATTTTAAATACCTAGTGCTATACAAGTAACATTTAGTGTTTGCAAACCCATGCCAGAATCCAGTATTTAGTCATCTATGCAGTAAACTTATATGTCAGCTAACTCTGTTTCATTTACATCAATGATACAGGGGCCTAATGATAAAAGAAATATGAAGTATCCATTTTCTTATTAAATACTAGTTGACCCGTGCAACTTCGTCTGCGTCACAATTTTCATTACTGCTCCGCTCCTATTGATCTTAGCGTGATGATATATAGCCTATAGCCTTCCTCGATAAATGGGCTATCTAACACTGAAAGAATTCAAATCGGACCAGTAGTTACTGAGATGAGCGCGTTCAAGCAAACAAACAAACTCTTCAGCTTTATATATTAGTATAGATAGATGAAAATTAATTTGGTTATTTTTACGCTGACAGATTCACTTGATCTAACGCTGAACCTGACAGATTCTTTTAATAAAATCACAGTCAACTCCAACCTATCCATTGGGACAGGTTGCCCCAAGAGCTCGCTACGATATCAATGAAGACTGAGTACCTAAAGCGACCTAAACCTGTTCCATCCTGGATCCTCAAATTATCTAGCTAGCTTCGCTCGCTCTACCATGAGGTCTTGCCCTAATCATGAGCTCCTATGAAAGATTAAGCTATTCGAGTTAATTGAGCTATAATTTTCCTAAACTATTGGTCAGCTATGGATGGCCATGTGCTTAAAAAGTAGGCAACGTTGCACTTTTGTTGCATCAAAGGCCTTCACTAATTCCGCAGTCGCAGCCCAGGACATAGTCTTATCTTGCTAAGCGAGTCGAAGCTAGCAGCTGTCGTACAAAGTGGTACGTCTGCCTGTGACGTGTGACGCAAACCTGTGCTGAACTACTTACGGTTGCAAAGTAGACACGGGTCTTATTGTCAACACGAACAATCAGCTACGTGGGTTGATCAAAAATTACTTACGTGTACCTACTGCACAATGCCTGGGTTTGATGTTATCTATACTATACTAATATATAAAGCTGAAGTTTGTTTGCTTGTTTGTTTGTTTACTTGAACGCGCTAATCTCAGGAACTACTGGTCCGATTTGAAAAATTATTTCATTGTTAGATAGCCCATTTATCGAGGAAGGCTATTATATAGGCTATATATCATCACGTTAACACCAATAGGAGCGGAGCAGTAATGAAAATTGTGACGCAAACGAAATTGCGCGGGTTACCTAGTAGGTAAATATAAGATAACATAATACAACTAAGTATAGGTAATACAATAACAGATTAGCGAGTCTTCAGCATAGAGGTGGTTTGGAACAGATAAAATTAGAAACCTGTTTCATCTGTTTCAGTTCCAAGAAGAAAACAGTTTCAAAATCCTGTTCCAAAATAACAGCCTGTTCCACTGGAATTAAAGACTCATTGATTGCAATAGTTTTAGAAATAGTACCTACTTCCATTCAGTACATGCTACTGAAATGAAATAAAAACCACTTTTCAGCGCATTTACAGGTTTTCAGTTCATTTTAAATCTACATAATAATCAGCCAGTCATATTTACATTATTTATGTTCATATATACAACATTTACATTAGAGATTCTGGTTCAAAATACCATTTTCGATATTTTGTTCAAAGGTTATTATTTGTATGTGTATCCGAAAAGGTCAGGAACAGTGACAGGCAGGGAACAGGTTCTATCTCTTTCTATTACAATGAATCAGAGGAGCAAAGAGCTTGTTCCAAAGAACAGATGGTGTCTCTTTTTATAATAATAAGTCAGAACAGAAAGGAGCATGTTTCATTTGAAACAGTTCCAGGCCGTTTTGTTTGTATCTCTCGAAGTTACGTCTATTACGGTTGTTTGTGGAACAGGCGAAACAGGTAGGAGCTGTTATTTCGATTCTGAGATACCTGTTTCATGTTGTTACTTTGAAATACCTGTTCTTTTTAACTGTTTCGATAAATACGCCTCACTCCTACTTCAGCAACAATTTCAGTAATATTATTGTCGCAACGATAGAGCCCCTGTGTTAAAGTATCCCAGCCAGAAATTTTCTATTCCCACAACTTGGTTTGTCAAACTATAATATTACGACTAGCTTTTGCCTGCGACTTCGTACGTGCATTTCTGGTTTTTCCCGTTTGCGTAGGAATTTCGGGAAATCCTTTCTTAGTGCTCCCTTACACTCCTCAAGATAAAATTTCAGTTTGCTACGACCAGCAAGTAGTTTCGGCTGTGCGTTGTCTGTCAGTGACTCAATAGTAACGGAATAATTTTATATACTTACTGAAGTCTGTTTTTTAACTCGGGGACTAATTTGACAAGTGCAAACTGACATATTATATAACAATAGGATTTAAGTCAGCTTTGACATTTTCACTTGTCAATTTTTTCTCAGGGATTAAAAAACAGGCTTTAGGATAATACGCAATAGGTAATTAAGGAATAAGGACATTGTTATCGGTTGCTAATTGCTCCTACAGTTGGCGATAGCTAATTCTAAACAGGGATTAGAACCACAATCACATTAAGATAAGATAATGATGGGTTGTACCCAACAGCTGTTTATAGCATGTATTTATCGAAACTTGATCAAACAGCTATTATCAAGACGTTAGATAATCAGGTCAAATTACCTACAGTCGCTACAACAGTTATGTTTTTATATCGATTCTTTAGGTGATTGGACATAAGGTTACCTATGCTCCTGTGTAAATTAATAAATAATTACCTGCACGAAAACAAAATCTATAATTCAAGTTTTTATTAGATCAAACAGGCTCCTTCTGGGTAAGCTCGCTCCATCGCAGACTTTGTCTCTGTCATCTAAACTAGAGTCAAGAGCAAACCCATCATAAATAAATAAATAAAAAGATCACTGAACGACTGTTGTTGGTGTGACTACCTGTAACCTGACAATCATTTGGTAATGTTTACAAGCAATCAACGATTCTTAATTCAGCGTGAATAACACAACAAACCTATGAACGTATTACTACCTACGCCTGGACAATTAAGCACATTCATTTAATATGCCTACTGCACACAGTAGATGACCCATAATCCATGATCTAAAGAGGGGATGACCCATAACGTTGTATTTAAGGTACCTACTGCTATAAGTATTATACATCATTCAGGAAGGTTAACTCGGGAGTTTTTCTTTTCTATTACCTACTTAAACAATAAAAGTTGTTTTCTGGATACAACCTATGCCAGATTGTAGGTATGTTACTGAAGCAACAATCTGCAAAGCAACATAATATTCGCGCTGCTCCTCGTCGCCTCCTTTTTGTTTAACTTTACCTACCACATTATACTTAAATACTTACCTAGTCAATTTTATAACAAACAACAATTTGCCAACAATCAAAAGTTACCTCAACTTTTCTACCCTGTTTTTCGTTTACCTTAACAGATTTTATCCCAATAATTTTCAATAAGATTAAAGTATCAGTTAAATGTAATTATTATAAAACTTCAGCAAATCCATTCTCAGCCACATCACCGCATAAGACAAAAATCTCCGCTTAATGATTTGATATACCCAGTCATCGATTCACCTAGTTTAAGTTGTGGCGAGTGACAGTCATTGCCGTAAGAAGTACGTAAAATACTGAATGGAAGCGAGTATGTGATACTTACTCATCCCGAAGTTCGTCTTTATCGAAGGACATGTTGTATTGTATTAAAAATCACAGACACAGCACAGTTTCAATGAGCGCGTTAGCAGAGTATGAGTGTGAAGCCCGATCGATGAGTGTAACGGTGAAAGCGAGCGGTGCGCGACTGCCTGCTATCAGCTACCGAAGGTTTTCCGCCCAGAGTCGCCAGGGCGCGGGCGGAGGCAAAGGGCCTGCGCGGCCGGCTGCGCGTGGACAACGATACGACGAACCCTTCTCTGCATCCGGAGGTCGCTGAAAAATGTGTTGACGCATTTCAATTTGTTTACCCCTTTTGTCACTTGTAACCCACATTTAATTTGCCTTTGCTGTTGTTAGCTTAGTAGGTACCTATTTAGCTAGATATACCATACTTACTACCTACTTCTTTTTCGCTGTCGATGTTTATGTTTTTTAAATTGTTACTAATGTGCATTATGCAATACAAACAAACAATGTTATGTTTGAAACGATTTCGCAAAACAATTTGTTGCTGCATTAGATACTTACTAGATAGCTAGGCAGTTAGCACCTTCCTACCATTTCTCTCACTTTTGCAGACAAATAGGTATCCCCTTAAAGAACATTTAGGGGGATACCTATTTGTCTGCGAAAGCTGGTAATTCGATTTTTTTATATCGAACACAGTGTGTCGATAATTCAGTTGGATCTACGATGTTTCATTCCATCGATGCTTTATTGGTGCGATGTAACGCTAGTGCGGAAAATCCTCATTAGTTCGGTAATTCATTAGTTCGATAGTAGGTATGTAGGTTCGAAACGCCTACTGTTTTCACAATAAACCGCCAGCTGTTTTGTCGTGATTTTTCAATTAGTTTGCAGTTTTGTTCTGGTTTAGCGTGAACTTTGCGAATGTGACAATTGTTAAACTTTAAATCTGAGATTTTTTCCTTCAAAAGAGCTATTATTAAAAGGCTGCAGAATATATTCGCGTTGGAAAAACAAAATATATTTATTTTATTTTTTTTTAAACAATTTACGTACCTACTTAGTTTAAAAATTTAAAACTTGAATTACCATTGAAAAATTAGTTTTTTTAAATATTTTTACTGATTCGTTTTTGTATTATCCAAAGCTACACGAAAATGTTTTTTTATTAATTATTTTCTCCAATTACTAAAAAATAAAATTTTTAAACAAATGCGCTGTTTATAAATTCCAAAAGTTCCTTAATTAAATTGTTTAGTGCTCAAAAACGTATTCATTCATTAAACATTTTTTGATTCACTTATGATTACTATTATTTTTTATTTATTTTTTCTACAAAATAAAAAAGGTTTTATTTATTTTTTAACTAATTGTTTATTTAATAAACAATTAGTACAAGCATTTTTTTATCTTATTGTTTTTATGACTCTACTAAATGAAACACCCATGACTTGTTTTCTTGACTTTTTCAAACATGTTTCTGAAAAAAGTTCAAAACAAAAAAGCACTTGTTGACTAGACAAGTCACCGTAGACAGACTCAACGCATTAGATCGCAGTTACCTACATTGCATTGTGCTGATTTTGACAGTGTAATTTACTCGTACTGAGACCTGAAATATATTTTAGATGCCAGATTGGTCTACAGAGTCAGAGCCTACCTTCATAAAAATAAATGTTCCTTAACGAGGGGGCAAAATATAACGTTTAAGGCTTGTATAAGTACATGCCAATAACCTTGTGCACACAAACGGAGCTAACTACACCTCTACGCGCCAGTCCGCTACCCGTGATTTTAGTTTTTTATAATAAAAATAGTACCTACATATTTTTAAAAGGTAACAAAACCAAATTTTTTAGTTTGTTTTGCAAAGCAGTAGATATTTTTTTTAGCCTTTTGTTAAAAAATGAATGAGTAAAATGGTTTCATCTCAACGATTTGGTTGGAGGTGATTTGGTGTTTTTCTCTTGTTGTGTGATACCGATACATAAATTCTGGGTAAACCAAATTACGTACCATATCATGTAGATTACTACCTATTTTTTTTTCAGACGTAACTACTCAGTAAATACTAACGAAAAACTGCTTCATCTGCACTCTATTTTTAAGCTTTTTCTAAAGAGCGGCCTTAACACGAACGTTCAACGGGATGGAGTCTAATTAAGTAGTAGACTAATATTAACTAAGTTACCTAACAATAACCTACTTTTATTTTATCTAGATACCTGCCTACCACTTATGCCGCTAGATAGATGACTGGTCAAACTTGGGTCTAATCTTGGTTGAAAAGACTGAAACTTTAATTAATTGCTTTACCTATATTGGTCGAAATACATGACGATTTTTTCCACCTAACTATGCAAGGGTCGGATTCCAGTCCCTAGACTACCTACTAAGGTAGTACCTTTTTCAGTGGCGGATAAACTACGTAGCAGATTTATAATTTCTAAAGGAAAGGTTGACTAAAGTTACTGATATCTCATTTTTATTTTCTGACACTTCACGATTCAGCTTTCAAAACAGACTTGATCTCACATATCCGGGGAGCCATAATTATGTAACCTGGCTGGCTGTTAATTCTCCCCATTATAAAAAAGGTGAATAATTAAGTAGGCACACTCATATTTCACCAGTTATTTTGAAGACCCATGTAATAAGTGGCGAGCCTATTACCATCTACCAAACTAATCCGGACTATGGGCTGCCACTTACAGATTGTAAATGGCAGCCCGTATAGGTACCTACTTTGCCCGAGCCGGGAATCGAACCCAGGAACGTTACTTACTCATGCTCAGCAGAAAATTCTATTAGCTACGCACGTGCTACGTTCTGCTAATAGGTAACCTAAATATAAATGAAAGGGGTGCACTTAGGTCTCACGATACCCCAGCTTTCAAATTGAGTTATAAAACAATAGATGAGCGTTGAGTAATACTGGACACTTGAAACCACTACGCAGCAGCAGTGCGGAGTATGGTTTCATTTCAGCAAAAATAAGTGTGTGTGTTAGTGTTGCTTAGCGTTAGTGATAACAGGTAAGGGTGTAGCCAGAAGAACGTAATTCAGCGAGTTGTAATTCGCGTTTCCGTTTTGTGTTTGTGGAAATTATGATTATTAACCAACTTAGTTGAATCAGAAAGACTAGGAACAAATGAGAATAGCTCCAAGTACTTAGCTTCCTACGCGGTATTCTCTACCCATAGCGGTAAATTGATGTCATTTATATCAGAGCTGATTTAACGGATCCTCAGAAATGTTAGTTAGTTTTTCTCAGCAAGTCGGAGGTGGCTGATGTACTCGACATTGACATTAATACCTCCTAGCCTTCTCCAGTCCAAAACCTTGAAGTCATCCTCCATTGCGTCCATGAACAGTTTCGGAGAAATGACGTCTCCCTGCCTCACACCCCGCGGCAGGAGGATAGGTTACGAGGTCTGATCCTGAAGTCGGACTGACATGGTGGCGTTTTTGTACAAACATTTTAGCACCTCGATGTACCGATAGTCGATCTGGCACCATTGGAGACTGCAGCACAGCCCAAGTCTCGATCGAATCAAAAAAGAATCAATCGAAAAAGAAAAAATCAAAGGCTTTCTCGTAGTCCACAAACGCTAAGCAGAGGGGCAGATTAAACTCTTCGATCTTATAACGGTCGGGATTATAACATGACGGAGCTTATGTATGTGGTCTACAGTGCTGAAGCCTTTTCGGAATCCGGCTTGTTCGGGAGGCTAGAAGTCGTCAAACCTACTCGCGAGACGGTTCGTGATTACTCTGGAAAAGAGTTTGTAGACATAGGTCAGAAGTGAGACGGGCCTATAGATTGTCGCCCTTCTTAAAGAAGAGTACCACCACACCTCTGCTCCATGCCTGTGGCGTTTTTCCCTCGAGAATGACGGAATTGAACAGTTCCTGAAAGGCCTTAATGACCGGTTTTCCACCCTCCTTCAGGAGTTCGGCCGTAATTCCGTCCTCACCCGACACCCTGTTGTTTTTAAGCTGCTTCAGAGCCATCCTAATCTCTGTAATGCAGGCTGACCGGGATGTCCTCGGTAAACCAGTATCAGTCAATCCAGCTCTTGGGTCGTTAGCTAGATTCGTATCGGGTTTAGTCATAGACGTGTATAACACACGTCAATCGAGACAGCCTATGGACAGTTAACTGTCCATAGAATGACTCGATCTCTTTCAGAACCATGTCCGCCAAGCGGACATGGTTCTGCCATCAGCGGTCTTCAGTTTCGTGAGCTGGCTCTGCCCAATAGACAGATCTCTAGCAAAGACCTTGGAGCCCGTATTAACTCTTAACAATAATATACAATTTTAATTTCCTCTTCACAAACTTCTTTGCTAAGCTACACAGTTAAGAAACCAGATTTAACTTTGTGATTAAGAACTGACTGAAGGATTAAAAATCATTATAGAGAAATAAATTATAAATAGATAAATATAGAGTTCGTGAAAAATCTTAGACGTGCAGCAAGGCTCGCTCGCCCCTGGCATGCTCTGTACTTCCAAGTGGTCTCTGGATACTTCAACATTGTTCTTCCCTCTTTCTTCAAATGATTTCTTTTATCATGCTATTCTAAAATTATGAAGCCGTTGGTTGACAAAAGGCCTCAAGAGCAATGAAAATTCGTTTATTTAACTACCATTTTTATAAGTTACCTAAGTGGTCGTCGCGGCCGCGTGTGCAGCCTAGTCTGCTAGTTATTGGTTGACACCTACAGAAGAGTCTCTTAATTTAAAATTGAGAGTTACAATCATCTAACTCTGATATCACCATGCGACAGTTATCATAGTCCGGTCAAAATAGGCATTAACCCTTTAGGCCAGTCACCGTAGACAGATTAAACGCGTTAGGTCGCCGAAAATTGGATCATCCTGATTTTTTGGGTGGTCGTTAGGGTAGATGCTAGTAGTGTCCTCCCAATTTTTCAACCTCAAAAGACCTGTGCTAAAAACGTGGTGCTCAGAAAACTTCTTAATTTTCGGTTTTAAAAGTTAAGTTTAATTCTCCTAAACGGTGCGTTCTACGGAAAAAGTCAATCTGGATACTTTTAAAGTAGACAAAATTTGCTACAATTTGACTGTAACAATTAAGTACTCTGTAATTTTTTTTCAAGGATAACTTCGGCGGGTATATTTTTATTTATCTAAGTACACCGAATACTCCGAGGTTTCTGATCCGAATTGTGTGATTCTTTTTTAGTTCGATGCGGCATACTTGCCATTTGGTCCCGTTAAAAATTGTTTCAGTTTGGTTCAGTAGTTTTTATTTTATGAGCATTTTTGCTTATTTCAATTTCTGTGTAGGTAGATGAAGACGTCGTCCAAGTAGGTAGGTACCTATCATCACTTAAAGTGAAAAAAAATATAGGTAACCGACTTCCAAAAAAACACTACAAAGTATAAAATAACCTTAATTTCGGAAGTCGGTGTTAAAAAACGAAGATACAAAACAAAAAACACCATTTGTAGTACAGAGAAAGTGAATTACGAGTAGGACTAAGAAATAGATTTTTACTGTAGTTAGTTTTGAAAAAATTACTTACTTACTTTACTGTGTACCTTACTTACTTACTTTACTGTGTACCGTAAAATGCTCCATCTTTGCGAGGGTTTTGACGTTTTTTGCTCGTATCTCTGAACCTACTTGTTATTATGACTTCAAGTGAGTTTTAGACGAAAATATTTGTAATTCATGCTGTTTTTCTGAGTAATAGTAGGTACTTACTCAAAGTCGTAGGCAAAGTTGTAAAAGAATGCAAAAGTATGCAAAATAAAAAAGTATGCAAAAGACGCAACTTTGCCTAGAAGGATTTCAATACATAGGTATTATGCTTATCGTTCCAGTATTTTATTCCCGTGTGCATGAGACACCGTGCTTGTCCCTGCCAGTTTAATAAGTGTAATGTAGCTAAGTATTTCCTTTTTTATTACAGCTAATAGGCAAAGTTGTAGCAGGTACCATAAACTCTCCATACAAAAATATCGTTGACTGCAGGGTTGAACAAAAAAAAACAATACTGATTACCTACATTTAAATTTTTTTAATACTTTTTTCAAACTCACAGTTATTAATATAACCAAGAAGAATTTTTATGGCATGGTTTCGCAAATATTTAAAATAAAACACTTAGGTAAACAATTCAACAAAATGAAATAAGCAGGTACCTATCTTTGTTTCGCACAAGATCGCTCCTGGTTTTCTCGTGCTCCGCTTTTTATTGTTTTCCATATTTTCATTCAAATGCAATAGAATTAAAACTTATTTGAATACCTACCACACAAAACAACCCCCGAAGGGTTTTGCAGAAGTGTATACCTATTAGGTACACCACATTTTGCCAGCTATGATACCGCTAATATATTTTAAATTTATTAGCCGAACTTTCAGTTATTTTTAATGTTTAGTAACATCAGTGGTTTAAAAACGTTAACTAACATGTTAGCTAGGCTACTAAGCTAGGACGAATTTAGAAAAAACATATTAATCATCACGTGTGTGAAGTTTCGCTAATTAATTTAACGTAAAGTAATAAGCACTACTACTAATGACTTGTATTCTGTTTGACTGTCAGAGAAGCCTTTACACATCAGTGAGAACTTAAAGACTGAATCAAACCATATTCAAATATACAGTTAACTGTCCATAGAATGACTCGATCTCTTTCAGAACCATGTCCGCCAAGCGGACATGGTTCTGCCATCAGCGGTCTTCAGTTTCGTGAGCTGGCTCTGCCCAATAGACAGATCTCTAGCAAAGACCTTGGAGCCCGTATTAACTCTTAACAATAATATACAATTTTAATTTCCTCTTCACAAACTTCTTTGCTAAGCTACACAGTTAAGAAACCAGATTTAACTTTGTGATTAAGAACTGACTGAAGGATTAAAAATCATTATAGAGAAATAAATTATAAATAGATAAATATAGAGTTCGTGAAAAATCTTAGACGTGCAGCAAGGCTCGCTCGCCCCTGGCATGCTCTGTACTTCCAAGTGGTCTCTGGATACTTCAACATTGTTCTTCCCTCTTTCTTCAAATGATTTCTTTTATCATGCTATTCTAAAATTATGAAGCCGTTGGTTGACAAAAGGCCTCAAGAGCAATGAAAATTCGTTTATTTAACTACCATTTTTATAAGTTACCTAAGTGGTCGTCGCGGCCGCGTGTGCAGCCTAGTCTGCTAGTTATTGGTTGACACCTACAGAAGAGTCTCTTAATTTAAAATTGAGAGTTACAATCATCTAACTCTGATATCACCATGCGACAGTTATCATAGTCCGGTCAAAATAGGCATTAACCCTTTAGGCCAGTCACCGTAGACAGATTAAACGCGTTAGGTCGCCGAAAATTGGATCATCCTGATTTTTTGGGTGGTCGTTAGGGTAGATGCTAGTAGTGTCCTCCCAATTTTTCAACCTCAAAAGACCTGTGCTAAAAACGTGGTGCTCAGAAAACTTCTTAATTTTCGGTTTTAAAAGTTAAGTTTAATTCTCCTAAACGGTGCGTTCTACGGAAAAAGTCAATCTGGATACTTTTAAAGTAGACAAAATTTGCTACAATTTGACTGTAACAATTACTCTGTAATTTTTTTTCAAGGATAACTTCATTGATACTCTGGTCAGTTGGGCGACAAAAGCCGTTGGGAGTGGGTGGATTTTTTGGTCTTCTATAACTTTTTTTTTTTTGCGAAGGAATAACATCCCAGGGTAAGAAAATACTGTATTTTTTCCGTATAATTTGATATTTTAATGAAAAGTACTAGATTTTATCAAAATAACTAAGTAGGCAATGTTGCGCACTTTTTTGGAAACTTGAGTGACACAACTTTGCCTGGGTCTAGGGTTGTCACTAGTTGGATTTTATCAATAATATATTTGAATATGGTTTGATTCAGTCTTTAAGTTCTCACTGATGTGTAAAGGCTTCTCTGACAGTCAAACAGAATACAAGTCATTAGTAGTAGTGCTTATTACTTTACGTTAAATTAATTAGCGAAACTTCACACACGTGATGATTAATATGTTTTTTCTAAATTCGTCCTAGCTTAGTAGCCTAGCTAACATGTTAGTTAACGTTTTTAAACCACTGATGTTACTAAACATTAAAAATAACTGAAAGTTCGGCTAATAAATTTAAAATATATTAGCGGTATCATAGCTGGCAAAATGTGGTGTACCTAATAGGTATACACTTCTGCAAAACCCTTCGGGGGTTGTTTTGTGTGGTAGGTATTCAAATAAGTTTTAATTCTATTGCATTTGAATGAAAATATGGAAAACAATAAAAAGCGGAGCACGAGAAAACCAGGAGCGATCTTGTGCGAAACAAAGATAGGTACCTGCTTATTTCATTTTGTTGAATTGTTTACCTAAGTGTTTTATTTTAAATATTTGCGAAACCATGCCATAAAAATTCTTCTTGGTTATATTAATAACTGTGAGTTTGAAAAAAGTATTAAAAAAATTTAAATGTAGGTAATCAGTATTGTTTTTTTTTGTTCAACCCTGCAGTCAACGATATTTTTGTATGGAGAGTTTATGGTACCTGCTACAACTTTGCCTATAAGCTGTAATAAAAAAGGAAATACTTAGCTACATTACACTTATTAAACTGGCAGGGACAAGCACGGTGTCTCATGCACACGGGAATAAAATACTGGAACGATAAGCATAATACCTATGTATTGAAATCCTTCTAGGCAAAGTTGCGTCTTTTGCATACTTTTTTATTTTGCATACTTTTGCATTCTTTTACAACTTTGCCTACGACTTTGAGTAAGTACCTACTATTACTCAGAAAAACAGCATGAATTACAAATATTTTCGTCTAAAACTCACTTGAAGTCATAATAACAAGTAGGTTCAGAGATACGAGCAAAAAACGTCAAAACCCTCGCAAAGATGGAGCATTTTACGGTACACAGTAAAGTAAGTAAGTAAGGTACACAGTAAAGTAAGTAAGTAATTTTTTCAAAACTAACTACAGTAAAAATCTATTTCTTAGTCCTACTCGTAATTCACTTTCTCTGTACTACAAATGGTGTTTTTTGTTTTGTATCTTCGT
This sequence comes from Lacanobia oleracea, assembly GCA_950371165.1. Lineage (NCBI taxonomy): Eukaryota > Metazoa > Arthropoda > Insecta > Lepidoptera > Noctuidae > Lacanobia > Lacanobia oleracea. The sequence continues at coordinate 14,895,957 of OX493394.1, forward strand.
TTTTTAACACCGACTTCCGAAATTAAGGTTATTTTATACTTTGTAGTGTTTTTTTGGAAGTCGGTTACCTATATTTTTTTTCACTTTAAGTGATGATAGGTACCTACCTACTTGGACGACGTCTTCATCTACCTACACAGAAATTGAAATAAGCAAAAATGCTCATAAAATAAAAACTACTGAACCAAACTGAAACAATTTTTAACGGGACCAAATGGCAAGTAAGTATGCCGCATCGAACTAAAAAAGAATCACACAATTCGGATCAGAAACCTCGGAGTATTCGGTGTACTTAGATAAATAAAAATATACCCGCCGAATTGTGAACCTGTGTGTGATTGTAAAAATGTTAGTAAGTAGGTATTAGTAGATTTTGTTACGTTATGTTATGATTTTAAGATTTAATATTATTATCCACATTGCACAGTTAGAAATGTTCCCAAATGAATATCAAATCTTAAAATCAGGTCACGCATTACCGAAGAAAAATAAATTAATATCATTAACCCCATTCTTAGATTCAAATGATATCTTGAGAGTAGGCGGTAGACTTGATAATTCACCTTATAGCTATGACACAAAGCATCCTATTTTATTATGTGGTAAACATCATTTAACGAAAATCATATTTCACATGCATCACTTGAAACTTCTACATGCTGGACCTCAGTTATTGTTGTCCAGTATTCGTCAAACTTTTTGGCCTTTAGGAGGAAGGAATCTGTCTAAATCTATAACGAAAGCTTGCATAAAATGTTTTAGATTTAAAGCCAGCAATGTCCAGCCCATTATGGGGCAGTTACCAGAATCCAGAACTACACTGGAATTCCCTTTTTTGCATTGTTCGGTGGATTATGCCGGCCCAGTTAAGATAGCTAACCGTAAAGGTCGAGGTTGCCAACTAATTAAATCTTACTTGTCCATTTTTGTCTGTTTAGCTACAAAAGCCTTGCATCTAGAACTCGTCACAGATCTTACTAAAGAGGGATACATGGCCGCTCTGAATCGGTTTGTGGCTCGTCGAGGGAAGCCTCAAAGTATAACCTCAGACAATGGGACTAATTTTGTGGGTACATGTAACGAGTTACATCGTTTCTTAGAGGACTCAAGTTCCCAAATTAGTTCTGCAGCCGCCCAAGAGGGTATAAACTTCCTCTTCAATCCGAGCTACACACCCCATTTCAATGGTATGGCTGAATCTGCAGTCCGTTCCACTAAGTATCATCTTCGTAGACTTCTCCAACTTACGCATTTCACGTATGAAGAAATGCACACTTGTCTGACTCAAGTAGAAGCCATTCTTAATTCGCGTCCTATTACTGCCTTAAACTCTGATCCTACAGACTACACACCTTTGACACCCGCTCACTTCCTAATAGGACGATCACTTGTGTCAGTTCCACATCCACAGCTGACGGAAAGAATAACAAGCCTTGTACTCCAACGAGTATGTCACCACTCTACAGCAAAAGACGAAGTGGCCTACTGCATCAAGCGAACTCAAATTGGGTTCTTTAGTCCTTATAAAGGACAAAGCGCTTCCTCCCCTGCGATGGGCCCTGGGTCGCTGTGTGGCCGTTTTCCCAGGAGCTCAGGATCAAGTCGCTCGAGTAGCCGATATAAGGATCAAAGGAGGAACCATTATTCGAAGGGCGTTTAATAACATTTGTCCCCTTCCAGAACCTGACTGTTGACCCAGCAGCCTTCCTGCCTACCTCAACCCGGGGAGTATGTTGGCGACAACACTGCAATGACCGGAGGGTGACAGCGGAGCGGGGGACGAGGAGCAGAGCGCCGCCGTCCGCACCGCTACAAAATCTCGGCCATTCACTCATACGACACGGACCAGAGGCGCGCGTTCTTATGATCTTAATATACGAACCTACCTATATTTACAGTCCGCTATTTCATTTCTACCACCTCTGAGAATCATCAACAGGATTATAGCAGTAAGGGCGCTATAAATCTTTAACTTCGATACTCAAAATTAGTCACCTAACTGTTTTATATTGTTGTGAGCTAGTTGTTTTTTAGAGTGTGTGTATTACCTGTGTGTAATATGGACATCAGTCTAAATTAGATGCTTATTATTATTATTTCCTTTATTCAATAAATTAGCCTACAAATTACATTTTTAAATATTTGAAAAAAATAATTATAAAAACATTTAAAAATATAATAAATAGTAGCCCACCGGTATCGAGAACAGGGGCCAAGCTACCGGCGGTCAGGGCTCCAGAGAGAGGAACCTCCTAACAATACGAGCCGTGTCCAGAAGTACCGCTTTCTGAATCAATCCCTTGATCCAGCAGCCCAACGAGAACCTCTTGAGGTATTGATCGAGGCTCGTGGCTATTAAGCCATTGGCTGATACGACTATCGGTACAGTGATTGCGGAATCCACATCCCACATGTCGACAACCTCGCGAGCCAAGTCAATATAGGTACTTGATTTGTTTATCTTTCTCGGCTTTCACGAGGTTCTCGTCATGTGGGACGGTTATGTCTACAATCATTGCACGCCTCTCGATTCGGTCCAACACTACTATATCAGGCTTATTGGCAACAATAGTACTGTCAGTAATGATGGACCGATCCCAGTACAATGTGATATTGCCATTATCGAGAACTGGGTCGGGCGCATCGCATACCTGTAGTACGGCACCTCCGACTCCACAAGAGAGTATTTCAGAGCAAGTTGCTGATGGATAATCCTAGCTACAAGGTTGTGCCTATGCAAGTATTCTCCGTTAGCTAGACGAGAACCACCAGAGATAATGTGGCGAATTGATTCTCCCGGACAGTGACATGCTTATTATTATTAACTAAGTCATTAACTCCGAACATACCGAAAATTACAAAGTCAAGTCAGTACCAGAGGTTCTTTTTGGGAAGCTCTTTTTAGAAAGGAAGAAAGAAAAAGCGTTTATTTGCGCCAAGCATGACGCATATACCAAAAAAATAAAATATAATTAACCTACGTTTATTATGAACTGAACAAAAATCTTAACTTCAGAGTCAAATTTTTCACATTTTATGGTCATTATCTCCAAACGGACCTAATGTTAGAAATTGTTATACCTATTTGGGTACTTATAGCAAAAGTCCTTTAATAGCTCTTTCCAACGATAACTATAATGATGCTATGGGGAGGTAAACTCCAGCATTCAAAATTATTTTATTTTATATGATATCAACATTTTCCATTGAGCTATCTAATATTATATCTATTTTTCGAAAGTCCAGCAAATCACAGAGCTCCATTTTTTAACTACAATTTCGATTTTTTGTGAAAAATGGTTCGTGTTTGATGTGCTATGTCTCAATATCTGTAAAACCAAAAACCGACTGCATTTGCACTCAAATTGTAGCAAATTTTATCTTCTTTAATAGTCCACTGATTGACTTTTTATGTAGTATTCACCGTTTAGAAGATAATTTTGCTTATATCTTCTGAACGGTACAGTCGCACGGTCAGCACCACGTAGTTAGCACAGGACTTTCGAGGTTGATAAATTGGGTTTTAACTGCTGGCATCTACCCTAATAATATCCCAAAAAATAAGGATGGTGCAAAATACTGCGACTTAAAATGTCTCAAATGACTGGCTTACTTGTATAAATTCCCAGGAAGCTTAACATTTACATGAACGTAAGGGATACCATTATAATGAAATTGTGAAAAGTCCCCATCGAACCCATACAGTGTGCAAAAAAAAATTCAAGTTTCGAAAAAATTGATTTTTTGGATTTTACCTACCCATTAAAATACACAGAATAGCACGGCGTATTTTTAGCGCACCTACGACGCACGTTTTATGAACAAGCGTTCACGCCGCTGTAGTTGACTAAAAAAACAATAGTCTGCATTTGTATTTCATTAAAAAGCACGTCAGCGCGCGTCATCTGCGCGTCGTCCGTCGGCGCGTTTTCAGAAACCATTACACACCATTTATTACTACGCGCTCACGGAGCTGTAGATTATGGCCACATGCAGTTCTGTCTGTTCAACGCTATTCAAAGGAATAGCGTTTAAAGCGCGTCGTCGGTGCGTTAAAAAATCGCCATGTACAAAAGCCCTTGTCCCAAAAGCTTAGGTCTTGGGCCACATCTATGTGTAGTCAATTTATAGAAGAAAAATGCTATAACGCCAGAGAATCAAACGTAAAGCATAGGCGCTTGTGCTTACTGGCCACCACTGCAGGCTGAGTTGGATAGTTATAGCTAGCAATGAAAAAAACAAATACTGCTTGCACACTTTATTTCCGAATAATTAGATAGATATATCAATACATTGATAATACACAAGGACAAATTCATTTTGGCAAAATTATTCACTGAATGTAGTATACTCCAGATACGCTCTATGTAAAACAATATACATTCCAAGGATGCTTTTGTCTGGTTGGTGAAATTCGAGACTTGATCAATATAAACACAAAATCTTTTTATATAACTCATGTACTATGTGTGACTGCTAAAACAAACTTAAGTTAGTTTCTAGGGTATCAAAATATATCTGTACCATTTTAAAAGTTTCAAAAAATATAAGGCTGGGAAGTGAACTGGCGATGTCAAATTATACAAAATAATAAAATATCTAATTAAAGCTTAATCGAGTAAAAAAATGCAGGTAACAAAAAAAAATAAGGCAACAGTCCAGCGTGCAAATAAAAGATAGCAGGCACTTAATCTATGTATAACAAATTCAGTCCGTAAAAGCCTAATTTTAGCTTAGACGTTTATTGGCATATTCAAATTGAAAGCAAAATTATGCTAAATAATAAGACTACTGACTAGTAGGTGAAATGTACCTAAAACTTAGTTTTTAATCCTAGTACCTGCAATGGCATTGTTTTATGAATGGAAACAAATGCAAAACAGTGAGATCACAATCGACCTCGGTGATGTCAGTTTATAAGCCTCTTTAATAAAGCAATACCTTCTATTTGTGAAATCAATTAAATTCATAACGGAGTATAATAAATAATAACCTAAACAATTCGCCTCTTGAAGCAGTTAATTGTAAGCATGGAAAATACAAGCTATCACTATAAAGTAGGTATCATACTCACTAATATCTAATATCGTTAAAACATTTTGTTATTTTTCATAAATATACATCCGATTGATATGAAACATTTAACTGTAGAAGCCAATTTATTCTAAATATGTATAAGTAATATTCATAAATTATTAAAAGAAATAAATTTCGGTGATCACTAGTCTTTTTAATTGGAATAACCATGTCTAAAATCTAACTAATGAACATGTAATTAGAAGGAATAAATACATTCAGACGAGCTAAAATATACACAAGATACTTTTTTCTTATTTATCTTTATAAACGCGCACAATTGAATCCGCTCAAATAGATAATTTGTAGGTAGATGTTTAAGCAAAGGAAGTTTAACTTGATGCACGTTCCGGATTAGCGTTGGTTTATAAACAGATACTATGCCTGAATAGATTCAGAAAAAGGGAAAAAATAGCCTTTACTTGGATTCTAGAGCCTAGTGTGGGTCTAATCTTACTAAACTATAAAAAAACCTAAGGATTTGAACGTCAATGAAGTTGAAATTCGGAAAGTTTTGTTACATTCTTATTATACTTACAAAATCTGGCTAAAATTCTTTTTGAGTTAGTTATTTGTTTTTTTTTTTTCTATTCAGTCTGACTTCATAAGTAACAAAATAATCTTTCTGGGTGAACGCCTTGTACACACAACAGATTTTATACGATAGCACCCATGTTTTGTTACTCTTGGTTAGATTTTATCCCTTGCACTTATGAAGACACACTGCGACAAAGAGGAAACACACCTATCCAAACTGTGGTACTAAAAAAAGTAAAAATCACTAAATCAGTCTGGAGGAATATTACAGTTCTAAAATTAACATGTAGCATTTCAATAAAGGTAGTTCTTTCTAGGGAAAATAGCGTGTGGTTCCTTATAATTAGGGTCGGGCTGGTTGCGGTATCGTCGGGCGAGCCATACAGCGAATAACTGAAACATACAAATGTAGCATTAGAAACGCTGTGCACTTCAAATAGTAAATAAGTGACAATAAAAACGAGCATGCACGTGCTAACATGCTAATAATGTGTTGTGCAACATTTAACATAAGCACGCAAACAAAATTAAAAGGATTATGTAAGCATAATTGGACTCCTGAAACACTAATATAATTTCACATCACAGCTCAAGTTATATTAAATAAAAATGTCTCATAATTATTTAATTGAGAAAGGTTACATGTGTAGAAAAACTACTAAATTTTACAATTTTGCTAGTCCATCAATACTATTTTAGTTTGTTTACCTACATGTTTCATATTATCAAGTTGGTACATGGGTACAAAATATTTTATCATGAGACAGAATACTTTTACAGGTACAATGACAAATCTGGTCGAGTACCAATAGTTCTACTCATCATCACCTAGCCTTTTCCCAACTATATCGGGGTCGGCTTCCAGTCAAACCGGATTCAGCTGAATACCAGTGTTTTACGTGGAGCGGCTGCCTACCAGACCTCCACAACCCATTAACTGGGTAACAAGGTAGATACTTCTTGGCAAGACTGGAGTCAGATTTACTGGCTTCTGACTATCCGTAACGACTGCCTAATATCTACAAATGACAGCCGGGACCAACAGCTTAACGTGCTTTGCGAGGCACGGAGGAAACTCGGTATGTTAAGATGGTCACCCATCCACAGACCAACCTTGGCAAGCGTTGCTTAACCTTAAAGATCGACCCGTGCGGCTGTTTTTATTTAGCCACGAGCTCCTCAGTACCAATAGTTCTACTATCATTCAATAAAAAAGTCGTCAATGAGCATCATCATACCTCGGTACATCGGAAACAGTAGTTATCTAAATCGCAGAGGCTGTTTAAAATATCTTAGTTTTAACAAAAGCAACCATTTGGATTTTGTGAAACGTAAAAATGATTTGCTGACCAGAATAAGTCGTCAGTTTAAGATTTTCTCATATAAAAATGCTTAAGAAAATAAGGAGGTGGATTGACTTGACGGGATTCATTAAAAGTTTGCTGTCCACTTAAGAATTGGTGTTTTATAAATAACACATTTAGCTTATTACATAAATCCCTATTGTCTCGTTTTAGCTTAAATAAATACCATTCTTATTGGAACAATCGCTGCATTATTCTTGATGTATATACATTTGAGGAATTTAAAATTAATAATATTATCTATACCTTGACATAGCGACTAATTTATTTAAGGCTGATTTTTCAATCAAAAAGGATAAAGAGATTGAAAATATTATTTTGTAGACGTCTTTTCCTGGTATTTCATAACATAGGTATCTAACAAGTTCTCCGAAGAGGAAGTCATAGCTTGTTTATTCCCACATTAAGTAAATTCTCTAATAGGTGACCTGTGCAAATTATATAAAGAAGCAGCATGCGCACATGAATGAAAATATCACACATGCAATCCAAAGCAAAACACCAATCCACCTCAAGTGATTAAAATCCACATCGTCAGATCATTCACAGAAATGCACTGGGGTTAGCACGCGGATCCTTCTGGTTACGGTATCTTACTGTCAACCATACACCCAGAAACTGCAAATTAATCGTCCGATTGTTAGTTACAAGTGCAAGCGAAATATTGAGTAATGTTTCATGTACAGATGTGCACGTTGAGTGTATACAGACGTTACGCCGACTGCCTATATTAGTTTAGGCGTTCTCGAAGCGATTTTAGGGAGGTAACTTGTAGGATCCCGTTAGGGTTACATTCCAAGAGGAGCATCCTCAGCTCCTCATAAGTTATACGCTATTCAAATACTATAGCTTTTAGGTTCATAAGGCTCTCCTTGACTATACCTATGCGTACTTATGGGTTCCCATAGGTACTTGCTTTGATTTAGAAAAGCTTAAGATTGCTTTAAAACTCATAAGTATTCGGATGTATTTTTTGTTTTATTTCATAATCGCCCACACTCACCCATCCATGATGGTCGAAAATCAAATAAATCGCAGAGGCTCTCAGCAGGCTATTGTGAACAAGGGCCTATTGCTGGTTAACCATTAACTGTCCGTCCGAGTTATGCGAACTGAGCTTTCTGCGAGCCTGTCACTTTCTGTGAGAAATTTTTATTCTCTGAGGCTACCATGAGTGGGGGATACACGTTATGAATTAGCGCGTACTGCCGACTGGTATGGCCCATCATTTCCAGCAAACCCCAGCCCTTATTCCGGCTTATCCCACGACCAGTCATCCTCCCAGTGTTTAGAGCTGACTAGTCGAGCTCAGTCTTCAGCCTCATTTTTTAACCTCGTCGCAAACAAACCATATTAATAACCACTAACAGGTAATATTTCTATGGTCGGTACTAGATTGCAGTGAATCTGTATACACTCTACGTGATAATTTTCACCATAATTTAGTAACAGTAACAAGTAATTAGCTGCTTCTAATGGAGCGGTCATCTGAAATGCTTCAATGTTGATTACAAAATTATTAGAAAAAGTGTTAAATCGATGAACAATAACTTTATCCATGCTTAATCCTGATAATAGTACCTCATATCTACATGCAAATATAAATTTACAAAAGAATTCTTGTGTAAGTAGCAAATGTGTTATTTTTGTGAATGGTGATTCTCGACACGCATTTCCAAATCCAAGAAATGTCTGACATTATTGTCTTATAATAAATTACAGCAAGAATATAGGTAGGTACATATTTTCTAAACATTACACTGGCTACGTAGTACAAAATTAAAATATGGCCACTCAGACATTTCTCGCACAAGTTTATTTTTGTCGCGTGTAAATACGATCGCGCATAAATATTTTTTTTCTTTTTAAAGAATTGTAAAAATGTATAGTTAAACAGAGGTGTGTAATTGTTTATTGTATCTAGATAACATGCAATTAATTAGATTGTATTGTATACACACCACACCATCGGTTTTCAGTACTGAGTCATTTGTAAAGCAATAATTTTTCAGGAGTGATAGCACTCACCATTATCAACAACTGATACTATGAAACCAACACTCAAGTATCTGCCTAGCCTTTTCCCAACTATATTGGTGTCGGTTTCCAGTGAAACCGCATTAAACTGGATACCAGTATGTTACCTACCAGAGCTCCACAACCCATTAACTGGGTAACACGGTCCTTCTTGGCAAGACTGGAGTCAGATTTTCTGGCAATCCGTAACAACTGCCAAAGATCTACAAATGACAGCTGGGACTAATGGCATAATTTTACTTCCGAGGCACGAGAGAAACTCGGTATGGTCACCAACACTCAAGTATGAAAAATATAATCAGCTGTTTCCTACAAAATACGATATTTACCCTTGTTGCATTAAGTCCGTCTATGTACCACTATTGTACATGAAGTTTAAATAAATAAATAAAAACGACGTGTGGCACTCGGAGACTGCCGCGGTAAAGCTATTACATAGCATTTTTTATCAACTTATGCAATTATAATTATATATTTATTTTATTTATGCAGTATTTTTTTTTCTTTGTTTTTTTTTCTTTGATATTAATTCAAGTTACACTTTGAGCTAAAAAAACGTAAAAAGTAAAACTAAAAAGTATCACCGCTGTGCCGGTCGGAGTGGGGGGTGTTAGGTTTTTTTCGTTACGGAATTTCTGGATTCGGTCTCCACGCTCAAGGCCCGCGATAGAAGCTATGCAATAGCTTAATAAAATGTAGAAAACAGCAGATATTTTTCAGGATTTCTTACAGTAAAGGTTTTTCTAATTATGAGTGCTTTCACCCCCTGAAAATTTGTTAGTGTTTTACAACTAACCCTGTATATGTACCTAATTATTAACTAATATACTTTAGGTAACTACTGCTACCAGAGATTAATAGTAATTTGCAAAAACCTCTGCTTTAAATAAATACATGTTATAATTTACTCCATACACACATTATAAATTTAATTTATTAGTAAGAACCTATTATACTCAGCCATATCAAACTGTATTATTTTATTTATCTCTATATAACATGTTATCATTGAACAATGATAAAGTATAGATAAGTTAGGTCAATAGAACTCACCTCAGTGAAGCTGAAAAACAGTCCAATGCCACCACACAGTTTGAAAGCATAATCAATTGTCTCCTTTAGCTTCCCCATACATGGTGCACATTGGCAATTTGGAGAGTCAAATGCATTATGGCAACAAACTTTCTGTAATAAAGAAAAACAGTTGTAAATAATTGTGTTTCGAGATTATCTTAAGGTTATCAATAACAGGGCTACAGTTGTATTGACATTATCTATTCAGGTCAGGCTGAAAAATCTAATTGGTGTTTCTATTTAAATATATTTATTTTAAGTTGAAAACTGTGGGTAAATAATTTCTTTGCTCCTTATTAATTTAACCTAATCTGTTCCAAAAGTCATTGTTTAGGCTATAAGAATTTAAAGACACTAAACTAGTACTTACATCTATTTTTGCACATGAGGGATGTTCATCAGTGCCATTCTCAGGTGTTCTGCTTTGGAAACCACAGCACTGGAACCTCTCTTGAACTTCTTCTTTAACATCAATGGTCACCTTGTTCCAACCCTTGAAACCAAAAAAATAATCATCAGTAAAGCTGTGGTTTAATTAGCTCATCAACACATTTAACCACCCTTTTTTTCGAAAGATGGGAAATCATCAAATGACTTCTTTCCCGCTCTGGGCGAAGCAGATTGGAGTGTCAGACTGTTACTGACTATAACTCATCTGTGTTCCTCCTACTGTCCTTTACATTCCAGAGCAGCGGTGACTCTTTCGAAAAATTCTGCCACTCATTTAGCCACTCTCCCGCTATGCAGAGCCTGCATGGAGGAGAATGAGACAGCAGCACACCTGCTTCTAAGCTGCCCTCTGCAAGATAGTTGGTAACATCAAGGCGTTGCTGGCCTTCCATGGGGAGCTGGGGTGGATCGAATGACTCATTTGTCCCACCTGCACGCAAAATACGTGCTTAGTCGTGTAGTTGCGGAAACCAGCCCGATTTACATACATACATTATCCACTCTCACCTAAAATATTGGGAAGTTTTGTATTGAGGGCACTGGCCCTCTCAAAAATCTCAAATAAATTATACCAAATGAACTGTCATTTGGTATAATTTATTTGAGATTTTTTCAGTATTCCGCCACTGCGTCATAGTTACCAACTCTTCTCATTTATTGTTTGCAATATTATCTACAGTGTTCTACATAATCAAATAAAATAGTGACAATAACAAGTTGTTTCACAAAAATAGAGGATGCTTATGATATATTTACATTGGCCTGAGTTGCATGATAAGATATATCATTTGTATATCAGATTAATATTCTTGTATCAGCCAAAACTAGGATACATATGCAGAATGTATTTTAGCTTGTTTTTCTATATTTGGATACTTGCTTTATTTTTTTTACATTTCAGTTTGTATTTCAGCAGCCTATTAATTTGTACCTTACCATTGCAATATTGCTGGTTCTACAAACTACTTATCTAAAAACTAATATTTATAGAACAGAAGCCCAATAAAACTTACTTATAGGAACTTGTTTTTATGTAAAATATTTAAATTTAGTTTATTAACTCACCTGACGAGCCAGCATTTCCTGATGGTCAGAGTTAACAGTGAGGCAGGCACATGCCACTGAAAACTGTACCAGGAACAGAAGGAATAGAATCACCATGTACTGAATATTAAGTTAAGGCTTTCTTATTTTCTGATTTATTACAATAACTTATTTTTTCACATAACCTTGATGCTTAAGAAATTTTCAGCATAAAATTGACTAAGTAGAGCAATTTTAAATCTTATTGTGATAGAGAAATCACAATTAAGTCTGTTCAGTCTGTTTCATAGCTAATGCATTGTTATGTAAAACCTTTTATAAAACAGAATGTTCATTAAATGAAGAAATAACTGTAAGTATTAAGATATCCTTGATGCATAGTTGAGGCAAAGTAGCACAATTACTTTCTAAACTTGAGTTTATACCTATCTTTACAGCACACACAATGATTTGTCATATATATTATATTGTCAAGCTTTGAGAAAGCAAGATCAAAATCAGTATTGTGTTAGACACAAAGCTTAATTGACTTTTAAAAAGGATACAAAGAACAGCATAACTTGATGATGTTTAACAGCTCCCAGCAGTCCAAGTAAAGAAATCAATATGAGGAAGACCCCACAGGCCAGTATTCCTCCCACAATTGGCAGGTTGGTGACCAGTGATGATGCCTGCCCATACACCGCCACTGATATCAGAATGCTGGCCACTACCTGACAATGTTGATACATTTGCATTAGGGAAAACAACATTTTATTTAAGACTTTAGATACTACAATATCATGGTAGAACATATGAGATATTTCTATGACAAAGAATCTTACCACATAGAGAATGTTTAACGCAATAAGCGCATTTTTAGAACAAGTGAATCCTCCACACATATTGATGCCAGTACTTGAACACAAAATCACAAATTCATTTATACGCAGTTATATTACAGAAAGATACACCTTGAAACTGTTTTGTCAATCTATTCAGTATCAGCACACTTTATTACTGTAGGTACTCTGTGAATTACACTACACAGAAACTAACTAGAGATAAACGAGTTGAACTCGAATTGAATCCGAGTGTGCAGAAAAGTAACAGAATCACTAATGATAGATGTTTGTACATTCAAATTATTGTGAGCTACAAAGTAACTATTACTTTTGTAGAATCAATCAAATAAAGAAAAGAATTCACTCAGTGTGAGGTCAATTTCTATAGATTTTGTTCATTGATTGACAAAAGAGAAATACGACATAGTAGGACCGTGAAGTGAACTGAAGAAGTGAATGCGAATGGTATCATGCTGTCAATGTGCTGTCATGTATGTCATGTCACCATGTCACTCACTGTACTGTCAGCTCCACAGAACAGAAAAAACTTTTTTACGGTTTTTTCCTATGGTTTTTTCTGTTCCGTGGTCAGCTCAGACTGTCAGTGTCATTGAGTATCTGGCTCAGTATTTGGTTGTCTGTGGTGTTAATAAATGAAGAAGACGGTCACTGTGACACTGTCACACGACGGACGTGTAGAACTACCATTACATACAATGACCGTGATGTTTTTAGGTTTCCGTACCCAAAGGGTAACCAAAGGAACCCTATTACTAAGCCTCCGCTGTCCGTCCGTCCGTCTGTCTGTCGGCTGGCTGTATCTCAAGAACCGTAATAGGTAGACAGTTGAAATTTTCATAGATGTGTATTTCTATTGCCGCTGTTACAATAAACAATAAAAATTAAGTTTAAAGTACGGATCCCTTCGTGTGCGAGTCCAACTCGCACTTTAACGGTTTTTTAAAAATGAGCTAGTAACATCAGTTACATACACAGGCCACTTATAACCATAAATTAGGCCACGAGTATCTTGCTGTTCAAAGAAGAATGGTAATTTTTGACCAAGACTACGAATTGCTCTCTCTCTGCTCCACTCCAAACGAAAAGAACTGAAACATGTTTTTTCATCTGAAGCAGAACGTTGCGCTTCGCTGCTTTGTTAATCCATACAAATAGTGAAAACTTCTTTAGCAGCGTTGAGCACTTTTTGGGATGGGTAAAAAATGTTAAAGTTGCGTCAGGACACGTGAATCTGATGACGTATTTATTTTTGTATGCGTTTGGGTGGCGCCCTGGATGGGTTAGATTCACAAATCAATAGGGTATGTAGGGTAGGCAGGGTAGGCTGGGTAGGCAGCATAGGCATGGTAGGCAGCGTAGGCAAGGTAGGCAGGGTAGGCAGTGTGGGCAGGGTAGGCTGGGTAAACTGGGGAGGCAGGGTAGGCAGCGTAGGCAGAGAAGGCAGGGTAAGTAGGGTAGGTATGTAGGGTAGGTACCCTACATACCTACCCCACTTAGGAAGAGTAGCCAGTTGACGGGAGCGAAGCCGCGCGGGTCAGCTAGTAAATATATAAAACTCTCGCGTTACTATGGTAACTGACAGTGACTGACAGACAAGTTACAAGCGGTTTCCCAAAGTTTCTACGGAAACAAGAAAAGACGGATAGTCACTGGCAAAAGCTAGTCCAATACTAAGGCAAATGACGAAACGCCTGCTAAAAGAACTTAGTCTAAACTAAAACGTACTACAAACAGACGAGACAAACATTTTTACCGTGGTAAATCTGGAAGTATCTCCTAATCAGATGTTATTTTTCTTACTCTTGTAGAATGCCACATTGTGACTGGAGTTGCAGAGGTATTTTAATATCTAGAAAACCAGCTGACCCACGCATCTTTGTCTGCGTCAAATTTTTAACCGACTTCAAAAAAAGGAGGAGGTTCTCAATAGGGAATATGCATGGAAAACATATTTATCATCTATACAGTTTATCTAAACACTAGTTGACCTGCGCAACTTTGTCTGCGTCACAATTTTCATTACTGCTCCGCTCCTATTGGTCTTAGCGTGATGATATTATATAGTCTATAACCTTCCTCGATTAATGGGCTATCTATCACTGAATTTTTCAAATCGGACCAGGAGTTCCTGAGATTAGCGCGTTCAAGTAAACAAACAAACAAACTCTTCAGCTATATACATTGTAATCTTTGAAACTGTATAACTTCATCGCTGATTAAGGTATTTAAAAAAAAAAACATGATTGTTAACTAGAGCTAATAAGTATTTCATTTTGCAAATAAAAAAACTTTTTTACAAAAAATACAACCGACTTCCAAAAACAAAACACTACAAGGTACAAAATAACGAGAGAGAAAATAAGTTTTTTATTTTTAACTTTTTAGTGGTACCTAGGTACCTGCGTACCCATTAACAGCGTACCTGCGCAATGTTATGTTAAGAACTGGTGTAAACACTAAAAAAACATGCGATTTCAGCAATCCCGATCCCTTTGCTATCATTTATTGAAGAGTTCTGTTGCCTATCTCCGAAGTTCTTCGTCAGATCTTCACCAAATTGAAACGGGACCAGTCCAGGAAAATACTCTTTCAAACAAAAAAAGAATCATCCAAATCGGCTGACAATTGGCTAAAGTATCGCTGAACAAACAATTTTTCATGGGATCTCATCATCAGATCCTAATTTACACCTTCCATCATCAGCTCAGCAACATGAGATGATGATTACCAGGCACAAATATCTAAATTGCGTTAGAAAGTTAATGAAAAACATTGTATGTGCCTATAAAATTTGAGGGTTGCCCTCGATTTTCGTGGTATCCCATCGTCAGATTCTGACATGGTGACAATGGGACCAATCGAGGAGTATAACCTTTCAGATGAAAGAATTTTTTTTCAAATCGGTTCATAAATGACGGAGTTATGAGGTAACAAACATAAAAAAAATACAACCGAATTGAGAACCTCCTCCTTTTTTTGAAGTCGGTTAAAAAAAGGAGGAGGTTCTCAATAGGGAATATACCACTAAAAAGTGAAAAATAAAAACTTTTTTACAAAAAACACAACCGACTTCCAAAAACAAAACACTACAAGGTACAAAATAACTTCGGAAGAAAGAAAAAACTTTAATTTCGGAAGTCGGTGTCAAAAAACAAAAAAATAACCAAAAACACCGACTTCAGAAATTAAAGTTTTTTCTTTCTTCCGAAGTTATTTTGTACCTTGGTAGTGTTTTGTTTTTGGAAGTCGGTTGTGTTTTTTGTAAAAAAGTTTTTATTAAAGTCGGTTAAAAATGTGACGCAGACGAAGATGCGTGGGTCAGCTAGTTTTCTAGATATTAAAATACCTCGGAAACTCCAGTCACAATGTGGCATTCTACAAGAGTTAGAAAAATAACATCTGATTAGGAGATACTTCCAGATTTACCACGGTAAAAATGTTTGTCTCGTCTGTTTGTCTAAGACTAAGCTCTTTTAGCAGGCGTTTCGTCATTTGCCTTAGTAGTATTGGACTAGCTTTTGCCAGTGACTATCCGTCTTTTCTTGTTTCCGTAGAAACTTTGGGAATCCGCTTGTAACTTGTCTGTCAGTCACTCAGTCAGTTACAATAGTAACGCGAGAGTTTTATATATAATAATAATAATAATAATTTATTTATTTTCTTACCACAAATTACAAGAAACGTCATCACAGAGTCTTCAGACACAAATTCATAGTATATAATTTGTGGAAGACTGGTGCCTAAACTAGGTTTTTTAGAAAACCTGTATGTTAGGTCACCAGGCCCCCTTAACAACTTTTACACATTACAATGTTTGTACTGGAGACAAAAAGAATCGCATAAAGTATTCAATTAAAAATCTCTATCTGTAACATTGTTTATAAAATTAGATTTACAAAACAAAAATTAAAAACAGTGAATTAAAATTATTTGATAAGGAAACATGCAAAGTTAGTGAATGTGAGTGGTGTTTGGGGTGAGTGTGTGTGTGTGTGTGTTTGATGTGGAATGAGTGTGTGGTGTGGAGGAATTGTGTGTGCGTTGCAATTTGTTAGATTAAGGTTTTGAAAAGATCTTCAATTTTTGTATAATCTAAAGTGATAAGCTAGTCAGTTATTTTTCGTTTAAAAGTTGTTTTATTTAGGGTATGAATTGAGAGTAAAATATTTAGTTACTGTATAGAAATGGGCCAAGAAATGAAAAGAAATTTCGAGCAAATTTGTTTTTTACTAATTTAGGCTGGCATACATTCCTACTTCTGCTTCGCATGTCAGAATCATGGAACGTTAGCAACATGGAGAATAAAAAGCTGCCGAATGGAGAGGACTTTAGAGGACTTATAAACTTCTACAGTGGAGTGTCGGAAAGGAAGGAATAGTGCAACTTTAAGGTGAATGCTCCAGGGTAGCCCGCGAAATTCAAATATTTTTATGTTTTTTGCAATTTGCCGGTCAGTGTGAAGCTGTATGTGGACCAAATACGATCCGCGACCGTAACGCGTATTTATCTAAAGAATTATACTTAACCATTTTAATCATCAATATAGCCCTCTAAGTTCATGTAGTTCGAAAGAATGATTATTTCTGAAATATTCACTGCCCTTTGAGCCCTTTCAAGTGGTAAAAGGTTAGTTTTAAACGTTCCACCCCATGAGGTGATGCAATATGTCAGGAGCGATTGGCATAAGGCACAATAAACAGAGAGTAATTGCTTGGAATTAAGGATAGATCGAAGGTTTTTGACCACAAAGATAAATTTCCGTATTCTGCTAGTGAGGCAATTTATATGTGCGGCAAAGCTTAGTTTAGAATCCAAGGTCACTCCCAAGTACTTTACATTGTCAACTTTCTGCAATTTGGGACAAGAACCATCACCGTTAACAGAGAATGAACAGGTGTGAGCGATAATGGAAAATGGTTGATGAGACGACTGAGGGCTGTTCCTTAAAGTAAAGGCTATGTACTTAGTTTTGCTGGAATTTAAGGTGAGTAAGTTAGTTTTCAGCCAACCATTTACAGTGTTAAACCCTACTTGAGCATAGTTATATACCTCTTCCCATGAGGCCGCACTGAAAAGCAGTACAGTGTCATCTGCAAAGGTAATAATACGGCCATTTTGAAGAGAGAGATTGCAGAGGTCGTCAATATACACTAAAAATAATGTGGGCCCAAGAATGCTTCCCTGAGGAACGCCAAAAGCTACGAGAAGAGTATCACTAGAGTGGTTATCAATTTTAACAAATTGCGAGCTGCCAGTTAGGTAATCTTTGAAGAGTGATAACTGATTTCCACGTATACCGAGGTTTTCAAGCTTGCGTAGCAAGATTGGAACCGACACTGTGTCAAAAGCCTTCGCTAGGTCCAAAAAAATGGCCAAGGACTTCTTTTTATTGTCAATGTTAGACAATAAAGTTTGTCAGCTCGTGCACCGCCATGGCCGTAGATTTCTTTGCACGAAAACCGAACTGATTCTGGGACAACAGATTATTTGATTCTAGATATTTCACCAATCTGTTGTTCAATAGCCGTTCCAGAATTTTTTGATAAGGCAGGCAGAATTGCAATTGGTTTATAATTATTAACACAGTGTCGGTCCCCACTCTTGTGAATGGGATGGATAAGTGCCTTTTTAAACGCAAGTGGAAAGGTACCAGATTCCATCGCCAAGTTGCAAACATGAGTAATAGAGGGTACTAGAAGATTCTTATGTGCAATAAGAAGGTTTGAAGAGATGTTGTCACAGCCCACGGCACAGTCGCGCTTGAGAGAGGAAATAATTGCACCAACTTCTTCCTCATCAGTGGGCAGGATAACCATAGAATGGGAAAGGGTAGGTTTGTGGGTACTAGTAGGGGGGTAATCATGACCATGCTGTTGGGCGGTTATTTTACTAGCTAAGGTTGAGCCAATATTGGCAAAAAAGTGGTTGATTTTTTTTAGCGAATGAACTGGTAGATCCTGCGGGCTTATTAACTCAGTAGGTGATGTTTTGGGCCTTGATCTATTGGAGACTTTATTTATTACCTTCCAGAGGCGGCGGTTGTCATTTCCCGCCTTTTTAACTTCATCTCTTTCAAATTCCCTTTTCACTTTTTTTTTAATTTTATTGCAATAGTTTCTATACCTTGTGTATGTTGTCTTTAGTATTAAATTTTCAGGATGTCTTTTTGCTTTTTTATTTACTTAGGCATTAGGCACCTTTGTACACTCCTAGCAAGTTATCTGTGAAATGAAAGAAGAAGCGCGGGCGGAGTCTCCAATTATAATACAAAAGAATTTCGGCAGCGACAGGTTAGTGTTGTCAACTTTCTTGTTATAAATTACCCGATACTTAACTAATTATTTAAGTCCACGAAATATTCGTTTCTATTCATGCTGCAGGTTAACGTAACGGTAACGTACATCTATTAGATAACCTGCTAAGTGACTGAGCCAACTAACCTGTCAGATTTCAAATTTCTACTAACATTTATTTTATTATCTTATATTTCAGGTGTGAGTCAAGGACTAATTTCAAAAATAGTTGAGGAAGGGCACGCATCAGAAGAAGCTTATACAAAAATTCGGACACCAGGCAAGGACAGAAAACGTAAAAGTGGATTTGTGCATGTTGATGATTTTGACATGGGAGTTATACGGAGGAAAGTACATGAATTTAATTCTGCTAAAAAAGAAGTCCCTACTGTAAAGCTTCTAGAGGTCTTAAAGACAGAAATAAATTACACAGGACAGCGAGATAGTCTGCGAAAGCTGCTTCACAAGGTGGGATTTCGTTTTAAAAAATTTCATATGGATCGTAATGAAATATCAGCTTGGAGAGCTAAGTACTTGCATGCAGTGGATAAAAATAATAAATCACCCCAGCCCCGGCCCATAATTTACCCAAAAAAAAGAAAAAAATCTCAATCCAATCGCCTTCTGATTGGATTGAGATTTTTTAAAACGAAATTTTCTTATGGAGCGTAATGAAATATCAGCCTGGAGAGCTAAGTACTTGCATGCAGTGGATAAAAATAATAAATCTCCCCAGCCCCGGCCCATAATTTATTTAGATGGGACCTATATTCACTCTCAAAGAAATAATTGTGAGTATGGGAGTTCATATGGATAGCCAAGAAATTAGCAAAGTATATAGAATTGGGCAGAAAACTGAAAATAAAAACCGTCCAGTGGTAGCCACCATCACAACTCAATGGAAAAAACATCTCATACTGAAAAATAAGCCTAACCTTCCACAAGGCGTCAACATAAAACCCCAAAGAAATCCTAGACAAACGCCAACAATTACAGCCACAAGTAGAGGAAGAAATAAAGAAAGGAAATATTGCTTATATAAAATACGACAAGCTCATTATAAAGAAGCTAAAAGAAAATAGAGAGAAAAAGAAAAGAGGAACTTCCAACTCACCAAAGGCACCATCGGAAAAGAAAATTAACTACAAAAAAGCAATACTGAACAACCCATCACCCACACTACCCAAAACATATACCAGAGAAACCATAAGACCCAACATACTGAATTATATAGAAAGAGCAAGCTCTGACTCACAAATTAATCTCTCAAAAAACTAAATATGCCCCCCGACCCTCGGAACCAAATGATAAATACACCAACAATTAAATATATACAACAATCAACAAAATGTCTTCCACCACGGCTGGTCCCCGCAGAAGACTTAGACCATCACCCTCTAACAAGAAGCAAAAACAAAAGGAATGAAAACAAGTTATACATAGCAACTCTAAATACCAGAACTTTACGAACACCAGAATCTTGATTAGAACTCGAAGAAGCATTGAAGGACCTAAAATGGGATATCCTAGGAATTAGTGAAATGAGAAGAACAGGAGAATGTATTGAGGAACACCAGGACTTTGTATTATTCAACAAAGGAGACATCGAAGGACAAGGAGGGGTCGGATTCTTAGTTAAGAAGCAACTAAAAGAACACATAATAGAATTCATTGGAATTAATGACCGAACTGCCATACTCAACATCAAATTACCTAGCTTCAAGAAAACATGGACAATTATCCAAGCCTATGCTCCTACGGAGCAAGCAGATGAACCTAAACACGAATCTTTTTACAAAGACCTAACCCAAGCTATCATAAGTAACTACTCAAAACATAATTATACTAATGGGAGATTTTAATGCGCAAGTAGGAATAAAACAATGTAAAGAAGAATATGTGTTAGGAAACTTTGGCTACGGCAAAAGAAGCAAAAATGGACAAAGACTGGTTGAATTCTTATTAGAACACAATTTAACCCTCCTAAATAGCATTTATAAGAAACACGAAAACAACAAATGGACCTGGATCTCTCCAGGCGGGAATCATAGAAACGAAATAGATTACATCATAAGCAGCCACCCAAACCTATTTACAAACACAGCAGTTATATCAAAATTAAAACTTTAATACCGACCACGGCATGGTAAGGGCGACACTCAAGACTATACCACCCAAAGGATCCAGAAAGTTTGCTATACACGACACATTCCCTACATGCAGCACAGCATCCAAGAAAACAATGGAGAATTCCCTGTCAATACTCAGCAGAGAACTATTAGAAATCGAAGCAATAGATGTAAAAACAAGTTACAGCAAACTACAAAACAAAATTACTTGTCAAAGAGACCAAAAAAGGACACAACATAAATACAATTTAAGCGATTCAACACTACAACTTATAAAAGATAGAAAAAGTTTGCTTGGCTGCAAAATAAGGAAACAGAACATCCAAAAAATAACTGACTTAAGCAAAAAGATCAAAGAAGGCATAAAAAAGGATAGGAAAGTCAAAAGGTTACAAACACTAGAAAAACATATAGCAAGGACAGGAGGAACTAGAAAAGCTCTAAAAGAACTCCGAGAATCAAACCAATGGATCCCGAAATTGAAAAATAACCAAAAAAACGTAACGGGTCGAAAGAACATAAATAAAATTGCTACAAAATTCTACCGCAATCTATATTCCAACCAAGACACCAATACACATGTAAGTCGACAAACTAAATTATAATCCGCTCTTAGTGAACCCAGAACCAGACATATTACACAGTGAAACTAAGAAAGCCATACTAAGTCAAAAGTTAGACAAAGCACCAGGTCCTGATAAAATCACAAACGAGCTACTGAGAGAAACCGTAGAAGAACTGGTCCCCATTTTAACTAAAATCTTTTAACGGCATCCTGAGATCAGGACAGGTTCCAGAACAATGGGAGACATCCCACATCATTCTCATATATAAGAAAGGACAAAAATACGACATAGGGAACTACAGACCAATAAGTCTGATGTCTAACATATATAAGATTTTCTCCAAAATTATTTTAAACCGAATAAGCAATACACTTGATGAAAACCAACCAAAGGAACAAGCGGGCTTTAGGAAGGACTTCTCCACGATAGATCACATTCACACAGTAAAGCAAATTATGGAAAAATTCAACGAGTACAACAAACCGCTATATATGGCTTTTATCGATTACTGTAAGGCATTTGACAGCATTAGCCACACAGCCATATGGGAAAGCTTACGAAATCAGGGAACCCCGACAGTGTACATAAACATCATTAAAAACATTTACTCCAACAGTAAAGCAAGAGTACAACTGGAAACCTTGGGTGAAACATTCCAAGTAAAAAGAGGCGTCAGACAGGGCGACGCGATGTCACCTAAGCTTTTCTCGGCGGTGCTGGAAAACATATTTCGAAAGCTAATCTGGGACCAATACGGATTAAACATAGATGGTCAAAAACTAAACCATCTTAGATTCGCTGACGATATTGTTTTGTTTGAAGAACAACCAGGGATCCTAGAAAAAATGATACAAGATCTAAATGAAGAGAGTGAGAAAGTAGGCTTATTTATGAATGTAAACAAAACAAAGCTATTAACGAATTCAAACAAATATGAAATAAAAATAAACAAACAACCTGTTGAGTATGTAGATGAATATATCTATTTAGGACAAATCATCTCACATACAGACATAACTACAAAAGAAATTAAAAGACGAATAGCTAACGGATGGAAAAATTATATATTTAAGAATATTGGTCACTGAAAGAGATCATGAAATCCACAGATCTTAGTATTGGTATCAAAAGGAAGGTCTTCAATGCCTGCATTCTTCCATGTATTACATATGGGTGTGAAACCTGGGCCCTAACGAAACATCACAGAAACATGCTGGAACACTGCCAAAGAGCTATAGAACGAAGTATGATAGGTATTAAGAAACAAGATAAGATACGAAACACCGTCATAAGAAGTAAGACAAAAGTCACAGACGTACTTACTAGAATAGATAGTTTGAAGTGGAGATGGACTGGACATATGCTGCGTGGTACACAACAGAAATGGAGCAATATTATAACAGACTGGTACCCTAGAGATGGGAAAAGGAACAGAGGTAGACAAAGCAAGATATGGGAAGATGAACTGAAACTGACGGCAGGTCCAAAATGGAGAAGGGTTGCTAGAGACAGAGTACAATGGAAAATGTTAGAGGAGGCCTTTGCCAAAAGGCACACTGAGCTCAGAGATATTCTGTAACTATAACTAAAGAGACAAACACAATACAAAAAGAAGAAAACAGCTCAGGATAAGAGGCTTATTATTATTATTTCATTTATTCATTTAATTACATATTATTTACATTTTTAAATATTTCAAAAAAAATACAAAAACATTTAAAAATATAAAAAATAGTAGCCCACCGGTATCGGGAACAGGGTCCAAGCTACCGGTGGTCAGGGCTCCTGAGAGAGGAACCTCCTAACGATGCGCGCCGTGTCCAGGAGTACTGCTTTCTGGATCAAGCCCTTGATCCAGCTGCCCAACGAGAGCCTCTTGAGATGTTGGTCGAGGCTCTTGGCAATAACGCCATTGGCCGTCACGACTATCGGCACAATGACTGCTGTGTTCACATCCCACATGTCGACAACCTCGCGAGCCAAGTCGAGATACTTCGTTTGTTTATCTTTCTTCACATACCTATAGTACGGTACTTCCGATTCCACAAGATTGTATTTCAGAGCAAGTTGCTGGTGGATAATCCTGGCTACAAGGTTGTGCCTGTGCAAATAGTCTCCGTTAGCCAGACTAGAACAACCGGAAATAATGTGGCGGATGGATTCCCCGGGCCGGTGACATGCCCGACATATGTCAACCGTACCGTCCTTCACAATGTATTTCCGGTAGTTATTAGTCATCGTAACTTCGTCCATAATTGCACAGACAAAACCTTCGGTTTCCCCGAAGAGGTCACCAAAACGAAGCCAGGCTACGGACGCTAAGAAGTCTACATCGGGCCCATGTAGGACCCGATAAAAGCGTCCGTGAAGCTCCTTGCTCTGCCATACATCCCTGCGGTCGTTAGTATCTAATACCACAGGTTTGCGCCAGTTCTCGTTAGCCAAGGAGAGCGCGGTAAGGCCTTTGTCCACCGCTACCACATCTCGATGCATACCCACGTCGGCCTCTAGGAAGTATTCCCTAAGGCTGCATACCTCGCGGTTGTGCAGGGTCTTAGCATTTAAGAAGCCACGACCCCCGCACTTCCGCGGGATATACAGCCTCATCACCGATGACCGTGGGTGATGCATCCGATTTGCGGTAAGCAATGAACGTACCCTCCTATCCAGGGCGTCAAGTTCCGTCTGAGTCCATTTGAGTATGCCGAAAGAATACATCAAAACCGGCATGACCCAACCGTTGAAAGCGCGCACCTTGTTGCCGCCTGATAAAAGACTGTTAAGTACTTTGTTCAGGCGGCCAAAAAAGCGCTCCTTCAACGATTGTTTCATGTCAGTAGCACTGATGCCTAACGCTTCCGACATACCCAAATACTTGTATGTTTCCGTTGAGGAGAGGGACCTAAGGTCTATGGAATCCGAGAGTTGTGTTCCCACGGATTCCATAATCTCCCCTCGCTTTACATGCATGACCGCACATTTGTCCAAACCAAATTCCATCCTGATGGCGCCACTGAAGGTTTCTGTTACCTTCAGTAGCTTCATCAGTTGCAAGTTGTTAGGAGCAAAGAGTTTCAAGTCATCCATGTAAAGGAGGTGCGATATGACTTGACCACCTCTTCTCAACCGGTAGCCTTGGCCCGAACCCTCCAACAATGTACTGAGAGGGTTGAGGGCCAGACAAAACCACAGTGGATTCAGACTGTCACCCTGAAATATGCCACGCTCGATCCTTATCGGTTCGCTGTTCGCCTGGGTCTGTCGACACCCTCGATAGTGAAGAACCGTCCTCCACTGCCCCATACACGACATCAGGAAGGTGCGTAAAACTGCATCAACTTTGTACAGCTCCAGCACCCTCATGAGCCATGTATGTGGCACCGAGTCATAGGCCTTCTTATAATCTATCCAGCATGTCGACAGATCTTTTCGGGAACGTCGAACCTGTTGGCTAATGGCTATGTCGATGAGGAGCAGCTCCTTAGTACCGCGGGACCCGTTCCTACATCCATTTTGAGAAGAAGATATTATTGAATTACTATCAATATGATGGTTAATCTTTCCTCTCAAAATGGATGTAAGAACTTTATAGACCGTCGGTAAACACGTGATCGGTCTATAATTTTTAGGCTCCGCGGTACTACTACTACCTGATTTATGGAGCAGGTGGGTTATTCCTGTAGTTAGGAACTGGGGCAGCGACCCTGACTCTAACGCAGACTGGAATTGAGATGCCAAGCGAGCGTGCGATCTTTTGAACCATTTAATCCAAAAGTTGTGCAGCCCGTCCGCTCCCGGAGATTTCCAGTTAGGCAACGGACGGACTGCACGAGCTACATCTTGGGGGCTGATGTTAATTGCCCCCATTTCTGGTATCGGATCGCACGCGCGCTCGACCTCCCGAGTCCAATCGCCCTCGGTATGACTGACAGGCACCGACCAGATGCTGCGCCAGAATGAACACATGGCATCATCATCCGGTAGGCGCGTATCAGTCACACCTTGGTCTGGTCGCTCCCAAGCCCTATAAACCCACCTCTCATTGCTTTGGAATGTGCGATTCTGAGTGTATCGCTCCACTCGCCGCTTGTACCGACGTACACGGTTTGCCCATGCATAGACTTTCTGCTTCAGGAAGTCGATACGTCGAGTCGGCGGGTCAGATAATCTCGAGGACTAATATCAGTCCCCGAGAACGCCCGCCTCACAAAGCGCATCACTCTGCGGCGAGTGTTACCCTCCCTGAAGCAGATTAGTTTGCCGATGAGTGCTCTAGCCTCACCGATACGACGCTCGATCCTGCACTGCCAAGCTGGTACAGCCGGTCGTGTAACTCTATCACTACTCGGAAATTTGACATGAGCTACACGACATGCCGCTGCAGCCGCACAGTACAAGATCGAGTGGGTATCGACAAGGTCTTCGCTGCTATCAAAATAACTTGTTAGCTGCGAATCTAGAGCACACACCAACGCCCTATTTTTGTTATGCATGGGCAAACGAGGTAGACGAGGTCTAAGCCCAGGCGGTGTGGAGCGATACTCTCGGAAGGCATCCTCCAAAGCGCTCCTCAATCGCTCATTGCATTGGGTACTCACGGATGTGGCCCCGTCATCATCATCTTCACCGACGTAGTTGGGTCGCGGTGAAACACTTGCACTGGGTTGTATTTGCACCGCGGCCGGTGGCGAAGTAGGTGAGACGCGGCTGCTCCGTGATTCCAGACGCAGTCTATCAAGTACGGCGTCATCCAACATACGGTTACGCTGGATAACCCGCACTTGATCCGACAATCGTTGTGCTGAAACGTTGACAGCTGGCTCAAGTACCTGAAACAGAGAGAGCATCCGACCACGGTACGCAGTCAGGTTAGTTCCCCCCTCTGTAGCCCCAAAGTATGAGCGTATAACATTCTCGTTCATGGCTTGAGTCCATTTTATACGCTGCACACTTCCACCGATAGCGGGGACCCTGTCAGAGACCGGTGGGCCTCGAGGTCCTAAGCTGGTCGGTGGTCGGCCTCGTCCGCGCCGACGCGCAGGTGGTGGTGTCGTCGGCGGCGAGAAGTATTCGTCGCTCGAGCTCGACGCAACTGCAGCTACCGGAATCTCAGGACTCGCGGCTGGCGCAGGTCCCGGCGGCTGCGAGGCGGAACTGAGCGACGAACCCGAAGATGGAGTTGGTGCGTTTTGTTTAATATTATTTTTTATTATTATCTCCTTTATTCATTTTACTATACATATAAATTATATTTTTAAATATTTGATTAAAATAAATAAAAAAAACATTTAAAAATATAAAAATAGTAGCCCACCGATATCGGGAACAGGGTCCAAGCTACCGGTGGTCAGGGCTCCAGAGAAAGGAACCTCCTGACAATGCGAGCCGTGTCCAGAAGTACCGCTTTCTGAATCAAGCCCTTGATCCAGCTGCCCAACGAGAGCCTCCTAAGGTGTTGGTCGAGGCTCGTGGCTATTAAGCCATTGGCCGATACGACTATCGGTACAATGATTGCGGAGTCCACTTCCCACATGTCGACAACCTCGCGAGCCAAGTCAATATACTTGATTTGTTTGTCTTTCTCGGCTTTCACGAGGTTCTCGTCATGCGGGACGGTTATGTCTACAATCATTGCACGCCTCACAATTCGGTCCACCACCACTATATCAGGCTTATTGGCAATAATAGTCCTGTCAGTGATGATGGACCGATCCCAGTACAATGTGATATTGCCATTATCGAGAACTGGGTCGGGCGCATACCTATAGTACGGCACCTCCGACTCCACAAAAGAGTATTTCAGAGCAAGTTGCTGATGGATAATCCTGGCTACAAGGTTGTGCCTATGCAAGTATTCTCCGTTAGCTAGACGAGAACAACCAGAGACAATGTGGCGAATTGATTCTCCCGGACGGTGACATGCCCGACATATGTCGACCGTGCCGTCTTTCACAATAAATCTCCGGTAGTTATTCGTCATGATAACTTCGTCCATAATTGCACAAACAAAACCTTCGGTTTCTCCAAACAGATCACCGAAACGCAGCCAGGCTACGGACGCTAGTTGGTCTACGTCAGGCCCATGTAGGGCCCGGAAAAAGCGTCCGTGAAGCTCCTTACTCTGCCATACCGCCCTGCGATCGTTAGTGTCAAGCACTGCAGGTTTGCGCCAGTTCTCATTTGCCAAGGAGAGCGGGGTGAGTCCCTTGTCCACCGCCACTACATCTCGATGCATACCCACGTCGACAGCTAGGAAATATTCCCTAAGACTGCATATCTCGCGATTGTGGAGAGTCTTAGCATTTAAAAAGCCTCGACCTCCACACTTTCGCGGGATATACAGTCTCATTACCGACGACCGTGGGTGATGCATTCGATACGCAGTAAGCAGTGTACGGACCCGCCTATCCAGGGCGTCAAGTTCCGTTTGAGTCCATTTGAGTACGCCGAAAGAGTACATCAATACTGGCATGACCCAACCGTTGAAGGCGCGCACCTTGTTTCCGCCTGATAGAAAGCTATTGAATACCTTCTTCAGGCGGCCAAAGAAGCGCTCCTTCAACGATTGCTTCATGTCAGTAACATTGATACCTAACGCTTCCGACATACCCAAATACTTGTAAGTTTCAGTTGGAGAGAGGGATCTCAGGTTTATGGAATCCGAGAGTTGAGTTCCCACGGATTCCATAATCTCTCCACGCTTTACATGCATGACCGCACATTTGTCCACACCAAACTCCATCCTGATGGCGTTACTGAATGTTTCAGTTACCTTCAGTAGCTCCATCAGTTGCAGATTAGTGGTGGCAAAGAGTTTCAGATCATCCATGTAAAGGAGGTGAGATATAACCTGACCACCTCTCTTCAACCGATAGCCTAGCCCTGAATTCTCCAGCAGTGTGCTAAGAGGATTCAAGGCTAGACAAAACCAAAGTGGACTCAAACTATCGCCCTGAAATATACCCCGCTCGATCCTTACCGGTTCGCTATTCCTCTGGATATTTCGACATCCTGGATAGCGAAGGACTGTCCTCCATTGCCCCATACACGACATCAGGAAGGTGCGTAGCGTTGCATCAACTTTATACAATTCTAGCACCCTCATGAGCCATGTATGAGGCACCGAGTCATAGGCCTTCTTATAGTCTATCCAGCATGTTGACAGATCCTTTCGGGAACGCCGAACCTGTTGGCTAATGGCCATATCAATAAGGAGTAGCTCCTTAGTACCGCGGGACCCATTCCTACATCCATTTTGAGAGGCAGACATGATGTTGTTGTTGTTAATATGACTATTAATCTTTGCCCTCAAAATGGATGTAAGAACTTTATAGACCGTCGGTAAACACGTGATCGGTCTATAATTTTTAGGTTCCGCAGTACTACCTGATTTATGGAGCAGGTGGGTTATTCCTGTAGTTAAGAACTGGGGTAGCGACCCAGACTCTAAGGCAGACTGGAATTGAGCTGGAATTGAGACGCCAAGCAAGCGTGCGATCTCGTAAACCATTTAATCCAGAAATTGTGCAGCCCGTCCGGCCCTGGAGATTTCCAGTTAGGCAACGGGCGGACTGCACAAGCTACATCTTGGGGGCTGATGGAAATTGCCCCCATTTCTGGTATCGGATCGCACACACGCTCGACCTCCCGAGTCCAATCACCCTCAGTATGACTGACAGGAACCGACCAGATGCTGCGCCAGAATGAACACATAGCATCATCATCCGGCAAGCGCGTGTCAGTCACACCTTGGTCCGGTCGCTCCCAATCCCTATATACCCACCTTTCGTTACTTCGGAATGTGCGATTCTGGGTGTATCGCTCCACTCGCCGCCTGTACCTACGAATACGGCTTGCCCATGCATACACCTTCTGCTTCAGGAAGTCGATGCGCTCTGTGACACGAGATATATAATCTCGGGGATTGACATCAGTCCCCGAAAACGCCCGTCTCACAAAGCGCATCACTCTAGGGCGTGTGTTGCCCTCCCTGAAGCAGATCAGTTTGCCGATTAGCGCTCTGGCCTCACCAATACGACGCTCGATCCTGCACTGCCAAGCTGGTACGGCTGGTTTTGGTCGTGTAACTCTGTCATTGGTTATTTTTATTTTGACATGAGCTACACGACATGCCGCTACAGCCGCGCAGTACATGATCGAATGTGCATCGGTGAGGTTATCACAGTTATCAAAATGGCTTGACAACTGCGAATCCAGAGCAGCCACCAGCGCCCTGTTCTTGTTATGCATGGGCAAACGAGGTAAGCGTGGTCTAAGTTCAGGCGGCATGTAGCGGTATTCCCGAATAGCACACTCCAAAGCACTCCTCAATTCGTCATTGCACTGGGTACTTACGTTTGTAACCCTGTCATTACTCTCCTCGTCAGCGTGGCTGGGCAATTGGGTTGACTGTGCTGGTGCCACAGTCTGCGACGGAGGAGCAATGACATGGCTACACATTTCAGTGCGGAGGCGATCAAGCACACTATCATCCAACATACGGTTACGCTGGATGACGCGCACCTGATCCGACAGTCGTTGGGCCGATACGCTGACAGCTGGTTCAAGTACCTGAAACAGAGAGAGCATCCGACCACGGTACGCAGTCAGGTTAGTTCCCCCCTCTGTAGCCCCAAAGTATGAGCGTATAACATTCTCATTTATGGCTTGAGTCCATTTTATACGCTGCACACTTCCACCGATAGCGGGGACCCTGTCAGAGACTGGTGGGCCTCGAGGTCCTAAGCTGGCCGGTGGTCGGCCTCGCCCGCGCCGACGCGCAGGTGGTGGTGTCGTCGGCGGCGAGAAGTACTCGTCGCTCGAGCTCGACGCAACTGCAGCTACCGGAACATCAGGATTTACGGCTGGAGCAGGTCCCGGCGGCTGCGAGGCGGAACTGAGCGACGAACCCGAAGATGTTTCTTGTGCGGCTAGTAATTGTGCCCGGCGTCTTGTCAGCATTTTCTTATAAGTGGGTGTAGTTTTTGTTGCAATTCAACTGAATATTGTTATTATTATTTTTTTCCTGGATGTGTCCTGGATTTTTATCATTTTGGAGCTTGGTATTTATTAAAATTAAAAATTATTATTATTATTATTATTATATTCACTCTTCGCATACATCGGGTAAATGTAGCTTTCGGTTTCAAAAAAGTAAGACTCCGAAGTTTACATGTAGCAAAATCTGAAATTACTATGTGTCAAAAGTTTATGTAAAAATACTGCAATTTTTACACACTGTAGAAATCATCAACAAAAATTACATTCGTTCCACTAGCGGTCAAGAGATGGTGCTGATCTAAAACTGCAATGTACACCGCAGTGTTTAAATTCTCTGACGAATATAGGCCACGCCGATAAAAAAATAAAAACACATCGCGTTTTAAATGGCGGAAACAAACTCAGAGGTCAAAAGGAATAACACAAACAAACGAAAACATTCCTTTATTTCTTACTATACCTACTTAACATTTTATTCAGTAAGTTTTTATAATAATAAATCTATTATGAACAAAACACAGCTTTATTTATTCTATTCTTTCAGTAGCGTTTGTAGCTGAGTCATTTAATTCCTTCAATTTCTCTTCAAAAAATTGTTTCCTATGAACAAGCGCAATACGGGGTTGTCGTATGCCAAAATTTTCATTTCCCAATTTACTATATTTCTTTTCTCCTTCCCTCCCCATAAGTTCTCTAAGAGCTTGATTTCTATTTAAGATTTTTTCATAAAATATTTTGCCACTTTCAACATATTCTGGACCAAGTTCACATAATCTCTGGTCAGTGTCTGCCTCATAATGAACTTCAGTCATATCTTTCATGAGAAAGTATGTGCCTGATGCAAACATGCCTATTAATGAATATAATACCACTCTTACAAAAGGAGGTGCTGTATAAAGGTTGAGTCTTCTATTAAGAATTTGGGAAAGATTGTAAGCAAAAAACAGGCATGTGAATGGATATGCAGCTTCATACATTATTTTGTTATTCTGCGTCATCATTATTTCTCTACATATTGCAAACTCTTGCACTTTCTCAGGAAGTATTAAAGCATCAGCCAATTTTTTGCCAGTTTCAGATTCCCAGTCTATTTTCTTTTGGTTCACCTGAAAAAAATTCATATACGAGTTTCATTATTTAATAACATTGGGCCTTAACTAAATTGCCGTTTTTATTAATTTAACTAAATTGGCCAAGTGCGAGTTGGACTCGCGTCCAAAAGCTTCCGAGCAAATTTCATTATCTGACTTCTTCAAAAAAGAGGAGGTTCTATGTTTGGCTGTATGTATTATTTTTTTCGGAACATGTTATTTTATTTTACCACTAGAATATTTAAAGACTTCTTATATGGTAAAGAACTGTATCTAGAAGAGCAGACAGACAGACACCCAAGTAATCCTATAAGGTTTCTGTTTAAAAATGAATAAATTGTATTATTATTAAAAAAAAAAATTTGAACCATGGTGCTCTAAAGTGTCACGTTGCCGAGATATTTCATGTGATAATCATTACTATTATTAACATCCAACAATTCATCTACACTAATATTATAAAGATGAAAGATTTGTTTGAATTGAATAGGCTGCGAAACTACTGGACCGATTTGAAAAATTCTTTCACCATTAGAATCCTACGTTATCCCTGATGAACATGGGCTATAGAATATTTTCAAAAAAATTAGGGATCCGTATGAAACCTTCGATAATGTAACACAAGGTGTGAAAAAAATACAAAAAAAAAATCCTTATATCGCGCGCTGCGGTAACTATTGACAATAGAGCAAAATAATGTAATACAGTTTTATAGAAGACATCAACAAAATAGTCCGCGAGGGTATATATCTAACCATCATGGTTAAGTCACAATGACCGCTTTTTGTTCAAATTACTCAATCAAAACCCGGGTGGAATGGAATAGTGGTGAATTTGGTATCATGATATTAATCCTTATCCATTTAAAAAGTTTGATAAATAAGGTTGGTTATGTACATATAATTTACATTTTAAATTATACAAATCGGACCTTTCGTTTTAAAGTTACGACGGGTAAAAAATACTCTAAGTAAGAAAAATGTGGCAATTTGAGCGAACTGCCCTTCGTTTAGTCTATTAATAAGTAATTTACATATTACCCTATTAAGAGGGTAACGGGGAGATGAAGATCGTGGACCAGTAAAGGTACCAATTAAAACCGCGCGAACGAAGTCGCGGGCGAAGTGCTAGTTTGATTCATATCCTGGATTTAATCTATACTTATATTATAAAGAGGTAAAATTTGTGATGTCGTGAGGTTGTATTGTAATCTCTGGATCTACTGAATTGATATTGAAAATTATTTTACCAATAGAAAGCCACATTATTTGTGAGTGTCATAGGCTATATATTAAGCCGAAAAATACGACCGTTGAGCGGTATTTTTTTTTATAAGTGGGCACGGGTCAGCTAGCTATTTTCATAAACTATTTCATGAAAACATTGTGACAATGATATTTTATTCGTACCTATTATCAATTATTGAAATTCAAATAAAAATAATTGATTGATTATATTCGATTAATACATTTTATAGCCAGATAAATCTGGATAGTCAAATAGGCCGGATAATTGCATGCCCTAGACACGATGATTCATGCGGTTTTTTAATGAATATGAATGTACTTATAAAACTAGCTGACGCGCGCGCTTTCGTCTGCGTCGCAATTTTCATTACTGCTCCGCTCTTATTGGTCTTAGCGTGATGATATATAGCCTATAGCCTTCCTCGATAAATGGGCTAACTAACACTAAAATAATTTTTCAAATCGGAACAGCAGTTCCTGAGATTAGCGCGTTCAAGAAAACAAACAAGCTTTTTAACATAGAAGGTTTTGTTTGTAATCATGTTTCTAGGTACGTGATTTGCAATTGTGTGATCTGTTAAAATCAAAGCAAAATTTTCTTGTTAAATGACTTCGAGTATTTTCGTGTTAAATGACTGTTTTTGAAATTCAATTTGTAAATTAATTAATGCACGAAATATTCAAATACAATGAAAATTGTTATATGAATAAATAAATGAAATGAAATGAATCTTAAAGTTTTGGTCAAGTTGGTTTTGAACTAAGCACAGTGCGGTTTTTTTTTGTATCAACTGTTCCACCTGTGTAACCTATTCCATACTGTTAACCCAAAAAAGCTACCTATTAAAAAAATATTATTTTTAAAATGTTTTCTGATGGCAAAAAAGCAAAGCCCCAAAGTAGTCACCAATGGTGTTACAGCAGACACGACATGTGCTATCCTAAATACAAAGGATTAAATATTACTGAAGTTGTAACTTTAGCGTTGTATTTCCCAGTAATTGAAATAAAATAGTCACTTTTAAACTCGTTCATACATAATTTTTATGATTGTCCAGATATATCCTCTTGAAGGTAGTAGCTGACAGGCTTGAATAATGGGGCATCTCATAAGAACAACCCTGTCTGTTGTAGAATATTAGAACCTACAAGTTTTAAATTAAATTTAAAGTAGAATTCAAGTACTAAGTTTTAATTTTTGTGATTTTAATGTGTTTTAATGTTAGTTTACTTTTATGTAATATTTTACTGTGTTTTTTTTTTCTATGGTTCTTAGTTGCCTGACAATAAAACATTATTATTATTATTATTATTATATCACGAAATGGCTGAGTTTTAATCTATACTAATAAAATAAAAATAAAATATCTTTATTTCAGACATAATATGCCCATAAGTTGTTAGTAATGAGTTAGTAACAAATTAGATTAATGATATTATAGAGCTGAAAAGTTTGTTTGTTTGAACATGTTAATCTCAGAAACTTTTAGTTTGAATTTAAAAATACTTTTAATGTTGGATAGTACTAGTTTAGTCATTGAGGAAGGCTATTATAACATCAAAGTACAACCAATTGTAGCAGAGCATTAATGACGCAGACGAAGTTGCGCAGGTCAGCCTCAGACACTGAGTCGGATAATCTGCAGATCTACCCTTGTAACTGATTTACTCTGTTCATTAACAGTAGAACTATATTGGGGTAAGCTTCCAGTCAGCTGAATATCAGATTCAACTGAATACCAGTATTAATATTAGTATTATAGCAAGGTTTTACATCACATGAAAATTATTTAGAAACTAGAATCACACCTGAATATCATCCGCTTCTAAATCAGCTAAGCTTTCATACTTAAAATTCACTGGAATACCAATAGCTACTCCAAATCTTGAATTCACACTACCTGCAACAAAAAAGTAAATTAGATTTACTTATTGTAAATAATGAATACCATACTCTCATTATCAGTAAATGGTGGGGTATAATAATATAAATAAAAAATATAACAGCATGAAAACAACCATAAAATTGTTATGATGCGTACATACATTGACTATTTTGTTGAATAAAAAAATGAGTGAGTGAATTGAGAACCTCCTTCAATTAAAAAGAAGT
The DNA here is from genome assembly GCA_950371165.1 of Lacanobia oleracea. Lineage (NCBI taxonomy): Eukaryota > Metazoa > Arthropoda > Insecta > Lepidoptera > Noctuidae > Lacanobia > Lacanobia oleracea. The sequence goes on from OX493394.1 coordinate 14,930,823, forward strand.
TGGTTAAGGTGAATGCTCCAAGGTAGTTCATGTAGTTCGAAAGAATGAATATTTCAGAAATAATCATTCTTTCGAACTACATGAACTTAGAGGGCTATATTGATGATTAAAATGGTTATAATTCTTTAGATAAATACGCGTTACGGTCGCAGATCGCATTTGGTCCACATACAGCTTCACACTGACCGGCAAATTGCAAAAAACATAAAAATATTTGAATTTCGCGGGCTACCCTGGAGCATCCACCTTAAAAATGTTTAGCAAAACTTATCTTGTGCACATTTATTTTATAAAATAAAAGCAATATTTTTCATATAGCAAAAGCAATATTCTAAACATACTCTTCCCAACCACATATTTATTTATAAGCACTGTTTGATAAAATGTAAAATCTTACAATTGAAAACAACAAGGAGGAGCATGGTGGCATGCAAGCGTCAACATGAAGAGGGAGACCAAACAAGATCATGGTTTACATTCATTCTAATCAATAAATGTGATGGATCTTTTTTTATGTTCCTAGTAGAGTTAACTGTATTAATTTATTGCTTGGAAGATTTACAGACAAATAGAATAAGCAACTCCAAATTTAGTAAACCTGTGCTAGTAATATATAGAAATAGATTTAGAAAGAATCAATGATTACACTTTTCTTCTTTGATGGAATAATATAGTAGTGGTTTGATTGAGTGGATTCCAATAATAACTTAGGTATCTAAATGGCAAGTTTAGCATTTTAAATTTAATTTATGGAAACAAACAAGAAGATTTTTATATTTGAGTATAGCAAGCTTCAAACGTAGTTTACTTGAAATGCATTATAAATGGTGACTAATAAGATTTAGGGGTCTACATACCAGCATGAAACAAGTCATATCCAAAAACACTGAATGGCACTATTAGTTTTCGTTGAACATCAGATATATTCAGGATATCCAGACATTTTGAGTATCTGTCGTTAAGTTCCTTGTGTATGACTGCTGGCTGGCCATTGCTGAAAAACGTGTGAGATAACATACATAGAATGAGAAAATAATAAAAATGTTTAGTATTCTCTAATTTGATATATAAAAAAGTAAGTATTTCAAATGTTCAGTTCACAATTTATCGATAGTTTACCATCTCTCAATTTATTTTATAATCTTGCGGAGTTTTCTATTTTCCGGTGGCACATGCACTACAATTTCATGCATAAATACATTTTTCGTAGATGAATATTTCGACTAACCTGTAATACTGCACGAAGTTTTTGTACTTATCCAAAAAAAAAGTATGTGGTCCATATTTCGCTAATGTACAAGCAAGTCCAGTGCTTGTAATTACGGCAAACGAAAACCTTCGGCCTGTTTCAGTTAAAAACCAATTGATTGGTTTCCTTGTTGTCATGATAATGTAATAAAATAATGAATTACTTTTTATGCTTTACTTTTACAGCTTTACAGCTGTATTTTTTAAACTAAAAGTGAAATCCCCTTAGCTGGAGAGCTGTCAATTTGTTTTGACAATTGATTGGCATTATATGGCCGGCATGGGCTGTGGCGCCTGTGGCTACCCGATATATTATATTCCTCTATGGGCTGGGTTCTACTAACTTCATAGTAGCAAGTGTATCATCTATGCTTCATAGGTTCATGGACTTATCTATATATTACTTTACTCTTTGACTTATCTCTATATTATATATCTATGCTATGGCTGGGCTCTTGTCATTCACAGAAATGACAGGTCACAGGAGGTAAAAGTTTGGTGTGTTCCAAAATGTAACCTAGTATACTGATTACTGGCCAGTGCTAATGACTTCATGAATTCGACGCCATATTGTACTAGTGTGCCACCATATTTTACTGGTAAGTCAATTATGACGTACTAGTGGACCCATGCAACTTCGTCTACGTCACAATTTTTATTACTGATCCGCTCTTATTTGTCATAGCGTGATGATATATAGCCTATAGCCTTCCTCGATAAATGGGCAATCTAATACTGAAAGAATTTTTGGAGTTCCTGAGATTAGCGCGTTCAAGCAAACAAACAAACACTTCAGGTTTATATATTAGTATAGGTATAGTAATACATCAAACGGGCGTGTGTGCATCAGAGTTTGAGGATTTTTTATTGTATTATTAGTCAAATTTTGTAGTAATGATTGTTATAAACTAGCACGAACACTATTCTCAATAGAGCGTCAATTTATGACGTCAACACACTGGCCAGTTTTTGGAACAAATCAAAAGCATGGCGTCGAATTACATACATACTTTACTTAGTTGTTTTGATCAAGTGATACGAAATTTCGCAACCCTTACGAAAAGTCACAAGACCTAAAAGTCACTTTTGAGACGTGCACTTACAAAATTACGAGCCGGCTTTGATTAGGAGTCTACAAAAGAAAAACTATCAGATGTGGATTTTAAAAACATCAGCTAGAGAATTAATTCGTTTGGCGTCGGCAGGTGCCGTAAGGTGTCGAAATAAGAATAATATCATCCCACCACTTCCCGTGGGTGTCGTAAGAGGCGACTAACTAAGGGACTCACCAGAGCCCAAACCCGCCTGCCAGGCGTGGTGATTAAAGCAAACCCTTCCCATTTGGGGGAGGCCTATGTCCAGCAGTGAACGTCTTTCGACTGTTATGATGATGAGGATGACTTAAAGAAAATCCTAGTCAAAAGGCAGAGTACTAAAATGTTCGAGCTTGCTTTGCTTGCTCTTTTCATTGTTTACCTTTTCTGTAATGAAAAAATCGGACAATTCTAATTTCTGAATGAATTTGTAGATGAGGTGCTATTTACGTTGAGGACGAATGTTTTAATGCTATATTTTAGTTTGTTGTTAGTTTAGTGGGTTTTTATTAATATAAATATTACATTCATTCAGATCGATATTTTTAAGGTATTAAAATTAATCATTATTTTATGTAATTTTAGTTGATGATTTCTGAAAAAGTGTGCTATTTGGAGACATCGTTTTATTTGTCCTGTAATCTTTACATAAACTTCTATCACATAGAATAATTTCAGATTTTTCTCTATGCCCTAGTAGCCCCATTTAGAGTTTTTAACAATCCCTGTCAGTCGCTGTTGCAAGCAAAATGTATATAGTTTTATTTCTTTCTTATACGCAAAATAGTCGAACAAAATAAATGCCATATAAAACTATTCCAAATTTTAAGTTCATAGCAGACTTAGTCTCACCATAAGAGTTGTTTTTACCATTTTAGTACGGAACCTTAAAAAGTAAGGTTTATTGTACCGAACCCTTCGTGTGCGAGTCCGACTCGCACTTGGCCGATTTTTATTTTAAAGATTGGTACTAGTTGGCTAGCGGATAGGGGGCACCACAGGCACGGAGTGCTTAGGACATCAAGAAGTCTTAATCCGGCACTGCATCCTGGACTAACATATAGGCTACTTATCCCGATAACTTACATGGCTTAACGGAGACAGACGAGGAAGTGGAAATCCTTAGCCACTGCTGCCTTAGTACTTCCGATACAAAAGTACGAGGAGAACAGAAACAAACCAAAGCTTTTTTCCAGGCTAAAATGTGAGCGCTTAAGATTCAAAAGCACCAGGAGACCAGAGATATGTCAAATTATTTTTGAAAATGATTTTATTTTTGCCAGGAGAACAAAAGAAACGTCGAATTTTTTTCCGGGCTGGAATTGTGAACGCTATCTATAGATTCACAAGTACCTAGAAAGCAGAAACATGTCAAAGTATTTTTGGGGCTGGAATTGTGAACGCTAAAGGTTTACAAGTACAGGGAGAACAGAAACATGTCGAAGTATTTTTAAGTAAGGTTTTTTTTTACTAGGAGAACAGAAGTATGTCGAAGTTTTTTCCGGGCTGGAATTGTAAACGCTATGGATTCACAAATACCAGGAGAACAGAAACATGTCGAAGTTTTTCCGGTGCTGGAATTGTGATCGGTTTTGATTCAAGAGTACCAGGAGAACAGAAGTACGTTGAAGTATTTTCGAAGCTGAAAATATGAGCGCTAAAGATTCACAAGTACCAGGAGACCATAGACATGTCAAAGTATTTTTAGTAAGGTTTTTTTTACCAGGAGAACAGAAGTATGTCGAAGTTTTTTCCGGGCTGGAATTGTGAACGCTATGGATTTACAAATACCAGGAGAGCAGAAACATGTCGAAGTGTCTTTGGAGCTGGAATTGTGAACAGTTAGGATTCAACATGGAGAACAGATACATGTGGAAGATTTTTCTGGGTTGGAATTTTTAACAGCTAGGTTCAAAAGTACCGGGAGACCAGAAACATATCAAAGTATTTCCAGGGTTGGAAGTAAGAACCGCAAAAACTCGCAGATTATCAGGATAACAGAATAATAAAGATGCATTTCCGAGGATGAGAATATGAGACAAAAATGTTGCGCGCCAGCTCAAAAATCTATGCAGACGAAGTCGCGGGCAGAAGCTAGTAGGTTATATTTCGGAACATACATTCTCTGGTCTCTGCCTGCTTGCCTGTCCTGTCAATCAAGCTGTCATTGTCAGTTTGTTTTGTTGGTATAACAGTGTACTTGTAGGTGGGAAATTAATAATATGTAAATAATCAATTAATTGTTGCCTAAAATGTGCTAGTATGGCTCTGTATCGTTGATTCTTATGGCTGATAGAGCCTTACTCATAAATTTGGATAGTATAAAATACAATAAGTTGATGTACCAACAACTAGTGTACTGTGTTCTACCAACATTGTGAATTGTGATGGATTTGGAAAATAAGTTATACTGAAAAACCAGGAATTTTGTGATACGGTCGACTGAATACAAACGCTACAATGGCTTTAGTCATAGAATTAAAAAAATTGCGGTTGGACTATCTGGACCATGGATGGGTTAAAACCATTTATCAAACAGAATTTCTTGAGTTTGGTGATTTGCCGCCTGAGTATGAAAGCGCGATAGAATCTTCTGATTTGCATTCCACGTTTATGGATATAATAGAATCGACTGATTCATGGCTTAGCTCCGAAGAAATACCTAGTGAAGAAAAGTCTTGGGCGTCACTATCGCGAGTCATAGAGCAAAGGAAAGTGTTAGCTCTTTTAGGATACTATATAGATTTTGGTTGCAAAAATGTTCATACTAAGGAGTACAGAAACTATGCGCTATTAGCCTCTCGAGTTTACTATAAGTTGTTGAAAATTCCAGGATACAAAGCATATCATATCTATCATTCACAACTGTTTGCTCAGTCGCTAGCATGTCTGCACTTTCCGTTAGAAATGTGTGATGGTGCCAGCAATTTCAACTCAAAGGAACTAACTAGGGAAGTTAACTTTGTTTTGAAGCAACTTTCAGAGTTTGTGGAAGACTTAACAGTTGTGGTAGAGCATTTACAACTGAGTCCTACTGATATGAATTTTGAAGAAATTTTAAGTAATTTAGTAGATATAACTGGATATGCTATTGTTGACAAGTTACACGTGGGTAAGTGATGTTTGTGACATTAAATTGAATTATTACAGTGAACTCCAAGTCAATGAAGTATGTCTGACTTGTTATTTTAATGTAGCCATAATAAGATGAGGTTCTTGTATAAATTGGCTCAACTAATGTTTGGGGTTTTATTGTCTTGGTTGGGATTCCACAAGTTACTCTGATATTGTAATTTTTTACTCAAATACTCTTACTTTTTAATTGTGTGATAACCTCATTAGTGTTTTAGTTGTAGTAGGTAGCATTACCTTAAAAGATTTCTACTCTTATAGTGAGCTTTTCAATTTCAATGATAATATTACAAAGTTAACAATTATTTAGCATTTTATTCTTGTAAACATTAAGGGCCCTATTACAGTTTGTTGACCGTATTTTTTGCATTAAATTGACAACTTTCTTATTCTTAGAAACGGAAATATTTAGACAACTTTCGAATATTCGGAATTTGAGAATAGTTATTTATTAATATAGTTTATACTGGCCTCACTTTATGTATTTTCCTCTTATATATTTGTAAAAAGCCAAAATTCCGAAGTCAGTTCCTCATAAACTGTGTGATAGCATTTTTTCGAGCTAACCCAATTAAATTAAAAATATATCATAATATTCCTCATATAGTGGTTTATTTTATAGCAGCTTTAGATATTTGAAATAAAAATGGAATATCCATAAAAAAATCAAATAAACTGTAAATTTCCCTTTACATTAATGTTATGAGTGCATCATCCCAATGGAAAAGTTTAGTTTTTTTTTTTTTACAGTTCAGCAAATATTTAGTGTATGTGTGGCGTGCCGTAGCTGCAAGCCAGCAAGACTCCTATGTCCCTATACACAGTGCCATTTTAGTCTCTCTAGGCTCTTGTATCATTTACACTATAAAATACTAACTCAGCTGTTTTAGTTATTTTTATTATGTTATATTTCGATGTTATAATGATATAAGAAATAAACACGTAGCAATTTAATAGCATTTTAGCAAAAAATTTAGTACAGAAACATAATGGTGCAGTAGGTTGGCGTGATATAGCATGAGTTATATTATGGTGTTTTATTTTTAACCAGTTATTACCTATGCTGGCTTGCATCTACGGAATGCTACTGATAGTAAGTACGAATTTGTACATCCAATCATGAGGGAGTTGTTCAACAAAAACAGCGGAACTTTTTTTTCCTATGGACGTACAAGAATAAAAATACATACAATAATTAGTGTGTATTTGTGTGTAAATGTGTATGTTAAAATGAAATTTGTGTGTCATAAAACTGCAGAGATATTCAATTTTCCGCTGCGCTGACGTTTGGCTATTTGATGAAAATTATATAAAACGGTTTAGTGCAGAGTCTTTTTTTTTGACACGTTGCTTTGAATTTGTGTGTAATGTTTGCGAAAACAGAAAAAAAATAAAAGAAATAAATAAATGGGTTCTAATACTTAAAATAGGGATTCTAGAGCCTAATTTATGACGTTAATTTGTAACAAATAACACTTCCGCTGGGATGACGCACTCCAACATTATTTTGACAAATTTGTACCAAATACTATATAATAATAAACCATAAGAAATTAAAATTTAATATAATATACTTATTAACCCCTTACCGCGTAGCTACCCAAATGTGGGTACTTATTTTCAAACGTTCAGAAATAAAAAATGATGTTATTTTACCCTTAACGGCATATTAGGACGGATCAGGCAACTACTAAGCTTCAATAAACATACATGTGCTGCCATCTAGTGTACCGCGTAACGAAACTATAACCTGTCAAAGTCAGTCGGTGGCAGTTGAAATTTGTCGTTGGTATTTGCAAGTTTTTAAAATTCATTTTATGATCGTGTGTTGAGTTTTCGTTCGAGCTTCATATCGTGGTGCTAAGAAGACCTATCAAAGGACTAAAAACACGGAAAACATGTAAGTAAAAAGTTATAGTTTAGCGAAAATCATGCCAAACCTTAGCATGACAAATGTGGAATACTATGAAGTAACGTGAAAGTAAGTTTTCCATATTTGGCATTGTATGCATTAGTAGCTATTTTTGCATTCGGCCAGATTTGGGAATGTATGCAGTGAAGCATTATTTGATATTTTTTCAGAAAAATGGATCCAATACGATTCTACGGTCTTGATATACCAAATGAAAGCGAAGATGATGATGATGAACTAGCGGGGGATGATCCGGATGATCAAGACTATGAACCCAGCGGGAATACTACGAGACGAAGAAACGTAATTATTTACCCCTCTGATTCTGATGAGGATTCTTCGTCAGATGAAGTTGAGCTGGCCTCTGTTGATCCCTTAGCTGCTGGTCCATCGCGTTCGCAAACGAAACGCAAAAATATACCTGTCCGTTTAAAATGGCAAGACAAATCTCTAGATTATAATGAAGCTGATTGCGCCTTTTTGTCATACACCTTTGTCTAAATAAAGATAGGAATTGCTTTAAATCGTTTCATCTTACGGAATGAAGAGACGAGACAAGGCGAATCTACGCTGCGGCACGGATAGTTAGCCTGTAAGTCGCTATAATTATTTACTAAGTTTTGTGTAAAATGTGAAGTTCCTAAGTGCAACAGATCTCATTAAATTTATCTTATATTTTCATTAAATAATGACTTTTATTTTTTAAACCTTCTAATTTACGAACTGAGGATTGACTTAAAAAAACCTTTATAGCATGCGATGCCAAATATGGAAATTAGTTTCAGATGCCTTTACTTCAATGCATACTATGCCATTTATGTCCGATTGGTTTTAGTTGCCTTTACTGCATAATATGCCATATATGGGAAAAATAAGTTTTTTATCATATTTCGAAAAGTAATCGGATTTTGGAAAACTGCTTGAACTAACTTAATAGTACATGTCAAGAACTATCAAATATATTTTGTCCAGAAAACAATAAAAACTCATGCGGTAAGGGGTTAAATGAATTAAAATAAACGTAATTGCAACTGCCTAATTTCTACATTTTTAAAGCAATACGTCAGCACTTTTGTGCGTGAAAACGCAATTTTAGGCCTCTTAACAACCACATGCTGTTCCAAATGTTTGGTATCTAGTAAAATTGTGCCTTCAATCACTCAGCATTTAGTTGAAAAGAATGGGGAAAATTCCAGAGCTATATTAATACTTTACTATAATATATACTAGTAAATGTGCTGCCACCCCATTAATAAACTCATCAATCTTTTTTTTTTTTAAGGATGGGAAATCATCAAATGACTCCTTCCGCTCTGGGCGGAGCGGAAGGGAGTGTCAGACTCTTACTGACTGAAACCCATCCGTGTTCCTCGTATGCCCTTTGCGTTCCAGGGTACGGTGCCTCTTTCGAACGGTTTCCGCACCCAAACTCATCAATCTGGCACAAAAGTTCAAAGCCATGGGCTATTGCTTAAAATATTTTCTAATTTAGGAGTTTACACGGGAATGCCTCTGGCATGTGTTGATTTAACAACAATTTGAGATTTCATTTATTAACTACCCTACCAAAACATGCTGTACCTAAAATATGCATCAGCAATAGATCTTACATAAAATAAGCAATGACTGCTGATGCAGACTAAATGAGTATAAAGCAAAATATACAAATGCTTATGTGAATATGCTAATTTATATAATGCAGTCTCTAATTAATAATAAATAATTAGTATCAAAATTCTTTGTGCATTTTCAGTGACTATGTCTATGAATTACCAGTATGCTGATAGCTTGCATGCTACCAACTGCTGACATCATTTTAGACACTACAGCCAGAAATAGTTTTATTACATACTTGACCTTTTTATTTATTAAATTTCATTTCAGACAAGTTCATAGTCGAACGTATATCAAATATGATATACAGAATAATACAAACCTTATTACGTGATGCAAGAGGAGAATCCAGTGAAAAGGCAATCACATTGCTTTTTAAATGTATCCTACCGAAGCTGGTCAACTCATCTTTGGATGGCAGGCAGGCTAATGTAAGCACCCATTTTTAGTTTCTTGTTTCATAGATATTTTGCAGGGAAATGATGAAATCCCCAATTGTATAATTTCCTTGCACCAGTTTTACTGATATTTGATAGGCATTCTATAATGTCCATACATGTATGTCTGATGTAAAATCCTATCAATAGATGATGCTGGAGTGTGATCAAAATACAACTTTACTATGTAATTGCAAGTGATATTCAACCTTAAGATCATTTAACGATTTCCTTGACTGACCGAACCATTGATATAAAATATCCAAAAATGTCAATCCAATTTTTAATGTATTTATTCTTACTTTTAGAAATGTATTGGACCATCTTATGTAACATATTCATTTGTGCTGTTGGGCACACATGGCAAGGCAGCATTAGATGGTTTCATGTGTCTTTTGGAACATCTCTGCTTAAGTCCAGATGGATTGGTAAGTTAGTGGAAATATATTTTTATTAAAATACTAGGTCCTGCCAGTGGCTTCACCCGAATAAATTGCGGAAATTATCCCAAAGGAACATATCCCGTGATAAAAAAGTAACCTATATGTTATTCCAGACTACAATCTATTCTACTACGACTATCTTCATTCAGCTGTTCTGGCGTGATTGAGTAACGAACATCCATCGATTCAAACTTTCGCATTTATAATAGTTATTCAGGCTATCAAGTCCCGACACAATTTATTCACTTTGGGATTAGTTCTCATTACTTAGTATCAAGGTATTCAGTTTAAGGGGGAGGCTGATGATAAACGAAGCAATGAAAAACGACACTTTTCACTTCACATTTTTTCAGGAGTGGTGGGTTAAGTTAAAACCAAGTATTTTAATAAAATGTATCATACTGTAGCTAGTGAGGACCCCTATGGTTACTACTTACTCGGCTTAACACGTCTACAGTAACTTACTTTTAATATTTTTGCAGGAACGTGCAGAAGTTCGCGAGTTACGCTCGAAATTAGTTGTTGGACTGATGAGTTCTCTACCTCAGGCGTCTTATAAGGAATTTCTGAAGTGGCTAATAGATTTATCTGTTGCTACAAGACTGCCACATCGTCAGTTAGCCGTTGTATGTATCAATCAATACCACTTTGTTTTATTAATTCTACGTAAATTGCTTTATCATCTATGACAACATCATTCCTAATTCGAGATTATTTTAATACATCGCCACCTACTTTATATTATAGCCTATTTCACGACTACTTCACAGGAGACACTAGCCAAATTGTTAGACAGTGGACATGAAGAACATGAGCTATCAGCTGAACAAACGAATGAAAATACCGAAAATGATGCACCAAGTAAGCATATTCTTCAACTTCTGTATTCATATCAATGTTAAAACGAATGTTTCATAAAGTTACTTGACTAGAACGAACTTTTTGGAGTAGGTTCTTGCATACTAATATTTTCCTAATTGAAATTATTTAAACAGTTATTGATTGATTGGCAACATAATCACTGTACCGAAAGTTATTTGAAAACAAGTTGTAGGTTGAATAAGAAGGCAGCTGATAGCTTGCTAGTAAATGTATAAACTGTTTTTTTTTTGGTTTTAGTTGCTGGCCCCAGTAATGAGCAAGATCTACCACCGAGTAGCCAAATAGCCAACGAACAAGCGAACAGCGCCGCACAGGTACGATTGCCTTGAGTGATGTCTTATCCCGTATGATCTGTATAAATCACTCATATTCAGATAAATAACAACAACATCCAACAACCCACACATTACTAACAACTTATGGGCTAGTAAGTATGTCTAAAGTATATTTATGGAGATCTAAAAATATCTGAAGATATATAATTATTTTATTTTTGTTATTTGTATTGTGAGTTCATTTCAAAAGAAACAAATACAAAAATTTGACTTTGAAAGGAGTACTCACTAAGCATACAAGGTGGTTCGGTAAGCCTTAGGATAGGGACTTCTATCAAAAAGTTATAACCAGTGTTAAGGACGACATTGTGTATGAATTACATGAAAATAGCATGTATTTTAAACATCTACACCCTACAGTTCGCACCACGGTTCTTTACCGCTCGGAAGTTAGGTTTTAGTGACGACCGCGCAGGTGCAGTCGCCTAAAAAAGTGTTACGTTCCTAGAATATTTTTTTTATACGTACTATACTATAAACAAGTAACAAATACTACCAGTAACACCAGTACTCAAACAGTAAGAAATAATTAAGAACAACAACAACATGAAACACTTTTCGATCAACATGTAACAATTACCCCCGGGTTAGGAATCACTACAGTCTAGATAGTTTAGGTATATAATTGTGCAAACACTATTAAAAAAAAAAGACAAAGTAAGTTTCAGAAAACTTACTTCGTCGAATCATTTCCCAAATCCATGATATGCTAGCTGTTTCTCGTCAAGAATTTGATAGTAATTATGTCTATAGGTAGAAGAAGAAATAGGCGAGGACAACGGGAGCCTGTTACGTGCGCGCACGCATAAAGTGATGCACGTGGAGATCTTGCGCGCCGTGTACGAGCGGGCGGACGACGAGTCAGGCACTCTGCGCATGCGCGCGCTCTCTATACTTAGCAAGTGTCTCACCAGCAAACACCTGCCCTTGATCAACGCCATAAAGGTAAGTCCACGCGGAGATCCTTACCGGTGCGTACGAGCTATTGCACTCTATGCAATATTGTTTCAGTGCAGATCCTAGATTTAGCCAAGGCTGTCCTACTGCTGGGGAATACTCTCTCAAGACTTACTGCCAGTCTATTCTGTCAACGTCTCAACGTATACACTTGGTGCAGTGAGCGTGAACTGAAACTGTCAATTCATCTTTTTTTATGAATTGATGGCTTCTTCTTATTTACTTCATGTTCACTTCACCTAAGCTTGCACGGTGAGATGTTTACAGAACTGCACCGCAGGAACTGTTCTTCCGCACCACCTTGTTTGGGTTATGTAATGTTTCAAATCTGTTAATGTAAAGATACTGTTACAAGCTTAGGGTTCGTGACAATAAAACAGCCGATTAATTCACCAAAAATGACACTTTAATTTACAAAACTAATTACAACTTTAAACTCAATAATTATAAAACACAATCGCACTACTGAATACTTTAATTCGCAGTTGAAGATCGCTTTTGAAGTTATCGTTCGCATCGCCAATTCAATACTGACTCTGTCGCGGGTTATGCGGACTATAAATAGTGCGACAGTTATTTCTAGAACCTTCTAGTATGGAAGTATCGAGAAAGTTCGGATACATACCGGTCCCGACTGACCAGATGTCGAAATCTTGGAATGTTCTAGCATAGAAATGTCTAGAAAGACCTTAACTCTACTAGTTCTGCTACTCGATATTAGACGGCGCTAGTAGTAGCTAATGTCGTTTTGTACCCGGCATTGGCGCTTAACAATACGTTAAACTATCAATCACCATGCAAGCAAATGCTCAACGTTGTGTGATATGTTTTTGCGTTATATTAATCGCTAGTTGTTATGTGGTAGCACCTGAATGGCGACGGTGAGGTGTCTCGGCTGATGGCGGTGGTGGCTCGCAGCGCTAACGACGAGCGCGCGGTGGTGCGCAAGGCAGCCGCCACGCTGCTGCAGCAGCTGCTGGCTGACAGTAGCGCGCCGGCGCCGCAAGGACAACAGCTGATGGTGAGTGAACTGGCTCGCAGCGCTAACGACGAGCGCGCGTGGTGGTGCGCAAGGCGGCCGCCACGCTGCTGCAGCAGCTGCTGGCCGACAGTAGCGCGCCGGCGCCGCAAGGACAACAGCTGATGGTGAATGAACTGGCTCGCAGCGCTAACGACGAGTGCGCGGTGTTGCGCAAGGCGGCCGCCACGCTGCTGCAGCAGCTGCTGGCCGACAGTAGCGCGCCGGCGCCGCAAGGACAACAGCTGATGGTGAGTGAACTGGCTCGCAGCGCTAACGACGAGCGCGCGTGGTGGTGCGCAAGGCGGCCGCCACGCTGCTGCAGCAGCTGCTGGCCGACAGTAGCGCGCCGGCGCCGCAAGGGCAACAGCCCAAATAACATTTTGGTGTCAGTTACAGAACTTACAGGCTTTTTTAAGTAATATAACAGGGTTATAATTATCTCAGTTATAACTAAAGCCGATATAGAGGAGTTAACAAACAAGTTTTAGCCCAATCGCAGCACTAAAGCTATAATGGACGACGTAATACAGCTTTGAGAGTTATAATGGCGCTAGTTGCAGCAAGTATACTTATACGTTATAGCTTAACCGTAGCTTTAACCTTTTTGTGACACCCAAGTCTTTATATAAGTGTTCGCCGACACCTTTTAACACTTATTGTTGTATAGTAATTGCAATGAACTCTTTTATACCACTTAAGGTGCCACATTGACTGTTATCGCAGACATAGGCTATGAAATAGAGTTTATCGAGGGTTTAGTAACACGAGAAACTAAATTGTCAAACAACTCCTCTATCTAGGTTTAACCTGTAATAAAGGGTTTAACTAAAGCTTATTGTGTTAGGCAGTACTCTTTTACAGACGTTCTAAAGGTATTGGTGTAAAACAACGCAAGTATGGGTCGTTATTAACACTAACTTCACTTTTGTAAAGTTCGCCATTGTTTTGGTAACCTAACAATTAATATTATTTCGAGTTATTCAACATTTGACTACAATTAACAAAATTTCTTACATTATTTGAAGCATTCCATGAATGCCACTTACTTTTACATACCACTGCTCAGGAAGCAGGAATGAATAATAATGTTTAGCTTGAGGTACCTATTTTATTATCATAATTTTTTTTTTAAATCTTTATTAAATCCTAGACGCGTTAAAATTGAGATGAGAAACATGGTATACATTTTCCGTGAAATCATAAGGGCAGTCATTTTTCACTTCACATACTTGAATAACATAATATTCCATAATATTATTCTGCTGTGTTGAATAATGGATGACATAACACTTCCATTACGAACAGATTAAATTTTAGTAAGGTTACAGGCTTTTTCATCTTGACGTGCGCTTTTTACCACCTGTAATGCTCACTAACGCGGTAATACCGGTTAAAGTAGTAGCTGGCGATGAATAAACGCTCTTGTGCAGCTTTAAGATCTTTTTGACGCCTTACTGTAGGATTTATACAACCTGTAGCGTTTACCAACTCTATTTTACAACCTTAATACAGATTAAAGTAGTAGCTGACGATAAATAAGCGCTCTTGTGCAGCTTTAATATCTTTGTGACATTGTACTATAGGCTTTCTGTAACTTTTACCTGTAAAACTGTGGGCCTCATTCGTGGTGATAAATGAGTTAGAGCATGCTCTAACTCAGTTGCACAGGTATGCGTTAACACTTTTATACTCAAATGGAATTGATATACGAGTCTTATATAGGTTTTTTAACGCTTTGGTGTTAGTTGGGAGCTGATGGGTGAGCAAATCTTGGCCAAACACGAGCGGCGCCTCGACCAAGTTTCGACTATTGCGAACCCTCGATGCTACTGGCATGAGTACAGCCACCAGGCACAAAGCGTCTTGCTGCTAAGGACGGGTTTTAAATTGATCGGAATTGAGTAAATATTCTATATTAATTTATAATTAAAATTGTTCTGAATTGGAGATCTATAATATAATTTGTGAGGCTGCACGAACGCGCGAGCTTATATCCGCTGAATCCGCCGCTAGATTTACTCAGACGATCGCTGAGACAGCGATCTCAGCAGATCTTTCTGTAATAATCTAGTATCAGCAAATAAGACACTATACTTGGGGTATTTGTGCAAGATCAAGGTCGGCTTGCATCCGATTTGATCATTTTATTCTACAACTATCATGCACTAACCCTGTGTCTTGACCATATCCTGACTTACGTGCTACAAAACGCCATATATCCAGCCAGCCCAGACAAGCCAGGATATAACTTCCAGTCCAGCCAAGCCAGGATATAACTTTGTTTGCTATCGCGGCTTGAAAAATGAACTTCTACCCATCAAGTATGATTGATTGATGTGATCAAGTAAGACTGATACATCAATCAAGCGTAATCAAAATCGAAACCTATACTTAACGAGATGTTTGTGCGCAGTTTTTGGTGAGCTTGTGTCGTGATGCGAGCATCATTGTACGGACATCTGCCATCAACGCTCTCGGCGAGCTGCTGACGGTGCGGCCCAGCGAAATTGTTCTAAATGCCTTCCTTGACGGACCCTTGCATCAGGTCTCGGACCCAGAAACTAAGGTACCCATTACATTTTACCGTTATTACATAGTTCACACAAAATATGTTTAGAATTTTGCTTTTTATAGAAAAGTAGCAGAGTACACTCTGCTTCAAATTTACCTTATAACGGAAAGAGGACTAAAGGAACTTTCAAGAAAGTGTATGTTCTTCGATTAGTCGCCTGACAGTTTAGCAAACAGACGTCCCACTCATTGCACTAGGTACTGTGAATTTATCATTAGGTAGGTTCTTATTCTAAAAACACCTTTACATCAAGTTATCCCGTTATTATTATGTGTAATATTTTTCTCCTTAAAGGTACAAGACCAGGTGTTGACTCTAGTCGAAAAACTGTTGATCGATCGACTGCGTAAGTTCACGGCGCTGGGCTGCGACGACCCGATGCCCTGGATGTTCCTCGCAGGGGTCTTGCGCCGCCAAAAGGCGAAGCATCTGCAGAAAGTCTGCCTTATGCTTTCAAAGTCGGCAAAGTGCATCAAGTAAGATGTTATTTTAAATAGTCGAAGTTTTTACCTAAAACCAGTCCAGTAATTTCCAAACCGGATACAATTTTTTTTTGACAAATTTTTTTATTATTGTATATACTTAATTAATTTTATTTCGAAAACATTTACGAACTTGTCGAGTGCAACACTTTATTTTTAACCGACTTCTTCAAAAACGAGGAGGTTCTATGTTCGGCTGTATGTATCTTTTTTTTTGTTTTTTTAATGTATATTCACCGATGTCTCCGCCAATTCTGGACCGATTTTAAAAATTCTTTTTTTATTCGAGAGCTAATACTTTGAGGTGGTCCCATTGTCACCAAGTCAGAATCTGATGATGAGATCCCATGAATATCGAGGGAAACCTTCAAATTTTATAAGCACATACACTGTTTTTCATAAACTTTCTAACGCAATTCAGATATTTGTGCCTGGTGATCATCATCTCATGTTGCTAAGCTGATGATGGAAGTATAAGTCAGGATCTGATGATGTGATCCCATGAAAAATGTTTGTTCAGCGATATTTTCGCCAATTGTTAATCGATTTGGATGATTCTTTTTTTGGTCCCATTTCAATTTGGTGAAGATCTGATGAAGAACTTCGGCGGTAGGCAACGGAACTCTTCAATGGTAGCAAATGGATCGGGAAAACAAAACACTACAAAGTAAAAATTACTTTAATTTCGGAAGTCGGTGTTCAAAAACGAAATAACCAAAAACACCGACTGTTTGTTTTTGGAAGTCAGTTTTATTTTTTTGTTAAAAAGTATTTTTATTTTTCACTTTTTAGTGGTACACAGGTACCATTAAAAGTGAAACCACAAGCACAGCGTTCCGGCGTGATATTATGTTATGAACTGGTGTAAACAATCAACAGACATGCGATTACAGAAATCCCGATCCATTTGCTATCATTCAGTTTTTAAATAAAAAGAAAAAGGACACATCATCGAATTTTGTAACATTGATTTGTTCGGGTATTCCGTTTATCCACCCTAAAACAGCCACCATAAGGTGGCACTCGCAAACGATTTTAAAAGGGAAGTCTCACAGCTATGTAGGTAGTAAATAGTCGAATAGCAGCAGCAATAGTCGACCAACTTAAGTTAGTTAAATTTTTACTTATTCCGAGTATTCAGTGTGTCTTTATAATATATGAAAATGAGGGAAACTATGCTTAATTTTATCGACGGAAAACGTAATAAAAAAAGTCTATTTTTTTTGTTAATCTATTTATGTATTTTTTTTTAATTTTGTACATTTATTTGACCCCAGTGTAAACAAAACTGTGTAACTTCTAAACTAAAAGATTTATCGCGATGAAATAATGATCTGAAGGAATTAGGCATTCTCATGAAATGAGTTTTGGGGGCAAACTAGAAACATAAAAAAAAGTTTTCTAACGTGTGGCATATCAAATGATAGGGCTTATTGTGAGGGTTTTAAGTATATTTCTTTTTATAAAATTATAAAATAAATAAGTTTAAAGTTATCCAAGAAATTTTACGAAAATTTACCATTATGTCCTATTATCTCCATTTTTTTTTTTCAAAATTTAATGTCCGACTCGGTCAGTTTTTTGAATAATATATTTTTTGTAACCTAAATTTTTATGTTGGTACAAACTGATAAAGCATTGGTTACTCTACCACTTTTATGACTAATCTTTACTTTTGGATGAACAAATTATTAATAGTAAATTAGTGGCAGGTAAAACAGCGAGCGTCACGATCATGACGCTGTGCTCAACAGACGTTCATCCTAAGGCTGCGCTCATACCAAACGTATGCTGGTAGTAGCAGTGGTATCAAATTTTATGTTCGACTCTTACACATACATCAAAGTGTGTGAAGTGAGTAACTGATTGAAACGAAAACGATTGTTCGTCAGCCATCGCCTAGTGGACATGTTGAGCACGCACTTGGGCGCGCTGGACGACGAGCGCGACCTGCAGTGTCTGCTGCTGCTCACGAGCGTGGCGCCGCATGTGGACTACTCCGACGTGGCCTTCGTGCTCGACTACTTCTACAAACTCACCGAAAATGAAAAGGTAATCTTTGTTTTTTTCTAAACCGATTTGGCAGATTAATTTACTGGCACAAACCCAGAGTTATCTTTTAAGAGTATGATTACAATTTGACTGTTGTTTTTTTGCTCGCACCACGGTTCTTTACCGCTCGGAAGTTAGGTTTTAGTGACGACCGCGCAGGTGCAATCGCGTCAAAAAGTGTTACGTTCCTAGAATATTTTTTTGTTTATACGTATTAAACTATAAACAAGTAACAAAAACTACCAGTAACAATAAAAATATCAAAAAGTAACACAAAAAACACATACGCCAAAAGAACACAAATCAAACAGTATGAAATAACCAAAATTAAAAATTTAAAACAATAATAACATGTAACACTATTCGCATCAACAGTCGTATTGCAGTGAGCAAGCGGGACACACTTATACATCGAAAGTATGCGAGCGAATAAGACGCCATTACACGCGCCATCTTGGTCCACGCGCATGCGCTGTTGTACGAGTATGTTTTTGTCAAATTGACATCCTGTGCAGTTGATTGCGACGTACTTCGGGGAGATAAACTTGCGTGACGGGAACTGTACTGACGTTTAGAATGTTGTGTTTAGTGTCACGACTCGCGGCTGTTGAAGCTGACGCTGGAGCTGCTGACCGCGTGGTCGCGGTTCATGGGCACGCACGAGCGCACGCTGCTGCGCGAACATCTCGTGCAGCGCCTGGCTGCGGCCACACAAAACGGTTAGTGACTTATTACGAGCATTTTTAACTAGCACTTCGCCCGCGACTTTGTATGCTTTCTGAAAATAAAATATAGCCTATTTTATTCAGTAGCAATAAATGTTTCTACTTGTAAAAGAATTTTGAAAATCGGTCCAGTTGTTTAAGAGCCTATTCAACATACAAAAATACAAATCTTTTCTCTATTTAGTTAGATATTAGTGTAGATAGGTCGTCCCATCGGATTATTATAGTGAAAGAACAGAGCGTGCACTTCCGTTTTACACACGCACCGCTACACTATAATATTTCCTGCGTCAATGGCTAGCCTCTACTCAGTTTGACCACCGAATTTCGGCGTGGGTCTTCCACGCAGAAATCCGATGGTTTCAGAAATCCCATTTATGTTATATTCAAGGTAGAATTTTAGTTAAACTGTATGTTTTTCCGGCCCATGGTGTTAATAGTAAAATCGCAACAAGGCCCAGAAAGAAAAAACGTTTTTTTACTATATTGCTTTTTTTGCAGCATGTCGCATAAAGGTTGCGCAGTTGGCAGCACAACTAGATCCTGATAATTTAGTGTGGGCTACGGAAATGATGCAGATGTGTAAGTATTGAGGCGTACATATCGCTACATAATATTATTATTTCTTTAATCAAGCACGCGGCGGTTTCTAGATGTGTTCACAGCTCGATCGCTACCAGTAGACTGAGCTCAGCCACATTCAAGGCCTTTGGTTTGTCTCTTACAGTTATAATTGACTTAGTAACTTGTAAAAATTGCGTTTTTTTACGGCTTAGGCTTGGCCTGGATATCACGAAAACGACATCGATCGTAGATTTCCGGGTCCAATCCCTGTAGTAGCATCTTAAAATTACTAATTTAACTATTTGGTATAAATTTACTATTACAATTTTATCGTTCTGAATTTACATAGATTATTACTGATGCATCTCGTCGAAATACAATCAAATGTAGTAGCTAGACAATTATATTGAGCAATGGGGCTGCTCAATAAAAATATTTTTTTGTTTTAAATATATATATTTTTTTATATTAGATATTTTATTATTATTCCGTTTATTCATTTTTCTTTACACATACGGAGTTAAACGACAGAGAGGCATTAAATAACACTACGTATACTATACGTGTTTAGTATTAATTTGATACGGTACAGAAAAAAAAGCGCCAAAAATGAGAAAATATTTTTTTCAAACAAACTAAATAGCTTACAAATCAGAATAAAACGCAACCACCCTTTGTAAACATATTAGACTGACTGTAGATACCTAGGTAACACAGTGGCAAAGTCGTGCGCGCGCCGGAGCGCGGTGTGCGTTATCTCGTGTCGAGGCGAGGTCCGGGGCGGAGGGGCGGCCGGCGACTTAGGCCTCCGCTCGCGCTGGCTTTTATGTTTGGTAAGGTTTTGAAGTACGCGCACAAAAACAAACACACTAAATTCTCGATGTGTCCTCCATTTACATTAATGCACAAATTATACTGACGGAGAATATTGTTATTTATTTTTCTAATTAAATCACTGTCCGTCGCCAAGCACTTTTGTGAGCAATTGCGGCTATTACCAAACCTTTCACTGTACGTTCGCAGAGCTAAAGCTGCGTTTAAACGGCATTCGCCGTAAATTAAAATCATTTCAGTGTATTCTGACGCCGTATAAGTTACACGAGGCATTGTTTAACACTTTAATTACACACACACACACACACACATCCAAAATTTAATTACGTGTCCTACCACCATTAAAAACAGTCAATCACAGAAAAAAACACTAATACTAAATAATAATAATCCCAAGTTACGTGTCCTGTCACAATGAAAATAAGAAGTACTGTCTTAAACTTATTTAGTGTCCTATCACAATAACAAAACTAAATCACAATTGTCAGCGCGCGAATTTGACAAATCGTACGTTCCGAAAGGCCAGCGTCGGCGCACTGAAAAAACAAGTTTTTACCGATCGCAAAAAACTAGGATGCAACAAACTGACCTATTTATGTTTCCCTTACTCGCGCTATGTTTGTCACTCTCGTAGTGAAAGTGCAAGTGTGTGTGTATTTATTGCTTCCTTGTTTGCATTGC
This sequence comes from Lacanobia oleracea, assembly GCA_950371165.1. Taxonomy (NCBI): domain Eukaryota; kingdom Metazoa; phylum Arthropoda; class Insecta; order Lepidoptera; family Noctuidae; genus Lacanobia; species Lacanobia oleracea. Next base: position 14,951,808 of record OX493394.1, read on the forward strand.
CAACTTTTTAGTGAATGTACTTGCGATATGCGTCAGAGCGGCAACACTTAGACATAATCAGCTGTTAGGAAAGATACAACGTGTTCAAACGGTGCAAAACCTTTAAAAATCATTTGCGACTAAACTACTGCTCCTATTTAATTGATTTTTGGTACAGAGCTTGAAAATGGTACCTAGTATAGGCAGTTTAAAGGAAAGCCCCTCTGTCGTATCAACTTTGTATATTTTCATTTTCAAATAATTCTTAAAACAAAAATATGTCTCAACAAAAGCAAAATATTGTTTCATAAACAAAAACGTTATGCCCGATTCGATATATAATACCAAAAACAAGGAAATTGATTGAACATAATGTATTTGGTAAGGTGAGGGTGTACCAGGTATATACTCGTACCTGTAATGGAAAATATTCCTCCAACCAAAAAATAATCCATTAAAATCGGTTGAAAATTGACAAAGATTTCGCTGAACAAACGCACAAAAATAACATTTAGTCGACTCTTCCTTTTTTGGAGTCGGTTAAAAATCTAGATACAGTGCGAGTTTAAGAACAGACTCAGAATATCCCCATTTTACGATGACTCTGAAATGGCAATGTAGTCCTTTGAATGCTTGCTTGGGTAGAAATGCTAGCGGCTTCCAAGTGGTGCTTCGGTCGTGATTTTTTATTGTGGAGTAATTTTTCTGTAATTATTTGGTTGTGGGAGAAAGCTGTCGTGGTCACCCTTTGGCATCAGGGGCAAAGAATGGGCAGCAGCTTTCACTGTAAAACGCAACACTAAACACTGCGATCGCCAACCCGCCTGCCAAGTGTGGCGATTTACTGCAAACCCCCATTTTGCCTATTTGCCCCCCCCCCCATTTTGGGAGAGGCCTATGTCCTGTAGTGGACGTCTTTCGGCTGTTATGATGATCCGGGGCCGACCGCCCCATCGGCTCTTACGCCCCCACTGACAGCGTGACGTCACACAGCGGTGCAGCGCGCGGTGGTGTCGCAGGACGTGGAGGAGGCGCTGCGCGCGGCCGACCTGTCGCTGGTGGCCGACGTGGAGCCCGCGCCCGCCCTGCTGCGTGTCTTCCTCGCCGTCGCCGACGCACCGCAAGGTAGGCAAATAGTAAAAATATGTTGTATTTAGGAATAGGGCACTGGATTAGAAAAATCTAATTTGAAAGAAGAAAGAAAAAGCGTTAATTAGTCCGTCAGATAGATTTCCAAAAAATATCCGACACGTATTTTTTCTTTTGTTACTTAAGAGCGTTGTATCATTATCTAGGCGTTCGGGTTTTTTGTTTTTATTGCTCGACGCCGCGTAGTGAGCGCGCGTGTGTGCAATTTTCCTCATGTACGGCACACAGTTGCAACGCTGCGACGACTAAACGATCTTGATCTGTAGATATGGCGTACCTATATTTTTTTAAATAAAATGCTAGAGGTTTTCGGAGAAAATAAAAAATACTGTCCATAATAGATTATTAACGTATTTTAATTAAATTTATACAAAAATATGGATGAAGAAAATAATATTAGGTGGGTACTTTTAAAAATAAACTCATTTCATTTGTTTATTAACCCCCGACGCAAAAAAGACGGGATGTTATAAGTTCGATGTGTCTGTGTGTGTGTGTGTGTGTGTGTGTGTGTGTGTGAGTGTATGTCTGTCTGTGGCATCGTAGCTCCTGAACGGATGAACCGATTTTAATGTTGTTTTTTTTTGTTTGAAAGGTGAATTTGTCGGGAGTGTTCTTAGCTATGTTTGATGAAAATCGGTCCAAGATGGCCACCGCCACAAAATGGCGGATTACATATTTTTTCACAACTCCCTCAATATGGGTATCAAATGTAAGGGCTTGACTAGTAGAATATTATACACTATGATAAATTTCAAATTCAAGATGGCCACTACCACAAAATGGCGAATTACAAAAAACCTGATAAAATACCAAATTACCTGAATCTTAAAACGCAAGAAAATAAAGGAAATGAAATAATAAGGAGTCCCTACAAAAAGCATGAAATAAAAAATTAAATTAAAAATTTAAAAAACCCAACGTGAAATCTTATAAAAAGAAAAAATAACCTTGAAATTACACATTGGTCCCCCGACGGGACAATATTTACTCAAAATTTTTCATACGTACTTGCGTAGGGTCATAATTTCAAGCTTATTTTTTTCTTTTTATATGATTTCACGTTGTCGGGGTTTTATTTTTTTTTTTTTTGTATAAGAGTACCTATCCCTACTTAGTTGACGTTTTATAAAACTATTCGTCTAAGGGGCATCGATCGACTTTTCCTTGGATCTATAATTTCTGGGAGAACACAATCAAAATAAAATTTTGTTAACCGCGGAGCCATCTTTTGTTCCCAGAAATTATCATCTTTGTAAACTTTGACGACTTTTATATTAAATTCACAGCCAGTCCACACAGCAAACAAACACACATTCTTATTAGCGATGTGGAGTTGGCCTTGGATTTGATAAAACCAATCATGGTTTGTGTTCATGACCACATCGTCGCCCCATAATTTAAAACATTTTAGTTTTTTTTGCTGAATAGCAATATCTGGATCGATACCAAACACAGAAAAAGGGCACTTTATTTCAATGATGCCATCTTGATATATGCCGTCTGGTGACGCGCCCAGGAAAAAAAGGGATTCATCAATAAACAAACCACATTTCTCGATGGATATGTTTTCTTGGCGACTGAGTTGTTCAATAGCTTTTACCTCGTTATCTTTCCCGTGTTTTACTGATGCCACATGATCTAACGAGTAACTGTATAAAATACTTTTTACAAGAGGCGCTGAATTAGAATTTGGTTTTCTTTTGCAAATTTTTGAAAAACTTGATGCAGTTAGGATACATCTACGTAATTCAAGCCACAATGCGCTTTCCGCTTGAAGTATTGTTTCGCGCTCAATCTCATGACGCTTTGTGGCTTGTTTTTGTAGACTCTCCAAAAAACTAGATTTGGCCTGTTCGTAATCTTCAGAATTCAAGTCAGGTTTTTGACATGAATTTCCATAATCGACGTTTGATGGAGGTTTTGGCGCAAAGTTAATTTTGCGACAAGATGTCTTGCCCCTTCTACTTTCATTGTAGGCAAATTTCTTTTGTTCTAGACGTTTCAGCGTTTTTCCTGGGCTTTTATTGCACACTGATTTGTAAAGGCAGGTTTGAGGTTTTCCTGTATTGAAACAGACCACAGCCGCATGGCACCGAACAGAATATGAATCCTTCAGCGAGAAATTTATACGCTTTCCGCCTACAGTCTTGGCAACGACACTGTTGAACTGCTCTGCACGATTTGTGGTAAAACAGTGAAGTAAGCTTCTTGAATGAAAAGCCAACTGGGAAGCATTTCGCTGCAGTCTCAACATGAGTGTTTTTGCAGCAAGAGTATCATTTTTATCTTTTTTTCGGTCTTCAGTACAGTAATATAAATTGCAATCGGAATGGTCTCCAAAGATGTGCTTGGGGCTGTTAAGAATGTCTTTTTGTAATGCAATAATTTTGCTGGATTCCGATGTAGACTTGGTCTTCCAATGCTGTACTGCAGCCCGCACAGCTGTTCTTAATCTGACTAATCGTTCAGGTGTTAGTAATTTACGTTCCTTTAAAGGAATCGAGGTGTCTGTTTTCAGGAACAAATTTTTTCCGTTGTAGTTGCGGAGTAGGTGGTTAGTGCATTCAATTTTTTGAATAGGCACGGCAGGATAAGGTCTGCTCTCTAATATATTTTTATACGTGCTGGCATCCCCATCTGCAATCAGCGTATTGTAAATCAATTTCCGTTTCTCTACAGAAGATTTGAATCCTTCAACTAATATATTAGGTTCCATACTTGATGAAGACCCGCCGTGGTTCTTTGTACATTTGTGTGCAGTGTGTACCAAAATTAACGAAGATCCGACGCTTTTAAAATTCTCAACGCGTCACACCGTGGTATAATTTTTAGTTCGTTCTGACGTCACGCGCCCCCACTCTCGAGTTTTGATGCGTTTTATCTTTGTCAATATTCATTCATTTACAAAAACAAAAAATACGTGTCTATTATTTTTCAATATTATAACTGACGGACTAAATAAATTTGCAATTTATTGGTGGTGAAAACTAGCCTATTCATTTCATAATAAAGTAAGTATTGAGAAATTTAACTAAAAATATTGATGAACTGATTTCTTAATTGCTCGGTCGGAGCAGAATGGGACGACAACCGCTGCGCCACTGCGGTGGCGGGCGCGGCGCGGCTGTGCATCCGCTCGCGCGAGGCCGCGGTGGCCAGCGCGCCCGTGCTGGCCGCGCTGCTGGCGCGCGCCTGCGAGCCGCTCAACGTGCGCGTCAACTCGCTCGTGGGGCTCAGCGACATATGCGCCAGGTACGTGTACGTGGGGACGCTGTCGCTGTCGCTGCCGGCTATAGTAGATTTTGCAACGAAGGGATAAAGAGTGTCTTATGTCATGGGCGTTATATTGAATTCTGAACGCAATGAAGAGTTCGTAGCTCTTTGCATTCAGGATTCTTGTATTAACTCCCCCGCTTCGCTCGTGAGTTAAACCTTTGACTCCCTCGCTACGCTCGCGAGTTAAGAGTCTGTCAAGCGAGTCGTGTTCCTTGAAAAAAGCGGCAAAACAAATCTTACAGGTATCAACACTTATATAGTACGCTAAAACTTGTTTTGATACTTGAATTATTTTTGTTGATAAAAAATATCTTTGGGATAAATTTGAAAAGTGCATTTCAATGTAGGTATTATAAATACCTCAAGTAAAAGATATCCGACGATCTAAAAACATGTTTTAAAATAAATGATTTGATTATTTATTAACGGCTTGATGCATTTAATCAATTCAGGTACACGTGCATAGTAGAGCCGCTGCTGGGCATAATGTGCGACTGCCTGTCGAAGGATTCGCCAATGATGTTGCGTCGCATGGCCACGCGCGAACTTACTCGTCTCCTGTTGGGAGGGTTCTTGCGTTTACGCACTCCCCTCTATTATCGGTAAGTAAATATGACCGAGCATACATACAATCAATCACAAGAACAGGAGTCAATTTCCCTTCTTTTTTTCAAGAGAATGGTCGCGAAGTAACGAGAATACTTGTGATTTTGCGCCTATTATCAATACACATAACACAATCAGTATCAAAGATGTCTGACTCACAATTTTATTCACGCCACTTTCTATGAATTCCTTACCTACTTATCCAACCTAGTTTCGACAATATTTACGCTTTATTCATTGCCCTGTAGCAGGGATGTTATGGATATGATATTTCGGATCTGGATATGGATATAGGAATAAAATTATATCGGTTTCGGATGCGGTTACTATTTACTATATGTAATTATTTCGGATTATCCGTTAGGTTCAGATAGTTTTGGTTACGGATATTAGATTGAAGTAAAATATAAACATAAATAGTATGTCGGTAATAATTTGGTTTAATTTATGGGTTTTATCTAGTCTAGGTTATCATTTGGTATTATAATCAGTCATATATTTAAGTAAATTAATTCGAAACATGTAGTTTTATTTAGACGAAAATATCCGAAACTTGTGAAACGGATATATGTTTATTTCGTATATCCGCTAGTTTCGGTTACGGTTACGGAGCTCCATAACAGCCCTGCCCTGTAGTAAAGGTGGTACTTGTGTATAGGTACTGCGCGCTGTTGGCGGATGAAGACGTGGACGTGCGGGAGCCGGCCGAGTACTACGTGACGTGCGGGCTCACCGCCGACACCATCTACCATCACTTCGTCGAGTGCGTGCTGTATTACAACCACGATGAGAAGAGTAAGTAAAGATTCAAGGTCAATAGGGACAGTGCATGAAAAACATATTAATCATTAATAAAAAATATACAAAAATATAATACTAACAGTGAAAATAGAATCAAAATTACTCGAAAAATGAAGGAGATATAATTATTTTAAACAAATACATCTGTCCCTCTCGCGAAAACGCTGTTTTCTATGGCAGCTGTATTAGACGTCATGGACGATGACGTCAGAGTATACATCGGACTTCTCTTTCTAATTGTAATCTTTAAAGATTTATAACTTCATCGCTGATGGAGGTATTTAAAAAATATTTTCATGATTGTTTAATAGAGCTAATAAGTATTTCATCTTGCAAATAAAACAATCGCATGCATATTCCCTATTGTTGCTTACCCTAATTCTTATTATTTTCATGCCAGCTGTGTATCTTATTGTGAAATTTTTGGACCACGTTTACTGTAGCATCGAAGGAGCTATTCCGATCGTCAACGGGATAGGTGAACATCACACTGGGTGTTGGATGAACCTGTAATCCTCCATTTAGCATACTAATATTATGCCACTCCTGGAATTATTTAGGAGTGGGACTGATCAGGCTGATATTTTTTTGTTATTATTTTGAAAGTCTCATGGTTATTTGTTAATAGACTACGGTGGAACATGTTGGCAAACGTACCTAACCCATAATTTAGTAAAGCTAAAATAATGATAAAATTCGAAATATTTGACGGGTATTTTTAACCGACTTTAAAAAAAGGAGGAGGTTCTCAATTCGGTTGTATTTTTTTGTTACCTCATATCTCCGACATTTATGAGCCGATTTGAAAAAATCTTGTTTTATCTGAAAGGGTATACTTCTCTATTGGTCCCATTGGCACAAAGTCAGAATCTGATGATGGCATCCCATGAAAATTGAGGGAAACCCTCAAATTTTATAAGCACATACAATGTTTTTCATAAACTTTCTAACGCAATTCAGATATTTGTGCCTGGTAATCATCATCTCATGTTGATGTTGCTGCGTATAAATTAGGATCTGATGATGAGATTTAAAATATTTGTTAAGCGAGATTTTCGCCAATTGTCAGCCGATTTGGATGATTATTTTTTTTTTTGCAATAGTATTTTCCTGGACTGGTCCTATTTCAATTTGATGAAGATCGGACGATGAACTTCGGAGGTAGGCAACGGAAATCTTCAATTAATGATAGCAAATGGATCGGGATTGCTGAAATCGCGTGTCTTTTTATTGTTTACACCAGTTCATAACATATCTTTACGCCTGTACGTTGTTAATGGGTACGCAGGTAGGTACCACTGAAAAGTGAAAAAAATAAAAAACTATTTTACAAAAAATACAACCGACTACCAAAAACAAAATACTACAAAGTAAAAAAATAACTTCGGAAGAAAGACAAGAACTTTAATTTCGGAAGTCGGTATCAAAAAACTTAAAAATAACCAAAAACACCGACTTTTTACTTTGTAGTGTTTTGTTTTTGGAAGTCGGTTGTATTTTTTGTAAAAAAGATTTTTTCGCATTTTCGTAAGTAAGGCGTCCATTACGCACTCATTCAACGAATGACTCAAGGTGAGCGATGGAATTCAATCGACATTACACACACATTCTGACTGATCGTCAGTCATACCCAAGTTTTTACGGAGAATACACGTGTTCACACAATTTAATATGGATAGATATTTATAAAAGAAAAGCCTGTATTGGAATTTTGATTGCGATGACGAGCAAAACACGTATAAAAAGAAAGTGTTGGGTGAAATATTGGCTAAAATGGGATTTTATAGCCTTGGCATCTTTAAAATATTACTTTAGAATATAATAGGTCCTTTACCTATGAAATTGCCGTTTTGTATGAAAAAAATTAAACGAATTTTTTTCATGTATTTTTTATTTGTATTAATCGAAGTAATCACCCATGCAATCAATGCATCTTTGCCAATGCAGTGGCAGTTTATTGATGCCCTTCTTAAAGAAATCAACTGGACGGGAGGCAAAAAATTCTTCAAAGGCATTTTGTACTGCCTCTCGGGTATTGAATTTTTTTCCCGCCAAGAAGTTATCCAAATTCTGGAAAAAGTAGTAGTCTGTAGGCGCAAGGTCTGGTGAGTAGGGCGGATGACGGAGAGCTTCCAACCCCAGTTCTTGCAACTTGGAGACCGTCTGCTGTGCAGTATGAGGTCGCGCGTTGTCGTGCAGGAGCAGCGGAGACGAGCGATTGACCAATTCTGGTTGGAGATGTGCCAGCTTCTCCATCATTGTGTTCAGTTCTTCACAGTACACATCTGCAGTAATGCTCACCCCGTTTGGTAAGAAGCTGTGATGAATCACACCGGCGCTAGACCACCAAACAGTGACCATCACTTTTCTAGGGATAAGTTTTCGTTTAGGGCATTGTTTAGGTGCTGAACCATGATCCAACCAACTTGCTGAGCGCTTGCGGTTATCAAACAGAATCCATTTTTCATCGCAGGTAACAATGCGGTTCAAAATTCCTTCATTTGTGTGTCTGTTGAGCAGTGCAAGGCACATCTCGACGCGTACTTCGCGCTGGCGATCATTGAGTTCGTGGGGCACCCATTTGTCAAGCTTTTTTACCTTGCCAATTTGACGCAAATGGACCAATATTGTTTTGACGCTAACGTCGAAAGCTGCTGCTAATTCAGCCGTAGATTGTGTATCATCAGCTTCCACAATCGCCTTTAATTCGTCATTGTCGACCAAAGTCTTCGGACGACCGCGAGGTTCATTTTTCAGGTCGAAATTTCCAGAACGGAAGCGAGCAAACCAATAACAGGTGGTGCGTCATACAAAAAATTAAAACTATTATTCCTAGTTTGTTTGACGTTGTAATAATAGTTTTAATTTTTTGTATGACTTATTATTTTGCGACATTTTATAATTTTGATAATTTGTAATTTGATTATTTATAATTAGGACCATTTAATACAATTTTATTTATTTATTATTTAAATTTTAATCATAGTGTGTGTGACTATTTGATAATAATTTTAATTGAGTGACTTTTTAACTATATTTTGTATGCCACAACGGCCGAACATGACTGATCTTTTTGTTTATGAACAACCTGCATTCCTTTTATGTATACTCATGTTTCTACAAATAAATGTCTTGTCTTGTCTTGCGTTGGTTTGTAGTGTTAGCTCCGTAAACGTTGTTGATGTTGCGTGCCGCTTGTGCCGCGTTGCTGCCACGACGGTATTCATATTCCATAATTACTCGAATTTTTAACGTATCCATGATGACGAAAAAGATTGAAATGCGATGAAAATGTAACACTAATCAATAAACAAATGACTACTTTTGGAAAAAAAAACATGTTTTTAAAATAAAATTAATTTGAAATTAGAATTCTTAGCCAAACAAAAATTATTTTGATTTGAAATGGCCAGTACTGCAGAACGACAATTTCATAGGTTTAATTTCATAAAGACCTAATGGGGGTGTATGGGGTCCGTTGCAATCTTAAAGACCCAAGCCAACCTCACCTGCTAGCGGTGCACCCTGCTGTCCAACGGACGAGGCTCTGGCGAACCTGGTTTCCCTCTTGTAGGGTTGTGGGGGTCAGACGGCTGGTCGCCCCACGTAAAACCAACTTCAGTCATATATGTATGGAGAGAAACAAGTTAGGTAAGGGTACTCGGTCTAGGGCGTCGCCGCATAACGACGCGCAGGCACATCGCCCTAAACCTGCGATAAGTGGGCTAGGGCTACCGTGTCAAGTACGGGCACGGCTAAAGAGGATAGTACCCAAGAAGAAGTTCCGCTTTGCCACCTGGAACATTGGCTCCCTAACCGAACGTTGCGAAGAACTCGCAGACGTACTTGCGAAGCGTCGGGTCCAGTGCGCCTTCCTTCAGGAGACGCGCTGGAAGGGAAATAAGTCACGTGACATCGGGCAGGGGTACCGGCTAGTGTACACCGGATCACCAACGGGTAGGAGCGGAGTGGCCGTGGTGCTGTCTAAGGACCTTCAGGATGGACTCCTTGAAGTAGACCGATGCAGCGACCGGTTGATGCGAGTTAGGGTGCTGTTCGAAGGGTCGGTAACGAACCTAATCAGCGCCTATGCTCCTCAGACTGGTTGCTGTGAGTCTGAAAAGGAGGCCTTCTGTGATGAGTTCGAGGACGTATTACGCGCTATCCCGAATTCCGAAGGAGTTTTGGTTGGGGGGGATCTCAACGGTCACGTAGGTCAGTTTGCTGGAGAGTATGGACGTGTTCACGGTGGTTTTGGTTATGGCCAGCTAAACGCAGAGGGAGTCAATATACTTAGCACCTGCGCTGTGTCTGACCTAGCCATCGCGAACACATTCTTTCAGAAGAAGCCCCAGCATCTTATTACGTACCGTAGTGGTGCCTACTCAACCCAAATAGATTACCTGCTGGTGCGACGGTGCCACATTGGCAAGGTTACCAACTGCAAAGTCATCCCAGGCGAAAGCCTAACGGCTCAACACCGCCTCCTTGTCCTGGACTTTGCGGTTGTACCGAAGAAGAGAGTGACCGAGAAACGCAAACCCCGCACTAAGTGGTGGTTGCTTGATGGTCCTAGGCAGTCGGACTTCATCGCGGAGGTCGAGCATCTCAAGATCAGTGCTCCGCATGAGTCCGCTCAAGAGATCTGGAGTAGGATCCATTCAGCAATCACCGGTGCGGGTAAGCGCGTCCTTGGCACTTCTCGTGGTGGCCGCACCATAGGAAAGGAGACGTGGTGGTGGGATGACGGGGTGCAGGAGGCGACTCGGAAGAAGAAGGTTTTATTTAAACAGTGGCAAGGGTCCAACTCTCCGGATGACAGGGAGGCATATGGAGCGGCTAAGCGCGCTTGCAAAAAAGCTATAGCCAGAGCCCGCAGCAAAAGTCTGGCGCCCTTATACGACAAGCTGGAAACTGCGGAGGGGCAAAAGCTTATTTTTAAGCTGGCGCGTGGCCGGCAGAAAGCTACACGGGACATTAGCAAATGTCTTTGTGTAAGGGACGCCCAGGGTAAGCTGCTCTACGATGCCCCCTCTGTTAAGGAGAGATGGTGTACATACTTCGCGGAGCTGTCTAAGAAACAGCATCCCCATAACCTTCCTCCGGAACCGCCTCCTAACCTTGGGCTTATTTCCCCTATTTCCCCCGACGAAACCCGCATTGCTCTTCGCCACATGAAGAACCGGAAAGCGGTCGGGCCTGACAATGTGCCAATTGAAGTGTGGAAGGCGATGGGCCCACATGGTGTGGACCTTCTGACGGATCTTTTTAACCGCATCCTGATCACCAAGGAAATGCCGACACACTATGAAGCTCTTCGAACGCATCATTGACACACGGCTCCGTAGCGAGTGTACTGTCTCTGAGTGTCAATATGGCTTCCGGGCGGGTAACAGCACCATGGACGCAGTGTTTGCCTTACGGAATCTGGCTGAGGCTTACAGAGAGAGAAGGAGAGCTTTGCATATGGCCTTTTTAGACCTGCAGAAGGCCTTCGACTGTATACCTCGGCAGTCCATCTGGTGGGCACTGCGCTTCAAGGGCGTTCTCGAGGCCTATATTGACATTATCAGAGACATGTACCGCGATTCCGTGTCCTCTGTCCAGACCGCTGTTGGCGAATCGAATGGCTTCCCAATATCTGTTGGCGTTCACCAAGGCTCGGCTCTTAGCCCGTTCTTGTTTAACGTAGTGCTTGATGTAGTTACGGCAAACATCCAAGATCAGCCTCCATGGCTAATGATGTATGCCGATGACATCGCCCTCGTTAATCAGAACAAAGCCCATCTTGAGCGCAAAGTCAACATTTGGAAGGACACGCTTGAAAACGGTGGTCTGAGACTAAATGTGGCGAAGACTGAGTACATGTCCTGTGGTAGCACGGATACAAACACCATCCGAATAGGTTCGGACCTGATCAGAAAGTCCGATACGTTCAGGTACCTTGGATCCGTGCTGCACGAGTCTGGCATCGTGGACGACGATGTCCAAGCACGTATTGGCGCGGCTTGGGCGAAGTGGCGCGAGGTAACGGGCGTTGTATGCGACCGCAAAATGCCTCCGAAGCTCAAGGGGCAGATATATAAATGCATCATTCGGCCTGTCCTACTGTACGGGGGCGAGTGTTGGCCAGCACTAAGCAGACACACCCAGGAGCTTCGCGTCACGGAGATGAAGATGCTGAGGTGGATGAGTGGCGTAACGCGATCCGATCGCATACGCAACTCTTACATCCGAGGTAGTCTTGGTGTCCGTGACGTGGGGGAAAAACTGCAAGAGTGTCGTCTGCGATGGTATATTATATTTTATATTTTATTAATTTTAGGAAAACTTACAGCTAATACAAAACAGTATAAAGTAACAATATGTAAAAAATGGCCATTTACAAGTTTTCACATATACTTATGTTACGTTAATAATAAAAACAATTTCACGAAAACAGCTAGCACGCTAATACACTCATTCAACGCTCAAGAAAGAAAAATGAAAAACAACGAACAACTCGAAACGGTGATCAAGTACCAAAGAAACGATCAGTCAAACTTTTTTTAACTCTTTTAACACTGCTGGTGAACAAATCAAGCTCGACATCCTGACACACCATGTTAAACGTACGACAAGCTCTAATCATGTACGAGTTCTTTCTGTAGTTTGTCTTAACCTGAGGAACATGAAGGAGACGCGATCTGCGAAGAAATGCACACGGTACACGAAGTCCGATCTTGCTTACCAGCTCAGGGACATCAGTAGATCCGTTCATAATATTAAATAAGAATGCAAGATCTGCAATTTTCCTTCGCTCATGTAGAGGCAGAAAATGGAATTTTATACACCGACTCATGTAATCAGGAAGAAATATCTTTGTATGGCCACATCATGCGCCGCCCTATGGAGTACGTTGGTCGGAGATGCATGAATATGGCTGTTCTTGAGGCTAGGCCCCGTGGTCGCTCTCGCAAGCGCTGGCTGGACGTCGTCAAGTCCGACATGAGAGCCAATGGCCTGACTGGGAAGGATGTTCAAGATCGGGCAAAGTGGAGGAAGCTAAGTAGGAAGGCGGACCCTGGCAATAGCCGGGATTAACGCCAGGCGGAAGAAGAAGAATTTCGTAAAGACCTAATATGTACTATAATTTTATCAACTTAAATAAAAATAAAAAACCCTGCCAAGTGCGACTCGGACTGGAATGAAAGAGTTCCAAACGAATTTAATTTTTGTAACATTTTCATTTATTTAAATTAATGTAAATAACACCTTTACAGCTATATATCGCCAATCCGATGAACATGTTTCATTAAACCCATAGACTTGGTATAGGTGTACGTGGGGATCGTGCGATCGATGGCCCTGTATGGGGCCCCGATCTGGGCGGCTGACCTGACGGCCGATACCATCACCGTTCTGCGAGAAGCCGTAGAGGGTGGTGGCCGTCAGATTCATCAGGGGTTATCGCACGATCCCCTACAAGGCGGCTTGCGTACTGGCCGGATCTCTGCCCTGGGACCAAACTAACGCAAGCCATTGAATCTGTTTGACAGATCGCATAAAATTCGACGACCGGCAGTTAATATACGACGTGATGCTGCAGCGCATGTCGCTCGTCCAGAAGCTGAACATCCAGTGCCGCCTGGCGCGCGAGGTGCTGGAGCACGCCGCCGAGCTCACGGACGAGGCCGACGGCGAGCTGCCGGCCGCGATCAACGCGGCGCTGCTGGACGCCATCACCCTGCTCTGCGGGCCTAGGATGAAGCTGCCCAGTAATTGTTTCTACTCTATTTTGTGCTTGCTATACCTTTAGGTACGGAAACCGACGAGAATTTGCGATGAGCTGAAGTGAAGACGGCATATCTTAGACGCCATCTGTACGAGCGAGTGAATCAACGCTTGTCGCCGTCTCGCTCTTCGTACATCACACTCGTAGACACGTTCATAGATTTGTTGTAGAATGAATTGGACGATAATATCGCCACGAGACACTCGGTCGTGGAAGTGGCGCCTTCCTATTTTATCTCTTGATATATTTTGCACCCATGCGAAGCAGGTGCGGGTAGTAAGGTAGGTATTATTTGTAATAATTTATTGGCATAATATTTGCATTATTTCTGTTACAGAAAAACCACAAAAGTCAGGCGAAATGAACGATATTGATGATTTACAAGAGCGTGTGACTACAAACATTGTGTCTCACGTAAGTTTTGTTCTCTGAATCTGATATATTCTTTGCATACGCTATCGTTAGGTCAAATCATAGAACTAACTATATTGTTACTATTGCCTTGTTATAGAAAATGAAGATACAAGTAGCAGAGGTACTGGTGCCGGCGGTGTTGCGACTGTACGCCCGCCTGAGCCCGCTCGGCGGCCAGATCAACACTTACTTGGTGCAACTTGCTAACGATCTCTTGAAAGATTACGAACAGGAGGTATGGTGACTTAGCTCTGCACTTAGCTACGTATTTTAATTATTATTCAAAATCAAGGTTTTGTATATCCATAATATTTTTTCATACGAAAAAACATAATGAAGTCTAAATTGCATAGCCACAATAAGTATAAGGCCCAGTTTTTAATACATTGTCGCCAGAACATTGACGTCTAAAAATATAATTCAGGTCTCTCGTATCGTGGGGTATCAGAATCACCTCATGTATGTTCCGTGAATTTTAATAGCTTTCGAGCTATGAATTATTTTCTGAATTTTTGAGAATTATCGACCTGACCAACTTGAAAAAACACTAAAAGTAAAAGACCTTGTCGAGATTTCTTTTTTGGAACTGAGCCTTCATGAGTTGTACTTTTATACATAAAATTATCAGCTTCATAACTGTGTTGAAAGTCGTGAAAATGTTGGCCTAAAGTGAAACATTTGAGTTACGTAAATTATGACCTAAATTTTCAACTTTAAATTAAAAATCGAAACAGATGACTTCACGGTTCCAAAGTAAGTCTCGAGAAAGCGCCAGACTTTCAGCCTTCGTAATCGTTAAAAAAGGGCTATTTTTGCTGAAATTGGCCTCCAAAGACGGCGAGGTGGAAAATTCTTAAAATTAGCCATCTGGTTAAAACTGGTGGGCGATTGCAAATAATAATAATAATAATAACTTTATTTCACAAAAAATATACAGATTTCACAATGTAAAATAAGAGAATTTAAAAGAGCTTTGGTAGTAACACAATACAGTACAATAAATCCACATGAAGTGACAGCTTCAACGTTTCAGTATCGTTTCAGCGTTAACTTGTGGTCTGGTATATCCTCAATACGAACTAATTGGTCCGTATGAACTGCCGTGCAGACTTAATGGAGTAACCTACAGAAACTTTTTGGAAAATGAACTTCCATTGTTGCTGGACGATGTGGGACAAACCATGGTGTTACAAAAAAATACAAATGACTTATGGTGTTTTTGGTTTCGTTTCTTCGATTTTTACACCGACTTCCCAAGTTTAAGCTTTTTATATATTTTGTTATGTTGTTATTTGCAAGTCGGTTGGATTTTATGGTAAAAAAAATATAATTAATACCCTTTCATTTGATATGTCACACGATACAGTATAAAAATCTTTTCTTTTTTTTTTTTTCATTTTCTTGTTTGGCCCCCAAATAACCCCCATAGTATAAACTTATTTTTCCACGGAAGGCGTCCGTGTTTGGGTCACAAAAGTCCATACTAATACCAAATTTCAACAGAATTGGTCCAGTAGATCTGGAGAAAACTGGCTGTGACAGACAGACAGACACCCAAGTGATCTTATAAGGGTTCCGTTTTTTATGGATGTTCGGAACCCTAATAAAAAAAGTTTATCAAACTGTAATGTGTGACATATCAAATGAAAGGGCTTAATGTGAGTATTTAATTATATATTTTTCATTATTAAAAAAAAACAGTTTTGAATTTATTCAAGAATTTAGACCAAAAATGACTGTTCCCCCTTATCTCCGAAACAACTAAGCGAAATTTTGACAAAAATACAGATAACGGAAAACTTATAAGAAGTCAGTAGTGTTTAAAAAACATGTTAAAAAAAATGAAATTGGTTCGCAATTCTTTGCACGCGACTCCGACTCGCACTTGGCCAGTTTTCCTGAGACTATGTAGCAGCCGCATAAGAGAATTCTCGTTCACAGATCAAAGAACTCTTCGAAGACAACGAGGAACTCTTGGAGAAAATCCAGATATTCCAGTCGACTATAGGAGTGCAGCCGACGTTCGGCAACGTGCGCAACCTAGTGACGTGCACCGCGCCACCCGAGCCTGACACGCCGCGCGCGCCGCGCCGCCCGCCGCGCACCTCCGCCGGCCCGCCGCGCAAGCGGGCGCTGCGCATCTGATGCGGCGCGCCCAGCCTAGCGAGCGCAGCGCCAACACAACCGACACGCCGCGCAAGCGGGCGCTGCGCATCTGATGCGGCGCGCCCAGCCTAGCGAGCGCAGCGCCAACATAACCGACACGCCGCGCAAGCGGGCGCTGCGCATCTGATGCGGCGCGTCCAGCCTAGCTAGCGCAGCGCCAACACAACCGACACGCCGCGCAAGCGGGCGCTGCGCATCTGATGCGGCGCGCCCAGCCTAGCGAGCGCAGCGCCAACACAACCGACACGCCGCGCAAGCGGGCGCTGCGCATCTGATGCGGCGCGCCCAGCCTAGCGAGCGCAGCGCCAACACAACCGACACGCCGCGCAAGCGGGCGCTGCGCATCTGATGCGGCGCGCCCAGCCTAGCGAGCGCAGCGCCAACATAACCGACACGCCGCGCAAGCGGGCGCTGCGCATCTGATGCGGCGCGTCCAGCCTAGCTAGCGCAGCGCCAACACAACCGACACGCCGCGCAAGCGGGCGCTGCGCATCTGATGCGGCGCGCCCAGCCTAGCGAGCGCAGCGCCAACACAACCGACACGCCGCGCAAGCGGGCGCTGCGCATCTGATGCGGCGCGCCCAGCCTAGCGAGCGCAGCGCCAACACAACCGACACGCCGCGCAAGCGGGCGCTGCGCATCTGATGCGGCGCGCCCAGCCTAGCGAGCGCAGCGCCAACACAACCGACACGCCGCGCAAGCGGGCGCTGCGCATCTGATGCGGCGCGCCCAGCCTAGCGAGCGCAGCGCCAACACAACCGACACGCCGCGCAAGCGGGCGCTGCGCATCTGATGCGGCGCGCCCAGCCTAGCGAGCGCAGCGCCAACACAACCGACACGCCGCGCAAGCGGGCGCTGCGCATCTGATGCGGCGCGCCCAGCCTAGCGAGCGCAGCGCCAACACAACCGACACGCCGCGCAAGCGGGCGCTGCGCATCTGATGCGGCGCGTCCAGCCTAGCTAGCGCAGCGCCAACACAACCGACACGCCGAGCAAGCGGGTGCTGCGCATATGATGCAGCGCGCCCAGCCTAGCGAGCGCAGCGCCAACACAATCACCACGCCGCGCGCCACCGCCGGCCCGTCGCGCAACGAGCGCTGCGCATCTGATGCGGCGAAAGTTAAACCAAAGTTGCCTCCTCTTGCTATGTTATGCAATTAAACTAATACGCCAGACATTGAAAGAAGAATTCGTGTGAATAACGAGTCCTGCCACATCAAACGGCGCGCCGCGCACCTCCGCCGGCCCGCCGTGCAAGCGGGCGCTGCGCATCTGATGCGGCGCGCCCAGCCTAGCGAGAGCAGCGCCAACGCAACCGACACGCCGCGCAAGCGGGCGCTGCGCATTTGATGCGGCGCGCCCAGCCTAGCTAGCGCAGCGCCAACACAACCGACACGCCGAGCAAGCGGGTGCTGCGCATATGATGCAGCGCGCCCAGCCTAGCGAGCGCAGCGCCAACACAATCACCACGCCGCGCGCCACCGCCGGCCCGCCGCGCAACGAGCGCTGCGCATCTGATGCGGCGAAAGTTAAACCAAAGTTGCCTCCTGTTGCTATGTTATGCAATTAAACTAATACGCCACACGTCAAAGACATTGAAAGAAGAATTCGTGTGAATAACGAGTCCTGCCACATCAAACTGTGCAAAAAGCTCATCCAATGCGCTAATAACAAACTTCAGAAACTGGACCATCAAATATACTTTGCACGACTAAAACGGCTGCTTCAGATCAGACAAAATCGCTAACATGAAACCTGCGACTGACTGCCGCATCGACTGCCCAAATTTTATTTATTTATCAATAGAACCGTCAATTGCAGAACCTACAAAATCTGGTGCGTCACAAGCTGAAGCTTAGAATCCTTTCTTTTCCGAGAATCCTTTTAATGAGAATGATTCTAATTATTCCCGATGTCCACCACAAAGGATTCTCGTTGTCCACCACAGGGGGAATACAAAGCTTTATAACGTCACCACTGGTGGAGAGTGACACGGATTTTTCTGGTAGAGAATGTCTTGTTGCATTAAGTCCGCCTATGTACCACTATTGTACATGAAGTGAAATAAATAAATAAATTTTTAAACACTCCCTATGGCCACCTCTGGGGGACAATGGCACAACTTTTGATCCAATTCCCTCTAGCCATCAATATTTTTTTTTAACGGGCTTATCGTTTATCTTAACTAGTATCTAACAAGCTAGCTATCTTCGGATACCTTTGACCATGCAATATCTTCACGGATCATTCAATAATGTTTGTAAAAATGCGGTTAAAATAACACGGCAAGTAGGTATTCAATGCTATGAGTATTGATTGTGTCTTTATATGGCCTTAATAGATAGTGTTTTACTATTGTTAAAATGCTAGATGGGCGTAATTGACTATTATTTGATCCAAGATAAATAAATATACAGAGTTGATACGACAGATGGCATTACGAGGCATCGTTTAACACTTTAATTACACACACACACAACCAAAGTTTAATTACGTGTCCTACCCATAAAAAACAGTCAATCACAAAAGAAAAATCACTAATACTAAATAATAATAATTCCAAGTTACGTGTCCTGTCACAATAAAAATAAGAACTTATTTAGTGTCCTATCACAACAACAAAACAAAACCACAATTATTGTCAGCGCGCGATGTTGACAAATCGTACGTTCCGAAAGGACAGCGTCGGCGCACTGAAAAAACAACTTTTTTAGAGGCCCCACTTACCGATCGCAAAACTAGGATGCAAGAAACTGACCTATTTCTGTTTCTTTCACTCACGCTATGTTTGTCGCTCTCGTAGTGAAAGAGCAAGTGTGTGTGTATTTAAATTTATTGCTTCCTTGTATGCATTGCCAATTTTTAGTCAATGTACTTGCGACATGCGTCAGAGCGGCAACAACGCATCGTAGATTTATCGTTGTAAGGTGCATGACCTATGCTTAGACATATGCTTATGCTTAGCTGTTAGAAAAGGTACATCGTGTTCAAACGGTGCAAAAACTTTAAAAATCATTTGCGACTAAACTACTGCTAATATTTAATGGGTATAATTTAGACGGTCACCAAAAATAATATTTTTAAGACTCTAAGCCTGGGCACCAAAATGGATCAATGGTCACCAAATTCTATCCAACTCAACTGTGATTGCCATAAAATGTAGGCTTGGGGTTACAAACTGGATAAAATAGGTTAGGTTAGGTTAGAATTGTGACCAACCGCGCGCGAGCCGAGCGAGCGAAGCGAGCGGTGCCGCGGCAGCGGCCGGCGAGCGCTACTTCTCGAATATTATTTGGTGACCATTTATCTGTTTTGGTAACCGTTTAGAACTTTTTTGGTAGTAAAATAAGTACTTTTTTGGGCGGTGTTTAAACACAAGCCATATTTAATTGATTTTTGGTACAGAGCTTGAAAATGGTACCTAGTATAGGCAGTTTAAAGGAAAGCCCCTCTGTCGTATCAACGTTGTATAAATCCTGGAGATATAGAAAAATGACGACGTGTAGAACTCTAGATTGTCGTTTTTTCTTTATTTATTGCCGATTCCCGAACAATTCCGTCTTTAATGTTTTAGGTGTCATCTCCAAGGGAAAGAAGCGGATATAGTCTCGCCTGAACATCGAATTCAATAGAAATGAATGGGAAAATTTTACAGTTTCGGATATAGCTAGAAGTGCTGGCGTCTGTACATGATTAGTTGCCTCGCCTAGGTAAATGTTGTAACTTGATTTGTACTCACAACGCCAGCCACCACGAATATGAACGTCCACACATTGCAAAGCATACGATAAGCGCCCGTGCGCTGCGCATGCCTCGCAATGTCTGTATCCACCTTTTCGTATTTAGTTGTAATTTGTTGTGCAATAAATCCGTTTAGAATTTATTCTAGTAAATAAGAATATACTTAATTAGTTCCTAGCGAATAATAGTTCCTTCGAATAATAGCTCTAATAAACACTTACTTGATACGTTATTTTGTAGGTTATATAACTAACTACAAGATATGTGCTAAGTATCCTGTAAGTTATTTGAACGTTTACTAACTGAATGTTTAACCAAGTTAAATATAAAAAAAATATCTGTAAAATCTGAACTTGGTCCTCTTAACGAGATAATCGAAAAAGCCGGCCAAGTGCGAGTCGAACTCTCACACGAAGGGTTTCGCACCATAAACATTAATTTTTATTATTTGTAGTTATAGCAGCACTCGATAAAAAAAAAGAAACTAAACCTAAGCCACAGACAAACACAGATACACTCGTTAAACTTATAACATCCCCCTTTTTGGGCGGGGATTAAAATACTGGTATTCAACTGCATTCGGTATTACTGGAAGCCGATTCCGACGCGGTTGGAAAAAGACTAGGCATAGCGATTCGGTAAGTATAGTTCATATTTTATAAGGCACCGCTTCAATCTGTGCGCATTACCCTAGCAAAATGTTTTGCTTTAGAGAGGTGACAATAATTAGTGTATCATGAGAAGCAATTTGTTCACTAAAAGCAAAATTTGTTCAAATTATAGGTAGGTATTCATGTATTTGGTTTCGGCCTGAAACGAATTTTTGAACGGTTTTGCCAGGGTATCGTTTCAAACGTAACTTCAGCAAAATCTGTTTTTCCCAAATAACTTTAAAACTACAATTTAAACAAATTTTGCTTTTTAACCGACTTCTTCAAAAAGGAGGAGGTTCTATGTTCGGCTGTATGTATCTTTTTTTTTTGTATGTTCACCGATTTCTCCGCCAATTCTTGACCGATTTTAACTTAGTCAGAATCTGATGATGGGATCCCATGAAAATCGAGGGAAACCCTCAAATTTTATAAGCACATACACTGTTTTTCATTAACTTTCTAACGCAATTCAGATATTTGTGCCTGGTAATCATCATCTCATGTTGCCGAGCTGATGATGGAAGGTATAAAGTCAGGATCTGATGATGTGATCCCATGAAAAATGTTTGTTCAGCGATATTTTCGCCAATTGTTAACCTATTTGGATGATTCTTTTTTGTTTGGAAGAGTATTTTCTCGGACTGGTCCCATTTAAATTTGGTGAAGAAGATCTGATGATGAACTTCGGAGGTAGGCAACGGAACTCTTCAATAAATGATAGCTAATGGATTGGGATTTCTGTAATCGCATCTGTTGATTGGTTACACCAGTTCATAACATAACATCACGCCGGCTTGGTATTAGTGGTACGCAAGTACCACCAAAAAGTGAAAAATAAAAAAAAACTTTTTTACAAAAAAATAAAACCGACTTCCAAAAACAGAACACTACAAAGTAAAAAATTACTTTAATTTCGGAAGTCGGTGTTTAAAACCGAAAAAAAAAACAAAAACAAAACACTACTTTGTACTGTTTTGTTTTTGGAAGTCGGTTTTTTTAGTGACCAAATTGCTCCTCATGATACACTAATTATTTGTTATAGTGTCACCTGTCTAAAACAAAACATTTTGCTAAACATTAAGACAGAAAAAAAATCCTGTTGGAGAAAATTATTTTTTGGTATCTTTATTGTTCTTAGAACAATTACTTTTTTTTTTTCAAAATTATTAAATGTGTAGATGAAGAAGTTTTTGTCATTCCGTCTTTAACATGTATCTAAATTTTTGATTAAAGATTTGATAAAAGACGTGTAGTATTTATTCCGTTTATTATTTTGGCGTCCCAATTTTCTAGAATGGTAAAAGAACATTCCAGCAACAAACTCCAGAAATATCCAGCTCCAAAAACAGAACACAATTTTACAGTTGGGTCCACCCACACAAAGGATATTCTCCTAACTTGTTCCTAATCTTGGCGTGCCGTTAAAATAGCCTCGCAATGTTTATAATCACAGGAAATTATGCCAATTAGCTTTTATGATCACCGCTATCGTACCACCACTACTTTGGTATGGAAAATAATAACAGGGTCGTTTGTGCATTCACTAGTATTCAATTCGTTTTCGTATTTCGCTTCAGTAATTCTATGTACCTATATGTTGGTCGCAATAAAAACACGAATACGATTCAAAACGAGTGCACAAACGCCTTTAGTGTGCCCGTTTACGGAGTCGCGGGGCCCGCACTAAATTCAAACATGGCGTTGTATGGGAGCGTTTACGGAGAAGCGATTTTAGACGCGAAAGCTTCAAATTCAGGCGGAGCCCGCGGCGAATGCCCACTGGCCCCAAGGAAGGCCAGCAACGACTTGGTGTTACTAACTGCGACGGCTGGGTATCGCCATAAGTTTGCCGCGTGTGTTGATGTAGCCGTAAACGGGAAATCGTCCGACGCCACGCTGCACGCAACGCCCGACACACCGCGTCTCCGTAAACGAGCACTTAGGGTTATACACGCGGCGTTTTGTTAGTGTTTTTTGCGTAGTAAAGGGATGAAGTAGTTTTCCTTGTTTTTAATTCACTAAATCATAACTATTGACGCTAACTACTCAAGGCTAGACGAAAAGCAGTAGCAGTAGACTTAGTACTGCTACTAGCAACCAAAGTAAATTTAAACTTTCTCTTTCATTTAATTAATTATGCGTGTGTACAAGAATAACAATATTATTAATAAGGCTTCAAAACTTAATAAATTATACAACATTGCTCAAATTTAACTTAACTACTAAATCACTCTCATTTTCTATTTTAATCTCTTTACCAAACGTTTTCTTTAACAACAAGTCAATAGCAGCTTCCTCTGAAAAAAAAAAAAAAAGAAAACATTGGTATAATTAGGACGTAGCTATGTCAATATATATCGTAAAGGCATCAGCTTTATTGTAAAATAAACGAGATAAAGCGAAAAACTGGCTAACTGTTACGTAGTTGAGTCGTCTAGAAAACCATGAAAATTAAACCTACGAAAACAAACTAGCTATAAGCGGCCTAATAACCATGAAAATCATGAATTTGCTGTAACTCCTGGCCCTAATAAGTAGGTAAGTATCGTTCAGAGTTTGCACCTAGTTTTTCACGAACTAGACGTTGCATTTTCAACACTCGCCTCAGCGCCAAGGCTTTATGCCCAACAGTGGAATAATACGAGTATTAACATATTGCAGTGTTATTCAACGTCTACGCGTAGTCATCATTAATTAACCGACTTCAAAAAAAGGAGGAGGTTCTCAATTCGGTACGTATTTTTTTTTTCATGTTTAAACACCAACACCCACATTGCTAACATTGCAAATGACCAACAACGCTCGAACTTTAAGGAATGTATTTTCAAAAACTTTTAAGCAAGATTGCACGATTTTCTCTCGGCTTTAAGTTGTGACTGAAATTAGAAATGTTCATCAAGTAGACTTTCAATAGAACTCATCGTTCTGAAATAAGCTTGAAAAGGAAGATATCAATTTGGAAATATGGATTTGAAAAAAAAAAATGTATTCGAGAACAGATTAGAATTAATTTCACAGTATTTGAGTTGAAATTAACTTACCTGTAACTTTTATAGCCAGTAATTGATGAACAATATGTCGTGCAGTAGTTTTAAACAAGTCACGACTGCTTATTTTTTTCTTCTTGTAGTATGGCATTAGCAGTTTAACTACAAGTCCTGCAAGATCTACTTTTTCAGTTTTCTTTCCTGTAGTCTCACTCTTTGCATTCGCGTCACTTTTGCTCCTATGTTTACTTTCTTTACGATGTGATTTATCTGTTTTATGTTTCTCGCTTTTACTTTCTTTCGTCCTTCTTTCATCTTTTACTTTTTTTCTTAGACTAAGTTTGTTTTTAGCTATATTTTTATCTTTGTCCTTATGCTTAGGTGGTTTGGGGGAAGAATTTATGGTAACTAGTGCTTCGATTTGCTCGACATCAGGGAGATTTTCAGGAGGTGCTGGTTCAGGTGGCAGATCTTTAAACATTTGTAATTTTTCCAAAACAGCGTCAGCTTCCAAACTTAACTTACGAGCTTTGTTAAAATTTGCGTCATCAGTTTCTATGAGCTGTAAAGAACAGTTAGATTTATTTTCTTCAAAAGATCCATCATGGTTGTTTTTTGTTTCACATGAGTCAATCGTGTTTTTATTGACATGCTCAGCTTTAATTTCACTAAGTATGAACGTATCTTCAGCACTTTTGTTTATCGTTGAATCAGTACCATCATCAATTATTAATTCTTTTTCAGATTCTCCATCTGACTGACCAAATAAAGTTGTTGATTCTGTAGAAGTTTCGTGCCTTTGGTTTTGTTTGTTCGTATCCTTAGCACTATTTTTCTTGGAGTGTTTCTTTTTGCGATCACTTTTATCAGAATTAGATTTTTTTATTTTTTTAGATGGTCTAGTTTCGCCATCACTATCTGAAGATTCTCCAAAGAGAGCTTTGATTTTTCGTTTTGAAGGAGGTTTACTTTTGTGTGCTTTAAGATCTATTTCATTTTTCATTTTATTTTGATCATTTCGCTTTTCATTATCTTCAACACTTTTTTCATTGTCAAGTTTACAAATTTCTTTATTCTTATTTGGTATTCCCTGTAATGTTATATTTATGACAAATGTTTTTGACCCTTTACTAGAAGTGTGTTTGCTATCTTTTGACGCGTCATGGTCATCAACAGTTTGATTATCTTCATCGGTATTCACAACTTCATCATTTATATCTTTTAATTTTAGCGTAGTATCATTACTATTTATGTGACATTCATTGTTGTCACTACTTTTGCTGTCTTCGTTATTGTCATCAATAACAAGACCACGACCATCATCGTCACTTTCATGTGGAGTATGATCAGGAGTAGCCTCTGATGATTTTTTAAAAAAGCTTTTTAATTTCGTTTGTGTTAATGGGTCCCTTCTGAAAGAATTTGCTTTTCTTTTCGATTCTTTGTCAGCTTTGGATAACTGTCGTTCTTCATTTTTAAAATCCATATCTAATTGAAAAATAAATAACAATGACTATATATAATACGATCATGAGTTTAATTTTATTGATTTTATCAAGTTGTGGCTGACTTCGGGAGTTTGGGATGTAGCTCGACTCAGCTCAAGCTGTCTAGAATGGCGAATCAGGGTTGGTTAGGAGTAATTGAATGGTCTTATATTACTTCATGGAACGAATTAACCATCTTTGCCACATTCACCATTTTAGCAACCTGGGCTAAACAGTCCTTTCATAGTTACTAATGTTACCTCAACCAGGAATGAGAATAAAGATGATGAAAAATAAGAGACAAAAGACAGCAGCTGACAGCCCACAAAATGTGTATATTCCCTACAATAATAATAATATATTAATGATTATTTAGTATATAAATATAATATTATCAATCTAGCTTACCTAATTGTGATGCTGTAATAAAACCATTGCAGTTATTGCTTCTTTTTTGCTCAAATTCTTTAACAAATTCATTGAGTGTATTGCTTTTCTTTGGATCAAACGTTTTTAACTGAGGATAAATTTGATCTTTACACGCTTTAACGGCTGAAATCTGATAACAAAACATTTTTATCAAACAATGTAATTATAATACAATACTAACGTTAATGTATCGGACTGTAAAACGCCTCACCAATTTGGACATCGCTCGCCTGTATAAACTGATAACCGTGCTACTGGAAAATGCCTCGTATTCCAATTCTATAGCGCACTGTTCTATGTTGTGTCTCGACAAGGGCTTGTCAATTTGGTCTAGATCTTTCGTGCTTTGAAAGTTGTTATTTAGAGCGTCGTTTAGTAGCGTAAGATAGCCATCGCGGCTTGATACAGATAATCCGTTTACCTGAAATAAAGTGTATGGTTATAAATTCATTGCTGAAATCACTTAGTAGAATGTTTATCCTGTGCTTCTTATTAGTTGTTCAATAAACATATAATAAATAAAAATACCCTCAGTAAATGCAGGGGCGTAACTAGAGGAAATGGCGCCTAGGGCACGCATCATTGTTGCACCCCTTCGTAAATTTTCTACTCCGACCACTGACCAAATAAATTATCCGCCTAAATAAAAACATCTTAAATCATACATAACGAAGATGGAATACCAACCTACATAATTTTAATTACTTTTTATGACGAAAGTAAGTAAAACCTTTAAATTTAAAAATCGCCATTCGCACGCCGTCTCGGATAATTTAATCATAAATAAATAAGTGGGTCTTTTTGATTCATATTAGAGAAAGCTTAGACGCCGTAGAATTCAAGAGCGAGCGAAGCGAGCTCGAAATTTTTTTACCCTACCTCGAATAGGTTTGATTATGTTACACAGAACAGTCAGGTAAAAGAGGTCTTTTAAGTGTTTTCTTACCATTCATACTTATGTAAATAGAAGAAACGATTTTGATTAACCCAGGAAAGCTCAAGAACCTAAGACAGTGTAGAATGCAAGAGCGAGCGAAGCAAGCTCGAAAATATTCCTTCTAGAATATACCAGTCAGAAGACGGGGTGTCTTCGTATAACTATAGGAATCCCTCAATTCTTAACATTTATTTTCAGATTTTCTAAATCGTCGCAGTCGTCAGTGCCGTAACACAAAGTTCTATCACATCTAGAAGAAACCCAAACCTGGACGTCAGTTTACGCACCGGGGCGTGCAACTCTCATTTGCTCTCGCTGATTTGAAATCACGAAATAAATAAAATAAATAGAACAGTATGATTTCGTACTGTTATATTTATTTAAAAATCTAAATCTACTATAAAGCATTTGCTTCGTGGTTTTGGTTTTTTTTTAATTTCATTATTGGCGATTTTGCGCCCCCTTTCGATAGGCGCCCAGGGTTCGTGCCCTACTTGCCATACCTTAGTTACGCCACTGAGTAGTAAATGTATTTACATTGAATGTAGATACATAGGAAAGTATGTGAGTTGTTACACATTACTGTTAGATATTTGTGTTTTATATAGTGTTGCCTGATCCTATTGGTTGGTATAAAAGGAAGGTAATATGTACGTCTAAAATACCTACTTTATTGCCTGTACTCTCAGCTGCTTTGCATTTTGAATATTTGGCAGATTCAGCCTCATTATTTGATTTCTTGTCTTCACTGCGTTTTTTTCTATTGGCAAACTCCTGCATTATGAGAGATTTAGTTTCTTGGGCGATACGACGCCGGTTGCTTTCACCGTCTGATTCATCGCTGTCATCTCCGCCGTAATAAGATTCGGATTCTCTGCAATAGCAATAAAATGTATGTTACGCTATGTAATGTAAAACACAATAGGGATATTCCCTATTGTGTTTTACATTTTTTTGCATGCGATTTTTTTATTTGCAAAATGAATTATTTATTAGCTCAAGTAAACAATGTTTTTTTTTTTTTTAATACCTTCATCAGCGATGAAGTTATAATGCTTCAAAGATTACGATTAGAAAGAGTAGTCCAATGTAAACTTTGACGTCATCGTCTGACGCCTAAACAGCTGCCATAGAAAACAGCGTTTTCGCGAGAGGGACAGATACTATTTATTTAAAATAATTATAATTATCTTCTTCGTCTATCGAGTAATTTTGAGTCTATTTTCACATTTAGTATTATATTTTTCTATATTTTTAGATAAACTGTATAGATGATAAATATGTTTTTCATGCATATTTTATGTGGGGAATACCAAAATTCGATCTTGTTCACTCATGGTTCAAAAATACCAGTAAATCATATGCTGCGGCTGCCCCAAGTGGGCAAGGTTGGGGTAACAAATCAAAGGACAAGTATGTCACTTGAGTAGTGAGTGATAACATGATAAGGAAACGAATAATCATGAAAAGGCAATAACTTTTTTTGTCCTTGTCGGCCTTCTCCGTAGAGGTCTGCGGAGTCCTGGTGCACGACGAGCCCGCCGGAGCGCAGCTGCGCGGACGACGCGCGGCGCTGGTGCTGCTCCAGCGCGCGCCGCACGCTGCGCTCGTCGGCGCACACGTCGCAGCGCGCGTCGCACCGAGGGACCTCCTCGCCGAAGTACTCCGCGAACACTTTGTGCCGGCACCTGAGTACAAATTTCCTATAATCTTTTTTCTAAACTAATTTAACTTGACACTCTTCAAGCTAACCTGAGGCCTAGAACTTACTTGATAGTTTCACAGTATTTCACCATAATTTCAAAGCTCTTAAATGCCGTTTTACACCGATTCTTTTCTTCTGGTGTTTTTGCTCGTCCTACTTCCTTTTTCAGTAAAAAGTCAACTGCATTCCGTTCACTGCGGCAGTAGTAAATACGGCAAAAAGCTGGCTTGCCATCACGACCAGCTCTACCAGATTCCTGTTTTAATGATAATTATGGATTCATTATTAAATATTTAAGTTGGGGGTGCTACACCGTTTTTTTTGTCTTAACGCACCAGGTACCCTTAAAACCTCTTTCAAGTTACATGTTCCCTGACTCATTTCGTTGTTAAGAATGATGTTATTTTCTGGGATTTCTAGAAAAAAAAAAAAATGGCCAGGTGCGAGTCGCACTCGCGTGCAAAGGGCTCCGAACAATTTTTTTTTTACACTATAGACTTAAAGATTTTACTGTAATCTTAAGGTCTATTATCTCCATTTTTTTATTGATTTTATTCTCAGTAGTTTCGGAGATAAGGGGGGAGTGGTCACTTTTCGCCTAATTTCTTGAATAACTTCAAAACCATTTATTTTTAAAATTATGAAAAAAATATAATTAAAACCCTCACAATAAGCCTTATCATTTAATATGTCACACGATATTGTTCAAAAATCTTTTTTATATAATTTTCTAGTTTGACCCCCAAAAGTCCAAACCAAAAAAAACAAACAAACAAACTAAAAAACAAACTAAAAATTTAATAATTTACGTGACACATCCGTTTTTGGGTCACAAAAGCCCATAAGTGTAACAAATTTCAACAGAATCGGTCCAGTGGATCTGGAGAAAACTGGCTGTGACAGACGGAAAGACAGACAGACAGACACCCGAGTGTTCTTATAAGGGTTCCGTTTTTTGTTCGAAACCCTAAAAACAACATCTCAAATCTCTTTTTCATCAATTCGGATGAAAGAGTTGTGTGAGAGTGTTCATTCCAAAATGGTCTCATTTAAATTTCTTAAGAATCTGATGAAGAACTTCGAAGAGAGACAGTTAAATTTTCATGGATTGGTTGGAATGTTTTTGAAAAAAGTATGTGAAATTTTTCACTTTTTTGTGAAAAATAAAAATATTTTTTACAAAAAATCCGACTTCCAAGTAAAAATCACTACAAAGTGCAAAATAACTTTAACTTTGGATGTACTTTGCAGTGGTTTTTTACTTATTAGTTGGTTGTATTTTTTTTTTGTAAAAAGATTTTTATTAATGTTGCATTTTCAAAGCATAAACCCTAAAATTCCGATGGGTATGTATGGGATTTGCTCATCCCGTTACCTAGCGCCTTTAGGCAGCAAGCATTAGCAGTATTATTGTTATTTATATTCAATGGAAACTGTCTTATAATATCTTACCTGATAGTAAGCAGCAACATTCTGTGCTATACCCCAGTGCGCGACGGCGCGCACGCTCGCCTTGTCGACGCCCATGCCGAACGAAACTGTGGCACACACGCATGGCACCTCGCCGCGTGACCATCTCTCTTGTACTGATATGCGGTCACCTGATTTCATACCTGAAATAACAGTGAAACTTAAAAAACGTAATTTTAAATAATTTGTTAACAAGAAATATTCAACTCATTAGTCATACATAATATATAAAAAATACCACACACCTAATAGTATTAAAATAGTATAAGCATTTGCAAAGCATACCTCCGTGATAAGCTAAAGACATTAGACCCCTTTTAGTTAGCATGTTAGCTAAATCTTCAGTTTGTTCTCGGGTTCGACAATAAACAATAACAGCATTTTTATCTTTCTGAAATATGGTATAAGTAGGTACAGTTAAACACATTAAAACATGTGCTAATTTAGATACAATTTTACAATAAAAATATGTTATAACTAGGTACTAACTGGTTTCACATTTTCATCCTCCTTCAGGCTTTTCTTTAAGAACTCTATTAAATGGCCCACTTCATCATCTATACAGTTTTGATACATTACATCATAAAATAAATTTCTTCTGAAACTTGGTGTTTTGTATTGTGCCACAGGTAGCAACAGTTTGAGATTAGAGAGAATATCTTTTGCCACTTCTGCACTTGCAGTAGCTGTGAGGGCAACCCATGGTACACTTTTATACTGCTCTCTGAGATTACCTAACTTCAAATAATCAGGCCTGAAGTCATGGCCCCACTCGCTCACACAATGAGCTTCATCCACAACTACATAAGACACTTTCTTGTATTTGACCAGATGCTCCATAAGAGACTTAAATGTGCCAGTTGCAGCCTGTTCAGGTGTGACATATAAAAACCTAGTATTAGGTTTCATACTCCTTAAATCATTAAGAACTCTCTCTCTGTCTTTTGATGTCATTTTAGAGTTTATAGACTCTGCAGTTATTTTTATTTTAGAGAGGTGATCAATTTGGTCTTTGATAAGAGCCAATAGTGGAGAAAATACAATTGCAACTTTGTTGTCCTGCAACATTGCTGGCAGTTGGAAGCACAGAGACTTTCCAGAGCCTGTTGGCATTGATACATACACATCATGAACACCTGAAATCATACAAGATGGATGAAGAAAAAGGATCCCCGATACCAACAAGAAGCCTAAATATTAACAAAAGTGTATTTATGAGACATATGAGATCCTTTCTAGCCAAGAAATGTAAAAGTTATAGGTGAGTCAAGATGAGGTAAAATTGACTAAATGATTCTTACTGTTTGTCTGTCGCGCTTTCACGCCAAAACTACTGAACCGATTTAAATGAAATGTACACAGATAGTCTAGAGCCTGATAAATGACATAGGCTGCTCTTTATCCCGGGAGTATATCCCTTAGGTACCACGCGGGCGAAGCCGCTGGCAGAAGCTGGTCTTGGATATTATAAATGGACTAGAACTTCGTTGATAATTTAAGTGAATTGGTATCCATTCAACTGCTTTAGGTCGCATATTGCGTTTCCTTGTTAAAGTAGCACTATTTTTATGATATCGATATAATGCATGATGAACAGCTGATTTTATATTGCTAAACTCACACTTCTTACCTCTTGCTATTGCTCTAACCGCTCGCTCTTGAAGTTCACTTTTGAACTTGCGATGTCCAAAACATTGAAACATTTTTTCTGTTACGTTGTCCATTTTGAAAGCTGTTTTTGCACTTTAAATACCAGCAAAATTATGGAACCCAAGTTGTGAAAACTTTTAATCGTGATAAGTCTGGTGGCATATTAGTTCTATAAAATAAAGGTATATTTTACTATAAATAAAGAATAAAAACAACCTCGAATTTTTTGATATCTAAATACGACATTAGTGGTACCGATTGACAACGATGACTTTGACATCAGAGTTGACATTGACAACTTTCATAACCATAGACAATCAATTTTCTTTGGAGTCGAGGGAAGAGGTTGTTGAAAATCATGTTTGTATCAAACTAGTCTATTCCCAGTGACAGGGAGCGTGCAGAAACTATAGGTGGCAGCACTGAAATATCACTGTCAAGTATGTTTCAAGTAAAAAATTCGAAATAGCTCCGCTAGATGGCAGTCTTCTTCACGCATGTTCCCATAAACTGAGCGTGCAGGAACCACAGATGGCAGCACAGAAGCGTCAATGTCAAGTATTCTGACTCTTAAAACTTCGAATATGCAACACTAGGTGGCATCGTCAACGCCGTGCACGGTCCGTATTCTTGGTAAAAAAAAAATGTCTTGATCGTTCAATGATCTTTATCTTCGTGAAACTCTTGCACGACAATATTAAATATTAAAACCAAGTTCATAGGAGTGACTAGGGTTGCGAAACGTACCTACTCTAATATCCCCACCCCGGCTTCGCTCACCATGACACATAGGTAATTATAGATTTTCGCCAAAAAAGAAGCTTAAAACAAACTCCACTGTCCTATCTATCTTTATACCTATCAAATTTCATCAAAATCATTACAGAAATACCAAGCTTAGGGATTGAATTTATAGAACTAGACTAGAGGTATGCAGAACAGGGTGTGAAGTCAAGGGAGTGTGAAGAAAAGGAAGGATTCTCCGACCAGACGGTTGTTGTGTCCGATGGGCAACTACCCGATAATTGATGTTCAAATCGCACGGAGAACTCTAACATCGCGATGCAGGATTTCGTTAGTAATTCGCTGCAGGCGGAATAGATTTCGTTGTGTTTCTTTTTGCTGCCGTAAAAATTTCGCCTCGTTGGTTTTTCTTGTGGCGGTATTGATGCCGCTACAAGTAGGTACTTCAGAGATCACCTTTTTCAAACATAAAAACGATTTTTCTTACAATATGAGGTAAGGGGCCATCCATAAATTGTCACTTATTTAAGACTCCGCCTCTAGTGTGACGTCACTTATTTTGTAATTTTACATATTAATGTATCTTTATTTTTTTGTATCTTTAGTTTACACTTATTTCTGCAACATTTTTTAGAGTTGTGGTTGTCTTTAAATGTTGCAGCACTAAAATATTTTTTTTTTTTTCGCCTATAGAGGTATTGTCCCACTGTTAGGCAAACTTCTCCACCAATGCATTCCATCGCTCCTTGTACCGCATGAAAGCTACAGGAGTCGTAAAACATACTAATGAAAAAAAAAATCTGCAAATTCACTTGTCATATTTAATTTTGGCTGAATTTTGAGGTTCAGCTAAAATAAATGATATATTTTATTTGCAAATAGGTTATAAGAAACTCTTTTACATTTCAATATTTTTTTGTCATATTAATCAAGATGAGGCTGGAGTTTCCTAGATGACTACCCTGAGAAGAAACACCGAAACAAAGTCAGAGGTCTCTTTTAAAGGCCATACAATCTCCCGTAACATATGAAAACCATGTAGGTTAACGTCTCAGGTGTCCTTTTGAGGAACGCACCACGCAGGTTTGAATGGACCTGGTCCAGACAGTGCAAGCATTTGTCAGTTTTCGTGCAGCTCAACTCGAGAACTTCGAGGAGCTCAACGAACCGACGAACAATACCAAAATAAGGACATTTACCACCACCCAAATGTACTTACTTTGGTATCACTCAAACTGCCCGACAGTCATCAAATCAACCCTTAAAAATAACGACCTAGTCCTCACACTTACAATACCTACATCATTTTTGTAAGAACAATGCAGATTAGTGTCCGAGGTGGTCTTTAGAAGAAAAATAATCCACTAAGTCTCCATTCCTAATAAAAATAATACTTTTAATGTTATTAAAATATGACTAGTTAAGCGACACCTGATGGGACTTCACATTAGGTGGCACCGTTATTTCGCCGCGAAACTGAATGTTCCTTAACTGACAACGATAAAATGCCAATTTTCTATATAAAGGCGATTTTATACTTCAAACATAAGTTTGTTGATTATTAAAAATCGACGAGGGCTTACCGCAAAGTTCATTAGATTGTGTTTAGACTTTGCGCTTAATATGAGCTTTATTCACTTTCAAAAAGGTTTATTTATAAAAAGTATGCAACGCTAACTTGACAAAGTAGGCCTTTAGTAGCAGTTTTTTGGTACTATAGTAGATATACTCGTATTATCAGGATTATGTAGGTATAATTTTATTTAATCATATTAATCTTATTATATGACAGGTGTTTGCTGGGTTACCTCGTAACCCATATCGTACTAGGGGTAGGTACTAGGGGTTTTTAATTATTAGTAGGAAAAAGTAAAAATACTCTCAGTAGAACGGAATATTTTTAATATTAAAAAAATATTTACTTACAATAATATCTATCATTAGGTATATGTAATTTTCGTATTTTTAATTTACCATTAATTTAGAAATAGCCCAACAAAAAAAAACCACTCTCTAAACTAAAGAGCAAGTGAAATCAAAACACTTTTTTTTTGCCACAGAGTAGGTCCATAATTTTTTATAAATGCGAAAACTACGCATACCTTTCAATATAAATTACAATATCACAAGAATCGACTTAATTTTTTATTATTTTAAATCAAGATAATCGATTTAAATTCTGATATGGGTTAAACATATGACGTAAATACATTTTTTCATATCTTAAAAGAATATCTTATAATAGTCGTCATAACCCAGGCTACTAGGGCTAGTCTTTTATAATGAAACAACTAACTGGAGACTTGCGGTCGCCAGATGCGGCCACCCGGGCACTGTTTTGAAGACTGTGTGAAGACTGTGTGTCGACGTTTTGCGTGCGATGATTTGCTCGTTGTCGAAACACTGGAAGACTGCGTAATACTCATCCATAACCTCTATACAACGTACCATTCTGCGAGCAATAACGATAGTCGATCAGTAAACAATGTATGAGTTACCGAATTTTTTTTTTCTTCTACTCGCACTGCTGTAATATAATTAAAAATGAGATTTATTGTTCTCATGTGAGTGACGATTCGCGTCATTAAGATGAGAAATAAACTTCTTTAAACCGAAATGTCACGTGGTAAATTAATCACAGTTTTTAGCAAATCGACAATCGTTATCGCCGATAGGATTCCACTTTGTCTAGAGGCCGTTGCACATGAGGTTCGCCGCCTTGCCGCATACAGTACAAGCGCGAAAATCGCCTTGTCTAGACAAGCTCATAATACTGTTCGCTAAGTTCAATGCATTCACAGCGTATTTAATTGCGATTGCAGCCATAAGTTAGACGTTGAGTCATGGCTGTCTCTAGTTGCCTAGGATGCGACGGTACAGATAAATCAATATTTTTTGCTAACCCACATAAGCACATGCGCTTTTTAAACGTGATTTTTTTTCTATCGCGCATATCAACACGGCATTCAAAATGCAACTTAACGCGCTGGGATGTTCTCTTTTGGATTCTCAACGCAAAAAGCGCCTATAAATGCGATAGTGGGCTAACTCAAACGAAAACAATCTCATATGATAGCTTTAAGTGACGCATTCATAACAAGGGCGTTACTTAAATATACAAAACAAAAATACTTTTGCTTATTGTACACTAACAACACTAATACTTTCTTCAAATTATAATTCTTATTAAACAAGACTTATCATTGCCTTTGCGACTAGACTAATCTTTCGGTCTAGAACTACTCAACAATATTAAAATACATGTGAGGTCATAAGAAATAGTAACACATTGGCATTTTAACGAAACACGTCTTGATCGTCTATTTATAATGTAATAATGAATCATAGCACACTTAAACCTGCTGTCACCGCATTTTCAAGCAATGAAGTCCCCCGATTTCTAAATTAAGAATTTGTAACTGAGTAACTCTTAAATTTTACTTTACCCTGAAAAGATGTCAAACTTCGGCATTCAAGTAAGACTTGATACGTTCTTAAATCTAAATACTAAATATAGAAATCTGCCATTGTCCCGGTATTAAAATGGTCAAAACTTCCCAACATTTCGACGCTCGTATTTTCAGCCAAGGGTAGATCCAAAAAATAATAGGAGTATGCATCTCCAGAATTACATTAAATCCGATCACTAACGGTTCAAGTTTGCAAACATTCATGAATAAATGATAAATACTCTAGTCTTGTACCAAAATAAGCAATCACAAAACAATTTCTGATTTAGCTTTCACAAAAGGACAACACTATGGTTCTAGTAGTTACACTATTTTTATTTTAATAGAATTTGGGCTAGTGCATGACATAATTTTATTAAAAAATAGCATAAGCTCTACTATAATCAACATCATCACCTCCAGGACGTTTTAGTCAGCTTTCAGTCTTATTAACGCGACTAGCCAGGATTGAATATAGTCGATGGCAGTCACTACATGTAATAATATAAATAAATCTGATTATGCTAGAAGCCCAGTTCGCTTCTCGAGCCCCGCCGACTTCTTAGAGAGACATTGATCGAAACTCTGCAACCGACCTGAAGCCTTACTGTGACGTGTACAAGTCATCTTGGTTTTAGTGTGTGAAAGAGAAGGAGCTAGACACGAAATCATGATGGGGTCGACACGTCAGAGCACGGCGCCGGTCGCGTAGCAACCGAATTTGGTCGTTAAGTCCTAAGACCGCCGTACTCAGTAAATTTCGAACGCGATCCACGGTTCAAACCATTGATTTTGACCGTGGAATGCGTTCGAGATTGACTGTGTATAGGTGACTTTACCGAATTCGATCGCTAGGCGATCGGTAAATATGTCGAGACTTCCCTCCCGCCCTGGTTTCGATACAAACCTATGAAGTAGATGCAAGTCTAGGAGCCGTACACCAGGGTGTAGAGGTGCGAGCCGTGGTCGGCTAGCGCGTCGTCGGGCGGCAGTAGCTCCAGCACCTTGCCCGCGCCCAGCACCAGCACGCGCGCGCACTCCAGCACGCCGCCCAGCCGGTGCGCCACGAACAGCACCGTGCTGCCGCCGAACGAGCAGCGGATGGCGTCCAGGATCAGCCGCTCGGCCTCCGCGTCCAGGTTAGCGGTCGCCTCGTCTACCAGCAGGATCTAGCCAAGGAAAGCACATTGTAGCCAAGTGATAAGAACTTGAGGCTATTTAGAAATTCTGACACTAGTGTGTGGGGTCGTTAGACCTCGCCCACACGATAAGAAGAAGAATAAGATTTATTTGAGCAGCAAGCTGAAGGAGCTGGTTCAACTGCATTCAACCATATTATGTTGCTAACCCATCCGTGAATTATAACCATTTTAATCATCAATATAGCCCTCTAAGTTCATGAAGCCCTATTGAATGGTTATTTCATGAAAAAGTCATTCAATAAGGCTTCATGAACTTAGAGGGCTATATTGATGATTAAAATGGTTATAATTCTTTAGACAAATACGCGTTACGGTCGCGAATCGTATTTTGTTCAACAAACACTTCACACTGACCGGCAAATTGCAAAAAATCATAAAATATTTGAATTTCGTGGGCTACCCTGGCGCTTCCACCTTAAGTGCACCCAAGGTGGTGTTATTTATTAGAAACTTTTAGCGGGCAGTACGATAATGACTTTTTAATCCTCTTTATAAGTGTGCCGCAATGGGGTATTTTACTAAAAAATCTAATTAGTCCGTCTGACAGATAAAAAAAAAATTGGACGTATTTTTTCTTTTTACACGTAAACAAAAAAAAAAGGATACCGCCACGCGCGGGTCTCTGCCGCGCACTTTTTGAATTTGGCACTTAAGAAATGTGTGT
This sequence comes from Lacanobia oleracea, assembly GCA_950371165.1. Classification (NCBI taxonomy): domain Eukaryota; kingdom Metazoa; phylum Arthropoda; class Insecta; order Lepidoptera; family Noctuidae; genus Lacanobia; species Lacanobia oleracea. The sequence goes on from OX493394.1 coordinate 14,989,094, forward strand.
TCAGCGCCAAAGAAATCGAACGCAAATATTGTTTGAATAAAGACTGGCAGGTACGACGGCACATATTAGTCGCGCCGCTGCCGCTGGCTGAATAAAAAAAAAGAAATCAAAATAAAAACGCGCCAACTACAGCCCGCGTGTTCGTCAATTTTCAAGGATGTTCGAAATTCATGGTTTTGTTTTGAAAAATGAGTTCTTCAAGTGACAGTGAAAGTATATACTCCTGACTCGTAAAGTATTAACTCCTGAAAGTATTAGAAGTGACGCAAGAAATGTGATAGATAATCTATTACATGCAAAATCCCGAGGGAAATATTTGAAAGCCTATGGTAATTTTATTGAAAGGAGCGCCAAGAATTTTCAACTTAGCCAAAACTAAACAACCTTCCACTCTTTGGAGTACCTATTCAATGCTAAAATCAACAGTCAGTTGTAATAACGACGAAAAACTGGTCACATATTCGAAATTAATAGCGTATTTGAAGAGGATGTCTGATGGTTTTAAACCTAAAAAATCCAAAGTGTTCTCAGTCAAAAGGTCCTTAATGAGGCACCCGACAGTCTTTCTTGCCGTAAAAGTAAGTAACTATGTATATGATGGATTAGTAAAGTATAACCATAGTGTTTTTAAATGAGCATTTTATTGTAACATGTACTTCGATAGATACTTGTCTTATTTATTAGGTCTGCTTTACGAGACGCGAGACAAAGCGGACGTGTTTTCTGTAATTGATTATTATGTAATAACAAATACGATAAATAAATATAATTATTGCTCCGTCAGTGTAACATTAAAGTGTGTCGCGTGTGTCAGTAGGTTTTACCGATTAAGCAAGATGAACTAAATAGTTTTTATAAACATTAAATAAAGTGTTTCTGTTAGAATGTCCAACCCAGGATCGAGCCCGTTTGGTCGTAGCCAATTACTACGACGAAGTCCTCCGCCGACGCCTACCCAAACAGTACCACCGAGCGCCCCAAACCCACCAGCACCCGCGGAAAAAGAATTGCCGACTGAAGTCATCAGTACGTCGGAGATCCAGAAGTGGTTAGGATCTATAGATGGGCTTCTGAACGAAGTTTGTACTATCGTCGGTGATGGGAAAATGAACTCGGATCAGAAGCTTCGAGTTACCACTCTCTGCCGGAAAGTCTCCAGTGGGACTTCTCAGATGGCCGTTTTATACCAATCTTTGAAGTAAAAAACGATCCAGGCTCATACCACAATCCAACACCTTCAGGCTCACCAGAATGTTGTGAACTCTCTTCAGCAGTTCAGAGAAGTTGTAGAGGCTAAGTTGAATCCATCGATGAATACTTCTTACGCTAGCATGGTGAAGAAAGGTACGGATAACTTCGTCCGTCCTGCTAATTTGAGATCAGTCGCCATTTATCCGAGCGATAAGACCCAAACAAGTGACGACACCAAGTCACTTGTCCAAAAGATCATCTCCCCAGAACAACTTAAGCTTCATGTCCGTGGCCTGAAAAAAGTAAAGAATGGGAGCGTTCTGATCAGCACCGAAAATAAAGGCGACATTGATAAACTCAAGAACTCGGAAAAACTGGTATCATCGGGCCTTACAATAGAAGAACCTTCTAAACGCCGCCCTAGGATAGCTGTCGTTGGTGTCCCCGTAGCCCTTACTGAAAAGGAAGTATTCGACTGTATTTACAAGCAGAACCTATCAGACAAGTTACCGCATATGACTCGTGAGTCCTTCCTTGAGTGCATCAAATTAAGCCATAAATCGGGTAAAAAAGATCTTCCCACTTGCAACTACATCTTGGAACTACCCGCTAGCATAAGAAAAATTATAATTAATCAGAGCCGAATTTTCATCAATTGGACATCATGCCCTGTTAGAGATTTCACAATAGTCACCAGGTGCTTCAATTGCCAGCAGTTCGGACACGCAGCAAAGTTTTGCCGGGAAACGAATCCTACTTGCAACCACTGTGGAGAGAGTGGACACTCCTTCAAGGACTGCAGCAGCAAAGTTTCTCCCCCTCAATGTGCGACGTGCAAGCGCTTCAAGAGAAAATGTGACCATCCAACTGGTGATGTAGGTTGCCCGGCCCGCAAACATGCAGAAATGAATTACATAAACTCAATAGATTATGAAACACCTTCTTCCTTCTGGTGACAAAACCTTAACCCTGCTCACGCAGAATATTCGCAGCATAAATCGTAACATGAACGGTTTTGAAGTGTTATTGCAGAACATTGACATAAACTGTGATATTCTTGTCTTAACAGAATGTTGGTTGTCAAAACAGGTGGCCAACTTACCATCTCTTGACGGTTACTATTCCTACAGAACTAACAGGAACATAAACCAGAACGATGGATTAGTAGTTTATGTCAAAAATAATTTAACAACAGTAAGGGAGGAACCTGTTTTCCTCGACAGTAATTGTTTATTAATTAAAATTGTTCCCGACACGGTAGTCGTGGCTATTTATAGGCCTCCTTCTCAAAATATGGACAGATTTTTGGACTCACTCGACACTAACTTAAAAAACATTACATCTTTTAAAAACATTATACTTTTGGGTGACATTAACATTAACATTGCTTCCGGGAAAACATACTCATGTACACAATTATCTCAATATTTGCTCATTTCACGGACTCCTACCAGCTCACTATCACCCCACGCATCAGAGTGGCTCATGCTTAGATCATATCATTCTAAAATTAAAAAATCCATCCAAAACATTGGTTACTAATTCTACGCTTACTGATCATCAAGCTGTTTTATTATCATTACAAATAAATTCACCTAGAAAAAACTGCATGCGTAGCTACACTAAAGTCAATATGACAAATCTCGAAAAGGACATACGCAGTATTAATTTTGACCCTGTTTATAATTCAGACGATGCAAATAGTTGTTTAAAGTATTTCATAGACTCACTACAATCTGCATTAAGGTCAAACACGTTCTCTAAAACAATGCCTAGAAAGTATAGTTGTATTAAGCCCTGGATCACACCCGGTCTCGTTCGTTGTATAAGGCATAGAGACAAACTGCACCTAAAATTAAAACTCGCTCCTGATGACGAAGTACTCTCTGTAACTTATAAAAGGTATCGGAATTTCTGTAATAATCTTTTGAAAAAACTAAAAAATCAGTATGATAAAAATGAATTACAGAAGGCGGGAAAAAATAGTAAACTTATATGGAAATTTGTTAAAACTCATACATTTAGATCAAAAAATGCCGAACCTCCGCTTGATATACTATCAACAGAGATAAGCCCATCCGAAGCAATCAATAAAGCAAACCATTTTTTTGTTAACGTTGGAAAAAACTTGGCTGAAAAATCATTAAATTCAAGAATTATTTCCCAACAAAACTCGACCACGACATCCTCTACACTAAATTCTTTTGTTTTATTAGATACCGACGTTAATGATGTAGTCAGAATTATAAACGGGTTAAAGGATGTTTGTGCTACTGGGTGGGATGACATACCTAATAATATACTTAAACGATTTAAATACTTACTTGCCCCTCCTCTAACCCACATTTTTCATCTATGCTTATCAAAAGTAATATTTCCAAAATTGCTTAAAAAGGCTGTGGTCACACCTGTTTTCAAATCTGGAGATAAAAACTACGTGAATAACTACAGACCCATTTCAGTGTTAACAGGCCTCTCAAAAATTTTAGAAAAAATTATAAACAGTAGATTGGTAAAATATCTAGAAGATAACAGACTATTATCAGACAGTCAATTTGGTTTTAGGGCCAAAAGATCAACTAGCCAAGCAGTTCACGAATTGACTAACTATGTTACTACCAACCTAGACAATGGTATGCACACAATTAGGATCTTCCTAGACCTTGCCAAGGCTTTCGACACAATTTCTTGTACTTTACTTTTGCACAAGCTTGAAACACTTGGGATAAGGGGTGAATAACTTCTGCTATTTTCTGATTATCTCAGCGATCGTCATCAGTGTGTTAAGATTGGTCAGCACACAAGCTCTGAACTTAAAAATAGTAGTTTTGGTATACCACAAGGTAGCATTTTGGGCCCTACTTTATTTTTAATGTATATTAATGATCTATGCAGCCTCTCACTCCAAAATGGTGTGATAATATCTTATGCGGATGACACCGCTCTATTATTTTCAGCTAAATCAAGAGTGGAGGTCTATGAATACGCCCAAAATGGTTTTAACATTGTGACTAATTGGCTCCGTAATAATCTCCTAACATTAAATACAGATAAAACCAATTATGTTATATTTACAATTAGAAATACTAACATACCGCTTACTAATCTAAACATTCGCGCACATAATTGTTGCACGTATGCTGACACTGCATGTTCTTGCCCCACTTTAGCTATAGCTGACCATTTAAAATATCTAGGTGTCACCATTGACTCAAATTTAAATTTCCGTAAACATATCGATTTACTGTGTTCGAGAGTGCGCAAATTAATATATGTTTTTAAGAATTTACGGAACATAGCCGACTTTAAATTAATTAAACAGGTCTATTTAGCTTTGTGTCAATCCATTCTTACATATTGCATAACTTCTTGGGGTGGTGCGGCAAAAACAATTTTACTCCCGTTAAAGCGTGCTCAAAGAGCATTCTAAAGGTTGCTACATTTCGCCCTTTTAGATTTCCTACGCACCAGCTTTACGCAGCATGTAAGGTGCTTACAGTACGGCAATTATTTATTTTAAACATAGTACTTCACCAGCACACTGCACTTCCTTTTGATCCTGTGCCTTCTGACAAAAGAAGAAAGGACTTGGTTTGCATTAAGTCTCAAACTAGACATGCGTTTGCTAATCGTTTTTATCTGTTCTTGGGACCTTTTCTATATAACAGGCTCAACAAGGTTCTAAGTTTCTATAGTGTAAGGTATAAAAAATGTAGTAAAATGTTGTGTGAATATTTAGAGACTCTACATTACACAGACACAGAACAACTTCTAGAAATCTTGGCATGATGATATTTGTTTCCCTCGTAATTGTTTACTTTTGTATAATTACATAAGCTTAGTTTTTAGATATTAAGGTACTTATTAAGCTTTTTCTCGTAGTTGTTAAAAGATTCTTTATTTATATTTAGTTAACCTTTAAATATTACTGCACCAATGTAGTTGAATTGTAAAGTGGTGGCCTGAAACACAGGTTTAAATTAACCTAGATCGGGCTGGTTGCTACATAACATTGCAATTCCGAACCACCATAACTTGCACCTATAATAATAATAATATATTAGTTTTAGTTTATTTTCAGGCATTATAATTGTATGGAAATCTTATCACTGTTGGCTAAATGTAAACTTTTTGTAAACATTTTTATTTGAATAAATTTATTTATTATTATTTATTATTATTCACATTCGGTTTTGTAACAGGCGCCTTTTATTTCTTCATAGTGGGTGATGAAAAGTAGAGTATATCACTCGGGCGTAAAATATATTCTCGGCTCGGGCGCGTACTTTGAATCCCTCGCTACGTTCAGGATTCTACTAAAGAATCCCTTGCTACCTCGGGATTCTACTCTAGAATCCCTCGCTTCGCTCTGGATTCAAAAAAGCGCCTTCGCCGTAAAAATATATTTTGCTCCCTTATGAATAGGGAATATGCATGAAAAACATATTTATCATCAATACAGTCTATCTAAAAATATACAAAAATATAATACTAACGGTGAAAATAGAATCAAAATTACTCGAACAACGAAGGAGATTTTAAACTTTTTTTTTTTTTTTTTTACTATTAATAGGCACGCGCTTGACCACCATCTCACCTGATGGTAAGCGATGATGTGGTCGAAGATGGAGCACGCTTTCCTAGAAGTAACCCTTTCACTCTTGACTTAAAGACTCCCAGGTTGTAGCTATCGGGAAACACAGACTCCGGCAGGGAATTCCACTCCTTAGCTGTACGCATTATGAATGTGTTCCCAAAACGTTTTGTGCGTGTGGGTGGGATGTCCACCATGTACCGGTGGCGCATCGCCGTTCGTCTTGTGGTCCGATGATGGAAAGGGCTTGGCGGAATTAAATTATGCAATTCCGTCGCACATTCCCCAAAATGCAACCGGTAGAAAACCGACAAGCTAGCAAGTCGTCGTTGATGCTCAAGACTTTGGAGCTTCGTCGCGACGAGCCTCTCATTGCCAATGATCCTCTTGGCTCGTGTCTCAATTGACTCAAGGGCATCAAGCTGGTATCTGGCAGATCCGTTCCAAAGATGAGAGCAGTATTCCATACACGATCGAACTTGCGCTTGATAGAGTTTGAGCAGCTGTTCCGGCGTGAAGTACTGTCTCACCTTTGCTAGGATCCCCAACTTCCTTGCAGCCACTTGAGCTTTTGCCTCTATGAAAGGGCCAAAATTGAGAGTAGATGTTAATGTAACCCCAAGAAGTTCAAGTTGGTCGGTTATCGGTACTGTTGCACCTCGGAAAGATGGAGCTGGGTGGAATTGGCTCCTTTTGGCGGAAAATAGACACGCTTGGGTCTTAGCAGCATTGAACTTGACCAGATTGGCATCACCCCATTCAGAGACAGCCTGTAAGGACACATTCAAGCGCTCAACCATAGCCTCCCGGAGAGACCGGATCTGCGACCCACCAGCTCGTGCGTCGGACACGTATCTCTCAGCAAGTGCTGTCGTCTGCATACCCAAAGGTACCGGGTTTAAGCAGATCATTAATATGCAGCAAGAACAGTGTTGCCGAAAGCACTGACCCCTGAGGAACCCCGGCATTAATATCCAGCAGTCCAGACGAACAGCCATCTATGACCACTCGGATAGACCGATCCCTCAGGAAATCTGCGATCCAATCACACAAACCGGCGCACATACGGCAAAATTACCACTTTAGAGGGTCAAAAATTAAATATGTGACATAATATGTGTTTTTATGCTTAGATATGTTTCTTACCTAGACGGTTACTTTGTGTTGAGATTTGAGAAGATTTCTAAGTACCTTCCTACCTAAAAGGTATTTATAGATTATAAAAATAAAATAGAATTGAAAATTAAAATTTGTATATTTTTTATTAAAGTACACATAATTATAAATTATACATCAATTATGTTGTAAGCAATGTAGTTAATTACTATCACTGTCGTCATGATCATCCGTTGATTCTTCGTCATTACCATCCTTGTCTTCGATTGTTTCTACAAGTGGCACATCCAACATTTCCAGCACCTCCTTGGAAAACGGTTTCCTTTTTTTGTGATGGCTCCTCCTCTTGGATGCAATAATAGCTCTGGGCTTGACTCAGAAACAAGTGGTTTCATCACCCTTCGTTTTGTTCGTAAAGAGCTCTCCCAAAAGTTTTTGCAGGTCTGCCTCTGGCCTTTTTTACTTGCAAATCATTGTTCGAGCTTATAGTGCCTACTGCTGGCAACACTAAATCGTTCATTAACCATTTCGAATTGGACTTCATAAATCTTTCCATGTTCCAATTAGATTTTTTCCACTTTTGTAACAATTTTGAAACAAACACTTTCAAAACACACTTGATTTTATTTACACAGTCTTTTGACTGTTTATATTCACTAAACTTGTCCACTATGTAACTAGTTAATCGTTCTACACACTGAGATGATGACTGTTTATAAAAGTTTTCGCTTTTTGACACTAAAACCAGATCCATTTTTTTCATATTGAATTCCGAGTGACTTGGTCCACTCCGACTACCTGTGAAAAAAAGGGTCTAGTGTCACAATGAGTTGGTTTGAGTTCCTAAAATTCACAGTATTAGTAGTCAACAAACACATAAGTGTAAATATTTAGGACAGAAAGCGGTACTAAGCGGAACTTTTTTTGAAAGTCTAAGGAAGTATATTTTTTTTATGAAAAGTAGGAGTGGAATGAAACCGTCATTTATTATTACATAAATTGTAAAATTAGGGTGAAAAAATAATTAATTAATAAACATACCTGTGACCTCAATGTCCATAATAAATATTTTGATTTTTGCACGAGTTGAACGAAAATAACACGTTATGATGCCTTCTGGTTTCAAATGCAACTAGCCGTACGCTGCACAATGCTTATCTGTCGAACCCTCGGGCGCCTTTGTTATGAGCATAACAAAGGATGTCTATCGGCAGCACGATGGCCCAGGTATTTGACTCGAAGAATACAAGCAATTTTAAACCTTATATTAAAGTAGTAAAATCTATTTTTGACCTCCTAATGTGGTCATTTTGCCGTATGTGCGGCGGGCAGACCGAAGGAAGGAAGCTTACTTATAAGGCTATCGTGCCAGACCCTGTCGAAGGCCTTCGAGATGTCAAGGGAGACCGCTAGTGCCTCCCCGTGCTTCTCTATGGCTTCACTCCAGATGTGAATGGCATACGCTAGAAGATCCCCAGTTGACCGATTTCGGCGGAACCCGTATTGTCGGTCACAAAGGATATCATTCGCTTCTAGGTACGCCAGGAGCTTGTGATTCAGCACGCGTTCCATAGTCTTACAGAGTATGGACGTTACCGAGATGGGTCTATAATTCGACGGGTCAGCACGACTACCCTTCTTGGCCACGGGTTGCACGTTAGCTTGCTTCCAAGCCTTCGGCACTTTTCCAGTCTCAAACGAAAGGCGAAATAGGCGTGTCAAAATCGGAGACAACTCAGGCGTACAAGTTTTCAGAACAATTGCTGGTATCCCGTCGGGGCCACTAGCCTTATTCACGTCTAGGTTACGCAGTACCCTACGGACGTCCTTCTGATGAATGCGAATGTTCGACATGCTCGACTCGCATCCACCAGGAGAAGCAGGGAGCCTCGCGCCACCAGGATCCAGACGCGAAGATTCCGCAAACAAGGAAGCAAACAAATTCGCTTTCTCCTCAGCGGAGTGGGCAAGCGTCCCGTCAGGTCTCAGCAGTGGTGGTAGTGAGGGGCGGCAGAAGTTCGATTCGACCGACTTAGCCAGGGACCAAAAAGCCTTACTACCTGATGGGTATGAAGCAAGTTTGTTCCCTATTCGGCTGATGTGGTCAAACCGTGCCCTCCGCAACACCTTCTTGCAGGACTTGGCAGCCCTGGTGAAGGCTCTCTTCTTCCGAGTCACGTCATTTGCTTTGCGCGTGCGAGCATCGACCCATGCCAGGTAAGCCGCGTGCTTAAGCGCATCAGCGCGATTGCACTCGGCACCAAACCATGGACGAGCTTCGCCAGACATAGTTGTGTCAGAGAACGGAATGTAGTACTCCATTCCCCTCCGCAACACATCCGTCACGGCGTCTACGCACGACGAAGCATCAGTCGAAGAAAAGCAAGTAGGCTGCCAAGGATAACATGCGAAGAAAGATCGCATGCCATCCCAATCAGCTGACCTGTACCGCCATACCCGCCGTGTGCCTCTTGGGCTAGGATCGGGCGGGGAGTATACGGATACAGACTTCACCAGACAGTGGTCGGAACTACCCAGTGGTGATGAAATCGACACCGAATAGCGGTCTGGATCTGTTGTCAGCAAAAGGTCCAAGCAATTGGCAGTGTGCGAATCAACATCCGGCACCCTCGTTGCCCCCTGGACCAGCTGGACCAGATTTAACGCAAGCGCTAGCTTTCGCGTCTCTCGTCCAGCATGGTCTGTGTACTGGTATGGGAAGAGCCACTCCTGATGGTGGGCGTTGAAGTCCCCTAGTAACACCAATTGGGCAGAAGGGTACCGTTGCTGAGCCGCATCCGCCGCCTCACTCAGGTGCTGTGTGAGCTCAGTTGTCTCCATATCACCGCTGTGCGAACGGTAGACACAAGCGTAGACAATTTAATCCAGGCCTGTGTCCACTAAAACCCACAGCGTTGAGAACCTGGAGTCCTCAAGATTACGGAGACGCCGATAACAGATGTCACGGGCGTACATACATACGCCCGCACGTGGTTTGAAATGGTGCTCCAGGGTAAACCCTGGGTACGAAAGGTAAGACACGTCTGACGGACATCTGATCTGCGTCTCGGAAAGGAATAAGAGTGCTGGTTTCTCAGACTCCAGGTGGTGATGGACTGCGGCGAGATTTGAGTGCAGACCTCGTCTGTTGCTGAGGTAAATACATCTGTCCCTTTCGCGAAAACGCTGTTTTATATAGCAGCTGTATAGGCATCATAGACGATGACGTCAAAGTTTACATCGGAGTTCTCATTCTAATTGTAATCTTTAAAGCTTTATAATTTCATCGCTGATGAAGGTATTTAAAAATTTATTTCATGATTGTTTACTAGAGCTAATAAGTATTTCATTTTGCAAATAAAAAAATCGCATGCATATAATTATGATACAATCTACTATTTTACGCGAGCAAGGCCGCGGGCGGAAGCTAGTTAAGAGATAAATCTTCAATGTTCAGAATTGATCAAGGAGAGGAATAAAACTTTTTTTACAAAAAAAAATAAAACCGACTTCCAAAAAGAAAACACTACAAACTATAAAATAACTTTAATTTCGGAAGTCGGTGTCAAAAAACCAAAAAAATACCAAAAACACCGACTTCTGAAATTAAAGTTATTTTATAATAACTTTTGTAAAAAAGTTTTTTTATTTTTCACTTTTTAGTGGTACCTGCGTTCCACTTGCCTATCTCCGAAGTTCTTTAACAGACATTCTCCAAATTAGAGGGACCAGCCCGGGAAAATACTCTCGCAAACAATAAAATAATCATCCAAATCGGTTAAAAATTGGCGAAAATATCGCTGAACAAACATTTTTCATAGGATCCCATCTTCAGATCCTGACTTATACCTTCCATCATGAGCTCAGCAACATGAGATGATGAATAATTGTATTTGCTTATAAAATTTGAGGGTATCTCTCGATTTTCATGGGATCCCATCATCAGATTCTGACTTTGTGACAATAGGACCACCTCAGGAGTATAGGCTTTCGAATAAAGAAAGAATTTTTAAAATCGGTCCACAATTGGCAGAGATATCGGTAAACATACATTAAAAAAAAAAAAGAAATACATCGTCGGCTTATTGCAAGAACTCATTAACTGCAAAATATCACTAAATACGTTTTTATCTATAGTGGACTTCTTTTGACACGTTCTACAAAAGGCAAAAACTCACTAATTTCTATCTAGTCAATTTTAGGCTTTACGGCCTTGCCATTAAATCCATAACTGCAACTTTGGAAATCAGCCATTTTCAAAAAATCACTAAGCTGCAAAAGTTATTTTTATTAAATATAGATAATTATTAAAATATTAACATACACATTATACAAATTCAAATTCAAATTCAAATTCAAAGCATTTTATTTCAAATAAACCATTCACAGGCACTTTTGAAACGTCAAGGTCGGTCAGTCAAAAACATGGAAGCTATTTGCACGTTCCAAAGCGTAGATCTCTATGGAGAAGAACGTGCAAGAAACTCCACGGACACTCTTTTAAATCATGTTCTGTTTTACAAAATTCCAAGTTACATATACTTGTTGCTTCTGCATGTGAGGACAATGCAAAGAAAAAAAAAGGGCTTATTATAAGAATTTTAAATATAAAGATTAAAATAAGCCAATGGCAGTTAAGAGATGACCAGTCTCAACCGACGGCGCCTGTTCACGAACATGACGCGTGTATCGGCACCCTTCAGCTCAACAATTTCGAAGGGAACCGAATGATCAAACCCACGCGCCGCCATCAGCGAGACATTTGAGTGAGCATGACATGCTCTCAACCACCATGCTCGTTCAAGTCCAACAAGTAAAACTATAACTACTCACATAAAATGTAAATGGTTTCATGGTACTCACATTTACAAAATTTGAAAAATATGCTTCTACTTTACACAAAACTATGGTTGTCAATGACCAAATAATGAAAAATAAATTAATAAAGAGAACGATTAAGTTCTTACATCAAAAATAATAAATAAGTAATTAATATAATAATATAATTTGTATGTATATAAGAATAAATAAACGAAATAATGTAAGAACCTCTAAAAGGAGCGAGCATCTCTTCCAAATATGAAAACATAAAAACCTAAAAAGTGGACCTAAGCAGCTGTGACCGTGGAGCAGGACCAGCATTTAGCCAAGCGTTTTTATCGAGGATATAATCTTCCAGTTTATAATACGCTTGCCTACATAGTGTGCGTTTTATGCATGCTTTAAATTTTCTCTCATTCAGTTCGAGAATATCAACTGGTAGCATGTTGGTGGCAGTACAAAACTCATTTTTACCATGTAATTAACTTTATCAAAATAAGTGTAGCATAAATAGCTTAGAAATAGGTTTGATAAAGTTCATTATTTGCATTTAATTACTTTCTGTTGTGAATAATTGATCACAAGTGCACAATAAGTAATCTTAATGAATTTTATCGAAATGAATGTTATATAAATCATGACATTTAAGATTTCCCTAAAATCATTTATGGTTTTTGGTTACTTCTTTATTTTTTTGAACCCATAATTTAATTAAATTAACATCGGTTAATAGAATATAGTAACTTCTTGCAAGCTACGTCGATCCTCGATTGTAGTTTGGTGAGTTATTCATGGTTAGGTAAAATACGGCAAAACGGCTTGACTAAGGAACGCGGGAAAAAGGACGAACGCGGGTGAGGGTGGGTTTGCGCGGGGCGAAAGAGAACTTTGCGTGAGCGCGGCTGACTGGCTCGCTCGCTCAGTTCGAGGCGAGATACGTTGACTACCACGCGTGTATAAGATGTTAATGATTTTTGTCAAAATGGAGCGAAATAAATGTTTTAAACCAGGACGAGGAAGCAAGATGTTGGAGCAATTGAAGCATAATAAGGAGAATATTAATATTATTGTAGAGGAAGTTTCTACAGAAAATGTAAGTACCATCTTATCTTTCCACTTACTTTGAATTTACCTATGTACCTACCGTTTTTTTTTTTTTTTTTAAGGATGGGAAATCATCAAATGACTCCTTCCGCTCTGGGCGGAGCGGAAGGGAGTGTCAGACTCTTACTGACTAAAACCCATCCGTGTTCCTCCTACTGCCCTTTGCGTTCCAGGGTATGGTGTCTCTTTCGAACGGATTCCGCACCCCGGCAGGCACTGGCCCTGGCGGGCCCCGTCTCCCTTGCTGACAGCTCTTTGATGCGCGCGTGGAATACAGCGCGCCGCCGACACGGGTCTAGTTTTGATCGGATGGCGAGCCGCCCAATGCTCGCCGTCCGCAGACCCGCGCCTACGGTGGTCGGAAATCGCCCTGCGACTCCCGACGCCCGGGCCGTCTTCTTCTATTGCGGCGGCCGGGTCGTGAGGCCTCCCTCTCTCTCACACGTTCGGCCTCCTCCTTCGCTAGCATTACTGCTTCGCAAAAAGAGGTGACCGCCTCCCATGCCTCCTCGCTCCGGACCATAGACCGAACCAGGGCCGGTCGCGAGAGGTCGCCGCAGCCGATCGCCTCGACGAGAAATCGGCGGTGCTCCGCCCAAGCAGGGCAGACCTCTACCGTATGCTTCACCGTGTCCTTCGGGCGATCCTCGCAATGTTGACACCCAGGCGTGTCCTCCCGCCGAATCCGAAACAGGTATCTCCCGAAACAACCGTGTCCGGTGAGTACCTGTGTCAGACGGAAGGTGAGGACGCCGTGGCGCCGCTCCAGCCACTCCTCAAAGAGGGGACTAATCGCCTGTATTGTGGCGTGCCCAGCGCTGGGTTGCGACAGTCGCTGTCTCCATACCGCCATGAGATCCTGCCGGAGCTCCATCACCTGTGTACCTACCTACATTTTACGGGATTCTCGTTTTATCGAAGTGATTGAAAGTAAAAATGGCAGGTAGGTAGATAATAATTAACCACTATATAGCTAGGACTTATTTTCTTGCGGCCTACTATTTAACTTACCTTCACGCTTGATCAGCTCCTTATTTAGCAATGATTTCTATCTGCTTATCTACATGCATGTTGGTTTTCCAGTACTTCGACTTTACTTATTACTTAGATTTTAATAAGGCATTTTCAGAAGTAGGAACATCAGGCTCTTTTATAGGTCAGGACAGACGTGGCAAGCATGAACCAGTCAATAAAACAAAAGAAATAGATGTAGGATTCGTCAAAGAACACATCGAGGCTTTCCCTAAGATGGAGTCGCATTATTGCAGGAAAACATCTAAAATGTATTTAGATAGCAATCTTTCCATCTCCACCAAGAACTATACCAAGAAAAATGTAAAAATGCATCTAGAACGCCTGTTTCCATCAATGTGTATCTCAACATTTTTTGTTCTCAGTACAATTTAGATTTTCATAAACCCAAGAAGGACCAATGTTTAATGTGCCATAAATATGTCCGAGCCAAAGCTGAAAACGCCTCCGACCTTTCTGTTTTGCAGCAAAAGTATGATGAGCACATGTCTTTAAAAGAGCAAAGTGGAGAAGCTAAACAGTTGGATAAACTTCGGGCAAATGAAGATAACAGTTTTAACTCTATTACGATCGACTTACAAAAAGTTTTGCACTTGCCGACTAGTAACGTTTCTCTACTTTACTACCTGCGTAAATTAAACGTTTACAATGCTACCATTTATGAAGCCCGTTCTCCAAATGATGGTTTTTGTTACTTATGGTCTGAAGTAGATGGAAAAAAAGGAAGTGATGAAGTCGGAACCGCACTTTATCTTTGCATCCAACGTCTACTTCCAACAGTTACCGAAATATAATATCTATATTTTCTGATACTTGCGGAGGTCAAAATCGAAATCAGTTTCTGTTATGCTTAATGTTATACATAGTTCAAGTTACCAATCTCGAGGTGATTGAACATAAGTATTTAGAATCGGGTCACACACATATGGAGGTCGATAGTATGCATAGCGCTATCGAAAATCAGATGCGTCTTATGCCAATTTTTTCTATGATAGACCTCTGTAATGTTATAAGATTAGCTAGATCGAACAGAAAACTAAACAACAAAAAATAGCAAAGAAGCCCTATGAACCTATTGTAATGAGCAACTCTGATATCTTGGACCTAAAAGAGCTAAGAAACAACTTAATGGTTAATAGGTCAATTGACTCTGAAGGATAAAAGGTACAGTGGCTGAAGGTTAAATGCTTCAAGTTTGAAAAAAAGCGGCCTAACATTGTCCAATATAGGTATGATTACCTTTCCGATTATAAAGAAATGGACATATCGAAAAAGGAAACATCTATTGTGTCTAATACTAAAAACCTGCGAAAGCGCAAGCACAACGATGCTGAAAGTGTTTTTGACTACGATAGCTATTCCCTTAAAAAAGCATATACCAGGAAACTTCCAATTCGAATTACAAAATCAAAGAAAAAAGATTTAATAAAAATGTGCAACGAAAGAATTATACCTGCAGAACTACACCATTGGTATAATAATTTACCTGACAAAGAAGGTCCAGATTATATTCCAGAAGAAGAATTCTCTGATACAGAAAATGATGTTTAGTCTAAAGGTATCTAACGTTTTTATGTTTTTGTACGGTTTTTACCCCAGTTCCTACTTTTTATTAAAAAATAAGATGACTGATAGCAATACGGAGAAGAAAAATATTTTAATTTTAATACCTATTATTTTATATAACTTTTGAGACTATGTAAGTTGTCGCTAGTATTTATAATATTTATATTTGCTATTGAATGAGTAATTGCTTATGACAACTTTTAACCTTCAAGCGGTCGCGCGGCGTCGAATCGACCGCGCTCGATAAGTTTTCGCTGATTACATCGAGATTTCTCGCCACAAGTATTTCTCTTTACCAGTAGCTTTTCATTAATTCACTATGCATGAAATTGAATGCATACCACTCTTCTCCGAGCCTTTGTAGTTGAATAGAATGCATTTGTTTAGGTCGCGGCGCAGGCGTCGAAACGACTACACGCGCCTGGCTCTTTCTTTTACCTTGGCGAGATGACTTATTTCGAAGTAAAATACCTGAGTTGATAAAATAAACACTTTGATAGTAATTACTCGATTGCATGGAACTAATAAAAAATAAAAACATCTAAATAAAAATGAGAACACAAATCATTCTCCCAAGAGAACAAAACTTTGGTTTGGCGGGTCTGGCGTGCATAGCTGGTTTGTAATCGAACCATAGTGGGTTGTGGTTAATTTTAATTCCAAAAAATTGTTGCCTAGGTAAAAATTGATAATGTCTGAATATAGAACATAAATAATTATTATTTTACCAGTATTCTAAATTCCTGAAATCTCACATAGGTCTTTTAGGTTACGCGCGACCGCTGTCGCTACAAATACCCACGCGCCCGCTTGAAGGTTAAGAGAGAATTGTTTTTGTTTATTTTTCACAATTTATTTCGTTTTGATTATTAAACTTCCAATTGCTTATTCATTTGAATTAGCTCTGTTAATTAAGTACCTGTTTCTTCAAAGACTGACTTACATGGGAAGTTTTTGTGATAAAAAATTTTTTTTTTGGAAGAATTTTATTTGTTTTTCATATGGCTAGCATTGTTTTGTTTAATATAATACTGGTTACCCCTTTTATAAAATAAACATTTGATTATATTTTCGTTGTTTTATTACAATTTAAGAAATAATTAATTCACATACCGAACAGACCTACAGTAGCCAGAAGTCATTAACTTTTATTTTGTGTTTTAAAAAAATAAATAACTTTGTAGGGTTAGCGACCCTCACTTGTTTTTATTAAAATACATATTAGGCTAATCGGAAACATTAAATTTTTCGTCACCGTAATTATATTTAGGATGATATGGGCAAATCAACATAACCACTAACTAAATCGAACTAAAATACCGTTTATCTCAGAATAGTGAATATATCACATAATGACTTCTTGTAATAAGCCGACGACATACAGCCGAACATTGAACCTCCTTCTTTTTAAAGAAGTCGATTAAAAAGTCCACATTTGTTACGCCACTCACTTGGAACAGTGCGACACGTACCTTAGGGCGGTGCAGCAGCGCGCGCACGACGCACAGCAGCTGCGCGTGCCCGCGCGCGAGCTGCGCGGCCCGCGCGGGCGCGCCCAGGCCGCCGCGCGCCGCCACCAGCTCGCGCGCGCCGCACGCGTCCAGCGCGCGCCACACCTCGGCGTCCAGGTACTGGCGCAGCGGGTCCACGTTGTCGCGGATGCTGCCCGCGAATATGAACGGCTCTTGTGGGATCACGCCAATGCGAGACCTGTATATATTCAACATTATTTATTAATTAAGGCTCTTCCAGAAGTGCGTGATATCGCAGCGGTAGAAAACTACGGTCACACACACATACACATTATACAGTAGAGCGCTGGATACCTGAGCGCATGCAGGTGCAGCGTGGAGATGTCGACGCCGTCGAGCAGCAGGCGGCCGCGCGCGAGCGGCGCCAGGCGCAGCAGCGCGCTCAGCAGCGAGCTCTTGCCGGCGCCCGTGCGCCCGACCACGCCCAGCTTCTCGCTCGGATGCGTCGCGAACGACACGCCGTTCAGCGCCATCGCACCGTTCTCCCGGCCACTGCAAAAAATTGTGTAGGAACTCTTAGACAAAAGTCCACATGCGGGTAAACTCAAAACATTTATTTCAATTAAATTATTTTCAGGCGCTCTTGAATTGTCAAGGAGTTGGTCAGTCAGAAAGATGAAGCGTTAAAAACCGAAGAAAAGAATAATAACCCACAGCAAAACGGAGTTTCTTGTGGGGATAGGCCTATATAGACGTATATGGAACAGGGTGTAAAGTCCTGCAAACCTCCATTGAAAAGGGAGGATCCCCCGATCGGACGGTTGTTGTGTCCGGTGGGCAACTGCCCTATAGTTGATATTCGGACTGTTGTATATTATGTTCAAATCGTACGAAGAACTCTGATACCGCGATGCAGGATTTTGTTAATAGTTCGCTGCTAGTGGGATGGCGTTGCGGTTCTTTTTGTTGCGATGTAGATTTTGCTAAGTTGGTTTTTATTGTGGCGGCATTGATTGCCGCTACAGGACAATTATTCTTCATTCACAAAGGTACAATGGGGAATTCTTTAGATAAAGACTTAAGTACCTATACTTTAGGTAAACGTCGTCGAACTCTATGACGCCCTGCGAGGGCCAGCCGTATGGTGGTGGGTCACCATCAATGGTTTCGCTCTCCACCTGTAGAAATACCAAAAAAAAACCGTTATTACATATTTGTATGTCGGAAGAAACTTATTCGTAGTTCGTCGTCTCATGAAGAACATACCGTCCTGATGTACTCGCCGACGCGCTCCACGGCGATCATCTCCCGTTCGGTCTCGGTGAAGGAGTTCAGCAGGTTGCTCAACATGGATGTCATAGACAACGCGTACGATATGGCGAGACCGATGAGACCTGCGGTCGGTAAGTATTTAAGACACATGCACTTTTTTATTATTATGAAATCTGACGAATGGCCTTTTTAATATCACAAACGAACCTATACGCGCAATAAGCAAATCATGACTCAAAAAGAGTGACTCGCCCACCGAGAGTTCCGCACTTTAATAAAAGCGAACTCGTATAGGTTTTCATGTATGATGTTACATATTTTTACCACTTTAATTCACCGGGGTCGGCAGTCAGCACGGCGAACAGTGCAGCGGCTTCCACGACGGCGGCATGCAGGCGCAACGCCACGCGCCTCGTGTCATGACTACACACTGCAGCACGCTGCCACGCCTCCACATGCTCTGCGCCTACACACATGTACTCACCGGGGTCGGCGGCGTGCAGCTCACGCTGCAGCACAGCGAGCAGCGCGGCGGCGGCCACGACGGCGGCGGCGGCGGCCTGCAGGCGCAGCGCCAGCCACTGCGCCGCGCCAGCCGCACTGAGCGCGGCGCGCTGCCACGCCTCCACGTGCTCCGCGCCGCGCGACACCCACGCGCCGCCCGCGCCCATCGCGCGCACCGTGTCGTGACCTACGCGTAGTAACGACAGTCGACATACATATCAATCAGTGCAGAAACAAGCTAGGCATCCTAAATAGAGTGATTTTTCGATAAACTGGTTTTATTTATAATAAAAAAAAATAAAGAATATTCCCTATTGGCAAGAAGTCTTAGTTTAACTCAAAATGAAGATTTCCCCTAGATGTTTGCACTAACCGTCGAGCGTATCATTGAAGTGAGTGTAGACGGGCGACAGCGTGACGCTCTGCAGGCGCTTGAGCTGGCGCGACGTGACGCGGTAGCGGCGCTGCAGCCGATAGTAGATAAACGCTAGCGGGCCCACGCCCACCACTAGCCACGGCAGGCCATACAGAGTCACCACGGCTGCTCCTGTCATAGAGCATAGTCCCCTTTAATAACGGCCTTTCATTTGACATTATGCCACAACTTGAGACAGCCCTAAGTACGTCGTTAACAGAAAATTGCCCATTATCCTTTCAACTGAATCTTTGCAGTAGATTTGGAGCAAATTGACTGTGACAGCCAGAAACGAGTGATTCTGTAAGGTTTCCAATGAATACGTATTTGAATATCGAAGATTAAAATACCTACGCGTAAAATACCAACGTTTAAAACATCGAAAATAGTTATACCTTTTTTTTTTAAGGATGGGAAATCATCAAATGACTTCTCCCGCTCTGAGTGAAGCAGAAGGGAGTGTCAGACTCTTTTACTGACTTAAACCCATCCGTGTTTCTCCTAATGCCCTTTGCGTAAGGCCGCGGTGGCTCTTTCAAACAAATAGGGAATATGCATGAAAAACATGTTTATCATCTATACAGTTTATCTAAAAATATCCATAAAATATAATAGTAAAAGTGAAAATAGAATCAAATTACTCGAAAACCGAAGGAAATATAATTATTTTAAACAAATGTATCTGTCCCTCTCGCGAAAACGCTGTTTTCTAGTGCAGCTGTGCCTTTATAGGCGTCATAGACAATGACGTCAAAGTTTTCATCGGACTTCTCTTTCTAATTGTAATCTTTGCAGCTTTATAACTTCATCGCTGATGAACCTTCATCACAGGGGGAAATTTAAGAAATAATTACACGATTGTTTACTAGAGCTTTTCATCATCTGCCTAGCCTTTTTCCAACTATATTGGGGTCGGCTTCCGGTCAAGACGGATTTAGCTGAATAACAGTATTTTACGCGGAGCGGCTGCTTACCAGACCTCCACAACCCATTAACTGGGTAATACGGTACTTCATGGCAAGACTGGAGTCAGATTTATTGGCTTCTGACTATCCGTAACGACTGCCAAAGATCTACAAATGACAGCCGGGACCAACGGCTTAACGTGCTTTCCGATGCACGGAGAAAACTCGGTAAGTGTATTAAGATAGTCACCCATCCACAGACCAACCTTGGCCAGCGTTGCTTAACCTTGAAGATCGACCCATGCGGCTGTTCTTATTAAGTTTAAAATGTCAACATTTAATACATCTAAGTTCATAATATTTACGTTAAAAAAAAACAACTAGTTAAAAATCAAACAAATTTTTATGTAGCTAATAGGAGAGTATTCATAAAATGTAGGTAGATTTGAAAATGTCACACTGCATACGCGTATCTACTAGTCATTAGTTTGTCTACGGCAAAAGTTATTGTTTACATCGAAATACGGATCAGAAGCATGCAACATGAAGCAAGCATGGTTTCTGTCACGGCTTCGGCGCTGCGGGGCTTCGGCAGTCCCACGCGGGCTTATCGTCGCAGATGGATTAAACGCTCACCGCGCAAACCGCGGAGCAAGCCGAAGCTGCACCTGCTCTTCAGCTCGCAGGTCGCCTCGCTCCTCCACGCCTACGCGATTCTAAATAAAAATCTAGGGGTAGGGCAGACAAGACTACGTGGAGTCGTTTTTTTTTTTACTATTAATAGGCACGCGCTTGACCACCATCTCACCTGATGGTAAGCGATGATGTGGTCGAAGAAAGAGCACGCTTGCCTAGAAGTAACCTATTCACACTTGACTTAAAGACTTCCAGGTTGTAGCTATCGGGAAACACAGACTCCGGCAGGGAATTCCACTCCTTAGCTGTATGTAATATGAATGTGTTCCCAAAACGTTTTGTGCGCGTGGGTGGGGATGTCCACCATGTACCGGTGGCGCATCGCCGTTCGTCTTGTGGTCCGATGATGGGACGGGCTTGGCGGAATTAAATTATGCAATTCCGTCGCACATTCCCCAAATGCAACCGGTAGAAAACCGACAAGCTAGCAACTCGTCGTCGATGCTCAAGACTTTGGAGCTTCGTCGCGACGAGCCTCTCATTGCCAATCCTCTTGGCTCATTTCTCAATTGACTCAAGGGCATCAAGCTGGTATCTGGCAGATCCGTCCCAAAGATGAGAGCAGTATTCCATACACGATCGAACTTGCGCTTGATAGTTCCTGTTTCGTTTCTGTGACTAACTTTTGTAGCACAACCTGTTGACTTTTCAAGACAATATTTTGAATTCAAGACCTAAATAATATTTTCACGACTGGACACCGATTTTCATGGATAAAACGGGTCGAAATTTTTCCAAAACCGAATCAACAAAAGTGACATTTTAACCGTAGGTATTTTATTCTTTGATATCCAAATACGTACCCATTCCAATTTTCATATGGACGCTCGAAACTAAAAATTATAATATAACAATAATGAAGAGTAACGAAGCTGACTTACCGGCTAAAGAAAACGATTGAGCCAACAAAATGTTTAAAATAAAAGGCAAGGAATCATCCACAGTGTAAGTATCAGATGAGAATCGGTTTACAATACGGCCCAGCGGTGTCACGTCGAAGAACTTCACTTTTGCCTGAAATATTCATGTTATATGTTATGTATAAGAGCGAGCATGTTATTAATAGAAATGTTCATGTATTAAAATAGTAAACCACATACTTTGACGATGACCTTCAGCAAGACCTTGTGGATCCTGGTTGCCGCCTTGACGCCGCCGTACGCAAACAGGAACGCTCGCATTATCGTGAACACCAAATTGAGTCCCGCCAACGCGAAGTATATTTCCAAGTAGAAGTTGTCGGTATAAGTTGGCGTCACATTTGCAGTTACTTCAGGCACTGCATATTGTTTATTATTCAGCGGTTCAGGAAGAGTTTCGTTTCCAAGACTGTTACCTTCCAACCACTGCGTTGTTGTGTTTATTATCGTGTGTATTACGTTATCAATAGCGTTTACTCCATGGTCCAATATGGACGTCTTTTCCGTGGGGTGAGCCGTAAGTTCTACTTCGTGAAGTGAAGTTGAATTTTTAGTTTTGCTTTTCACCCAGTAGGTGAGCCAGAGGAATGTGAAGTTTTGTGAAAGCTGCATGAGTATCAGCGACAGTATGATGGCGATAGAGAGGAACACTCCGATCGAGCGTAGATACAAGCCGACGACCCACCAGCCAACAGTTCCTTCGGACATTGCTTCCTGTTAAGAAAGAAATTGTGAATAAGTTTCTATTAATACAATGAACTTAATTTAAACTGGCGACACTTCAAAGACTTGTTTGGTTAGGGTACTAAATTATGCGTATAGGTTATGTGGTAAAATAGCTGCAAATTATAATTTTAGATGACGCGAAAGCGCTATCATATCGTATATCAATTTGTCCAATTTGCATATACAGTTGTTGCACATGTAAGTTATCAGTAGGTCGGCTAGACATGTACAAACCTCGTCATCCAGGCTGTTCCTGCTGACAGTATCCTGGTCGTCCGTCGTAGGCTCCGGAGCGCGCGGGGGCTCTTCGCCCAAAGACTCGGTCTCGCTTGGCATGAACTCTTCGATGTCATTCAATACGGTTTCGGGGGGACCTAGAAATCGTTAAAAAAAGGAAACTGATAAAATTAATACGTCGTCGGTGAGTGCCCCGGTAGTCCAATAATAAATGTCTAGATTATTTTAATTTCAACTAGCTGACCTAGAAACGTTTTTTTGCCATATAATAAAAAAAACCTATAAAATAAAACACAAAAAATTTAATAAAAATCGGTCAATCCGTTTCGGATGTGTTCTACAAGATGTTGATTTGCATCCTAGTCAAATTCAAGGACGTAATTATGCTAATGATTCTCGACCCAAATCAACAATAAAATGGGTAGGTATTTTTTTATTCTTATTTACGGAAATCCGTAAGTGTGAACCAGCCGTATTTACACGCGGCCCGTCTGTTACTAGCCCTATAACCGCGCTTTCACACACAAACAAACGCAAAAAAATACATACATAACATCATTCGATAAATTCGTAGGTAATCAATTCCACCCCAATCACGTTGCGGGTACTCTCCCGCGCAAGCTCCTAGCCCCGCCCCGCGGCCCCGGAACTAACAGTGTGTTTTGGTGCCGCCGAAGCGCGCGTGCGCAGAAGCGCACGCGCGCTTCAGTGACATCGGCGGTACGTATCGTTGAGAGGTACAAAGTGCAAGATGACGGACAATTATTCAAATGTCGAGTTGGTAGAGATGGTCCGCCTGTATGCCATCAGTGAAGAGAGCCTACGTGGAGCCATCATATGTTCACGAAAATGTTTCCTGCTCGGGAACCCCATCACAGAGCGTCATGGTGGCTGCTACGCAGAGACTGCGGGATCATCGGCAGTTTGACGTTCCCCGGCATGCTCAAGCTCGCGGCAGGGTAGGCCTGCCTGTCGCCTTGCAGGAAGACATCCTGGAATACTTCCAGCGAGACCCACGGGAAGCACGCGGGAGGCTGGTCAACACTTTGGAGTGCACCACACCACAGTGTTTTGCCTACTGAAGCGTGAACTGCAGGACCCGTTCCGCAAGTACGCGAGTACTTGACCGAAAGTTTTGGTGACCACTGGATCGGTCGCGGAGGACCTGTGGCCTGGCCTGTGACAAGTGTAACAGAATTACGTGCAAGGAACATTAGTGCTTTCTACACTTTAAAAACGAATGTGTTAGTGTTACGATAAAGGAAAACCAGCTACGTTGTGTTCGATTCTGCGAAGAGTGTGATGTGATGGTGGCAACTTTGAACAATAACTCCAGGTAACTAAGACCCACTAAGTAGGTAATTTATATATTTGTACATTTTTTAAATACGTTGTTAGCTTAATCAATTTTATTAGTGTAAATAAGTTGATTTCAAATTAACTACGTCAAAAATACTTTAGAGTCGAAATCTTCCCATTCCCGTCAAACGTAGAAATCATTTTTAGACTTAGTAGATCGGTACACCAACTAAGGTAGGTATTATTACTCGGTCTGAAGCCCGTTAAGTAGGAAGGAAAATTTCAAATCTACCAATTTAATCCACAAATAAAACAAAATTACTACGAAAACTTTAGGTTGAAGGATAAAGCAAAACTAAGATTTTATTAATCATCTGATAACAGGTCAGTGAACTTTTCTTTGGCGCACTAGTATCACTTATTGTCTTTAGTAAGATTTCCGTATTCCAATGATGCTCAAAAATGAGTTAATTATCAAGCGAAATTTATGACAATAATGTAGGTGATTTTCGAAATAAAATTAGATAAAATTATGTACCGGTCGTCGCGTATGGCTCGGTCGCGCACGCGCTAGCGTTTCGTAGGTAAGACGTCGAAACTCACGCACACAGCTGCATTGTCGCTGTGTGCGTAATCGGGTGATTCTGTTTTCTTCGTATTGAATTAAGGGTTTAATTCTGAAATACTGTTAAATTTCAACAACAAAAAAAAGCAGCGCTTATTAATCATTGCCCGCTACCGTACTAACAATTGATTATATATGTCTTTTATGACCTCCTGAAATTAAACGAGGACGCAAAACAACGCCTTGTATAACAAACACCGTGATACGAGATTTTTATATATTAGAGAAAATTTGATAAAAGCGCATGAGCACGGTGTAGGAGGTGCGCGCGAGATGGCACGGCGAGTGCGCGACCAGCACGCGCGTGGTGTGACGCAGCACGCAGCACGCCCAGCATACAGTACCTTGTCGGACGACTTGTCCGTCGCGCATGAGCACGGTGTAGGAGGTGCGCGCGAGGTGGCGCGGCGAGTGCGCGACCAGCACGCGCGTGGTGTGACGCAGCACGCAGCACGCCCAGCATACAGTACCTTGTCGGACGACTTGTCCGTCGCGCATGAGCACGGTGTAGGAGGTGCGCGCGAGGTGGCGCGGCGAGTGCGCGACCAGCACGCGCGTGGTGTGACGCAGCACGCAGCACGCAGCACGCCCAGCATACAGTACCTTGTCGGACGACTTGTCCGTCGCGCATGAGCACGGTGTAGGAGGTGCGCGCGAGGTGGCGCGGCGAGTGCGCGACCAGCACGCGCGTGGTGTGACGCAGCACGCAGCACGCCCAGCATACAGTACCTTGTCGGACGACTTGTCCGTCGCGCATGAGCACGGTGTAGGAGGTGCGCGCGAGGTGGCGCGGCGAGTGCGCGACCAGCACGCGCGTGGTGTGACGCAGCACGCAGCACGCAGCACGCCCAGCATACAGTACCTTGTCGGACGACTTGTCCGTCGCGCATGAGCACGGTGTAGGAGGTGCGCGCGAGGTGGCGCGGCGAGTGCGCGACCAGCACGCGCGTGGTGTGACGCAGCACGCAGCACGCAGCACGCCCAGCATACAGTACCTTGTCGGACGACTTGTCCGTCGCGCATGAGCACGGTGTAGGAGGTGCGCGCGAGGTGGCGCGGCGAGTGCGCGACCAGCACGCGCGTGGTGTGACGCAGCACGCAGCACGCAGCACGCCCAGCATACAGTACCTTGTCGGACGACTTGTCCGTCGCGCATGAGCACGGTGTAGGAGGTGCGCGCGAGGTGGCGCGGCGAGTGCGCGACCAGCACGCGCGTGGTGTGACGCAGCACGCAGCACGCAGCACGCCCAGCATACAGTACCTTGTCGGACGACTTGTCCGTCGCGCATGAGCACGGTGTAGGAGGTGCGCGCGAGGTGGCGCGGCGAGTGCGCGACCAGCACGCGCGTGGTGTGACGCAGCACGCAGCACGCAGCACGCCCAGCATACAGTACCTTGTCGGACGACTTGTCCGTCGCGCATGAGCACGGTGTAGGAGGAGCGCGCGAGGTGGCGCGGCGAGTGCGCGACCAGCACGCGCGTGGTGTGACGCAGCACGCCCAGGATGCAGCGCTGCATGATGTGCTGCGCCACTGTGGCGTCCACGCCCGCCAACACGTCGTCCAACAGATACACTACACAATTAATAAACCCGTTAGTGTTAGTCTCAATTGGAAAAGTTTCTTTCCAGCAATATTAGGTCACAGTGGTACCTTGTTTATCTTGGTACACGGCACGCGCTAGAGCGACGCGCGCGCGCTGTCCACCACTAAGCGTGCAGCCGCCCTCGCCTACGTACGCGTTCCACCCGAGCACGTTTAAGTCCTCTGAAATACAAAATAATATTAAAATATCACAAACACAGCTCTTGTGTAACTTCGTCCATTGTAATATACTTATTAAAGGCAGACAGGAAATTTCAGTTACCCGTAAGTGCGCAAGCGTCGACTACAGACCGGAATTTTGCCTCTTCGTACGGTTTCCCGAATAGTATATTGTCACGGATTGTACCGCGTACTAGCCATGGTTTCTGTGATACATATCCAAAGCCTATGAAAAATAAAAATAGGTATTATTTTATAATCCAGTATTTTCGGATAATTCGATTCACGGTATTTCTTACTGTTAAGGTTTTCCGGTATCTGTAGATAACCATTCTTCTTAATCATGTCTCCCATGATGGCATGTAGTAGCGAAGTTTTCCCGCTGCCGACGGCACCAGTAATACCAATCAACTCTTCATTGGCAATTTCTAGACTAATATCCTTCAACATAAACGGCTCATCTTGTATCAAATGCTCAGATGATGAAGTTGAATCTCGCCTCTGTATGCTACCTCTCGATAAACGTTTCTTAGACTTTCCTTTATTTTTCTTTGATTTCTTTGGTAGCCTCTTCCTCTTGGAGGGCTTAGCCCACGCAAATGTCGTATTTTTAAATATGATAATTTTGTCTTCATCGTGGTTTTTATTAAGGCGGTCGTAATAAAGTTCTGCGTCCATGTCTGGAAGCTAAGTATTCAGATTTGTGATATGATGGCGATACTATTTAAGACAAAAAAGAGTAGCAGACATGAATAAAATAATACTTACATCCAACAGCTTTTGTATACGTTTTAAAGACACCCAGGCTTCTGTTAACCCGTTTAGCACCCAAGGAAAGGCATTTAGCGGTGCTATTAACATGTTAATTAGTGCAACGGTCGTAAAAACCTGAAATTAATATAATTGTACATATAAATGAGGCAACTGCAAACCCGAGCCACTAAACAATATAGAAATATAGAAAAGGCATGGTTCGAGTTAGCTCGGGAATAGAATACCTGGAAAGATTTGGGGAAGGCTAGGCCGGATTAACCCATAAGCAAATTAAGCAATTGCTTAGGGCACCACGTCTCGGGCGGCACCATAAACAGATAAACAACAAGAATTAGAGATACATTTTGGTCCAGTAGGACGAAATTTCGTTAACCTTCCGAAAAGTCAGCAAGGTGTTACTTGACTCGAAAGTCCACTCTAGAGATGTGCTGTTTCAAAAATTACGAGACGACTTTGATTAGGAGTGTGCGCAATGTTGTTTTTTTAAATTAATTCATATATTTCCCATGTCACTTTGGCACTTACGAAGCCGTTAAGGCTAGAGCGTGGCGAAGAAATAAACCTACTATCGAAAAACATTACGCTCTTACTGTGGCGGTCTTGTAAAAATGAGAATAATTAGGGGGCGCACAATTCAAATCTTTCAAGGGACGCTCAGGCCTAGCTACGACACTGTTTATCAATGTTATACATTTTTTTTTTTAGGTATTTTGGTTTTTATTTAAATATACTATTTACTTGTGGATAGGGGCGTGGATTGCGTAGAGCATCTAGAAGTCTTAATCCGGCACTGGGGAAGGTTTTTGCAGACTTTGCAGTTGCTTAGCAGTAGGACAGTAAAGATAGGCTGAATAATAAAAAACCGGCCAAGTGCGAGTTGGACTCACACACCCCTTCGTGTGTGAGTACCGTACCATAAACCTTAACTTTTATTATTTGTTGTTATAGCGGCATTAGAAATACACACTCTGTGAAAATTTTAGCTGTCTACCTATTACGGTTCTTGAGACAAAGCCCGCTGACACACAGACGGACGGACGGACGGCCGGACAGCGGAGGCTTAGTAATAGGGATCCGTTGGTTACCCTTTGGGTACGGAACCCTAAAAAGAAGTTCATCACAAATTCGAGAGGCTGATACGTACCGTGGGTGCATCAAGCGGCAAGCCGCGGAGCGAGTGCGTGCCGAGCGTGAAGGCAGCCACAAGCACGGGCGTGGTGGCCCACAGCACCACGCAGATAGCATCCAAGTACTTGCGCCCGCGCAGGTAGCGGAGCTCTTGGCCGCGCGCGTCTGACAGTACACAACAGTAATTAACAATACAACCAACCCTTACATTGTCTCATGAAGGCTCTGTGTAAGACAAAAATTACTATGGGAATTCAAACCATTTTAGACTCTTTTACATTTTTAGACATTAATGTGAAAACATGGTACACAAATTAAATCTTATTTGCTAGACTAAAAAGTGCATACATCAAATACTAAAGAGAGCAGACTACATAACAGTCCTGCAATAGACAAACGTTTTGGTAACCTTACTAACCTGATACTCTGTTAATGAAGTAATCTTCCCAAACATGAACTTTCACTGTTCTAATGCCTTTCAGCAAGTCACTGATCAGGCTGACGCGAGTGTCTTTGTGCTTCATCAGCTCAGTGCTTAGTTGTCCAATTTTATTTGCGATCACTTTGTTTATTGGTATCAGAATCACCGAAAAAGCCACGCCAGCGAGAAAGGATATTCCCACTTGTTGATACAGAAGAAATAGTGTTATGAACAACTGGAAATTGAATAAAAATAAAGTTTGATTTTTACTGTGCATAGCAATAATAATCGACAAATGGATCACTATTTCTATTAAGTACCTGTAACGGTATACTCCACAATGCATGAAAACTAGGACACGAATTCACAATCCTGTCTGTATCAGTCGACATGAAATTGGTAATCTCTCCAATTGAGAATATGTTATTTAATTCTGTGGAGGTGACACTGAGAGTTTTTCTGAGTATAGTGGCGACGATGGCACCACGCATCTTGAGTCCAACGATCGACATCAACCAGTTGAAATGGACGTTAAACAGAGCAGATATTAGAGTGGCAGCTAACAGAGATCCAGCATATACATAGCTAAAAAAAAA
The DNA here is from genome assembly GCA_950371165.1 of Lacanobia oleracea. Lineage (NCBI taxonomy): Eukaryota > Metazoa > Arthropoda > Insecta > Lepidoptera > Noctuidae > Lacanobia > Lacanobia oleracea. The sequence continues at coordinate 15,018,271 of OX493394.1, forward strand.
ATAACAAAAATATCTGGTAATAGAATGCGCTCTAAGAAAATTAAATATTTTCAGATATAAAAGGAAAACCTACCCTAAATGTTGATCAATACTTTCGTCTTCCACGAATCTAATAAGATAGTTAAGCAGTATTGGACCTGCGAAGCCGGCCATATCAGAAACCAATTTGAGTATTCCTATACTATAGAACTGTAGGCCAAAACATGTGTGCAAGGCCCGCAGAAGTGTGACGTTCTGCCGGCGCGGCGAGCGGACGAGAACACGCGTCGTCGGCGTCACGGGAGTAGAGGCTTGCGGCGCTGATTCTCCTGTTGCACCGTATCCTATAAATAAACCATTGCTCATCAGTATTATTATGTTTTTTTTCTTAATTACAATAACAGGCTAGATAATATATTTATATTATATCCAATCATTTTAAAAAAACAGCAACAAGGGATTGTAACCCATTCACGTAAGTACTTATATCTATTAAACAAAACATTTTACATTTGCTTTTTTTTCATCTTATCAATATCACATACTTTGGGCTGATAATTATTCCATGAATACCTATAATTTATGCATATTATGTACTTCACATAATTAAGATTAGTTTGCAGGCATAAGTCGTTTTTCATGTTTGCATTCACATATACCATAATGCAACAAAAGTTTGTACAACAAAACAGATTTACACTAACTTGCTACTTCGCTAACTTGGTATCCACTAAAATGTTTTGCTTTTTAGAAGGAAATTCAGCAAGCAACAAGTATACCTACATCTATCTATTGGGGTTTCGTTTCACCCTATTACACTTCTATTGTAATTTCACGTTTTAATCTATGACAGAGATCAAAATCCGACGAAAGGACATTAAGTGCTAAAAAGGTTATGCTTTAAAATACTTATCATCAGGTTTTCATCCTGTAGCATTGTATCATTTTATCTCAAATTTCAGAGGGAATTTCAGCATTATGTAGGAGGATAATGCAAGTTAAATAGGCTTGAGTCATAATATGTATTGATTGTACTTATACATGTTTTTTTTTAATGCAGAAGTTGGCTCAAGTAACCAAGAAAACCTAATAAAAGTAGAAGACAGCTGTAGACAAGTAATTTGAAAATATATTTTATCGCTAAAACATTGTAATTCATATAAAGATTTATATAAGTCATGCAAAAATCAAAAGTTATCATGGCTCTGACAATCTACATTTAGGCCACTATGGTTGACCATACTTTGGTCAAAAATTAAAGTTTAGGTGTTTTCTAAGTCTACTAGCCTAATCTCTTATTGTTATTTATCGTTGTTCACTGCATACGATGTTGTAGTGTACAACCCATATACACACACATTTAAAACATACACTTGGTAAGGATTGGTATATACCAATAATAACTGTAAACTGTAAATGGTAAAAGATAGACTTGCATGATAAAACTTGCAATGAGTAATGTATGTGGCTAGTTTTTACCTGAGCCTATAAAAGGTTCATGTGGCACTTCTTCATACTGCTGGTAATTGTCCACATTGCCTATGAGTGATCGGTCCATCCTTGCTCCCACATATGAACAACAATATCTTGCTGGTAAGTCAAACAGTTCCTCCGGGTCATTTAATTTATTATCCAAACCTAAAAATTTGATAGAAAATCTAGTTATAATCTGACAACAATAAATTGTAAAAGGCTTGTGAAAAAAAGAAATTGAAATTGTAATCTGTACATACTTGTAAATAAACATGGGCAACATTTTACTTACCCTTTTGAAGAAGAGGATCAACCCAGGAGAATGTTAAACGAGATAAAAAGCCAGCTCCTTGCATGGCAGTTCCTAATATACCTTCATCCATGTGTGGTAGCAATGGTGTGTACTCATTCTGTTAACAAAATAGTCATATTTCATATTTTCTAGAACATCATATATATTGACAAAATACAATAAATTAAAACTTACATGTGAATGTTGTGAGCCAACCAGGCATGGTGAATAGAATGTAGGTCTTGAATTACTAGCAGGTAGAAGAGTCAGGAAATACAAAACATGGCAGCACATGGTAGCAATATTGAAACCTGCAGTGGTCCCAGAAATAATGCTGCTTCGCAATGCTATTAGATTGACACCCACTGCTAAACTCCACATCAATAGCTGAGAAGTAGGACCTCGGGAACTCTGCCCCAGTCGGTGTTTCAATGCCAAAACATAACCGAAGTGAAACAGCCACGCCAGACATGACGCACCGGCCGCGAAGTAGTTGACAGGGTACAAAACAAAGTCAGGTGTGGTTATAAAAACATACAACTCAATAATTGGAATGAACACTAACGCTAATGCAATAAAACTTCGGAGTACTATCGCCCGCTCTTGTGCCTTTTCGCGTACCACCCAATCTTTTCTGTATCCAACATAGTAGCCTGATATAATTGCAATAATAAAGAAGACAGGTATTTGTAAAAATAATTCTTGGAAGCATTGTCCGAAGTCTTTTGTCACGTCGTTCCATGGTCTTAAGCCCTGAGGGCCACACATGTATTCCCACTGCCACTGCATTTTGATTTATCTTTGTTTATCAAGTAATTTTTATCATCACTACTTTCTGTTACTTCTTAACAACTCTAAACCATATTACATGTTGTTATTGTTTTAAAAAAATACAGATAATTTTAAAAGCTTAAAAAATAATAATAATGCGTCATAAATCGAGAATTTATTAAACGTAGGGACTTTATTAAATAAAAGGTATAAACCTATTATTTACAATTCACAGAGCGGAATGAATAATAAAAAGTCCCTGTCAATGTCAAAGAACTGACAAACCGAAGTCGGTTAGAGATGGGTAAGAGTCATTGTTTTTGTCAACCCGTCACGAATTCACAATCAAACAAATCACTATAGAGTTGCAAGCGTTGCTGTTGTCGGTGCGGTCCTTAGAGGTGCGGTCATACCATAAACCAAGTTTAGGCGATTATCAAAAACCAATCGCAATGGCAAAAACGGCAAAATTCTAAGTCGGGAACTGACGAGCTTATGGCACATTTACACGCTTGCCGAGGTTTGCCAAGCATCTATAAGCTTCAAACCTTTACAAGCGCTTGAATGCCATTTATACGCTTGCGAGTGCGTTAGTGTGTTCCGGGCAGGCGGGCAGGCAAGCATGGCGGACGTAGACGTTAAAGTTGTGAAGCCTCGAGAAAGGCTAATTAGGTACTACTCAGAACCTGGATGACCGCAATACCTAGGTTTTTATTACGACGTTTTCTAAAAATGAAACCTAGCTAGATCGATTTATCGCTCCTAAATCGCTCGCTCGCTCGAAAATCAATGGAGCCGTTTCCGAGATTCAGATTCATCTTCTTTTTATACATGTAAAACAAAGTCAGGTTTGTTCGAACACTTATAACTTGAGAACGGCTGGACCGAATTTCATAGTTTTTGTGTTTTTGAATTTGTCTTCGTCCGGAACAGCATAATAATTAAAAAAATGTTGGTTGTGGTAGTGGCGTAGCGTGGCTTGGCGGGGCCCCGTTTAAAAATTAGTTTAGGGGCCCATAAGAAGGGTACTAAAGATTTCTAACAAAAAAAAAAATGTTTGCATAAAATTGAAAAAAATATTTATTCATCATAATTATCTATCTGTCACTTTTTCCAAATTTTTTAAAAATAATTCAAATTAAGGTGAATGCTCCAGGGTAGCCCGCGAAATTCAAATATTTTTATGTTTTTTGCAATTTGCCGGTCAGTGTGAAGCTGTATGTGGACCAAATACGATCCGCGACCGTAACGCGTATTTATCTAAAGAATTATTACCATTTTAATCATCAATAAAGCCCTCTAAGTTTATGTAGCTCGACAGAATGAATATTTCAGAAATAATCATTCTGGGGTGTATGGGGTCCGTTGCTATCTTAAAGACCCAAGCCAACCTCACCTGCTAGCGGTGCACCCTGCTGTCCAACGGACGAGGCTCTGGCGAACCTGGTTTCCCTCTTGTAGGGTTGTGGGGGTCAGACGGCTGGTCGCCCCACGTAAAACCAACTTCAGTCATACATTCAGTCAAAAAAGTATCGGGAATGGATGATTTGTTTATGGTTCCAAATTCAAATTTTTGTTTTTTTTGTAGTTGTTAGATTGGCACAACTGTTTTCCATTTTGGCGCGGAGTTTGAGTTGCATCTGTTATTTATATTAAATACAGTGCTGGTTTTAGTAATATCATATATAGTGTGTATTGCGAATTTCATAATGGACAAAAATATCGAACAAAGAGTTTGTCTTAAATTTTGCATCGCCAACGGAATTTCGTGTTCGGAGACACTGAAAATGTTACAGAAGGCTTACGGTGAATCGACTTTATCAAAAACTCGTGCTTATGAGTGGTTCAAAGCGTTCAAAAGCGGTCGAGATGTGATGGAAGATTTGCCTCGCTCTGGTAGGCCGTCAACGTCTGCAACTGAAGTTAACATCGCAAAAGTGAAGGAAATAGTGACTGAAAATCCCCATTCAACTCTGAGAGAGATAGCCGCCGAACTTTCTGTATCTCACGAGTCGATCCGTACCATTTTAACTAATCATTTGGGTATGAAACATGTTGCAGCTCGGCTAGTCCCAAAAGATCTGAATTTTCTCCAAAAACTCAATCGCATGAAAGTCGCTGAGGACATGCTAGAACGAGTCAGTTCGGACCCAACATTCATGAAACGCATTGTTACTGGTGACGAGACGTGGGTTTACGAGTTTGACATGCAAACTAGTCAACAAGCTTCGAAGTGGCGCCTTCCAACTGAACCGAAACCGAAAAAACCACGCCAAAGTCGATCAAAAGTCAAAGTCATGTTGACTGTTTTCTTTGACTATCGCGGTGTTGTGCACTCTGAATACTTACCGGAAGGTCTAACGGTAAATAAAGAATATTATTTGAGCGTTATGCGGCGTTTAAGAGAGCAAATTCGACGAAAAAGGCCAGATTTGTGGAAAAAAAATTCTTGGATTTTGCACCACGACAATGCGCCTTCGCACAAGGCTATCATTGTGAACGAATTTTTAACCAAACACTCAACAAATACCATCCAGCAACCACCATATTCACCAGATATGGCTCCTGCTGACTTTTTTCTTTTTCCTAAACTCAAATTACCACTTCGTGGCACCCGTTTTCAATCGATAGAAGACATAAAGGAGAATTCGCGGCGAGAACTGAACTCAATTCCGGAAGCAGCGTTTAAAAAATGTTTTGATGAATGGATTATTCGTTGGCGCAAGTGTATCGTTTCTAAAGGAGCATACTTTGAAGGTGATAAAATAAATTTGGATGAATAACAGACATTTTGTGTATTATTGATCTTTTCCCGGTACTTTCTTGACAGAGTAGTATATGTATGGAGAGAAACAAGTTAGGTAAGGGTACTCGGTCTAGGGCGTCGCCGCATAACGACGCGCAGGCACATTGCCCTAAACCTGCGATAAGTGGGCTAGGGCTACCGTGTCAAGTACGGGCACGGCTAAAGAGGATAGTACCCAAGAAGAAGTTCCGCTTTGCCACCTCGAACATTGGCTCCCTAACCGGACGTTGCCAAGAACTCGCAGACGTACTTGCGAAGCGTCGGGTCCAGTGCGCCTTCCTTCAGGAGACGCGCTGGAAGGGAAATAAGTCACGTGACAATGGGACATTGGACAAAAAAAAAAAAAAAAAAAGGGGTACCGGCTAGTGTACACCGGATCACCAACGGGTAGGAGCGGAGTGGCCGTGGTGCTGTCTAAGGACCTTCAGGATGGACTCCTTGAAGTAGACCGATGCAGCGACCGGTTGATGCGAGTTAGGGTGCTGTTCGAAGGGTCGGTAACGAACCTAATCAGCGCCTATGCTCCTCAGACTGGTTGCTGTGAGTCTGAAAAGGAGGCCTTCTGGGATGAGTTCGAGGACGTATTACGCGCTATCCCGAATTCCGAAGGTGTTTTGGTTGGGGGGGATCTCAACGGTCACGTAGGTCAGTTTGCTGGAGAGTATGGACTTGTTCACGGTGGTTTTGGTTATGGCCAGCTAAACGCAGAGGGAGTCAATATACTTAGCACCTGCGCTGTGTCTGACCTAGCCATCGCGAACACATTCCTTCAGAAGAAGCCCCAGCACCTTATTACGTACCGTAGTGGTGCCTACTCAACCCAAATAGATTACCTGCTGGTGCGACGGTGCCACATTGGCAAGGTTACCAACTGCAAAGTCATTCCAGGCGAAAGCCTAACGGCTCAACACCGCCTCCTTGTCCTGGACTTTGCGGTTGTACCGAAGAAGAGAGTGACCGAGAAACGCAAACCCCGCACTAAGTGGTGGTTGCTTGATGGTCCTAGGCAGTCGGACTTCATCGCGGAGGTCGAGCATCTCAAGATCAGTGCTCCGCGTGAGTCCGCTCAAGAGATCTGGAGTAGGATCCATTCAGCAATCACCGGTGTGGGTAAGCGCGTTCTTGGCACTTCTCGTGGTGGCCGCACCATAGGAAAGGAGACGTGGTGGTGGGATGACGGAGTGCAGGAGGCGACTCGGAAGAAGAAGCTTTTATTTAAACAGTGGCAAGGGTCCAACTCTCCGGATGACAGGGAGGCATATGGAGCGGCTAAGCGCGCTTGCAAAAAAGCTGTAGCCAGAGCCCGCAGCAAAAGTCTGGCGCCCTTATACGACAAGCTGGAAACTGCGGAGGGGCAAAAGCTTATTTTTAAGCTGGCGCGTGGCCGGGAGAAAGCTACACGGGACATTAGCAAATGTCTTTGTGTAAGGGACGCCCAGGGTAAGCTGCTCTACGATGCCCCCTCTGTTAAGGAGAGATGGTGTACATACTTCGCGGAGCTGTGTAACAAACAGCATCCCCATAACCTTCCTCCGGAACCGCCTCCTAACCTTGGGCTTATTTCCCCTATTTCCCCCGACGAAACCCGCATTGCTCTTCGCCACATGAAGAACTGGAAAGCGGTCGGGCCTGACAATGTGCCAATTGAAGTGTGGAAGGCGATGGGCCCACATGGTGTGGACCTTCTGACGGATCTTTTTAACCGCATCCTGATCACCAAGGAAATGCCGAACCAGTGGCGATTTAGCCTGATTATCCCTGTTTACAAAGGCAAAGGTAGCGTACAGGATTGTGGTAGCTACCGCGGTATCAAGATCATGTGCCACACCATGAAGCTCTTCGAACGCATCATTGACACACGGTTCCGTAGCGAGTGTACTGTCTCTGAGTGTCAATATGGCTTCCGGGCGGGTAACAGCACCATGGACGCAGTGTTCGCCTTACGGAATCTGGCCGAGGCTTACAGAGAGAGAAGGAGAGCTTTGCATATGGCCTTTTTAGACCTGCAGAAGGCCTTCGACTGTATACCTCGGCAGTCCATCTGGTGGGCACTGCGCTTCAGGGGCGTTCCCGATGCCTATATTGACATTATCAGAGACATGTACCGCGATTCCGTTTCCTCTGTCCAGACCGCTGTTGGCGAATCGAATGGCTTCCCAATATCTGTTGGCGTTCACCAAGGCTCGGCTCTTAGCCCGTTCTTGTTTAACGTAGTGCTCGATGTAGTTACGGCAAACATCCAAGATCAGCCTCCATGGCTAATGAAGTATGCCGATGACATCGCCCTCGTTAATCAGAACAAAGCCCATCTTGAGCGCAAAGTCAACATTTGGAAGGACACGCTTGAAAACGGTGGTCTGAGACTAAATGTGGCGAAGACTGAGTACATGTCCTGTGGCAGCACGGATACAAACACCATCCGAATAGGTTCGGACCTGATCAGAAAGTCCGATACGTTCAGGTACCTTGGATCCGTGCTGCACGAGTCTGGCATCGTGGACGACGATGTCCAAGCACGTATTGGCGCGGCTTGGGCGAAGTGGCGCGAGGTAACGGGCGTTGTATGCGACCGCAAAATGCCTCCGAAGCTCAAGGGGCAGATATATAAATGCATCATTTGGCCTGTCCTACTGTACGGGGGCGAGTGTTGGCCAGCACTAAGCAGACACACCCAGGAGCTTCGCGTCAATAGTTTAATATGCGGTACAAAACTTAATCTTTCGTCTAGAATCACTCCTAGATATTTGATAGTAGGAGCATTTTGAAGTTTTGGGCAGTTGCATATAATTGAAGTATTTGCTGTGTGATTATGAGCGGTAATGTAAAATTTACTTTTGTCGATTTTTTGTGGTTTTTTAATATTGAATACTAGGTACTTGGTACTTGGTTTTATCTATATTAAGTGACAGAGTATTATCGGATAGCCATTTAGTTATTTTATCAAATCCTGCTTGTGCTGCGTTAAAAACTTTCTCCCAAGTGTCCCCTGTAAAAATAATTGCTGTATCATCTGCGAAAGCCAGAAGTTTGCCGTTTGCGATGTCTAATTGGCAAATTTCATTAAGGTACACCAAGAAGAGCATAGGTCCAAGGATGCTCCCTTGCGGAACGCCGTACTTTATGGGAAGATCTTTACTTATATGCTCGCCGATTTTTACGCACTGTGTTCGATCAGTCAGGTAACTTTGAAACAGCTTCAGCTGTTTATCTCTGATACCAATCTTCACTAATTTTAGAAAATAAACTAGTAATAGTGAAAATATGTGTATCGGAAGGAATTAGCCCATAGCACTGACATATAGATATGTTTTACACTCCTACCAACTTATCTGTGAAATGGCGAAAATTGAAACTACGGCCGACATGTTGAAATGTCATTCGATTGTCAGTGTCTACTAAACTTCTCTGGTTGTTTTGTCGTGATATTGCTGAATTTATAAAGTTAAATATGCCGAAAGCTATTAAAAGTGATGCTCGAAACATTATTCTAAAGGTTAACTTTATTGAAGAAGAAGCTCGGGCGGGGTCTCCGATTATCCCATTTAATTTGATTTAATCAAATATACAAACGAATTTCGGCAGCGACTGGTTAGTGTTGTCAACTTTCTTGTTATAAATTACCGGATACTTAACTAATTTTAAGTCCACGAAATATTCGTTTCTATTCTAGCTGCAGGTTAGCGTAACGGTAACGTACATCTATTAGTTAACCTGTTAAGTGAGTGAGCTAACTAACCTGCCAGATTTAAAATTTCTACTAACATTTATTTTATTATCTTATATTTCAGGTTTGAGTCAAGAATATTTCAAAAATTCGGACACCAGGCAAGGACAGAAAACGTGGATAAAAGTGGATTTGTGCATGTTGATGATTTTGACATGGGAGTTATACGGGGAAAAGTACATAAACTTTATTCTGCTAAAAAAGAGGTCCCTACTGTTAAAAGCTTCTAGAAGTCTTAAAGATAGAAATAAATTACACAGGATAGCGAGAAAATCTGCGAAAGCTGCTTCACAAAAATCTCAATCCAATCGGAAGGTTCTTTGAGATTCCAATGCCCCACCGTTGTATCGCAAATGGAACCTTTTGGGTTCCACCGGAGCACAAAGAAGAATGCGATATGATATGCGATGACTTCGTGCGCAATGCGTAATGTAATATCAGCTTGGAGAGCCTGTATCGAAAGGGCAAAGAATGCATGAACAATAATTTCTATTATTGTTCATTCGGGAGGAGATACTGGATTTGAAAAATGCACTACTTGTTTTTAAATCAAACACAAAAAGTGGTGATTATCATGACGAGATGAATAGTACCAACTTTAAAAAGTGGGTTATTGAAAAACTTGTGCCTATCTTACGAGAGCCATCCATAATAGTGATGGAAAATGCTCCTTATGACCGTATTTGTGAGAATAAAGTCCCAAATACGAATTCCTTAAAAAAAAGATATGCAATTATGGTTGACCCAAAATAAAATTGACTAAACCTCAGCTTTTAGAAATAATTAAGAGAAACAAGCCTGAACCTGTGTATGAGATTGAAAAAATTTTAGAAGAAAATAGACACAAATGTTGTCGCTATTGGCAAGGTTGCGGGCGAGTGACAACAGCATACTAAAAACTGTGGCGGAGAGTATCGACTCTCCGATTATTAAAAGTTTTGTGAGAAGGACAATCACTCAACATTAGTTTAGGGATGTCCTTTTCACATTACTATTTATTCTATTCTGTTTTCTTGTCTGTTTTATTTTGGCTACTAACACTAGTAATAGGTTATAATATTGTTTACTAACACGCTGGATCATTTTTGTCCGAAAATAAAGAATTATTATTATTATTTACCACCTTATCACTGTGATCTCAATCCCATTGAACTCATATGGAGACAATGAAAAGAAAAGTTGCCGATGTAAATATTGAGCACAAAAATGCTGAAATTCCCCGCCTAGTTAGAGAAGCTTTTGACGCTATTACAGTTCATGAGTGGGCACAGCATTGTAAACACGTTCGCAGGTTAGAAGGACAATACTTAAAACATGATTTGTAATTAGATAAACCTTTTATTACAGAAGTGGTAAGTGACACTGAAAGCGATAGTGATAATGATGATAGTGGTACGGAAATAAGCGGAGTATGGCCTCACAACCAGGATGAAGTTGTGTATGCAGGTTCATCTAAAGATCACAATTACTGTAAACCTGGTATTCAATAAATTATTGTAAAGCAATTTGTTTTTTTTTATGACACTACACTACCACTAGGTACCACTGCTAATTATAATTAGTCAAATCTGGTGTTAGGGGTTAGGTACGGTCATAACTAATTTCTAGACATCCAGGTACCTCTTGCAGGGTAGGTACATACTTTGCATCAAATGAAAGTGGTATACCCCCGTGGAACATTTTATCTGCTGAATTTCTACTTTATTGGATAACTTTTTAGATAAAGCTATTGTTTATTCCTGAGAGACTAAACTGTTTGCGTACCTACGTAACTGTATAATAAAATAAACAAAAAGAATTTGATAATTTAATCAAATTCTTTTTATTTATTTTATTATTTTTATATAGGTATCATTGTTTTTAATTTGTAAAAACTGCAATTCTTATTAAACGATTATGTCTAATGTGAAGTTTCCTTCTTGAAAACTTACTCAATTTTGGGCACCTTATATTAATTAGCAACACTGAATCGACAGTGCCGTCCTCTTTCTTCACAGATAAGTTGGTACATAGATTTAGAATACCAGTTGGTAGGACTGTATACGTCAGTGGACCATACCATAGATATAGTAGCTGAATGAGACGACGTAATGCATTCTTTATTATTTACTTATCTCGTAGACAGAGAATATCTCTTTCTTTGACTTCGTAGCAGTCGTAGACAGAGAATAGATATAGACATGCTCTTAGAATAATAATAATTGTTAAAGTAAGACGACGCATATGCAAAATGTCTATGTGTGAGCAAGACGCAGCATAGTTTTTCTATCTCTATTTGCGTATCGGTTTTTGTTGTCTGCCATCAGTAGTCATTGGTGGCAAACAAATTGTGCTGTCAGCGTATTTTCGTTGATAGAAGCTTATTTTGTGTGATTTACTGCTTTAGTGATATTCCAGAAGGTATTATTAAGTGTGTAGTGATGGTGAATTGCAGTATTTACGGCTGTAAAAGCCGTAGTGAACGAAATCAACCAAACATAACCTTTCATCGGTAAGTAGCATTTTTTATCTATTACAGCAAGTAAATCAAAGATTATTGTACTCAAGACTATTTTCTGTCAATAACAAGCAAAGTTTATTGATAATTAACGTCTAAAAAGACGATAAATCCTAACTTGTTTTTCATATTAGCCGGCCAAAGTGTGAGGCAATTTATGTTAGGTTGTTATCTATGTCACTTCATGTCATTTGTAAATTGTCGGATAATAACTTTACGGGGATACCAGCACTTGATTATTTTTACCCCTAAATGTATTTTTCTTTTTAGGTTTCCGAATGATCCATTTTTTTTAAATAAATGGATTGACTGTATGGGCCGAGTTAACTGGCATCCAAGTCGTCACTCCCGTATTTGCTCACGACATTTCGAAGACAGTTGCTTTCGACAGAACTTAAATCGTACCTACTTAAATCCACGTGCGATACCCACACTTTTCATCCAGGTAAAGTAAATATATTACTTAATTTGTTATTAAGTAACTAAACATCAAAAAATTTAAATATACTAACTCATCTTCTTGATTACATTAGCAGTTAAGGCATTCAGTTCGCGCGCGAACACAATCAAATAGTAATAAATACATACGTTACCCCTTAAAAAGTTAAAAAAAACGTGTTATTAATTGATATGAATTACATTACTCGTAGTAGACGTACAACCAAAATAATAAGAACGAGATTACCCACACAATGGGGGTAAAAGTCTAAGTATGGCAATATTAAATGCACGAAGTTGTAATGATGTACTTATGTCGAACTATCGCTATCCCTTACCGTTATACGCTGAGGACTTGTCTATATCTATTCTCTGTCTACGGTAGCAGTATAGTATAATGTACTCTGTGCATCGTAAACAGAGAATACCCTATTCTCTGTCTTCGTTTGACTTCAACAATGGAATGATTCCATAGAGGAATATAATATATCGGGTAAATGATTCAGTCGTTCGTTCAGTCGTTCATCAGTGGTAAATAGCACAGAGCACAGAGTACATTTTCATTATATATACTGTACTCTTTGCTGTACTCTTTGGAGTACATTTGGTAAACAGTAAACGCCAAACGGTGCCAAAGTGTGAAAATTTTATCTGAAATTTATTTCTTTTCGATTTTCATCAGAAATCAAGGAAACAAGTTGGATTATACTTAGCTTGCCTATTTAAGAAATGGAGATAAATCAGACAGACAGAACAATACATAATGATGATTTGCAAGAACTGCAAGAATCTGATGTTGAAGTTGATCCTATCCATGACATAATAGATTATTTAGTTAGATGTGCTAAAATATCTTTCAAAAATGCGCATGTGGATCAATCAGAGGTGCGCACAAGCGATAAAATTAAAATGGCCTGTGACATTTACAAACAATCGCCCACAGATTTTTTATTGCAGTTTGGAAAATATCTAGCTCCACATCATATCGGTTACTTTGAGAATTTGCAATCTTCTGAGGATGATTTTCGGGGTTGTATTAAGCAATTAAAAACTTACCATTCTGAAAAGAGCAAATGCAAAAGAACACGAAATAGGCGCTATAATGCATTACAGAAACTTCAGAATGAAACAGACTATTTTAGTGAAAAACAAATGATGTATCGAAATCCCTTACTTTATGAACAGCTAGTTGGCCAGTACTTATCTGATGAGGAGATCAAAGAACGTGATGGTGTTGACAATGAAAACCTTACCTTTCTGAGCATGATTTTAGAAACAGTTGACCGAAATGATATGAGAGAAATGAAGAATGAGCAAATGCTCCAAGAAGATCTAGAATCCATGAAGTTAACTAACACCGAAGATGATGCTAAAAGCAGCGGCAGCGACAACACTGATAACTTTAAAAATAAAAAGCTATGGGGTGACTTTGATACTCCTGACACAAGACCAAGTTATATGCCTGAACCTAGAAAGCAAAATATGATTACTGCCCCAGAAAGGAACCTTCTACGGGAAGAATTTTTACAAGAAATGTTCTGTAGTTTCATAGAGGGAAGAGACATCGATGTTGACTATCATAGTATTGATAATAATGAGGAATATGATGATCTTCAGCAAGTTTCACAAGATGCAGAAGATAGATATTTTGATTCAGAATCCAATGATATAGAGAATCTTGAAGAACACATGAAACTTGTTCAAGAATATGGAAGAAAGAACCCCGAAAGTAATCTTCATGATGATCCTTTAGATGAATTCATGAGACATATCACAAATAAACATAACTAAAGCTATATTTTGATTTCTGTACCTTATTATTATACCTAGCTATTCAGTTATTTTTTTACCTGGCTGTTTGGTTAAAAAAATAACACATTTGAGATAAAAATATGAGTTTTTAAATGGTTTTAATAAGTAACTGCATGCCTGTTTCAACACAAGCTCCGAATGTGGCTCTTATTGCATTGTAGTAAGGTTCACAATGCATGGATGCTTTTTCTCTTTGAATTCCACAACCTAATGCAGTTACAGTTATCAACTACTTCTTGGTGCCACACGTACACAATTAAACAGGATGATTTGTTTGAAGGGTAAACAACCAAACCCTATATTGTCCATATGGTCCTAGTACTATACCCACTACTACACTACACTACACTAGTACTATACTATATAATATGTCCTGGGACTATACGCGTTTGTCAGTCAGTTGGCTATATCTCAAGAAATGCAAAAGGTAGATGGTTGAAATTTCCAATATCTAATGTGTATATTGCTATCGCCGCTATAAAGACTAATAATAAAAATTAAATCAATCCCATACAGTTACATATAGAAACGGTATTTTTCGGTTTATGGCACGGAACCCTTCATGTGAGAATCCAACTCGTACTTGGCCGGTTTTTATTATATTTTTAGAAGTGATACAACCCACTTCAGTTTCAAGTTATGTTGGTAGTTGTCGTTTTTCAAAACAATATATATTATGTTTCTAATATTTAATAGGTATGTTAAAAAAACTGGCCAAGAGCGAGTCGGACTCGCGTGCAAAGGGTTCCGCACAAATTGAATTTTTTTAACATGTGTAAAAATAGACTTCTAGGTTTTCCTGTAATCTATAGGTAAAGATCTATTATCTCCATTTGTTTCAAAATTGTAGGCTCAGTAGTTTCGGAGATAAATGACCACCATACTAAACTTTTAATAATTTAGGTACGTAACGCGCCCATGTTGGGGTCCCAGAAGTCCATATGTGTATCAAACAGAATTAGTCCAGTGGATGGGAAGGTGAAGGGAAAACTGGCTGTGATTTGAGAGACGAACAGACAGACAGATAAACAGACACCCGAGTGTCCAAATTTCATGTTGATAGCATAAGTAGTTCTTGATGTCCATCTGTGACAGAAGGACAGACTTAGTCACACCATAGGGGTGCCTTTTTACCGTTTTGGTACGGAACCTTAAAAACGTCGTTTGATACACTTGAGCATTTGACACAGCTTCCATCAAAAATGTAGGTGTCATGTTGCTGAGCGTTACGCGAGCGACTTACTATAAACAGAAATCGAGTTCCTGCATAACCCTACGTAACTCCTGTAATCTAATAAACATAATTTAAATCTAATTGGAAATGTTGCACAACTGAAGATAAAGTTGGCATCGCATGCAATAGCTTTTCTATAACTATAGATGTAGTTAATTGACCATTTCGAATACTGTGTGCGTTTCACATGGCGCGGCTACCTAACGCATTTGTTGTTGTGGACTCTTTCTAAGGTAGGCAACGCGTGGTATGCATACTGAGAAGTGAACTGCAAATTTCACATAACATACCTCTACTCAGCTACGTGTTTTCGTTCCGTAGGTAGATGTTATTTTTCACCACAGGGTCAAAATATACTTAGTTCCTGTTCTTAGACGATATAGGTAGGAACCTACCTAACTACATATTAAGTACCTACGTAAGCGCCCACCTAAAGTGAGGTAGGTACTGGGCCAGCTGTGTTTGTATAAATCCTATCTAATGGCAAAACCTGGCGCTTTAAGGGTTTGAGTCCATAGGACCCCATAAGCTACCACACCAAGAACTACAGGATCTGCGCGATCCTAGACGCGGCAAAATAAACACACAAATCTAGGAAAAGAATACTTATCTACAATATACTAGCTTTTCCCGTTCCGTTTTGTATAGCCTTCCTCACGAATGTGGTTATTATCGTCATTTCAGCGAAAGACGTCCACTGCTGGACATACCTAGTGTCGCCACAACAACCGGGCCGTGTGCGTCTCGCATCCATCGGCTACCCGCGACCCTCACCAGGTCATCGTCAACCTTGCTTGTGGAAGGCCTTCCAACGCTGCGTCTTCCGGTTGCAATGGTCAATTACGAAAAGAATCTTCCAAATTCGATTGGTACCTACTTCCTGCGATTATGCGCGTTCAAACAAACTCTTTGCTTTAGTAGGTACCTATAAATACGTGTAGATTTCAGCAATCTTTCGCAAGATCTGCAATTTCGCACAATCTTGCAGTTTTGAAGTCTGCTGATAGTTATCAAGTGGCTTAAATACTTTGAAATATTTGCTGTTAATTTGTAATACTGTAAAGATACTCGTCATAGCAACTATTGTTATAAGTATATTTCAAGAACAAGGTAGGTATTTGTATAGTCGGTATGTAAATACAGACACATATACCTACCTACACTATAGGAGTACCTACCTGTGTGTCGGTGGCGACTGGCCGGTGGCCGGTCGCCGGGCGGCAGCAGGCAGGTCACCGCCAGCTCCGTTGTATTGTCACAGTATAATGGTAAAACGCAGTCTCCATGTCACCCCATTCTTTAACAACATTTGCATACAATACGGCTAAACTAGCGGTCTTAAAAATTACAAACAGAAAACCAAAACATCCGATTAAGCGTAAAATTTAAAATTTTGCTTAAGGAGGTCAGTCGATGCAAATTAAATTAACGATCTCTATTGTCCTGTATAAATCAGAACTTTCTGTGTGCATACAATGCTAATTATTTTTAAAGTGATGTAGGTAGTTGGGAACCTACACATCCATGGGCAATTATGGGACATATCATTCACAAAAGGGGAACGAACTGACAATAAGCTTTGGTGTTTCTGGAAAGTGAAAGTTGGGATACCTAATATTAAGTTTGTAGGTACCTGAATGCCCATGTATGCCGTAACAAATAGGTATTTATTATAATGTTAATTAATTATTAATTAGCTAGGAATCCTTTCTAGTCCCTGCCGGCCTGTCCTCTATCGATAGATGGTCCTTTACGCTTTTGACGATTGGAAACAATGTTTGGAGATGAGTTATCTGCCCTGCACAGCAACTTGTAGGTTTGCTTTTTGCTCAGTGACGAAAGAGTTCAGTCCAGTATAATTATTGTTATCTACCAAGTTTCATATTATGTGTCGGAATACCTCTTCGGACGAGGAACTTAAGCTAAAGTTGGCACGATATTGTGTTCCTGAAAAGTAACCTGTATCATAATAAAAAAAAACTAGGCTACACCACACCACAATGATGGTGAGGGCCTGTCTCTCGCAGAGAGGAGCTTTTTATACAGCCTTATTTATAACGAACACCGTATGAAAAGTTTAAATATTAATTAACGATTTCTTTCGGAAACCCATAAGTTGATTGGTATCTCTATCAAATTTAACTAATTTTAACAACCGGTTTGGCCTAGATCCCTTTTTTTTAGGATGGCAAATCATCAAATGACTCCTACTGCCTTGGGTGAAGCAGAAGGGATTATCAGACTCACAGAACAGATAAAGGAGGTCTCTCCTCCTCTTTTATTACCTCCTTTATCTGTTCTGTGGTCACACTCTTACTGACTAAAACCCATCCGTGTTTCTCCTAGCGCCCTTTGCGTTCCGGTACGGTGCCTCTTTCGAACGAAGTCTAGTATTCTCTGCTAATCAAGGGTCAGGTTCCTGCTTCTCAAATTTGAATTAGGAATCTGCTAATCTGTATTTGAACTAAACATACGTATGGTTTGATTTTTTTTGTTAAACCAATATAAACTGTATTGTAATTTTAAGCTATTGCATAGCTTCTATCGCGGGCCTTGAGCGTGGAAACCGAATCCAGAAATTCTGTAACGGAAAAAACCTAACACGGGGGGTGTCACTCCGACCGGCACAGCGGTGATACTTTTTAGTTTTACTTTTTACTTTTTTTTAGCTCAAAGTGTGAAGTGTGTCTTGAATTTATATCAAAGAAAAAAAAAATTCTGCATAAATAAAATAAATATGTAATTATAATTGCATAAGTTGATAAAAAATGCTATGCAATAGCTTTACCGCGGCAGTCTCCGAGTGCCACACGTCTTTTTTCAGTAGGAAGTCTAGGAAGTAAATCATTTTATGTAATATGTAAAATGCTAGGGGCACTTGGGCAGTGGGCAGGAGAGGAGTCGGGTCGGGTCGGGAGGCGCGTGCGCGGCGCGTGTGACGTGCGCCAGGCCGCGCAGACTCGCCGCAGACACTAAGCGGCCGCGGGACGCGCTGGAGTGCGCGCGCATGCTGCCACAGTCGAGTGTAGTGTCCTGTGAGACGGTCGCGCTAACAACAACATCATGTTTCTGGTAAGTTCAGTCATTTTTTTTTTAAAAGATTGTTTTTTAGTTTTTTAATAAGTGCTAGTTTTGAACGAAGTGGGTCAATCACCCTTCTTTGTGAAATGTTTAATTTTATTTTATTACCACATCTCTGTTTTTTAATTCCAAAAACATAATTTTAGATTATTCCGACTATTTACTTTTTTTTAAAGTCCTCTTATAAGGACTTTAAAAATATCGGTTCGGTTAATAAATATTTTTTCAAATCACTTATTAACTGAAATGTAAAAATATTCAAATATATTGATATCCCGCGCTACGCTACGGACCTCTAACTCAGTTTGCGTACAAAAGACATCAACGCACGAAAGTTGCGATCCTTACAGAATTACAATTTAAATGTGTAATAGTTTAAATCATTCGTAACTTATATTATTAGAATATAAGTAACGTATATTATTATAATAGGCTATTAGTTAGGTAGTATCAAACTCTCCAATTTTTTTCTTATCTTTAGCTTATTTAAAGCTGGCTGCGATCGTTGTGAGAATGTAATTTGTAAACAGTGGGATGATTTGTTTATAATTGATTTTATATTGGAATTCCAGTAGTAAAACTGTGTTAGACATCATTGCCGATTCGGCGACCATGTTTAATTAAATAAGTTGTTGTTGATAAGTAATTGGTAAAATTAAAACCAGTTTATAGAAATATAAAGTAGTACTTTTAAAAAAGAAGGATGGACTTGGGAGGCTGTTAGCAGTTTGGTTGTGTAGTTAGATACAATATACAAAACATTTGATCCAAAATAAAACATAATTTATTGAAGCTTTGGTTTAGAACCCAGGTCGTAATATCTTCTGTTTACTGAATGAAAACCACGTCCCCGTTTAGCTATCAATGTTTATTAGAGGGCACTTAACAGCCCGTGTAACTGAGACGTCGATTAGTTTAAAAAAATCGTACGAGTATATTAGATATTTTCATAAAAAGTGAGAATTGTCATAAAGTGCTTAATCAGCAAATAAAGCGTATTTGACGCGGCGTCACAGTGACCACACTAAAACCGGTCAAGTGTGGGTCAAAGGCGTGCAATAAAGTTTTGTAGCAGATAAGTAAATTGCCTCGTCTACTGAACTCCGGCAGTACTTGGCGAGTTTTCTTCTAAACAAGTTTTGGGAAACTTATAATGACACTTGTGTATTACGAAAACCACACTTACGAATAGTATTATGTAATAGTGGTCGTTCGGGTTGCCTACCTTCATTCGTAGGCGCCGGGAGGCTTACAATAAAATATAAATACAAAAATATGATAAAAAACATTCCAAAATAAAAAGAGTAGGTAAAGAATGTTTCATCTACCCACCCATATTATGAAGCTGAACAGTTTGTTTGTTTGGTTGAACGCACTAATCTCAGGAAACTACTGGTGCGAATTGAGAATTCTTTAAGTGTTTTATAGACTATTTATCAAGGACGCTTTCATGAAAAATGTGACGAAGTTGTGCGGGTCAGCTAGTACCTAATATTAGAGAACCTAGCATACTTACCGTTTGCTTGAACTAACTTAATTTTTCTTTACTTCTCAAAATTTTCTGCTTAAGCCAACAAAATTTCTATTTATCACCTAATAAAAGGGTAAGGTGTCTCGATCTACCCTTGGGGTCTTTAAGTCTACAGAGAATAGGTTACTTCTAGGCAATAGGCTAAAGCGCGCCCAATCGTCAAACACAGCATTCTTACTCAGGCGAGATCGAGCTCAAACGCAACACCTATAAAAAAAACCGGCCAAGTGCGAGTCCGACTCACCCACCGAGGGTTCCGTACAAATTTGCAGCTACAAATTACTTTAAATAAAGATTATATTTTATTTGATTTAATTACAAATGTATGGTTTTCAGACTTATCCCTATATTTGTAGTATAAGACGGTAATATTTGGCAAATTTCATAGTTCTATGTCAACGGGAAATACCCTTTACATTTTGATTCCCTTGAGAATGTCGAAATATACGTTTTTTGGAGGATAAACGACCTTATCTTCTTTTTACTTTAACTTACAATGTTTTCAAGCTGCAAAGAGCCATAGACCTGAGTATATATATGGTTTTAATTTCAACTCGATACCTCCACGCGTTCCCGAGATAAACGGTCTTGACAGACAGACGGACGGACAACAAAGTGATCCTATAAGGATTCCGTTTTTTCCTTTTGAGGTACAGAACCCTAAAAAAGTTACACCCATACCTTCAGTATATAGGTTGAAATCAAATGAGCTAGCGAAAATCTGCCGACGTGAAGGGTTCCAATCGTTAAGAAAAAAACTGCATCATAATTTCAATCAGGCACAACTAGCGGCCGCTGAGTTTGAAGTCAACTGTGCTAGTTAAATTCAACTCTTTTTCATAATCTGTAACAGAGTAATTTTTTGTCCATAGCAATAAATATTATTGATACTTAGAAACCCTCGGAAGTCAGATCTGACCGTGTCTTTTGACTATTGAATACAGAAAAAAATCAAACATTTTGCATAAAATACTGAAATTTCAAATGGAGGGTGTCGAATAATGTTGATGCCAGTTTCATACGAATTTTGCTCCCGACCCCATTCTTATGTTTTATCCTCATCAGTCGATCCACATTTTGTCGAGTTTGATCCTTCTTTGATTCTTTCGCCTACTGTTGTCCGTGAATTTAAAAGAAAAGATAGAAAGAAAATGTTTATTTAGGACTCTCACAAGACACATAAAAATAACCGTCAAAAAATATTTCTACACAATAAAATCCAATCCAATTAATAATCTTATTTTGCATTATAGACCCCCCCCCCCCTAATATACCGAAACCTAAATAACTTCAGTTAAATATAATTCTATGTAGGTACTAAAAAATATTTAATCTATGCTACCTACTGTAAAAAAAATATTGCATCTTTTCGGCTTTAAATATTATGTTATTGATTTTTTGTTCCATGTTTAAACGTGGTGAATTTGTTACCTTGCCTCCTCATTTTAGGAAAATAGACGTCAAGATTATGTACCTATGACATTTTTAATATATTTTTCT
This sequence comes from Lacanobia oleracea, assembly GCA_950371165.1. NCBI lineage: Eukaryota > Metazoa > Arthropoda > Insecta > Lepidoptera > Noctuidae > Lacanobia > Lacanobia oleracea. The sequence continues at coordinate 15,039,409 of OX493394.1, forward strand.
TATCGAACCAGGAGTTCCTGAGATTAGCGCGTTCAAGCAAACAAACAAACAAACTCTTCAGCTTTATATATTAGTATAGATTCACGGACAACAGTAGGCGTTTCGAACTGATAAATTACCGAACTAATGAGCAACCGTTGTAGGGTTTTTCGCTACAGGATTTTTCGCACTAGCGTTACATCGCACCAATAAAGCATCGATGGGTTAAAAAATTGTATAACTGAATTATCGACACACTGTGTTCGATATAATTAAAATCAAATTACCAACTTCCGCACACAAATAGGTATCCCCTTTGAAAGATGGATGTACCAAATGCTTGTTTGCTTTGGTTTGGCTCCTTAGCTTAAAATTAATAAGAGATATGGGCAATTCTTTTTTATTAAATTACAAAGTTGATTTTAATGTCCATAACAACATGAAGTGTCTAGAATAATCTAGATTGTTCTTTTCAGACGTAATGCAAATCTACCCTGCGTAACGTAAGCTGCCAGCTATGCCTACCCTATCCCTACATAAGAACTTATGCACACATAATAATATGCTGAATTTAAAGATTCACCCTTAAGATATCGTACTCGAAATATTGTTTAGAAATTATATGCCACGCTGAGCTTTTATAATTAACATTTTTATGGCCATATAACAGCGTCGTTATTCATATAATACATCCATGGGAATGAGCATTGACTCGTTTATACATAATGTTTCATAATGAACCCCCGTTCTAGATAAAGCAACCTATAGCGCTTTTCTGTAAAAATTTAACCATGAAAACTTAGATGAAGTGTAAATCCCTGGCTTAGTGGAATGACGGCCCACCTTACCTGTCAAACGTGTCCCTTATGACGTATGCTCAATCAGTACAATTAAGTGTCACTCTCACTGCTGGTCATAAGTTACTCATTTACATAAGGTCGGGTATCATAGGATCCCATAGTACAGGCACGTGGCCGTAGCTAGTAACCTAATCCACGTTATAAATAAATCAAAAGCTTCTTCACTTCCACGCAGTTATCTGCGTGCATCGTCCATTAAAATCCAGGGAAATCAAGTGTTAGTGATGGACGCGGGGGCGCGTACGAGTACGTGGGCAAGTCTTCTGCCTCCCAGCCGACAGCGGACGAGCGACGAGCCGACAGGTCATCGACACATAAAGCGTGTGAAAGTGTTATATCTTTCCTTCTGCACCCACACGCCAAGAGGTCGGTGTCGCCTCGATGTGCCGGACTAGCACGCTCCACTAAAACAATAGGATCTTATTGATTGAACTGTCGCCTCCTGAACAGAGGAAACATGTTTTTTTTTAATTAAATAATTTGACTCGTTACATTGCGTAGGTAGAAGCTAGCGGTCAAGTGAGAGAACTTTTGCTGTCCAAAGTTTTAGCCACGAAAGAAGTTTGGAATTAGTATTAAGTATTTATGAGCAAATTTCCTCAATATCATGGTTTGATGTGACAAATCCTTCTCATCCCGGAAGGAATGTAATAAAAAGCTAGGCAGATATTGTCACGATCACGGTCCAGATCGAAGCGTTGGACTAGACCATCGGGTTTAACTTCTAAATGAGTTCCAAGTCAAACTTCGAATCAAGGAAATAAAATTTACATAAAATCAAATTTTATCACAAAAAGAAGCATAAGCGTGGCTGAGGGCGGTTGGTCGGCCGGGCGGGTGCGTTGGCGTCAAACCGCCCGTGGCGCCACTCGGTCTGCGCGCGCGCCGTTCCCACGCCCTCGCCCCGCCACCCCCGCACACCCCGCTCCTCACCGCCTCTCGTGAATCAACGTCGACTTTTATAAATAAATGCTTCAAAAACTTTCACTAACAAATATACGACTTTTTGGAAGAACATGAATAATGATTTATGTCTAAAAGCCCGCTTAAAATATATTGGTATCGCCGTTTGAGAATCAGTGGATGACAAGATAAACAATCGGAATAGCGAAACTATAGATAGTTATTTCATTGGTTTTTCTTCTCACATGATTTTAACGTAATATTAGGTAACTATAGTACCTAGAAAAGTCGAAGATATTAAGTGAAATAAGAGTGATTACAGCAGCGAGTTTTTATCACGCGATGACTCCCATACCATCACGGCGCGTGTCGCCTCCTCATGTCGTGTCGTGTGGCAGTTCACTTCACGCTACTCCTCAATACGTCTACTACTCAGACATTAGAAGAAAATTGATTTCATGGACACGCCTGCGCTACGATTTTTTTACGATTTGATTACACGCATAAAAACCGTTTTCGGTTTGATTGGCCGATCTAAAAATTTAATAGCGTGTGTCTTATGTTAAAAATTCGACCGGCAAGTGCGTAAATACCATAAGGACATACATTAACTATCTTAAAAATACTTTTGACAGTAGCTAGCTACAGTGGATTCGGGCCCCATCTCAAATTACCCAAGTTACTCTATTAAAGTACCTCACAAAGCGAATAATCCGCCATACATGCAATATGTAGAGTGTAGACCTACGTCAAAAGGATAGAATGGATGTATCTCGCAAGTCACATGGCACACCAATAACCTATGTCGCCCGTCCCTTCATTCATTGAGGGCCAAATCGATTAGCACTGTGATCATTTGTCAAATCTGTCCGCACTTCTCTAGTTCTTGGACTGATTTCGTTTTCGCTTTGCCATAATCGAATCATTTACATATTTAATTTGTGAAACGTTCCTACTTCATTATGAGCCTCGAAGAATATTAATTTATAGGTAATCAGAATGATTCAAAAGATTGCCGATAGAAATATAGAACTACATTATACCTTAGCCGAAGCTTTTCACAAGTATTTTTGTCGTTAGTTAAGTCTAAAACTGCCAATACTTACACATATTACCGACATCACAACTTTATTCACTTTTTGACACACATGATACACAGTTTCAACATTAAATTAGCTAGGGAAACTCCGCGAGAGTGGAAATTCCTAAATGACATTAAAAATTCTTTGATTTCAAGTCCTTAACTTCAGTTGACTACAGCCTAGGATCTTCGGCCGGTAATGAAGTGAGTACATACATAAAATTACACTTTTGTAGGGTTCTGCACCTCAAAAGAAAAAAACGGAACCCTTATGAACACTTTGTTGTCCGTCCGTCTGTCTGTCAAGACCCTTGATCTTGGGAAAGCGGAGGTGTCGAGTTGAAATTAAAACCATATAGGTACTCAGTCAGGTCTATGGTCCCTTGAAGCTGTGAAAAAAAACAATGTTCTAAGTAAACGTAAAAAACGATACGGCCGTTAATGCTGCAAAAAAACGTACATTTCAACACTCTCAAGGGAAAATTACCTATTTCCCGTTGACCGTAGAACTATGAAATTTGGCAATTAATACCATCGTATACCTACTACCACTATAGGAAAAAGTCTGAAAACTATACATTTGTAATTAAATCATAAAAAATATAGTCTTTATTTAAAGTAATATGTACCTACAAATTTGGACGGAACCCTCGGTGGGCGAATCCGACTCGCACTTGGCCGATTTTTTTGTATAATCGTCTTATGATATGTAACGTGATGCGTGTGTGTGTATACACTCACATCACGCGTCCCATGTTCCAGGAATAATTTAATTTAATCCTGTATAGCTGTTGTAGATTTTTCCAGAAAACAATGAATGCTAGTATCTACCTGTTTAATATAATAGCAGGCAGATATACTTGTAAATAATGCATGCGCTTATATTGGTATCCGTATGCAGCATCGCTGGCACCGGAGCCTAACGGAATGTGTGTCGGAGACAGGTTCGAAGGCAGTTTTATGTCACGTCCATTGTAGCCGCGTACGTAGGTAATTCTTGGTGCCTACACACCTACCTATTAAAATTAAGTGGGTAGCTGTGCTTACTCGTCTCTACATGCTATAGCTATTATTGGAGCCGAGTTTCCGCCTTAGCTAAATATTTATAAAAGACTAGCTGCCCCGCGCAACTTCGTCTGCGTCACGTTTTTCATTAATGCTACGCTCCTATTGGCCGTAGCGGGATGTTATATAGCCTATAACCTTTCTCAATAATTGGGCTATACAACACATAAAGATTTTTTCAATTCGAACCACTAGTTCCTGAGATTAGTGCGTTCAAGAAAACAAGACACGGAAGGTTACCTATTATAAAAGGTCGCTCGTTTAAAATTGATCACAAAATATTGTGACAAATTGTCTAAAGTGCTTTATCTAGCCGTAATTGGTTGAACTAGTTTCAACTGCCGATCGCATCACTTAACTTGCGAATAATTTGTGACGGTTCGATATTTTTTTTTTTTCAGAAACCGGGGTTTAGTCTTATAATTAAAAAGTTTAAGATTCATGTTAATACAACCTTTTGAGTACCTACTTAGCTGAAAATGCTTAAGTTTCATACTATCTATTATTATATCTACCTACATAATTATAAATATCTTCAACTCCTGTAAGCGGGGTCAGTTAAAATTCTTATGTTATGGGCTGTGTCATGTTAATGGAACTCAATGTTATGATCTAGCTGTCCCTATTACCTTGCTAGCCTGCTGGAGTAGACCAAGTCATCTACTAAAGCCCCAGAGAAAACGTCTTCGAATTAAAGAAATGTGAATTGGGGAAGTGGTTCTCAAGTCATAAGAAGGTCTGGATCAGTTTGCTTTTGTCTACCTAGTTAGAACTATAATAATTATGTAGGTATAACTAAGCAAGATGCATTATTAGTATAAACATGACTACGCAGCTATCTCTTGCAGCACAAGGAACACCAGCTAGATGGGCGCAAGTAAAAAGTAATGATGCATAATGTCCGCTGATGCATTATGCGTCATAAACTTACAAAGTTCACTTACCTGTAAGCAATCTTCTCATGAGTGGCTACAAAAGTAAATAACATACATACCTATAGATCCGGAGGAAACTGGCTGTGACAGACGGACAGACGGATAGACAGGCGGACAGACGGATAGACAGACAGACACCCGAGTGTTCCTATAAGGGTTCCGTTTTACGTATGTTCGGAACCCTAAAAAAATAGCTTACGACCTCTATTCTCAGACCTACTAAATATACATACACAAAAAAAAAAACATAAAAATCAGTCACGACGTCCCGGAGGAGTTCGATAACAAACACTGTGACACGAGATTTTTATATATATACTAATGTACAGGGTGGTCAGAAAATTGACATCCTAGAGTAAAATTTAGATCCCTCGTATCCTGGGGTATCCGACTCCCCCATGTATGTTCCGCGATTTTTCATAGTTTTCGAGATATGATTTTTTTTCTGAATTTTTAAAAATAAAGTAGAAGACTTTGAAATTTCTTTTTTGCTTGTTTTTCTTATATGCATAAAATTATCAGCTTCGTAACTGTGTTAAAAGTTGTGAAAATGTTGGTCTAAAGTTAATACTGGTCTGAAAAATTTACGTTTCGTAAATTATGACCTAAATTTTCAACTTCAAATTAAAAATCTAAACAGTAAGTAAGTAAGTAATCTAAGTAAGTTTTAAGAATGCGTCATAGTTTCAGCTTTCGTAATCATTAAAAAAAGAGTACTTTAATAGGACTACTTTTGTTGAAATTGGCCTCCAAAGACGGCGAGGTGGAAAATTCTTATCTTTCTTAATTAGCCACCTGATCAAAAATATTTTTTTGGCCATTTTACCATAATTGCCACGTGAATTGAAAATCCACATAAAGTGACAGTTTTAACGTTTCAGCATCATTTTAGCGTTCAAACGGACCAATTAGTTCGTATTGAGGATACCAGACCACAAGGTCTGGTATCCTCAATACGAACTAATTGGTCCGTTTGAACTGCTGTCCAGATTTAATGGAGAAACCTACTAAAACTTCTTGGAAAATGAACCATTGTTACTAGAAAATGTGAGTCACGAACTTAGACGAACGGTGTTACAAAAAGTATAAAGCTGATGAGTTTGCTTGAACGCGCTAATCTTAAGAACTGCTGGTCGAATTTGAAAAATTATTTCAGTGTTAGTTAGATAGCCCATTTATCGAGTAAGGCTATAGGCTATATCTAGGTATATATCATCACGCTAAGACCAATAGGAGCGGAGCAGAGGAAATTGCGTGGGTCAATTAGTGTAAGTATTATTAGGTATATAAGTAGATGACAATTGTATCGGTTTCACTAGCAACTTGAGCGAGCTGGTGGTTAGTAGATATATAATTTCATTCAGTTAGTAAAACTAGAGGACTCGGTTAACCACAATGCCATGCTAAGTATTAAACTAGAAAAGGAAAGTTGTACCGCGTTTGGAGTCCGAACAAATGTTTACCGAACGTGCCGATTGGATGAGCGCGAGGATCGAATTAACATTGCACTTGACAATGATTACTTACTGACTTTGACAAATTAAAATTTAGAATAATTAGTTTGTTCTCAATTAGAGATTCCCGGTTAAGAATCGAATGTGGAAAAGTTTTGTTTTAATGTCACAAGTCTGCAGCCTAACAGTGCGTCCATTGATTCATATCTACCTACTCTCTCAGACTTTGAAGTCTTCGCAGAAAAATGTTTGTTGGTGTGACATTTGTTTGCAGAGACTTTATTGCACAGACAAGCAATTCAGGTAAATATTATGTCTATGTCGATGTGATAGGTACGAGTACATATTTTAAGCTATTGCATAGCTTCTATCGCGGGCCTTGAGCGTGGAGACCGAATCCAGAAATTCCGTAACGAAAAAAACCTAACACCCCCCACTCCGACCGGCACAGCGGTGATACTTTTTAGTTTTACTTTTTACTTTTTTTTAGCTCAAAGTGTAACTTGAATTAATATCAAAGAAAAAAAAACAAAGAAAAAAAAACTACTGCATAAATAAAATAAATATATAATTATAATTGCATAAATTGATAAAAAATGCTATGCAATAGCTTTACCGCGGCAGTCTCCGAGTGCCACACGTCTTTTTTTTTATTCAGGTTTCAAAGTCTGCGCAGACAAAAGTCTTTATTGTATGTGCTATAAAGTTTGTCAAGCTTTCAACTTCGAATCCTCGATTCAAAAAAAATACAACCGACTTCACAAAGAACTTTAATTTCGGAAGTCGCGGTGTCAAAAACGAGAAAATAACCAAAAACACCGACTTCTGAAATTAAATTTCTTTTCTTTCTTCAGAAGTTATTTTATACCTTGTAGTGTTTTGTTTTTGGAAATCTTTTAAGAAAAGGAAATATTTTTTAGAAATATTTTAAGAAAAAGGTTTTTTATATTTCACTTTTTTGTGGTACTACGGTAGTCGGACTCGACCGACGAGGGGTCCGCACAAATTTGTAACTACAAATATATAGGATTACTCGGGTGTCTGTTGTCCGTCTGTCACAGCCAGTTTTCTCCGTATCGACTGGTCCGATTCTTTTGAAATTTGGTATACATAATATGGACTTCTGTGACCCGAACTAAAAAAGTTTTTCAAACTATAAACGTATGACATATCATACTGTGAGGGTTTTAATTATATTTTTTTCATTTTTAATTACCATTCCCCCGTTATCTCCGAAACTAATGAGACTAAAATTTTGAAAAAAAATGCAGATATTATATATCGTCGGTGCGCTTGCCAAATCGCAATGTGCATGTGCATTTCTATATTTTCTTGCAACTAAATATCCTAAAAAATCAAGTACATCAACAGTATATCTTATCTTTTTCATTGTATCTCAGTTCATACGGCATTTTTTAATTATGAATTAGTCAATTAATCATCGAAAAATCATCAATTAACCATGAAATACCTACAACAGATTATTGTCTCCCTTGCCAACTTGATGAAAATCACATATCAGATTTGGCAAGAGCACCGACGATATTTTGTTATGTTATTATGTTCTATACCTTAAGATTACAGGAAAACCTATAAGGGCTGTAGTGTTAAAATAACATGTCAAAAATATAAAATTAGTTCGGAACCTTTTGCACGCGAGTCCGATTTGCACTTGGCCAGTTTTTTGTGACATAAACGACCGTATCTTTTTTGTGTTAATTTAGAACCTTGATTTTTCACAGCTGCAACGGCCCATACTAAGTACACGGGCGTACTTGAGTATATGGTGTTAATTTCAACTCGATACCTCTACGCGTTCACGAGATAAACGGTATTGGCAGACAGACGGACGGACAACAAAGTGATCCTATAAGGTTTCCGTTTTTTTCCTTTTGAGGTACAGAACCGTGAAAAATAAACTGGTCCGCCTGCGACAGTGACGCAGTGTATTACATATTTAAAATTATAAAAACGCTATATAATTCGGCGGGATACTAACTTATGACTCTAAGGGTGCCTATCCATTACAGCGAAGGGACGAAAAAATATTAACCAATCATGTCAGTCAAAATGTCAGTGAGTCACGTGGTGCGGACATTGTATGCAGTTCCATTGGTTATTTCTCCATTTCTCCGCTAGACAAACCCGCCGCGATACATTTATAATTACATCATAAAAATATAGTCTTTATTTAAAGTACGCACCACTATAATATGCACCACCTACCTACAAAGTACGGAACCGTCGGTGGGAGAGTCCGACTCGCACTTGTCCGGTTTTTTTTTAATATCTTCATGTTTTCGTATGTTTTATTGGAAGGGTGCAAGTGCACACCTTTGCACTTTGCACTTAGTTCCATCTCAGTGTGAATGGCAAAGAAAACCTATCGTATTCGAGGCGGAGTTTTGAAGATGCACCCCGCTGAAAATACTAGTTCTGCCGGCGGCGGCGCCCGCATATGAGCATCGTTCCAATTCTACCGAGTATCGTTATAGTAAGAGTCCATACTTCCATAAGTACCTACCTACTATTTATTTTGTGAGAGTGAAAGGACACTTTAAATAGGATAAATTAAATGCAAAACACCTTAATATGATTCCCGTCAAGTACTGTGCGTGTTAGTGATTCGGCGCACGCGCCGCTTTCACTGCTGCTGTGTCCATTGTATCCTGGTACTGCTACCTAAGGTGTTGGGGGCATACTAGTGGCTATTACATCTCTACGATTTCCCAATAAAGTCCATATCTAACACGGAAGTTGTGTTAATAGAGTAGGTAGGTTAGGTACCTACATCTACCGCAAAGTTTCTGGTTCTTCGACGGTTTACGATAGGCGAAAATATATTGTAGCACGGTGGTGATAAGAGACACCTTTGTTTAAGCAACATATAGGTACTACGACCTGTTTTAACTCTTAACAGGGTTCCCTGGACACTTCTATACTTTGTTTTTGTCTAGATTTATTATTACCTATGTAGGTAAATTTCCAATTCTCGTACATAAAACGTTCAAACTCAAGCCAGGTTCTCATCTCTACTGCAATCAATATCTCAAGAGCTAATATTAGAATGAGAATATTCGAATATTTTTTTATTGTCACACTGTCCGCTAACGCCGCTGACTATGATCAACGCATTACTCGGCATTCAGGACCACAGACATGTTTCAATGGGGTTATAAACTGAAACCTTGCCCGTGCGAGCAATGGCAGAAAGGGCAATAAGAAAAGTTGTGTCAGGTTTTCATTGCTTTGTAGATTCTCGTACAGCGTCTATTAACAATTTTAGGAAATAAAAGTTTTTTGATTCAGAGTTTTTTATTTTGTTTGCAGTCAACAGCTGCGGAAACGTACCTATTACCAAATTGAATGTGTAAAATAAGGCTGTTTCTCAAAAAATGTTTGAATGTACTCATATTTTAGCTTAATTTGTGATTTAATTCAGTAAACAAATTTGGAACAACGTATATGAACAAGGAAACGACTTGGTTGCCCAGTTTTTTCCATAAATAGCCATTGAGGTCAAGCATACATAAATAAAGAGGATGGTTAAAATATTAAATTAGCTCGTCTTTCTTCCCATCGAGGCAGTCGGCATTTTAACGAGGTACTGCCGTGTCCAAAACCTCCCAAAAAACCATTCGCCTTCACTCTAATTGGATGAAAATCATGTTTCAATAGTTACATATAAACGGCGCATGCGACGAAAAACTGAAATATGAATCATGCACAAAATGTATGTTTTTGGAATTAAAAAAATAGGTGAATTATAGCCGTCTTCGTTTCACTTTTCGAATGCTTTATTGAGGTATTAAACGTGATAATTTTGATTGTTTCCAGATAAAACAACATATTTTGTTGTTACTGTTCCTTGTGACAGTCACAACTTCTCGCTCGTTTTCTTCAGACTTGGTTGCAACTGATTCGGAACCGATCAATCAAATTGCCAATGTAACTTGTAAGTATTTACATGTTTTAAGTGGGTCTGGGTCGGTATTCATGCAATTTGTGTACAAAATGACTGGTGATAACCCATTTTCATGCTAATTTCAGATGGAGCAGAAATAGAAAATCAAAGCAGCTTGACATCGATATTTTCTCCTCGCATGGACTTTGAACAATGGAAGCCACTGACTGGTCGTGGAGACCCGCTGCGCAACGATCCGACATATGACTACGAACCACCAGTTCTCGAACGAGTCCATTACTGGGCTGAAGAAACTAGACTGGAACGGGAACATTATCCAGAGAGGAAATCAGAAGTGCTCATGCTCGGTGTCTCTTCACGAAAACCGAGCGTTACCTCTAGACAATCCCCCTTACCGCCGAGGAGACACGTGCATCGACCGCCTCAACCAAATAAGTACGAAGACTTTACCTATAAACTCAGCGACCACTATCCAATGACTATATTAGTTCCCCCACCGCCACCTCCACCCGGACATCAGCCGGCGCTTTTTGTTCTCTCTGATGGTAAAGGTCCCATAAACAATAAAGCGCAGCCTCAAATAAAACCACATAACTCGCCTCAGAATATAATTCAAGATTCTACAACTGCACCCGAACATCTTACATCTCTATATGCCTTGCAAGAATCAAACCTAATCTATCAGTCTTCAACTACCACCCAAAATTGGATAGGGGATACAAATGAAACTAAAATCCAAGAAAATGCTGTAAGTAGTGATTACGCTGGTTGGGGCCCAACGACGCCAGTCGATGATAACGATGCCGCAAATGAAACACATAACTTAATATTCAATGATCACATAGAATATTCAAGACATCCTTATTCGTTCTACAAGCCAATGTTGTCTGAATCACCACCCCCTTCAAAGTTTATACTAAACCCTTCAATTGTATCGACGTTTATTCCAACCGCTTTACCGCCTACCACTACCGCGGCTCCAGCTACTGTGGCTTATACTCAAGAGACTTGGCCAACAGAACGGACAACTGAAATGCTTGAAGTTACGACGGAGACTCCAATAGAGACAACGACTGAAAAAAGAAATTCTATTATATTTGAGCCGACGCCTGTTCCCACTACAACGACAAAACAAGAAACAAGCTTGTTTGATATGCTCGGACCGATGATGTCTATGCCAATGGTCAACGGCCCGGAGAGACACGAGGACAACCTTTATGCTCACGCGTCTGAGACAGTTAACATATTCAACGAAAATAAACCGGAAGATCCACAAATTGAAACAATGCAAACCATGCAACCGCCACCGCCAGTTAAACTCGCTGAAAGTTCAATAGCACCTCAAAAGCAACAATTCCATGTTAACTCACAGGTTTCCAACAAAAAGCCCGCCTTTTACACTCATGGTCCCTATTTACATAATCGTTTTACAACACCGATACCGACTACAATAGAAGAGTACTCGGAGAATCTCAAACAGACAACTGAGACGCCTACCGTGCCGATGTACCTTATAATACAGGGCCACTCTAAGGTAAAAACTTATGGCTCAAAACCAAAAGTTCCAGACAGCAAAGAAACAGTCAATAATGAGATTTCTAAACCTTTAGAAACAAATGAAGTTAAACATCTTCATCCAATAATTAAAAAGTCAGCAAAAAAATTAGATTTGACTGAAACCAGTCGAAATCACAAAGCAAAAAATTTAAAGTCTTTAATCGATAGTGGCCTCGGGTCGATCGAAATACAAGAAACTGATCTTGGAATAAAATATGACGTCAGTGATGGCAGTGACGTGCCGGTAGAAATATACAGAAAAGGCATCGTCGACAATGATGAAAACAATTATTCAACTAAGAAAGAAAAAAGACCAAACGACAAATTGAGCTCGAAGACTTATTACCGTTCGATGAAGAGGATGTAGAAGAGTATGTTTATAACTTTTTAGAGGGGAAAAAAAATGAGACTGGAATCACTGGACTAATCGCGCAAGCAGTTACTAGTGACGCAGCACAAGCAGTAGATGAATTGGAAGAAGATGATGACAGTGAGCAAGACGAAGAGAGATGAGTGCTTTTCGAGTGCTTTTCAGAGACCTAATAGGATAAATTATATAGCACAATGCCAAAAACGATTTTGGTACTGAAGTTTGATAATTTAATGAATTAGACAGTTAGATTTAAATTTTATTTGTTGATTGACCCCACCGATGGATCAGCTTTCTCCACAACCGAAGTCATAACTTGGCACTTTGAAATATCTAAGTGGTATTCTGGGTGTTATTTTAAACATTTGGTTACAACCGTTTAAGGAAACTGAAACTTTATAAAAATTCGCGAAACAAATCTAACACTCCAAAAATAAAAGTAGGTGGGGAAAGTATGTGATTTAGAAGGAAAAAAATTGAACTAGATACATTCCATTGGGAAAGCTTCTCATTTAAGCGGATGTTGGCAACCAAATTAAGAACTTTGAGTGAAGTATGTGTAAAACCTCTGGACAACCTGCAAGTACCTACCTAAAAGAGTAAAATTGTATTTGCACGAACTGACCTAACTTTTATCCTGACGTAGCATTTGGCTTGTCTTGAATTATTTTGCCGAGACTGACACCCGCATTCACAAACGTTACTATGAGGTCTCACAGTGCGCGCGAGCGCACAGAACCCCTAAAATTGATTATAGCGGGTAGCACTATGCGTCCCTTAGAATAAACGCACAGCTTAGCCTGCTAGCTGTTTTAAGCAACGCATAGCTATTGTCTCTCGATTCTCTGTGGTCTATTATGTTTTACGAGAAATATTTTTTAGGGTTTGAAAAATTATCACAAACAGTAAAACTGTTTGTGATAATTTTTCATTTTAATAGCGTCCTTTTACAATGGATTATAGTAGTGAAGAAGAATTTGATATTTATATAAATGAGAGAAGCAAAATAAATACCAGAAAATAGATACAGGATTTCCAGAATTTAGGCGACGCTACTGGTTTTCCAAAGATGTGGTACTTTTTGTGCTCTTGCCACTGATAAATTTAGACCTAGGAATGAACGTCAAGCAACGAAGTTAACTACGCAACACAAACGAACCAATCACAGAGCTCTATTCAACGCTGTGCGTTTGCTTAGTCAAGGGTCGTTTGAGTATTGTTTATGAATTGAAAGGCTTGCCATATGCAACGCAGTGAGAAATGCCTTACTTCGCAAAGCGTTGCTACTTTACTGAGAAAAGTATTGTTTGTGAATACGGGTGTGAATGTTTGCAAATGTACATACTTACCTAAGCATTTGCGACAGGTACGGTAGCCAGTACGTAAACAAAAATCATTTGCGGAGAACACGCGTTCCTCAATATTGTAAGTAGCAAATACTTAATTATAACTTCTTATAACTGATAAAAATAGCCAAAAAAAAAAATCTGTTTTTCTAAATTGAAAGTTAGTAAGTGAAAATAGTTTATGCTGAGAGTGTCATTGTGAATCAGTGACGGAGTAAATAGGTCATTTGACCTAGTCTATGTTGTATGTTGTATTAGGTACAAATATGTAAAGTGATTGTATTTATTTTAGAAATAAGGAATCCATTGTTTAAAACAATTATATTACTTTGTAAAAAAAACTTTGAGCTTTTACTTTATTCGAGGTCTGATCTATAACTACTCATGAGCTAATACATGGGTTAACTACTTAACTAGATAATATATCTGAAAAAGATTACTATATTCAGAGAATGAGTAGGTACAGTTATTCTGTAAATAACTTTTTCGATATCGAGCTTCACCTGAGTGACAAAGCTCACAAAGTTACCTTTACTACGTACAACATAGACCCTTATGGTATATGTTTACACGAATTTGACACTCACCTCAGATTCCGCTGTCGAGATACGAAAATGTTGCTACAGAATAGCACTACACTCTACAGGTACCTAATTCACCTAAGTGATTTTTATTTCGGTTTTGTAAGTACCTAGGTACACTATTTTCCCTGATAAATTGCAGCTTAGATCATTTTCCATTTTTCTAATTAAGTATGTAGGTTTAGATAGATGCACGTCTACAAAAAAGCCACGTGCGAGCAGCGGACGCGGCCCACTAACACACACATTTCTTACCATCCTTTTCGTAGAAATACACAGAGACACCTTAGATAAAGTGAAAGCTGCTTATAAACCCATAAAGTCACATTTATTGCAATCCAGTGTAGCCTATAAGGAGCCATCTATGATGGAGGGTCAATGGCAGATAAGTAAAACAGCGTGAACGATAGGTGTTTACATATGTAAACATTTAAACATTACAGCCTTTTTATAGAAACATGCGTGACTTATGCGATCAGAAAACAACAATGCTTCCAACGATGAACGTGGTCAACTTGAGTAAGTATTGTGCAATAGAAGGCAACATGCTGGATGCTGAGTTACACCAGTCTGCTTGACACAGGCACACCTTGTACTCGGCCTCAAGATATCTGAAATAAGGGGAATGACCGATGTTTTTTGTAATTGGTTAATATGATAAGGACTTACCGATTAGTTTGATCACATGGTAATAGACAGCCACCTACCATGAATCATGATGGTAGATAGGTACCCGATTGGTGAAAAAGTTCTGGCTATTGTTTTTCTGCACTTACATTCAGTCAAAAAAGTATCGGGAATGGATGATTTGTTTATGGTTCCAAATTCAAATTTTTGTTTTTTTGTAGTGTTGTTACATTGGCACAACTGTTTTCCATTTTGGCGCGGAGTTTGAGTTGCATCTGTTATTTATATTAATTAAATACAGTGCTGGTTTTAGTAATATCATATATAGTGTGTATTGCGAATTTCATAATGGACAAAAATATCGAACAAAGAGTTTGTCTTAAATTTTGCATCGCCAATGGAATTTCGTGTTCGGAGTCACTGAAAATGTTACAGAAGGCTTACGGTGAATCGACTTTATCAAAAACTCGTGCTTATGAGTGGTTCAAAGCGTTCAAAAGCGGTCGAGATGTGATGGAAGATTTGCCTCGCTCTGATAGGCCGTCAACGTCTGCAACTGAAGTTAACATCGCAAAAGTGAAGGAAATAGTGACTGAAAATCCCCATTCAACTCTGAGAGAGATAGCCGCCGAACTTTCTGTATCTCACGAGTCGATCCGTACCATTTTAACTAATCATTTGGGTATGAAACATGTTGCTGCTCGGCTAGTCCCAAAAGATCTGAATTTTCTCCAAAAACTCAATCGCATGAAAGTCGCTGAGGACATGCTAGAACGAGTCAGTTCGGACCCAACATTCATGAAACGCATTGTTACTGGTGACGAGACGTGGGTTTACGAGTTTGACATGCAAACTAGTCAACAAGCTTCGGAGTGGCGCCTTCCAACTGAACCGAAACCGAAAAAACCACGCCAAAGTCGATCAAAAGTCAAAGTCATGTTGACTGTTTTCTTTGACTATCGCGGTGTTGTGCACTCTGAATTCTTACCGGAAGGTCTAACGGTAAATAAAGAATATTATTTGAGCGTTATGCGGCGTTTAAGAGAGCAAATTCGACGAAAAAGGCCAGATTTGTGGAAAGAAAATTCTTGGATTTTGCACCACGACAATGCGCCTTCGCACAAGGCTATATTGTGAACGAATTTTTAACCAAACACTCAACAAATACCATCCAGCAACCACCATATTCACCAGATATGGCTCCCGCTGACTTTTTTCTTTTTCCTAAACTCAAATTACCACTTCGTGGCACCCGTTTTCAATCGATAGAAGACATAAAGGAGAATTCGCGGCGAGAACTGAACTCAATTCCGGAAGCAGCGTTTAAAAAATGTTTTGATGAATGGATTATTCGTTGGCGCAAGTGTATCGTTTCTAAAGGAGCATACTTTGAAGGTGATAAAATAAATTTGGACGAATAACAGACATTTTGTGTATTATTGATCTTTTCCCGGTACTTTCTTGACAGAGTAGTATATCATTAGTTCGATACCCGTGTGGAACAAAAACCTAGATAAAAATATGATCTACAGCTTAGCTATTCAGAGACTGAGATTGTAAGTGTGAGGCACACTTTGCTGCAAGTTTTGCGTAGTTTGTCGTAGCACTCGAGCCGTAGGCGAGGTCGTGATGGAGCCGATAGAGCAATGACTAATGCAAACGCGTAGGTATTAAACGATGTTCTTCAACACGCTTGCGACGCAACCATAAATAAATTACCTTAACAAGTAACTATTGTCCGAAGTTGTGTCTACCGAGCTTAATTAATTGTCTCCAATAAACTTGGTAGTTACCTTGGTAGTAGAACCTAAACGTAAAATTGAGCGAGTATTGCATGTCCTAAATTAGAGCCACTTTTCCAGTTTCACTTATTATAACCTAAGTGCGTTGAAACTCACAAACTCCTGATGAATTAATGGGAGCGCTTAATTACCTTTTCTTACCTTTCATGCTTACAAGTCATAGCTCGTGTGGGTATAGTCATGGACCGACGCAGGGTATCCTCTGCTGTCGGGTGGTAGCAACCTCTCTGCACTATCCAGGCATGCCGCGCCCGCGCAGACCACGACCTCACGAAGCACATTGCATTCTCTGAAATTCAACGAATAGGTACAAAATGCCAATGAATATAATAAATGCGAAAGTAACTTTGTCCGTCTATTTTTTTTGCTCTAAGGTAGGTAGGTACTCTTTTTTTCTTCACGTCTTAACAACTGACTGAATCTGAATGAAACTTGGCACACGTATAATGGATAAGGACCATATAATGGATAAGGACAGTCTGCTAAGGAGACCTTTTTTATCCTGGAAGTATCACTTTGGCAGTCGCTAGTTGTGAAAATTATGCCTAATCAGTATCATGACTAGTAAATAAACACCTTCTGTGCAATTAACTAGGAAGTTCCGTGTGCTGTTAAATATAAACATCGACGGTACGAAGTCTCCTCCGCAGCGCTTCCAGTCGGTGTGGGTCGACGAACAGTTATAACATAGCAGTGCCTCATTTGTCTTAAACAAACACAACCAAAGCCACCACTTTATCAACAACATGTGATTGTGAGCATATTCCCAATGTGCAGGAACCTTATCGCAGTCACTATTTGCTGAATATTATATTCACGTAAAAGTAATGGCACTCGTGTATGAAAACGAGCAGTCCATCATAAAAATCATAAATTTCTACTAATTCTGACATTAAATCACGACCAAAGACAGTCAAAGACGGAGGATTTCAGAATTATAGCGAGAGAAAAGAGTTTAATAACCTACTAACCATATTATCTAATACCTACCTATAACAAAGGGACTTGTGCGAGTCGGACTCTCACACGAAGGGTTCCGTATCATAAAACGAAAAAAAAAAAACACGGTCTTGTATGGGAGGCCCCTTTAATTTAATATATATTATTTGTTGTTACAGCGGCAATAGAAATAGACATTCTGTGGGGAACCGATCACTGTTCCGATTTCTTTTTATCGAATTTTAGACATATTTTTAGATCATCGAAGTATCATGTGTCATAGGCATTATTTTACCGAACTACATTTCGCCGATTTACATAATAACTTTTGCTATTAGCCGAAGACTCTTTTAAACATTTTTCATTTGCCAAATGATTTATTTGCCATATTTTCACCACACCGAAACAACATTTTACGGAATATTTATCACAAATACATAGCCGGTTACTTGGTAGCATTTTCAATTTTAAATTAAAATAGTTTCATTAAAAGTCAATATGTTTTGCTACAAAATTTATTGACAGAATCGAATCGCTGCAAAACCGACTTCACGCAGTCTTGTCTGCCCTACCCCTAGAGTGTAATTTAAGCCCGCGTAAGCGCGGAGGGGTGGGGCGGCCCGCGAGCTGGGAGCAGGTGGTTTAAAGGCCCGCCGCCGCGACTGAGGCGGGCCGGCCAAGCCGGCCAGCAAGCCGAAGCTGCGGTGAAATCCGACAAATATACGGTATGCGAGACCTGAACATGTGCGTCCCGGTGTACGGCCTGTGAGCGACTGACTATCGCTGCCATAGAATATACTTTATAATGTCACCGTCTACACATATGCACTACATCCCTTCGTTATTTTAAATGATTTGAAATGTTTCAAAATGAAATATTCCTACTTAATCTTTATAATAATGGCGGGAACATTATTCTCACAGATTTCCCGGTAATTTTACTTTTTACTTTAATTTTAATCTTGTCTTGGTATGGTCATGTGAAGAGGAGGGATGAAACGCATATAACTAGAAGAAGAGTTAGTAGAGAGTTTGGAAGAGCGACGTCGGAGCGACAAATTGACACTTTTTTTAGCTTCTTCTAATAAATAGAGCGTTATGATTATGACGCTCTACCATAACCGAGCTGCCATTTTTATGTACTTAAAAGAAAACAAATATAAGAATCGGAAGCGCGATTATTGTAGCTTTTGAATTTGACAGTTCGAAGCGAGGCTGTGTGCGAGGCTGTAGGCGTATTCGTAAGCGTATGTATAAAGAACTGTCAATATTGTCAATTTGCTCGCCGTTGGGTAGTTTTAACTCACGGCCGTCACAGCCTTGAGCGCTAGTGTAGCTTTCCGCAGCTTAGTGAATACGGAACTAAGTTTCACCGCTGCGACAGCGCTGAACACAAGGCTGAATCTTTAGAGAATAGCATAGCTGTATTAATTACATAAATTTGACATTTAGTAAACATTTTATGAATCTGACATAACTACATTCGATGATAATTTAATATGACATGAATTTATAATAAATCTGACATTTCAATTTAGATGGTGAAATGTATAACTTGAACTTATTGTAACATTGTACATATTTTTTTTTCAAAAATTTATTCAGTTTATTATTTTAAAGTTATTTAAATTCGTCAACAGAAAATGTTTATATTAATAAACTTTTAGAAATAAAATGTTTAATGAAATGTTAGAAATCAGTAGGTAAATGCAAAACAGTACAATTATGATCACCTAATTATGAATGTATTTTTATAGGTTTGCATGAAATAAAGAGGCTTTTTTTTATTGCTTGTTACCAAGTAAAACATTTTATCGGGTGAAAGTTTTATACTTTTGACAGAATTACAACATTGCGTTCACAAAAACAAGCTGGTAAATTCTAGTCAAGCAAAACTTTTCATTCGGACCCGGTCGACGGAACCCCACGAAGCAGCAATGGTGGCAAATGGTGAGGGAATAAAAGACCAAAATATGCAAACAAGCATACACCATTAATGCAGCAAGCATACAGCAAGCATGCAGCAAGCATACAACAAGCATACAGCATTCAACATGCAGCAATCATGCGGGATTCAACATGCAGAATGCAAGCAAGCGTGCAGCAGGCATGGTTACTGTCACGGCTCCGGCGCTGCTGCTTCCGCGCCTACGCGGGCTTAAATTACACTCTAGGGGTAGGGCAGACAAGACTACGCGGGGTCAGTTTTACAGCGATTCGTTTCTGTCACACATTTTTTTAGCACACATGTTGATTTTTATTTTAGATCATATTTCAATTTTAATTTAAGACTAAAATGCTACCTTATAGAAACGGCAATATGCGTAGTAAAATTATTCTGAATAAAATTCTGCCATCTTAAAGAATGTCGTTGGACAAATTATAAAACAATAATATTTAATTACTAGTTGGCCCGCGCAACTTCGTTTGCGTCACAATTTTCATTACTGCTCCGCTCCTATTGGTCTTAGCGTGACGATATAATAGCCTATAGCCTTCCTCAATAAATGGGCTATCTAACACTGAAATAATATTTCAAATCGGACCAGCAGTTCCTGAGATTAGTGCGTTCAAGTAAACAAACAAACTCTTCAGCTTTATATATTTTCTGTAAGTCAACACAAAAGTCAAAAACGTTTATTTCAATTAGACCGTTAAACGGCGCTTTTGAACGTCATAATTACATTTAAAATAACATAGATAGTGACTCTACTGTCCATTCGGAAGGATGGATTCTTATGGAGAAGAACGGATAAGAAACTCCATAGTTACTCTTTTCAAATGAATGTTTTACATGTGCTGTGGTATACAAAACTTTTGTTAATATATGTGAGGACCATGAACTTATTTAGAAAATTAATAAGTTTACCTCTGCATACTCTGGGTTCATGGTCCTCACATATATTAACAAAAGTTTTGTATACCTACCACAGCACATGTAAAACATTCATTTCAAAGCAATTTAGCTTGCCGAAAACTGCGCGAAATGTAGGGAGCGTGGGTCACAGTGGATAAATCATTGTAGGTGTGTATATAAATTATAATTTAAGTTACGCGACGTTGCCGTTCTGACACTCCCCCCGCAACCGAACTAGTCGCCATCTTAGTATCGGAGTGGACGCACGCGGTACGGAGCATCCGTCGACAAGTAAGCCACAAACTTTTATTTTACGTGTTTTTGTAAAACGTTTTGCCTTTCCGTATATTAGAATTTTACAAGTTTTGATAATGTGATATGATCTAAAGTTACTGTAGAGAATTTTTGTTACTCTAATATGTTTATTTGACAAATAAATAATTTGGTAGGATTTTTTAATTAAGACTTCTCCAACTGGGGCACAGTGGATCGTTTTGAATTGGGGTACAGTGGATCTTGTATCCACTGTACCCCAAGTCAAAATATTTATCGTAAAATTATTTTGTTTTCAGGGATAATGCCACGAAACAGGAAAAGAAAGACCAATATTGGTCAGCACGCTGAAGAGGAGATGCGGGCAGCTTTGCATAAAATATCGGAGGGCCAAAAAATAAAAACTGTAGCTAAACTAATGAACATTCCATATACAACTCTTTTTTATTGTTTGTAAGAGGTTTAGTTATGTCAACCTTATAAGTTGAAGGACAGCAGATGTGTTCTATTTATTGATCGTTTGATTTTTTCATATTGTGAAACTAGTACCTAAGTTTAAAGTATTATAGGTACTTTCCAAATACAAAGTCCACGTCTAAATTACCTCAAATAAAGATTTATGTTATGTTTACAATTAAACGCATGTTTAATGATTAAAAATAAACCACTTAATTTAAATACACGTTTTTTAATGAATATAAATTAATCATTATCCAGTGTGACTCACAGGATCCAGTGTAACCCAAATCAGTATCCACTGTGCCCCTGTTATGGGGCACAGTGGATAATTTATCACTTAAAATAAAAAAAAATACTGAGTGCTTTTAGGTCTGTTTTTGTAATACAGGTTCAAATTTAAATATATTTTCTAGGACTCAGTCAACATGATAGAAAATTTGAGGTAAAAAAAGTAAAGTTACAAGTCATTGAAAGAAAATGGATCCACTGTGACCCACGCTCCCCTACTCACTTTTATCGTCATCGCCACTTGTAATGACTCGGGAACCAATAAACTCACTTAAACACTCCGATAAATATACGGTATGCGAGACCTGAACATGTGCGTCCTGGGGTACGGCCTGTGAGTGACTGACTGTCACTCCCACATACACTACAGTCACCTTGGAAGGGACCCCGGATTGCATCCGTTTGGAACATGCTTTAAACACAGAAGGTACATACACAAACCCAAATCGGTAACCAAAGACACACACATTTAAGATACCTGAACGTATACTGCACTGTGTCGTCAGTAAACATCGTGTTCTTGCCACAGCCGTCCGGCTGGGGCCGAATAGTCCTCTGTAGGTCACAGGATCTTGTCCGTAACGTCTGTGTGTGAACGTGCCATTGTAGCATAGTAGAGGACTGGTCTCATGGATAAGTACAATGAAATTTAGGACTGCAAGTAAAAGCATTTAGTGTACAGCTGTTCGTGACATTAGGTAACCAGTAGGGTAGGGTCCTAACTACGGCCAACTAGATTTGTAATACGTATTAGGTTATCCCCGCGGCTTCGCCAACTTCAAATTTTATTATCACACAAGCAACTTCATCTGCGTCACATTTTAGGGATTCCGAACATCCGTAAGAAACGGTACCCTTATAGGATCACTCGGGTGTCTAAAAGTCTAGTCTGTCTGTCTATCCGTCTGTCACAGTCAGTTTTGTCCGGATGTACTGGACCGATTCCGATTCTGTTGAAAGGGGTTCGAACTTTTTTCTATGGAAGCTAGCATAGCAAAGTTACGGCGCACGATCTAACATGCATATACGGGTAGAGGACACTTAGGACATAGAACCATTGTGGCATAGCCCCCCGCGCCATTTTGATTTTTTTTTCAGAGATATTTCGAGTATCATTAAAAATTACTTAGTTATGTGATTAAATGCATTAGATTAAATTCAAATAATAGTTCCCAGCTGATTTTATCAGTTTTTGGAAAAAAGTAAAAATAAAAAACTTTTTACAAAAAATACAACCGACTTCCAAAAACGTGGTGGTTTTGGTTATTTTTTCGTTATTGACACCGACTTCAGAAATTAAAGCTTTTTCTTTCTTCCGAAGTCATTTTGTACCTTGTACCTAGTGTTTTGTTTTTGAAAGTCGGTTGTATTATTTGTAAAAAAGTTTTTTATTTTTCACTTTTTAGTGGTACCTAGGTACCTGCGTACCCATGGTACCACTAAAAAGTGAAAAATAAAAAACTGCGTACGGGCGTAATGTTATGTAAGAACTGGTGTACCTAAACACTAAAAAAAACATGCGATTTCAGCAATCCCGATCCCTTTGCTATCATTTATATAAAAAAAATCCGTTGCCTACCTCAGAAGTTCTTCGTCAGATCTTCACCAAATTGAAACGGGACCAGTCCAGGAAAATACTCTTTCAAACAAAAAAGAATCATCCAAATCGGCTGACAATTGCCTAAAGTACCTATCGCTGAACAAACATTTTTCATCGGATCTCATCATCAGATCCTAATTTATTTTAGTTACCTCAAATCGGTTCATAAATGACAGTTATGAGGTAAAAAAAAAACAACCGAGAACCTCCTCCTTTTTTTGAAGTCGGTTAAAAACACGTGAAAACCACTCCGTAAAAAACAGAACACTTATAGCAGGGATGGCCAACCGGTCGATAGCGATCAACTGGTCGATCGCGGCAAGGCAAAAAATATAAATAAGTAGGTAACAGACTGCGCAACGATGTAAATATCTACTAATTATGTTAATTAATAATAATAATAATAAAGCATTTATTTCCGAACTTTTGACAATTTTACACATTTAAAACAAGTAGGTAATTATAAATAAAATCTACACTAAATTACAAAAGGTCTCTCAGTTCGGTGTGTCTTACGGCAAAGGCCTCCTCCATCTCTTTCCACTGCTATCTGTCTGCCTCCGTTAATTTAATAAAATAAAAAATACTACATCAGTAAATGTCTTTACCTACAGTTTCATCTGCAATTTTAAGAAGTACCTATGTAATTAGTATATCGTCAGGGTTTTGTTTTGTCAGTAAAAAGTCGATCTTGGGTCTAATCAAGTTCTCGCGACCGGCCCTGGTTCAATCTATGGTCCGCAGCGAGGAGGCATGGGAAACGGTGACCTAGCAGTAATGCTAGCGAAGGAGCATGCCGAACGTGTAAGAGAGAGGGAAACCTCACGACCCAGCCGCCGCAACAGAAGAAGACGTCCCGGGCGTCGGGGGTCGCAGGGTGATTTCCGGCCACTCGCCGTCCGATCAGCCCGGGTTGGTGGCGCGCTGTGTTCCACGCGCTCAAGGAGCTGTCAGCAAGGGAGACGGGGCCCGCTAGGGCCAGTGCCTGCCGGGGTGCGGAATCCGTTCGAAAGAGACGCCGCGGCCCTGGAACGCAAAGAGCACTGGGAGGAACACGGATGGGTTTTAGTCAGTAAGAGTCTGACACTCCCTTCCGCTCCACCCAGAGCGGAAGGAGTCATATGATTTCCCATCCTAAAAAAAATAAAGGTTTTAATCAAGTTGGCTGCTACCCCTGCCTTATAGGATCACTCGGGAGTCTGTTTGTCCGTCTGTCACAACCAGTTCTCTCCGGATCTACTGGACCGATTCTGTTGAAATTTGGTATTCTTACATATGGATTTCTTTGACCCAAAACACAGACGCGTTACGTAAATATTTTTTTTTTTAGTATTGGGGACAATTTTGGGGTCAAACTAGAAAATTTAAAAAAAGTTTTTCAAACTATATCGTGTGACATTGTACCTATAAATGACAGAGTTTACTGTAAGGATTTTTAATGTGTTTTTTATAATTTTAAAATAAACAGTTCTTTAAGTTATTCAAGAATAACTTCAAAACCATCAAATTATGAAAAAAATATAAGTAAAACCCTCACAGTAAGCCCTTTCATTTGATGTGTTACACAATATTTTTCAAAATCCTTTTATTTTACCCCCATACTAAAAATTAAATAATTTACGTAAAGCTTCCGTGGGTCACAGAAGTCCATAGGTGTACCAAATTTCAACAGAATCGGTCCAGTGGATCCGGAGAAAACTGGCTGTGACAGACGGACATACAGACACCCGAGTGATTCTATAAAGGTTTCGTTTTTTGTTCGAAACCCTAAAAATAACAATAAGTATCCAGTAGTTCCTGAAATTAGCGCGTACAATCAAACAATAAAATCTTTAGCTTAAAACCGTTTCCGGGGTTCCATTTATCTTTATTAGGCCGCAGACATGAACTCAGCGGCGCGCCGGGCGGCGCGGGCAGTTAAATTATAAAAAGTCAGCGCCGCAGCACTGGTCGTGTCAAATGAAATGTATAATGTAACTGCCCGCTACGCTGAGTTCGTGTACGTGGCCTCAAGAGGTAACGCGGACGGATGGACTTCGAGTCATAATTCGAGGTTTGGCTCTCGCCTGTTTCATCCTCCAATAAGTATGGATATTTACTGTGTCCCTATAAAGTAATAAGCCAAACTGTTCACATTATAAAAACACAAATTAACTAAAACAATTTTTTAAGTTTCAATAATGTATTTCGTAGTTTCCATAAATTGATATCTATTCACTATCGGTGAGGTACTTAACAACTCTTGTAGAACCATCTCAGCGAGCTACAAATCTAAATTCACAATCTAACTGATAAATTTGAGGGTGCATCCAAAACATCTTAATCAAGTAGTTAAAATTGATCTAGTTTTGATTCAGGCGGTTAAAACCATACTTGACAGTTTATATTTGGTGTAGAAAAAAAAAAATACAGACAGTATTGAATAGGTATCCGTGTTAAGAAGTAAAAATAAACAAAGTATAGAATAGGTATCAGTATTAACGTATAATATATTTAGTTGCACGTGTGAGTAAATGTATTGAACGCACCCAGCACACGTTCACCGCCGCACGAACTCAAGGCGCACTCCGAAAACTACGTAAATAGCCACAATACATAACGATAAATTTTATAAGTGTTGCAGCGCTTCTGACCCGCAATCATCTATTGGACCCAAAACAAAAACCTACCTACCAGCATATTACAACTCAAGCCAATGTTTAAAATTAATTCTCCTTTTCGTTTTATTTTTGTAATATTATCAATCAAATGAACAAACTAGCCACCCTGTGTAGTATGCCTGCACAAGTTTCAATAAGCGCATTTCGTCAGTTTACACCTCCCATTCATTGAAGAAATACAATATTCCAAATGTGTTTTTAAATATTAATAATATTGCAATGTAGCGACTGAGCGTTATTTTGTTAATACATGTTTTAAAAAATATTATATCATACAAATTTAAAACTCAATATACAATCCAAATAACTAAGTGGCTATAAATGCAAATTAAAAAATAAAACAATAATATATCACAATGTAAACTCGATAAGTTAACAAAACTTATTGAAAAATAAAACATGCCCTACGCATATTGCCGCTCAGCCTTGCTCATTATTGACTCTATATGTATAATACTAACAATAAGAAGTATTTCAATTACAGATTTTTTTTTTATTAAACATCAACAGTTCTGTTGTAAGTTACATAACAATTTAGCTACACAATGGTATTTTGTTCATATTAAATGCAGAAATGTAAATAAACATCTAAACTAAAGGTTTTTTGAGAAACAATTAGTTTACCACTTCAATATGAAGCAAATATCTGATAAATGCCAATAAATCAATTTACATCTACATGGTTAAGGCTGCTTTTAACAGAATTTAATAAATATTTACAATTTATATATGTGAACTACAAACTGTGTAAGCTAGTATTTAACATTTGTGATAGACATTAACAAAAGCACAGAATAGATATTAATTTTCATTTAATAACATTTTGTGTTCATCTACTGAATTGTAGAATATGTGACATAGACTGACATTTACATAATTATATCGGGTGTATTTTTAGAGGTTTGGTATTTATTTAAATTGGCAACAATTTTTCTCACAGTTGATTGTTGATTTGTGGTCAGTAGGTTTTGCCATTTCACGATTAATAGACTTATTTCAGAAGAACGCTTGCAAATTGTGCAAATTTACTTTGAAAGTTGAAGCCGGCCAGAATGTTACCGACAATGGAGAACGCTATAGAGCCATGATTGCCGACTTCTTGGTTCCTCAGTTGACTGGTATTGATGTGGCAGAGCCGAGCTGGTTTCAACAAGATGGTGCAACATGCCACACAGCGCGCTACACCATCAATTGATTGCGGGAAACATTTCATGTGCGCATAATAACGCGTAATGGATCTTTGATGGATTACTTTCTTTGGGGATATGTGAAGTCACTCGTCTACACAGACGTTGGACCACTTAGAAGTCAACGTTCGCAGTGTTATAGCCGATATACGGCCTCAGTTGCTCAATAAAGTGGTCGAAAATTGGACTTCTCGATTACGCTTTATACCAGCCAGCCGTGGCGTGGCGCCCATATGCCCGAAACCATGTTTAAGCACTAATGCACAGAAGAATATATTTTTAAGAGAACCAATACCAAGGCAATTACATTTATTTTTACGTACAGTTCCCGTCACGCAAGTTTACCCCTCCGAAGTACGTCGCAATTCATTGCGCAGGATGTCAATTTGGCAAAAAAAAATAAAGGACTGCGCATGCGCGTGGACCAAGATGGCGCATGTAATGACGTCTCATTCGCTCGTATACGTTCGATGTATGAGTGTCCGCTTGCTCAATGCAATACCACTGTTGATGCGAAAAGTGTTACATGTTGTTATTGTTTTTAATTAATTATTTTGGTTATTACTAACTGTTTGATTTGTGTTCTTGTGGTTTATGTGTTTGTTGTGTTACTTTTATAATTATGTATATTTTTAATGTTACTGGTAGTCTTTGTTACTCGTTTATAGTATAATACGTATAAACAAAAAAATATTCTAGGAAAGTTACTAAAACCTAACTTCCGAGCGGTAAATAACCGTAGTGCAAACTGTATTTTATTTTCATTTTATAAACCAAACCTCTAAAAAACACCTTTATTAGGTGCACCTAACTAGTTACAATATATTGGGAAATAAACGCACTATTAAAGAAGCAGCTTTCAAGAATTATTAACACCAAAAATGTTATTTAACAATACGATGCGAGTCGGCGGCGGCTAGGTACCAGTAGTCCACAACGAGAATACCATCTGGCACAATTTTTCATAACATCTAATAAATTGGTAATTAAAATGATATGACACATTGAAACAATAGTATTCCAAGCAGTCTTAAAGCTTCAACAAATAACAAAATTTTGGTAATGAACATGGGATATATGGAGACATATATGAGAACAATTACGAATAATATACTGAGCGCTCTGGCTAACTTGGACGGCCAGGTTCTATTCTCGTTGAGTAAGAGGCAAGTTGTGAGGCAAGAGTCTAGCTTGCAGTCCAGTCCAGTCCCCAACGCTCAGATACCTTCAGTTGTGCTGCAGCTGCATCCTTGAGGGAGAACAAGTGCGTCATCTCTAGCTCAGTTTTAGCTAGCGAGATAGCCTTCTCAAATAATTCTAAAGATCGTCTCAGGTTTCCTCTGGAAAAGACAATTTTTATATTATTAGTTTGACCATATTTTGGGTAAAAGTTAGTGGTGATGGTTTATATAAAATATATTTTGTATAAATTAATGTGAGCTAAATTCATAATAATTAATGTGAGCTATTGTTATTTATCAAAATTATTGTATTAATTGTCTATGGGTTTCTTGGCCTGAAATAAATGAATTTTAATTTTTTTTTTTTAATAAAGCAACACCACTAACTTTAATATATATTTTAATTCAGAATTCTAGGTAATTATCAAATTTTGGAATAGCAAACCCTTTAATAACATTAATAAAAAATCAAAATTCATTAGGTACACTTTTAAGGGAATTTTAATTACACAAACAGATTACTTAAAAGTAATTTGTACTAAAAATACACAGGATTGTAATTAATATGAAATCAAGTTCAGTCTTCATATAAATTTCATTTTCTTATTATTCGGAATAAAGTTATAATATAGATATTGTAAATCACTACTGGCCTAGTGTACAATATCTATATATTCTTCCATATGCTATAATTAGATGTACAGTCAGCAAAGCTATTGTGTATGGTATGGGTGTGTTTTATTATAAAAGAAGTGTTTCATTGAACTATTTCCAAATCAAGTATTTATATATTGTAAGCTTGATGTCTCTTACATAACAATAAAACAATGTTCTTTTTACAAGATAGTGTGAGATAGAACTTCTTATCAAAATATATATTTACTGGTGTGGAAGATAAACAGCTCAGTGATAACAGTGGATAATACACCAATAAAGAATGTCAATAGTAAAGACACACTGATAGACTTTAAGTGATTTCAGTTGGGTATGAATCACAAGACACATTTGACTATTAGTTATGGCTTCTATGACATAATCATAACATGCTCATGATCATCGTCCTTCTACATGTAATGCAACAGTCATTTTATTCATTAGCATACTATGATGTCACAATTTTATAAACCTTTAAATATTTTAGCTTACCTCTGTACTTCAATTGTACCCAACGTCTCATATGCAAAATCACATTTATCATCCATTTCAATCGCTTTGTTAATCAGTTTTACAGCTTTATCAAAGTCTGTACTCTTCTGCAGCTGCACCAGGCCTTTGTGCACATACAGAGTAGCATTGTACGGGTCAACTGAGAGGGCAGAGTCAAACAGTGCTTCGGCACGTCCCCACTCCTGCTGGTCTGATAATACTTGAGCAAACAAGATGTACGCTTCAGCACAGCGAGGGAATCTCTCCAACGCATGTTCGAAGTCAGATCGTACTTGTGTCATTGCTCCAACATTCTTATTGATCTGTGCATGTCTGTAATCAGCATAACATTTCTGTATGTAAGCAATGGAAAAGTCTGGGTTCAACTCAACAGCCTTTGCGAATTCAGCCGTGGCCTCATCCATGCGCTCTAGGAGTAAATACACTTGTCCTCTGTGATGATAAATGTCCGAGTTGTTAGGGTCAAGCTGTGCAGCCTTTGCAAAGTCTTCTAAGCAGCGTTCAGTGTTTTCCAATTGTGTAAATAATGAAGCACGCTTGATCAAGGCATTTACCTTCACTTTAGTAGAAGCATCACTATCAATGACCTTTGCAAGATCTGCTTGGGCCTCATCATGTCTTCCCAACAGAAGATAGAAAGTGGAACGGAGCAACAAGGCTTCATTTTTAAATTTGGCATCAGCCTCTTTCAGTTCCTGAGAGCATGCCTCAACAATGGAATCATAATCTTGAGCATCAAGAGCTTGCTTAGCTTTAGCAAAACCACCAGAAGCCTTATCATCCAGTAGCATCTTAGTAATGGGATCCTCAGAGAAAGCTGAGAAATATGTCTTGATGAAATGTTTAGACGGCATGACTGGGCGACGTTTGGCAAGGGCTTCGCGAGCGTGCTGCCTGCCAAGCGCCTTCAAAATTCTGTCAGCATTAACGAGAGAACTTTGTACTTGGAACCTTTCAAGAATGCAGGCAGAAGTAACATCTTCAAGAGCCAAAACAAGATCACCACTTTTCTCTGCAGCACGAGAGCGTCTCAGGAAAGCTTTCACGTACTTCTCATTGAGTTTGAGGGCAAACGTACAATCTTCTTTAACTTGCTCCCACATTTCGCGTTTTTCGTAACATGCAGAACGATTCTGATAGAAAGTGGCAAGGTCGACGGTACGGTCGGGAGGGCAAGCCTCGATCGCTTCGTTGTATAAAGATATAGCTTTGTCATATTCTCCTGCATGGAAAGCCCGGTTTCCGGCACCTTTCAGGTTCATAGCGCGTTCGATGGCGCTTTCGGAAACCTTGGTGTTATTTTCTTCATTATCCAATGAAATAGTAGTCTTGGCTTTTAACTCTGACACTTTTTTCTTTTCTGGGTCTTCTAATCTGTTTCTGAGATAAAGGTAACCTAAACCGATGGCAAGAGGTGCGCCAAGAAGAATTGCCAGTTGCCATTTAGGAAAAGGTGTACTGCCTGTTGACGCCATTTCTTCTTGGAAATTGCTTCCTTCAAGAGATACAAAACCATAAACGATTCACCATTAAGTTTATCACTACTAAAATATCGTAAATACAGAACACCTAATTTATGATTTTCTTTACCGTTCTTCCCATTTCATTGATGTCTTCACGCACGAAAGTAAAGCAAAACATAGACAAACTTTTGACATTTTTTTTTTTTTAAACGTGAATCATTTCATGGGGATTTAGACTGCCAGTTTCTTCAATTTTTTAGTTTTTTCAATGAGTTAATCTATTTGACCAACAATCTAATGAAAATGATGCCTTTTGGCTTGCTCCTCCGTTTACCAACTCGTTGACAATGCTGCAGACACGCCCTCTATCGTATTTTTTGTTGGCAAAAAAATAATTTCAACCATAGATAAAGTTTTTTTTTTACTATTGATAGGCACGCGCTTGACCACCATCTCACCTGATGGTAAGCGATGCTGTGTGAGCAGTGCACGTTTGCTTAGAAATAACCTATTCACTCTTGACTTAAAGACTCCCAGGTTGTAGCTATCAGGAAACAGACTCCGGCAGGGAATTCCACTCCCTAGCTGTACGCATTATGAATGTGTTCCCAAAACGGGTATGGGTGGGATGTCCACCATGTACCGGTGGCGCATCGCCGTTCGTCTTGTGGTCCGATGATGGAACGGGCTTGGCGGAATTAAATTATGCAATTCCGTCGCACATTCCCCAAAATGCAACCGGTAGAAGACCGACAGTATGTAAAAAAACATAAGAGAAGGGCCTGTGCAACGTTTTTATTCCAGTTAATATTGATTTTTAACAATAATTACAAATTTAAAGTAACGTGAAACGGAACGTGTTTTAATACACCAATCAGCGTCTAGTGACGTCACTCGTGTTAGTTTATAGTCCAACATCCCAGGGCTCCCAGACTACTTATTTCGCAGTATTAAAATATTTGAATAGAGTAGTGGCCAGTGTAATTTCAACGTACGCATAATAATTATCTGCTAGCTCCATCCAGTGGGCAATTTTTTTTAGTGATGTTTGTAGGTATGACATATTTCATAAGTCTATAGGAGGTAGTTTTGCAGTTTTCTTTTTATTTTTTGTAATTAAACTATGTCCAAAAGACACTTGTGAATAGGATCTCAATTCTCAGTGGAGATAGCGATCAGATCTTATACTATTACAATGACTAATTAGTCTTTTTTACTAAATTACTAATTATTTAAGAATATGTATTTTGTAAAACCGTGAAAACTAAGTATCTAGTCGTTTTATAGCTAGCATCTGATGATGATACTTACAAACTTGCGGTCGCGTCAACTCAAACTAGCAGGTAAGCGAATGTTCAAAGTACCTAAATACAAATAAATACTAACACTATTCTATTCCGCAAATTTTGTTACGGAAAAAAATAAGTAAGTTCAGGAAACACTGGGATCTTGCTCAATTCAATTCAATTTTTTAAGGTTATGGCTCCATCGACGAACATTCGATGATTTTGCCAATGTCAAGGTAGGAGATGGTACTCAGTACGGTACTCAGTTACGATAACTGTTTAATATTGATCGGTTTTTGTAGCGATGTCATCCATTATTCTCCATGCTAAAAAGGACAAAACATTTGGTTAATAATATAAGACGGCACATAATATGAATGTTAATACATCAAACACATTTAGATATACATCATCAGTACGTAAATAAAATATTATAAATATATTTAAATAATAAAAAAATGTTACAAGAAAAATTTATTTATATTAATAAACTTATAAAGGATTTTAACTGCGGGGGTATGGGCTAAAGATAAAAGGAAAGGAATGTTAATTGGGCGAGGAAAATCAGACGGGAGTAAGTCATAAAGGGGAGTTGTTAAACGAGGACAGGAAAAAAACAAGTGCTCCAGAGTACCCTCCTCTAGACCGCATTCACACAAAGAACTGTCTTTCACGCGAATTTTAGCCAAAAAAACTGGTGTGCAAACAAATCCCAGTCGGAGACGAATTATGACAGATGTAACCAGTTTACTTGAAAATTTAAGTTTGTTAAACCAACATTTAGAAGGAATAAGAGGTTGGATGGAGCCATAAAATATTCCCTTCTGTAACCGAGTTTTTTGCCACTGTGCGTTCCTACATTTCGTCATCTCCGGTTTAACAAGGCAACGTAAATCACGAGCATAACAGGATATGTGAGATTCAATCCCATTCCGAGTAGCCGATTTAGCAATCGAATCAGCATTTTCGTTTCCTATGATTCCAGAGTGGCTAGGGATCCAGGCCAATACGATATCAATGCCTAAACAGTAGCATCTATAAAGAAGTTGTTTAATCTGTAAGGTAAGGGGATTTTATTAAGTCTTGAAGGCAGCTAAGAGAATCCGAAAAAATAATAGATTTGTTGAGACCATGTGATTCAACATAGGAGACCGCTTCCAAAAGAGCTATAGCTTCCCCAGTATAAATGGAGCCTAATGAAGAACTACGAAAATTTAGTATTATTCTGAACTTTGGTATCCACACGGCAGAACCGACATAGCTATCATCCGACAGCTTCGAGGCGTCTGTAAATATCGTAAGCCAGTCATGCCAATCCTTTGCTAAAGTCCTATTGAATCTATCATTAGCAGCAGGGTCATGTTTCGAAATACCAAAGTTAAAGATAATTTTAGGTTGAAAGAGTAATGAATTAAAATTTACTTCAAATAAGGGGTTCAAACTAGATTGGGCTAAAGAAACGTGCATATTATTAAATTTACTGAAGCTATTAATGAGGAGAGGAGGATTTTTATGGGTCCAATAGCGGGACGTTGAGATTAACTCAAAAAGAGTACGAAGAAGAGGAAGGAGGGGGTGTGATTTAATTTGGATTACTTTATAAAAAAATCTATCACAGAGATATTGTCTGCGTAAATGAAGAGGGGGTTCCAAACACTCTACTTGAAGGGCATTAATAGGGGAGCATTTCATAGCACCTGTAATGATGCGCAAGCATTTGGACTGAATCTTTTCCAGCTTAGCAAGGGCGATTTTGTTGCATGGTTCCAGAAGAAAGCTCCCATAATCAAAGTGGCTGCGAACTATAGCATTGTAGAGAATTTTTTGGGAAGTTGGATGGGTCCCCAGCGAACTCCAGAGAGGGCACGCAGAACATTAACTCCTCTTTCGCATTTCTTCGAAATGTAGTCCAAATGATAAAGGCCAGATAATTTAGAGTCAAGGATGAGGCCGATCACCTTATCAGAGATCAATATGGGTTCGTTTTCAACAAGTAGGTTTATAGGAGGAATATTTCGTTTTCGGGAAAAAACAACTGCGTTACATTTGGAGACAGATAAATTTAGACTATGATCGATAAGCCACTGATTTAAATACTGAAGGGCTGAATTTAAGCGAAATGAGGCATCTGAAAGGGAAGATGAACTAAAGTAAAGTGCAATGTCGTCGGCGTATTGTAAAATTTTGCAAAAACAGCTCACTGAAGAGTCCAAATCGTATGTGTATAAATTATACAGGATAGGGCTTAAGACCGACCCCTGAGGTAATCCTTTCCACACTAGACGATATGGTGAGATTGTGTTTTGATGGCGGACAGAAATAGAGCGGGACATAAGGAGATTACAAATGATGTTGACCATCCTCACAGGGATACTCAGCTGAAGCAGCTTTTGCCTGAGTATTGGAAGCTGGACATTATCATAGGCAGAGGCTATGTCTAGGAAAACACCAAGAACGCTTTCATTTTTGGAAAAAGCAATGCGGACATCCGATAAGAAGATACTGAGGCTATCTAGAGTGCCCATGCCTCTTCGAAAGCCAAATTGGGACTTGGCTAAGATGCCTTTGGTTTCTAATATCCATTCAAGTCGATTCTTTATGAGGTTTTCCATGATTTTAGCCAACACAGAGGAAAGCGCGATAGGACGATAGGAGGAAGAATCTTTTGGGTCTTTCCCAGGTTTCAAAATGGGGATAATAATTTGAGTTTTCCAGGACTCTGGGACTTGACCAGTAGCGAAAAAGGAATTGATTAGGTCGAGGAAGATTAATTTGCAATTTGAAGAGGATTTGGAAATAAAGGAATAGGGTATTCCATCAACACCCGGAGCAGAATTACGAAGATATTCCAAGGCACATGTCAATTCTGAAAACGAAAAAAGTTCATCAAATCTATCAGAGGAAGTGGGAGAAGGGGGATCTGTAGTTGGAAGGCAGTCAAAACTAGGAACAAAAGGGGGAGCTAATTTTGTAATAAAGTCCTCCAACCAAGAATTAGGGTCATTGGTTGTGACTACAGAAGACTGATTGTCACAAGCTCTACGATAGGTTTTAATTTTTTTCCAAACTAGGGAAACTGGAGAGCGTGGAGATAGCGATTCGCAAAACTTAAGCCAGCCAGACCTTTTCTTTTTTGCCAATAACCTGCAGACTCTTGCAGAAGTCTTTTTAAAATACAGATACTCAGGCATGTCTAAACTACACGCAAAAGTATTTTCTGCTTCTTTACGTTTGCGAACGCCATCAGAGCACTCAGCATCCCACCAAGGTGGGGAAGGCGGCGAGCAGAGTTCTTTAAGGGGATTGAGGAATCGGCTGCTCTCGACAAGCATTCAACAAAGTCATTATAGACAGTAAGTGAATTGGAGGAGTTTATTGGGGGGAAGTTTTGAAGTTCTGAATCCAATTGGGAAGAAAAATGAGACCAGTCAGCTTGTGAAAGGAGATATTTTTGCAGGGGTTGAATAGGAGGGGAACGAGGATGAGAATTTGGAAACGAAATCAATATGAGGAAATGGTCACTCCCGTAGGAATTCGGTAGAACCGACCAGGAGAGTGATGATACTAAGGAAGGGGAAGAGAAAGTAAGGTCGGGAACACTAATGTTTTGGGTAGGCGAAACCCTACGGGTAGCAGATCCATCATTAAGGACGCAGAGGTTGCAGTCATCTAAGAGATCTAACAAAAAGCTGGAGGAGGGGTCATTACAGTGAGATCCCCAAAGGGTGTGGCGGCAATTGAAATCACCGAGTACAATCAGGGGGCTTGGGATAGAAGAAAGTATAGAGTTCAATTCAGACAAAAGATTGACATTGGGGTGAGGGATATAGGCAGACACATAGGATATATCCAGGGCTCTAATGGCTACTACATGTAGACCAGAATCATGGTCAGGAAGAGGAATCTCGGAAAAAATGATAGATCTGCTAACCAGCAGGGCGCAGCCGGCCCATCCGTCCTCTCTATCGTCCCGAAGACATGAAAAACCAGGAACCCTAAAGGGAGTTCCAGGCCTGAGCCATGTCTCCGACACGGCAAAGACGGCGGGAGTGTAACGATTAATGAGATAGATCAATTCGTGTTTTTTTCTGCGAATCGATCTACAATTCCACTGAAGGACCTTTTCCATTTTGGCGAGTCCGGTATTGCGTCACTAAATTTAGACAACATATTAATGAGCGAGCAAGCCAGGAGCTCTATTAAGTTGTCATTTGGGGTGGGAAGGGGAGTGGTTTCAACATAAGGAGAGTTTAGAGCACAGCCATTAGGTTGAGAAGAGCTAGGGGTATAAACCATTGACCTGTGGGCTTGGGTATCATAAGATTTGCCCAGCTCCGGACGAGGTCTTGGGGAACGATAAACTGTCTTGGTATAAGAGGACTTAACAGGGCTTGCATATGGAGAGGAAGTAGGGGTAGGGACTGAGTAGAGATGGGATTCAGAAGGAGGATGTTGTGATGGTTTGAAAATGGTTGGGCCTGCAGTTACATTGGAGTATAACACTTTGGGGCGGGGAAACCTAACTGAAGCCTCACGGTAACTAAGGTTTTCTTGAGACATAACCATTTTTATTGATTTTTGTCTTGAATGTTCAGGACACTTGTCATCAGTAGCCTTATGGTTTCCACCATCACACAAAAGACAAGTAACTTGAGGGTCCGGAACATTGCAGCTATCACCAGGGTGTGGTTGAGCACATCGGTAGCAACGGGGTTTAGATCTGCACTGGGTGCTAATATGGCCAAAACGAAGGCAGTTACGGCATTGAATTGTGGGAAGATGGTACACAGAAACAGTAAGAGAAGCATTATAGCAGAAGACTTTCTCTGGGAGTATTTGACCAGAGAAAGTCAGCACTACAGTTGTCGAGGGAGACCAAGAAGCGGAACCCTCTTTTCTATTTTTAAAATTAAGCCTCCTAGCCCTAATAACTTCCCCACAGTTACGAGGAGTCTCTATGCCTAGAATTAGCTCTTCAAGAGTCCAGTCCGTGGGTACATCTTTAATAACTCCCATGCGCGTAACATGGAAGCGTGGGATGGTCGCAACATATTTGTTATCTAGCAAAATAGGGTTGTTAACAAATTGATTGGCATCGTTGAATGTAATGAAATCTACGGACATCTTGTTACGGCCTAATGACTTGACACTGCCCTGCACAACACCTCTAAACACTTTATTATGTAAAAGTTGAGCAAACCTCAGAGAGTTTAAGGTTAGACCTTGCTTAGGGTCTGTTTCTAACCTAGAAATAAACACAGTGAAGGGAGCCCTGTCGCACTCACTATAGAGTACTTTGGAGTCACTCTCAAATCCCGGCTTTGTGTAAACCGATTGAATTGAATCAGACGGCGGCTTGTTCTTTTTCGCGTCAACAAAAAACTCAGGTTCTCCGGGGCGTTTCCTTATTTCTGACTTTACGCGACCAACATCAGAGAATTGAGAGCACTCCAAAATCTCTATGTCTGGAGGTATTCCTCCACCCCCGTCAGGGGGTTCTTCGGTACTCATTTCCAAGGAAATGAGCGCCAATAAAGCTTAAAACACTAACCTTATAACTAGTTTCCCACACCAGAGGACACAAAACAATAGATACAACACCAAAAACAGATTATGCTAACAAAACAAATTGGGAGGTGCTTAATCTCACCAAGACAAAAGCAAAATCCGGGATCTTGCTCTATGACTTTGAATTAATTATGACAATTCTTGACCAGTGACAGACATGAGTGACGTCATAGTCCGTTTTGGCGCGAAAATTTAAACTGTATGTTTAAAAACGCAATTTTAGCAATAAATTAAAGCGTTTCATTTTTTATTTATGTGGCAGTCTAATCTAGACAGAGTACTTTAAAATGAAAGTAAAAATAGAAATATCGCATGTTCCCTATTGTAGACGTAAACGAAAACGCCTGTGGCCCTGTGGAGGCCCTTAGAAGACTGTTGCTCTAAAGATTTTTGTGGTAGATTTTAGATTTTAGTCAATCACCTCACTCAACTCTCAACTCCCCTCGTTAAAAACTAGAAAATATGCGGAATCAATAAAACAGGCGCTATCTTAGGAAGGTAGAGCTGAGAATTTTGTTGTAGTATTGCATACCTCAGCGAAAAGCCTGACTCGATATATTTGCTGCTAGTTTAGCTTTTTACTCCAAACACTTCGGACTTAGAGCATTAGGCTAAATGCTCTAAGACTTCGGATGACAAAACTTGACTATTTGGACTAGACCCCTGGACGCATTGTGGACTTGTGGTAGCAAAACTAGTGACAGTTGGTGCTATAACCTTTTGTCAGTGTCAAAATCTGCTAGGTAATATGTATTCTGTGGTCAAAATGTAATTGTCTTGGCAAAGTCAAAGTCAAAAATCTATTTGTTTTTTTGTCAAAAATTTCCTGTCAACTGCAAATTGGCAATATCTTGACTTGTCTAATATCTTGGAAATCGTTCTTGGATCTATTATTAGTGTTATCGAATAGAGAATAAATTAACTTATTAGTCTTTAGTAAGGCAAAGTTCTAGCACCTACATAATTGCGAATAATGACTTAAAATCGGTCCTACCCCTACCATTCATGCAAAATATAGATATACCTAACCTCTTCGCTTTCCCAAGTTTCTCATGTCCGTTTCCTATTTTCTTAATAAAATTGATCACAAATAAAAAGAACGCAAAATGTTTAGCAGAAAACTAATTAATTTTGTAAGTATGCTCTATTTTATTAGAAACTGTTTAAATTTGAGTTGATTTTGATATATTCCGAAAAAAATGGAAATAAAAACGGGGGACCATAATCTGCAGTAGAACAGAACAGGTTAAAATCTAGTCTATCTATATAACTGACAAATTATTTTATTCAATTTCAGGTAAAACTTCGTCAGTGTTTCAAGCCTAACAACTTGCACAATCTCAGCATGCCAGCAGTTCATAGGCAACAAAAAAGATTAAAAAGTGATTTATATGAACCTGATTATTTAATAGTAAGTATATGATTCCTTCAAGTTTTAAAGATATTATTTTATATTATTAGCGTAACATACAATGCTATAAATAATAATAATATATTCAATAAGTAGTTTGTACATGGCATACAGAGTTGTCTTAAATATGTAAATTTTATAAAGAAAAACCAGTACAACAAATATAAAAATAAGTCATAGGACTCCCTTTCCTAAACTAGGCAGGAAACCTGTCTGTATCTTAGGAAAGAGTATCCATTTCAAATATATGTAATACTATGAAAGTTTCTTATGAGTATCTTTAAAAAAATTATTCTATGCATTACTAATCAGCATCCTGTCAGGGTTAATTCCTTTCTAGCTTGCATCATCACCTTAACTAATCTATATTATGAAGGTTAACTTGAGATAATGAAGTTCATCATTAATTCTAGTATGCTAGTAACTAGTGGGCTAATATAGTGGAAACCATTTTCATTGCAGAGCATGGAGCCTGATGAGCCAGTTTATGATTGCCTAAATCTGCAGTTGAAAGGGTATGACTTTGCACTGTTGGAAGCCTGCCAGAGCCAAATCCATAGATATGCTGAAGTTATGGGGATTCAAGTTGATGAATGGTAAATACATATTGTGGTATTATCATGTACATGCTAATGGGGGTGTCTACGGAAACTTTCATAGGAAATAACACAAACCCCTTGAAGCTTCACTAATTCATTTTGCTTACCATACACATATGAAGATTTAGTAAAAATTTGAGAAGTATGTTGCTGTACTGTTTTTAGCAAGATAACAAATTCTGTAATAAAAAACGAAAATACAGAGAATGAATTAAACTTAATTTATTATGATATTAGTGGATGTCATGCGGTTTAACCCGCAAACTTCCTGTTCCCATGGGAGTATGGGTATAAAATATAGCCTGTGGTTACTTGCTGATAATGTAGCTATCTATTGATGAAAGAATTTTTCAAATTGGTTCAGTACTTTTTAAGTTTATTCATAACATACTAATAAATAATAGTTTATTCATAATCTTTTTAACAATATTTCAGAAAGACTTAGCAAAATTAATTTACGTTCGGCTTTTACCCTCATTAGATATTGTTGTTTTGGGCCAAATTTTATGTATTTTCTCTGCTCTTCACCTTTATGGAAGCAGTCACATCTTTTGGACATATCGATCAAATCATTCAAGACACACTGACATCTATCTTAAATGTGGCTCTAGATGACCGAGCGTGGCTGCAATTAGCCACACTACCCATTCGCTTTGGTAGGCTCGGCATCCACAAAATTTCTAGTGTAAGCCTACCGGCGTTCCTGTCATCGGTCAACAGCACTGAAAACTTAACCAAAAGGATATTAACTCCATCATTGGTTAACTGTGAAGTGCCTTGTTTGACAGATGCAGTGAACGACTGGAAAGTGTCTTGCCCGAATACGGCGTTGCCCGATAACCCATTCTCCCAAAGACAATGGGACGAGCCGCTCTGCAGATTGGTACGGAATAACCTCATAAATACGACCACCAATACTGCGGAGCGTGCCCGCCTGCTGGCTGTGGTTGAATGGGAGTCGGGTCTTTGGTTACAGGCACTACCGTCACCCAACATAGGTATTTTGCTGAGTGACAGTACTTTCCGTATCGCTACGTGTTTGCGTCTGGGCGCTCCTAGCGGAGCTCCACATCGGTGTCAATGCGGTGAAGTAGTCGACCGCCTCGGACACCATGGCCTGTCCTGTTGTAGGAGCGCTGGTCGGTTAGCACGGCACGCCAGCATTAATAACATTATCCGTCGGGCTCTTGTCACCGCCAGGGTGCCAGCTGTTTTAGAACCCAACGGCTTGGCACGCGACGATGGGAAAAGGCCAGATGGGATGACCATAATGCCTTGGAAGGTGGTTAGGCCTTTGGTGTGGGATGCAACATGTGTCGACACCCTTGCGCCAGCCCTTCTTCTTAGAACGGCGGGCTGTGCTGGGGCGGCTGCTGCAGGTGCAGAAAACCTCAAACGGCGTAAATATAACAACTTAATTGGAAGTTACATATTTGAGCCGTTTGGCGTTGAAACACTAGGCCCATGGGGTCCGAGTGCGCATCGAGTCTTTCGGGACATTAGCAAACAACTTGTCGACTGTTCACGTGACCAGAGGGCTGGGCTTTTTTTCGGCCAAAGAATCAGCATTGCGATTCAACGCGGCAATGCTGCCAGTGTTCTGGGAACTTTTGCCATTGACAGCGATGTGGATTATTTTTTTGATGCCCAATGATTAATTTTGTTTTTATACGCGTTTGTACATAATTTCGTGTGTTAATTAGTGTATATACTCGTAGTTAGTTAAGTATTTGTAAATTAATTAAAGTGTATCTGTAAGTAAATAATATAATTAAAACTTAATAAAGGAATGAAACTA
This sequence comes from Lacanobia oleracea, assembly GCA_950371165.1. Classification (NCBI taxonomy): domain Eukaryota; kingdom Metazoa; phylum Arthropoda; class Insecta; order Lepidoptera; family Noctuidae; genus Lacanobia; species Lacanobia oleracea. The sequence goes on from OX493394.1 coordinate 15,080,630, forward strand.
ACATACTCAAATACAAAACTATCCTCTTTATAATATTATAAGTATAGATATAGATTACTTACCTTATATAAATCACTAGTGACTCGCCACGGCTTCACATGGGTGCAAATTATATATTAAAACCTTCCTGGAGAACAACTCGTATCTATTAAAAAAATCTGGATCAAAATCGGTTGCATAGTTTTAAAGATCTAAGCATATATAGGGACAGACAGACAGCGAAACTAACTTTTATGTAGTGATTAATTTAATTTTTTTTCCTCAGTTGGGCAACTCCAGCACAACATCTGAAAGTACAACGTTTTAAGCCAGGTGGTTCTGCGCTTGATGCTGAGTACCATCTTAATCTCTATGAGAGGAATGTGCAGGTAATTAATTAATTTATTAATTAAAATAAATGAAATGGTAGTAGTAACAAAATCAAAAACCGGCCAAGTGCAAGTCGGACTCGCACACGAAGGGTTCCGTGCCAAACACCTTAATCACCCTACACATCATCATCATCATCTACCTAGCCTTTTCCCAAATATAGTGGGGTTGGCTTCCAGTCAAGCCGGATTTAGCTGAATACCAGTATTTTAGGAGGAGCGGCTGCCTACCAGACCTCCACAACTCATTAACTGGGTAACATGATACTTCATGGCAAGACTGGAGGCAGATTTACTGGCTTCTGACTATCCGTAATGACTGCCAAAAATCTACAAATGACAGCCGGGACCAACAGCTTAACGTGCTTTCCGAGGCACGGAGGAAACTCGGCATGTTAAGATGGTCACCCATCCACAGACCAACCTTGGCTAGCGTTGCTTAACCTTGAAGATCGATCCGTGCGGCTTTTATTATTTAGCCACGAGCACCTCCTTAATCACCCTACACAATCTGTGAAAATTTCAAGTGCTCTTATGGTTCTTGAGATACAGCCCGCTGACAGACAGACAGATGGACGTACGGATGGACGGACGACAAGCGGAGACTTAAAAAATAATAGAGTTCCGTTGGTTACCTTGTGAAGTGTGAGTGGCAGATGAAGTTTTGGCTAGCTATTCTAAAGCCATATACTCATGTTAATTAATCACACTAACACAAAAATTATATCATTTTGTTTATATTATGAAGTGTTACAGATTTTTTCAAAGAAAGCTTCAAAGATTACTTTTAGTACAATAGTCCAGTCATTTGTGTAAGTCTATCTGGCAGGCCCCAACGAGATTTATCAGCAGGTGATAGCTTTTCATAAAGACATTATTTTGTGCCTAAAGAAAATAAATAAGATATAATTTGTACCTCAACAGTTTTTGATAGAATGACTTTTAAATATTACTCTTTTACATCAAACTATAGTGTTAGGCGCTTGATACTATTATGTACCTCACAAATACAAAATTCGACTTTCTGTGAGCTAAATTTCAGAAGATATTCGTTGTTTCATCAAACGTCTAGCTAGCGGCCCCTTTTTAAATATTACTTTTTTATCTCCTTTATTACGGCGTTGTAATGAAGAAATTTAAAAATCAACATTATATCGTGTCAGCAAAACAAGTTACCTATGGAGGTCAAAAGGTCACGAAAATTATTTTTTCGCAAATATCTCGAGACTGCTAGTCAATACCTTCAATGAATAATGTATCAGCAATAAAAACTGTAATCATATCCAAAGCTTCTTTCCATTCCAGGTAAGTGACGTCCCCGCGTGGGCCCTGGGCACGTTGCTGCGCGTGGCGCGCGCTGTGCTGCCGGAGGGCTGCACGTTGCGCGTGCACGAGCATGAAATCGCGCACGAAGAGGTCCGCTACGTGCCCGACAACCAACTGATTGAGCTCAAGCAGCAGCTCCAAGACATGGGCGGCAGTCGCGCCGAACGAAAGAAGAAGAAGTAATATGTTTCTTGATTTTGTAATAGTGTTTATAGTAGAAGTAGGTACCTAAGTAATGCAATAAATTATGAAATAATGTTATGAATGTTTGTTTTTTAAAATACTGTTATTATTTCGAACTACCACAACTTCGATCTATTGCAAAAATCAAGTAGCGTGGCGAGGGGGGGGGGGGGCGTTGGGACCAGCCCGCACCGGGTGAAACCCGTTTAGGGGTGACACCCGACCGATCGTTGCTTGGGGTGTATGGGGTCCGTTGCCATCTTAAAGACCCAAGCCAACCTCACCTGCTAGCGGTGCACCCTGCTGTCCAACGGACGAGGCTCTGGCGAACCTGGTTTCCCTCTTGTAGGGTTGTGGGGGTCAGACGGCTGGTCGCCCCACGTAAAACCAACTTCTGTCATATATGTATGGAGAGAAACAAGTTAGGTAAGGGTACTCGGTCTAGGGCGTCGCCGCATAACGACGCGCAGGCACATCGCCCTAAACCTGCGATAAGTGGGCTAGGGCTACCGTGTCAAGTACGGGCACGGCTAAAGAGGATAGTACCCAAGAAGAAGTTCCGCTTTGCCACCTGGAACATTGGCTCCCTAACCGGACGTTGCCAAGAACTCGCAGACGTACTTGCGAAGCGTCGGGTCCAGTGCGCCTTCCTTCAGGAGACGCGCTGGAAGGGAAATAAGTCACGTGACATCGGGCAGGGGTACCGGCTAGTGTACACCGGATCACCAACGGGTAGAAGCGGAGTGGCCGTGGTGCTGTCTAAGGACCTTCAGGATGGACTCCTTGAAGTAGACCGATGCAGCGACCGGTTGATGCGAGTTAGGGTGCTGTTCGAAGGGTCGGTAACGAACCTAATCAGCGCCTATGCTCCTCAGACTGGTTGCTGTGAGTCTGAAAAGGAGGCCTTCTGGGATGAGTTCGAGGACGTATTACGCGCTATCCCGAATTCCGAAGGTGTTTTGGTTGGGGGGGATCTCAACGGTCACGTAGGTCAGTTTGCTGGAGAGTATGGACGTGTTCACGGTGGTTTTGGTTATGGCCAGCTAAACGCAGAGGGAGTCAATATACTTAGCACCTGCGCTGTGTCTGACCTAGCCATCGCGAACACATTCTTTCAGAAGAAGCCCCAGCATCTTATTACGTACCGTGGTGGTGCCTACTCAACCCAAATAGATTACCTGCTGGTGCGACGGTGCCACATTGGCAAGGTTACCAACTGCAAAGTCATCCCAGGCGAAAGCCTAACGGCTCAACACCGCCTCCTTGTCCTGGACTTTGCGGTTGTACCGAAGAAGAGAGTGAACGAGAAACGCAAACCCCGCACTAAGTGATGGTTGCTTGATGGTCCTAGGCAGTCGGACTTCATCGCGGAGGTCGAGCATCTTAAGATCAGTGCTCCGCATGAGTCCGCTCAAGAGATCTGGAGTAGGATCCATTCAGCAATCACCGGTGCGGGTAAGCGCGTCCTTGGCACTTCTCGTGGTGGCCGCACCATAGGAAAGGAGACGTGGTGGTGGGATGACGGGGTGCAGGAGGCGACTCGGAAGAAGGTTTTATTTAAACAGTGGCAAGGGTCCAACTCTCCGGATGACAGGGAGGCATATGGAGCGGCTAAGCGCGCTTGCAAAAAAGCTGTAGCCAGAGCCCGCAGCAAAAGTCTGGCGCCCTTATACGACAAGCTGGAAACTGCGGAGGGGCAAAAGCTTATTTTTAAGCTGGCGCGTGGCCGGGAGAAAGCTACACGGGACATTAGCAAATGTCTCTGTGTAAGGGACGCCCAGGGTAAGCTGCTCTACGATGCCCCCTCTGTTAAGGAGAGATGGTGTACATACTTCGCGGAGCTGTCTAACAAACAGCATCCCCATAACCTTCCTCCGGAACCGCCTCCTAACCTTGGGCTTATTTCCCCTATTTCCCCCGACGAAACCCGCATTGCTCTTCGCCACATGAAGAACCGGAAAGCGGTCGGGCCTGACAATGTGCCAATTGAAGTGTGGAAGGCGATGGGCCCACATGGTGTGGACCTTCTGACGGATCTTTTTAACCGCATCCTGATCACCAAGGAAATGCCGAACCAGTGGCGATTTAGCCTGATTATCCCTGTTTACAAAGGCAAAGGTAGCGTACAGGATTGTGGTAGCTACCGCGGTATCAAGATCATGTGCCACACCATGAAGCTCTTCGAGCGCATCATTGACACACGGCTCCGTAGCGAGTGTACTGTCTCTGAGTGTCAATATGGCTTCCGGGCGGGTAACAGTACCATGGACGCAGTGTTCGCCTTACGGAATCTGGCTGAGGCTTACAGAGAGAGAAGGAGAGCTTTGCATATGGCCTTTTTAGACCTGCAGAAGGCCTTCGACTGTATACCTCGGCAGTCCATCTGGTGGGCACTGCGCTTCAAGGGCGTTCCCGAGGCCTATATTGACATTATCAGAGACATGTACCGCGATTCCGTGTCCTCTGTCCAGACCGCTGTTGGCGAATCGAATGGCTTCCCAATATCTGTTGGCGTTCACCAAGGCTCGGCTCTTAGCCCGTTCTTGTTTAACGTAGTGCTCGATGTAGTTACGGCAAACATCCAAGATCAGCCTCCATGGCTAATGATGTATGCCGATGACATCGCCCTCGTTAATCAGAACAAAGCCCATCTTGAGCGCAAAGTCAACATTTGGAAGGACACGCTTGAAAACGGTGGTCTGAGACTAAATGTGGCGAAGACTGAGTACATGTCCTGTGGCAGCACGGATACAAACACCATCCGAATAGGTTCGGACCTGATCAGAAAGTCCGATACGTTCAGGTACCTTGGATCCGTGCTGCACGAGTCTGGCATCGTGGACGACGATGTCCAAGCACGTATTGGCGCGGCTTGGGCGAAGTGGCGCGAGGTGACGGGCGTTGTATGCGACCGCAAAATGCCTCCGAAGCTCAAGGGGCAGATATATAAATGCATCATTCGGCCTGTCCTACTGTACGGGGGCGAGTGTTGGCCAGCACTAAGCAGACACACCCAGGAGCTTCGCGTCACGGAGATGAAGATGCTGAGGTGGATGAGTGGCGTAACGCGATCCGATCGCATGCGCAACTCATACATCCGAGGTAGTCTTGGTGTCCGTGACGTGGGGGAAAAACTGCAAGAGTGTCGTCTGCGATGGTATGGCCACATCATGCGCCGCTCTATGGAGTACGTTGGTCGGAGATGCATGAATATGGCTGTTCTTGGGGCTAGGCCCCGTGGTCGCCCTCGCAAGCGCTGGCTGGACGTCGTCAAGTCCGACATGAGAGCCAATGGCCTGACTGAGAAGGATGTTGAAGATCGGGCAAAGTGGAGGAAGCTAAGTAGGAAGGCGGACCCTGGCAATAGCCGGGATTAACGCCAGGTGGAAGAAGACCCGACCGATCGTTGACTGGTTTTGTCACTCTCGGGTGTCACCCCTAAACATTTGACGCAGTAAAACCTGTCGAGAGACCCCTCTTGCACTTGCACTCTCAATTTTCATGAGCTTTTCTGTATAAATGATCAAAAGACTTCAATTTAAGTACGAATGATCAAAAGACAATAAAGCCCTTTCGATATGAGATGCAAAAATTTCTTTAGTTCTTGACTTCGATCAATAATAGTACTAGATTCCCGATAAGCGCTTCAAAACCGGCCCGAAAAATAAGACCACCAATAATTTTGTGGTCCTATTTCAAATACCATATATGTATAGGACCATACTAGGTCCAATCATAGCCAACATTAAGACGTCAAAATGCCGCAGTGCGCGTTCAAAAACTGTAAATAACCACCGTAACACCAATGTTTTGGAAGGAATATCTTTTTTTCGGCAAGTTTATATCATTAAGTGTTTTTAATAAAATAGTAAACAGAATTATATAGTAAAATATAATTCAAGTAAATAATATTGTAATTGTTTGGCCAATGTTTGCTGCAACGCACCAACTATTGTATCAAACATCACCAATTCTTGAACAGGGAATGTATGGACTATGGAGTAGTGCTGTTATTTTATAATGTTATTTTTGTTTGTAGATTTCCTAGTGACCCATTTCGCTGTGCAGATTTGGTTTTCGATTTGGCAAAAAAAATTTTACTTGCAGAATTATTCAATGGAATGAACATTAAAAATTTAAAATAAATCGTACTAGGCCGTTCATAAAATATCCTCCAGGTGCGAGAAAATTTGCTTTAACGCTGCATTTTTACTCGCCATCTGCATACAAATATGTACGTAAAATGTATGGTTTTCTGCATGTGACACTTGACCGTTGGTTGCATTTTTTTCACTATCGGGTGTCACCCCTAAATGGGTAACGTAATGAAACCCGTTCAAGGTGGGGTGTAATAATTTCGAGCTCGCTTTTGCTCTCTGCACTCTCTTTGTTTTCGACCTTTTTTCTGTATAGGTAACTCAACAAAATGACTATGTCTACATAATATGATAAAAAAAAAACTAACCGATTTGGAATACAAAAATCTTCGAGCTCGCTTTGTTCGCTCTTGTGTTCTGCCTTCTCTCATTTTATGACCTTTCTTGCATTAGTCCATGAAGTGTAGGTACTATCCGAGGTGCGATACAAAAATGTTCGAGTTCGCTGCGCTCGCTCTTGCATTCTACCCTTCTTAGTTCGAGCTTGCTTGTGTCAGTCAACAAAGAATCTGAGGCGAATTTTCGATTTTTTTTTGTAAGTGTGATGTAAGAAGTAAGAACATTCTTGAAAAAAAAAAAAAAAACATTTTTACAAAAAAATACAACCGACTTTCAAAAACAAAAGACTACAAAGTCGGTCGGGAGTTTTTGGTTTTTTTTTCGTTTTTTTTTCCGAAATTAAAGTTATTTTCTTTCTTCCGAAGTTATTTTATACTTTGTGGTGTTTTGTTTTTGAAAGACGGTTATATTTTCTGTAAAAAAGTTTTAGTATAGGCTTTCGAATAAAAAAAGAATTTTTAAAATCGGTCCAGAATTGGCGGAGAAATAAGGAAACCTACAGTCGAACATAGAACCTCCTCCTTTTTGAAGAAGTCGGTTAAAAATAGTATTAAAGAACATTTTGCCAATATTTGCGAGAATTTTTAACTTCGCAAACTCATAATCAGTGCCGGATTAAGACTCCACCACGGGGCACCGCAGGCGTGGATTGCTTAGGGCATCAAGCCCTAAGCAATCCACGCCTGCGGTGCCCCCTATCCACTAGTCAACTAATACCTACCGATCTTTAAAATAAAAACCAAACTACGGAAAACTAAAAAACGAAACAAGTTGGCTCGTAATTTTTGTAAGTGCACGTCTCTAAGAGTGACTTTTGGGTCTTGTAACCAACACCTTGCTGATTTTTGGAAGGTTGGCGAAATTTCGTCCCATTTGATCAAAATAAGTAGGTACGAGGGTGGATTGAAAAGTTCGCGGCCTAACACATAAACACTTAAACTATTTTAATGTAACTGACCTCATTCGATTAGTTTACTCTCTGGTTGTCAAATTGTAAAATTCTATCGCAATAGCATTAACTGTATTTAAATTAGACTGAATTTTGTGAGCCTTTGTGCAGCGTTTTTATAGAATGGAGAAAATTGAGCAACGTGAGGTCATCAAATACGTGTTTAAAAAAAAACTAACTCCAAAAGAGATTCACGAAGATATGTCAACAACATTGTGGGAATCTGCTCCGTCGTATACGACTGTGAAAAAGTGGGATGCTGAATTTAAACGCGGACGAGAGAGTATTGAAGATGACCCTCGCTCTGACCGGCCTATGACGTCTACGACTGAAGAAAACATCGGGAAATTCTGTGATCTGATATTGACAGATCGGAGATTGACCATCAGGGAGATTGCAGACACTATTGGCATCTCATATGAACGAACACAAAACGACGAACGGCACGCTACGGCGAACTTGGATTTTCTAAGGTTTCTGCGCGGTGGGTACCCACCTAGATTGCTTTCAGTCGAACAAAAACGAATACGCCTCACGATTTCTCGCGACTGTTTGGAAATGTTTGAGGCTGATCCACAAGATTTTTTGGCCAGATTTGTAACAATGGATGAAACTTGGGTACACCACTACACCCCAGAGTCAAAACAGCAATCCAAGCAGTGGAAAATCCTGATGAACCGACTCCAAAAAAAGCCAAAATAATTTTGTCAGCTGGTGGTGGTGGTTTTTTGGGATGCTAAGGGTGTCATCATGGTGGACTACCTTGCAAAAGGTGAAACTATAAACTCGGCTTATTACTGCACCCTCTTACGTCGCTTGCGTGAAACAATCAAAGAGAAAAGGCCAGGATTACTCAGCTAGAAAGTGTTATTCCATCTGGATAATGCACGCGTTCACACGTCTGTTGAATCTATGGCTCAAATTCGTGATTGTGGCTTTGAATTACTGCCCCATCCCGCCTATTCCCCTGATTTAGCACCTTCAGACTTTCATTTATTCCCAAACCTAAAAAAACACCTTGGAGGTCAAAAATTTTCATCAAATGAGGAGGTCAAAGCTGCGGTGGGTGACTTTTTTGAAGGCCTTGAAGAAACTTTTTTTATGACCGGCATACAGGCGTTGGAAACCAGATGGAAGAAGTGCATAGAGTTAAGTCGATATTACGTGGAAAAATAAAAATACTTTTGCTTATATTTTATACTGTTTTCTTGAGGCCGCGAACTTTTCAATCCACCCTCGTATCTATGACCTCTTATTCCTGTAGTTTATCCATTAATGGTGCCCCCAGACGTGATGCCCTAAGCAATTGCTTAAAATAACTTCGGAAGAAAGAAAAATAACTTTAATTTCGGAAAAAAAACGAAAAAATACTCAAAAACACCGACTCCCGACCGACTTTGTAGTCTTTTGTTTTTGAAAGTCGGTTGTATTTTTTGTAAAAAAGTTTTACTTTTTTATTTTCAAGAATATTCTTAAATCATACTTACAAACAAATTTTCTAAATCTTAACTCAACTTTGTTGACTGACACAAAGAAGCTCAGGAACTAAGAAGGGTAGAACGCAAGAGCGAGCGTAGCGAGCTCAAACCATTTAGCATCGCACCTCGGATAGTAACTTTATGGACTAATGCAAGAAAGGTCATAAAATGAGAGAAGGCAGAACACAAGAGCGAGAGAAGCGAGCTCGAAGATTTTGTATTCCAAAACCAGTTTTTTTTTAGTTTGTTTTCAGTAGACATTGTCATTTTGTTGAGTTATACAGAAAAAAGGTCGAGAACAAAGAGAGTGCAGAAAGCAAAAGCGAGCGAAGCGAGCTCGAAATTATTACACCCCCCACTAGGGGTGACACCCGATAGTGAAAAAAAGGCAACCAACGGTCGTGTCTCATGCAGAAAACCATACATTTTACGTACATATTTGTATGCAGATGGCGAGTAAAAATGCAGCGTTAAAGCAAATTTTCTCGCACCTGGAGGATATTTTATGAACGGCCTAGTACGAACTAGAACTAGAACTTCGGAGGTAGGCAACGAAACTCTTCAATAAATGATAGCAAATGGATCTGGATTTCTGTAATCGCATGTCTGTCGATTGTTTACACCAGTTAACCAGTTTGTTGCACGCTGTGCTTGTGGTTTCACTGTTTAATGGTAAAAATAAAAAAAAAACTTTTTAACAAAAATATAACCGACTTCCAAAAACAAAACACTACAAAGTAAAAAATAATTTTAATTTTGGTAGTCGGTGTTCCAAAACGAAATAACCAAAAACACCGACTTTCTATTTTTGGAAGTCGGGTTTTATTTTTTTATTATTCAATCAGTTGCCAATCCCTTGCATGCTTTAATTGATTGGAGTCAAGACTAAACGACGTTAGTTAGAACTTCTTCTGTGAGCCTTGGTATATCGTTGTGTTCGGGAAGGTCAACGGAGACGGGCCGGAATATAGTTCTTCGCCTATTGTAATTGTGCGGTTGTGCCTGCAAACAAGATTAGCTAACCTGTTTGGCATTTCAATCCTTTCTCTGATGATCTCTAAAAATGTTTGTGCGTGGAAGTTGTCTTCGACATCATCATATCAGCCGAAAGACGTCCACAGCTGGACATAGGTCTCCCCCAAGTGTCGTCATAACAACCGGTCTATCGGCTACCCACCCGCGACCTTCACCAGGTCATCGGTCCACTCTGTGGAAGGCCTTCCAACGTTGCGTCTTCTGGTATGCGGTCGCCACTCCAGAAGTTTTCGGCCCCATCGACCATCTGTTCTGAGAGCAATGTACCCACTGCCACGTTAGTTTGACGATCCTTCTTGCTATGTTGGTGCTCTTGCGGATATCATCATTTCTGATTCGATCACTCAAGGAAACTCCAAGCATTGCCCTCTCCATTGCCCTTTGAGTGACTTTAAGCCTTCTGATGAGGCCCATTGTGAGCGACCACGTTTCGTCGGTCGTCTTGAGACACTGATATCTGGCACGAGAAGATACCACGCAACTTCCTGAACGCTGCCCAGCTGAGCCGGATTTGAAGGTTGACCTCTATCTCGAAGTTAGCCCTAACTAACTGGAACGTCTGTCCCAGGTAGACGTGCCGTCCGATCTTGGTAGGAGTGGGTGCTATATGGGTATTTACCATTTTGATTTTGTCCATGTTCATTTTAGAATCCACTCTTTCGGAAGCTCTACTGAGTGCTAGAGAGAGAGAGAGAACTATCATCGAAGGTGGGTGATGTACTGGCTGTTGACGTCAATGCCTAGCCTTCTCTAGTCCAAAACCTTGAAGACATCCTAAATTGCGGCCGTAAACAGTTTCGGAGAAATGACGTTTCCCTACCTCACACCCTGCTGCACGAGGAGGATGTCGGACTGACATATTATGGTGGTGTCTTTGTACAAACAGTTCAGCACCTCATTGTACCGATAGTCGATCAGGCACCGTTGTAGAGACTGCAGCACAGCCCAAATCTCGATTGAATTAAAGGCTTTCTCGTAGCCCAAAAACGCTAAGCAGCGTGGCAGATTGTAGTCTTCGGTCTTCTGTATAACCTGCCGCAGCGTATGTATAGTATGTGGTCTACGGTGCTGAAACCTTTTCAGAATCATGTTCGGGAGGCTGGAAGTCGTCAAACCTGCGCGTGAGACGGTTCGTGATGACTCTGGAAAACAATGTAAACATGGCTCAGAAGTGAGATGGGCCTGTAATTCTTAAGCAGGGCATTGTCGCCCTTCTTAAAGAAGAGTACCACCACACCTCTGCTCCATGTCTGTGGCGTTTTCCACTCGAGTATACTGAAATTGAACAGTTCCTGAAGAGCCTTAACGACCGGTTTCCACCCGCCTTCAGGAGTTCGGCCGTAAGTCCGTCCACTCCCGACGCCTTGCTGTTTTTAAGCTGCTTAAGAGCCATCCTAATCTCATGTAGGCTGACGTCCGAGATGTCTTCGGTACAATGCCGGGTTAATCTAGCTCGTGGGTCGCTAGCTAGATTCATAGCGGGTTTAGGCATTCAAATATTGTATAATTGTCCATAACATGTCTCGATCTCTCTCAGATTAAAAAATAGTATTAAATAACATGTCTGCCATTATTTTATTTGCGAGCCTTATTAGCCTTGCACACTCATAATATAAGCCGAAAAACTTTTTTAAATATTACAGGCACATTTAAAGAATTACTGACATGGCAAAAAAGTTGAGAATAACCTAACTACTACAATATCTTCACTGAAATAAAGCAAACTTACACGATACTTTAATATACATTATCTACTTAGACGATATCTTTATAATTTCGAAGATTATGCTGCTACTCTGATTGGTCTATTCGCCCAACTTTGTATGAAACGTGAATGGTCTCCTTTATTTTAGATCTGTTTGAAATCCTTATAAAGCTAAGAAAAACCCCTCGCTGATTTTAGGTTTCTTGTATTAATTTAGTTACTCTTACCCCCTCGCATGCATAATCTAATATCTCAGTCATTCTCAGTACCTACCTATTTAGATAATTATCTAATCAATATCGGGCAGCCTGTGAAACAAGAATAGGAATACCTACTGTTCTGAACAGTTTCGTAGTGACTGTGTAATCTTAGCTTATCTATAAATCTACCTATCTGCTACAGCTGCTACTTACACAAAGACTAAGACTTATGACACAAGTAGTTACATAAATACCTATAATATGATGATTACGTTCAGATGAGAAGAGACACAAGTGCACGACAAAAACGACACGGAAATGTTTCCACTTTCACCCGTAGGTATACCTTGCCTACCTACTTGCGTGATCTCGTGTCAACTTCCTGTCATTTCCCAGACTAATGCAGAAAAACAATAGGGAAATTATAAACAAATTGTTTCGAGTGCACATCTACACTAATATTATAAAGAGGAAAGATTTGTTTGTTTGAATTGAATAAGCTTCTAAACTGCTAGACCTATTTGAAAAATTCTTTCACCATTAAAATTCTACATTATCCCTAATGAACAAAGGCTATAGAATATTTTCAAAAAGGTTAGGGATCCGTATGAGAACTTCGATAATGTAACCCAAGGTGTGAAAAAATTACCAATAAAGGTTCTTATATCGCGTACGCTGCGGAAGCTATTGACAACAGAGCAAAGTGATGTGCTACAGTTTTATAGAGGACAAAAATATCTACAAAAAAGTCCGCGAGGGTATTTATGGTTAAGTCACACTGACCGTTTTTTGTTCAAATCATTCAAACAATACCCGGGTGAAATGGAATAGTGGTATCTAATTTTAGAATCATGATATTAGTCTTTATCTATTTAAATTGGTTTATAATTAAGGTTGGTTATGTATGTACTTACATGTAAATTACACTTTAGGCCCCTCGCCCACGGCGACTTTTTGTAGCGATGCAGTCGCGCGTTTAGCAAACGCGCGACAGCATCACTTCTAACGCGTGTTAGTCGCATTTGCAACGCGCTACTGCATCGCGATTGTATCGATACAAACGCGCGACCGCGTTGCGCTACTGCATCACGATTGTATTGATACAAACGCGCGACCGCGTCGGACGCATGGGTATTAAATGGATGCATCCAATATTGACGCTGCTTCCGTTGCCTACGCTTCGGCTGATTACGTAAAAGCAGCACCAAAGAAAACGTGACTAATGTTGCCTCAACGGAGTCCATCTTGCAACTGTACTGATCCAAGGTATTTTTGTATCGTAACTGCATCGCGACCGAATCGCGTTTGCATCGCGACCGAATCGCGTTTGCATCGCGACCGAATCGCGTTTGCATCGCGACTGAATCTGGTCCCGTGGGCGCGGGCACACAGCTAGCGACTGCTTCGCGTCTGTATCGATGCTACCCGCGAGAGCATCGCGACTGCATCGCTACAAAAAGTCGCCCGTGGGCGAGGGCCCTTAACCTCCTGAGCTTCCAATGCTCCACCGTTGTATCGCAAATGGAACCTTTTGGTTCCACCGGCGGACATAGAAGTTAAATTATTCAAATCGGACCTTTCGTTTAAAAGTTACGACGGTTTTAAAAATACTCCAAGTAAGAAAAATGTTGCGAGGGAACGAACTGCTCTACGTTTAGTCTATTAATACGTGATTTACACATATCCTTTAAGAGGTTCGATAGGAGATAAAGTTCGTGGAGTACCTACCAACTAAATCCGCGCGAACGAAGTCGCGGGCGAATTGCTAGTAATTTATATGATGACATATTTTACATCAAGCGTTAAATCCGGAATTCCGAAAACACTAAATGTGGGTATCTGTCTGCCTACTCTTGGCGAATAGCAATAGCCTACTTGTGCGATTACATCATGCGAAATATAATCAGGTCAATAGGTTAAACCTATCTAAAAGTGTTATGTACTCTTCTGGTCTCTTGAAGATCACATAACACTTTTAGATAGGTTTTACCTACTGACCTGATTATATTTCGTCTAGCACAGCCACAGCTAAGTGCATACTTAACTGTTTTTTTTTGTACAACTCTGATTTTTTTATTAATATCTGCATGATGTAATTGCACACGTACCTATTCGCCAAGTGCAGACAGATACCCTCATTTAGTATTTTCGGTATTCTGGATTTTACACTTGAAGTAAAATTTACTAATTTTCCAATCCGACAGTAATACGACGCCTACGCCGCCCTTTTTTTTTCAAAAATCAACAACCTGTAGCGGAAAATGGCCATTCGCATCGTACGTGGATACTGAACGGTATCCTTTGAGGCGGTAATACTCCTGACACGCTTTCCATCGTTGGACATCCTGGCGGATATGGATACAGGGGTTTAACCGGAAACGCGCCATACGCCGACGCACGACGCCTGCGTAGAGGTGGTGAAATTCGTCACAAGGCCCTACGAGATTGGGCAGCAGCAAAGCACCCACTGCCTTTTCAACACGGGGGACCAGGCGCTTAAAATGCTCTTCGAAACCCCACTGACCATCGAGAGTTAGGTAAAGATACTTGATGTTTATTTTTTTTGGTATGCGTCATGCTTGGCGCGGTTACCTATCATAAGTTCGAAAAACATTTCACTATTTCACCTAAAACTTTTCAACTACTATCGTTTCGTTTTTTTTTTACTTCATCGAATTCTTGTGAAGACGATCAAAAATAATCGGAAAAGTGATCGGTTCCCGCTTGGCGCAAATAAACGTTTTTATTTCATTCTTATTTTCTATATACCGACTCACCTACTGAATTTGCGCATCTTCAACCGTCACTATGACTACTACTCTACTTCTCGGAAGATTGTTAAACGATAGCGCCTCATAAAAATGAGGTGCTATCTCTACACCCAGCTCGCGGATCAACGGCACGACACGATTCTTGCCACTAAGAACTCGGAAAGCAGAGTGGTCTCATTGGAGGTGTCCACACCGGCCAACATCAGGGTATCGTCTGCGTAGCACACAATACTAACTCCAACGGGGAGGTCGACCCTGGAATTCCACACGTAATCTCTATCCGATGGACGCTACGACGCTATAAAGGCGGCTGCAACACAGACAATAGCCTGTACTGTAGCACAGCTGGGTCCATATGTATAAATCATTACAAACACGACTGTACCACAGACATTTGGAAACTGTATTTAGGTACTGTAATCGGTTCGGTAAGATACAAACCCGAAACGGTTATAGATACGGTTTGGTTTGGCAGAATACATGTGGAATGCAATAAATATATTGAGCATTGAGTAAGATATTGTTTTAACAAAAGCGGCTGCAATACAGAACAGCTCATTACCTACTCGCAAGTGTCTGTAAGTAAGATCAATGCGGCGTCTTTGCAGACAGATCGAAGGATTAGTTTGTCCTTGACCTAGCGACCAGGGCCACGTTGAGTGGCATAGCTTCATACCTGATTTATGGGGGCCCCCAAATCAGGTTTATGATCTCTGGTTTCCATTATAAGAAGATCTTCCATTAAATAAGACTCAAAGTTATTTGACCAAAATGTCCAGTATTGAAATAACTATACTTACTTACTACTTACTAGTTTTTCGGTCCCAAATCTATATATATAAAAATCAATTGCTGTTCGTTAGTCTCGCTAAAACTCGAGAACGGCGGGGCCGATTTGAATAATTCTTTTTTTGTTAGTTTCGCCAGAATACAGGGAAGGTTTAAAAACAAAAAAAAAGTAGGTAGGGTAGGTAGGGTAGGTAGGGTAGGTAGGGTAGGTAGGGTAGGTAGGGTAGGTAGGGTAGGTAGGGTAGGTAGGGTAGGTAGGGTAGGTAGGGTAGGTAGGGTAGGTAGGGTAGGTAGGGTAGGTAGGGTAGGTAGGGTAGGTAGGGTAGGTAGGGTAGGTAGGGTAGGTAGGGTAGGTAGGGTAGGTAGGGTAGGTAGGGTAGGTAGGGTAGGTAGGGTAGGTAGGGTAGGTAGGGTAGGTAGGGTAGGTAGGGTAGGTAGGGTAGGTAGGGTAGGTAGGGTAGGTAGGGTAGGTAGGGTAGGTAGGGTAGGTAGGGTAGGTAGGGTAGGTAGGGTAGGTAGGGTAGGTAGGGTAGGTAGGGTAGGTAGGGTAGGTAGGGTAGGTAGGGTAGGTAGGGTAGGTAGGGTAGGTAGGGTAGGTAGGGTAGGTAGGGTAGGTAGGGTAGGTAGGGTAGGTAGGGTAGGTAGGGTAGGTAGGGTAGGTAGGGTAGGTAGGGTAGGTAGGGTAGGTAGGGTAGGTAGGGTAGGTAGGGTAGGTAGGGTAGGTAGGGTAGGTAGGGTAGGTAGGGTAGGTAGGGTAGATAGGGTAGGTAGGGTAGGTAGGGTAGCCAGTTGACGGGAGCGAAGCCGCGCGGGTCAGCTAGTACTTATTAAAAGTTTGCTTTGAAAATGGAAAATTAAGGTTTCGACCTCGGTGGCCAAGTCTGACACGCTCTTAGCCTGTTCTATTAAACAACAATTACTTCCAAAAATAAGTCATATACTTCTGTGTACTTACAGTTTTTTATTTTTCCATTGCTCAGTTTTTGTAGGAGTCGCAACCTTACCCCCAAATTAGACTATTTCTCAAAGGACCATGAGTCAAATTGGGCTCAGTGTCCAACAGAGTTATAGCATATGCCGTTGAAAAGGATTTTGTTTGTACTAAAATTGTTACTATGGGCACCACCTTCAATTCCATTGCAGAAAAAAGATATGCACCTAAATAGGTTTTGTAGAAAAAGACAATTGTTAGGAGTCGTAAAACTTATTGAAACAATATACTCATTCTTAAAATGCTTAAAATAGTGGTAAACAATAGATGCGCCTGCGCCCGTATGATTTACAACACTCCATCCCTTTCACACCTCCCGGACGCCTGCGCGGGCGCCCGTCTACTCTCAATCAGTCGACTCGTGATTCTCACGTTGTTAGCTGTGTTTCCGTGTATCCTCTCTTGTTCTGTGATTTACCGGCCCTAGCTTGTTGTTTTGGACTCTGTTTATGCTTACGTATTGGTGCGTTTGGTGATTTTTTTATTATATTAAACCTGTTAACTTGACCTGGACTGTTTATGGACACTGATTTACCTACCTGTTTTTGCAATGGCTACTGAAGGACGGCGTTGTGTGTTGTGCCCACGTTCTGTTTTGCGACAACGGCGGCATATTTTAGATGAACACTTACCAGAAAGACAACCCCGGCATGCAGAATATATTCAACAAAATGCGCTTACCGAGGTAAGTGTACACATTTCCTGTATACGGCACATATACCTGTTATAAATCTGTATTTAAAATGTCTGTCTGTCATTCTATCTGCTCATATTTTGAGAACTACTGAACCAATCTTAATACAGTTTGTTTCATTAATACATAATTATAGGCTACTTACTTTTTTATTTACTACTTGAAGGCGAAAGCAGAGAGGTTAAATATGAGAGAGGTCAGGGAAAAACGGCCGTTTAATTAGAAATCCCATTCGCTATAAAAGTGGGACCTAAAAAATCCGACTTTTACGTGACCTGTGCTGCGGGCACAGCTATAGGCTATAAAAATCCCAAGGGAATGATCATCAAGTCTACGCGGACGGAGTCGCGGGCAAAAGCTAGTCAAAAATAAACCCAATACGTATGCCGCAGAAAGTATTTTATTTATTGAATGTTATTTTCAAATAGTCTTTACTTTTTTTTAGGTTGCGTTTAATAACATCCAAGCCACATGCCATCGGTGTTGGCAAGTAGTGCAAAATGCAGTTCGACAACAAGAACCAGAAATGCCACTACGTCAGGATGTCCAACCGGAAAGCTTACAAGAACCACAAGGCCCACAAGAACCGCAAGGCCCACAAGAACCGCAAGGCCCACAAGAACCGCAAGGCCCACAAGAGCCGGGAATACCACCACAAGCAGAAGATCTACAACATGTCGTTATTCCTGATTATATGAGAGCGCCCAATGTTGCTTACCGTTGTATTTTTAATGGCTGCCCTAACGCAGAACGTCTTAGAATCCCAGTTACGATTAAAGTACATATTCTTTGTGAGCACCGCTTATACATACCTGAAAGTGCAAGAGTTTGCCAAGAACATCTGATGGGTAACGACAGTTGGAAGTTTTTGATTGATAATTGTAATGTTACGCATAACTTTAATGTACGTCAGAAGATCACAGATATGACTAATATGCTGGTAAGAACCATTACCCAAGGCCAGAGATTTGATTTTGAATTAGAAGCTGCATTAACGGATAATGACTTATATTTTTGGACTGGACTAAACTTGCAACAATTCAATAGAATTTTGGAAGAGACTCCTTCTCTAGCACAAAGAAGTAATCGTCCACGGACTGTCCTCGGTATCTATATGACAAAACTAAGAACAGGAGAGTCAAACGAGAGATTGTCAACATTGTTTAATATATCTCGCCGAACACTGGAACGAAAACTTGCAATAGCCAGAGAATGTTTAATGAATGACTTCGTTAACAGACACCTTGGTATTGGCCATATTTTGCGAGAAAATATACTGCAAAGAAACCTCCTATTACCAAAAGGCTTGTTTGGCAACGAAGAAAATACAAAAGCCATTGTTATAGCTGACGGCACCTATATGTACATCGAAAAAAGCTCCAACTTTTTATTTCAGAGAAGAACTTACAGCTTGCATAAGTTTCAAAACCTTTTGAAACCTTTTCTGATGGTATGTAGTGACGGCTACACTATCGAAGTTTATGGTCCGTATGCGGCTACGGATTCTGATGCATCAATTATGAACAATATATTAAACGACGAGGAAAATCCTTTCCACTGGATGTTTCACCGGAACGATGTGTTCATCTTAGACAGGGGCTTTCGAGATAGCGTAGAAAACTTACAGGCATTGGGATATGAGGCACACATCCCACCGACAAAAGGCAGATTCGAAACTCAATTGACCACAGTTCAAACAAACAAATCCAGATTAATAACATTGTGTCGATGGGTTGTAGAAGCTGTTAATGGGAAGTTTAAAAATAGATTTAAACTACTGCGACAGGATTATTTTAATAGAGCCTTGCCGCATTTATTTGTTGACTTTAAAATTGCAGCCGCTCTTATTAACGCATTTTACAAGATAGCTGTTGATAATGAACATGCAAATGAAATATTAAGAATAGCCAATGAAAGGCTCCATGCACCTAATCTTTTGAACGACTATGTACAACTGAGGAACCTGAATAGACAAAGAGCCGCATTTATTACATTGGAAGCAAATCAGCTGGAAGACTTCCCTCGGCTAACAATAAACGAGATTTTCATGATATCGCTTGGGTCATATCAAATCGAACTTGCTAAATCATATTGCAGCGAACATTTACGCAATGGTTTATATACGATAGAAGTATGTCGTGAAAATGAATTAAATAATTTAGCAGCATGCAATATCCATCACCAAAATGTGTGGCTATTAAGAGGAAGGATACAGTCAAGACATGTTCGTGCACGTACATATTACGTATACATTCTGGTTAACAGAAACGAAATGGGTCGAGATGCCATCGCTCAGTATTACTGCTCGTGTCTAACAGGTAGACGCACAGTAGGAAGTTGTGCTCATACCATTTCAATAATATGGTATCTAGGGTTAGGCAGGCACATACAATTTAATCCACTGGCAGGATATTTAGACGACATTATTATTGATATTGATTGAAATGTTAATAAAAATAATTTTAACTGTTAGCAGCTGTTTTATTTTGTATGTATACATTAAACCTGGAATTAAAACTAGTTAAAGATGTTCAATAACAAAACCTACAATGCCATAACAGCACTACTTTTTGCAGAATTTTAGTTTATTTATGGTCGGAGAAAAATATTTATAGCAAAAAAACCCCATGGATTCTTCGCAAAAATGAGTTTAAATCTTTATATTTAGTGCTTTACAAGTAAATTCAAAGTGGTCTCATCTCTGTTGGTGGGTGAGCCCAGGCTTCATACATTTTTGCCCATGGTCCTTTAAACCTGTAATATCCTGTCGAAAGGCGTGCAACAACACAACATAAGAATAGGAAGGAAATATAAGGGGACCGTTTTTGTCATTTGGCCATGGAACTCTAAAAACCGACCAAGTGCGAGGCCCATCGAGGGTTTTGTACAAAGTAGCTACAAATGACTTTAAATAAAGACGACCTATATTTTTGATGATTTAATTACAAATGTATTAGTTTTCAGACTTTTCCCTATATTTACTTGTAGTATAAGACGGTATTACTTTGCCAAATATCATAGTTTTAGGTCAATGGGAAATACCCTATGCACTTTGATTCCCTTGAGAGTGTCGAAATATACGTTTTTTTGCGGCATAAACTTTCATCTCATCTCTCATCTTTTTTTACGTTAACATAGAAGTTTGATTTTTTTCACCGCTGCAAGGGGCCATAGACCTGAGAATGTGTTTTTAATTTCAACGTGATACCTCCACGCGTTCCCTAGATAAACGGTCTTGACAGACAGACGGACGGACAACAAAGTGATCCTATAAGGGTTCCGGTTTAGCCTTTTGAGGTACGGAACCCTAATAAGGACGGCTTGTCCCATCGCAAGGCAAAATCTTGACTTGCAACAGTTGCAATGGAGGCGGACAACAGAAGCTACACAATAGACACAAACAACTATGGTAAACGACTAAATGAAAGTAATGCCAACACATAGGTACTTACCTTAATGTTCAGCCTTTTACATTTTAATAGGAATCTTCAATGCTACAGATTAAAACATAATAATAAAGAGTTACGTAAAACTTAATAATCTCCGATCGTGATTTTGGTTAGTGGATTGCCATCAACAATATGCATGGTCATTCGTCATGACTGATTGCGCGTTTTTCGTTGGAATATAAAATACATAAATACAAAACGGATGGATGGCATTAATTTGTTTTCGACCTTCGTTCACTAGATACGCTTACATTCATACCAGATAGGAGGTACCTACCTACCAAATAATTATAGCAACCTGCAACGTTTATGGGGTTTCCAGAACATTAGGTTTCGAGACATTATTTTCAATTTAAGATCCCTCTTCCAATTAACTTCCCTTCTCTTCTAACTCATTCCTCTCCAGAACTGTACCCCTATTCTGTAACAACATTTTCGGATCTCGACAGCGGAATCCGAAGTGAGTATAAAGCAGGGACTGAATTACCCAAAAATTAAGGTTCCTTTAAATTTCGGTATGACGTCATACCGTTAAATAAAGGTTACCGAAATATTTCGATATCGTTATAATTTTCAGTAGCGGAATTTTAAGAGTACCGGTATGCATGGAAATGAATACCGGTTATATTTCGGTAGAAGTCCTATAACCTTTATAAATTTTTCGGTAGCAGTACCTTAACCTTTATAAATATATCGGTAGCAGTAGCTAAACCTTAATATAGGGTTTCTTTGACGCACCGCCACGCCACTCTGTCGTTCAGTTGAGAGGCCCTGATTGCACATTATAATGTACAATCAGGGCCACCACCATCTCATCACTGTCCTTGGGTCTCGTAAGAGTCTTCTAAGGGACTCGCCATAGATTGAGCAGTAGCACTCTCTGCACATTGCAATAGCTACACTGCGATCGCCAACCCGTCTGCCAAGGGTGACGATTATTGCAAACCACCGCTCAATATGATGAGCACAATTTAAAATGGCCCCTAGTGCCCGGCAGCTCGCCTACCCTTGACTCTGGTAGTGGCCAAAATCACGGCAAGGCAGGGAGAGCTAAGTATCCCCGGAGTGGATCCGGCTGTCCCAACTCCCAACAAACACCGACGACTCTGTTCTATTTACGGGAGGGTGACCAGAAGTCCCAGGGTGGTGTCGGGTTTATCGTTTACTGGTTCCTTGTGTCCAATGTGAACGAGAATGATCACGATGTGATGTAAATGTGAACGAGAGTGTGTCGAACAGGGTGGCGTACTTTATGCTCAAAATATCATCAAGATATTCGTTGAACGTCGTACAGGTTAGCGCCCTAACCTCGACACACACCGACAACGAAATAGAGACCATGTATGAAGATTTATCTGGAATCTAGGTACATCTTCTTCACTGTGTGTGTCACTTCACTGTGGTCATGGGGGACTTCAACGCAAAACTGGGCAAACAAGACAGTGATGAGCTGTGAGTGGGGCAATTCAGATTAGGACGTCGGAACCACCGGGAACACCTACTGGCCAGTTTTATGGAGAAGGAAGGCCTTTACACGATGAACTCAAAGCACAGGAAGTGGACGTGGCAGAGACTGTGGAACAAAAAATGAGATTGAACTCATCATGTCAACGAAGAAGCAGATATTCAATGATGTCTCTGTGATCAACGCAGTGAACACCGGAAGTGATCACAGCATGGTAAGAGGAAAATTGAACCTAAATATTAATCTGGAAAGATCTCGACTGATGAAATCTACGCTCCGCCTTGCACAGATCCAGATCAAAACTTCGAATGTTTTCAGCCCGAACTTCAGAATCATTTCGTCCACGGAGCTCTCTAGGAACTAGGGAGCTGTCCTTACGGTCGGGTTTAAGTTCTTCAAGACTCACCGTACAGATGAGAACAAGAGGCTCTCTGATCCTACTCTGAAGATCTCGTAGGAGAGGCGGGAGATAATTCTGCAGTCTTCAGACGATGCGTGCAAATACACTGTAGCTCAATAGATGGGAGATCCATCTATTGAGCTACAGTGATCAAATAATTGAAAAGCGACTTCCTGTAATTCGGTATATTATCAAGGTACTGAAGCGTTTGTACGAATGCCAGTCCGACTTTAGGATCAGACCTCGAAACCAAACTTCGTGCAGCGGTTGTGAAGCAGGGAGACGTTATTTCTTCGAACCTGTTCACGGCCGCAATGGAGGACGTCTTCAAGGTTTTGGACTAGAGCAGGCAAGGCATTAATGTCAATGGCGAGTAAATCACTCACCTTTTATTTGCCGACGATATAGTCGTCATCGTTGAAACTATGGAGGACCTCAGAAGAGCTTTCGAAAAAGTAGGTCTTAAAATGAAAATGGTCAAAACCAAGCATGTTGCAATCACTATTAAAATCAGAGATCCACGAAATTGTGACCTGGGAAAAACGGTCTAGTTAGGTAAGGCTAATTTTGAGAAAAACGTCAACCGTCGAATCCGACTCGGCTGGGCGGCGTTCGGGAAGTTGCGTGATGGCGTGTTATCTTTTCGTCTCACATACCACAGTGTCTCAAGCCGAAAGTCTATGACCAGTGCTTGTTGCCAGTAGTGACTTATGTAACTGAGACCCGGTCGCTCACAATGGGCCAAATGGAAATGGAGAGGGCAATGCTCGCAGTTTCCTTGCGTGATCGAATCCGCAAGAGAACCAACTTTACCGATATAGCCCAAAAGATCGCCAATCTGAAGTGGCAGAGGGCAGCTCACATTGCTTGTGGAACAGATGATCGATAGGCCTTCGGGAAGTTCACACAGCACCTAAGTGAGGCGGCGGATGCGGCTCAGCAGCGGTACCTTTCTGCCCAATTGGTGTTACTGGGGGACTTCAACGCCCACCATCAGGAGTGGCTCTTCCCATACCAGTGCACAGACCATGCTGGACGAGAGACGAGAAAGCTAGCGCTTGCGTTAAATCTTACCCAGCTGATCCAGGGGGCCACGAGGGTGCCGGATGTTGATTTGCACACTGCCAATTGCTTGGTCCTTTTGCTGACAACAGATCCAGACTTCTCCACTGGGTAGTTTCGACCACTGTCTGGTGAAGTCTGTGTCCGTTTACTCCCCGGTACAGGTCAGCAGATTGGGATGGCATGCGATCTTTCTTCGCATGTTAGGTACCTATCCTTGGCAGCCTTCTTGCCTTTCTTCGACTGATGCTTCGTCGTGCGCGGACGCCGTGACGGATGTGTTGCGGAGGGGAATGGAGTACTACATTCCGTTCTCTGGCATAACAATGTCTGGCGAAGCTCGTCCATGGTTTGGTGCCGAGTGCAATCACGCTGATGCGCTTAAGCAAGCGGCGTACCTTTCATGGGTCGACGAGCCTTCAACAGGGCTGCCAAATCCTGTAAGAAAGTGTTGCGGAGGGCATGATTTGACCACATTAGCCGAATAGGGAACAAACTTGCCTCATACCCAGCAGGCATTAAGGCTTTTTGGTCCCTGGCTAAGTCGGTCGAATCGAACATCTGCCGCCTCTCACTACCTTCACTACTGAGATCTGACGGGACGCTAGCCCACTCCGCTGGGGAGAAAGCGAACTTGTTTGCTTCCTTGTTTGCGGAATCTTCACGTCTGGATCCTGATGGCGCGAGGCCCCCTGCTTCTCCTGGTGGATGCGAGTCGAGTATGTCGAACATTCGCATTCATCAGAATGACGTCCGTAGGGTGTTGCGTAACATAGACGTGAATAAGGCTAGTGGCCCCGATGGGATACCGGAAATTGTTCTGAAGACTTGTGCGCCTGAGTTGTCTCCGATCTTGACACGCCTGTATCGCCTTTCGTTTGAGACCGGAAAGGTCACGAAGGCTTGGAAACAAGCTAACGTGAAGCCAGTGCCCAAGTAGGGTAGTCGAGCTGACCCGTCGAATTATAGACCCATCTCGGTAACTTCCATACTCTATACGACTATGGAACGCGTGCTGAATCATCAGCTCCTGGCGTACCTAGAAGCGAATGATATCCTTAGTGACCGACAATACGGGTTCCGCCGAAATCGGTCAACTGGGAATCTTCTAGCGTATGCCATTCATATCTGGAGTGAGGCCATAGAGAAGCATGGGGAGGCACTAGCGATCTCCCTTGACATCTCGAAGGCCTTTGGCAGGGTCTAGCCTTATTAGTAAGCTTCCTTTCTTCGGTCTGCCTGCTGGTTTGTGTGATTGGATCGCAGATTTCCTGAGGGATCGGTCTATCCGAGTGGTCATAGATGGCTGCTCGTCTGGACTGCTGGATATTAATGCCGGGGTTACTCAGGGGTCGGTGCTTTCGGCAACACTGTTCTTGCTGCATATTAATGATCTGCTTAAACCCGGTATCTTTGGGTATGCCAACGACAGCACTGTTGTTGAGAGATACGTGTCCGACGCACGAGCTGGTGGATCGCAGATCCGGTCTCTCCGGGAGGCTATGGTTGAGCGCTTGAATGTGTCCTTACAGGCTGTCTCTGAATGGGGCGATGCCAATCTGGTCAAGTTCAATGCTGCTAAGACCCAAGAGTGTCTTTTTTCCGCCAAAAGGAGTCAATTCCACTCAGATCCATCTTTCCGAGGTGCTACCGTGCCGATAACCGACCAACTTGAGCTTCTTGGGGTTACATTAACATCTACTCTCAATTTTGGCCTTTTCATAGAGGGTAAAGCTCAAGGAGCTGCAAAATAGTTGTGGATCCTAGCAAAGGTGAGACGGAACTTCACGCCGGAACAGCTGCTCAAACTATCAAGCGCAAGTTCGATCGTGTATGGAATACTGCTCTCATCTTTGGGACGGATCAGCCAAATACCAGCTTGTTGCCCTTGAGTCAATTGAGAAACGAGCCAAGAGGATCATCGGCAATGAGAGGCTCGTCGCGACGAAGCTCCAATGTCTTGAGCATCGACGACGAGTTGCTAGCTTTTCGGTTTTCTACCGGTTGCATTTTGGGGAATGTGCGACGGGATTGTATAATTAAATTCCGCCAAGCCCGTTCCATCATCGGACGACAAGACGAACGGCGAAGCGCCACCGGTACATGGTGGACATCCCACCCACACATTTTGGGAACACATTCATAATGCGTACAGCTAAGGAGTGGAATTCCCTGCCGGAGTCTGTGTTTCCCGTTTCCCTGGGAGTCAAGAGTGAATAGGTTACTTCTAGGCTAGCATGCTCCATCTTCGACCACATCATCGCTTACCATCAGGTGAGATAGTGGTCAAACGCGTGCCCATCATTAGAAAAAAAAAAGTTCTGGAGTGGCGAACGCGTACTGCAAGATGCAGCGTTGGGAGGCTTCCCACAAGGTGCGGGTAGCCGATGGATACGGGTGACCTATGTTCAGCAGTGGACTTCTTTTGGCTGATATGATGATGATAAACCTCGACGAATTTTCGGCACTATAAGATTTTTTTAACATTTTTTTTTTCGGTTTTATACCAGTTGATGCACAGGTCTTGAAGAGTTTAGTGCTCACAATATGTTACTTTGGTTGTATAATTTAGGACTCGCACTTGCACCATTATTTTATCAATAAATTTGACATTGTGTATAAGCCTATTGTCAAATGACAATAAGACGTCAATATGCCGCATTAAAAATCTTATTTTCCCAATCAATATTATAAATAAAGATATATTTTATCTTAATTATTTGGGCTGTTTGTAATTTATATACCTATGTTCTTCTTATAGGTATTTCTAATTTTTTTTTAAATGACACAGGGCTGCTTCCAAGCAAGTCTCGCAGGAGTCTGAGTAATCTGAGCGCAAAAGCTGGCCCAGTGCGAGTGGGACTCGCGTGCAAAGGGTTCCGAACCAATTTAATTTATTAACATGTTATTTTAACACTATAGACTTCTTATAAGTTTTCCTGTAATCTAAAAAAACTATTATCTAAACTTAAATAAATATAGGTACAGCAGTTTTGGAGAGGGGGAGGGAATGATCATTTTTGGTCAAATTTTTTGAATAATATCAAAAATTATGAAAAAAATATTATTTAAATTTATGAAAAAATAGGATTAAACCCTCACAGTAAGCCCTTTTATTTGATTGGTCACACAATTCAGGTCGAAAAACTATTTTTAATTTTATTGTTTCACCTCCAAAAGTGACCCCCATACTAAAAATGTATTTATTTAAGTAACGCGTTCATGTTTGGGACATAGAAGTCCATATGTGTACCAAATTCCAACAGAATCAGTCCTGTAAATCCAGAGAAAACTGGCTGAGACAGACAGTACACCCAAGTGATCCTATATAAGGGTTCCGATTTTCAAGGATGTTCGGAATCCTAAAAATGAGTCAAATTCTGTTAAAAACCGTCATAAAATCATAAATAAATTAAAATGTATATTTTTTTTTTCCTAAAATGCTTAAGTGTATTAAATTTTCTATTGAATAGGTACAGACGCCAGCAAATCAGGCTATCCGTGTCAAATTTACACAGTCAACTTTGAACCTAATGCTTTAACGATAACTGTGAAAATCTATTAAATAAATTTCACAGCTTGTTATAGCTTGATATGCTGGCGACTGTACACAAAGTTGTAGTTATAGTCTTTTACGCTTGAAAATGTATTGGCATTATGGAGATATTTGCGAAGAAAAAAATGGCGATTTTCGAATGTGCTCTGCGTCCCACAGCCCCTTAAGTAGGTACAGTTACAGTATTTACAAGTAAACTGTTAAATTGCAGTTGCACATGTCATCACAGATGGGCCATCTGAAAGCTCAGATGCCTCTATTACAGATAGCCAAATAAAAATGTAAGGTTATAGCTCTACCTTTATTTTAATCTGGTACCGATATATTTTTGAGGTATCTTAACCTATAACCGTAACCGCTTTCAGTCCCTGATGTATAAAGATAAGACCTTTATGTTGTGTGTAATAAAGTTCACTTTGTGAGCTATCTCACTCAGGTGAAGCTCGATATCGAAATGGTTACTTACAGAATAGACTAAGCTGCTCTGATGATTTTAATCCGTCACAATAATCTTAAATTATGAGTCATACAAGAGTCTGAATCACTGTCTGTGTGGATGTGGCTTATAATGAAATTTTAATGTATAACAATGTTATTATATTATTTAGGTATATCTATTTTTTGTTTGTTTCAGTCCCATACTAACCCAACAATAATATTCAACTGTACCGATCAATCGTAGAATCGGGTTTGTGCCTGCAGTTTAATGTTTTTTTTTTGTTTTTTTACTAGTAATATACCCACTTGCTTTTCCAATTCACTTTAGACGTTGGCAGAATAGTCGACATCGGCTTTGCTTGCCATACAAAAATATAGAATAGAATAGACATTATTTTCTTGCCAACATCGGCAAAATCCACCAACGAAGTTAATATTTAAGTTATTTAGGAAGGTAGGTAGACCGTACTGTAATCAACATAGAGGTTGCTCGTATTGCATTAAGGTTGCGTCACATGCAATTATACCACCTATCTGGTGCACTCTTGACAATCATTGTGAGTATCACAATGGAATAAAACAGTGAGAAAATACGCAACTATAAATCCAAACAGTTTTAAATGTGTCCTTAAGTTGGGTAGTGGGTTAGGTTTTGTAACTAGCAACAATGATCGAGGAATTACCACTACAGTCCAACTTTAGCCATCATTTACATTGCACCTTGATTTCTGCGTGTAAATAAGGGGTAGCTTAGATACTGTAGCAGATAGTTACGAGTAGGTAGGTACAGAGAGCTATGCTTGGAGTTCAGAATTCGAAACTATTCCAATCAATATAGATTAGGTAGGTACCTACTCTAACGGTACAATCATACGGAGTCAAGTTTTACCGCTATTAAGTACCTACCTATCTATACTAATATATAAAGTTGAAGAGTTTGTTTGTTTGCTTGAACGCGCTAATCTCAGGAACTGATACTGAACTGAGATCTGATTTTAAAAATTCTTTCATGTTAGATAGCCCATTTAACGAGGAAGGCTATCATATCATCACGCTAAGACCAATAGGAGCGGAGCAGACGAAGCTGCGCGGGTCAACTAGTACAAAATAATCTCATTCCGCCATACTACCAGCTTTCCCAATGTTTGTTTGTCATGAGTGAAAATAGATCGAAGGATAGGCCAGTGCCTAGTGAAGTGTAATCGAATAAGTAAGCAGTTCACGTCGGCGTCGCCTTTATGTCATCATCAACGCCGGGATTGTTTGCTGAATAGAAGTCGATGATGTTAGAATGCTTGCGGTTCTTTGAACAGATACTGCAGTAGGTATGCACCTACCTACTCTAGGTAAATGTAAAATCTTGCAAAATATGTTAGGTAATAAAAATCTACACCTTCAGACGAATAAATTTAATGATTTTATGAGGTCATTAAGCTAAACAGAAGTCCTCCAAAAATCTTTATTTAAGTATGAACTGAATCTTGACAAACAATTTTAGACGAACTACGTTATACTTAGTGGGTCCCCACGATACAGACTTTTGTATGAACTGACTTTGAACCTTGAAAAAATAATTGTAACACACTGATATTACCTTGCCTGCATTCAGTATTGCTTTGTTGCACAGGCACAATTCTACAGAAGTTTAAGGAAGTCTGTATCGTATGGACGACCCATTATTCTTACTGCCGTACTATCTGCACTAGGGGCCCACATCCATAATACGAGTATTTGTATAGAGTCGAATAACTCATTATACTTAATTATTAGTCTACTCACTACTGCAGGTCTGTCTCTGAAGACCTGCGGCAATCCTCATTTCATCGAACGAAATGTTTTGTGTCGCTTCATCATAATGTTCTTATTGGTGTACCCTTGTTTCGTAGACAGAAATTTCATAGAATATCGTTTCGCAGCAGAAAATGTTTCACACAATATTTGGTTGTTGTAATTTTATGTGAAATATTATTATTTCAAAGACTATTTACTTGAATGAAACCTATTTCACAGAAACACAATTCAATGAATTTCATGATCACATTTTTTTATTTAACAAACTTATCAAATAGTATTTTTTAACGAATGTTGTTTGTCCGGTGTTTTTTTCCACAGCTTCAGTGAAATTTAATTATAATAAAATATTATTGTTTTATAATATGTCCATGGCATACCTACTTTTAAGATGGCAAAATTTTATTCGGAATAATTTAAATTATTCCGAATAAAATTTTGCCCATACACATGTTGTCATTTTTATAAAATAGCATTTAACCGAAATAAAATATGATCTTAAAAAATCAACATGTGTGCTAAAAAAAATTGTGACTGAAATGAATCGCTATAAAACCGACCCCACGTAGTCTTGTATGTCCTACCCCTATAGTTAATTCAAGCCCGCGTAGGCGCGGAGGGGCGAGGCGGCCCGCGAGCTGAGGAGCAGGTGCTATAACGCCCGCCACCGCGGCTGACGCTGGCCGGCGGAGCTGGCCAGCTAGCCGAAGCTGAAATGTTTGATGAAATGTTTTCTTGGTAACAAGTTTTATGTTAACTACTCATTATGCGGATAAAGAATATTTGATTTGTAATTCTATGATATCATAAATATCGAAACAAAGTTTATTTGTAACAAAAATCTATGATTTAAATGTATTCAAAGTAAGTATTCTGCGTATTGATTATTCTATGAAATGATAATACGAGTAAAATTTTATGTGAAACGAAATTCTATGAAACTATCTTCTGTAAAACAACGTACAACCGTTCTTATTACAGCCAATATCAAACAGAACTACATACTTAGAAGCCGCTATTACTACTCGTATATAATACTAGTTGACCCGCACAACTTCGTTTGCGTCACAATTTTCATTACTGCTCCGTTCCTTTTATTCTTACCGTGATGATATACTTAATAGCCTATAGCCTTCCTAAATAAATGGGCTATCTCACACTGAAAGAATTTTTCAAATCGGACCAGTATTTAGTTCCTGAGATTAGCACGTTCAAGCAAACAAACAAACTCTTCAGCTTAGGTACCGACTAAAATCGGCAGTTCCTAACCATCACCAGCCGAGGGTCCGGGATACAGTAACTAAGCTGCCTGAAATAAACTGAATAACTTGACTTTATTGTGTGTAAAATTGCTTCATATCCGTGGAGCGTAAATTAATGTAGTGTACCTACTACACAATTCCTTAAATGGGCTTTACTCAACGTCTCGTATTATGAAAGGAAACCTCTTAAATTTGTTTGTGCAATGTAATACAATATCGTCGGTAGTATTTCAGTAATCACTGCGTTAGATCCTTTCCTTGCTCGGTAAAATGATCGCCTCGTTTGCAACACTGGGCGTGTGACAGATTTCGTAGGTAGTCTACTTACAAGATGCTTGGTTTACTTAGATATTCTTATGTAAGAAGGCCAACTGAATTATGGCAGGACAGTTTTAGATGCACTACTTAAGTACAATCCCAGTATTTATGTAGGTAGGTAGGTATTATTCTTTTGGGACTACTAAAAACCTTCTTCTAGCCTCTAGGAAAGCCTATAAGACCAGCCTGTACAATCTGGGTTTTAGATTTTAAGAGGCTCTAAGTCTGCGTTTTAGGTATGTCGCAGCCTAAACTGTTTTTTATATTTCTAGTTTTAGAGTTCCGTACTTACCTCAAAAGGAAAAAACGGACCCTTATAGAATCACTTTGTTGTCCGTCCGTCTGTCTCTGACCCTTTATCTCGGGAACGCGTGGAGGGTCGATATTTGAAACATACATTCAGTCAAAAAAGTATCGGGAATGGATGATTTGTTTATGGTTCCAAATTCAAATTTTTGTTTTTTTGTAGTTGTTAGATTGGCACAACTGTTTTCCATTATGGCGCGGAGTTTGAGTTGCATCTGTTATTTATATTAAATACAGTGCTGGTTTTAGTAATATCATATATAGTGTGTATTGCGAATTTCATAATGGACAAAAATATCGAACAAAGAGTTTGTCTTAAATTTTGCATCGCCAATGGAATTTCGTGTTCGGAGTCACTGAAAATGTTACAGAAAGCTTACAGTGAATCGACTTTATCAAAAACTCGTGCTTATGAGTGGTTCAAAGCGTTCAAAAGCGGTCGAGATGTGATGGAAGATTTGCCTCGCTCTGGTAGGCCGTCAACAAAAGTGCAAAACATCGCAAAAGTGAAGGAAATAGTGACTGAAAATCCCCATTCAACTCTGAGAGAGATAGCCGCTGAACTTTCTGTATCTCACGAGTCGATCCGTACCATTTTAACTAATCATTTGGGTATGAAACATGTTGCTGCTCGGCTAGTCCCAAAAGATCTGAATTTTCTCCAAAAACTCAATCGCATGAAAGTCGCTGAGGACATGCTAGAACGAGTCAGTTCGGACCCAACATTCATGAAACGCATTGTTACTGGTGACGAGACGTGGGTTTACGAGTTTGACATGCAAACTAGTCAACAAGCTTCGGAGTGGCGCCTTCCAACTGAACCGAAACCGAAAAAACCACGCCAAAGTCGATCAAAAGTCAAAGTCATGTTGACTGTTTTCTTTGACTATCGTGGTGTTGTGCACTCTGAATTCTTACCGGAAGGTCTAACGGTAAATAAAGGATATTATTTGAGCATTATGCGGCGTTTAAGAGAGCAAATTCGACGAAAAAGGCCAGATTTGTGGAAAGAAAATTCTTGGA
This sequence comes from Lacanobia oleracea, assembly GCA_950371165.1. Lineage (NCBI taxonomy): Eukaryota > Metazoa > Arthropoda > Insecta > Lepidoptera > Noctuidae > Lacanobia > Lacanobia oleracea. Next base: position 15,112,685 of record OX493394.1, read on the forward strand.
TTTTGCACCACGACAATGCGCCTTCGCACAAGGCTATCATTGTGAACGAATTTTTAACCAAACACTCAACAAATACCATCCAGCAACCACCATATTCACCAGATATGGCTCCTGCTGACTTTTTTCTTTTTCCTAAACTCAAATTACCACTTCGTGGCACCCGTTTTCAATCGATAGAAGACATAAAGGAAAATTCGCGGCGAGAACTGAACTCAATTCCGGAAGCAGCGTTTAAAAAATGTTTTGATGAATGGATTATTCGTTGGCGCAAGTGTATCGTTTCTAAAGGAGCATACTTTGAAGGTCATAAAATAAATTTGGATGAATAACAGACATTTTGTGTATTATTGATCTTTTCCCGGTACTTTCTTGACAGAGTAGTATACCTACCTACCTACGCAAATCTGAAGTCCCTTGAAGCTGTGAAAAAGTCAAACTTCTAAGTTAACGTTAAAAAAGATATGGCCGTTTGTGCCGCAAAAAAACGTATATTCGACACTATCTAGAAAATCAAAATTCATAGGGTATTTCCCGTTGACCTAGAACTATGAAATTTGACAAGTAAAATCTTATACTACAAGTATAGGAAAAGCCTGAAAACTAAATATTTGTAATTCAATCATAAAACATAACTTTTAACAAAAAGACGGTGTTTTTGGTAATTTCGTTTTTGAACACCGACTTCCGAAATTAAAGTTATTTTTTACTTTGTAGTGTTTTGTTTTTTGTAAAAAAGGTTTTTTTATTTTTCACTTTTTAGTGGTACGCTGGTACCACTAAAAAGTGAAACAACAATCACAGCGTGCCGGCGTGATGTTACATTACATTATGAAAAGGTGTAAACAATAAACAGACATGCGATTTCAGCAATCCCGATCCATTTGCTATAATTAATTGAAGAGTTCCGTTGCCTACCTCTGAAGTTTTTCATCAGATATCAACAAAATGGGACCAGTCCGAGAAAATACTCTTCCAAACAAAAAAAGGATCATCCAAATCGGTTAACAATTGGCAAAAATATCGCCGCTGAACAAACATTTTTCATGGGATCCCATCATCAGATCCTGACTTATACCTTCCATCATCAGCTCAGCAACATGAGATGATGATTACCAGACACAAATATCTGAATTACGTTAGAAAGTTTATGCTTTTAAAATTTGAGGGTTTCCCTCGATTTTCATGGGATCCCATTATCAGATTTTAACTTGGTGACAATGGGACCACTTCAGGATTGCAGGCTTTCGAATAAAAAAATATATTTTTTAAATCGGTCCAGAATTGGTGGAGAAATCGGTGAACATACATAAAAAAAAGATACAGCCGAACAAAGGACCTCCGCCTTTTTGAAGAAGTCGGTAAAAACAGCGTTTTCGCGAGAGGGACATAATTATATCTTCTTAGTTTTTCGAGTAATTTTGATTCTATTTTAACTGTTAGTAATATATTTTTGTATATTTTTAGATAAACTATGTAGATGATAAATATGTTTTTCATGCATCTATTCATGCATTCCCTATTAACCTGTTAAGGCCACACCACCTTGGTGCCTTCCCAAATAGCAGCAATACTGCCTCGGGAAAGTAATATGTCTGCTTTTTCCCAACCTCCGCCCCCTTTTTTTGGAAATGTCAAATAATGAGAAAGATAGTAAGTATGTCATGCGATCCTGCTAACCCCCAGCGCAATAGAATCCCGAAACGGAAAAAAGTCAACTACTCCCCAGAGAATATAATCACCAGCAACATGTTCAACCAATTACCTATTGAAAAGAAGAACCCACTGCAACCAAGAAACCAATGGAAAAAAAAACCTAGCAAGCCTCCATCTATAAATATGGTATAGAAGATGTCAATAAATTAACTGAACTCGTGAAAACTGTTGCAGATAAAAGTTCATTTACATATCGGATTACAAACAGAAACCAACTGAGAATCAACATCCAAGACGGAGGCTTACAAAAGAATATCCAGGAAAATCACACTAACACTGCTGACCTACCGTTAACCACAGTCACATTTGCAGACGACATCGCTATATATAAGCAAGTAATAAAGATGCAAGACTGGCATCAGAGAACTTGCAGAAAGGGCTTGACAAAGTAAGCGAATGGCTCCAGAAATGGAAAATAAAGGCTGGTGCTGTAAAGTCACTACAGGTGACATTCACCGTCATAAAAGGAGACTGCCCACCTATAAAGTTGGGCGACTGTGTACTCTACCCCACAGTGATCATGTAAGATATCTTGGCTTACACATTGATCGTAAACTAACCTGGAGGCACCGCATCGAATGTAAAAAGCAGGAGCTTCAGCTAAAGTACAACAGCCTAAACTGGATGATAGGAAGGAATTCGAGACTCTCTTTGGGAAACAAACTGTTAATAAGTATATTAAATAGTCATCCTAAAGCCCATTTGGACATATGGTCTGCAAGTATGGGGCAGCGCAAGCGATTCGAACATCAATTCAATATACGCCAGTGACAATAGAACAAGATCCTAAGAACAATTGCAAAAGTATCATGGTACATAATCAACAATGAAGTTCACGAGAATAGAATAGAATACTCTTTATTATGTACACCTAAGTTACAGAAAATATTGATGAAAAACATTACATAGGGTGACACAATGGGCGGCCTTATCGCTAAAAGCGATCTTTTCAAGACAAACTTTGGATGGAAACCAAATCCACCACCACCTCCGCACCTTGAAATGAGAACAAACGAAAGAGGAAATTCGTGGTTTGACAGCAAAATACAAAGAGCGGGTACTTAATCCATCATCCTAACGAACTTGCTCGCCAACTCACCATAGACCCTAAAACGTCATCATAACCTAGAGCTAGAGGACCGGCAGTAGCTCTGGGCAGCAGATGAGTAGATGCCTCCAATGGGAAGCCTCCGCATGACAGCATCACAGAACAGGTTTGGTCATAGTCTTAGGCAGCCCTAAGACTATGAGCAAATCTGTTCTGTTTTGCAAATTGCAAATACACGCTGAGAAAAAAAATATATATTTCTATGGTCCTGACCTAAATGACATCCAGCCAACGCGTCTAATACTTACAACATTTGATGAACGGGCTAGCTGGATGCTTTTGCCGTTCATGGAATAGGGTAACCGTGTGACGAATATGTATGACATATTTATTTTTAGGAATTCAAACAGCAATCAATTTCAACATTTAATCTCGACGACGGAGCCCTGCTGCGCAAGTCTCATATGTATGTCTGCAGGTTTTAAAGGAATCTAACATGACCCAATGGAGTAAGCGAGAGAAGCGAGCGAATATCACTCGAACCTAACCTATCCGTGTCGCGGTCCCCTAAGCTCCTTGTTCTGCCACTTGGTAGGTCTAGGTAAGTCATTGAACGATATTGAACCAAGTCATTTACCTAGCTCTTGCCGATTAAACGGCGCCGTCCAATGAAAAGGCTAGGCGCGACGGGTACACTGATATTGCAACAGACACACTAGGGGTCGTCCATTAATCACGTGAAGTTTTTTTAGCAAATTTTCAGCCCCCCTCCCCCCTGGTGATACTTGTTGAGCATCCCCCCCCTACTCATAATAACGTATTATTTTGTAAGTGAGTATCTTAAAAAGATCAGAATAAATTATTATTAAATGCAGGGATTATCTAATTCAATTCTGGAAAAAAATAGGCACATGTGATATCTGGCACATCACACACAGGGAAAATAGGGAGGGTGTTCCCTCCTTGTGAAATTTCGTGATTTTTCCTAAACCCTCTCCCCCCTTTCGGGTCTCACGTGATTAATGGACGACCCCCTACCAGTCAGGTAAATTCATTATAAGTTGCCTAATTATTATTTGTCATCAAAGTTATCCATGACCCGTGCGTGTCGCAGATAGAGAGATGTTATTTGACTATTTAGTCTGCTAAACAATCTGCCATTAGCCGGACGTTGTATTCAGGGCGCGTAGCTTCGACCACGCTCCGTAGTTTAATACCTACATTAGGCACGCGGGAGGCCCTCCTCTTCATTTTGAACTGTGACCTTCTACGGACTAAGATTTCTTCATTGTGGTTGAAAGGCATGATGTTCATTGAACGTCTCTCGGACAGTGCTAGGTACCTAATGGCACTTGAAATGGTTTCGTTATGCTAATTACACGAGGTTCAGGTAACAAAGAATATCAAATGCTAATCTTTCCGCACTCATTGTAAACAGTGGGGTGGGGTATCTAATTAGTCTACATATTCAACACTACGATTGGTTGTAAACACTTGAGAAGGTAGTAAGTAGGTACCTATTTAACAATTATAGCAAAACCAATTGAATAACCATTGATCTATACTTACTAATAAAATAATAATAATAAATATAAAGAGGAAAGATTTGTTTGTTTGAATTGAATAGGCTTCTAAACTACTGGACCGATTAGAAAAATTCTTTCGCCATTACAATCCTACATTATCCCTGATGAACATAGGCTATAAATATTTTCAAAAAGTTAAGAATACGTATGAAAACTTCGATAATGTAACCCAAGGTGCGAAATAATCAGAAAAAAAAAACATTTTATCGCGTACGCTGCGGAAACTATTGACAATAGACCATAGTGATATACCACAGTTTTATAGAAGACATCAATATCTACAAAAAAAAAACTGCGAGGGTCTAACTATTACGGTTAAGTCACAATGACCGCTTTTTGTTCAAATTATTCAATCGAAACCCGGCTGAAATGGAATATTGGTGATTTTAGAATCATGATATTAGTCATTATCTATTTAAATTGGTTGATAATTAAGATTGGTTATGCACGTACACGTAAATTACACTTTAAATTATTCAAATCGGACCTTTCGTTTAAAAGTTACGACGGTTTTAAAATACTCTAAGTAAGACAAATGTTGCGAGTGAACGAACTGCCCTGCGTTTAGTCTCTTAATAAGTGATTTACACATATCCTTTAAGAGGCTAGACGGGAGATAAAGTTCGTGGAGTACTAACTAAACCCGCGCGAACGAAGTTGCGGGCGAAGTGCTAGTAACGAATAAACTCAAAAATTGCTGGACCGATTTCAAACATTCTTTCACCATTATAATATTACATAATCCCTGATTATTATTATTATTATTATATTACTCGTTTAACCACCGCATTACCCAAAATTCTGTAGTTTTTTGTACCTACTTACCTTGTTATTCTAAGACTTAAAAATACCCGTAGGATATCAAAATGGAGACAGGTAGTTAAATTGTCTTTGAGTTAGTGTAAATTCCATTAAAATACGCCCGGCGGTTTTGGTCCGATTGTCGTTTTATGACCGTGTTAGACATAAGGCGCCATTCATTTCTTACGTAAGACTATTTTCGCTAGTTTTAAAATAAGAAGAAGCTGACCCGCTCCCCCCTGTTTAATATTTATTACTTACCTACGTAAAAATCTAAAGGAAAAAATGTGCGATCCTCGGCACTCGCGCGGTTGCCCGCGCTTTTTCAAAGTAGCTATAATTTTAACTTTGCGTATTTTTGTGATCTTACGTAAGAACTATCGAGACTCCCTCCCACCCCCTTGTTAGAAACAAAAGACATGGTCGACTCTCCTCCCCTAAATCGCCTCACGTAATATACGCCCCTAACTTTACAAATTAATTATAGGTACTATGTTGAACGCATAAAACTTAAAATTTTCATAAAATATAAAATTATTAAGAAAATAGTCTAATGTAATACCTAATTATATTTCTTTTCCAAAAAACTACGACTAGCCGTTTAGACGTGATTCTCTTAAAATCAGCTACTCTCAAGAGTAGGCATGGAAATATCAGGTATCTCCGCCATAGGTAGCGACATACGCTGTAAGTTCATGACTTTACGGTGGTTGCGCCAGGGTAACCCGCGAAGAGGGGGCGCAGTGGTTCCACGGGGCAATGACGCAAATCAGCGACGCGTCCATGCCCCGGGTCCACACACAACCCAAAAGGCGCCAGGTGTACTGGTGGTCCGCCGAGATCGAGCAGTTGCGCGTCTCGTGCGTGCGAGTCCGGCGCCGGTACACCCGATACCGAAGAAGACGTCGTCGGGTGCCTGACGAAGAAGCCGCGCTGTATGAAGTGTTCCGCGCGGCTAAGGAGGCTCTGCGGCTTGCTATCGGCGAGGCGAAGACGCGTGCCAGGGAGGAGATGTTGGAGACTCTCAACGGGGATCCGTGGGGGCGTCCATACCGCTCGGTACGAGGCAAACTCGGACCTTGGGCGCCTCCGCTTACGGAGAGTCTCGAACCTGAGCTGCTGGAGGACGTAGTCGCAGCCCTGTTCCCGGCACGAGCGGAGCATACTCCGCCGCCGATGGTTCTGCCTACAGCCGCAGAGCCTGAAGAGAACGCCAGCGTCCCAGGGGTGACAGAAGCAGAGTTGAGGGCGGCCGTGATGCGGCTCCGGGCGAAAAACACTGCCCCGGGGCCCGATGGGATTCACGGCTGCGTGTTGGCTCTCGCTCTGAAGGAGCTGGAGCCCCAACTGAGGGGACTCTACTCAGCGTGCCTGGAGCAGGGCCAGTTTCCCGTTAAGTGGAAATCAGGTCGTTTGGTCCTGCTCAGAAAGGCGGGGCGCCCTGCGGACTCGCCGTCCGCGTACCGGCCCATAGTGCTGCTGGACGAGGTGGGAAAGTTGTTCGAGCGGATAATCGCCGCCCGCCTCGTCGGCCACTTGTGCGGAGAGGGGCCGGACCTGGCCGAATGCCAGTTCGGGTTTCGGCATGGGCGCTCCACTATCACGGCGATATCGCGAGTGAGAGTCCTGGCGGAGGAAGCAGTGTCCCGGGGCGGGGTAATGTTGGCGGTGTCCTTAGACATCTCCAACGCCTTCAACACCCTGCCCTGGAGTTGTATTCGGGAGGCACTGCGCTATCATCGAGTGCCTACCTACCTCCGCCGCGTCATTGGGGCTTATTTGACGGACCGGTGTGTCACCTATCTGGGACGTGATGGCAGACACCAGCACCCCATGTCGTGCGGCGTTCCGCAGGGCTCGGTCTTGGGCCCACCCCTGTGGAACATCGGTTACGACTGGGTACTGAGGGGCGAGCTCCCGCCGGGAGTGGACCTGACGTGTTACGCTGACGACACGCTGGTCACTGCCCGGGGGAGCTCGTACAGGGAGGCAGCGTTGCTGGCGACGGCCGCGGTCTCACAAGTGGTGAGCCGTATACGGCGCCTTGGCCTGGAGGTAGCCCTCAACAAGTCGGAGGCCATAGCCTTTCATGGCCCCCGGCGGGCGCCGCCAGCGGGATCACACATAGTTGTTGGGGGGGCCCGTATCGCTGTCGAGTCCACCATGAAGTACCTGGGATTGGTTCTCGACAGCCGGTGGGATTTCGGCCCCCATTTCCGGCGGCTGGCGCCCAAGTTGTTGGGCGCGGCTGGGGCGCTGTCAACGCTGCTTCCCAATCTGGGGGACCCGAGCACCGCCTGCAGGCGGTTGTACGTGGGGATCGTGCGATCAATGGCCTTGTATGGGGCCCCGATCTGGGCGGCTGACCTGACGGCCAGCACCATCACTGTTCTGCGGAAGCCGCAGAGGGTGATGGCCGTCAGAGTCATCAGGGGCTATCGCAAGATCTCCTACGAGGCGGCTTGCGTACTGGCCGGATCTCCGCCCTGGGACCTGGAGGCAAAAGTCCTCGCGTCACTGCACCGGTGGCGTGAGGAGGCGCGGGCGCGCGGCGAGCGACTGATGCAGCAGCACATTAAGCTGCGTCAGTCGCAGCTGCGCGAGGTTCTGGTGGCGGAATGGCGGAACAGGCTCTCACGCCCTTCCGCCGGCCTCGTCACTATCGAGGCCATCCGGCCAGTGCTCGAGCTGTGGCTCGGGAGAAGGCACGGCTCCTTGACATTTCGTGTGACGCAGGTCCTCTCGGGGCATGGCTGCTTCGGGAGGTTCTTGTGTCGCATTGGCAGGGAGCCGGACGCTCGGTGTCACCACTGCGTCGACTGTCGGGAGGACACGGCGCGGCATACGCTGGCAGAGTGTGCCGCTTGGGAGGAGCCGCGCCGTGCCCTCATCTCTGTGGTAGGCAGTGATCTCTCGCTGTCGGCTGTAGTTCGTGCTATGGCCGACGGCGAGGAGTCCTGGGACGCGGTGGTCTCCTTCTGCGAAACAGTTATCGCGCAGAAGGAGGCTGCGGAAATGGAGAGGGAAATCTCAACCTCTCTCCCAGCCCGCAGCAGGCGCACCGGGCGTCGGAGGAGGGCATACGCTGCCCTCTTCCGGCCCCCCTAACTGGGTCTAGGGGCGGCGGAATTGGGGATGTCCGTCGCCCCCCATTCATTCGGCCCCGAGGTGGCGGCGCGTGGTGTTTCCCGTGCGCCCCTCTTTGACGTCGTGGGGGGAGTCAAACACCTCACTCCCCCCGCTGACCCGAGGTGGCCCGCAGAGACGGGCTGGCACCAGCCGGGGATTACGGAAGTCGCATTAGTTCTCGCGATCTCCGGTTGGTGAGAGATGGAGCACCGGGGTGGTTTTAGTCAGTAAGAGTCTGACAGACCCCTCCGCCCGCCCCAGGGTGGAGGACATCCATGAGGATTTCCCCCCGTCACAAAAAAAAAAAGGGTAACCCGCGAAATTCAAATATTCTTACGTTTTTGCAATTTGCAAGTCAGTATTAGGTTTGATGATGATTAAAGTATGATTCGCGGGCGTAAGAATTATGTATTTTCAGAATTATAACCATTTAAGTCAGCAATAAAACTCCATAGGGCCAGGTAACCCGAAAGAATGACTATTTCATGAAATCTTGACATTTTAGGATTATACCGACTTATGGAGTTATTTTACTGACTTTAATGATTATAATTCTCAAAATACATAATTCTTAGGTGCGCAAATCATACTTTAATCATCAAATAAACTAATACTAACTTGCAAATTGCAAAAAAAAAAGAAAATTTGAATTTCGCGGGCTACCGTGGAGGTTCCACCTTAAATTAGGCATATTATACGACCATCAAATACTTAATTGTGCATTAAATTGTTTTATGATCGATAACACTAGGTAGGTAACTAATTTCAATGTAGATTCACGATCTGACGAGTCACGATACCGAAGTTTTAAAAACTAATTAGGTCAGTAAGTATAATGACGTTGACGAGGTAATCACCTTCTTCAAGAATCTGATGGTTAGAATCTACTGAACCAATCGATTCGTTTATCTGTCCGTTAACGGTTTGGTCCGTTATTTTTGTAGTTGGTTACTGGTTAACGGACAGATAAACGACCGATATAGTACCTCAGAAACCGGGCATTAGACACGTACGATCAAAAGGTATCTTCTCTCCGAATCTTGTCTCTCCTAACAGCTGTAGACACAATTACAATCGTTTGAACGATCGCCGAAATTGCGATCATCCTGCGTTTATGTAGTTGCGTAAGCTCTGCCTTTTACTCGGATATAACTCCGAACACCGAATAGATAGTGAGGTGTTACCGATTCACTCTAATGACGTGTAGATACGTAACGTACGTAATGATGACTTATGCCTTTGTATGACCTTCTTACTATTAATTAAATAATAGAATACGAAATAGTAGATCTTGTCTGTTAGTATGTTTTCATTCAAAAATAATGATAGATCACAGGTGGAGCATGAATCAGAATCAATAGGTACTAATATAATAGAGCTGTTTGTATGACCGCGCTCTGGAACAACCGGGTTTAGAAATATCTTTTTGATGGTATAATTATGATAGCTACATTCACGAGGAAGGTTAAGCTAAACAACGAGATATGCGCGTACGAAGTCGCGGACATAAGCTACCTACTTAACTTAGGAACATTTTTTTTTATTGAACATTTAGTATTGTTTCTTTCTTAGCCTATAAATGTACTATAAGTATAGTACATTTATGTAAGTGCTGTGCACACCTTTAAGTGACAAATTCACTCTAGATTATAAGTTTAATAGTAACAGTGCCCCAAAAACTATGTTTGTGAATATGTCGTTGGAGTGCCATAATTAAATAAATATGTAATTATTTAGATATTAACCGACATTTAGGTAAACAGCAGTAACAAAGCAACTATATTTTTTAAAACCTACGGAAAGAAAAACTTAACCCCGTTTTGATTTTTGCCATAGCAATAGCACACGTACACGATCAGATTAATCACGTACCTACTTCATCATAACGTGACGAGAAACAGACGTGACTGGTATCGAAACCTAATGACGATAAAACAAAAAATATATGCATTTCCTATGGTCTTGTCTCAAAAATAATATTCCTCCTACCTCGCAGTCAGCTGTAGTTCCTTGAAATTAAAAGGTCGAAGTTTTTATGTTATTATCATCATTAGCTATCGATACACATCATGACGTGATGTCATGCAGAGATTCTATGGCTAATTTTATTTGACCCTGTATTTTGCATATATGTATCTACTACGTGGGAACTTAGCGGTAATTGCGTCTCAATTTCCTGTACCGGTATAAATGAAGATACTTCTCCGTCACCATTTAATATAGAAAGGTCGTTGTCCGTCTTTGCTGCCTTCAAACGGATACAAGACCAGACAAAAATCCAGCAACACTGCTCAAACCGGCAATCGAACCTAGGACCAACGCTCAGCAGTACGCAATAGCACATGCAACTAGGATAACTTGGCCAGATAGACAACTACAAAGTTAGGCTTTAACCCGGGCGACCCGGGCGATCGCCCGGGGCGCTGGGACTTAACCACTTAAGGTGGATGCTCCAAGAAGTTCATGTAGTTCGAAAGAATGAATATTTCAGAAATAATCATTCTTTCGAACTACATGAACTTAGAGGGCTATATTGATGATTAAAATGGTTATAATTCTTTAGATAAATACGCGTTACGGTCGCAGATCGCATTTGGTCTACATACAGCTTCACACTGACCGGCAAATTGCAAAAAACATAAAAATATTTGAATTTCGCGGGCCACCCTGGGGCATCCACCTTAATTTTTGCAAACCTACCTATTTCTTTCGATACGCGTTTGTACATAATTTCTTGTTAATTAGTAAGTTTTAGTGTATTTAGTTATAAAAATATCTCAGAATATACCGGTAATAATGTATTTTAATAAAAACAATATCTTTCTGTTTTCTTTCGATATAAAGAAAAACTGAAATTAAATAAATTCACCGTTTTGACTTTTATAATCTTATTTCGTAGGAGTGAATGAGTATGATGGTCTTAGTTAGGCTTCAATTCGAATTGAATTTTGTGCCCCCCAATTCCTATTTTTACCCGACTGCCCCAGGCCCTGGTACCTAATATTTTTCGAGAGCATTGTGAGTAGGTATATTACTCGCGCAGTAAAATTTAAGTTTGTGATTGAACTACACAAAATGCTCCTCTGACTACACAAAATTCGAATGATCAAATCAAATAAAATCAAATCAAATTTTTTATTTGTTAACATAGGTAGTAAATACAGTTCTTTAATTAGTTCATAGTTCGCTATGTCATGCTAAGAAGCGTACAAAATAATTGCATGCGAATAAAGATAAAAACAAAACAGTCAATATTAAGTATAACAATTATGTCTCATTACAAATCATATGTCAAAAATGACGATAAATAAATAAAAATTATAAATGTCACAATATGAAGTAATTTCTACAGTCAATGCATAAATAAATACCAATAAATTACATTATTTCACAATATTCAAATGTTTCTATAGTCAAATAAATAAGTTTACGTTAATTTTCATTCAGAAATTCATCTGTCGTATAATAACATTTTTCAATCAACAATTGCTTTAATTTTTTTTTTAATAGTCCAATATTCAATTTTTTTATGTCATCTATTGTAGATGCGCGGTGCCATGCCTAAAACGCTCTTTCTCACTAAGGCAGTTTTACAACGCTTTGCGTATTGGCTACTAATCGCAACATCTCGTAGCGTTGACACTTTTTCGAACAATCTCATATTTGTTTTGACAAATACACTAATTTCAAAAATATATAACGAAGGTAAGGTAAGTAATTTCAGCGATTTAAAGAAAGGTACACAGCTATCATCACTAGTCAGACCACACATTGATCTTATGCATATTTTTTGTGCCTTAAAAACGATATCTTTATCAGTAGAATTGCCCCAAAAAATAATGCCATATCGTAAGTAATATTGAGGCTACTAATCCGTGATATGTAAATATCACTGATACTTTTTTTGAAATTTGAAGAAGTGCGTATGCTGATTTATTTATTTTCTTACTTAGTTCATCTATGTGGGCCTTCCAGTTAAGTTGATTATCAACAAATAAACCTAAGAATTTTGCTATTTCAACTTCCTCAATGTCACAGTTACTATGCCTGATGTTTACATTTGGTACTGCAGTTCTTTGGTGAAAGTGCATTATTTTGGTTTACTGTAGGTTTATAACTAAATTATTTTTAGTAAGCCAAGTAATTATGTCTGATAGCGTATTATTTATGTCATCTTGATAAATATTGCGATCTTTACATTTCACTATGGCAGTACTATCATCTGCAAACATCACCATTTGATGTTGAGTTACCTTTGGCAGATCATTTATACATTCAGTCAAAAAAGTATCGGGAATGGATGATTTGTTTATGGTTCCAAATTCAATTTTTTTTATTGTAGTTGTTAGATTGGCACAACTGTTTTCCATTTTGGCGCGGAGTTTGAGTTGCATCTGTTATTTATATTAAAATAAATACAGTGCTGGTTTTAGTAATATCATATATAGTGTGTATTGCGAATTTCATAATGGACAAAAATATCGAACAAAGTTTTTTTTTTTTTTACTATTGATAGGCACGCGTTTGACCACTATCTCACCTGATGGTAAGCGAGGATGTGGTCGAAGATGGAGCACGCTTGCCTAGAAATAACCTATTCACTCTTGATTTAAAGACTCCCAGGTTGTAGCTATCAGGAAACACAGACTCCGGCAGGGAATTCCACTCCTTAGCTTAGTTTGTCTTAACTTTTGCATCGCCAATGGAATTTCGTGTTCGGAGTCACTGAAAATATTACAGAAGGCTTACGGTGAATCGACTTTATCAAAAACTCGTGCTTATGAGTGGTTCAAAGCGTTCAAAAGCGGTCGAGATGTGATGGAAGATTTGCCTCGCTCTGGTAGGCCGTCAACGTCTGCAACTGAAGTTAACATCGCAAAAGTGAAGGAAATAGTGACTGAAAATCCCCATTCAACTCTGAGAGAGATAGCCGCCAAACTTTCTGTATCTCACGAGTCGATCCGTACCATTTTAACTAATCATTTGGGTATGAAACATGTTGCTGCTCGGCTAGTCCCAAAAGATCTGAATTTTCTCCAAAAACTCAATCGCATGAAAGTCGCTGAGGACATGCTAGAACGAGTCAGTTCGGACCCAACATTCATGAAACGCATTGTTACTGGTGACGAGACGTGGGTTTACGAGTTTGACATGCAAACTAGTCAACAAGCTTCAGAGTGGCGCCTTCCAACTGAACCGAAGCCGAAAAAACCACGCCAAAGTCGATCAAAAGTCAAAGACATGTTGACTGTTTTCTTTAACTATCGCGATGTTGTGCACTCTGAATTCTTACCGGAAGGTCTAACGGCAAATAAAGAATATTATTTGAGCGTTATGCGGCGTTTAAGAGAGCAAATTCGACGAAAAAGGCCAGATTTGTGGAAAGAAAATTCTTGGATTTTGCACCACGACAATGCGCCTTCGCACAAGGCTATCATTGTGAACGAATTTTTAACCAAACACTCAACAAATACCATTCAGCAACCACCATATTCACCAGATATGGCTCCTGCTGACTTTTTTCTTTTTCCTAAACTCAAATTACCACTTCGTGGCATTCGTTTTCAATCGATAGAAGACATAAAGGAGAATTCGCGGCGAGAACTGAACTCAATTCCGGAAGCAGCGTTTAAAAAATGTTTTGATGAATGGATTATTCGTTGGCGCAAGTGTATCGTTTCTAAAGGAGCATACTTTGAAGGTGATAAAATAAATTTGGATGAATAACAGACATTTTGTGTATTATTGATCTTTTCCCGGTACTTTCTTGACAGAGTAGTATAGACTAAGAAAAGTGGTGGCCCAAGGACGCTACCCTGTGGGACACCAAACTTTATCAATCTAGAACGAGATAAAAACTCTTTTCAAATCTTGTTTTTTCACATACTCTTGCAATCTCTGTACATTGCATTCTGTTGGAGAGACAGGATTCAATTCATTTTAAAATAATACCTCTGATACCGTAACTACGTAGTTTGTCTAATAAGACGTCGTGCTTTACGTAATCGAAGGCTTTGGTCATATCTGTGTAAATAGCACAAATAGGAGCTTTTTGGTCTACTGCTAACATAAAGCTACGTCAAAAATAGCCATGTTGATTGTGGTATTCTTTATAAAGCCCTTTTGGTCCTTGCATAATAAGTTAAATTTATTGAGAAAGCAATATAGAGAATTATAAATATTTTTTTCAAAAATTTTGGAAAATACAGAAATTTTAGTTATTGGCCTAAAGTTCTTCATTTCAGTTTTATTATCTTTTTTATGAAGCGGTTTAATAATAACTTTCTTCAAGTCTTCAGGATAAACTCCGTCAACAATACCAAGATTCATAATATGTGCTAACACGGGTGCTATAAGCTCATTTACAAATTTTATCACCTTTGTTGATACACCGTCAAATCCTACAGTACTTGTATTTTTAAGTGATTTTATAGCCGAAACAGTGTCAGATGATAGAACGGGTTGCATAAACATAGATTGCCTTGTCAAATTACCTAATTTACTGTCAAAGTCCACGTCAGTTTTAATATAATTCTCGATTTCAGGTCACATTTATTAATAGTCAGTATTTGTTCTTTAGGAGAGTTATTTTTTCTTTTATTAACTATTTGCCACGTAGCTTTTGATTTATACTGCGAGGATTTTATAAAGTAATTATTTTGAGCTTGCTGTGTTAGTCTCAGAAAAAATATCAGAAAAAGAAAATAAAATCTATCCGAGGTGGGATGCAAAAATGTTCCTAACGGCGTTACTCAACGAAATTGAGTTCAGATAGTGATGAAAACAAAATCAAAATAAGCACACTAATTTTCGAAATTTTGTTTGTAGGTATGATGTAAGAAAATTCCTGAAAATAAAAACCTGCAGCGTCAATGGCATACCTTCCCCTTCCCCTTCCGAAAAAAGGCCAAAGGCGCAACTCATAATTATTTGGGGGGGAGGGAGAATTAAATTTGGTACACAGATAGTCTAGAGCCTGAGAAAGGACATAGGCTACTTTTTATCCCGGGAGTATGTTTGTGTAAGTTTGTGAAACATAAAAGGGCGCCAAATGCACGACTCGCCCGGGGGCGCTTAGATGGTTAGGCCGGCCCTGAGTGCAGTAAGATTTCTATTTCTAGGATGGTTCCGTTACTTCCTATTTGTAAAATTGTAAATTCAGACTATGGCCCTAGGTATTCAGTTCAGTGGAATAATCTATCTAAATCTAGGTATGACGATTTGAAAACAAACATTTCACAAATTAAAGTAATAAATAACATTCGATGACCTCTCAGTGCAGAATGAATAATAATTATCTAATTTTTAAAATGTTTATCTCAAATCGTTCCTTCTGGTAAGAAAATACAAATATTAGCATTTATTATGAAATTTTGCATTTTTGCATACTTAATGTTATTTGAACGGGAAAATAATATCTACATAACTAAGATTCAAAACTGTTACACCATACCGATAATTCATTTAACATTCTTAGTTGCATAAATATAATGCTGTGGTTCGTGGCTCGATAATAACAGCCGCATGGGCCAATCTTTAAGGTTAAGCTACGCTTGCCAAGGTTGGTCTGCGGATGGGTGACCATCTTAACATACCGAGTTTTCTCCGTGCCTCGGAAAGCACGTTAAGCCGTTGGTCCCGGCTGTCATTTGTAGATCTTTGGCAGTAGTCGTTACGGATAGTCAGAAGCCAGTAAATCTGACACCCGTCTTTCCAAGAACTGCCGTATTACCCATTCCGTTAATGGGTTGTGGAGATCTGATAGGCAGCCGATCCATGTATAATACTGGTATTCAGTTAAATCCGGCTGGACTGGCAGCTGACCCCAATATACCTAGTTGGGAAAAGGCTAGGCAGATGATGGTTTGTATCTTTCTGTTTAATAGGTAAGTTAGAAATCAAAATGACTTTATGCAATAGGTCACGTTATGTTACGTTTACGTTACAGACACACTAAATGAAATTAATTATCATTTCCCTGCCTTCTCACATAATTGCAAAAATTCTAACAATATCTTCTCACAAAATTGCAAAAATTCAGTGCGAGTCGGACTCTCGTGCAAAGGATTCCGAACCAATTTCATTTTTAAACATGTTATTTAACACTTCTTATAGGTTTTCTTGTAATCTTTGGTAAAGAACTTCGAAATTTTAGGCTCAGTAGTTACGGAGATATTAAAATTGTCATAAAAACGGAGGAGGTTCTCATGTCGACGCGTATATTTTTTTTATATGACCACGCTTAACTTTTAACAGAGTAGTCCGATTTTAATAATTGTTTTTTTTTTTTTAAATGTTGTTCAACATAAACGTTGCTCTCTCGAGTAGATTACTCGATTTTTACTAAGCATAAACTATAAGCTATCAAACTATTATATTTTTGGGGTTGCTAACACTTTGCCGCAAAAATAGAGGCCAAATCAATTCTTACGTTATTTTGTAATAAGTACTGACATGACAGACAGACAATGCACAGCCTTTTGGCATGTTCCTTGGGGATTGAATGGAAGCACTAAAGAGAGGATTTCCCGAAATTTGTACGGGAACGGGAAAAACGGGATAGGTATGCAAATGCAGTACGAAGTCGCGGACAAAAGCTATATTTAGTAAGTAAAATGATATGTTGCCGATGCAGAGAAATGAGGATTTCGTTGATAATAGTTTCCGCCCCGATTAACTACTGCCAATGAAGTAGGTAAAGTTGTTCTTTTGAATGATTTTTCATTGCATGTTCCGAAATAATCGGATGTTTCAATACAACAAAAGGAAACATCAATATTTAGGGGAACATCTCATTAAGGAGCCACTTCAATTTTGCAGCCAATATGAAATCTTACAATTTGTAAATCCAAGCCGCGTTTTATCTCCAAATCTTTGTGGATGTGGTAGCATAGTTACCTACTAACGTTACTGTCAGCAATTACTCCATCACAGGCAGTTGAGTGCAAATTGCAATGTTTTGCGACTGAGCGCAATATTCATTTATTCTTAATGTTTATCATTGTGTGTAAATATTGCGAGAAATAAAGATGGCATACAATTACTTGCGTGATGATAAATCGCAACATCACGCGTGTGATCTACATCTAAATATGTACCTAGTCTAATGAGGGCCATACACGTTCAAACATAAAATAGAAATACGCTATTTCGTATTTCTTCATGCCATTTGACGACTCATGTTTTTATCAAATTTTCCAAACAGTTTTATCAAATTGACTTGAAGCCAAATGTTTGAACCAGGCTGTTTGATCAAATTACTTGAACGCAATGATATTAGTAAGTTATAGGTTCCTATTAGTACGAAGTTGGATAATCTGTCTACTACACCACTAATTAATTTTTAGGGTTCCTAACGTAAGAGCCGGTCTAGGATCACTCGGGTGTTTGTCTATCCGTCTGTCACAGCGGTTTTCTCCGGATCTACTGTACCGATTCTGTTGAAATTTGGTACCTACACGTATGGACTTCTGGGACTCAATCACGGCAGCGGGACGCTTACGTAAATAAATAAATATTGACTTTAAGGTCAAACTAGAAAATTGAAAATAAAAGTTTTTGAAACTGTAGGAATCATGTGACTTCACAAATGAAGGGCTTGCTGTGAGAGTTTTAAATAAATAGGTATGTTTCATAATTTTTAAATAAATAATTTATAAGTTATTCAAGAAATTAGACCGAAAAGGTTCATTATCTCCGAACCTAATTAGCCGAACCTAAAATTTTGAAAAAATGCAGATAATCGTTCTTTCTATAATGTTCCCACTGCTGGGATTCTGGGATACACGCCTCCTCTCGGTGAGAGGGAGTGGGCCGAAATACACCACGCGGGCCCAGTGCGGGTTGGTAGATTTCACATGTTTTCGAATTTTTGGTTCTAGGACATGCCGGTTTCCTCAAAATAACATATTACAAAAATTAAATTGGTTCGGAATCGGAACCCTTTGCACGTGAGTCTGCCTCGCACTTGGCCAGTTTTTTATTGATGTAGGTACCTACTTACTACTTAGGATACTAGATACGTGCAAAGTAAATACCTGGGTATTCAGCATACTAGCCCAATCACCGCATTGTTTAAAAAAAAACTTTTTAACAAAAAAATAAAACCGACTTCCAAAAACAAAACACTACAAAGTAAAAAATAACTTTAATTTCAGAACACCGACTTCCGAAATTAAAGTTATTTTTTACTTTGTAGTGTTTTGTTTTTGGAAGTCGGTTTTATTTTTTTGTTAAAAAGTTTTTTTTTTCACTGTTTAGTGGAACGCAGGTACCACTAAAAAGTGAAACCACAAACATAGCGTGCCGGCGTGATGTCATGTTATGAACTGGTATAAACAATCAACTGACATGCGATTTCAGAAATCCCGATCCATCTGCTATCATTTATTGAAGAGTTCCGTTGCCTACCTCCGAAGTTCTTCATCAGATCTTCACCAAATTTAAATGGGACCAGTCCGAGAAAATACTCTTCCAAACAAAAAAGAATCATCCAAATCGGTTTACAATTGGCGAAAATATCGCTGAACAAACATTTTTCATAGGATCCCATCATGAGATCCTGACTTATACCTCCCGCTCAGCAACATGAGATGATGATTACCAGGCAAAAATATCTGAATTGCGTTAGAAAGTTTATGAAAAACCGTGTATGTGCTTATAAAATTTTAGGGTTTCCCTCGATTTTCATGAGATCCCATCATCAGATTCTAACTTGGTGAAAAAGATTTTTTAAAATTGGTCCAGAATTGGCGGAGAAATCGGTGAACATACATAAAAAAAAGATACATACAACCGAACATAGAACCTCCTCCTTTTTGAAAAAGTCGGTTAATAAAAAAAATACAACCGAATTGAGAACCTCCTCCTTTTTTTGAAGTCGGTTAAAAAGAGTTTGGATTTGGCTTCTGAGCGTGCCGTGCCTTTGTTTCAATGGATCCTTATTCTAACGGCTTTTCAATATGTCTGACTGTATGCGTTTGGGATCTTCCTTAAGGTGGTTGCGCCAGGGCAGCCCGCGAAATTCAAATTTTCTTACGTTTTTTACAATTTGCAAGTTAGTATTAGGTCATATGTTGATTAAAGTATGATTCGCAGGCGTAAGAATTATGTATTTTCAGAATTATAACCATTAAAATCAGTAAAATAACTCCATAAGTCGGTATAATCCTAAAATGTCAAGATTTCATGAAATAGTCATTCTTTCGGGTTACCTGGCCCTATGGAGTTTTATAATTCTGAAAATACATATTTTAATCAACATAAAATCTAATACTGACCTGCAAATTGCAAAAAACGTAAGTAAAATTTGAATTTCACGGGCTACCCTGGCGCATCCTTAGGTAATTTCATAAGTCCTGTCCGAAGTAGCCTAGTCGATCCGGTCCTAGTCCAACGACGAGCATTTCTGCCCTTGGCACGCTAAAAAGGGAGGTTAAACTAAGTTCGCGATCTAAGTCGCGGACAACAGCTAATTTCCATCTAATTTTATTCTCGAATTTATAATTGTTAACTAACAGTGAAGGCGAAATTAATTCTTTTTTTTTTTTGTATATTATTAAATAAGTATTAAGTAAGGACTAAATTCTAACCGCGGCTTTGCCCGCGTGCAAAATACTTTCTTGAGTTTTAATTTTTCTATACGGAATCCTAATCGTTCAAAGAAAGTCCCGCTAACATCCGTTTTTAAGATCGCGCTTGAAAACTATGGTTTTATTTTAATTGCACGGAATTATTATTTTTCTTACCTACATAAAAGTAGCCTAAATTAGTTTCTTCTTATAACATCAGCTGTCTGCCAGTGAAAGTCCCGTCAAACTGGCCCAGCCGTTCCAGAGAATAGATGGAAAAACCAACAGACAGATCAACAGACTGACAACAAAATTAAATTGTTTTTGTTATAGGTTACGCACTTTCATATTAATTTAGTTAAGGTGAATGCTCCAGGGTAGCCCGCGAAATTCAAATATTTTTATGTTTTTTGCAATTTGCCGGTCAGTGTGAAGCTGTATGTGGACCAAATGCGATCCGCGACCGTAACGCTAAGTTCATGTAGTTCGAAAGAATGAATATTTCAGAAATAATCATTCTTTCGAACTACATGAACTTAGAGGGCTATATTGATGATTAAAATGGTTATAATTCTTTAGATAAATACGCGTTACGGTCGCAGATCGCATTTGGTCCACATACAGCTTCACACTGACCGGCAAATTGCAAAAAACATAAAAATATTTGAATTTCGCGGGCTACCCTGGAGCATCCACCTTAAGCTGTTATTTTGACATTACAAACAGACACTTCAATTTTATTTGTTTAGAAGTAGATAAGAGGAGCTCGTGGCTGGATAATAACAGCCGCACGGGTCGATTTTCAAGGTTAAGCAACGCTTGCCAAGGTTGGTCTGTGGATGGGTGACCATCTTAACATACCTACCGAGTTTCCTCCGTGCCTAGGAAAGCACGTTAAGCCGTTGGTTCCGGCTGTCATTTGTAGACCTTTGGCAGTCGTTACGGATAGTCAGAAGCCAGTAAATCTGACTCCAGTCTTGCCATGAAGTAGGGTAGGGTGGTAGCCAATGAACCGCGTGTACAGTATGAACCATAGTACCTACCGGCCATACGCAACGTTGCTAGCTCGCGCAAAAAACATGTCGGGACTCGCTTGCCACGTCGTGAAGTTTGATCCAGTCGCCGCGCGCTTGTCGCGACATACGTACGCGTGAGTCGCGTCTTTGTGTTTATTTAAACAAAATCGACGAAAAAAACGTGAGTTTCTTTTTGTAGTTACTTTAATAATTTATCACTTACTTAACTATGTGTGATTTGTTTGTGTAATGTAGGTCTTTAGGCTTGTTTGAGACTATTTTTTGGAATTCACTCTCAACGTTTTTTGTATAAAACATAACCTAACATTTCCTAAGAGGGGGTGGGTACGCTGTGAGCCATTTATCCTGGGTAAGCAATGAACCACGGTTCATTGTGTACCACATCTAAGTGCTTTTTGTTATGCTATACATATAAACAGGTGGGGAGTATTATTCCAGTCAACCTCTAAGTTTTAATGTGAGTATAATTAATTAATAACTATTTGTCTATTTCAGCATGGGACGAAACACGGTAGGGAGGCTCGTAAAAAAGGGTATCACACCGCGGAAGCTATACAAAGAGGTATAGAAAAACACTTGTCGGGACTAAGCATTCGAAAGCAGCCAAAGACTGCAACCTTCCCTACCCAACACTGCGAAGATACGGCACAGAATACAGGAACAATCCCTCATGTAGACTAGAGCCCCATTATGATGCAAGTAAAATTTTTACTGACCAACAAGAAGACGGCATAAAGGAATATTTATTAGATTGTGCAAATAAATTCTATGGCCTAACTTCTAAAGACTGCCGCGGAATTGCATACCAACTGGCAGTGATTAACAAAATCGAAATGCCGCCATCGTGGAAAGTTCATGAAATGGCAGGCTGAGATTGGATGAGGGGGTTTAGGGCAAGACTGAATTGACTGTGAAAAAACCCCAGCCTTGTAGTATAGCAAGGGCTACAAATGCATTTAATAAAATAAATTTGCAAAACTTTGTAAAAGTTTATAATTATTATTGTTAAAAATTAAGTTTTAAGACTGATTGTGTGGTTTTTATATAACCCGAAACTTAATAAATATGGAAACTTATAAATGTTGTATTTATTTTACATTTAAAACAAAAAATTACGGGTTTTTATATTACCGTGATTCATTGTGTACCACCTGGTTCATTTAATACCACCCCCCCGGTTCTTTGTGTACCCTTAGGAGTACGCTATGAACCATTTCCCTTGTTTTAAAAAAAACTGTATAAATTAGGCAACAGCAAATATTTGCCACTTTTTTTAACGCAATTTGGCAGCTTATTATATTACCTATCTTTTGAGATAAAAATATTTTCTATGACTGTAACAACGAGCACTCTAGAGCTCTTCAAACTTTTGGTGGTTCAATGGCTACCACTCCACCCTACCGTGTTACCCAGTTAATGGTTGTTTGTGGAGGTCTGGTAGGCAGCCGCTAGTCGTAAGATACTGGTATTCAGCTAAATCCGGTTTGACTGGAGGCCGACCCCAATGTAATTGGGAAAAGGCTAGGTAGATGATGTATATAGAATACAATAGAATACTCTTTATTATGTACACCATATAAGTTACAGAAAAGATAGATGAAGAAAACATTATATAGAGAAAATAATAGGTAGGTAGATCAAATTATACAAAACGAAGCTAATTCAATAGTGAGGCTGTTGCGAAATCAGCCTACAAGACATTTAGATTGCCACACATTGTTGAGAACCTTATGTACATAATAAAATTAATGTTTACACGGCCATGCGGCCTTCTCACCGTAATAATCTCATCTAACGCATCTCGATCGCGATGGACGCTAAAGTTTACTCACATTAGCTACAATTACCGACCATTTCCGAATCCGTCCTTCCTCAACGTATATTTATGAGTTACTAGTGAAGTGTGTTGTTTTTAATTGATGTAGGTAGATGCCGAATTTGACTTATGGTCACGTTCTATCAGTGAAAAATTGTTTAATGCAATATGTAGTAGATAACCAAGAAGTGTATAACACTGGCGGATCTAGGGCGGGGGGATTAGGGGCACAAGTACCTAGTCTAGTAGTGTATTTGGTAGTCCAACCTAACAAAGTCATTGAGGAATTTACTCCTGGATCCTTTGACCGAATTAGGTTTGTAGGCTGCACTCTGCAAACCAACCTGCTATAAATCTATAGTAGGTACCAACATATCACGAAGTTGTGTTAGTCTATCTCTACAGTGCACTAAAATTAATATCTAGGGTCACTAGGGCGACTGGCCGATTTTGTCCTATACCTGACGTATAGGACAAAATCGGCCAGTCGCCCTAGTGACCCTTCGACATTTTTTAACCGACTTCTTCAAAAAGGAGGAGGTTCTATGTTCAGCTGTGTGTATTTTTTTTTATGTATGTTCACCGATTACTCCGCCAATTGTGGACCGATTTGCCTTTTTTTTATTCGAAAGCCTGAAGTGGTCCCATTGTCACCAAGTCAGAATCTGATGATGGCATCCCATGAAAATCGAGGGAAACCTTCGAATATTATAGGCAACGAAACGCAATTCAGATATTTGTGCCTGGTAATCATCATCTCATTATGCTGACCTGATGATGAAAGGTATAAGTCAGGATCTGATGATGGGATCCCATGAAAAATGTTTGTTCAGCGATATTTTTGCCAATTTGTAACCGATTTGGATGATTCTTTTTTTGTTTGGAAGAGTATTTTCCCGGAATGTTCCCATTTTAATTTGGTGAAGATCTGATGAAGAAATTCGGTGGTAGGCAATGGAATTCAATCATTGACAGCAAAGGATCGGGATTTCTCAAATTGATTGTCTATTGATTGTTAACACCAGTTTATAACATAACATCACGCCGGTCGCTGTGTTTGTAGTTTACACACTAAAAACTGAAACCACAACAAACACTTACTTAACTTTAATTTCGGAAGTTGGTGTTAAAAACAAAAAAAAATACCAAAAACACCGACTTTCGAAAGAAAAGTTATTTTATACGTTGTTTGTTTTTGTAAGCCGGTTTTTTTTTTATGAAGTTGCGTCGTACATGATAAGTACTACCATCAACTATCTGCGGGTTTAAAAAAAAAACTCAAAAATGCAAATTCATTTCCTTCATTCCTTTAAGGGGGTGAAAAGGGAAAACCGTTTGTACTAAATCTGCGTAGACGAAAGTCACGGGGTAAAGCAAAGTACTAGTCATACTTTGCACAACACTTGCACAAGTTGGAGAAGTATGGATGTTACAGCAAGCTCGAAAATTTTAGCTCTGCACCGCGGAATATATAGGTGTACTTAGATAAAAGTATTATTTATTTGCCATTAGGTACAGTCATAGAAGGTACATAGTCCACTTAAACATAAACCTTGGATAGTTCAAAAGCGAGCTCGAAATATTCTCGGATAGGTAGGTAAGATTTTCTTCTTCTTTCGTGTCGATTAACTCATGTCAAATTTTGTCCGACCAGTATTGAGCAATCTGTATAGAGATTGAGGAACTGTTAGATCATATAGATATTAAGCGAGCGAAGCGAGCTCGAAAGTTTTAGTCCCCGCTTCGGATAATAATGTATTAAATATTTGTCTATTTTTAGAAGGTTCGTCGGTTTGAAGTGTATGATTTGAGAGGGTATGACCTCTCCCTGCTCGGACCGCGCCTGCATCCAAGCATTTTTCGTCCAGTTTCAGATGTCGTAAAATTGCAGCATGGAACCGGTCTATGTAGCGACGCTTGGGGTGGCCCAATCAATGCGCGTGCACCAAGTAGTGCACGTCTTTCAATTGAAATAATTATGAGTTAAAATGGCTAAGTTACTCGTATGTACTTGTTTACTGCAGGCGGACCGAACTGCCAGACGTTTCTATACACAGAATTTATATTAAAAAAAAAACCGTTTCTACCAGTTATCTACATTTACGGAACCCTAAAAAGGCAGCACTTAGTTAAATATTGTTATCCTAAAAGAATGTAGGTACCTAGTGCGTTTACCTAGGTACGTATATGTATGTAATTATATAATTATGTAGACACTAATGTAAGCTCCTACTTAGTTAGTTAGTGTTAGGAAATAAATTGGCTTACTAAAGGTTGCCCCGTGGCTAGATGGATGCGTGTGTGAAGCATCTATTAACATTTGAAATGTAGGTACTTAGGATATTTACTATTATAACCTACAAAAGATTTCCACATAGGAGTGCATAGGAAAAGGTATGCAGAACTAACATGGAATATTTAAATCACACATTAAAGTGGTTAGGTACTCCAAGAGACGTTGCGCGTTGTCTCCAAATGAGATAGGTCAATGGTGGACCAAGAGGCGGCAGGGGTGGTTTATATTATACAATGCTTACTCAGTACCAGGCCTCCCCGGTCCTAGAGGGCCCACAAACCTTGAGAAGCCTTTTTTTATAAAATCCCAAAAAAATTCAAACAGAAAGACGCAATTTCGATTTGGGGGTGTTATGTTAATGTAAGCCAAATGTAATACCTAGTAATAGGTAACGTCAGTGTTATCTATTAGGTAGGTACTACATTTTTGTGTGTATAAAAAAATAAAATAAACGTAGTGACAAAATGTACGAGTACACTTCGCTCGCTCTTGTCCTAAACTCCTAGCATCTATAATTTCTCAAAAACGTCCATATAAGTCTGCAAAATATCTCCTATAGTTTGGTACTGTATACCTATTGTAATCATGATAGGTAAAAAAGGAAGCCTAAAAATAGGTATCCTTTTCAAGGAACTGATATTTTCGAGACTCGCTCTGTTACATACATCTTACGTCCGTAGCTGGGACCCACATTTTTTTCCACCGCGTCAAGCCTAGCTGGCCACTGAGCCCACTGAGGTAGGAAGGTAACAACTTACGTATCCATAATAATATCTTGATATTTAAAAAATCAGTTATTCACTGACAAACAAAATACAAGAGCTCAAATACCACCAATTTATCAAAAAATCAAGGTTAAAATTATCTACGAGCAAATACAGTTTCAAGAACTTTCGGATTTAAATATCGAGCTCAAATGCATCATCACATCACCAAACTATTATTAAGGTTGCAGACGTACATAGTTGAGACTTTTAACCTTGCGTTCAAAATCTCTGTAGAAGATGTAGATTACACCTTCTAAATTAATTTACTCATCAACGAACTAGGTGGGCTGCCAACCTACCTACTTAAGATAAAATATGGTGAAAATATTTGCATCCTGTATGAAATTATCTTCGGTAAGAGAAGGGCCCTAGGCTGCACGGACTACCTACCCTACTTTGCACCTGGCATGCGGCAAGCCCCGCAACTTAGGACCGTGGGGGACCTCGAAGGCTGAGGCCCTGGCTGGCAAACGCCACCTTGAAGGTTTGGTCAGTTCGGACCAGCCGGGTCGGCCCTGTCTTCGTACAACTGTTCTCCGTTAAAATCACAACTAAAGGAATCTCTAAATTCTCTTCACTCTAAAATCTTTACATTTATTATCTAAATCGTTGCAGTCGTCAGTGCCGTAACACAGAGTTCTATCAAATCAAGAAGAAACCTAAACCTGGACATCAGTTTATGCACCGGGGCGCCACTCATTTCCTCTCGCTCATTTGAAATGAAGAAATAAAATAAACATAAATCAAAATATAACAGTATGAAATGCTTGGTGGTAAATTTTGAGTTTTAAATGTAATAATTGGCGATTTTGCACCCCCTTTCGATAGGCGCCCAGGGCTCGTGCCCTACTAGCCCCACCCTAGTTACGCCTCTGACAGAAGATTACAGCCCTTACAGGAATATCTAGTTCCTTCTTCCAAGCACGGTCACTTTTGCGAATCTCTACTCAAGCCAGCTAATAAGACAAGATAACGGTGGGAGCTGAGCTCCTCGACAGTGTCTCTTCGACCGGTCAATAAAAGAAAGCCGGAGCCGCTGGACATGAGGAACAAGATTTATTTTGGGGTATCGGGTCGCTACTGCCGAATAGTTCGCTCGACTGAAGGTGGGTCCACACTCCACACCTGTGGTCCACACGATACACCATGCCTTCCGTAAACTTCTAAAATATTCGTGGGTATCATTTACATAACTAGCGAAATTTGGGTACCTAGATACACCAGTCACCACTGCCTTGTGTTTATCTTAAAACTACCCACTTACTCAGGTACCTATTTGAGTTTTGCAGCACCTAAGTACCTACTTAAATAGGAGGGACTTAATCGAAAAATCTAGGAAGTAATATTCTGATTATAACGGCAATATTTCATTTGATTTACTTTCAAATTGGTGTTTTAGGTACCTACTTACTAGCTTCTGCCAGCTACTCCGCCCGCGTGTATGTCGGAAATTATCCCAAGGGAACTCGCACAAATAGGTACTCGTGGAATACAAAGTGCCAATTTGCTATTCCAGACTATTATATATCTCTGTGCCTTTTATCTATATCCGTTTAGTCATTCTGGCGTGATTGAAGAACAAACATTCATCTATCTATCTATCCTAGCTCTCGCACGTATAGTACAAGTTAGATAGATAAGTAGAAGTAAGTATAGAAGCTTCTTCTTCTTCATGAAGCTTCTTAGTAACGCCGCACCTAGGTTTTTTTTATTAAAATTAGACAAGCCCATTATCGCAATGATCGCATCAGAGTCGCCTTTAACTAACGATAGCTGCACATACCTAGTTAATTTATATGGTTTTCCTAATGAGGTGAATCCTTAAAAAACTAAGTTATTTTCGAAGTTAAGTTCTTACAGCCTCAGAGTATGCGAAAATTTTAACTTCATTTTTAATGAAGTTTTCCGCATAAGAGAACTCTATCCTATTACCCTCTATACCGCGAGAGCAGATTACCAAAATTTTTGGACTCTAGCAATACGGTCATGATTTCATAAAACCGTCAAATCTACTTAATCAGTCAGGCACCGAGCACGCAAGACAATTGAAAGACATGGCCCCAATCGGGCCTTACGGTCCTTGACTGGTGGGCCTATTCGGGTTATTTTTTCGAACATTATAAAACCGGTGCGAGTCCCCAACGTAAGGATTCCGTACTATTGGGGCCCTTGCTTTGAAATTTCAAGATTTAGGGAAAATAAATGCGGCATTATGAACCCTTGGTGTGCGAGTTCGACTCGCACTTAACCGGTTTTTATTATTTTTGCTTTACCTATACTTATTATGTATTCACCGGAAAATTGCAAACGTAAAATATTTGTATTGTAAACTATTGTAAAATATCGCGTGAAACAGTAAAATATATTTTCTTAAAAGTTAATTAAATTAAAATTTAAATTTGGCTGTTATAGGCATAATAGCCAAATTGTAATTTGACTGTGTTTTTTGCGTAAAATGGCCAACTTTGGCTTTCTTAGAAACTGAAATATCTAAACTGAATTAAACTTTGGCTTGTTGGGTAGTTGAGAATTGTTATTAGTACTAATTTATAGCGGCCTCACTTTTTGCATTTTTCTCTTACTTATTTGTAAAAAGCCAAGGTAAGTTGTTTTATGAAAAGAGCGACTCTCTCTATCTTTATTGTATTATAAACTCGATTGAACTACTTTACAAACTAAATTAAATGAAAAATATATCATAATATTCCTTGTATAGTGGTTTTGTTCATAGCGGCCTCAGAAATTTGAAATAAGAATGGAATATCTGTAAAAAAATACCTTTCAAATCCATAAAAACTACTAATAACGTTCAGAATGAATTTCTCCTTAATAGATTAATATTATTAGGTAAAATTTATACCGAAATAAAGCATAGTTCATAAGAAATGAAAATTAAATATATATTCATTAAATAAATTAATAAAAATTTATACGTAATTGCAACTGCCTAATTTCTACATAATGCGATGAGTCATCAGTTGTGTGAGTGAAAACGCAATTTTGTTATAGGGCTCTTTATAAGCCACGGACATATTGGAAACTATTAATTTTGGGTGGGATTTATTGTGTACTAGCTGACCCGTGCCCACTTCGTTGGGCGGTATTTTTCGGGCTAATATACAGCCTGTGACACTCACAAATAAGAATAACGTGCCTTTCTTTTGGTAAAAGAATTGCCAAAATCGGTTCAGTAGATCCAGAGATTTCCCTACAACCTCACAAACCTCTTTATAATATTAGTATAGATAAATTGTTTCCTCTTTAGGTATATTATTAGTATATAAAAATGATCACTATACATTGTGTCAACATATAAAATGATCAATATAGTGATAATTTTTTTGAGGAAAAATTTGCAAATTTTCATGTCGCCATCTCGGATTTTGAATTCGAGCTCCTTTTCAGTCTCCTGATGATCGATCTTCTCTGCCTACCCCGCGAAGGATATTGTTAAGTTAATATCATAGATATAATATTTCTATGATTAATATAATTATATAGTTTTTTGATAACTCAACTCAACTAAAAATATTAGGAAGAGCTTGGTTATTGGAATTTTTTCAGATACTGATTTGATGTCTCAAGTCCCTTCCGCCAGTGTGGTGCGTAGGTAACGGAAACCCTTGAAAACAAAGTTCTACGACCGACAAGCTACGTAATTATTAGGTACAGAGCATTTAAAAAATTAAATTAATCACAAAAACCGATCATGTCAGTAAAGCACCACGGGATATAGACTAATGTGAGTAACCGCAAGTCAAGGCATATCAAGGCAGGGACAATGGGTTGCTCTTGCGTCACTGATGGCCGCAGAGCAGCTTCCGTTCGCCTTCTTCACGACGCGCGGCCGCGAGCGGACCCGGGTGGGAGATGCTACCTCACATATATAATGCGATAACAACGACCCCTCAGCAAGCAGTTTGCTCTCAGCTTCGCCATGAAGGTAATTTGATCATTCATAATTATAACATTTTGGAGCTTTGATTTCAATTTGTTTATTAAGTATTTGTGCATTTATAAAAAAAAACCTTAGCCCTTGCCTGTTTCCTATAGGACTAGCAACTTAAAAAAATTAGACAATACATCAATAGGTAATTTAATTTAGCCAAAATCAGACTGCTACCCTGTGTGGTTCCTTACGAAACTCCCCTACCAAATAAAACGATAAAGCATCGCGAAGAATATTTTGAATTGTATTCAATCGTGATTGTATTCAATTAAAATCGTTGTCTTATTTAAGTGCCTTCAATTATAGACTGCTCCAAACGTTTCAATAGGAGTAATTGCAAAACGTAGGGAGGGGACCTACCTAATTATTTCAATCACAAAAGATGTACAAAGACATACCAACAAAGACTATAACACATTAGTAAATAAAGATGACCGACTTTACTATGCTATAATAATATACATAAAGCGCAATCTTTCCTCCTTTCATTCCACTGTGACCTCTTATAGCACTTTCAATTTTTTCTCATCATTATTTTGAGAACAGTTGCGCCTTTCTGTTATTGCTATCTCACCCGTGTTTAGTTAAGAGATTATACGTTTACTTATTAGCCAAAGCTTAAAAACTTACGCAGTAGGTGTTTGTGCTTGTCCCTAAATAAGGCCGAATGAACGATCAGAAAGAAGGATCCTACGTAGTTAGTTTCGTGGCTGCAGAAACAACTTTCTTAAAGGTTTACGCTTGACTATGAATCTAATATTAACATTACCTTTCCAGGTGTTCGTCTGTCTGTTAGCGTTAGCCGTGGTCGCGGCCAAGGCCGGCTACATCAGTAGCGGTGGCTGGTCGGGTGGCGGAGGCGGCGGCGGCGGTGGTTGGTCCAGCGGCGGCGGTGGTGGCGGTTGGTCAAGCGGCGGCGGTGGCGGCTACGGCGGCGGCGGCGGCGGCGGCTGGAAGTCAGGCGGCGGAGGAGGCGGTGGTGGCTGGTCCGGCGGCGGCGGTGGTAGCGGCGGACGTAAGTCACTCTTACTATTCCTAGCTCCCCTGTAACTCTGTAGGCTTCCGATTAAGAACCGACTACATAGTGTAAAATAATTATGTGATCCGTTAATTCCGTGTTAGTCTAAGTAAGTCACTGCACGCAAATATGTTGTAACCAAGTTCTACATCTTGGTTACAACATATTTACTATTTTTATATGCCCAGCCCTTGGTTTCTCATCTGGGCACCCAACTAATCATCTACTGACTATAGCAGACTACCAGTTATCAACCCAAAACTTATCACACAGGATAATTTAAGCTCTGGCCTACTTGGATATGTTTGAGTTGAACTAGCTGTCTAATGATCCTACACACGAAAGATTTCTTGTGATTTCGAATAATTACTAGTAATTTAATTTTTTTTTTTATGTACACAGAGGTGAAAATCATCAAGATCATTACTACCGGAGGAGGTGGTGGTGGAGGCTATGGTAAGCCATTAAATTGTTTCATTCTTTGTCTTTCAACAACTCGATATTTTGTAGAGACAACCGCACATCCTAGATGTCCAGCCAAATCGTACTTAAGTTTATTTCCAGTGGATCTACCTAAAAGTGCATATTATGGTATAGCTACCTAAGTACCTAAACTTAAATTGCTCAACGCTACCAGTCTATACTATTTAAAAGTTTGACTAGTCTACGACGCAGATATTTATGCAGTGCAGTACTTCGCGAATAAACCCACGTTTTACTGACCTCGTAACAAAGAAGTCACGACATGTCAATGAACCTAAAACAATAGGTACTAGCACATTGAACCTCCTCACTACTTACTTACTTTTACTACTTGGTGTAAGTATTCAAGTATTGTGAGTACCTAGGTATAGCATTACCGATTTCCTATATTATAATCTAATTCACAAATAGTTGTAGGCTGAGTGCCTAGGTACGCTAACCTGTTACCTAGGTACCTACAAAATCTAACGCTTAGAGGTCGAGTGAGACGTCGTCAATAGTTAGGGTCATCCATTCGCTCTGCCGCAGCCATTACGAATTTCGCAACGACTGCATTCAGTCTTATTGGACAATGCTGGTCTGTTGTTTAAGTAAAACTTCACTCTTGAGAATACAATAATAATACCAACTCATTTTACGCAATCTTAAAATTATTTTAATATGAAGTTACAGTACTTGACCGCAAGTCAAGGTTTTTGATTTATTTGTAGAAGGCATCATGAACATGACCTAGCGATATTGCAACACCTATATTTGCCATCTCTAAATGTCTTGTGGTGGAGCATCTGCATCGAAGTACATAATTTATCTACTCATGCTTCACTTATGATTGAACATTGAACATCATTATTTTGTTGTAATTTTTATATACCTACGTGTTTTTGTAGGTTCGTGCTAGTTAAACATGATAGAATTTGCATCGATTGAATATATACCTACTGACTGATCGTTCTTGTTTGACCAGGCGGCGGCAGCAGCGGCTGGTCTAGCGGCGGCGGCGGCGGCGGCTGGAAGTCTGGCGGCGGCGGCGGTGGCTGGTCTAGCGGCGGCAGCGGTGGTGGCTGGAAACTTGGCGGCGGCGGTGGCAGCAGCGGCTGGTCCAGCGGCGGAGGCGGCGGCGGCTGGAAACTCGGCGGTGGCAGCAGCGGCTGGTCGAGCGGCGGCGGAGGCGGCGGTAGCGGCTGGAAGTCCGGCGGCGGAGGCGGCGGTAGCGGCTGGAAGTCCGGCGGCGGCGGCGGTGGCTGGTCCAGCGGCGGTGGCGGCGGTGGCGGCTGGTGGTGATCCCGTCCCAACTAAACTTATAGCGAAATTTCCGACAATACAGTGATACCTCCGATCTTGTTGTTTTATGACTTCGATAACCTATCTAGTTTACCTGCATTTATATTGAACACAAACCTTCAGGATTAATTAACTTCACATTGAGTCAGCAAAATAGGTCTCCAAGTTCAAATCATCGAATATAAGGTGGGTGGACCATGGGAGGCCACCCTAAGGAATAACCACTAAACACTTTTATTCGTATATTTACTGGATAAATGATAGCTATAAACTGGGAGTCTTTAAGTCAAAGTGAATAGGTTACTTCTAGGCAGGCGTGCTGCATCTTCGACCACAATCATCGCTTACCAACAGGTGAGATAATGGTCAAACGTGTGCTCTTCCTAATGGCCTTGCAAGAAACAGGGCTCCAAACAAGGCCAATATTATAAATTAGTCGTTCAACTTAAAAATAGAGTTGTAACAATTAATATATCCGCGTTCACTAAAACTACATAATAATCTCTTTTATTTATGCGAAACATTAAATGCTTACACATTTTTATCATCTTTAAAAAACTCAACGAACTTTACTTGAACACCATTGTATAACTATTAAGAACATATTAGTGGAAATTATTCAAAAATAGTAGATAGAAATGAGTATTATATTGATAACAAATAACTTGCCAATGCGTTTTATAACAAAACTAGTCGACCTACGCAACTTCGTCTGCATCACAATTTTCATTACTGCTCCGCTCCTATTGGTCTTGGCGTGATGATATATAGCCTAGTCCTATAACTGAAATAATATTTTCAAATCGGACCAGCAGTTCCTGAGATTAGCGCGTTCAAGCAAACAAACTAACTCTTCAGCTTTATATATTAGTATATATAGATTAAAAACTTTTTTTTTCAGTTAAAACGGCATTCTTATGGGTTCGTTCTTTATAAGGCCAAAATGTAATCAATCTAAGTTAAACAGGTAATTAACCCTTATACATAGAAAAATCTTAGCGAAAGTCTTAGCGTGATGATATAAAGCCTTCCTCAATAAATGGGCTATCTAACACTGAAAGAATTTTTCAAATCGGACCAGCAGTTCCTGAGATTAGCGCGTTCAAGCAAAAAAACAAATAAACAAACAAACTCTTCAGTTTTATATATTAGTAAGTAAGTATAAGATATTAGTATAAGATATTAGTATAAGATATGAAACATAGTTTTAACTTTAACGGTACGTATTTATAACTAAAAACTAAGAGTTCATATGTTCATGATTTTTAGATGTAACAAGACCCATGTAGCCTGGCAAGGTCAACCGTCATGTTTTTGATTGGCCTTACAAGGAACCACCGGCTTTCCTAGGAACACTACCAATATTTTAACTTAAATCGAGGCAAAATTATTATTTTTCTTAAGTACCATAAAAAAAAACCTTATATAACAATTCAGAGTAAAAAAAAATGAGAATATAATAGGTTATTTAACTAAAGCCTTAAGTTTTGCTGTGCGCGCGAATAACAATTGTAACGTCGCCGACCGAAGACTCGAAGCATGGGATCGCACAGCCAAAATAGCGGCGCGAGTGACTCGCCGCCGCGTTTATTGGCCTTGAGTTTAATGGATCTTTGTGTGTAATAGAAAGAATATGTCCTTACATGTCAATAACTACGACTTTTTAATAGTTAGCCTTCAAAGGAGCGTGGCCGTTATGATTAATACTAACATATAATTAACTATGTTTTCTGATGCAGTCATAAACTCAAGAACTAGAAAAGTACCTAGTCATACACTCAAGGGTAGAATGCAAGAGCGAACTCGAAAAAGGAAGGGGGGAGGGAGTTGAGAAAAAAGTCACGATATATCACAGGGAGGGATAGGGGGTGTAGTGAGAAATCACGTGTATTTATTTTTTTGCTGAACGCGAATTTTCCAGAATTTAATTACTTAGATAATCCCTGCATTTAAAGATAATTTATTCTGATTTTTTAAACCACTCTCTTTAAAAAAATACAAGTGATTATGGGTAGGGGAGGTGGTGCTTTAGTATAAACCCCACCATGTATCACCAGGGGGAGGGGGGGTTAAAAATTTGCTAAAAAACATCACGTGATTAATGGACGACCTAAGGGCCTAAGGAAGACCTACCTATGTTTTTTCAGTCATGTTTTTGCACCTCACCATGAGGAGCTCGTGGCTAAATAACAACAGCCGCACGGGTCGATCTTTAAGGTTAAGCAACGCTTGCCAAGGTTGGTCTGTGGATGGGTGACCGTCTTAATATACCGAGTTTCCTCCGTGCCTCGGAAAGCACGTTAAGCCGTTGGTCCCGGCTGTCATTTGTAGATCTTTGGCAGTCGTTACGGAATGTCAGAAGCCAGTAAATCTGACTGCAGTCTTGCCAAGAAGTACCGTGTTACCCAGTTAATGGGTTGTGGAGGTCTGGTAGGCAGCCGCTCCACGTAAAACACTGGTATTCAGCTGAATCCGGTTTGACTGGAAGCCGACCCCAATATAGTTGGGAAAAGGCTAGGCAGATGATGATGTTTTTGCACCTCACCTCCGAAATATTTTATTTTCTTTTGATCAGTAAAATAAAATATTAATCACTGAAATACGGTAGTGATTTTGTCGACATAAACAAGAAGGAAGCTCAAGAAGTTATAGAGTGCAGAATGCAAGAGCAAACGAAACGCGAATCTGGAAGATTTTTGCACCCCACCTCCGACAGTTGATTGCATCAAACGCTGAGGGGTGACACCCGACCGTGACGAAAAGCAGTCAACGAACAGTTTGGTGTCACCCGGAATGCGTCGCACTAACTCGTTTATGTAGGTAGGTACCGCTACGTTCACACCTACTGTGATAAAATCAACAAGTAGATGGAAACAAATTAAAAACGCATAATATGTTTTTAATTTCGTGAAGATAACTCAAACACTACCACTACCTACTTACTCAAGCAATGCTCCGCGTTTTAGAATCACATATTTTCTAATAGTTAATCAATAATAATTTTTAACTCGCTGAACAGCCCATTTCTTGACAGAACCGTCAAGTATTACTAGTCAACAAGTTCAAAAACGTGTTAGTGTGGGGCGTTCCCTACGAGGGGATCACTTACACTTAGCTTATTTTTAGCCAACAAGACAACAAGGTGAAGGCAAAAACCAGGCCAAGTGCGAATCAGACTCGCGTGCAAAGGGTTCCGAACCAATTTAATTTTTTAACCGACGAAAAAACGGAGGAGCTTCGACGCGTATTTTTTTTTAATGTATGAACACGCATAACTTTTTAGGGATTCCGAACAAAAAACTGAACCCTTATAGGATCACTCGGGCCTGTCTGTCCGTGTGTCACAGCCAGTTTTCTCCGGATCTACTAGACCGATTCTGTTGGTACACATATATGTGTATATAATACGCTACCGCGTTTGGCTTAAAGCAACCCATATTATGGGTTTCTGTGAGCCAAACACGGTAGCGTTACGTAAATGATTAAATTTTTAGTTTGGGGGTCACTTTTGGGAGTCAAACTAGAATATTAAAAAAAAAGTTTTAGAACAATATCGTGTGATATGTCAAATGAAAGGGCTTACTGTGAGGGTTTCAATTATATTCTTTTCAACTCGCACTTGGCCAGTTTTTTACAGAGTAATACAAAATAATTCTTTTTTTATTGGAAAGGGTATACCCCGAAGTTGTTCCCATTTAAATTTGGAAAAAAATTCAATCCTAAGGGTAGAAAAACAGGGGATGATTGATTGTTCACTCACTGATTGTAATGTGACGCATAACTTTTTACACAGTAGTCTGATTTGGTTAATTCTTTTTAACGTTGCCCCACACTAGGTATTTCTCCTGTATCGTGGGTGCGTTCACAAACATACAAACTCACATACACAAACGGCCAGACCCGACACAACTATCTGTAGGTCCTACAAATATTTGTTCCGTGAGGGTATCGAACCTGCGACACGCAGCGCAGCAGTCAATCGCTCAACCACTGCGTCAACCGTGTCGTATTGGATAGAGTATACCTCGAAAATGCTCCCATATTTTGGAAAAAAAATCTTACCCTAAGGGTGAGGAAAATAGGGATGATTTGTTGTCCACTCATAGATTTTAGAAATTGTGTAGCATTTTTTGTAGGCCTACCCATGTTGGTGTATGAAGTCTGTTTTTTTTAAGTATTTATATTATACAACAAGTAATAGTTAGTAGGATTATATGTATAAGGAAGATGGCTATTTTAAAAGTAATTAAGCATGTGCAATTAGTAGATTATAGCCACAATTTTTTTTATAAAATAAAAACTATTTAACAAAAAAATTAAACCTACGACAAAACTGATAAGCCTAAAACAATAAGGTCGGTATGTAAATCCCCTCTTTGAGGAGTGGCTAGAGCGGCGTCACGGCGTCCTTACCTTCCGCTTGACGCAAGTACCTACTCACCGGACACGGTTGTTTCGGGAGGTACCTGTTTCGAATACGGCGGGAGGATACACCCGGGTGTCAACACTGCGAGGATCGCCCGGAGGACACGGTGGAGCATACGGTGGAGGTTTGCCCTGCTTGGGCGGAGCACCGCCGTGTCCTCGTCGAGGCGATCGGCGGCGGGGATCTCTCGCGTCCGGCCCTGGTTCAAGCCATAGTTCGGAGCGACGAGACATAGGAAGCGGTCACCTCCTTCTGCGAAGCAGTAATGCTAACAAAGGAGAAAGCCGAACGCGTGAGAGAGAGGGAAACCTCACGCCCCAGCCGCCGAAACAGAAGAAGACGCCCCGGGCGTCGGGAGTCGCAGGACGATTCTCGGCCACCGTAGGCGTGGAACTGCGGACGGCGAGCATTGGGTGGCTCGCCGTCTGATCAGAACCAGGCCCGGGTCGGCGGCGCGCTGTGATCCCAACGCGCTTCAAGGACATGTCAGCACGGAAGACGAGGCCCACTAGGGCCAGTGCCTGCTGGGGCTGCGGACTTCGTTCGAAAGAGGCACCGTACCCTGGAACGCAAAGGGCACTAGGAGGAACACGGATGGGTTTTAGTCAGTAAGAGTCTGACACTCCCTCCTGCTGTACCCAGAGCGGGAGGAGTCATTTGATGATTTCCCATCCTAAAAAAAAAAAAGGGCTCCGTACCTCAAAAGCTGTACCCTTATAGGATCACTTTGTTGTCCGTCCGTCTGTCCGTCAAGATCGTTTATCTCGGGAACGCGTGGAGGCATCGAGTTGAAATTAAAACCATATACTCAAGTCTATGGCCCCTTGCAGCTGTGAAGAAATCAAACTTCTAAGTTAACGTTAAAAAAAGACACGGTCGTTTATGCCGCAAAAGTTTTTTTACTATTTTATTTTAACACTACAGACTTCCTTTATGTTATCCTGTAATCTTTAGGAATAGAACTATTGTCTTCATTTTTTCAAAATTTTTGGCTCACAAAGTCCATTTCTGTACCAAAGGACATCTGACAAAAAGGACCAAAAAGTAAAGTAAAAGAAAATTGAAAAATTGTAAATATTTATTTCAGACCAAGTCCACAGAAATTAATACAGGTCTATTATGTTAGTAGTTAAATACTTATAGCTATGTTAGTAAAACTTAAAATTATTATTATTTTGGACATGAATGCGTGACCACTGTCTCAGGATTTGGCTGTCCACTCTGTCCGACACCACGCTCAGTAGCGTGTTGGTGCTACCTTTTACCTGGGCCACAGTGAGGCCGATCTTTTGCGAAGCATCGCATGGAAGCCGTCCGTGTGGTGGTCGGCAAACATGCCGGAGGCGCTGCATCGCCATGGAAGCCCAACAAACCCCTAAACGCGTTGTTATAGGTACTGGACGCCTAGCGCATTGTAGGCTTTCTTAGTGTAATTGCTCCACAGGTTAACGATAACGATTGGCAAAAGCTTTTTAATAGTGTGACTTTAACATCACGTGAGCATCGTGCAAAACTGCGAGAAAGCATATTACCCCTTACCGACGATGCCCTGCGCTCCCTGTCCATGCCCATAATCACTTAGTGGCTCATTGACCCAGTGACCAAAGTACTTACGATAAAAAAATTACGCTCAAATTATAATAGTACATGTATACCTAAACATTTTTTTAATATGACGTCATTCCTCTAGGTCTGTTATCTGAGTCACTAACTACATAAGTTTAAAATATTCTATTTCAGACAAATCTAAATAAGAATTTGTAAGTGAAAAACATGTGTCAAACGATACTTGTTCTTGTTGTTGTTGTGTAAGAGGCAGGGATGGAGTTCTCCATTGGTTTGATAGAGAAGACTTTTTATTGTGGATCGCGGCTTAAAGATGAGATTTCTAAGATGAATTCGTATGGCTACACTTCCTACCAAAATGACCGAAAAAAGTATCTAGGAAAAAACACAATTGACTACCAAACAAGCGAACAAGACTCTAGACGGCACAGAAAGACCTCAAAAAAACTGCATAGACTTGCCTTTGTGGCAATCACTAGCAGTATGAGAACTACGCCCACTGTGGCCCTGCAGGCCATGCAGGGCCTACCACTACTACACCGTATAGTGCGAGTTCAGCATATCTGGTACCTTAGGAACAGACTCTAGAATCAAGCACACGCGCATCATGGAAGATGCTGTTAATCGGCAATCCATGATGAAATCAACCAACGACAAAGCTCAAAAGACGCCTCATTTCCAGAAGCACTACAACATAGTCCGAGCGCAGAAATTAGACGACCACTCAGGTCCCAAAGTGCTGAGAATTTATTTACACTGACGGATTAAAGACAAGCGCCGGAACAGGAGTTGGAGTTTACTCCAATAACCTCGGCATCAGAATATCCAGACCGCTAGGTGAACCCAACAGCGTCCAACAGGCGGAATGCGTAGGTATCATGCTAACGGTCCGTGCCATAGAAGCCAGGAGAGTCACGGATACCCACATTCGTATACTCTCCCGACAGTGCCTCAGTTCTCTCTAAGGAAGAATTACACTACCTCGAAACTCATACACGAATGCCACAATGCACCAGAACGCGTCACGGTGACCAACCGCAACACTGACGCTGCAGTGGATAAAAAGACACAACGGATTACTGGGACGCGGCTAATGAGCTGGCCAGGAGGGGATCTGATGCTGTGGCAGTTAAACCCGAACCTAAAGTACCAGTCCCTTTCTTACAGCTACGCTCATGGCTGCAAAAACACACCTAAAAACAAACGGAATGCCGGTGGGCCTTGGCACCAGGCTGCAGGCACTCCAAGGAGGCTTGGCATAAGCCTAGACAGGAAATTGACCAGGCGCCTTCTTCGACTGGATAGGGGCAGCCTGCGAATGAAAGAAAGAAAGAAAACTAATTTATTTGGCACACACGAAATCACACAATGTTTGTAACAACAAAAAG
Organism: Lacanobia oleracea; assembly: GCA_950371165.1. NCBI lineage: Eukaryota > Metazoa > Arthropoda > Insecta > Lepidoptera > Noctuidae > Lacanobia > Lacanobia oleracea. The sequence goes on from OX493394.1 coordinate 15,152,559, forward strand.
AAATGCAAAATTTATTATAAAAACAAAAACATCGTGTGCCCCGCGGCTGCGCCAAATAGGTCCAGTTCAGCAAAATGCCAGACAACTAGGCGCTGCCTGACGCTGGTTTTCAACTGCACCTTATGTTGAAGTGTACGGATGTAAACCAGTTTTGTAGGGCATTAAATAGAGTACAGATTAATATAGATATAATATGCTAAAGTGTAGTTAACGATACATAAATATAATTTAGTGTCCAGTGATAAAAAATATACAAAAAAAAAAAAAACAAAGGATAGAAAACAATTGAAACAAGAATCAAATAATTCTGGAAATTAACAGAAAGAAAGAAAGAAGGTGGGCGTCACTTTTCAATTATAATAATTATCCAATAAAGACACAAACCGAATCCTTTCAGCTGAGAATTGGCCTGACATCATATTAATGACAGGTTCAAGTGTATTATGTCTAGTTTCCGTTGCGCGTCTATTAAATACTGCCGTAAGCGTCTTCTAAAGGCACCGATTGTGTTTAGTGCTCTAATAGGCGGCGGTAGATTATTCCATATTTTGGATGCTGCGTAACGGAAACTGCCCCTTAATGCTGCTGTACTGTGGGGATGCGATGAAAGTTGCTGCGAACATTGCCTTCTTTCACATTCTCGTCTGCTGGAATGGTGGCGGGGATTGAACAAATACTTGCACACGATTGGTATTACGGACAGTCTTCTGAGGAGAGCATGCATGGAGGAGGAGGAAACGGTATCGCACGTACTCCTTGAGTGGGCAGGCGTCACCGAAATACGGAGGCCAACCATAGGGACACAGAATTCGCTCACAGATATCCTAAACACGCTTAATTTTTTTTTTTTTTTCACTAAGATCGAACTTTTTAACCTTATGTAGTGACTCGGATATCAGACCTCTAGAGATGACGTAGTAATAATAAATGATAAGGTAGTTACTATCATAATATGTACCTAAATATATACTTTTCTTTAGCCAGCTGTTTTGGATTTTGGTCCAAAAATGTATGAAGCTTGTCAGGTCTCTTTTCAACAACCGGTCCAGTAGATCCGGAGAAAACTGGCTGTGACAGACGGACGGACAGACAGACAGACACCCGAACGATCCTATAAGGGTTCCGTTTTGTGCCGATGTTCAGAACCCTAAAAATCACCAAAATGATATATAAGAAATGGTGGTTGAACTATGCTGGGTTTTCAAGGTTTTGGGCTGGAGATGGCTAGGTCACCTAATGTCAATGGCGAGTACATCACTCAGCTTCGATTTGCCGACAACATAGTCGTCATGGCTGAAACTACGGAGGACCTCAGTACCAATGCTCGATGACCTCATTTCATTTCAAAGCTTCCGAAAGAAATAAATGTTGACAAAACCACGATCGTGGTAATACTCATGTGTGCTACATGGGTATTACCACGACCCACTCCTATCAAGATCGGAGACTCTACACTCGAAGTTGTAGACAACGTCACCAGTTACGTTCAATACGTCTACCTGACAAACGGTCCGGTTAGGTAGGGCTAACTTCGAGAAAGAGGTCAACCGTCGAATCCGACTCGGCTGGGCAGCGCCCGGGAAGTTGCGTGGTATCTTATATGGTGAACATAATATGGAGTATTCTATTCTTTTCTATTCTTCTCGTCCCACATATCATAGTTTTTCAATACGAAATTCTATGACCAGTGCTTGTTGCCAGTGATGACTTATGGAACTGAAACATAGTCGCTCACAATGGGCATCATCAGATGGCTTAAAATCACTCAAAGGGCAATGGAGAGGCCAGAGGGCAATGCTTGAAGTTTCCTAGCGTGATCAAATCAGGAATGATGATACCCGCAAGGGAACCAAGGTTACCGACATAGCCCGAAGGATCGCCGATAAAGACGCAACTTTGGAAGGCCTTCCCAAGGTGGACAGTTAACCTGGTGACGTTCGCCGTTAGCCGATGGATGCGAGACGCACAGGATCGGTTGTTGTGGCGAAAATTGGGAGAGGCCTATGTCCAGCAGTGGACGTCTTTCGGCTGAAATGAAGATAATGATCATTTTGATCGTTAGGTGCAATGACGCAATCAAATGTCCTGACGTCGATGGTCTTATTGGTCAATAAAACATTCTTCTTTTTAATTTTAAATATAGTTTTAACTTATAATCATGGCCACTTAACAAATAAGGCACAGAATCCCTAATTTAAAAAATGCTGTAATCCATTTAACTTTACTTGTTAAACTCACTGATTAATGTTCAAGGACAAAACGAAATATTTCAATTAGTATTAAAACACTTATGTCACTTTTTAGTATGCTTTTTCTTTTTAGAAGCAGTTTTTTTCATTCTGTTGGGATTGTAATTTTCTTTTTCTGATGAATCAGTGCTAGTGGGAGTGAGGCCCCGCGGTCCACGCCTGGGCCTGGTATCACGTTCCTGAGTGTTCACAATTTCACTGAAAACACCATATTCCCTGCAATTAAAGTCAAAATATAAATAACTAAACACTTTTTAATTTTTATATAAAGAAATAATTTTGATTTTATTTGTGCTTATTCCCAACATTGAAATAGAAAAAAACATCTTTGATATTAACACAAAACTAGAAAAGAAGCTGTTATGCCAAGTTAAAAATAAATAATGCATTAAAATTATTAAACATCCTGTTAACAGTTTCCGTATCAAACAATTTCGCCATTCCATTCCGCGCCGTCTTTGGCACACAAGGCTCGGTCTGTGCTTGCTCCTGGATGTTTCAATCTACGTTATGTGCCTTCCATGATAATGAATAATATTTTCATTTATTTAACTATACAAATGTTCATAAATTTCTTTTTCTTCAATGAATGCATAGTAGTCATTGGATAGATGAAGTGGGCTACCGTTGTAAGACAATTAACATAGCACTGTGTATAGAATAATGATTCAACTTACGATTCATCACAAGATCTGTGGACATCCACTTTGACCGGCACTGGGCCACTTAGTTCCATCTCCATATCACTATCTGATTCTGCAATAACTAAAGAGTCTTGAAGGTTGTTTTGTTTACACTCAGTTCCAATGTTTGGTCCTTCTTCTGCAAATAAGTCTTCACTTTGTGTATCTGATTTTTTTGATACAACATCTTCTCTACCATCGTTTTCATTCTTTGCAAATGCAATATCATCAATGGGAATAGTTTCAGTGATATCAGTTTGAACTGAAGCTGAATTTGTTGTATTCAACTTAGAACTATTTTGGACATCATTTAAAATTTTAATTGTAGTTGTATAATTAGCATTATCAATGGTTATTTCCACTTTTTCAGGTTGACCTACAGCTTTAGCAGATGCAGTATTGCAATATGTACATGTTTCTATGATATAACTTTTTTTATAAAAAGGCACTTTTATATTTGGATTTATTTTGCTTTGTAAACCATCAGACTGCATGGGAGTTTCTTTATTTGTATAATTTAAAGATTTATGGTCTCTAAAATCTAAGTTAACTAGTGAGGTAGATTCAATTTCATTTTCATTGGCTTTGAGCACAGCTAGCCATGCATTTTTATCTTTATCAATAATGGTTTCTTGTGAGTCATCTATTACAATAGGATCATCATCCATAAAGATGCCACTTTCATCATTATCACATTTTGTCTTTGTTTTATTCTTTACAAGGTCTGCATTAGACATATGTAATTCTTTTTTAAATCTCTTTTGGTTACCATTATGTTGGTGATTTATTGATTTCATATTTTTTCTCCATAGTGGTATGTTTTTCTCAGTAGTTTTAAAGTGTGATCTCTTTCTATTTGTCTTGAGAACTGCTACATTTTCATCATAAATAGTTGGCAGGTTATACTTATCTTTTGGAAGTGTTATATTTTGTTGTGATTGAGGGTTAACATTTAAATCTCTAAATGGTTTTCTTGTAAAATCTTTTTCGTTCTTCTTGAGCCACTGTTGAACATATGTGGCAGAGCTGTCCATTGTAGTATTTTCACAAGAGAGTGATGTTCCTTCTCCAGGGAAAAATGTTGTATTCCTGTTTTCTTTATTTTTGTACGAATGAGTAGTTGATTTTCTTTTATTTGCATACTTCACAGGAGCTTGAATACATTCTGGGAATAGCTCTTTTTCAATCCTTAGTTGCTCAGATAATCTTCTATGTTTGAAAACTGAAAAAGTAATGACATATTACCTTTGCAAATGAACATCCAATACATGTATAAAATGAACATACAATACATGTAACAAAAACATACAATAAACATAATAAATAAGTAAGCATATTATAATATTAACTAAATTAGCTATAGCATACCATCTGTATTAAACAAATTTTGACACACTGTTAATAGTTCTGATGTATTTTTTACCCTCTCTGTCAAGGCATTATCAAGCCTGGGCTGTGAACCAGTGACCTGAGGCTGTGTGAGGCAAAGCTGGCAGTCTACAGCATCAATAACACAGTCGTCACATGCAGTATGTCCACATGCATATCTCAGTCGCTGACCGTCTGTTTTATCACTGAAGAAGAAAACAAAATATTCAATAAGTTTGATGCATACAAAAAATACTGTAGTAGACAGAAGTAATTACAACTTCAGACTGAATAATGAAATCATTTATTGAATCATAAAAAAATAAACATGACAACTGAAGAATGAAAATAGGGAAAGGATAAGATTCATAACTAGGTAATTCTTTAGCTGGATTCATGGTTCGAAGTTGCATGTTACTGAAATAACAGCATATTTTTAAAGAATATGAAAATAGTAACACTGTATTCTTATACAGTGTTACTATTTTCATATTCTTTACACACTTACTAAACTTGTTTTATGAACACTGTATCTTCTTAGATACAGTGTTCATAAAACAAGTTTACACAACACAATTCTCACAGAATAAAGCTTATTTCGCCACTAACCAAATAGCACATCGAATGTTTTCAACTATTTTTCTAACAAATCCAATAGTTTCATCGATGTTCAAATTATTCATGACAACTGTTGCATTCCCCACAACAACGAAATAACTTTATCGTGAAATACAAAAGTTCTTTAGATTACAAACAATGAAACAATTTTATAAAACTTCACTAAGTTTAGAGCTTACTTACGCACTGACTTTAAATGTACTTACGAGTTACGTGATATAAAAATGTCAAACACTTACACAACACGTCAAACGTCTTTGACTAACGTCATCCATCAACGGTATAAGTTAATTCCATGCGTCAACAGCCTATCAAGCTAAAAAAGGATAAACTTCAGAATGAGAAATGCAAAGAATTTAGATAGATATATATATTTTCTTCATAAGCTGGTTATTAACTTGGTGACTATAAAAAATGCTAGAGTTTTAGAGCTTATTTGCCCCCGAACCATAACCAAAAATTTTTAGTTTGTTTTTTCGAGAAATGTTCAAAACTCTACGGTCGGCTAATCGCAAAGAAACCTTTGTTTGTTTGTTTGAACGCGCTAATCTCAGGAACTCTGGTCCGATTTGAAAAATTCTTTAAAAATTTGTGTTAGATAGCCCATTTATCGAGGAAGGCTATAGGCTATATTTCATCACGTTAAAACCAATAAGAGCGGAGCAGATGAAGTTGCGCGAGTCGACTAGTAATATATACGCCTGAAAGAACAGTGTTTCATTGTGCAAAACGTACCATTGTGGAAAAGGCTAGGAGTATGCTTCAGGAGGCAGGATTAGGAAAACAATTCTGAGCAGAGGCAATTAATTATGTTATCTCTTTGAAGAACAGATCACGGTATGATTAGAGTATGATCAGTGCAGTGCCAAACCCATAAGCAATTAAAACAATTAAATACTACTACAAATAAACAGATAAACTACAACCTCTGTATGCTTTTATTCTATATAAGCTTTTAATAGCAGCTGGCGGCTAAAATTGCCCACACAGGCAAGTCCGGTTTAGTAGTTGCAACCCTTCTAGAGGTTGAAACTGCGAGTGGCCATCGACAAAAAAAACTGCCGTAGCTAAAAGCCAACTATCCGAACCTATGACGCGATCTCGCACGTGCATGAAAATTGCTCTGTCTGAATAGCCAATATATCAAATATCAATAAAAAAACATACGACATATACACAAATACACGCAAACTTAAAATAATTACAAGCCGGCAAAACGATCTGTTAAATAATAATTATTATTGTTGTTTGAGAAATATGTGAATAATTGCAATCATAATAATGTCGTTGTTGGAATACAAACATTATTTTCCGTTAGATAGCATACAGAAAGTATGTGATCTGTTTGAAGAACAACTACGCAGTGAGAAGGAGGCAGATTTAGCTTTGTTTTCTATTATTGTTGGAGCGGTTGAAAACAATTTAACTAATGTAAAAAACAGCGACAAGGAAATGAATTTGGCGTCAAATAAAGTTGGGAAAATGAAGTTTCCATCTGTTGAATACGAAGAAGTGAAGTCGCTTCATGAACGTTTTGTGACTCTGATGCGTGGAGGCGTCGATGTGAAACTGTTGAATGGAATTTACACTACGAGAGATTTGGTGAAACGAGTTGCCGATGTGGTTTGGAATTCGTTGACTCGCAGTTACTATAAGGATCGAGCGCATTTGCAGTCTATTTATAGTTTTTTAACAGGAAATAAACTTGACTGCTTTGGTGTAGCTTTTGCAGTAACTGCAGGCTGTCAAGTGCTGGGTAAACAGGACGTTCACCTGGCTTTATCTGAAGACCATGCTTGGGTAGTTTTTGGGAAAGATGGCACAGAAACAGCTGAGGTAATTTACACAACAATACACCAATAAATAATATTATAAAACCCTATGAAATCTTTATATGTATAACCATCAGGTGAGATAGTGGTCAAATGCGTTCCTATCAATAGTAAAAAATCTGAAGAGTTTGTTTGCTTGAATGTGCTAATCTCAGGAATTACTGGTCTGATTTGAAAAATTATTTCAGTGTTAGATAGCCCAAGGAAGGTTAGGCTATATATCATCACGCTTAGACCAGGATCGGAGCAGAAGAGGTTTCATGGGTCAACTAGGAATATTATATATGTAATAGGTACTGTCCCACTGTAGGGCTAAAACCTCCCTCAAGTCCTTCTAAGTACTGTTTTCCCGCACCACCTCATGATAGCCTTCATAATATCTAACATATACTTAACTACACCTATTGATTCTAGGTAACTTGGCATGGCAAGGGTAATGAAGACAAGCGAGGAAGGTCTGTTGGTGATGGAGTATCTGCACGTTCATGGCTGTATGTAGCTGGTAAACCAGTGATCTGCACACGAGTAATGGAATTAGCTGCACTTGTGTCTTCTATCAACCCCACACTAACACAAACTACAGATGTCCATGAAATTGCTCAAATGCAGCACAGGCTGTTGTGGTTATTGCATGATAATGGTAAATATAATTTATATTATTAAATATATTACTTTACGAGCAAACAGGAAATTTTAATACAAATATCACATAAGCTCAGTACCTATTTATGAGAATAATGTAAGCTAAGGCTGCAGCTGTCCAAAGTAAAGCTAGTTCCCACATGTCATATACTGCTTAACTTTAGGGCAAAATAATTCCTGTATGTACCCTAGAAAATGCCAAATGCAAATATTTGCTAGAAAATTTACATGTAATTTACTTTTGTATGTATTAAATTAACATATAACCTCAATTTTGCTTTGACTATAATTGTCTAAAATAAAATAACCATTAAAGTGCAGGGTAATTATAGATGACCATTTTTCTCTTTTAGGCCATTTGGATGCTTACCCCATGGCACTGGGCAATCTTGGAGACTTAGATGAATATATGAGAATAGCAAATTGTTCAGTGGAAACTGATGTAGAATTGCCTCTACATAATGAACTGGATAATTTACGACCTGATGGTACACAAAGACCAGACCCTGCAGCACTGTATGCTCAGGCTATTCGCTCATCAAGAACAAATTATGAAGATCGCCATGTTTACCCATACACTTTCCAAGGAGGACACTACCATCGCCATAAAATGTACAAAGAAGCTTTCCATGCATGGGCCTGTGCTGGCGACGTTATCCGACAGTTAGTCTTAAAATATTTTTGTTTGTAACAAATTTATTATTAGCACAACAGTACAAATTGTAAACAATATTAATATAATATTAAGCATGTTTAAGGAAATTCTTGAATCTTCAATTAAAATTATTATGAATGATTCTACATCTTACTCCAACAAAGCTCCATAATGCATCATATCCTTCTTTACAGCTACAACTATTCCCGTGATGATGAAGAGATATACAAAGAGTTCTCTGAAATAGCAAATGAACTAATACCACAGTTGATGAAAGCAGAAAGCTCTGGTCACTCTGCTAGATCCATTCTGAAGGACCCAGAGTGCTTTGCGTCATTGCTGAGGTATGGCTTGTATTTAAAAAACACATTCACATGTTGTCTTGCTTCTAGTGAAATTTTAAAATAATACAACTTCTATTAACTTTCAGATTTTATGATGGTATCTGCAAATGGGAAGAAGGTAGTCAAACACCAATTCTTCATATTGGTTGGGCAAAACCCCTTGTGAGCACAATATCAAAATTTGATGCAGAGGTAAGAGCACAAGTCAACATAATATGCAAAACAGATACTGATGATCATTCAGAGTCAAATAAAGCTACAGAGAATGTTGAAAAAGACAAAGGCGATAATGACAAATGGAACAATAATTCTGAGAACACAGAGATGACTGTGCGCGAACAGCTGACGGCCGCAGTCAACAGTCGGCCGCGCGTTACGCTCTACAGTCATAAGATGGCAGCGCTGAGGCCTCTACTTCTAGCTGAACGATTGAACACTCACGCGCTACAGCTGCAGCTAACAGCGCAGAGCCAGTTGCAGCGGCCGCAGGCGCCCACGAAGAAGAGAGACGTCGATGACGCCAACTCTTCTCTTCCCACAGCGCGTGCTAAGCGAGCTCGTCGCGAACGTTGAAGGAATTGGTAATGCTTTTGAATTGAAACCGAATACGCTTCTCTGTTAGACTGGTACTAATGTACCTAAATGAGTGATGTATAGATGTATACAAAGTATTTTATGTACTTTATGTGTTTCTATTAGATTGTTAACGTTGGTAGTACATTACTTACTATGGGTGATATCATGTATTTTTAGAGTCAAGTTTAAAACTGAATGATCACCCAAAAACAAATATTGTCTCGTGTAGTAAGAAATAATTTAACTTTGCATCAATCTTGTTGTACTAATAGAGTAGCGCCACAAATCTATATTTATTTAAAAAAAACAGTCAACTGCAGTGTTATGCTTGGCAATGCATTGTATTTTAAATCAATTTTAAATTTACTATTTATAATTTTTAAATGTAGCATTTAATAGACAATAGACATGTTGTAAATTATTAATAGTAAATATTATACTATCAAAGTAAGATCTTGAGAACCTTGAATGCCAACTACATTAGCCTAACTGGCGATTTCACATATTATCCTAACTTTCTCAGTCCAGTAAACTGCGCTGCTTTGGCAGCATATTGTTATGCTTTTTTCCTTAGCAGTAAGAATGATTGTCGTCATTAGTACGGTCGAAATGTGCGGATTTTACCGTATTTTTAGAGTTATAAGCTTTCTATCACGCACAATAATGCGGCAAGAATTCATTTCACTAAAGTCGTCGCGCATGTGGTGCTTGTCGCATGCGCGTCGGCTGCAGTTGACAACCTGACGGTGGTACATAGTTATAAAATAATTTAATATGCGACTCTAGGAACAACCATAATTGCATTTAATAAACGCCCCACCAAAAAACCAGTCACTTCTGTGACAAGTGACAATACACAGCTTTTTTTTGCAATCATTAGACGATTAAATTGCTCATAAATATGGACAGACAACCTTTAATATCTAAACAAACCTTTCTCACTAAACAAAAATTTTCTCTACATTTTATAGAGTTAAGTACTCAATAAAAATGTACTAAAACAGACTGAAAAGCTATCTTCTTTTTACAGAGTTAATCCAATAGTTAAAGGTTTTTCAAATTCATGAGTAATTTTATCCCTGGAAGATTGCCAATGAATTAAAAGTCACCATGTACCTACGTACCTAGCTGTCACCGAGAAGCTTCAAAATATATATTCATATAAATATATGAAAACCTATTTTAAAAGTATTCTTCATATTAGCAGAAATAAGATCGTCACTGGATGACGTCAGAATAATTGAGACTAATATTTAATTTTGTATGTTATTATTGTAAAGGGTTTGACGCAGTGTGTACAATTCAGAAAATGTGCACTTGACGCAAAATGTGCAATTCGCAAAATGTGCACTTCTCAAAATAGCATTTCTCAAAATGAACAAATCTCAAAATGAGCAAATCTCAAAAGTAGCACTTCTATTGAGAAGTGCTACTTTTGAGATTTGAGTGAATTTTATCATAAATAAAAACCGTTTCCTTACACGATTTTAGCACGATACCAGTAATTTGTTTGTAAAAAGTAATAACATTCAGGAAATGTTTGAATTTGTATTTTCAGTATATGTCATACAATATCGTAATATGCTGTGCACTGTATCTATCGGTTTTTTATATTCATAAATTCCATTTATTCATTAGAATACATAGGTACAAAATTTCATTTTTAAATATTTCTATAAAAAAATGAAACATTTAAAAATATAAAAAAACAATAGTAGTCCACCGGTATCGGGAACAGGGTCCAAGTTAACGGTGGTCAGGGCTCCCGAGAGAGGAACTTCCTCACTATACGCGCCGTGTCGAGGAGTACTGCTTTTTGGATCAAGCCCTTGATCCAGCTGCCCAACGAGAGTCTCTTAAGCTGTTGGTCGAGGCTCTTGGCTATTATGACATTGGCCAACAACTATCGGCACAATGACTGCTGTGTTCACATCCCACATTTCAACAACCTCGCGAGCCAAGTCAAGATACTTCGTTTGTTTATCTTTCTCGGATTTCATGAGGTTCTCGTCATGAGGGACTGCTATATCAACAATCATTGCGCGACGCTCTAGTCTGTCTATCACCACTATAAATCATATTGGCTTATTGGCAACAGTAGTCCTGTCAGTGATGTGATGATAGACCGATTTTTTACATTCATCAATTATTATTATTTAACCGAATCGTATTGATCACGCTAACAAAGAATACAGTTCTCCATCCAAAAATATAGGTACAGAATACCTACTTCGCAAGTTTTGTACTCAATTTACTCAAAAAGGTAATAGCAAAATTAGGAAGTATTTTCCTATTACTACTCTCTATTTTCTAAAGAAAATGAAAACTAAAATGATATAAATAAATGTATAAAAATATGTAAACTACTTTAGGTAGGCCAGTAATGATAAACTTGGCATATCTCCTACTCTATATTGTCAAAAATAGCGCATAAAGATTGAAACAACTGATTATCCACCAGCAAATACTATCCTGCCAAATGTATCAATTAAAAAAAAAACAGTCATTAAAATAAAAAAAATGGCAATTAAGTATTTACTTTAATAATAGTTTTAAGTCTACCTATCATCAATCAATAAATATTAAATTCTTCCGCTACTGACTGACTGAGTGACTGACGGACAACGCACAGCCTTAACTACTGGTTGTAGAAAGCTGAAATTTGGCATGCAGGTTCCTTGGGGAGTGTAGGGGAGCACTAAGAGAGGATTTCCCGAAATTTCTACCTACGGGAACGGGGAAAATCGGGAACGTACGAAGTAGCGGGCAAAAGCTAGTAATAATATACAGGGTGAATTTTTAAGTGTGCCTTCAGGGACAGACCCGAAACTATGAGGAATGCCCATTTAAAAACACTGAAAGGAGTCTCGAGCCCGATATTGATGAAAAGTAAAACTGCATCATTAGATTTTTGAAACATCATTGTTCTAACCCAGGAATCTAACCGGTTAATTTTGAAAAATTCTTGTTTTAAGTGAAAGGATATAGGTTCTTACCGATTGGTCCAATTTAAATTTTGATCAAAATCGGTTTAGTAGTTTGGCTTTTAAATCAAAATAGCTGGAATTCGTTTACTTGACGACGTATTTGGTTTGTCATAAGTAAACGTAATTGCGTATTTTGCTGTCCTGCGACTTTCCAGTGGACAAAATTAAAAAATTTACAAAAAAAAAGTACATCCGTCTATACTTTGTAGTTGTTTCTACAAAGTATAAAATAATTTTAATTTCAGAAGTCGATGTTTTTTTGGTTGTTACTTCATATTTTAACACCGACTTCCGAAATTAAAGATATTTTTACTTTTTTGAAAAATGTTTTTTGTAAGCGTGATCAATACGATTAGTTAAATAATTTATGTTTATAAAAAAAATCCTGGTATCGTGCTAAAAATTGTGTAAAATAATAAAAAAAAATGTAAATAAACGGTTTTTGTTTTGATGTATTGTGATAAAAGTCACACTCATTTTGAGAAGTGTACATTTTGAGAATTATTGGTAATATTGAGAAAGGCAAATTTTGCGAATTGCACATTTTGCGTCCAGTGCACATTTTGCGAATTGCACGTTCTGCGTTAAACCCATTGTAAGTATGATCATGGATTCATGGTAAAGAAAATATATTTTTAAATAAATTGTAAAGATACCGCGATTATTAACGAACAAATATTATAAATCTAGAAAGTTGTTATGTTATAACTATAAGGTACAGTCGACTGCATGTCAACAGTAGTAGTACTGACGTTGAGCTGGCCTTTCGTAGTCCGAAGGGAGAGTTTATAGAATGAAGGTCAGCTTATACTGATTTTCTTACCACTGACGCGCGGCCTACTGTAGACTGTAGCCCTAAATCTGTCTTAAAAACAAAAATTCAGTCTTTTTTCGAGGTTGTTACTTAAATTTGTTTGTTGCATTAAAATGCAAGTCATTTTACTACAATTATAACAAACATAAGCCTGTTTAAGAAAGTAGAATGCCTTTAAATTAACGCGAAAATTATTATTATTATGTAGGTAAGGTCTGAATATGATGTTAGAGATAAATAGTTTAAACATCATGAAAATTAAGTGTCTGTGTATAATGTACTTACTTACCTTTAAATAATCTTGTCAAGCATTCACGAACAAAAGAGTAGCAAAAACTTCTACCTACCTTCTATATTATATACATTAATATCGAACAATAAAAAGTACGTAAGTACTGTTGGACAGGGGAATATACCACAAAACCAATTACTTAAAAAAAGATAGAAAATTGTGGTTACAGTTGTATTTGAACATTTGAAGACTTAAATCTATTATAAAGTTAGTTAGATATTATGCGTTCGATGTGGTGACCTAGCTTAATATTTTTTTACCTTCACAAACATACAATTTTGCCTCTCTATTATACCTAATAGAATAGTTGATCAACTTCCTTCTTATTCAACACAAAGATTGAGTCAGACAGTCGAGTCGTTTATACCTTCGTCAGTTTTGAAGTTCAGTGCAAACAAGAGGAGGGTACGGTACGGCACTGAACGGACAGTTTCATACTCCATAGAAAACTTTCTAGAATTTTTATAAAAAGTCATGAATACAAAAAAAACAGGCCAAGTGCGAGTCAGACTCGCCCACCGAGAGTTCCGAACTGTAGGTATCTACAAATTCAAGGTTTTTAAATAAAGTCATTTTTTTATGATTTAATTACTAATGTATAGTTTTTAGGCTTTTCCCCATACTTGGAGGTATTACTTGCCAAATTTCATAGTTCTAGCTCAACGGGAAATACCCTATGAATTTTCATTCCCTTGAGTGTCGAAATATACGTTTTTTTGCGGCATAAACGGCCGTATCCTTTTTTGACGTTAACTTAGAACTATGATTTTTTTTTTTTTCACAGCTTCAAGGGACCGTAGACCTGAGTATAAGGTTTAAATTTCAACTCGATACTTCCACGCATTCCCGAGATAAAGGGTCTTGACAGACGGACGGACAACAAAGTGATCCTATAAGGGTTCTGTATTTTCCTTTTGAGTTACGGAACCCTAAAAAACAAAATGGTATAAATCTTTCACCAATGAGACAATGTCTAGTTGGCATCAAACTAAAGACATAATAGACTGGCCCTAAATCGAATCGGTTTTGTTTATTTGCCAGTACTGAGTCGGTAAAGCCGCAAAGCAAATTCTATTCTGAATGGAGTAAACTAACACTGAACCGAAGATGACGGACCTATTTTTACTATGACTGTAACGATTACCTACTAAAAGTTTATTCTACGCAAATAATAACCAATATTTATCTTTTGTATGTACAGTGTCATAATAATTATTGCTAAGTGATATTTCATAGGTATTATAATAGTAAGTAACATTGAATTTTGCATTTAACGTATCAACAGCCAAGTGGTAAATACCACCTGTGAAACTCATTGCATTTATAACAGAAATTAATCCATGTGTCTGTACTCACATTAGGTACTTATGTATGATAGAATAGCGGCTGCGATCCGTTTTTTTTAGTAAAGTATATACCGTGTAAATATTCATAGGTATGCATTTAGTAAACGGCTGTTATTCTGTCATTGCAAACAGAATCTTCAATTCTATTTATTATTAATATAGAATAGATAGGTGGAGCAATTTTGCAGCACATCTTTAATTCCTTCATCAAGGCAACAATTATCTTGAACTTACCAACCTACTAGTATTCTGTAATTATGACCGTTTAGTTACAGTTTTTCATTTTAGAACGTAGCTTCCACTCATTCAATATGTTGGCAAAGTGTAATTTTATTGTGTGTGTTATATTTTTAAGTGTCGGACATTAACCGACCGCTAAAAATCCAATAGTGAGCTTAATATTTAGATGTCACCTAGTGTTACTGAAAACGGGCTAGGTGCTGCCTGGGTTTATGATTATATTTAAAATATATTCTGGTTGGAGGCGTTTTAGGGTAAAATATGAAATCTACCCGAATAAAGCGCATAGATATGTGTATCTACAAGTAAGTACATATAAAACAAAATATTCTTTAGTAATTTAACATCCGTTTTCACTTTCACCAGGCTACGAGTAAATGAACGCCTATTATGTTAGGTACTGCACTGTAAGAGTCCCGGCCCTGGGCGGTGAGCCTATGATAGTTAATAGTCGAAGAGTGCGTTGCGGAATTTGTTCGCAAGTCACCGCGACCCGAACGCAAAGGGCATTAGGAGGAACACGGGTGGATTTTAGTCAGTAAGAGTCTGACACTCCCTTCTGCTACGCCCAGGGCAGGAGCCATTTAATGATTTCCCATACTTGAAAAAAAAATTGCTCTTCTAAATCCCAATTTAGGCATTCCCTAATACTAAGTACACGATACAGTAGAATCCGTTTACGTTGTATTACGTTGCATATAACGACCGACAGCTTTTAGCGACGAAGGTCTATACCTTTGTTATTTCTTAATGACATATGCGTATGCATATGTCATTAAGAAATAACGTAAAAAAATACTTCATTAGTACGACGTCCGAATAATACGACGTAATGTCACCGGTCCCTTGAGTGTCGTTATAAACGGACTCTACTGTACTTAATATAAATATTATGATTAAACCCAAAAGCGCAATAATCTTCAGGCGTTCATTTAGGTATCAATGAAAACTTAGATTAGCGTTAGTATTTCGGACTTTATTTAATTTTATATAAATGAACAGCTGACTTACTATGACGTCTTAAAACGATCATGATAACGATGTGGGAGGGAGATGGAGTTATACAAGTTGCATAACACTATCTCTTTCCATAGTTTAATCATGATTGCATTAACTCGTCATAGTAGAGCCCCTGTACTGTACTGTGTTTTCTGCAAATAGGTACATTGTTAAACCTTAACTGTTAAATATAATTATGATGATGTCGATCAAATCGATTTTAACGCAATTCCCATGTTTGAATAAAATAAATACTTATGAGTAAAATATGAGTTTTATTTACATTGTTTACTATTCCTGCCTAGCCTTCCCCAACTATTTTGGACTGGACTGGTTGCCACGATACTCATTTCACCGCCTCGGAGAGATTTGTTTTTCTTTTGAGAATTCACACTTTTTTGACTGATGCAAGAAAGCTTAAGAACTAAGAGAGGACAGAAAACAAGAGCGAGTAAAGCGAACTTGAATATTTTTTCAAACGAAAATCGCCAGAGCATAGGTTAATAACTTCTGACACTTCGAAAGGCGTGATTTAGCATCCCTCTCCCCGAGCGCATCGTTCTCCCTCATCAAAAGTAAAGCAAATTATATCGATACTCTTATAGCAAGAAAGCGGCTGCCTACCAGCTCAGGTAAGCAGCCGCTTTCTTGCTCACTTCATGAAGCCCTATAGAATGGTTATTTCATGAAAATGTCATTCTATAGGCTTCATGAAAATGGTTATTATTCTTTAGTGAAATATGCGTTACGGCCGCGACTATAATTTTGTTCAACATACAGCTTCACATAAACAACATAAAACTATTTGAATTTCGCGGGCTACCCTGGCGCATCCACCTTAACTCGGTAATACGTAACTTGTCAAGCCAGGAGTCAAGATTATTGGTTTCTTACTGCCAAACATATGACAGCCGGGACCAACGGCTTAACACACCTAGTTTCCTCCATGCCTCGGAAGCACCGAGGCATGGAGGAAACTAGGTGTGTTAAGATGGTCACCCAACCGCAAAACATCCTTGGCAAGCGTTGCTTTACCTTGAAGATCGACCCGTGCGGCTGTTATTCTTTAGCCACGAGGTCCTCCATTCGTCATATATAAGGTGGTCAAATCGGATGTTCAACTTTATTTTGCCACCAAGCTGAGGCCAAGGATTGCAGTTCAAAGGCCGCCATTTTGTTTTCGAGAGTTTTCAAGACATTGATCATTCCATTCATACTTCATTCGAAAGTTCTAATACAATTGACGAACTTCCAAATCATATTCATCGCTGATGGTATGTTCCCAAAAAGCACACTGGCACATTTGTATCGATTCAAACGCGCATGCAAAGCGATACAAACACGCGCGACAAGCGCATTCAAAGTTCATGTGTATCGAGTTTGTTTATTAATAATTGTTGGAGATAGGTGTGGGGGAGCGGCACTGCATGGTTCACCTATCACTCACACGACATCCGATAGCACTTCGAATTTTTCTCCCATCTATAAAAGATGGGCAATGTTTTTAAAGTTGTATTAAAATGACCATCACTCAATCTTCTTTCGCTCGTGTATGGGTTTATCCAATAATATCGCTTATTTTTAATACTATAAGTAATAAAACCAGCGTAAGCAGTGCTGTCTCGTTAGACTCCATTTTACTACTCTTGAGGAGTCTGGATAAAACACAGAGATAGAAATCTCTGTATAAAAATACATACGTGCCTATCGCCGTATAAGCGCGTTTGTATTGATACAAATAGGTCTACGATTATAGCGCCACAAAATGTTTGTACGTACCTATGCAAAAATTAACTATCTGTGCCTGAACTTGGTTTAAAGCGCGTCAACTCGCATCATCACATCACATCATGCATGTCGTCGGCGCGTTAAAAACGCCGTGTGCAAAAGCCTTAGGCGAGTTTATTATACTTGTACATCTCTGCATTCGAACGCGCCGCAGTAGCGCTGGTCGCACCCAAAGCAGAGATGTATAATGTAACTGCTCGCGCCGCCCGCCGCCCGCTGAGCTCGTGTTCGCGACCTTAGTCTTCCGACTTTTTTGAGACAGGTTCAATGGACGGACTGTTTTGGAAGCACCGGGATGGACGCGGTTTTGACAAAAATGGCGAGTTCCGGTTATTTCAATAATGAAATGTAGCTAACATTTCATTATTGAAATAACCGGAAGACATCGCAGACTTGCAGCAGAAGCCGAACGGTCTACTTGATTCTTCTTTACACATCGGTCATCGGATGAACTTTGACAATACCTACCTGAGTTTTGTTGTGTTTTATTCAAATTCCAGTTCCGCATTCCGAGAATACGAACCAGAGGCTTTGAAACGGCAAGCATTGTCAATATACTCCGGTCAATTTAGACATCCGAGGGTACAAAAATTCGGATCCAGCTCAAAGTTTGTAGGGTTGTTCAAAACACCATCATAAATGAAATCTAAAAAGTCCTCATCAATCCGATACCTGGAAAAAAAATTACTCGGGGTTAAAGGTCACTAAAACGGTTTTTTTGGTTTTTCAGCTTTCAGCTTTACATATGAGTATGGCTGGATAGATACCTAAACTTCATACATCAGCCGGACATAAAAATCAATTTTTTATGTACGACTCTCAGAATGGAAGTGAGAAGGGGCCGCGACACTAAGGAGCTACTCCTCATAGACATGGCCTTAAGCTAACAGGTTCGTCGATCCCGCAAGGATCTGACGACATGTTGGATAGACTACAAGAAGGCCTACGATTCTATGTCACATACATGGTATCATGAAATGAAGGTGTTGGAGTTCTACAAAATAGATGCAATTCTCTAAGCACCTTTTTTGACTCATATACAGGAATGGAGAACAGTCCTTCGCTATCCAGGATATCGACGGATTCTAGGGAATGATGAGCCTATGAAATTTCAGAGCGATAGTTTGAGTCCACTTTGGTTTTGCATAACTCTGATTCGTCTAAGCACATTGCTGGAGGATTCAGACCTAGGCTATCGGTTGAGAAGAGGCGGTCAAACCATATCTCACCTTCTTTACATGGATAAGATGAAACTCCTTGCCCCCAACGATTCGCGATGGATTTGATTTTCTTTTGATCATTCATACTTAAATAGAAGTAACTTTGTTGGCTAATGTGGGTGTCACCCCTAAACGGAAATCATCCGGGGCGGGTCGCCCCCTCTAGCTGCGCCACCGCCCGCCGTAGCGTAACAACTCAAAGATCTACAAATAACCGGCAGAAAAGGAAGCACGGATGAGATTACTACAAACACCGCGAGCGGTCAAGAGTTAGTTTACCGACCATAAATGTATTTTTACGAGTGAAGTTCAGAGCAGCTGTTTAAATGACTTTTATACAAATTGATTCCCAATGGATATTGTGATGTAAAATTAGTCTAGTTAGGTATGTGTTGTCAAGTGTCTACGGATATTATGTACAATCATTGATGCAGTACGATTTCGCTCTTGATTTTTTTTATTTATTATAGACAATTGACTGATGATGACTTTCAAATTCAATAATAAAATAATAATTAACATTATTAACTTGTACAGAATAATGAATCGTTATAACTACATATTTGCTGCCAAATTCTCAAAATAACATAAGAATGTGTTACTTTCGTAGTATATAGTGCGCGCGGAACCATAGATATAGAATACCTAGATAGCTTCTATCTTGTACTCAACATTTTTAATGGAAACATTTCATGTGACAAAAAGAGATAGCAATAGCATTCCCGACCGTCTTGAAATGTTTTTTTTTTAATTTTTCGATTAAGATGTTTTATAAATAGTAGTGGTAAAGGATACTTTTTATCGTTTTATGTTAAGGAAATGCTAAAATTGTATAGGATCTTCATAAACCAACCTGACATCCATTTTGCTTTATTTCAGAAATTACCGTTAAAGAGGAAGCTTATAAATGGAGAAAAGCAGTTTCACAGATCATTGGCGAAGAGTTTGCTCGAAACCTACAAAAGGAGCGATAAGGAAGGACCCTGTCCCACACCTAGGCCTCATCGAGAATCATCTCGATATGATGAGGTTGACCTCTTGGTTTAATATAGTGCGCTGTTTGCAAAGTGAAAACCTTTTTTATTTGTCAAAAGTAAAATTCATTTACACCCTAAGAACTGTTTTATGGCAAATCATAGTTAAACTCAATTATTTTATTTTATTTTATTGTAAGAGGAAAACAAACAGTATTAACAACTACAAATTTAACAACAAATTATGCAACTAAAAACCAATTACATGTTTTCGCATTTAAACAGCTAAATATGAAGAGCATGCTTGATAGAAAGAAAAAAAAACAAACAATAAAAAAAAAGTAAATTACAATGACGCTGTACATAAATAATATTATACAGTCAAAAACATTAAGTGCTAAAGAAGAACAGTTAGTGAACCAATGTTTAGTAAGTATTCGATTGAATACATTCGGCTTAGCAGTAAATAAGTCAAGTTCAGAATATTCAACCAAATTGTTGTAAGACTTTGCGCATCTTATAAAGAATGAATTCTGTCTGTAATTTGTATAGCAGCGGGGGACTTTAAGAAGAAGAAAGGGTATTCTAGAAGATCTAGTAGGGGCGCGTAAATTAATTTTGGAGAGAAGTTATGAGCGTATGTGTGTGTGTTTGTACCTATTGTTTAATATAACCGTCATTTTGTGTTTTATACTATCTAATCTGATTAAATACTAATTCTATAGTACTTTGTGTCTTTACTACGTCTAAGTCCGCATACATATACATGTATACGAGCCCCACATTACGATCGGCCACTTTTCGACAGGTGGATTCGGCAAGGTAAAATGCAAAGAGTATGAACAATCGAACAATAATATATTCGGAAATCCAAATCACGCCTTTCATCTCGCATTAGATTGGTCGATTGTTCATACTCTGCCTTGCTGAATTCACTTCCGCAACAAAGATTCTTAAAAAAAAAACATTATTTTAAACACTAAACAAAGTCAGATTCTGTAAAAATATAAAAATAGTAGCCCACCGGTATCGGGAACAGGGTCCAAGCTACGCTAGGCGGTCAGGGCTCCAGAGAGAGGAACGCTTTTATAAAGAAATAAACTGCCTACAATTTGATATTTTTAGTTAATAACACAAACACAAGAGATTTTACAAGCAAACAAAGATATAAAGACGGTAAAAACAAATGGAGACAAATAATATCTTTCAAGAAATTTTGATAATACCAATCATTATTAAAATGGAATTACAGTGCAATTCAAAATGAAATATCATTTTTGTGGCGACTGGCCTATTTTCGATAGTCGACAGAAAATACACATCACTATGCATTGATATATCAATAAGTAGAATTGTATAGTCAAACTGGCAACATTCTATAGTTTTCGACGCACTATGGACACTATACTTTTCTCTTTCAGGCACACACATGACACTTTGCTTTTGAGAAAAGGAGACGCAACGTGCTTGCAAGTTTCGGTTTCAGTCTATCTAGGGGATTCTATATCTATGCGCGGAACTAGTTAGCCGCGCCTTAGGTGGCGACAGGGGTGAGGGGGCGGGTTGCCTACTGCTCGCAGCGCACATGAGATTAGACAGTGATGACCGATCTCGAGATATCGTCCAATTATTGAAAAGAATAAATAAAAAACAATTGTACTTTTAGAAGTTTCTATTGTACCAATCTAATTATATTGTAATTAATAGTAAAATAAACCAAAAACAAATTAAGTGTATGAAATTATTCTGACATATCCTCTGAATCACTTGATTCTGAACTCTCTGAACTTGATTCAGAATCATCTTGTAAGTTTATAATGATTTCGTCCAACGTAGTATCAAATCTCATATCATGATTCCAGTATTCTTGTTCGTTTTTTTGTACGTGGTCATCGCAGTTTTGCCATTGTTCGTCAGAGAATTTGGAAAATAGCCTTGTTAGTATTGTCATTTTCTCGTCCAATGTAGCATTAATGTGATCTCTGGCCAGGCAATTTTTACTCAAAGAGCTGTCAGCATTAAAGACGGGGCCCGCTAGGGCCAGTGCCTGCTGGGGCTGCGGACTTCGTTCGAAAGAGGCACCGTACCCTGGAACGCAAAGGGCACTAGGAGGAACACGGATGGGTTTTAGTCAGTAAGCGAATGACACTCCCTCCTTCTTTACCCAGAGCGGGAGGAGTCATGTGATGTTTCCCATCTTAAAAAAAAAAAAATGGCCAGGCAGTTTTTAATATTTGCCCACACAAGCTCGATCGGGTTGAGGTCTGGATGATAGGGAGGTAGTCTTAGAACATTATGACCTGCAGCTTTCAGAAGTTCATCAACAGTGTATATTTTTTTCTGATTGGGTCGTATTAATCAACCTCAAGAGTTCGGCTTTTAGCATCGTGGAAGAAAATGGCACGTTATGATTTCGCAACCAGTTCTGCATATTGATTTTCAAACTGGTCATAGGCGGTTTCTTCTCAACTTGCATACAATGATAGGCAGCATTATCCATAACTATGACTGAGTTAGGTGGAAGTTTAGGTATTAATTTTCGATAAACCCAGTTGTAAAAATTTTTAGAGTTCATGTCTCCATGATAATCCCCCGTTTTTGAATCTGATTTAAAAATTAGCGAAGTATCGCCAACTAACCCGTTTCGGCTACCAGCGTGAACTATTATTAAACGCCTTCTTTTGCCTACAGCTGTATAAATTCCAGGCTCCGACGAAGATTACTAACATTTTTGGATATTGTGACTTTGGTTAACGTAAGTTTCGTCCAAAAAGAATATATTTAGTTTGTCTTCTCTGAATTTTCTTATGACCTTCAAATATTTCACTCGCCAATCAACAATTTTTGGTCTCTCTATTAAAAGGAATCTCTTCGATTTACATTTTTTAAATGAATATCCCAGTTTGTGCAAAAGTTATCTTAAAAAAGTTAATCCGCAATCTAAAATCCACCTCTTTTAACACAGCATTTAGTTTTTGTAGACTTGGATTTTTTTTCTCTACCGTATAAAACTGATTTATTTTTCTTCTTATCACTCCTAAATCAAAATCATCAACTTATATTTTCTTTTTATTTCTTTTGGTCTCCTATGATAATTAAATTTTGCTTCCCCTTTATTCTGCAAGGAAGTTTTACTTTCAGCAATCACTCTCCTTACACCTCGTTCTGATATCCCGGTTGCTTCTACTACTAATTTATGTATATTCGCATCAGTTTTATATTCTAAACTATTGACATCGGCTTTCCGTTTTTTTTTTAAACTTATGCACTTGTAAGTACGGCGCCGCACTGAGTAATGACAGCAAGCGCCCCCGCCTCTCCGTCCCACCGCTCACATACCTAAGGCGTGGTCAACTAGCGCGCATTAAAACTCTAATGCAAATCGGTAGGTACATAAGTCATTAAATAAAAATTAAAATATGTCTGCTGTGCTAAAAGCATTCCTATAATATGTTCAATGTGAGTCACAGACACTGACCACTATTACTTATACATAAGTACGCTGGACTGCAGACGTCATTATAAAAGTTGAATCCATTTGATTTTTTGCCGTTTTGACGTTGATAACAGAGTGAACGTCCGTGAAACTAATATTAGGGATGCGACAACCTTTGATAAAAATACATTTATGGACTTATCGATCGTGAGAGTAATTTATTACGTAAGAGAGAAAACATGTCACTCCCAGTTATTTTTATTATGCTTCATTTCTAAGTAACTAGTATTTATGCTGTAAAGTTTAATAATAAAAAAAAAAATTGTTTCAGTCAGAGAACTATAAATTAGTGGGTAGCGTGCTAGTAAAGTTATAGCGCATGACTGTCAGATCAGCGAGCTTTAAATATAGGTATAGGCTAACAACATATCTATATTATTATATATATCGGCGCAACCACACCAAGTTTAATCATTTTATGTCCTAAAATTAGTTTATAAATCATCTGTTGATTACTTTGAGTTTATTACGATGTAAAATTAATGTCAACATTGTCATTTCAATACTTAACCTAGAAATTATGAACACGTGCTCGCCACACTATAAATACGGCCGTACAGAGCGCGCTCAAGCAGTTCCCCCCCGTCTTTTGCCAAACGAGCCAGCCCGCGAAGCTGAGCCAGTAGTGACAAATATCTCCCTAAATAATGACATGACCCAGCCAGTCTCTTGCTGCCCCCCCCTAAACGACGCCGTCGAGCCGAGGTCCGTACCCCATAGGGGGTGCCCTCAGCGAGCGGAGTTTTAATATATATAAATTTTGTAGCCTCGGCTGGGGGCCTTAAATTTCTGAGGCCCACACAGGCAAGTCCGGTTCAGTAGTTGACAACCCTCTAGGGTTGAAACTGCGAGTGGCCATCGACAAAAAAAAAAAAAAAAACGCGCTCAAGCAGTCGCACTCGGACCGCCGTACAGTACGGACCTCTCTGTGACGTCATTACGCTGCCCGTTGAATAAACGAAGTTTATAAAGTGTAACTGAAGATTTCCTTGAGAGACCGAAAATGAGTGATCATCATGAAAACAACAATTGTGACGTCAGCAATGCTGACTTCACGCTTTTTAAAAACACTATGGAGACTCTTTCTCCGTCATCAGAAGTGTGTTTGCAAGAAGCTCCTACCCAAGACGCTTCCTCATCAGCTCCTCCACCTGATCAACTGGAACAAACCAACATACAGCATCAAGAACCTGTGTTGGTTACCAATGCACCAATGGAAACCGTACTGGAATCAAGACCACAAGAGTACCCTCGCCATGGAATGCAGTTGGGTGGGATACCACCACAATTCCTGATGCAAATGATGGAGACGATACAGAAAATGTCGGAGCGCTTATGTGCTCCACCTGCCGAAGCGAAAATAAGGATCAAGGACGTCTATTTACCATCGTTCGATCCGGACACCCACATCGGTGTACGAGAATGGTGCCAACATATAGATCCAGCGGTTGAAGCTTACAAGCTTGATGATTTCGATGTCCGCATGAAAGTCTGCAACCTGTTAAAGGGGCGAGCAAAAATGTGAATTGATGATTGGATGGTGACTACTACAACGTGGGAAGAGTTGCGGAAAAATCTGATCACCACGTTTGAACCTGAAAATAGATACTCCCGGGACATCATCATGTTTAGAGAACATGTTTATGATGCAACAAAAGACATTGCGGAGTTCTTATCACGTGCCTGGATCTTGTGGCCAAGAGTCGCCAAAGACAAACTTCGAGACGAACACGCTATGGAAGCTGTGATTGGATGTGTTAATGACGAGCGCTTACGCATTGAACTGATGAATGCCAGGGCAACCACTGTCCCTGAGCTCATCTCAATTGCAACATCCATACGGAAGAAGTGGAGTCATCCGAGCTCTAGTTCCACAACATACAACAAACGTCCACGTTTTTGGGACAATACACCATCAACAACAAGCTGCCGTAAATGTAAGAAGACAAACCACTCCACTAACGACTGCAGATTCAAACCTTCGGAGCCTAAACCTGAAGCTAGCAATAAGGATTCGAAAACAGCAGCCGCAAACACGACGAACGAAAAACGAAACGAAACCACTTCTTGTACCTATTGCAAGAGACCAGGCCACACTTAAGAAACTTGCTTCAAACGTGAACGTTCGTTGACTTCAAATGTGAACTGCGTAGCAAGCCATAAAATGGCCCCTATCACCATCAAAATAGGTGAAAGGACTTTGCAAGCCATCTTTGACAGCGGGGCGAAGTGCTCAATTGTCAGAGAATCGGTTGCTACAACCTTACCTGGTCAAAGGAGACCGGTAGTCAATTATTTGAAAGGGGTTGGTCAGTTCCCCGCACTATCGTTAACCAAACATACGACTGTATGCGTCATAGATACCATCAGTGTTGAGCTTGAGTTTTACTTATTGCCGGACTATGAAATGTCAACGGACATTTTAGTGGGCATGAACCTGATCCATGACACTAATCTTAGTGTGATAATCACATCCAACGGGACGAAGCTAATTCGTGAAACAGTTATCAATCATGTAAGTACAAGCTCTTGTCTCTTCAACAACTTGGACTGTGATCTTACTAATGAAGATGAAGTTATGCAACTACGACGACTTCTGGACAAATACAAACACCTGTTTATCCGTGGATATCTCAAGACTCGGGTGAACACGGGCGAGCTAGAAATCAGACTAAAAAACCCTGATAAATTCGTAGAAAGAAGACCATATCGCCACAGCCCAGTGGAACGAGAGAAGGTTTGCACCATAATCCAAGAACTTTTGGAACATAACATCATTCGCAAAAGCAAATCTCCCTACTCAAGTCCCATCACCCTGGTCAAGAAAAAGAATGGTGACGATCGGCTTTGTGTCGACTTTCGAGACCATTATCCACTCCCGTTGATCTTCGATCAGATTGACCAGTTGGCAAATGGTAATTTCTATACAAACCTTGATATGGCGGCTGGTTTCTACCAGATTCCCATTGGTGAGACCTCCATAGAGAAGACCGCGTTCGTCACACCAGATGGCCCTTATGAATACCTCACCATGCCGTTTGGTTTGAGCAATGCTTGTTCGGTTTACCAACGATGCATCAACAGGGCTTTGACATCATTGCTGGGAACAGCCGCACAAGTCTACGTAGATGACGTGTTGAGTAAATGTACAGATTTCCCTGAGGGAATCTCACACCTGGAACGAATCCTCTTAGCACTGCAAGACTCGGGGTTTTCTATCAACGCAGACAAGTGCGCTTTCTTCAAACAGTCCATCAAATACCTCGGGAACGTAGTTTCCGATGGACAAGTGCGACCGAGTCCACGAAAAGTAGAGGCCCTCGTCAAAGCCCCAGTACCTAAAACTGTCTAGCAAGTCAGACCGTTCAACGATCTGGCTGGATACTTCAGGAAGTACATTCCCGACTTTTATCGTGTAATGGTGCCTTTGTATGAAATGGGCATGGACAGACAAACACGAAAAAGCTCGTAACACAATCAACAAATGCCTAACGTCTGCACCAGCACTAACATTATACCAAGAAGAGGCACCCATGCTATTATACACCGATGCAAGCAGCCTCGGATTTGGGGCAGTACTGGTTCAGGTGACAGATGGACGTCAACATGCGGTTGCTTTTATGAGAATGAGAACCACGGAAGCTGAAAGTCGCTACCACTCCTACGAATTGGAGACACTGGCAGTGGTACGCGCTATAAAACATTTTCGCAAGTTCTATATGGGCGAAAATTTAAAAACCGAAAAAAACTAAACTCTTTTCACACTGCACTGAAACACCCCGGCTGGGAAAAGAATCTACAGAAGATCAGAGAAACTTATTGGTTCAACAAAATGAGTTCTACTGTTCGAAGATTTGTGGATAACTGCGTTATATAACATTCACACTACATTTAGATTTCTGTCTCCATAATTTATCAATTCGCGCATTTCTAATATCATATTTACACTACCTAACGTATAACTCACAAAAACCTAATTTTGTAAA
Source organism: Lacanobia oleracea (assembly GCA_950371165.1). Taxonomy (NCBI): domain Eukaryota; kingdom Metazoa; phylum Arthropoda; class Insecta; order Lepidoptera; family Noctuidae; genus Lacanobia; species Lacanobia oleracea. The sequence goes on from OX493394.1 coordinate 15,179,668, forward strand.
CTGTGACGTTTGTTGTTTGGCTTTCTCTGTATCCTGGGTAAAACTTCGAATCACCCCTTGGCTTGTTGTATTAAATAAAAATGCTTGATATTAGTACATTGGATGAGATAGATGATTTTGGCAGAGTAAATGCAAACGTCTGTAAACCCGAACAGTGTTCAACGTTTATCAAAAATACACCAAAATCTATTAATATAATTCATCTAAATACTCGCAGTGTAAACTGCAACTTCGATGGCTTTGCAGTGTTTCTACATAGCTTAAAGCTATCATGTGAGGTCATTATCTTATCTGAATGTTGGCTGAATTCTACTTCAACTACTCCTGCAATAGAAGGCTATGTGTCCTATACTACAAGCAAGCCAAAAAACCAAAATGATGGCGTCATAATGTATGTGAAAACGGAACTAGCGCACAACATTGTAGAACCTGTACCTAATGCCAGACGCTAGTTATCTAGTCTGTCATTTAAAACGCTATAATTTATCAATAATTGCAATTTATCGGTCACCATCTTTGCGTAATCAGGATAGTTTTATTGAAGGTTTAGATAAAGTTCTCTCTGAAATATCACCTCAGAAAAACATTGTCTTAATGGGAGATATTAACATTGACATAGCTTCCAGTTGCCTTAGCCGCCAAGCCCATGAATATCTCAATTTAACTGTTTCCCATGGCTTAATGCCGACGCATTTATCTCCTACGCGCGAAACTTCTTGTTTAGATCATGTAATGGTCAAATCTGATTTAAAAACCTCTACTTTAGTAATTGATACGTATATTACCGATCACAAACCTACCTTGCTGAATATGGAGTGGGGCACCATACCTACAATACCCAAATTATATCGTACTATGGTGGATACTGCTGCTATCACTACGGACTTATCTAGTGTAGACTTTACTGGCGTTATGAACAGCCAAGATGCCAATTATGCTGCCGAACTTCTTGTTTCTATAATAGGCTCTGTTATTAAACAACACTCCAAAACGGTTCATATTACTTCTAAACGCAGGGTAATTAAGCCCTGGATTACCAATGGTTTGCTGAGGTGTATTCGCAATAGGGACAACTTAGCTCGCGAATTGAAAAAAGACTCTGATAACTATACGCTTAAAACTACTTATACTAGATACAGGAATTTTTTAAACAAATTATTAAAAAAACTAAAAAGAGAGTATGAGAGGACAGAATTCTCCAAGGCTCAGAAAAACCCTAAAGCCACATGGAACGTCATTAAAAATATTACCTCAACACATCGCAATGCTTCCCCACCCATAGAATTGCTGAGTTTGACTCCTGATAGCTTTGACTCTATAAACCATGTTAACGACTTTTTTGCGAATGTGGGCAGAAGATTGGCTGCGTCATTTAATCCTGCCTCACCACCGACTTTTTCATCTTGTTCTGGACCATCTAATTCTTTTGTACTTCTACCTACAGACGAAGCTGAGGTGGAAGGAATTATCCGTGGTTTGCGTGATGATGCTGCAATGGGATGGGATGGAATATCACCTAGAATCTTAAAATCTTGTCTATCAACATTAGTCCCCGTCATCACGCATGTCTGCAACCTCTCAATTTCCAAAGGTTGCTTTCCAGAAGTGTTTAAAAGGGCGGTCGTCCATCCCATCTTTAAGGGGGGGGAAAGACACAGTGTTAATAATTATAGGCCAATATCTATTCTCACAGCTATCTCTAAAATCCTGGAGAAAATAATTAATAATCGGTTAGTATTATTCTTGGAATCACATAATTTCTTAGCACCCAATCAGTGAAGCCATTTCAGAAGAGGTAAGTCTGCAGAAAATGCTGTTGCCTCCTTTATAGACGATGCTGTAGCGAAATTAGATAAAGATATGAAATGCCTAGGCATTTTCCTTGATATTTCTAAGGCTTTTGACACTGTGTCTGTTCCTCACCTCCTATCGAAATTAGAAGCGGTTGGAATCCGAGGAACTACCCTTCAAATGTTTCGTGACTATCTCAGTGATCGTTCCCAGTGCGTAAAAATAAACGATATGTTAAGTGACAGCCAAACACTAAACTTTGGTGTGCCCCAGGGATCGATTTTGGGTCCAACATTGTTTCTGGTGTACATCTACGGCCTCTGCAAACTCTCTCTTGGGAACTGTTCAATTTATACATACGCAGATGACACGGCATTACTTGTATATAGTAAAGATTGGTCGGGGGCGTACCGGTGCGCAGAAAATGCACTTAAGGCAGTGATGCAATGGTTCTCCGCCAATCTCTTAACTGTTAACCTTGGTAAAACAATGTACATGCCTTTCGCGCTTAAACCTTCTTCACTCCACACTCTTGATTCCTTATTTCTCAAAGCACACTCCATTAATTGTTCCATAAACTCTTCTGATTTATGTTGTAATTGTCCACAATTAACACGAACTGATACTGTCAAGTATCTTGGGATCAAGATAGATAATTCCCTAAACTGGAAACCTCATCTAGAAAATCTGTCATCTAGAGTTCGTAAGCTTATTTATATATTTAAAAAATTAAGACAGTCTGCTGATATTAGTACACTAAAGACTGTTTATTATGCTCTATGTCAGTCTATACTCACGTATTGCATCACTGTATGGGGTGGGGCACCAAAGACTCATTTCTTGCAAGTGGAACGAGCACAGAGGGCTGTTCTCAAGGTCATGACCTTCAAACATTTCAGATTTCCAACCACAACGTTGTACTTGGATTGTAAGGTTCTGACAGTGAGACAGCTCTTTGTGCTCCAAACCATCCTTCGTAAGCATAAAAGTTCAGAATTCGATGCGAGTGCTGCTAACAGTCGTCGACCATACAATGTCTGTACCACTCAATTCTCTCATACTGCTACTGCCCAAAGACATTATAATACTGTTGGAAGCCACTTGTACAATTTAATCAATAAACATTGCAATATTTTCCCTCTCACTACAAAATTATGTAAGGATAAGGTCTGCAACTGGATCCTAACTCTAAATAATGAAGAGACAGAAAGGTTAATTAAAATAAGGGAATAATATAAGTCTACATTAACTCATTCACACACACTCACACATTCTTCACTCACTTATATACACCCACGCTCTCTTTACACAGTCACACACACACAAAAACATACATACATAACATAGTCATACATGTCATGCTGAGGCTTTTATTTTTTATTTTATTTTTTATATTGTTTTATCTTTGATTTTCTTCAATTTAATGTGTTGTCCCACTAAAACCACGTCCTCCATCTAATAATTCATGTAACTCTGTGCAAATCATGAGAGAGCACTGGTACCCATAACACAAGTTCAATCTTACCTTGGGTACCAGAGTTCCATATACTACTTACAAATTTGAGTTATATAACTTTAAACAGATGATATTATTAGTCTGTAAGTGGAACTGTACAATCTATTTGAAATAAAAACATTTATTTATTTTATTTATTTATTTTATTTATATGCCGAACATCCAAAAGAAGATCTGGGGCCAATCAAGCCCAATTAAACCCTATACAAAAACCAACAGCTGCCTTCCAAGTTATTCATATGGACATAACTGGGAAGCTGGGCACTCCAGATGATCAGCAGTACGTCATAGTCACCATTGACGCTTTCTCGAAGTACGTTTTACTGTACTTCAGTACCAATAAAAACCCACACAGTTCATTGGCTGCTCTAAAACGTGCGGTGCATCTATTTTGCGCACCGGTCCAAATGATAGTCGATGGAGGAAGAGAATTCCTTGGCGAATTCAAAGAGTACTGTGACAACATCGGAATAAATATTCATGCTATCGCTCCAGGAGTCAGCCGAGCGAAGGGCCAAGTTGAAAGGGTCATTGCAACCCTAAAAAACGTAAACGCAACCCATATTACACAACGAAAACACAGTGTACCCCCTGAGCTTCTCAACTTGATGGATATTGACAACGAAACCGTTTATATTGAAGCGCTTACTCAACAGGTGCAACAAAAAATGATTCGTTCAAGCGAACAAGACACACAACGCTTCAACCTACATAAGGCCAAAATCCACCATTTCCAAAAGAGGAGATTACGTATTAGTTAAGAATAATCCTCGCAACCAAACCTCGCTTGACCTTAAATACAGCGAACCGTATGAAGTCTGTAGAATACTGGAAAATGACCAATGTTTGGTAAAGAAAGTTATCGGTAGAGGACGACCTCCAAAGGTTGCCCAAGATCAGCTGCGCCGCGCTCCACAACCTGGTGATCAGTTGACCGTATCGGCGGGAAACGAATCGCCTACTCACTGAGATCCTGCTGCAGAACCAAACGAGCCCATCCCGTCGTCCTCACGAGAACAGCTGCAAGTACAGCCAAACCACGGCCCATCAGAATAAATAGTAAGTATCTCCATTCAAAGATTTTAAATTAACTTTCGAGAACTCTACGAGAACCTCCGAGAACTCTACGAGAACCTCCGAGAACTCTACGAGAACTCTACGAGAACTCTACGAGAACCTCCGAGAACTCTACGAGAACCTCCGAGAACCCTTCAATAAAATCTCCGAGAACCTAATAACCTTAACAGCATTAATATTCTCAAAGACAAAGCAACGCCAGTTGCTAACAGATGCGCTACTCAGAGGAAATTATTTCTATTCTTTCAGATCTACGAGAACCCACAAAAATCTACGAGAAGCAACGAGGCTGGTGCAGAGCGCACACCGCCTGTCAGTATGGCCGTATCGGCGCAACCACACCAAGTTTAATACTTTTATTGTCCTAAAATTAGTTTATAAATCATCAGTTGATTACTTTGAGTTTATTACGATGTAAAATTAATGTCAACATTGTAATTTCAATACTTAACCTAGAAATTATGAACACGTGCTCGCCACACTATAAATACGGCCGCACAGAGCGGTTCAGTAGTTGACAACCCTCTAGTGCGAGTGGCCATCGACAAAAAAAAAAAACTAAACGCGCTCAAGCAGTCGCACCATAGAGGAATATAATATATCGGGTATAGAGAGCCCCCTCGCAGTATTTATTGAAGACCGCTAATGTCAATTGATGGGATAAATAGCGCCATCTACTATCGCCATCCACAAACTTGTGATATGTATAGCTATAGCTAGCTATAGATATACCTATGCATCAATAGTGCATATACTGCAACTTCTTACTATTTTACTTGTATTCAAGTTGATAAAGTTTCACATAATTTTATTTTTTCTCTTTATTTAACAAAATTGTAACAAAATTTATCAACTTAAATACAAGTAAAATAGTAAGAAAGCATCAATTTCAAAAAGTTAGTGGATACATAAATGAAAACAACTTTTATTTTAAAATATTATTTATTTATTATGTTTATGTTTATTTTTATAAGTTTGAGCTGCTGTTTTTATTTCATCCTCACCATGATAAGTGATTTTGCCAGACAAAATCCGGTTTATTGAACGGCACCAACAGTATATAAGTACATGAATTATAGTATTTTCAAAATAATTTTTTAAAGTTATTTTATGTTTTTCACAATTAAAAGGATAATCAACAAATATGTCAGTAAACATTTTTATTTTTTGTTTTAATCCTTTTTTGGGAACATCTTTCTTTAAAATATCCGTCACTACATTTTGAACTTGGATAAAACATTTTTCCATCGCTTTTGACGGATATATTAAAGATTTTTTATCTTTAACATATTCTTTGGCCCTTATGTATTCATTTGATGTGCTCTCAGGGTCGCCATACATATCTTTTTTGCAAACTTTGCAGCTTTTTGTTACATTTTTAATACATTTGGTCAGGACCCACCCACACACATAATTGCCCTGACCAACATCATTTACTGTGGTGTTTAAATTAATAAAAGGCATCACAATTTCGTCTTCTGTGCTTTCAGAAAATTGTGGTGCTTCCTCATCAATTGGGCTGGGAATATCAGAAGTTGACGACACAATATTATCTCTTAAAAAAAAATCCAAATTCTGCAAGCAATTGTCTTCATCTTTTTCACAGTTTGCATGCAGAGAATGGGGCGAGTTAAAATTATTTAATAAAAGTGACTTAAAGGCCCCTTCAAATGCAACCGTGTCTGGTGCCGTATTTCTCGCCCCATAACTTCTGATATTCCCAAAGAAATTCTCTAGTGGGTCCTGGTTAAAATTACGAGTTAGCATAGCATCAAATGAATACATTTGAGACAACAATTTCCATATTTGTTGCATTCCTTCAATTGTGCGTATAAAGTTTTTTACAGATGGTATTGCTTTTGTTTCAATTAAACGGATTTTGTTATTGTCTTTAATTTTTTTAACAAATTTTACTGTTTTTAAAACTTGAATGGCATTCTTCCACAAATTATGGTGCAAACTATTTTTACGTACACACCCTTTAAATATTTTACCATCAGGCACATGGAATGTGTTACAATTTAGGGAATCGAAAAGATTGTCCATTAATTTTGTAAACTTTACCAGATTTTGGCATTCTTCTGGAATTTCTCCTCTTGCCACAAGATGTCCTGTAGTCGCAGCCATTGTATGGCTAAAAATTTGGCTATAAATTTAATAGTGACCTTTTGTAAAATTTCTTTTAATTGTGCCTTATTCAAGGCATTCGTAAAATAATATGCAATGGGTTGTTTAAATTTTTTTTTAAGTCCCTTCACCATGAATACTAATACATGATCTGCAATATTTTTACCATGAAATGTGAACCCCCTAAGCTGATCTTTTGCAGCATTATAATGAATTTGGGGTGAAATCGACATTTCATCAAAAATTAAAGTACATAATCGGTCTTCTGGACATAACTCTTTGACTGTGTTTTTGATTTTTATAAATATACATGTATTCAGGCCTGGCTCCACCTCTATTTTCGTCAAAAGTCTTTTCAAAGATTTAGGAGATGGCAATGTGAAATATTTTGCTAAAAGAGGGTAACTTCTTGGACTCTTTTTATATAAAGAGAGTGAGAGCACTTTTTCTTCCAGAGTGAATCTGCGACCAGAAGGCTTCTTTTTTGTCTGGGTGTACTGCATTTTGGTGAACATTTTTGCTGCTGTAGTCATTTTGCATGTTAGTTTTTTAAACAAAAGGTCTGCAGACATTTTTTCAGCACTGACTATTCTAGATTGCAGGGTTTGGTTTCTCTTTTGTGATCTTCTCAAATTTGATTGCAAAATTTTAATTTTTCGTCTTGTTGTCTTTAGCTGATTCAACCAGAATGACGGCACCTCCTGCTGCTGATGATTACCTGTACAAAGAAACACAATTCCGTTAGTGTCAAACTAAGCTAACTAGCACTTGTATGCTATGCTGTATGTATTAATCGATTTGTCATTAACTTTTAAAAAACAATTAACAATTTTTTTTTTGTTAGCCTATTCTGTCTCACTCCTGGGCAAAAGCCTCCCTCCACTCCTACAATGAATCGCGGGCCCACGCCTCCTCTTGCCAGTTTTGAAGGAATCTGTCTATTTGATTGGGTTGGATTTGAACAACAACAAAAGAGTTTTTAGAAAAATACTCTTTTGTTGTTGTTACGCTTAAAAGTGCACTTTGTCACCAATTCTCCTAACAATCTAAAGAATAACTTACTTTTGTTTTTATTTATTGCCTTGTTCTGTAGTTGGCAATAATTGTGTTCTGAAGTTATGATTCTGAAGTTATCTGTAATGTGAGAAAAATATTCATGAGAAATATTGGTATTGTTGTTTTCATGTATATCATGTTGTTTGTAATATAAATAATTAGAATTAATATGAAGTACCTGACAGTGTTAATTCTGATACAGCAAGGCTGCTTTCTTCATGTATGGATTCAGGTACAAGTAAAATTTTCTCTGAAGTACCAACATCATCAGACTTGCCTGAAAAATAAGAGAATATGTTTAAGTATAATGCAAAGCACAGATACACATAGGAAGATTGTATTTATCATTGAAGTTATGTTTTACTAGAATCTAAATGGTCAATAACTGTATTGAACCCAATAACTATAATATATAATTTGTTACAACAAATAACTAAATAACTTGTGAGTGATAAAGACCTTTGGAGATGCTGATGCCACCTAGACCCCTTCCAATATCCCCTTACAATATAAAACAAAATTTTGAATCCCCTTACAATATAAAACAAAATTTATTTTGCCTTTCTTTAATAGTCTTCTTTGATAATTGATATGTAACCTGTACATACCTGTCAGTGTCGGTTTTAGTGTAGCAAGGCTGCTTTCCTCAATCACAGATTCAGGTGCAAGTAAAACTTTCTCTGAAGTACCAACATCATCAGAATTGCCTGAAAAATAAGAGAATATGTTTAAGTGTAATGCAAAGCACAGATACACATAGGAAGATTGTATTTATCATTGAAGTTATGTTTTACTAGAATCTAAATGGTCAATAACTGTATTGAACCCAATAACTATAATATATAATTTTGCTGACCTGGTAAAATGGTGTTATTGTGATAGTTTTGGTTTTCCTGTGGCTCCTCAAAGTAATGTGAGTGCTTCATATGCGTTCTATGACAGGACTAAAGAACTTTACAGCTTACGACAATAAGAGCGCTTCGGAAACCTTATGTTTCGAACAGAATCCTAAAGAACACAGATTCACAACGTGTTTGTAGTCGTTTTGCCTGACTTATATGGGTAAAAGTGATAAACATGACGTAAACACACACTGTAAAATGTGTAAATGTACGCTCTGCGATACGAACACTTTCTCATAGTGTTGATGTAGCAATACCTGCAGTGCCATTAAACAAATGCGCAGGAACTGATACCATCAATTTATCATCGTATATTGTAATTGCAGATAAAATTCATGTTCTAGCTTTTGTACCTAATAAGAGAGGAACACTAATAACTGACACAAACTGATCTAGATCTCTTTGGTAATTTAAAACAATTACTTAAAAAGTCATCTCAATTTTTTTAATATCATGAAACAAATTACTACAAAAATCTCATATAGGAGCTAATTAAAATGTATCAATCATTGAGTTATTTCCACTCAGAATAAACTTTCTACAATCATATTTCAATTTCTGTACCAAAAACCTGGCATCCAATGAGCAACGCAATGAAAAAGGTTCCGGCAGGTCATTTCCAGCATGAAAAACTCGTACCATTGTAAAAGAAGTCCTTGAATATTAGCAGTTTTTTGTGAGATACTTCTGGTAAACCAGTTTCAAGCTAAATATTTCAGAAAATCATAACATATTATAAAAAACCGTATTTTTAAATTTGATTATAATTTAAGTATCAATATTTTTCATGAAAAATAAAGTGGCTGTTTTCTATATCTATTTCCTATCAAAGGGAGTCCAAATAAAACCATATATGGCAAAATTTTCAGTTTGGAAAAGAATAGTTAATTTTTGTAGACTAGTGTAATTAATATGTAACCTGTACATACCTGTCAGTGTCGGTTTTAGTGTAGCAAGGCTGCTTTCCTCAATCACAGGTTCAGGTGCAACTAAAACTTTCTCTGAAGTACCAACATCATCAGACTTGCCTGAAAAATAAGAGAATAATAATATTATTTATTTTAAAAATAAATAAAAACTTAAACTAAACTAATGTTAAAAAGAAAGATTAAATTTGTTTGTATGTGATACAATTTAACTCAAAAACTACTTGAACAATTTCAAAAATACTTTCACTATTAGAAAGTTACATCTATTTACTGAGCAACATAGACTATTTATTTTCTACTTTCATGTGGGCAAAGACGCTGGCAAAAGCTAATATGCAGAAAAAAAAAATGCATAAAAATCAAACATTACTAGCAATGTAACCTACAGTCATATTAATATTAACCTTTCGAATACCATAATTAGAGACAGAATAGAAAGACAATAAGAGAGTGAACGCCGGCATTTGCTTGGTGTTTAATGAATTAAACATGTATTGTCCAATATTATACTCTATGTTGTTGCTGGGTATAACAATAATTATCATAGTTTTGCCTAATGTTTGTGTGTGTGAGTGGAAGGATTACAGTTAAATATATTTAATATTAGCAAATATTGGATATTTAACTGAAATCCTTCTTCGAAATACTAACTTCAATTCATGTTATAATAAATAGCCCAGTAATACATTATAATGACCTAATTTAAAAATTATGTAAATCTTACCAGGAAGATGAAGTGATGGCACAGCTAGAAAATTTAATCGGTTATTACGGTTCCTGTCCCTGTCTGTAAAATGGATATCACAGATGACTTTCTTTCTATACAGTTCATAATCAGCAGGACTATCTAACTTTCCACCAGCTATATGAACCCAAGCCTTGAAACGGTCAGGATTCTTTTCTGGATGTGGAAATTGATGGTAGGAGTTCTCTGAAAAAAAAAAAGATCACTTTTTATTTTGATCATGAAAAGTTTAAAGATCTAAACTCATTTATACTCAATAATGATGTGTAACAGTACTGACATCTTAGTGAATAATCTTACTAATGATATAAATGCATACAATGCATAAAGCAACCTTTCAAGTACCGTAATTAGAGACACAATAGAAAGACAATGGCAAGCGGACAGCGGTTACCGCTCGGGTTTTAATGAACTAACACTACTTTTAGGTAAATACTTTCTTAACAAGAAATGGGGACCTCTGTTAATCTTCAACTTCATTTAATTTATTATTTGTTGTTGCCACAACCATAGAAATTCAGGTCAGTGGGTCGTCTCAGGGGTGTGAAAAATTTCATGTATCTACCTATTTCAGTTTAAAAGATACAGTTCTATAATAGACAGATAGCGGAGCCTGGTCAGTAGGTCGTCTTAGCCTTAGTAAACACGAAGGGTTGGGCAGAGGTGTACCCAAAGTAAGTACATCCACATTTGGCAACTTAAGATTAAGTCCCTTGTAGGGGACCCAGCCTGGGATCAGTACATAAATAAACAGCATGTAAGTTGAAGTTCACCAGACTCTTATTGGAAACCTATGAAGAAGGCAGAAGGGCAGAGATGCCTATATGATGACTATACTTACTGTTTGAACATCCTAATGCACACCGTTTAGGCATGATAAAAACAAATCACGAGCGTCTATATCGCAAAGAAACAGCACAAACGTAGCGTTCGGGTCGCAAAAAAACGATTGCACTGGAATGGTGGAGGAACTAAAAGCTCAACTCACACTTCGGGAAATTCGTACACTTCACTACGGAGGAGAGGACTCGACTCAACGTGGATCGGCGGATTAATTTCACGAAGAACAGTACAAACATGGAACGAAACTACAAACAAGCGCAAATGCAAGAAGCAGTCGCCATATTTGTGATGATCTGACAATTTGACAATCAATATGAAATCAATTCACTGTGTTGCTATCGTAATTATTACGCAGCTGGTAATCTTCACAAAAGTTTAAAATAATTATAATATGAGTTTAATGAAATAATTAGGTAATTAAATAAATATTCTATGTATTTATTTTTAGGAGTAAATAATTTTTTTATCGATGGTTTCGCCATCTGTAATCATATAAAGTAACTAGTTGTTTTGGATGGCGATAACAGATGGCGCATTTTGAAAATAAAAACCCCAAATCGGTCATTATATGGAAGTGTCCTACCCCTGAGTCGCACTCTCGGACCGCCTTGTGACGTCAGCAATGCTGACGTCACGCTTTTTAAAAACACTATGGAGACTCTTTCTCCGTCATCTATATATATAAAAATCAATTGCTGTTCGTTAGTCTCGCTAAAACTCGAGAACGGCGGGACCGATTTAAATAATTCTTTTTTTGTTAGTTTCGCCAGAATACAGGGAAGGTTTAAAACCAAAAAAAAAAAAAAAAAAGTAGGTAGGGTAGGTAGGGTAGGTAGGGTAGGTAGGGTAGATAGGGTAGGTAGGGTAGGTAGGGTAGGTAGGGTAGGTAGGGTAGGTAGGGTAGGTAGGGTAGGTAGGGTAGGTAGGGTAGGTAGGGTAGGTAGGGTAGGTAGGGTAGGTAGGGTAGGTAGGGTAGGTAGGGTAGGTAGGGTAGGTAGGGTAGGTAGGGTAGGTAGGGTAGGTAGGGTAGGTAGGGTAGGTAGGGTAGGTAGGGTAGGTAGGGTAGGTAGGGTAGGTAGGGTAGGTAGGGTAGGTAGGGTAGGTAGGGTAGGTAGGGTAGCCAGTTGACGGGAGCGAAGCCGCGCGGGTCAGCTAGTCATATATAAAAATCAATAGCTGTTCGTTAGTCTCGCTAAAACTCGAGAACGGTGGGGCCGATTTGAATAATTCTTTTTTTATTAGTTTCGCCAGAATACAGGGAAGGTTTAAAAAGTAAAAAAAAATTAAGTAGGTAGGTTAGGTAGGGTCCGTAGGGTAGCCAGTTGACGGGAGCGAAGCCGCGCGGGTCAGCTAGTCCTTAAATAAAACTATGTAGGTAGTATTTTTGAGCAAGTATATCTTCGCTCAAGTATAAGTACTTTTAACGAGCTGTGCTGGAGTCTCAATAGTTAGGTATATGAACAAATATGAACCAAAAACTAATGAGCTATTATATTGCAATTTGGCTCTAACCTCTCTTCAAATGGAATTTGTATTCTTTTTGAGCTATATCTACCTACTGAAAGAAATAAAACACAATCCTTACTTTTTAATATTATGAAGTTTTCATACAAACAAATTTTTACTAGCACTAGTTGACCCGAGCGACTTCGTCTGCGTCACAATTTTCATTACTGCTCCGCTCCTATTGATCATAGCGTGATGATATTATATACTCTATAGCCTTCCTCGATAAATGGGCTATCTAACACTGAAATAATTTTTCAAATCGGACCAGTAGTTACTGACATTTTTTATGTATGAACAGTGCTTGAGGCTTGACTGAGCTCCACTCAATGTATCCTTATTTTAATCACAATCAGCTCAGAATCACTGCTTGAGGCGAGATTTGATCTTTGTTTTCGCAAGTGTAGTCGAGCCCACGCTTGAGCATAGATTCTCATGAAAATTGTTGTGGATTTGAAGTAAATCGAGTAGGTACCTACCTAATCAAAATGGATTTATTTGCAGAAGTAGATTTTTATAATATTTTTTTTAATAATGAGACAAATCGAACGTTTAACTTTAATATTCCTCTGAGATATTTAAGAGATACGCAGGACCAAAGAAAAGAAAGAAGAAGTACAGGTTTTCACAAGATGTCGTGAAACATTTAATTTTACTTGAGATCTCTTTATTTTCATTTATATATTTTTCGTGTTTCATTAGAATGCGGATGCGAGCAAATGTATCGAGTCAGCCTTCTCGCTAACTTCGCTGAGGTAGTCAATACAAACAAAACTCTCAGCTCTATTTCCGAGATCGCGCCTATTTCAATGATTCCACATATTGTCCAGCAGTTTTGCTGTCCACAGGACATAATAATTATGTATCTACTCTGAAGAGTTAAGGGTGGCTGTCAGTGTCAATAACGTCGTGTCGTCCGCCTTGTCCGGTTTTGATCGTGCGAAAAAAATAAGAATTTCAATAGAAAACAAGCAATTGTTCAGGGTTACCATTATGATTGCTTACTCACGTAATCAGAGATCAAAATCTCAACTCAAGCGTAGTTTTGTTTGATTTGGGTTTGAGGATAGTTCTAAAATAAACTGAACGCTTAAGTCGAGATTCTTCGCTCAAGCAGTAATCGGTTGAACGCAGTTTAAGTAGTACTTGAGTATGGTTCTGTAATACGGGCCTATAGAGTCTGACACTCCCTCCTGCTTCACCCAGAGCGGGAGGAGTCATTTGATGATTTCCGTCCTTAAGGTGGATGCTCCAGGGTAGCTTCATGTAGCGCGACAGAATGAATATTTCAGAAATAATCATTCTTTCGAACTACATGAACTTAGAGGGCTATATTGATGATTAAAATGGTTATAATTCTTTAGATAAATACGCGTTACGGTCGCGGATCGCATTTGGTCCAAATACAGCTTCACACTGACCGGCAAATTGCAAAAAACATAAAAATATTTGAATTTCGCGGGCTACCCTGGAGCATTCACCTTAAAAAAAAAGGAGTGTACTTTGATATTTATGGGGAATATTTTTTGAGAGTTGGTAATACCGCCAAGTGTCAACTAACTGTCAAATTGATTAATTGAATGACATTTCGTGATTTGGGCTCCTTAAATTCTTTCTGCATCTGGAAATTATTGAAAAAGAGAACCTAAGTAAATAATAATAAAGAAGAGAAGATACCTACTCATTTTTCGCTCTGCTAAATTTTCACGTGTACCTATAATGAATACCATGCAAAATGATAAACAAAATAAAAGATACCGAAAAAAATACAAGTACATGAAAATGCGAATAAAAAGTCTTATATTAGTAAGTAACTTTCCAAATCAAATTATAAACTTAACGTTGGAATTCAATAAATCTCAAGTAACTACTCCATTTGTATCTACGAATAGGAGGACATCACAAAACTACGCTATTGCGGCTGGTGCGGCATATTTTGTTTGTTTTCTTTCACACTTAGATTTTTATACTTGTCCACATTTTTGTTTTTTTATCATCTATTGTAATGATCGGCATTTTCAACTTCTCATTCAACTATGCTTTTTGCATCGAACATTAAATATGTATAATTTAATAACAAAAACTTAATTTTAGGAGAATGCTGCATTGTGTGATGAAGTGGCAAAAGTTCAGGAAAGTATATTAATTGTAAAAGATGAAAGAAGATTTTTACTTCATAAACTACTTGAATATGAAAACGACAATGAAGTCTCACAAGTTTTCTTTAAGAATGAACCTGTAATAACATCAAATGGCTCAAGAACAAAAATAAAGAAGAGACAAAGCTGTGATGACACTAGATAATGAAAACTGGTGAGAGTGTAAAAAATCTTGAAGCTGGAATGTTATTTTGCTTTACCTGAAGGCAAAACTGGCAGAGACGACATATCGACGGTGAACTAGCAATCGGTCCTATCTCAATTTTCTGATAATTTCACTTTTTAACACCATTTAATATTATATCATACTCGGGAGCGTTGCAAATAATCACATCTCAAATATGTTTCAATTTGGTGCCATAATCAACTTATACTAACTTCGACGCGCAGTGAATATTGCCCTATCTCGTTTTTATTTTAGAAAGAAGCATATAATTCTACTTTTGTTTTTAATAACATTTACTATAAAAATATGTAAAAACTACGTATTTTTATTTAATAAATCAAATGCCGAAAAAGTTTTTTCTTCATCCTGTAAAGTTGTTAAAATTGAGATAGTACCGGTTGCCAGTTCACAGTTGATATACTAAATGATTATAGGTACCTACAGATAGGGACATAAATATTTAAATTATATAATGGCTTCTGCCTGCATTTTTCTGTCTATGTGACCTATAGAATTGGCTTCAGAGAGAATTTAAAAATGTGTAAACCTACAAATATTATAAATATGAAAGTTCAAATCATTCTAGCTGAACCATGCGGTATCACCCATCTGCATCATTTCTCCGTATTGTTTCATTTGTTCTGACACTTTTGCTTGGCTCCTAATGATCCTAACTAGTTGTACTTCCAGCCCCTGAAGTACTTCACATGTTTTTGGTCTCCTAGTGTTTGTGAATAATAAAAATACTCATAACACATTTCTAGTCTCTTGGTACTTGTGGATCTTTACAGCCTGCGCTAAGCAATGTCATTTATTGGGATAAAAAGTAATGTGAGCCAAATTTCATCAAAATTCCTTCAGCTTTTTTTGTATGATTGTGCTGTGGCACAAACATCCAAACTTTTACATTTACAATAATAGTAGGATTATACTATTCCTATAAATATTGTATGACGTTTTAATGCAAATGATGAATTAATTTAACCTAACATTCTTTTGCCAGTTAATACCATGCCATGAAAATATAAAATGTCCTATTAATTTTTAAATTAATGACAAAAACTTTCATAGAGAAGGTACATTTAATAAAATGAATTTGTTCTTTAAATTAATGGTTTTTATTCTACCAGACCTTATTGTTTGTATTATAATGCTATGTTTCATCACTTTCATCCTCATCATTAAATGACAATATTGGACGGCTCTTCTTTTCTCTCGAGGTTTTTGTTTTAGAGGCATTCTCTCTCTTCCTTTTAGATGTTGCTGATTCTGTAGAGGGCTTCTCTTTTGATTTAAACATAACTCGTTGACTTAGGTCTGCTTTTGTTTCAGATTCCAATTTTTCTAATCTGACCCTCTCTGTTTCAGCTTCCTCAGCTGTTAAATCACCTTCTTTAAGAACCACTACTTGTGGCTGTTCACTGTCTTCATCGTCAACAAAATCTTCTTCATTATTCATTAGTTCATCAAACTTGTGATTTTTATCATCATAACCAGCTTGCCTTTTTAACACTTTAAGAAATTCTGGATCTTCTGGTTTTATATAATTAACACTTCTTTTCTTATTCATGATTATTAATAAAAACGAGTGCTTACTTGATAAAATAAAGATTACAGTAATTTGTGTAAAAGCAAGAGTAGGTGTCTCACCAGTTTGATACAGTAGTTACCTACCACTTGGACGGTTATAATACTCTCGCAGTTTTTCGCTTACGTATAGAAAGCTATAAACAAATGATTTAAATATGCTTTAGTAGTCCACACTAAAACACGCTACACAAGTACTTCTGCATCTGCATTCGAGCAGGGTGGGCTTTAAATTCGATTTAATTGTTTTAAGTTATGGCTCCATTCAACGAACTACTAGGCAATATATATAAAAGTACTCTGTGAGGCAGTGTTATTGTATGAGATGATGTTGATCAGTGATCACTGATCAGTTTTCAAGTTTTCACTATTGCGTATTTCTGTCACAATGTCTGTTGACAGCTAGTCAGTCAGACTGGTCGTCACATTTTTTTTTTAAATCAAGAACAAGTTTTTGCATTTTGATATTTCAAATAGTAAGACTAATATACAATTACAATAATGTTAAGGTACGTTTTCCACACTAAATAATAATATCATAACAACCCGTTTTTACATCAATATGTCATCGACGACTAGCGAGTGTTGCCATATGTGGTGGAACGCTCCATTCTTTTCGTCCTGTACAAACTGTACCCTGTGGGTTTTCGTCGGCACAATGGCACATGGGTGTGCCATTGGGCGTTGACTGAAATTGACGCATAATGGCATTCCACATACCATACCAAATCACTTGGTTGAAACTTCTTTATTTTAAAAATGCAGTGTTTAATATCCTCTGGCTTCCGACCGACCAAAAAACATGGCGGCCGCCGATTTTTTTACAATAAAACTTCAATTGTTGTTGCGTCGCGACGGCTATCCAACAACAATTGAATAGTTCGGCGTCCAGATTATCACAGGGTACAATACAATCCTACAAGGAAACCATGGAGAACAGAGACAAGGAGTCAAGGAGTACGATCTTTATGAGGCTGACAAGTTGAAAAAGTGTCCAGCTGTAAGCAGTAAGTAAAATGAATGACAGACTTGTGATTCGACGAGCTTTTTCGCTCGTATGTCACCGTAAGCACGTGTACGAGGTCTGTTAAAAAACTAAGGTGAATTTTCATTTTTCTCAAAAAATATTTATTTATTCATTAATTTATATTTTGTCCCCTTCAAATATAATAAATTTGTGCCAGCGTTTTTTCCAATCCTCGAAACAGTTCTGATATGCACTTTTTGGTATGCTCTTGAGCTGTCTCAGCAATTCGGTTTGTATCTCCTCAATCGTCTTAAAACGCCGTCCTTTCATGGGTCTCTTCAATCTTGGGAACAGGAAAAGTCGCAGGGGGCCAAATCTGGTGAATACGTTGGCAGAGGCATGATTAAGGTGTTGTTTTTGGACAAAAAATTAAAGCAAGCAATGACGAGTGAGCAGGTGCATTATCGTGTTGCAAAAGCCATAAAACATAAAACCGACTTCCAAAAACAAAACACTACAAAGTAAAAAATAACTTTAATTTTGGAAGTCGGTGTTCAAAAACGAAATAACCAAAATCACCGACTTTTATTTTTTTGTTAAAAAGTTTTTTTATGCCTCTCACAAACAAACTAAATGTGCTTTATAGCTATAACTGCGAACATATGTTTGAGACGAGTGTTTCAACATAACAAAATAATAAAATCGATAATCGAATTTACGTAGCCCGCGAAATTTGAAAATACACCTTATTTTTTTAACAGACCTCGTACATAAAAACCGCCGAGTAAGTTTGTTGGCGATCCAACAGGTTTGAAATTTTGCTCGTAGCTCGCCTCGGCTCGCATGTCTGTCAGCGCCGCAAGCCGCGAGCCATTACTTTGTTTTGTGACACGTCGAGTGCTAGGGGGGCTATGTTACTCACGTCCGTAGGACTTACCATCTTTTCCTAGGCCCACCCTACACGTGTCCCCTGGGTGGTACTAAATGAGTAACAACGTCGAGTCGTAGGCGGCCGTCAACTAACCTACCCAGTCAACAGACTGAAAAGTTTGTTGTGCAGAAGGTAGGAAAGATAAAATTGGCAACATTGGTTTGAACAAACAAACATCCTCAGGTTTCTAAGTCAGCGCATCCGCTAACCGCAAACGCATATTATACCGTATCCGTACCGTTGTGGGTAAAAAAAACAATATCACATATATATCATCCCATCTTTGAAATAGCAAGTTCATGACTTATAATGATGTCAGTGTAAAGGGCGGCGAATATAATTTTTGCCCGGTGCGGCTAAATAGCTAGATTGGGCCCTTGCCTCAGGCAGGGGGCGATCTGTTGTTAAAAACATTTGTAATTGTCTATGGAAACTATGGGGCGGGGCATATAGAATAAAGGCGCTAACCCACCGCGGCGCATGCTGTACACGGGCACGTGCGCATTTTAGCTGCGTGGATTCATTTATTTGTCAACGTGAGTCTATGTTTCTACTGCAGTACACAAATTCTTCTCAAATACCACGTAGGTACCTATTCCTAAGTTTGTAACTTGGAATATAACTATGTAAAAGACAGCTTCGATTTTCATACACAGTGCTAGTGTGTTCCGGTCCGGTTTAACTGGTATTTCACGAACTTCATTTCCCCTCTACCCTCTTAAAGGGTAATGTGCAAATTACTTATTAATACGTATAGTCAAACCTCGAAGCTCCAGAGTTCCTAGGTTTGACTAGTCAAACCTCAGGTCTGACTTAAGGTCGTCGATGGCGATACTGTAAATACATTTTCTTTATTGCTACTTTAGCTGACTCTGCCTCACAGATAATCTGCTTATACATCTATTTATTTCTTACATGAAATGAACACTTATCTTTATTCATATTAGTAATTATCTCTTTAAACTTCACTGGTTCTTTATCCACGTTTTCAGTAACAACACTGTTTGAAACACAATCGAGAAGATGGTATCGTATCGTTGGCAACTAATGACCCACTGTTTGGCATCTCAATGGTCAGTCCCTACCATAACGGGATTAAATACTCCATGCAGGATCGGATTTGTGTATTCCATTCCATTCCTTTCTATTCCAACTTGAGAGGTGTCAAAAGACACCCAGATGGAACGAAGTTCCTACCGCATGGCTTACAACTATAGCAAAAAGTGTCGTTCGGTCTTATTTTTTTCCGTCTAGGCCCCTTTCGCAACGCGCGATAAGGAACTTCGTTCCAATTACTGACAGAATAATTTATCGTATCAAAACACCGTTAGAGAATCTGATAAGTACAGTACAGATCGACGTTTGACCGAGTTCGAGATCGAGTCTGTCAGTCGCTTCTAGGATCAAATAGGCAAAGCCCGCAACAGATTGTATAATTTCTTTCGACGTTTGATTGACAAGTTAGGAACTCTAGGTTTGACTAAAAATACTACAGTCAAATGCCGAAAATTGAATTTATTTTGGGTTTTGCCCAAAGGCTTTGGTCAAACCTAGGATAAACTAGTCATACCAGGAAGAGACTGCATATCGACCTTTGACTATAGCAGATAGACTAAATGTAGGGCAGTTCGCTCAAACAGCAAGATTTTTCTTACTTAGAGTATTTTTATACCTGTCGTAGCTTTTAAACGAAAAGTCTGATTTGAATAATTTAAAGTGTAGGTAATTACATGTACTTAGGTACATAAACAATATTAATTATAAAACAATATAGATAAGGATTAATATCATGGTAGTAAAATCATCACTATTCCATCTCACCCGGGTTTTGATAGAATAATTTGAACAAAAAGCGGTCACTATGACATAACAGTTGCTCGTGTTCCTCGCGTACTGTTTTGTAGATATTGATGTCTTCTATAAAATTTTAGTACATCACTTTGCTCTACTGCCAAGTTCTTTTTGGTATTTTTTGACACCTAGGTTACATTATCGAAGTTTTCATACGGATCCCTAACTTTTTTGAAAATATTCTAAAGCCTATGTTCATGAGGGATAATGTAGGATTTATCAAATCGGTCCAGTAGTTTCGGAGCCAATTAAATTCAAACAAACAAATCTTTCCTCCTTTTAATAATAGCCTAAGTAGATGTAGATGTGTAGATTATGACTATCAGTAACTATAAAACTGCATTTATAAGTTATTTATAGGTAGGTAAATAAAAAGATTAAGCTTGATTTTAATTTGTAAACAGGTTGAATTTTTCAAGTGTGCCTTCGTGGCCTAATCCGAAACTATAAGGAATATCGAAAAACACTAAAAAGAATCTTGAGCTTCAGCTTCGCGTCACGGAGATGAAGATGCTGAGGTGGATAAGCGGCGTAACGCGATACGCAACTCTTTCATCCGAGGTAGTCTTGGTGTCCGTGACGTGGGGGAAAAACTGCAAGAGTGTCATCTGCGATGGTATGGCCACATCATGCGCCGCCCTATGGAGTACGTTGGTCGGAGATGCATGAATCTGGCTGTCCTTGGGACTAGGTCCCGTGGTCGCCCTCGCAAGTGCTGGCTGGACGTCGTCAAGTCTGACATGAGAGCCAATGGCCTGACTGAGAAGGACGTTCAAGATCGGGCAAAGTGGAGGAACCTAAGTAGGAAGGCGGACCCTGGCAATAGCCGGGATTAACGCCAGGTGGAAGACTGAAGAAATCTTGAGCCCGATTTTGATGAAGACTGAAACTGCATCATTGGATTCTCTCGATCCAGTTGATTTTGAAAAAAAAACCATTCGAAAGTGTAGCTAATAAGGATCAAATTCTGGGATGTAATAATACATATCAAACTAAAGGAAAGAGCTCATTTTTAACAAAAACCTTTTTTAATTTTGAAATAAAAAATATCGACTCGATTTTATATCCATAATGCATTTATAGTTTTCATCAACATCAGGCCCGAGAATCTACAACAGCATCATTGAATAAAAAAAATATATCAGTTACGGTTTAGATAGATAGCTTTAGTTAGTTTTAAAAGTTATTGTTAAAAATGAGCTCTTTCCTTTACTTTCCAGTTTTTTTTTGTCTAAATCCACTCGTTCGATTGCTGGATAGGATTCCTTTTTTCAAAAATCTAATAATCCAGTTTTAGTTTTCATCAAAATCGGGCTCTAGACTCCTTTCAGTATTTTTCGATATTCTTCAGGCCATGTATACGAACTCAGCGGCGCAGCGGCGGGCGGCGCGGGCTGTTATATTGTACATCTCTGCATTTGACGCGACCAGCGCTGCAGCGACGCGTTTAGTTCAGTTTCGGATTTGGCCCTGAAGGCACACTTGCAAAAATCACCTGTATAGGTACTTTTGTTAAAATTACGGAATATGTTCATGTTGATCATCATTTACAAATATACCCACACCAATACCAAATGGTTCAATTGCGTTAGTTGTTAAATAGAATTTTCCAGACATGTTCCTATTAACACTTTCACCCATAAACCCGTTATGGCTGCATCGATTCTCTAAAAAATCAAACCAAGATTCGCACTGATACGCAGGAAAAGATGTAGGGTGTTTGATTGATTCGGTGAAATAATCAAATGAACGGCCGTGACTGCACGCTTCTGTAAATCATAATAATAAAAAACAATTTAAAATTTTTGGCATACTGATTAAAATCACATTAAGCGCTCTAAAATATGTTTAAAAAACGAACCAAAGAACTTGACTATATCTTCACATCCAGGCTGTGGTGCTATTCCTGCATTAGGGTAAAAGTCGACTGTTCCGATTGCTCCTTCGAAACCCAACAGACCTGCACAAGTGTGAATGACGTCAACAATTTCAGCATCAGAAGAATCAAGTTTTGCGAACGTATCTTGCGGTGGGAGCTCGAAAAACGGTCTTGCAGGATCGAGTCCTAAAAATAAAAGTTGTAGTAAAATCGAATCAAGTACTTAATTAGTATGTAAACTAAGATGCGGGTAATTATTTATGAAAAAGACTGAAGTTGTGTACTCAAATTGTGGAAACCTAAGAAATCAATTAGAGCGTAGACACTGTGACACTGAAAGTTGTATAAAAAACACCTACCCGTGATTCTGTATACAGAGCCATTAGTTTTAGATGCTGCTATACCCATTACGTGAGCTCCAAGACTATGTCCAATGAGATGAAAATGTTCACTAGACACGTTGTACAAGCGGTTCAGTCCATCCAAAAACGTAGCTACTTGACCTCCAATTGCTTTAGTTTCATTAGCAACCCAAAAGTACAAGATAGAATTCGCAGTGCAGCTCCAGTCCACTGTTATAACATTGACATTTTGAGCTTCTAAATAAGCATTTTTAATCTTTATTACACCTTCTTTATCAACAGAAGAACGCCATCCATGTGTTATCATTTTTAATGGTTTATTGGAATTAAATAATATATCTCTTGTTATATTTTGATATCTGTTGCTAATTGGTCGTCCCCGTCTGTTCAATAAAATAAAACTCTCCGTGTCGTTTCTGCAGGTAAGGCAAAAGAAGTTATTTCACAAACACAACTGACGAAATTATTAGGGTTCCGTTTTCGCCATTTAGCTACGGATTTCGGATCTCTAACAATCTAATTTCGAATCACATATCCATCGGGTAACAAGTGGCCTCCCAAAATATAAAGTCATCATCTACCTAGCCTTTTCCCAACTATATTGGGGTCGGCTTCCAGTCAAACCGGATTCAGCTGAATACCAGTGTTTTACGTGGAGCGGCTGCCTACCAGACCTCCGCAACCCATTAAACGGGTATTTCTTGGCAAAACTGGAGTCAGATTTACTGGCTTCTGAAAATCCGTAACGACTGCCAAAGATCTACAAATGACAGCCGTGACCAACGGCTTAACGTGCTTTCCGAGGCACGGAGAAAACTCGGTATACTCAGATGGTCACCCATCCACAGACCAACCTTGGCAAGCGTTGCTTAACCTTTAAGATCGACCCCTGCGGCTGTTATTATTTAGCCACGAGCTCCTCGTCTCCCAAAATATAAAGTACCTACTGTAATAAAAATACTTAATAAGACATGTAGAACACCTATACAATACCACCTAGACACATTAGATGTAATGTAATTATTATTATTTAATATATTCAATTTGTTTAAAGATTTTTACAGCTGCTATAATAAATACTTAACTAACTAGGTATATACACTTATTAACACGAAATTATGTACAAACGCGTATAAAAACAAAAAAATAATCCACATCGTTGTCAATGGCAAAAGTGCCCAGAACACTGGCAGCATTGCCCCGTTGAATGGCAATGCTGATTCTTTGGCCGAAAAAAAGCCCAGCCCTCTGGTCACGTGAACAGTCGACAAGGTGTTTGCTAATGTCCCGAAAGACTCGATGCGCACTCGGACCCCATGGGCCTAGTGTTTCAACGCCAAACGGTTCAAATATGTAACTCCCCATTAAGTTATTATATTTGCGCCGTTTGAGGTTTTCTGCACCTGCAGCAGCCGCCCCAGCATAGCCCGCCGTGCTAAGAAGATGGGATGGCGCAAGGGTGTCGACACATGTTGCATCCCACACCAAAGGCCTACCCAGGATAATGTCATTATTGCTGGCGTGCCGTGCTAGCCGACCAGCGCTCCTACTGCAGGACAGGCCATGGTGTCCGAGGCGGTCGACTACTTCACCGCATTGACACCGATGTAGAGCTCCGCTAGGAGCACCCAGTAGCAGACACGTAGAAATCCGGAAAGTACTGTCACTCAGCATAGTACCTATGTTGGGTGACGGTAGTGCTTGTAGCCAAAGACCTGACTCCCATTTACCCACAGCCAGCAGGCGGGCACGCTCCGCAGAATTGGTGGTCGTATTTATGAGGTTATTCCGTACCAATTTGAAGAGCGGCTAGTCCCATTGTCTTTGGGAGAATGGGTTATCGGGCAACGCCGTATTCGGGCAAGTCACTTTCCAGGCATTCACTGCATCGTCAAGCAAGGCACTTCACAGTTAACCAATGATGAAGTTAATATCCTTTTGGTTAACTTTTCAGTGCTGTTGACCGAAGACAGGGACGCCGATAGGCTTACACTAGAAATGTTTGCGGATGCCGAGCCCACCAAAGCGAATGGGTAGTGTGGCTTGCAGCCAGGCTCAGTCATCCAGAGCCACATTTAAAATAGATGTCAGTGTGTCTTGAATGATTTGATCGATTTTGTCCAAAAGATGTGACTGCTTCCATAAAGGTGAAGAGCGGAGAAAATACATAAAATTTGGCCCAAAACAACAAAATTTAATGAGGGTAAAAGCCGAATGTAATTTAATTTTGCTAAGTCTTTCCGAAATGTCGTTAAGGTGGATGCTCCAGGGTAGCCCGCGAAATTCAAATATTTTTATGTTTTTTGCAATTTGCCGGTCAGTGTGAAGCTGTATGTGGACCAAATGCGATCTGCGACCGTAACGCGTATTTATCTAAAGAATTATAACCATTTTAATCATCAATATAGCCCTCTAAGTTCATGTAGTTCGAAAGAATGATTATTTGATTGACTGAAATATTCATTCTTTCAGTCAATCAAATAAATTCTTCTTATTATTATAACCATTTTAATCATCAATATAGCCCTCTAAGTTCATGTACTTAGTTCGAAAGAATGAATATTGAAAAGATTAATTTTGTCGTCAATGAATGAAGAAAAACTGTCTTCCAATATCAGTGAACCTAGGAGGTGAAGTGAACTCTTGTCTAAAATTTTGATATCTGGGGCTATTAACTTGAATTTCTGTAGAGTCATTTGTCTGTCGGTATTGTCATTTAGAAAAAAAACACATTTGGAGTGGTTGAGGTCAAGGCCGATAGATTGGAACTGTTTCTTCAGGAATTGGAAATCTTTCAAAACTGTGTCCACGTCACCCCCTAAAGTTCCATCATCCAAATACCAGACATTAAATTTTGAATTAAGTTTTTGGAAAGATAGACATTAGATAGTATACCTACCCAATATATAATCTAAATTCAATTTCATCAAACATTGAGTTGCGATGTATCAGCATATCATCTTCAGTTAATGTTAGATTTATGTAATGAAGCACTCCATCGCCATCCGGGAAATATATCCATTTAGTTCCATAGCCATCTCCGTATTGATTTGTATACAAATCTAAATTATAGTCTACTAAAGTACCTGTAATTGTAGAAAAAATACACAAAAGGTTTTCTAAAATAGCCAAGTAGTGAATGCATTACTTTCATAAAATGGGTGATATTAGAACTAATTTGCAATACTTAAATAAAAAAAAATACTTTAAAAAAGCTTTTATTAAAATGCTCTAAAAAGAAGAAAATACAATTTTCTTTAAAAATTTATCATAAAAGCTTGTCGCGAGGTTTGCGTAAGTACCTAAGATTTTTTTCCATTTAATTTGTTTTTCACTTTTTAGTTATTTCGAGTTTTTACAAGCCCTTTCATTTGATACCCATATTGTAGAAGTGCATAAAAGATAACTATTCCGCCATCTTGGATGTTCCGCCATATTGAATTTAGAATGACGCCACATTATTTTTCGAGTTACTCTCAACAAGCTCTTTCATTTGATACCCATATTGTAGAAGTGCATAAAAAATATGTAACTATTCCACCATCTTGGATGTTCCGCCATATTGGATTTAGAATTACGTCACATTATGTTTCGAGTTACTCTCAACAAGTCCTTTCACTTGATGCCCATATTGTAGAAATAACTATTGCGGCATTTTGGTTGGTCCGCCATATTATATTATTTGATTTAGAAGGACGTCACACAGCTTATCGTGTATGGTCATCCAAACTAAAAGTGTATACAAAATTTCAGCTCAATTGGATGAAGATGTCTGGTTCAAAATTGAGTAGCAAGATTCCACCCGAACAAACATACATACATACATACATTGTAAGTTAAATAAAAGCTTTTAAAAAAGATTCGGATGACTTGATGCCCAGACGCGGTCGCTTTTGAGTTAACTTATTTTATGTTTTCAATTAATATCTACACGCGATTAGGTAACAATCACCCTGCATTACTTTTAAAAACATTAAGTGTTCACACAGCATTATAATGAACAATTTGTGGACTGCCAATAAATTCTGTAAATAGGTATCTCGAAGTGAAGGCTAGGGTGAAGTGATCACGAAGTGAGCTGTCAATCCAAGTAATCAAGATGAAGTAACAGCTCACTCCGTGATCACTTCACCCAACCCTTCACTTCGACCGAGTTTGCAGAATCGACCGGCTGATCTAACATACAAACTGACTTACTGTACGCGCGTGTTTCTAACGAACCTACTTACTACTATTGTACCTAACCACTAATAACTTTGTTGTGTGTGAAACCTGTGACAACCAACATTATACACTTTTTACCCTGAGAGTTTCTTGTGCTTCATTTTCTATGAGGATCATGCCTTATAACATATTATTATAATGAAATCGTTGACTAACCGTGTCTGTAAATTGAATATTTTTACGAGGTCTGCACTCAAATCTCGCCGCAGTCCATCACCACCTTGAGACCGAGAAACCAGCGCTCTTGTTCCTGTCGGAGACGCAGATCGGATGTCCGTCGGACGTGTCATACCTGTCTTACCCAGGGTTTACCCTGGAGCACCACTGCAGACCCCGCGCGGGCGTATGCATGTACGCCCGGGACGACATCTGCTATCGGCGTCTCCGCTACCTTGAAGACTCCAGGTTCTCAACGCTGTGGACTATAGTGGATACAGGTCTAGACAAAATTGTCTACGCATGCGTCTACCGTTCGCACAGCGGTGATTTGGAGACAACTGGGCTTACACAGCACCTGAGTGAGGCGGCGGATGCGGCTGAGCAGCGGTATCCTTCTGCCCAATTGGTGTTACTGGGGGACTTCAATGCCCACCAACAGGAGTGGCTCTTCCCATACCAGTGCACAGACCATGCTGGACGATAGTCGCGAAAGCTAGCGCTTGCGTTAAATGTTACCCAGCTGGTCCAGGGGGCAACGAGGGTGCCGGATGTTGATTCGCACACTGCCAATTGCTTGGACCTTTTGCTGACAACAGATCCAGACCGCTATTCGGTGTCGATTTCATCACCACTGGGTAGTTCCGACCACTGTCTGGTGAAGTCTGTGTCTGTCTACTCACCGCCCGATCCTAGCCCAAGAGGCACCCGGCGGGTATGGCGATACAAGTCAGCAGATTGGGATGGCATGCGATCTTTCTTCGCATGTTACCCTTGGCAGCCTACTTGCTTTTCTTCCACTGATGCTACGTCGTGCGCGGACGCCGTGACGGATGTGTTGCGGAGGGGAATGGAGTACTACAATCCGTTCTCTAACATAGCAATATCTGGCGAAGCTCGTCCTTGGTTTGGTGCCGAGTGCAATCGCGCTGATGCGCATAAGCACGCGGCGTACCTAGCATGGGTTGACGCTCGTACACGCAAAGCAAATGACGTGAGTCAGAAGAAGAGAGCCTTCAACAGGGCTGCTAAGTCCTGCAAGAAGGTGTTGCGGAGGGCTCGGTTTGACCACATTAGCCGAATAGGGAACAAACTTGCTTCATACCCAGCAGGTAGTAAGGCTTTTTGGTCCCTGGCTAAGTCGGTCGAATCGAACTTCTGCCGCCCCTCACTACCACCACTGCTGAGACCCGACGGGACGCTGGCCCACTCCGCTGAGGAGAAAGCGAACTTGTTTGCTTCTTTGTTTGCGGAATCTTCACGTCTGGATCCTGGTGGCGCGACGCCCTCCGCCTCTCCTGGTGAATGCGAGTCGAGTATGTCGAACATTCGCATTCATCAGAAGGACGTCCGTAGGGTACTGCGTAACCTAGACGTGAACAAGGCTAGTGGTTCCGACGGGATACCGGCAATTGTTCTGAAGACTTGTGCGCCTGAGCTGTCTCCGATCTTGACACGCCTATTTCGCCTTTCGTTCGAGACTGGAAAAGTGCCGAAGGCTTGGAGGCAAGCTAACGTGCAGCCCGTGCCCAAGAAGGGTAGTCGAGCTGACCCGTCGAATTATAGACCCATCTCGGTAACGTCCATACTCTGTAAGCCTATGGAACGCGTGCTGAATCATAAGCTCCTGGCGTACCTAGAAGCGAATGATATCCTTAGTGACCGACAATACGGGTTTCGCTGAAATCGGTCAACTAGGGATCTTTTAGCTTATGCCATTCACATCTGGAGTGAGGCCATAGAGAAGCACGGGGAGGCACTGGCGGTCTCCCTTGACATCTCGAAGGCCTTCGACAGGGTCTGGCACGATAGCATTATTAGTAAGCTTCCTTCCTTCGGTCTGCCCGCCGTTTGTGTGATTGGATCGCAGATTTCCTGAGAGATCGGTCTATCCGAGTGGTCATAGATGGCTGTTCGTCTGGACTGCTGGATATAACCTCTCCGGTACCAAATGGATCCCCTCGGACCCACTACCGTTTAATACAGTCAACACCCAGGTGGGTCCCTGTGGATCCACCCGATCCTACGGATTTAATGCTTTCGGTAACACTGTTCTTGCTGCATATTAATGATCTGCTTAAACCCGGTACCTTTGGGTATGCAGACGACAGCACTGTTGCTGAGAGGTACATGTCCGACGCACGAGCTGGTGGGTCGCAGATCCGGTCTCTCCGGGAGGCAATGGTTGAGCGCTTGAACGTGTCCTTACAGGCTGTCTCTGAATGGGGCGATGCCAATCTGGTCAAGTTCAATGCTGCTAAGACCCAAGCGTGTCTATTTTCCGCCAAAAGGAGCCAATTCCGCCCAGCTCCATCTTTCCGCGGTGAAACCGTGCCGATAACCGACCATCTTGAGCTTCTTGGGGTTACATTAACATCTACTCTCAATTTTGGCCCTTACATAGAGGCAAAAGCTCAAGTGGCTGCAAAGAAGTTGGGGATTCTGGCTAAGGTGAGACGATACTTCACGCCGGAACAGCTGCTCAAACTCTATCAAGCGCAAGTTCGATCGTGTATGAAATACTGCTCTCATCTTTGGGATGGATCTGCCAGATATCAGCTTGATGCCCTTGAGTCAATTGAGAAACGAGCCAAGAGGATCATCGGCAATGAGAGGCTCGTCGCGTCGAAGCTCCAAAGTCTTGAACATCGACGACGAGTTGCTAGCCTGTCGGTTTTTTACCGGTTGCATTTTGGGGAATGTGCGACGGAATTGCATAATTTAATTCCACCAAGCCCGTTCCATCATCGGACCACAAGACGAACGGCGATGCGCCACCGGTACATGGTAGACATCCCACCCATACGCACAAAACGTTTTGGGAACACATTCATAGTGCGTACAGCTAAGGAGTGGAATTCCCTGCCGGAGTCTGTGTTTCCTGATAGCTACAACCTGGGACTCTTTAAATCAAGAGTGAATAGGTTATTTCTAGGCAAGCGTGCTCCATCTTCGACCACATCCTCGCTTACCATCAGCTGAGATAGTGGTCAAACGCGTGCCTATCAATAGTAAAAAAAAAAGAATATTTTGCATAAAAAAAACCGACTTCCAAAAACAAAACACTACAAAAAAAAAATAACTTTAATTTCAGAAGTCGGTGTTTTTGGTATTTTCGGTTTTATTTTTTTGTTAAAAAGTTTTTTTATTTTTAATTTTTCAGTGGTACGCAGGTATCACTAAAAAGTGAAACCACACACACAGTGTGCCGGCGTGATGTTATGTTTTGAACTGGTGTAAACAATCAACAGACATGTGATTTCAGAAATCCCGATCCTTTTGCTATCATTTATTGAAGAGTTCCGTTGCCTATCTCCGAAGTTCTTCATCAGATCTTCACTAAATTTAAATGAGACCAGTCCAAGAAAATACTCTTCCAAACAAAAAAAGAATAATCCAAATCGGTTAACAATTGGCGAAAATATCGCTGAATAAACATTTTTCATGGGATACCATCATCCGATCCTGACTTATACTTTCCATCATCAGCTCAAAACCATGAGATGATGATTACCAGGCACAAATATCTGAATTGCGTTAGAAATTTAATGAAAAACAGTGTCATGGGATCCCATCATCAGATTCTAACTTGGTGACAATGGGACCACCTCAGGAGTATAGGCTTTCGAATAAAAAAAGAATTTTTGAAATCGGTCCAGAATTGGTGGAGAAATCGGTGAACATACATAAAAAAAAAACTTACATACAACCGAACATAGAACCTCCTCCTTTTTGAAGAAGTCGGTTAAAAATTACTTACATAGAAAAGTTAGGAAAAAGATATTAATCACAAGAAAACAATTTTTGATATTTTTGTCTGTTCGTCGGTTTGTCTGTGCGTTTGTGGGAGTTAGGTAGGTACTTAAAAATATTAAGTGATAACCCGAGTAACATTCAGCGTTTATTTCATAAAAATCGACCCACAAAATCAAAAGATATTGAGTTTTTAAGTTTAGGAACAAACTTCTCGAGCGCTAAAATGTCTATTTAGAAAAATAGTAAATACGCCGTAACACGCTGAAAGAAGAATGGTCATTTCAGACCCAGAGTCCGACAGAATTGAGACCTATCGTAGTTTTTTTGTCATCTAGAGTAGAGCAAGAATATGTTTTTTTTTTTTATTTCGATGGCTAACTTATAAATAAATGACCTTGAATATATGTCTTCAAACAAAATCTCGAAATGTAATTGCACATCCATTCCTACAAGTATGCCGATCGTGTTTGAGCTCATTTGAATTGTCTGTGGGTGGGTATTATGCATGGTTGATAACAAGGGTCTGATAATGAAGAGCAGAAAGGTAGAAAACGAGAAAACGTGTTTTGCGCCATTTCAGCTCAAGCAAGAATATGACGTCTTTTTTATTTCGATGGCTAACACATGGATATTACTAAATGAGCTTGAGTATTTCTTTACAGATAGTATAGAAAAGTAATAGTTTACCAAATCTTACAAGTATTGCTGTAATTTCTGTGCTCATTTCAATCGTACTGTCGGATACCATTTAATGCAGTTGGTAACAAGGGTCTGATGACGGAAACCATTAAGGTGAGTAGTGGCTCTCTTAGTTGACTACTCTTATACCCATCGTGTTTGAGCTCATTTGAATCCTTCTGATGATCACTATCCAATACGGCTGGTAACAAGGATCTGATGATGGAAACCATAAAGGTGAGTTGTAGCTCTCTTATTTGACTACTCCTACACCCATTGTGTTAGGGTTCATTTGAATCCTTCTGATGAGCACTATCCAATGCAGCTGGTTACAACGATCTGATGGTGGAAACCATAAAGGTGAGTAGTGGCTCACTTAGTTGACTAGTCCTATACCCATCGTGTTTGGATTCATTTGAATCCTTCTGATGAGCACTATCCAATGCAGCTGGTTACAAAGATCTGATGACGGAAACCGTAAGTGGCTCACTTAGTTGACTACTCCTACACCCATCGTGTTAGGGTTCATATGAATTGTACAGATGGGTTCTATCTATTGCAGCTAGTAAAAACGTTGAATTTTCCTAACAAGTACTATTTATGTTAGCTGGTAACAAGGTCCTTATCAGGCGAGCCATCTTAGAGATCCAGTTAGATCTTTTAAATATCGTACCGTATCGTTTCTTACACACATCGTGTTTGAGCCCATTCCAAAGGTACATGTGAGTACGATTCACTGAAGTTATATCCAGTGTTGGGTCGCATGATACTAAAAATTGCATGTTGAAGTAGGTCGCACAGTCATGGTTCGTGCTATAGTCGACGGCGAGGAGTCCTGGGACGAGGTGGTCTCCTTCTGCGAAACAGTTGTCGCACAGAAGGAGGCTGCGGAAAGGGAGAGGGAGATCTCGACCTCTCTCCCGGCCCGCAGTAGGCGCACCGAGCGTCGGAGGAGGGCATACGCTACCCTCTTCCGGCCCCCCCCATTCATTGGGACCCGAGGTGGCGGCGCGTGGTGTTCCCGTGCGCCCCTCTTTGACGTCGTGGGAGGAGTCAAACACCTCACTCCCCCCGCTGACCCGAGGTGGCCTGCAGAGGCGGGCCGGCACCAGCCGGGGATTACGGAAGTCGCATTAGTTCTCGCGATCCCCGGTTGGTGAGAGATGGAGCAACGGGGTGGTTTTAGTCAGTAAGAGTGTGACAGACCCCTCCGCCCGCCCCAGGGCGGAGGACATCCATGAGGATTTCCCCCAGTTATAAAAAAAAAAGGCCGCACAGTCATAAAAGTATCAATTTAAGCCTTTAAGGCTTGTATATATGCCCATTGGCATATAATTATACAAGCCTATACCTTGAGTTAGTTGGGTGACCATCTTTATATACCGAGTTTCCTCCGTGCCTCGGAAAGCACGTTAAGCCGTTGGTCCCGGCTGTCATTTGTAGATCTTTGGCAGTCGTTACGGATTGTCAGAAGCCAGTAAATCTGATTCCAGTCTTGCCAAGAAGTACCGTGTTACCCAGTTAATGGGTTGTGGAGGTCTGGTAGGCAGCCGCTCCACGTAAAACACTGGTATTCAGCTGAATCCGGTTTGACTGGAAGCCGACCCCAATATAGTTGGGAAAAGGCTAGGCAGATGATATATGCCAATGACCTTAAGCATTCAAACGGGGCTAACTTCACCTCTTCACGCCACTGCGCCCATGTTTTTAATTTTTTATAATAAAACAAATTCATATTTTTAAAAAGTAACAAAACCAAGTTATTTTTATTTGTGTTGCACAGCAGTAGATATTCTTTTTTTAGTCTTTTGTTCAAAAATGTAGGAGTAAAATGATTTGATATCAATGATTTGTAGGTGATTTGGTGATTTTTGTCCTATTATTTATAACCGATACATAAATTCTGGCTAAACCAAGTTACGTGCAATATGATGTAGATTACTACCTATTTTTTCAGATGTAATTTCTTAGTAAATGCCGACTAAAAACTGCTTCATCTGCGCGCTATTTTTAAGCTTTTTCGAGAGAGCACCCTTAAACAGTAATACTAACTGCCCGCGACTTCGCTCGCGTGAATAGTATTTAATTTTTCTAGCACGGATCCCTTTTACTTTTTCAAAAATAAGTTAATTCCTATGATATCAGTTATCTGCTAGTGAAAGTTCCGGCAATATTGGTCAAGTCGTTTCCGATTGAGATCCCGCATAAAACTATCCCGCAAAAAATCCGATAGTTTTAAAGTTTGATTTAAAAAGTATTTTAATAACTTTTAGTTCTTGACGACTTTTATTTTAACAGGTTTTTAATGCCTTTGTTCTTACAACTTTTATTTTAAATATATATACTTAAAAATGAATTGCTGTTCGTTAGTCTCGCTAAAACTCGAGAACGTCGAAAAAATTCTTCTTTTGATAGTTTCGCCAGAACCCTAGAATACAGGGAAGGTTTGAAAACAAAAAAAAAGGTAAGTAGGTAGGGTAGGTAGAGTAGCCAGTTGACGGGTCAGCTAGTTATAAATAGTTTTAAGCAAAATGGAATATGTTTTTATTTTCTTTTTATTTATTCTTTTAGTGTTTATTTATTTAGCCTTCACAACAAGTTACTTTTAGAATAAAACCGGCACTGATGAACCCGAACACGGTGGTATAACCACCGTGTTCGTAGTAGACAACTAAGAGTTTGACTGGCCTGTTGGTCTAGTGGTTAGTGACCCTGACTGCTATGCCAGAGGTTGTGGGTTCGATTCCCACCCAGGACAAATGTTTGTGTGATGAGCATGATCATTTGTTCTGTGTCTGGGTGTAGTTTATCTATAATATGTATGTATTTAGAAATATATAAGTATGTTTATCAGTTGTCTAGTACCCATAACACAAGCTCTGCTTAGCTTGGGACTAGATGGCGTTGTGTGTTGTTGTATATTAAGAGATCCACTATCCACCTTTCTGCTTTCCATCATCAGATCCTTGTTCCCAACAACATTTAATTAATAGGGCTCATCGGACCGATTCAAATGAGTCCAAACACGATGGTTCTACTAGTATCAACTAGGAGATCCACTGTCCAGCTTTCTGCTTTCCATCATCAGATCCTTGTTCCCAACAACATTTAATTAATAGTGCTCATCGGACCGATTCAAATGAGTCCAAACACGATGGTTCTACTAGTATCAACTAGGAGATCCACTGTCCACCTTTCTGCTTTCCATCATCAGATCCTTGTTCCCAACAACATTTAATTAATAGTGCTCATCGGACCGATTCAAATGAGTCCAAACACGATGGTTCTACTAGTATCAACTAGGAGATCCACTGTCCACCTTTCTGCTTTCCATCATCAGATCCTTGTTCCCAACAACATTTAATGAATAGTGCTCATCGGACCGATTCAAATGAGTCCAAACACGATGGTTCTACTAATATCAACTAGGAGATCCACTGTCCACCTTTCGGCTTTCCATCATCAAATCTTTATTAGCAACAGCAATGAATAGTGCTTATCAGAAGGATTTAGACAAGCTCAAACACGATGGCTATACTAGTAGCCAATTAGGATATCCACTATCCACCTTTCTGCTCTTTATCATCAGACCCTTGTTCCCAATAATAATGAATAGTGTTGGGAACAAGCACAATGATTTCAAATGAGCCCAAACACTGTTATGCTTGCAAGAGTGTATGAAAAACAGCTTTTCTCTACTTCGTTTGAAAGAACAACGTATTTCTCTCATATTTTAGACGACAAACAAATTAGGATATGTGTGATTTCTGTCGGAGATGGGTTAATTTTGTATGGGCCGCGACCATTCCTCTTGGGCATGTAGGCTCCTTAGGGAGTGAAGGCGAGCACTAAGAGAGAATTTCCCGAAATTCCTACAGGAACGGGAAAAAACCGTATTTTATTATGCGCGCAGAGGCGTATATCTAGGGTGTGGCAAGTAGGGTACGAGCACTGGGCGCCTATCGAAAGGGGGCGCAAAATAATAATAATAATAATAATTAATAATAATAAGGAAGCGTTAGGTATCAATGTTACTGACATGAAGCAATCGTTGAAGGAGCGCTTCTTTGGCCGCCTGAAGAAGGTATTTAATAGCCTTCTATCAGGCGGAAATAAGGTGCGCGCCTTCGACGGTTGGGTCATGCCGGTATTGATGTACTCTTTCGGCGTACTCAAATGGACTCAAACGGAACTAGACGCCCTGGATAGGCGGGTCCGTACACTGCTTACTGCGTATCGAATGCATCACCCACGATCGTCGGTAATGAGACTGTATATCCCGCGAAAGTGTGGAGGTCGAGGCTTTTTAAATGCTAAGACTCTCCATAATCGTGAGATATGCAGTCTTAGGGAATATTTCCTAGCTGTCGACGTGGGTATGCATCGAGATGTAGTGGCGGTGGACAAGGGACTCACCCCGCTCTCCTTGGCAAATGAGAACTGGCGCAAACCTGCGGTGCTTGACACTAACGATCGCAGGGCGGTATGGCAGAGAAGGTGCTTCACGGACGCTTTTTCCGGACCCTACATGGGCCCGACGTAGACCAACTAGCGTCCGTAGCCTGGCTGCGTTTCGGTGACCTCTTTGGAGAAACCGAAGGTTTTGTTTGTGCAATTATGGACGAAGTTATCATGACGAATAACTACCGGAGATTTATTGTGAAAGACGGCACGGTCGACATATGTCGGGCATGTCACCGTCCGGGAGAATCAATTCGCCACATTATCTCTGGTTGTTCTCGTCTAGCTAACGGAGAATACTTGCAAAGGCACAACCTTGTAGCCAGGATTATCCATCAGCAACTTGCTCTGAAATACTCTCTTGTGGAGTCGGAGGTGCCATACTATAGGTATACGCCCGACCCAGTTCTCGATAATGGCAATATCACATTATACTGGGATCGGTCCATCATCACTGACAGGACTATTGTTGCCAATAAACCTGATATAGTGGTGGTGGACCGAATTGTGAGGCGTGCAATGATTGTAGATATAACCGTCCCGCATGACGAGAACCTCGTGAAAGCCGAGAAAGACAAACAAATCAAGTATATTGACTTGGCTCGCGAGGTTGTCGACATGTGGGAAGTGGACTCTGCAATCATTGTACCGATAGTCGTGTCGGCCAATGGCTTAATAGCCACGAGCCTCGACCAACACCTTAGGAGGCTCTCGTTGGGCAGCTGGATCAAGGTCTTGATTCAGAAAGCGGTACTTCTGGACACGGCTCGCATTGTCAGGAGGTTCCTTTCTTTGGAGCCCTGACCACCGGTAGCTTGGACCCTGTTCCCGATATCGGTGGGCTACTATTTTTATATTTTTAAATGTTTTTTTATTTATTTTATTCAAATATTTAAAAATATAATATATATGTATAGTAAATAAATAAAGGAAATAATAATAATAATAATTGTGGTGTCCGTGGGGTCGTGTGGTCCGGCTGTCAACTTGATTGACAAGAAAAAATTTCATCCCGATTTTTATATTATTTAAATTAAAACCAATCCTCAAAATGAACAAAATCCTGGAAACTTCAAAAAAAAAACCAGTAAACATGTAAACTAGTTAAATTTGAATGGAAACAGTATCAAATATCACATCATCAATCCAGCATCAATGCTGACAAGAAGCCGGACTCGAATACAAGTCGCACCAACTCCATCTTCGGGTTCGTCGCTCAGTTCCGCCTCGCAGCCGCCGGGACCAGCACCAGCCGTGAGTCCTGAGATTCCGGTAGCTGCAGTTGCGTCGAGCTCGAGCGACGAATACTTCTCGCCGCCGACGACACCACCACCTGCGCGTCGGCGCGGACGAGGCCAACCATGGCCAGCTTAGGATCTCGAGGCCCACCGGTCTCTGACAGGGTCCCCGCTATCGGTGGAAGTGTGCAGCGTATAAAATGGACGCAATCCATAAACGAAAATGTTATACGCTCATACTTAGGGGCTACAGAGGGGGGAACTAACCTGACTGCGTACCGTGGTCGGATGCTCTCTCTGTTTCAGGTACTTGAGCCAGCTGTCATCGTATCAGCCCAACGATTATCGGATCAGGTGCGGGTCATCCAGCCTAACCGTATGTTGGATGACGCCGTACTTGATAGACTGCGTCTGGAATCACGGAGTAGCCACGTCTCACCTACTTCGCTACCGGCCGCGGTGCAAATACAACCCAGTGCAAGTGTTTCACCGCGACCCAACTACGTCGGTGAAGATGATGATGACGGGGCCACATCCGTGAGTACCCAATGCAATGAGCGATTGAGGAGCGCTTTGGAGGATGCCTTCCGAGAGTATCGCTCCACACCGCCTGGGCTTAGACCTCGTCTACCTCGTTTGCCCATGCATAATAAAAATAGGGCGCTGGTGTATGCTCTAGATTCGCAGCTAACAAGTTATTTTGATAGCAGCGAAGACCTTGCCGATACCCACTCGATCTTGTACTGTGCGGCTGCAGCGGCATGTCGTGTAGCTCATGTCAAATTTCCTAGTAGCGACACAGTTACACGACCAGCTGTACCAGCTTGGCAGTGCAGGATCGAGCGTCGTATCGGTGAGGCTAGAGCACTTATCGGCAAACTAATCTGCTTCAGGGAGGGCAACACTCGCCGCAGAGTGATGCGCTTTGTGAGGCGGGCGTTCTCGGGGACTGATATTAATCCTCGGGATTATCTGACCCGCGTCACAGAGCGTATCGACTTCCTGAAACAGAAAGTCTATGCATGGGCAAACCGTATACGTCGGTACAAGCGGCGAGTGGATCGATACACTCAGAATCGCACATTCCAAAGCAATGAGAGGTGGGTCTATAGGGCTTGGGAGCGACCAGACCAAGATGTGACTGATACGCGCCTACCGGATTATGATGCCAGTTTTCATTCTGGCGCAGCATCTGGTCGGTGCCTGTCAGTCATACCGAGGGCGATTGGACTCGGGAGGTCGAGCGCGCGTGCGATCCGATACCAGAAATGGGGGCAATTAATACCAGCTCCCAAGACGTAGCTTGTGCAGTCCGTCCGTTGCCTAACTGGAAATCTCCGGGACCGGACGGGCTGCACAACTTTTGGATTAAATGGATCAAAAGATCGCACGCTCGCTTGGCATCTCAATTCCAGTCTGCGTTAGAGTCAGGGTCGCTGCCCCAGTTCCTAACTACAGGAATAACCCACCTGCTCCATAAATCAGTTAGTACCTACCGCGGAGCCTAAAAATTATAGACCGATCACGTGTTTACCGACGGTCCATAAAGTTCTTACATCCATTTTGAGAGGATAGATTAACCATCATATTGTTACGCGCCAGAATTAAAGCTAGGTACATAACGACATTTACGTACATGTACCGCCATCTAGTATCGAATAGCGGAGTTACTGAGGTCAAGATGTTTCTAGAATTTTCTATGCTAGAACATTCTCGATGTTTCGACACCAAGTCAATCGGGACCGGTATGTACCCGAACTTTCCAGAAGTTTCTATACCAGAAGGTTCTAGAAATAACTGTCGCCGATACCTATATAAAGGGCGGACATCCGGCGACGGGAGTCAGTGTACACATCACTCGCATCCCGGCGCGCGACCTGTGCTAAGTTAATATAGGCAGGTTGCGTTCCGAAAATCATACACTCACTACTAGACAAGCGCTAGTACTCACGCACCGAATATGTTTCCTAGGTTAATATAGGCTTATTCGGTGCATTAGCACTGGGCGGCAGTACTCACAATACACGGCCGCCCACACATACATTCGGCTCTGCAGTCCGGGCCGCAATCGGCTAGATCTGAGAACCGGTGCGGACGAGAGCCACTCATCCCTTGCTGCAGGTGCGTCACCAAAGTCGACACCTTCGTCGCTGGTCGTTCTCGCTGGGCCTCCCCCAGGTCACTGGGGGTCTCACTCGGCGGGGACTGACCGCCGAAGGTGCCGTGAAGAAGCGACAAGCAGTCGCGACGCGCCTGTAGTAAAACACTTCAACGACCCTATCACAGGCGTGCGACTGTTGGCTATGAAAATAGTGGCAGGCGCACGCCAAATTTTCATGGCATGTTTGTTGCCAACCAGATGACCGGCCCGTATTGACGGGCCGAGGTGTGGCAACTGCGGTCAGGGGGCTTCGCCCCGACACCGCCTGCCGCGCCCCCTTGCGGGGGCGCAGCGACATCTACCAGTGCGGGAGTCAGTATTGAATTAGCGATACAAGCGATAACTTCGGAAGCGATCTTCAACTGCGAATTAAGTGAAGTACATTCAGTCAAAAAAGTATCGGGAATGGATGATTTGTTTATGGTTCCAAATTCAAATTTTTGTTTTTTTGTAGTTGTTAGACTGGCACAACTGTTTTCCATTTTGGCGCGGAGTTTGAGTTGCATCTGTTATTTATATTAAATACAGTGCTGGTTTTAGTAATATCATATATAGTGTGTATTGCGAATTTCATAATGGACAAAAATATCGAACAAAGAGTTTGTCTTAAATTTTGCATCGCCAATGGAATTTCGTGTTCGGAGTCATTGAAAATGTTACAGAAGGCTTACGGTGAATCGACTTTATCAAAAACTCGTGCTTATGAGTGGTTCAAAGCGTTCAAAAGCGGTCGAGATGTGATGGAAGATTTGCCTCGCTCTGGTAGGCCGTCAACGTCTGCAACTGAAGTTAACATCGCAAAAGTGAAGGAAATAGTGACTGAAAATCCCCATTCAATTCTGAGAGAGATAGCCGCCGAACTTTCTGTATCTCACGAGTCGATCCGTACCATTTTAACTAATCATTTGGGTATGAAACATGTTGCTGCTCGGCTAGTCCCAAAAGATCTGAATTTTCTCCAAAAACTCAATCGCATGACAGTAGCTGAGGACATGCTAGAACGAGTCAGTTCGGACCCAACATTCATGAAACGCATTGTTTCTGGTGACGAGACGTGGGTTTACGAGTTTGACATGCAAACTAGTCAACAAGCTTCGGAGTGACGCCTTCCAACTGAACCGAAACCGAAAAAACCACGCCAAAGTCGATCAAAAGTCAAAGTCATGTTGACTGTTTTCTTTGACTATCGCGGTGTTGTGCACTCTGAATTCTTACCGGAAGGTCTAACGGTAAATAAAGAATATTATTTGAGCGTTATGCGGCGTTTAAGAGAGCAAATTCGACGAAAAAGGCCAGATTAGTGGAAAGAAAATTCTTGGATTTTGCACCACGACAATGCGCCTTCGCACAAGGCTATCATTGTGAACGAATTTTTAACCAAACACTCAACAAATACCATCCAGCAACCACCATATTCACCAGATATGGCTCCTGCTGACTTTTTTCTTTTTCCTAAACTCAAATTACCACTTCGTGGCACCCGTTTTCAATCGATAGAAGACATAAAGGAGTATTCGCGGCGAGAACTGAACTCAATTCCGGAAGCAGCGTTTAAAAAATGTTTTGATGAATGGATTATTCGTTGGCGCAAGTGTATCGTTTCTAAAGGAGCATACTTTGAAGGTGATAAAATAAATTTGGATGAATAACAGACATTTTGTGTATTATTGATCTTTTCCCGGTACTTTCTTGACAGAGTAGTATTCAGTAGTGCGATTGTGTTTTAATTAGTGTGTTTGAAGTGTTAATTACTGTTTTAAATTAAAGTGTTATTTTTGGTGGTTTAATCGGCTGTTTTTATTGTAACGAACCCCAAGCTCGTAACAATATTGATAGTAATTCAATAATGTCTGCTTCTCAGAATGGATGTAGGAACGGGTCCCGCGGTACTAAGGAGCTGCTCCTCATCGACATAGCCATTAGCCAACAGGTTCGACATTCCCGAAGAGATCTGTCGACATGCTGGATAGATTATAAGGGCTCATGAGGGTGCTGGAGCTGTACAAAGTTGATGCAGTTTTACGCACCATCCTGATGTCGTGTATGGGGCAGTGGAGGACGGTTCTTCACTATCCAGGGTGTCGACAGACCCAGGCGAACAGCGAACCGATAAGGATCGAGCGTGGCATATTTCAGGGTGACAGTCTGAGTCCACTGTGGTTTTGTCTGGCCCTCAACCCTCTCAGTACATTGTTGGAGGGTTCGGACCAAGGCTACCGGTTGAGAAGAGGTGGTCAGGTCATATCGCACCTCCTTTACATGGATGACTTAAAACTCTTTGCTCCTAACAACTTGCAACTGATGAAGCTACTGAAGGTAACAGAAACCTTCAGTGGCGCCATCAGGATGGAATTTGGTTTGGACAAATGTGTAAAGCGAGGGGAGATTATGGAATCCGTGGGAACACAACTCTCGGATTCCATAGACCTTAGGTCCCTCTCCTCAACCGAAACTTACAAGTGTTTGGGTATGTCGGAAGCATTAGGCATCAGTGCTACTGACATGAAACAATCGTTGAAGGAGCGCTTCTTTGTTCATGTAGTTCGAAAGAATGATTATTTCTGAAATATTCATTCTTTCGAACTACATGAACTTAGAGGGCTATATTGATGATTAAAATGGTTATAATTCTTTAGATAAATACGCGTTACGGTCGCGGATCGCATTTGGTCCACATAAAGCTTCACACTGACCGGCAAATTGCAAAAAACATAAAAATATTTGAATTTCGCGGGCTACCCTGGAGCATCCACCTTAACAGTCTTTTATCAGGTGGAAATAAGGTGCGCGCCTTCAACGGTTGGGTCATGCCGGTTTTGATGTATTCTTTCGGCATACTCAAATGGACTCAGACGGAACTTGACGCCCTGGATAGGAGGGTACGTTCACTGCTTACCGCAATTCGGCCGCATCACCCACGGTCATCGGTGATGAGGCTGTATATCCCGCGGAAGTGCGGGGGTCGTGGCTTCTTAAATGCTAAGACCCTGCACAACCGCGAGGTATGCAGCCTTAGGGAATACTTCCTAGAGGCCGACGTGGGTATGCA
Organism: Lacanobia oleracea; assembly: GCA_950371165.1. NCBI lineage: Eukaryota > Metazoa > Arthropoda > Insecta > Lepidoptera > Noctuidae > Lacanobia > Lacanobia oleracea. The sequence goes on from OX493394.1 coordinate 15,221,785, forward strand.
TCGAGATGTGGTAGCGGTGGACAAAGGCCTTACCGCGCTCTCCTTGGCTAACGAGGACTGGCGCAAACCTATGGTATTAGATACTAACGACCGCAGGGAGGTATGGCAGAGCAAGGAGTTTCACGGACGCTTTTATCGGGTCCTACATGGGCCCGATGTAGACTTCTTTCTTAGCGTCCGTAGCCTGGCTTCGTCTTGGTGACCTGTTCGGGGAAACCGAAGGTTTTGTCTTTGCAATTATGGACGAAGTTATGATGACTAATAACTACCGGAAATACATTGTGAAGGACGGTACGGTTGACATATGTCGGGCATGTCACCGGCCCGGGGAATCCATCCGCCACATTATGTCCGGTTGTTCTAGTCTAGCTAACGGAGACTATTTGCACAGGCACAACCTTGTAGCCAGGATTATCCACCAGCAACTTGCTCTTAAATACAATCTTGTGGAATCGGAAGTACCGTACTATAGGTATGAGCCCGACCCAGTTCTCGAAAGTGGTAATTGCACATTGTATTGGGATCGGTCTATCATCAGAATCATCACTGACAGGACTAATGTTGCCAATAAGCCTGATATAGTGGTGATAGACCGACTAGAGCGTCGCGCAATGATTGTTGATATAGCAGTCCCTCATGACGAGAACCTCGTGAAGTCAGAGAAAGATAAACAAACGAAGTATCTTGACTTGGCTCGCGAGGTTGTCGACATGTGGGATGTGAACACAGCAGTTATTGTGCCGATAATCGTGACGGCCAATGGCATTATTGCCAAGAGCCTCGACCAACATCTCAAGAGGCTCTCGTTGGGCAGCTAGATCAAGGGCTTGATCCAGAAAGCAATACTCCTGGACACGGATGGAATAATAATTAAATTTCAAAATCTAAATTTACCATGTTTATCATCATAATTTACCGTAAACCACCATACTGTAACATTTTATTTTATTTTTGGTTTATATTTTTTTTTATTTAGTGATTTTAAATCAGCGAGAGGAAATGAGTGGTGCGCTCCGGTTCGTAAACTGAGGTCCAGGTTCGGATTTCTTCTAGATGTCGCAGTCTTCGGTGCCGTAGCACAGAGTATCACTGTGTTACGGCACTGAAGACTGCGACTATTTAGAAAATAAATGTAAAGAGTTTAGAGATTCCTTTAGTTGCGTTGTCAACTAACAGAGAACAGTTTTACGAAGACAGGGCCGACCCTAAACCAGACCCAAAAGAAAAAAATCTATCCAAGGTGGGGTGAAAAAATTTTCGAGCTAGCTTCGCTCTTGCACTCTTGAAGTCTTTCTTTTTCGTTCTGGACCTTTGACATTTACTGTATAACTCAAAAAGTCACTTCTATTTATCCATGAATGGCTAAAAGAAAATTAAACTATCCGATATAGGGTGCAATTGCCACTTTTTAAATGTATAAATTTTACGGACTTACTTTACTTTCGTTTTAAAAGGTAGGTATTTAAGGTGGAAGCGCCAGGGTAGCCCGCGAAATTCAAATATTTTTATGTTTTTTTGCTATTTGCCGGTCAGTGTAAAGCTGTATGCTGAACAAAATACGATTCGTGGCCGTAACGCGTATTTATCTAAAGAATTATAACCATTTAAATCATCAATACAATATGTTGATTTGCATCCTAGTCAAATTCAAGGACGTAATTATGCTAATGATTCTCGACCCAAATCAACAATAAAATGGGTAGGTTTTTTTTTTCTTATTTACGGAAATCAGTAAGTGTGAACCAGCCGTATTTAAACGCGGCCCGTCTGTTACTCGCCCTACAACCGCGCTTTCACACACAAACAAACGCAAACAATACATACACAACACAACGCATACGCAAACGATCATTCGATAAACTCGTAGGTAATCAATTCCACCCCAATCACGGTGCGGGTACTCTCCCGCGCAACCTCCTAGTCCCGCCCCCGCGGCCCTGGAACTAACAGTGTGTTTGATGTCGCCGAAGCGCGCGAGCGTCATGCTGGCTACTACGCAGAGACTGCGGAATCATCGGCAGTTTGACGTTCCCCGGCATGCTCAAGCTCGCGCAGCGTAGGCCTGCCTGTTGCCTTGCAGGAAGACATCCTGGAATACTTCCAGCGAGACCCACGGGCAAGCACGCGGGAAGCTGGTCAACACTTTGGAGTGCACCACACCACAGTGTTTCGCCTACTGGAAACAGAAAGTTTTGGTGACCACTTTTTTTTTTTTTTTTAAGGATGGGAAATCATCAAATGACTCCTCCCGCTCTGGGTAAAGCAAGAGGGAGTGTCAGATACTTACTGACTAAAACCCATCCGTGTTCCTCCTGGTGCCCTTTGTGTTCCAAGGCTACGGCACCCCTTTCGAACAGATTCCGCAGCCCCAGCAGGCACCTGCCCTAGCGGGCCCCGTCATCCACGCTGACATCTCTTTGAGGCGCGCTGGGATCGCAGCGCGCCGCCGACCCGGGCCTAGTTCTGATCAGACGGCGAGCCACCCACTGCTCGCCGACCGCAAGCCCGCGCCTACGGCGGCCGGAAATCGCCCTGCGACTCCCGACGCCTGGGGCGTCTCCTTCTGTTGCGGCGACTGGGACGTGAGGTTTCCCTCTCTTGCCGAACGTGTGAGACGTTCGGCCTCCTCCTTTGCTAGCATTACTGCTTCGCAGAAGGAGGTGACCGCTTCCCATACCTCCTCGCTCCGGACCATAGATTGAACCAAGGCCGGTCGCGAGAGGTCGCCGTCGCCGATCGCCTCGACGAGGACCCGGCGGTGCTCCGCCCAAGCAGGACAGACCACCACCGTATACTCCACCGTGTCCTCCGGGTGACCCTCACAGTGTTGACACCCGGGCGTGTCCTCCCGCCGAATCCGAAACAGGTATCTCCCGAAACAACCGTGTCCGGTGAGTACCTGCGTCAGGTGAAAGGTGAGGACGCCGTGGCACCGCTCCAGCCACTCCTCAAAGAGGGGACTTATCGCCTGGATTGTGGCGTGCCCAGCGCTGGGTTGCGACAGTCGCTGTCTCCATACCGCAATGAGATCCTGCCGGAGCTCCGTCCGCCTTGCTGCGATTTGCCGCGGCAGAGGAGTCTCGCCCCGGCGTTGCGCCTCCACGCGCCACTCGTAAATGTGCGCGAGGGCTCTCGCCTCCAGATTCCATGGCGGAAGTCCGGCAAGGAGGCTCGCCGCCTCGCCAGAGACCGTACGGTATCCCCGGGTCAGCCGGATAGCCATGACCCTCTGAGACGCGTTGAAGTAACGGGCAGGTCGCTTCCTCAAAGTAGGCGCCCACACTGGCGCTCCATAAAGGGCCATGGACCGCACAAACCCCGCGTAAAGCCTCCGGCAGGAGGTATTTGGACCCCCTAGATTGGGCAGAAGCCGCTTGAAGGCAGCCCCGGCTCACCCAAGTCTGGGAGCCAAACGTCGGAAATGTTCGACGAAGTTCCACCGGCTGTCAAGGACGAGACCCCAGGTACGTCATTGTCGATCCGACATTGATGTGAACCCCTCCTACCGTTATTTGAGATCCCGATGGTGGCCTGTTCCGAGAACCATGGAAGCACATGGCTTCGGATTTGTGAAGGGCCACCTCGAGACCCAACTGCCGGATCCTCTCAACGACTATCGCAACCCCGCGTGTCATAGCGTCAGCCGCCGCCTGGTGCGACCGTCCCTGCGCCAGGACTAGCGTATCGTCAGCATAGCAGACAACACTGACGCCGCAAGGGAGGTCGGCGCGCAGCACCCAGTCGTAGCCGATGTCCCACAGGAGCGGCCCCACAACGGGACCCTGTGGAACACCACACGACATCTCTCGCCGGTTCCACTCTCCCAGGTGACCAGGGTAGATGACGGCTCTGTCCGTCAAGTAAGCCTCGACTACGCGACGGAGGTAGGTCGGCACCCGGTGATACCAAAGTGCCTCCCTAATGCAACTCCAGGGCAGGGTGTTAAAGGCATTGGCAATGTCCAGAGACACCGCCAAGACGACCCCGCCCCGGGAAACCGCGTCCCCCGTCGAAAGGGCTCTCACGCGCATGATGGCGTCCACCGTCGAGCGGCCCGTGCGGTAACCGAACTGGTTCTCCGCCAGATCCGGCCCCACCCTCACTAGGTGCTCGACGAGGCGGTTTGCAATTACTCTTTCAAAGAGCTTGCCCACCTCATCGAGCAGCACGATGGGCCGATATGCGGACGGAGAGTCTGCAGGGCGCCCCGGCTTCTTAATGAGGACCAGTTTCCCCGTCTTCCAACGAAGTGGGAACTGGCCCCTCTCCAAGCATGCGCTTAGGAACCCTCTTAGTCGAGGCCCGAGAGCCTCCAAGGCCAGAACCCAGGCTTTTCCAGGTAAGCCGTCGGGTCCTGGGGCGGTATTTTTGGCCTTCAGCCTATTAACCGCCACTCTCAGGTCTACCTCAGTCACTTCCGGAGCATCGTCATCGTCGTCATCGGTGTAGTCCGCATAGGGCACCGCAGGTGGCGGAGCCATAGGCGGGGGAGTATGCTCCCCTCGCGAGGGGAACAGAACGCTCACCACGTCCTCCACCAGCTGGGGCCGGAGACTCTGCGTCAACGGGGGGGCCCAGGTGCGGAGCTTATTCCGCACCATTTTGTAGGGTCTTCCCCACGGGTTCCCGTTCAGAGACTCCAGCATCTCCTTGCGAGACAGATCTTTGGCCTGCAGGATTCCCGCTCGGAGGGCGGCCTTCGCCACTTTGTACTCCTCGTACAGCTCCGCCTCTCTGACTTGCGCATCCGGAGGGCGGATGCGGAGCCTGCGGTGCCTAGTGTACCGACGCTGTGCGACAACGCATGCCTGACGCAGCGTCGCCAGCTCTTGCGACCACCAGTACACCTGGCGGCGGGCGCATCCTGTCTTAACCCGGGGCATTGCCACGTCACAGATATCGGACATGGCCTCCCGGAACCACTCCGCTTCGTCGTTGATTTCAGCAGGCCTGTCCGGATGTGACACCCAGGCCTGCACGATCGAAGCTTCCAAGAGGAGCTCTCGGTCCAGCTGCTTCAGCGCCCACCGTGGACCACTTGGGGTCTGCCGGACTGGCGAGGTTGAGGTCTGGGTGGAGACGTCAAACCGGATATACCGGTGATCGGAATAGGTCTCCACCTCCTCTAATATGCGCCAGTCAATGACACGCGGTGACAGAGCAGGACTGGCGAACGAAATGTCCACCACGGACTCCCCCTGCATCCGCACACACGTGGGGACAGAACCCCGGTTTAGGACGACCAGGCCTGTCTCCAGAGCCCAGTCCTCCACCATCCTGCCCCGCGTATCCGTATATCGGGAACCCCAAGCCAAGTGCTTAGCATTGAAGTCCCCGAGAACGAGTACGGGGAGGGTACGACACCCGGTGACGATGACGCCCAACTCCGTAAGGGAGTTTTGGAACTCGGCGAGAGTTCGATTCGGGGAGAAGTACACTCCTACCACGACAATCTCCCCGAACCGTGCTGCTACGCACCCTTGACCTCTCCTAACGCTTTCGAGGGATGGGGTACCGGTAGCGGCTGACGAAATTAGGGCCACTGAGCCGTTTAGGTCCTCCACCCAGTCACCTCTGGGCGGGACAAAGTAGGGCTCAACAACCACGGCGATGTTAATCAACCACTGTGCCATGCTCTGGACTAACAGGTCTTGAGCGGCGGCGCAGTGGTTGATGTTCGTCTGGATGAGGCGTAATGGAGCCGTTATTGACACTCCATTTCTGCCTCCTCCTGAGTCCCTTGTGGGGGACTTACTCGCGGCAACCGAAGTGACGGCGGCGGCAGTGACGGCAGTGTTGGTGGCGGCAGTGGCTACAGCAGTGGAGGCAGCAGCGGCAGGGACGGCGGTGGTGGAGGGCTTCTTTCTGGCCTCGGGCTTGGCGGGTGGAGCGCAGGCTTTGCCCCCAGCCCAGTGATCGGCCGGCTTGCCAGCTGCCGCACATACAACGCAGTGTGGCGTGGCGTTACACGAGCCGGCCTTGTGTCCGGGCTGACCACAGCGGAAACAAAGATCACTGGACTCCCACGTGGTTGCCCACTTGGCAGCGGAAGCACCTTAGAGGTCTGGGTTCCAGCAGTTTGACCTGCGCAGATACCCAGCCCACCAGCAGTCTTCGGCCCTCCGATATTTTCTTGGCCGCCGTTACGGGGCAGCTCACCACGACGGTTCGCATGCCCGTGTGGTCAGGACGTATGGTGCCTGCCTTCACCTGCTCGGCAGAGCACCCCCCAGTCCTGACGATGGCGGCCACCACCTCCTCCTCCGTGACGGAGTCGTCCAGGCTTAGAATGCGTATGTCAACACACTTGGTGGGCCTGGACACTCGGACCTCATCCGCATTTAAGGACGCTCTGAGCCTTTCGGCCAGAGCGTCAGCGGTCGGGCCACTGGCAGCACCGGGGATCTCCAGCATCCGGGCCCCAGTCATAGTCACCCTGAGCCGGATGCCCCCAGTAATGCCGAGCTCCTGAAGGTTCACCGTTTCCTTTGCCTTCAAGATCACTTGGCTATACGTCACGCCCCTCTTCTCCGCGTCTGGCTGTAGCTTCATCAGTACTGTGAGCACTCGCTTTTAATTTATACGAGAGGTATTCTACAATCAGTAAAATCAGAGTATTTTCAAGTATAATTATATTTTGCGTGTTCTCAACGTCAAGGCAAACAATCGATTCCTTAGAAAAAACTAACACTTCTTTATGACATCACATTCGAATTCTAACTTTCTTTTTTCTTAACTCTTTCAAGGCTTATGTCATTGAGGTTGCACCTCCAAAAGAGGATCTCTGCATGAGCTACCCCCAGAAGAATGGAGGATAGTAAGAATGATTTTCTTGCAATCATACATTCCCAGCCTTGGAAGAGTCAAGCACCTACCTACTCCTAACCCGAAGTGGCGACTCTTCGTAGACAGTTGGACATATGCCTCTATAGAAGCAGTTTCAGTCATACCCTGCGCTGGGCAATATTCTTTATATTATTATGCGCCATTTGCGCAATATCTTAAAGCAGTTATGCTGAAACCCTGCTGCAGCAAAACGCCACAAAAACCTGCAACACATCGTCGGACGTAAACAAAATCGATGCGACAATTCACATCTATCCAGAAGGGATTGAATTGATTAGATTTACCCTAACTAATCTATGTGGTTGCTCGTCGGATGAACCTATTATGTCTACTCTGCTAAAGTTTTTAAATTTTAACTTGGAACTTACTCCAGTGATACATAAGAATTGAAATCAATTGCCTCCATAATCAGTTCAACCAATGGTGACAACTAGCCACCCTTCGCGAAGGTTATACCTCGTATGCAAAGTTGGTTTAACCGCCCATGGAGTTCTTCAATGGCGTAAAATTAATCGCGAAAACTCTACTTCTAACACCACTGGAATGAGTTCACCCTAGCTAATATTATTTAAACGCGCTCTTCACAAATCTGGGAGCGCCCTCGAAGTCGTCGATCACGTGCAAGTCCTTCTTCGAATGTACATGGAACGGAAGACTTCATTCAATATCTTATTCAACTCACCAACGAAAATAATGTTTGTTTACATAAAATTATAATTGACATCTATCTGCTTTGACATCCTACTTTTTCTATTACCATAAATATTATTTATAATAAAATGGTTTCAACCTATTTACATTAACTACAGAACCTTATTCAATTCAACCTTTACAGGTTCTATATGAAACAATAAACTTTTTGATTAGTTTGACACAATATGACAAATTGTTTTTTATGTTGTCATGTCAACCTATGATTGAAATAGTACAAGTCAATCCTTCGGCTTTCGCTGCCATTAAAATAAAAACATATGTTATGAAATTAGCAGAAAACTTGAAAATAACTAACATTATATAAATCTAGCGAGTGTAATAAAGTGGAATTTAGAACAACTATAAAATCTTCAAAATAAAACGTTTCCTGACCTTATAATTGCGTATAATAGATTCATATTTCTTTCTAAAATATTTCCATTTACAAAATAAAGGTGGCCGTACTATCAAACCAGTAGTATAATGGTTTAGATGTTTTGATGTGTACGATTTTTTTTATATATATAAATGTGTTTATAATTTTTATTTGTTCTTCTTCCAACCCTTGTTTTCTTTTCAGTTTGGGCACGAAGATAAATTTTGTAGGCCCCATTCATTCAAGTACTTACTAATAGCCTGTGTTAGTTGTGTCTGTGTGTTTGTGTTTAAAATTTTCCTACCAAATGAAACAGATATATTATTATTAGAAAGATCATTGGAGGACAAAGGAAGTTGCGCCTCCTCAGGGAACATCTCCTTCGGTTCATCTTCCTGAGTGGTGGCCTCCTCAACTTGGGCATCATCCAACATGTGATCCAATATGCTACTACCGATGACTGATTCGTCATGGAGATCACATACAGGTTCAGACAACGTCGCTTGACATTCCGGAATAGAATCTGGAATAAATAATGGAATGGACACACCGGGCTCTTTCTCTTCATCCGTCATGTCCGCTTCCATCTCGTCCTCGAATAGGCTGCTCTCTCCACAGCTCTGCTTTACTTCGTCATCATTGTCATCATGGTCATCATGGTCATCATCGTTTTCGATTTGTGGGTCGTCAATTTTCAAACTAGAATATAATGGTGTATTATTATCGACATTTACATATTCCTGCTGTCCGCATCCATCGGACACTTCAGTAATTGTCTTTTCGACATAAATAGAGCATTCCAATGGCCGTCGTCGTTTACAGGAAATGCATTTACACGGAAATTCCTTCCTTATCTTGTCGCACAGCAGCGAAAAATCTATACCGTCATGGTATACCGTATTATAAAAATATCTCGCAGAATTAACGAATAATCGGCTTCTCGCCACTCGCTTTCGATAGCGACTCGCCTGAATTCGGCTACGAACTCTTCAAAGCATATTCGGTCTATACCGGTATATAACATAGACATCTTTTACACATATGAAATCTTTCTTTCAAATATAAAAACCACTTAGCTTTTCTTTCCAGGCGTCCATCCATCTAGCGCCTGAAAATCGTTAGCATCTCGTCCTTTTCCAGATGAATCTATAAAATTGGGAGTTTCTTCATGCACTTTTATATTTTACGCAGTGCACACGCGTACATTACCCGGCGCCTCCACCACTTGTGAGCACTCGCTTTTAATTTATACGAGAGGTATTCTACAATCAGTAAAATCAGAGTATTTTCAAGTATAATTATATTTTGCGTGTTCTCAACGTCAAGGCAAACAATCGATTCCTCGGAAAAAACTAACATTTCTTTATGACATCACATTCGAATTCTAACTTTCTTTTTTCTTAACTCTTTCAAGGAAATGTCATTGAGGTTGCACCTCCCAAAGAGGATCTCTGCAGTACAGCTGCGGTTTTTGGGGCGCGAAGCTTAGCCTCGACGCTTCGCGCTTTGCGCTGCCGCCTCCTCTGCCTTTTTTTGGCTGCCCTGGCTGCCTTGCCTGCCTTCTTCTTCTCCCCGACCACTTGCCATCCGGCTTCGGCCGCAGGAGAGTTTGGAGGTGGGGGCAACCGTTGCACCGCTAGCATTGGAGCCTTCGCCGCCTGTGCAGCCGCCCCACCTTTCTTTGCTTTCGCGGGTGCTGGTCCGGCCCCTCGGTGGGCTTGGCTGGACCGCCCCGAATTGTCAGCTACAGCGGCTGCGTACGAAGCCGACTTTCTCTGGTCTGAGACCGTCTGGCTTGCCGCTAGGGGGGGGGGGGCGCAGGACGATACCCTCCAGGACGGAGGGTATCGTGAATCGTTCCCGGATGGGAGCCAGCTCCTGCCGCACCAGGTTCAGTACCTGGTTCAAAACCTGGTTCTCCCCAGGTACGGACGGGCTTTGCCCGTGCTTGCGCCCCCTTTGTGGCACCTCCTTTGAGCCTGCTCCTCGGAGCTCGGCCAGGTCTGCTCGGAGCTTCTCATTCTCCTCTTGGAGAAGCTCCGTGGCGGCCGCTAGGCGGGCGACCTCCTCCCGCAACTTGGACATTTCGTCCGACGAGGCCTCACGAAAGTTGGCCTCCGCTGCCGCCAAAATGGAGGCCGCTGCCGCGCTCATGGCCTTGTTTTTAGAGGCTTGCGACCTCTTCAAAGCCACATCGCGGACGGCAGCCTACACTGCCCGAAGATGCCGAGAGGTCTCGCCTCCGACCGCTCGCTCCAGGGTGGCACTCCTTCTCCTCAGCAAGGCTTACAGCACGCTGGGCAACCTCCTGGGAGGCGAGCCCCCTCCCCCTGCCTCCTTCTCGGCCCTTACCCCGCCTTCTGGTGGAAATTTTCCGGGCCGGGGCCACCTCTCCGTTGGAGGACGACCCCCGGTCGTCCTCCGATCTGGGCCGCTTGCGAAAGAACTTTGTGTTCTCCGCAGTAGCCTCTCTTCCCTCGCGTCCAGGGCTCTCCGAGCTGTCGCCAGACGCAGAGTCGGAGTCTGACCCCGCATCTCTCTGACGCTCAGGCAAGCCCTTTCTCCACAATTTGGAGGGAGCCTCCGTGCTGCGTTCGCCCGACACCTTGTTAGGCGTATTCAAATTAAAATTTATTAGGTCCTCAAAGGACACTTCAGATTGGGAGCCTCCTCGGCTCTTGTTGCCATTGGTAAGTGGAAGACAAAGGTTGCCCCCCCCCAGAATACGAGGGGCATGACGCCTCCAGAGGAGACGTGGTGGATTCTCCAACTGCTGAGCAGGTGGTACCGCCCTGGGGTAGTCTTTTACCGTTTGTCTTGTTCATAATTTTTGTTCCTTTTCAGGGTGCGGTCCCTATCTCCTCCCTTCTCCTCCTCCTCTCTTGCTTGCTCACTGGCCTCATATTCACGTCTGATCAACACTTTGGAGTGCACCACACCACAGTGTTTCGCCTACTGGAAACCGAAAGTTTTGGTGACCACTGGATCGGTCGCGGAGGCCTGGCCTCGCGTTCCTCGGACCTGTCGCCTCGAGACTTTTATTTGTGGGGAGACGTTAAAAGGTTAGTTTATACGGAGAAAGTGACAAGTGAAACAGAAATAAAGTGCAAAGATTCGACACTTTGAAAACGAATGTGTTAGTGTTACGTAAGCTGAAGGAAAACCAGCTATGTCGTGCTCGATTGTGCGAAGAGTGTGATAGTGGCCACTTTGAACAATAACTCTGGGTAACTAAGTAGGCAATTTATTTATTTGTAAATTTTTTAAATATAATTAACAATCAATTTTCAGTCAATTTTATTAGTGTAAATAAGTTGATTAAAATTTTTTTACTACGTCAAAAATACCTAAGAGTCGAAAGTATCACCTTATACTTACACTTAACTAACACGTCTTCCCATTCCCGTCAAACGTAGAAAACATTTTTAGACTTAGTAGATCGGTACAACAACTAAGGTAGGTATTATTCCCGTTGGAGTAGGAAGGAAAATTTCAAATCGACCAATTTAATCCACAAATAAAACAAAATCACTACGAAAACTTTAGGTTGAAGGATAAAGCAAAACTAACATTTTATTAATCATCTGATAACAAGTCAGTGAACTTCTCTAACTTTTCTTTGGCGAACTAGTATTACTGTCTTTAGTAAGATTTCCGTATTCCAATGATGCTCAAAAATGAGTTAACTATCAAGCGATGACAATAATGTAGGTAATTTTCGGAATAAAATTTGGAAAATTATGTACCGTTCATTGCACTGTCGCGCGCGCGCTAACATTTCGTAGGTAAGACGTCGACACTAACGCACTCAGCTGCATTGTCGCTGTGTGCGTAGTCGGGTGATTCTGTTTTCTTTGTATTGAATCAAGGGTTTTATTCTCAAATACTGTTAAATTTCAACAACAAAAAAAGCAGCACTTATTAGTTATTGCCCGCTACCGTACTTTCAATTGATTATTTATGTCTTTTATAACAACCTCCTGAAATTTGACGAGGATGCAAAACAACACCTTGTACCCTCTTAGTTCATTATGTCCTACTGAATGTTTATTTCATGAAAAAGTCATTCAATAGGGATTAATGAACTTAATTAAGAGGGTGAAAATTTCACAGTTCATTCTGCGCATTTTTAGTAGTTTTTATGGATTTGAAAGCGATTTTTTTACGGATTTTGCAATCTTATTTCTTTCTGAGGTCACTGCGAACTAATTTACTAATTAAGGAATATTATAATCATATTTTTCATTTCATTTGGTTAGTATTTAGTTCAATTGACTAGCTCGAAAACGTGCCGTTTGCATTTCATGAGAAACTTACTTCGGAATTTTGGCTTTTTCCAAAATAAAAGAGAAAAATGCGAAAAGTGAACCGCTGCGAACCATACTAATAACTATTCTCGACTACCCAATAAGCCAAAGTTGTCTAAATATTTCAGTTTCTAAGAATAAGAAAGCCAAAATTGGCCATATTACGCAAAAAAAACCGTCAAATTGTAATAGACCTCCTAATGTTTTGTAAATAAGATTTATAACGGTTTTATATAGTGTACATTTTGTTTTTTTTTTCATATTAAGATAATTCACGAAGGGGCGCAACAATGATGCGTGCCCTAAGCGCCACTTTCTCTAGTGAACGCCCCTGTATGCGCGTACGAAGTCGCGGGCAAAAGATAATTATAATACTAAAGTCTAAGGCCCGTATTACAGAACCTTACTCAAGTACTACTTAAACTGCATTCAACCGATTACTGTTTGAGCGAAGAATCTCGACTTACGCGTTTAGTTTATTTTAGAACTAACCTCAAACTCAAATCAAACGAAACTACGCTTGAGTAGAGATATTGATCTCTGATTACGTGAGTAAGCAATCATTATGATAACCCTGAACAATACTTAGTTTGTTTTCTATTGCAATTTTTTTTTTTTTTTCGCACGATCAAAACCGGTCCAGGTGGACGACACGACGTTATTGACACTGACAGCCATCTTAACACTTCATAGTAGGTAACATATTATGTTCTGTGGACAGCAAAACTGCTGGACAATATGTGGAATCATTGAAACAGGCGCGATCTCGGTAAAATGGAGCTGAGAGTTTTGTTGGTATTGACTACCTCAGCGAAGTTTGCGAGAAGGCTGACTCGATACATTTGCTGCCAAATACTGCAAAAAAAAATTAAATGTGTTGCACCCGCATTCTAATGAAACTCAAAAAAAATATAAATGAAAATAAAGAGGTATCAGGTAAAATTAAATGTTTCACGATATCTTGTGAAAACTTGTACCTACTTCTTCTTAAAGTTTTCACATCTCTTAAATATCTCAAAAGAACTTTTAAGTTAAATGTTCGATTTGTCTCATTATTAAAAAAAAATATTGTAATAATCTACTTCTGCAAATATATCCATTTTGATTAGGTAGGTAGGTACTCGATTTACTTCAAATCCACAACAATTTTCATTAGAATCTATGCTCAAGCGTGGTCTCGACTACACTTGCGAAAACAAAGATCAAATCTCGCCTCAAGCAGTGATTCTGAGCTGATTGTGATTTTAAAATAAGGACACATTGAGTGGAGCTCAGTCAAGCCTCAAGCACTGTTCTTTAATACGTAAAAATTGCCATTTTAATGTGACATTGATCAGGTGATTATTGATTGTAGTTTCTCTGCCTGTCAAGTTCTAAAATTAAAACTCCAACCGAGACTACTTTCAAGTAATGCTTGAGTCTTGATTGTAGTTCTGTAATACGGGCCTTAGTTAGTCAACTGCTATTCAATGTGAAATTATTTCTCTCATACAAGTATCCTGTCTGGTTATAATAAAATATTAATCCTGAATAACAAAAAGTTTCCTCCATTGTCTCCCTGGTACCAGAGTAATGAGCAAGTTTTCACATGTGTCACCGACGTCGAGCCGAGTAAGTTCGCGATCTTAGAAACCGCATACTATTAGTTCGTACATCTATCACCCACTTTATAAGTTCTGGCTGCAGGCTTTAATTTACATTAAGGCCGCTACAGGCAAGAGCCCAACCTGCTAGGACCTAGATCACTCTATTATTTGTATGACCTAGGACCTAGGTAATATAAATAACACTGTGTGATCAGTGACCTTGAAAAGGCCACTTTAAGCAGAATCATAATATTCACCACACAACATTCTGTCAAATTTCATTTTTATCTTTATCACTAACGCAATAGGTTCAAAGTTGATTGGGAAAATTTGACAGTGACGGCCTGACGGGTAGCGTGATGTGCTTTCTGATTCTGCTAAAGTGGCCTTTTTAGACCCGCTGACCGTACCTACATCAAATCAAATATGCAGGTACTGGAATTTCTGTACCTATTTCAAATGTATGTGTTAAACGTAAGTACTTACTGTAGACTAAATCCTTAAATATGTAGGTTGTAAATATAAAAATAAGTATTAATAAATGCCAATTAGCCATTGCTAGTTCTACATACAAAAGCATGCATTTCAAAACACTTAATAAGTCTTAATTGAACAAACCGCAAACAGGTCGACTGACTGACTGATTGGACTATTAATCCTTTTTTTACTTCCATTTAAAATCGGTTATGCAAGAGCGTATCAAGCATTGTGTTGCTCATCGAAAATCGAATAAATTTTAGCTTTTGTATTCAAACATTTAAAAAAATAATATTCTCACATAAATAAGACGATTTCCTTTGATTTACTTTTTAATGGTTCCATAGATAAAACCCTATTACTATTACTTATTTTTTTATTCATCCGTATAACGAGTGCAGCGTAAATTTCTTAAAAATATCTATATCTATCTATACTAATATATAAAGCTGAAGAGTATGTTTGTTTGTTTGTTTGCTTGAACGCGCTAATCTCAGGAACTACTGGACCGATTTAAAAAATTCTTTCAGTGTTAGATAGCCTATTTATCTAGGCTATATCATCACGCTAAGACCAATAGGAGCGGAGCAGTACCTAATGAAAATTGTGACGCAGACGAAGTTACGTGGGTCAACTAGTATATGTATAAAGCTTAAGAGTTTGTTTATTTGTTTGCTTGAACGCGCTAATCTCAAGAACTACTCATCTGATTTGAAAATTCTTTCAGTGTTAGATAGCCCATTTATTGAGGAAGACTAGGCTATATAATTATCATCACGCTAAGAGCAATAGGAGTGGAGCAGAAGCAGACAAAGTTGCGCGGGTCAACTAGTACAATACGAGTACATATAAATATCGTTTGAAGCACCTCTCTTACGAAGATGCACTAGCTCACTAAGTTCAAAGCGCCAGTTGCTCCAAGCCATAATGCTTCAAGGACTAGTGCATAGTAGATTCGATTGCTCAGAACTAATTAACATGTTACTTTGTGCCTAGAGCGGTTATGAGACGAGAGGTTCGCTCTTACCCGTTGTTTGCCACGACCCCCTGTCGTACAAATGCGGGCCGGAGGGCTCCTCTGCAGAGGTTAGTCACTACATACAATAATCATTGTAATCATAGACATATCTAACCTAGCAAAAAAATATTTAAGAAATTAATAATTAAATGCCTTCTGGTTTCTGAGTCAAAGTTAATAGTTTAAGTAATATTTAACTATTAACTTTGACTCAGAGATTTTAATTAATCGGTTGATCATGTATTTGGAGGAATGGTTTTTTATTGTTTTTTTTGTTAAGTAGGTACCTACTCATCGTTACTCTACCGTTATTTGAGATAGTGGTCAAACGCGTGCCTATCAATAGTAAAAAAATAATTAAAAATTGCAACGCTACTCTGAGCCACCGTGCACTAAACCACAATACCGATATTATGAATTACCAACTTATGCCCGCGGCTTCGCCCACGTGGATGACGGTTTCCGCGACCAAAAGCACCTAATCATGAAAGTTTGATCCCGTTCCCAACAAGTATCGTTATATTTTAGCCAATGTTTATAAAAACTTGACTAATTAAAACCTTTGAGAACCATTCTATCCATTGGTGAAAACAGCATTAAAATCGGTGCAGTAGTATTTAATTTTATCGCGAACAGACAGACAGACAGACGCGGCGGAGGTCTTTTTTTTGAACCGACTTCTTCAAAAAGGAGGAGGAGTATGTTCACCGATTTCTCCGCCAATTGTGGACCGATTTCAAAAATTCTTTCTTTTTTTCGAAAGCCTATACTCCGGAGGTGGACCCATTGTCACCAAGTCAGAATCTGATGATGGCATCCCTCCCTCAAACCCTCAAATTTTATAGGCGCATACAATGTTTTTCATGAATTTTTGCAATTCAGATATTTGATTATAAATATAATGTCTAGATAGAGCATCAAATGCGCGCGTGTCACAAAATATCAGCCAACTATTGACTTATAAGTACTTTCCCGCCGTTTAATATCGGTATTAAACGGCCCCCTTGGTATCACTACGTATTACGCGCAATAAGAAATGAAGAAATAACAGCATGTGCAATTATAAAGAAACCAAACTGTGCCGGAATTATAAAAGAAGGGTAAAAACTACCTAACACATCACCTATCATATTATCATCGGTAAGTAACTAAAAAACGACGTAATATTTTTATGTTACCAAATTACAGAAACTGGCAATATTTGATCATTGTTGCCAGTTTATTTTTTTCACTCTCCCAACTTAACGTCATTTTCTTGAGGATATTGGTAAGGCTATCTACGTTTATATTAATTTAGTTGGTGTACTTTTTAACCGATTTGAAAAAAGGTGGAGATTTCAATTCTTCTGTACTTTTTATAATAATAAATGTTCGCGTACCTAACTATAACTTTTTTGTTTACGAGCCGTTTTTAATGATTACTTTTGCATTGGGTCCAATAAACCGAGAAAAAGTGCCAAGAGTAATTTAATAAGATTAATTCTATTAATTTTCATATGATTTTGAGGTCGATACCAAGTAAACTTGTTGTTTTATTAGTTAGGTAAATAATTTACTTGGTACCGACTTCATATTCACAATTTTAATAATTATTATTTTTTCATGTCTTTGACTTTCTCGGGTCCCTAGAGACCAGGGTCCTTTGGTAGGTGTACGAGGGGCCGAAGCCAACTCGCAGAGGCCTCTTTAGACATTTCAAATGGAATGGGACACCAACCGACGATTATCCCTGTATGCACTGTGAAAGTATACCCAAGGACAATCCCCGGTTGGAGCAGGACTATAGCAGAATATGGAAACAAAAGATGAAACGCTATGGGTTTGGCTGGTTTAGTGGACTAATAATCGTTTACTGTGGAAGAACTATTGGCCCCTGCCTGACCATTGACAATTAAAACGGCTTTAAAATAGCAGGGGGTGACTTGCACACTCAATAAATGGGCCTCCCGAAAAGGGTCGCTAGCACAAAGTAACGTAGCGCCAAGAGGGCAACATATCCTGAGGTGCTAGAGGAGTGGAGAGGTATAACTTTCATTTCGGAAGTCGGTTTTTGGATTTTTTGACACCGACTTCCGAAATTAAAGTTATTTAATACTTTGTAGTGTTTTGTTTTTGGAAGTCGGTTTTATGTTTTTGTAAAAAAGTTTTTTATATAATATGTATACCTAATGACGTACTTCATATCTTCATATCTTGACGTATTTTCATATCTTCATGAAATGGCCAATTCTATGATCTGGCTACAATGATAAGTTTGCTTGAAGTATTTTTGTGGAACATTGTTCACAAAATTAATTAAGCGTTACTAATATACATAGATAAAGCGGTCAATTAATTACTTAGTAACCGTAATAGTTTTAACTACCGTGTGCCTGAGTACACACATTACCAAAAGGTTGCGATCACTAGCATAAGCTATGATATTTTTTTTAATTTAACTTTATCAAGAAAAATAATTTGCTGTGTTTCCTTTAAATAGAAAAACCCTGTTTAAAATTAAAAAAAAAAGCTAAGTATATTTCATTAACAAAAATTGAGTAATTAATCAGAATGTAATTGTAACAGGAATTTGATAGAAACAAAAAGACTGTTTAACCAAACTTAAACAACAATTCATTAATAAAAGGTTTCTATTCAATATAAAATAACTCCTCCCCTGGCTCGAACAAATGCGGAGATCCTCCTGGGCGTGCTGAGGATCAACTTATCCAGCATTTCTTGGAGTAACCTGTCCCATTCTTGAATAGCGGCTTCCTTGAGCTCTGGCACTGTCTGCGGACGTCGCTGAAGGTTCCAAATAGCTCGCGTAAGAGCATCCCACGCGTGCTCTATTTAGTTTAAGTCAGGCGAGCCGGCAGGCCAGTCTAACCTTGTGTTGTCGTATTCTTGGAGAGCAGCATTGACTCGTTGTGCTCGATGTTCGGGCGCATTATTACCGACCAGTACAAATTGGTGCCCATGGTTTATACTCGAATTGGTCTGACAATGCTATGATGACAAGAGCGAGCGAAGCGAGCTCGAATGATAGGTTTGATTTTTATGAATTATTGGATATTGGCCCAGGTTTCTCCCCACAATCCCGGGCCCCGGGACGATAAGGAAAGCTCAAGAATTAAGGGAGTGTAGAATACAAGAGCGAGCAAAGCGAGCTCGAAAATTTTTGTACCCTTAATTGATTTTTGATTGATTGATTAGGGACTCCAATTTCTGCACTGACTCTTATTCGGTCCGTTGTGCGTAGGTGTCCTGGCTAAGTTAGCCAGCCTAGATCCGCCCAGAAGCACAGAAGTTTCCTGAGAGCTTCACAGGCTTTGCGGAGCGACCTCACCGTTCCGAGGACTTGTTGACGTTGGGTAGCCACGGCCTCGCATTCCAGGATGACGTGGGTGACCGATTTCCTCGGCATTAAAGCAGCCCCTGCAGAGTGGGCTGTCCGTGGCGCCGATGTTAAAGATATATTTGTTTAAAGTAAAAAAAAAGTCAAGAGTCAAAAACGTTTATTTCATTAAACGGCACTTTTGAACGTCATCATTACATTTAAAATAACATAGTGACTCTACTGTCCGAGGAGCTCGTGGCTAAATAATAACAGCCGCACAGGTCGATCTATAAGGTTAAGCAACGCTTGCCAAGGTTGGTCTGTGGATGGGTGACCATCTTAACATACCGAGTTTCCTCCGTGCCTCGGAAACCACGTTAAGCTGTTGGTCCCGGCTGTCATTTGTAGAACTTTGGCAGTCGTTACGGATTGTCAGAAGCCAGTAAATCTGACTCCAGTCTTGCCCAAGAAATACCGTGTTACCCATTTAATGGGTTGTGGAGGTCTGGTAGGCAGCCGCTTCACGTAAAATACTGGTATTCAGCTGAATCCGGTTCGACTGGAAGCCGACTCCAATATAGTTGGGAAAAGGCTAGGCAGATGGTGAGTGACTCTACTGTCCATTCGGAAGGGTAGATTCTTATGGAGAAGAGCCTCACATATATCAACAAAACTTTTGTTGATATATGTGAGGACCATGAACCTAGAGTATGCAGAGGTAGACTTATTAATTTTCTAAATAAGTACACCATACCCACATTTCTACATAAGTACATGGTTAATAATTGGTGTCATTTAAATTCTGATATGGCTATCATTTCTGAATTTGATTCTATTGATATAAAATAACTTAGGAATAATAATATTTAATGTGTCTTTTTTATGTATCAATTATAGGAGCTCGTGGCTAAATAATAACAACCGCACGGGGATATTTACAAATATTGGAACCATTAATTAGCAAAGTGTGAGTGAATAGAAAAATAAAAACCCGAAAATGAAACAGTAGGTACAAAAGTAAATACATAAACCAACCATTGATTGTCCTATGGAGCAGGACCAGCGTGTTTCCAAGCATTCATATCCTGAATGTAATCTTCTAATTTGTAATATGCTTGTTTACAAAGTGTGCTTTTAATGTAGGTTTTGAATTTTCTTTCATTTAGTTGTAATTGTCACAAGGTACGAGTATTTTATTGTAACATTTAACACAGCATCCCATGAAAGATGTGTGTACTATAGCTAATCTATAAAATGGTTGATCTAATTTATCTTTATTTCTAGTATTAATAATAGGTCTTTACCTATGAAATTGCCGTTTTGTATGAAAAAATTTAAACGATTTTTTTTCGTGTATTTTTTATTTTTATTTATCGAAGTAATCACCCATGCAATCAATGCATCTTTGCCAACGCAGTGGCAGTTTATTAATGCCTTTCTTAAAGAAATCAGCTGGACGGGAGGCAACAAATTCTTCAAAGGCATTTTGTACTGCCTCTCGGTATTGAATTTTTTTCCCGCCAAGAAGTTATCCAAATTCTGGAAAAAGTAGTAGTCTGTAGGTGCAAGGTCTGGTGAGTAGGGCGGATGACGGAGAGCTTCCAACCCCAGTTCTTGCAACTTGGAGACCGTCTGCTGTGCAGTATGAGGTCGCGCGTTGTCGTGCAGGAGCAGCGGAGACGAGCGATTGACCAATGCTGGTTGGAGATGTGCCAGCTTCTCCATCATTGTGTTCAGTTCTTCACAGTACACATCTGCAGTAATGCTCACCCTGTTTGGTAAGAAGCTGTGATGAATCACACCGGCGCTAGACCACCAAACAGTGACCATCACTTTTCTAGGGGTAAGTTTTCGTTTAAGGCATTGTTTAGGTGCTGAACCAGGATCCAACCAATTTGCTGAGCGCTTGCGGTTATCAAACAGAATCCATTTTTCATCGCAGGTAACAATGCGGTTCAAAATTCTTTCATTTATGTGTCTGTTGAGCAGTGCAAGGCACGTCTCGACGCGTACTTCGCGCTGGCGATCATTGAGTTCGTGGGGCACCCATTTGTCAAGCTTTTTTACCTTGCCAATTTGACGCAAATGGATCAATATTGTTTTGACGCTAACGTCGAAAGCTGCTGCTAATTCAGCCGTAGATTGTGTATCATCAGCTTCCACAATCACCTTTAATTCGTAATTGTCGACCAAAGTCTTCGGACGACTGCGAGGTTCATTTTTCAGGTCAAAATTTCCAGAACGGAAGCGAGCAAACCAATAACAGGTGGTGCGTTGGTTTGTAGTGTTAACTCCGTAAACGTCGTTGATGTTGCGTGCCGCTTGTGCCGCGTTGCTGCCACGACGGTATTCATATTCCATAATTACTCGAATTTTTAACGCATCCATGATGACGAAAAAGATTGAAATGCTATGAAAATGTAACACTAATCAATAAACAAATATGACTACTTTTGGAAAAAAAAACATGTTTTTAAAATAAAATTAATTTGAAATTAGAATTCTTAGCCAAACAAAAATTATTTTGATTTGAAATGGCCAGTACTGCAGAACGGCAATTTCATAGGTAAAGACCTAATATTATGTCTATCACAATACAATATGTTTAGGGGATAATGGCCCGTTATTGTCCCTATTATTGTTCTGAGGTTATTTCTACCTAGGCTAAGTAGTCGTTTTGTTAGTCGTGGATTCGACTTGGCATTGCCATTTTTGGCTGCCTGCAGTCTGCAGCCTGTGACCACTTGTTGTTGTGAAGTTCAGTCGATCTTTGGCGAATCCATGTTTGGAACCGCAAGAAAGGTAGGGGAAGGAGTGGATATGGGCCGAGCATTCTCTCTCACATCTTCTCAGAACCTCTCCGTGCAAGTTCATCAGCGGCATCATTGCCTAGGGATCCACTGTGCCCCCTGATCCACTGGAGGGTGATTCTGTTAGACAGCGATATACTCTCCAGGGCAAGGTGACATTCAAATATTAGTTTGCTGTTAGTTTGTTTGTTCTCTAAGGCTTTGAGCACAGCCAGGATATCAGATACGAATCTGATTACGTATTTGTGTATCCTCAGACGCCTTACGGCTGTTGCGTCTTGCGTTAGAGCAACGCACTCGCATTGGAAAATTGGGTCGAGCTTTGTTCGCCCAGCGGTAGATGAAAGTTAATGTTGTTGAGGTCTAGGGAAATTACGCCAGCCCCTATTGCCCAATTACCCTTTGGAGTTTTTGAGCCATCCGTGTAATTGCGTACCTCATTGACTTCTGACTGATAGGGATCAGTCAGGAGTCAATGAGCATACAAACAACAGAGGAATTAATTATTAGGTTTATTCGGTGTCCTATCACACGGAGCAGCGATGAGAGGTTGGTACTCTATCGCGCGGTCCAGGATCCCAGCGTGTGGACTAGTATGGTTTTTGCCCCATATGCCTAAGTGCATAAGCCTGATAGCTGCGAGTGCTGCTTCTTTCTGTATGTACATGTCAAGGGGGATTAATTGTAGAGCTATCTCCATTGCTGTAGTTGGGGTTGTCCTCATGCAGCCAGTGACAGCGGAACAGGCTAGCCTTTGTAACCGCTGGAGCCTAGAGATGATGGTCGAGAATTCAGTCCTCGTCCACCAAACCAAGGCGCCATAGGTCAGCATTGGTCTGATCACAGCTGTGTAACGCCACAGCGTGATCTTTGGAGAGAGCCTCCATGTTTTTCCTAATTTTTTTTTGCATTGGTAAAGTGCGATAGTGCTTTTGTTAAGTTTGTAGTCAAGATGCTTGTTCCAGAGCAATTTGCTGTCGAGGATCATTCCTAAGTACTTGACTTCTTTTTTGAGTGTTAATTCGGCGTTAGAAAGTCTCGGTAGTTTATAAGGTTCAAGGATTCTCTTGTTAGTGAACATTATTAGTTCTGTTTTGGAGGGGTTGACCGATAGTTCGTGTTTTGCACACCAATTCTCGATTATTTTGAAAGCTTTCCTCATGAGGTCACACAAGACGCCTTCAAATTTCCCCGTGATTAGAATTGCGGTGTCATCTGCATAGCCCACCGAGTACAGACTGCTAGTGTTGAGCTCTGTGATGAGCTCATTTACAACTAAATTCCACAGTAGTGGTGACAGCATCCCACCCTGTGGGCAGCCTCTACTTACGATGCCTCGTGTGGTGGTGTTCACAATAAATTGAATAGCGCGTTATCATAACATGTTATAAATCTATTCTATAAGCGTTGGTGCCACAC
This sequence comes from Lacanobia oleracea, assembly GCA_950371165.1. Taxonomy (NCBI): domain Eukaryota; kingdom Metazoa; phylum Arthropoda; class Insecta; order Lepidoptera; family Noctuidae; genus Lacanobia; species Lacanobia oleracea. The sequence goes on from OX493394.1 coordinate 15,244,636, forward strand.
GGTGCACGGCTAGTGCCTGACCGATGCTGACGAAGTTTGTCAAAGGCACCTTCAATGTCAACGAAAGCGTCCAGTGTTGGGTTTTAGCTTTGAGAGCATTTCCTATGCGTGTGACTACGCAGTGGAGTGCGGATTCAGTTGATTTGCCTGCGGTAGGCGTGTTGATTTGGGTTTAGTGGGTTATCTAGCGAAATTTGGTTCCTGATCCTTTTGTCCCCAAGCTTCTCCAGCGTCTTCAGGAAAAATGAGGTAAGGCTGATGGGTCTGAAGGATTTGAGTTGAGTATAATCGCTTCTGCCTGGTTTCGGCATAAACATTATTTTTACTTCTCGCCATATCAAAGGGATGTAGCGGTGGGCAGACACGCACGGAATAATTTAACAATGTATTTAGCTAGCGACTCACCGCTCCATCTGAGCGGAGCTGGGAAGATACCATCCAGCCCTGCTGCCTTGAAAGCTAAGAAGGTGTTGATTGCCCATATTATTTTATCTTTATCTATTACTTCGGAAGCCACCTCCCAATCCAGGCTGCTCGTGGCCCTTACCCTATGCGGTTCCCAACTTTGGCGGGTCGCAATCTGGCAGCCCGGGAAGTGGGTGGTGAGAAGTAATTCGCTGGTTTCCGCATCGTTAGTTGTGTAGGTGTTGTCTGGTTTTTTAAGGCATCCTATTGAGAGATCCGTCACGGCGGCGAGACAGGTTTTGACCCTCATTGTCTGGTTGCTATTCTCAATGTTGGTGCAGAAACGACTCCAGCCGTTCTTTGAACGCCTTCTTCTGAGGTGTGTTAGTTTTTTGTAAGCTTTATGGGCTGTTGTATAACGGTCCCAGACTCCTGGTGACCGTGTGTTTATAGCCCTGTTGAACAGCCTTCTTAGTCTGTGTCGGTGTCTTTCTAGTTCCGGTACCCACAAGTCTATTATTGTTTGTGATCGTGCGTTCATGAAAGTTGGTTCGAACCTTTGTTGAGTAATATAAGATTACTGCTAAGAATAAAGTCAAGCATTGCCTCACCTCGGTTTTTGGTTTTGACATTTCCCCAGAACGTGTGATGTGCGTTGGAGTCAGTTGCGATGATTAGTTCCAGTTTCTACCGTTCACAGTATTCCGCCAGCAAGATGAGCTCTGGTAGAGGCACGTCCTCATCGCCTGACAGGTAGGCCGAGGCGAGGACGATGTCCGGGAGATCCTGTTCTGTTCTGGAAAGCCTTGTTGCTGTCAGGTCTCTTGAACAGAATTCGTTAAATTAATTAACGAATTCTGTTCAAGAGACCTGACAGCTAGGCTAGGTTAGGTACATGTTTTAGAATAAAAATGCAGGTTCGTGGGTTACTTACGGAGGTATCTAGTAACAACTTACCTCCGATGTTCGCAAGACTGGATGGTCTTTTGGTGTTGGTTGTCAGCACTCTACGCAAGGTAGCCGACGCAGTCTGTGCTGGAGGTTGGTCTGCAGGATCCTAATTAACCCGCATGGGAGAAGAGCAGACGCTGCTGTCATCGTCCTCAACCTCCGCCCCTGTTGGAAAGCAGTCTTCGTCCGAAATTAGTCCGGATGAGGATGGATGGCCGACTCTAACCTGCGTGGTGCTTTCCTCAAAAGGCCACCTCAGACGTTGGCCTTCATATGTTACATGGTTTTCATATGTTATTGGCGATTGTATGGACTTCAAAAGAGACTATGACCCTGAGTTTATTTCGGTGTATCTTCTCAGGGTAGTCAGCTAGGAAATACCGGCCTCATCTAGAGTAATAGGTAAGACCAAAAAAAATGACGTGTAAAAGAGTTACTTGTAATAGGTTACAAGTAACTATTTTACACGTCATTTGCAAAATAAATATCATTTATCATTTAGCTCCGTTGCCTACCACCGAAGTTCTTCATCAGATCTCACCAAATTAAAATGGGACTAGTCCGGGAAAATACTCTTCCAAAAAAAAAAAAGAATCATCCAAATCGGTTAAAAATTGGCGAATCGCTGAACAAACATTTTTCATGGGATCCCATCATCAGATTCTGACTTATACCTATTCCATCATCAGCTCAGCGACATGAGATGATGATTATCAGGCACAAATATTTAAATGGCGTTAGAAATTTCATGAAAAACATTGGAAGTGAAGAACTGACAGACTGACAGACAGACTGAAAATAGTTACTTGTAATAGGTTACAAGTAACTATTTTACACGTCATTTGCAAAATAAATATCATATAGCATTTAGCTCCGTTGCCTACCACCGAAGTTCTTCATCAGATCTCACCAAATTAAAATGGGACTAGTCCAGAAAATACTCTTCCAAAAAAAAAAGAATCATCCAAATCGGTTAAAAATTGGCGAATCGCTGAACAAACATTTTTCATGGGATCCCATCATCAGATTCTGACTTATACCTATTCCATCATCAGCTCAGCGACATGAGATGATGATTATCAGGCACAAATATTTAAATTGCGTTAGAAATTTCATGAAAAACATTGGAAGTGCCTATAAAATTTGAGGGTTTCCCTTGATTGTCGTGTCAAACTAGCAGGTAAACGAATGTTCAAAGTACCTACATACTAACACTATTCTATTCCACACATTTTGTTACTGAGAAAATAAGTTAGTTCTGTAAGCACTGGAATCTTGCTCTATGACTTTGAATGATGACAATTCTTGACCAGTGACAGACATGAGTGACGTCATCGTCCGTTTTGGCGCGGAAAAAACTGTCTGTTTAAAAACGCAATTTTAGCATTAAATTAAAGCGTTTTAATTTATGTGGCGGACTATTCTAGACGGAGTTCTTTAAAATGAACGTAAAAATAGAAATATTGCATGCTCCCTATTGGATCGCGAGATTCGATCGCGTGAATGGATTTCCTCAGGGATCGGTCTATCCGAGTGGTCATAGATGGCCGCTCGTCTAGACTGCTGGATATTAATGCCGGGGTTCCTCAGCGGTCGGTGCTTTCGGACACTGTTCTTGCTGCATATTAATGAACTGCTTAAACCCGGTACCTTTGGGTATGCAGACGACAGCACACAGATACGTGTCCAACGCACAAGCTGGTGGGCCCCAGATACGGTCTCTCTGGGAGGCTATGGTTGAGCGCTTGAACGTGTCCTTAAAGGCTATCTCTGAAAGGGGCGATGCCAATCTGGTCAAGTTCAATGCTGGTAAGACCCAAGCGTGTCTATTTTCCGCACTATTATTGGGGTTACATTAACGTCTCGAGAGGAGCTCGTTGCTAAATAATAACAGCCGCACGGGTCGATCTTTAAGGTTAAGCAACGCTTTCCAAGCTTAGTCTGTGGATGGGTGACCATCTTAACATAACGAGTTTCCTCCGTGCCTCGGAAAGCACGTTAAGCCGTTGGTCCTGGCTGTCATTTGTAGATCTTTGGCAGTCTTTACGGGTTGTCAGAAGCCAGTAAATCTGACTCCAGTCTTGCCAAGAAGTACCGTGTTACTCAGTTAATGGGTTGTAGAGGTCTGGTAGGCAGCCGCTCCACGTAAAACACTGGTATTCAGCTGAATCTGGTTTGGCTGGAAGCCGACCCTAACATAGTTGGGAAAAGGCTAGGCAGATGATGACATTAACGTCTACTCTCAATTTTGGCCCTTTCATAGAGGTAAAAGCTCAAGTGACTACGAAGAAGTTGGGGATCCTAGCAAAGTTGAGACGGTACTTCACGCTGGAACAGCGCAATTTCGATTGTGTATGGAGTACTGCTCTCATCTTTGGGTCTTATCTACCATCTTACCAGCTAGTCTATTCTGTAAGTAATCATTTCGATATCGAGCTTCACCTGAGTGACAAACCCTACAAATTGAGCTATATTGCACACTACATAAAGGTCTTACGTTTGACGTAATTTGATACTCACCTCGGATTCCGCTGTCGAGACACGAAAATGTTGTTACTGAATAGGGGTAGCTTGATGCCCTTGAGTCAATTGAGAAACGAGCCAAGAGGATCATCGGCAATGATAGGCTCGTCGCGACGAGGCTCCAAAGTCTTGAGCATTGACGACGAATTGCTAGCCTGTCGGTTTTCTACCGGTTTCATTTTGGGGAATGTGCGACGGAATTGCATTATTTAAGGTGATTCAATCAGTATAAAGCTGTTTTTCGTTTTAATGTATCTTGTTAGGTTCCTGGAACAGGAATGTGAAATTGTGGTATGTTTTTTGACTATATGATCTAGTATTCAACTAACAAGGAATACACGATACGAAGACATTTTCTCGATAGAAAAAAAATACAAAGTTCGAAAAATCTTTATTTTTTTTTAGCTACAAGACGCAACGCTTGTAGCTAAAAAAATATGATTGTTCCTATGAAAATTACTTTAAAATAGATCATAGAATACTTTAATGTTATCAAATTCAAAAATTTATTTTGGCACTTACGTTTTTTATTCAAATTCAAAGCATTTTATTTCAAATAAACCATTCACAGGCACTTTTGAAACGTCAAGGTCGGTCAGTCAAAAACATGGAAGCTATTTGCACGTTCCAAAGAAAAGAAGAACTCTATGAAGAAAGAAGAAAAAAAAGAAAGAAAGAAAAAAAGAAAATCAAAAAAAAAGAAAAAAAAGAAGAAGAAGAACGAAAAAGAAAGAACGAACGGACGAAGAGAAAGAAGAAGGAGAAGAAGATCTCTATGGAGAAGAACGTGCAAGAAACTCCACGGACACTCTTTTAAATTATGTTCTGTTTTACAAAATTCCAAGTTACATACACCTGTTGCTTCTGCATGTGAGGACAATGCAAAGGAAAAAAAAAGGGCTTATTATAAGAATTTAAAATATAAAGATTAAATTGAGCCAATGGCAGTTAAAACATGACCAGTCTCAACCGACGGCGCCCGTTCATGAACATGACGCGTGTATCGGCACCATTCAGCTCAACCATTTCGAAGGGAACCGAATGATCCAACCCACGCGCCGCCATCAGCGAGATATTGAGTGAGCATGACATGCTCTCAACCACCATGCTCGTTCATGTCCAACAAGTAAAACTATAACTAATCATAACAAAAAATAAATTCCATGCTAGTCTCTTATTATCGTCATCTCATCTTTTGCCTTGCAAAAGTATTTGAATCTCTCTCGTTTGTTCAGTTCTTCAGATGCTCCGTGGAGCTCTTGCAGGCAGGACCAGCGTCATTTTTTTTCAAATCGGAGCTGTCAGATTTTCGTAATTTAATTTTTTTTTTTTTTTTCAACTGTTAATGGTACTGGTTTAGCAGTTTGAAATTAAATTTAGTGTTAAAAAAGTGTCTGAACCATGTGGAAGTATACTTTTATGACCTTGAACAATATACAACGTAATATTTTTCTATCCGCGCCAACTTTAGAATTATGTATAAAATTGGTATGAAATAAAAGATCAAAACAAAATAAAGTACAACGTCATTGGGAGTTCTTACCAGAAGGCGACAATGAACGCGTTTTCCAGGAAATTCATACGGCTTGCAGAAAATAGTGACTCCAAGTCATCTCCTTACACAAAGCAATATTAGGTAACAGTATACACGTAAAAGTTTTCATATCACAAAGCAATATTGGGTAAACATTTTATTTTCTATATTGGATTATCTGTTTTTACAACGTTAATTTCACATTTTATCTCAAGACACACGCTAAAATAAATGTTTTCATTTTAGGATTTATATACGTCAAGCAATGTGTCAAGAATTTTATAAAAATATGTCAAAGTGCAAAGGTATAAGCCTAGAAATGAAAAGGAGTCGAGTTTGAATTGTGTTAAGTAAATAAGTACTAGCTTTTTCCCCCGAAATGTCTGCGTGGGTTTCAGAAGTTCAAGAAATAAGTGAAAAATATGTAATCCTACTAATATTATGAATCTAAATCAATATGTGGCAATAGTTGTTAGCCCCAATTTTATTTCATCAGGATTTCTTCCTCCTGATATTTGGTAGGTCTTTACTCCTCCCCCAGCTGGTGGAGGACGTGGTGAGCGCTCTGTTCCCCTCGCGAGGGGAGCATACTCCCCCGCCTATGGCTCCGCCACCTGCGGTGCCCGATGCGGACTACACCGATGACGACGATGACGATGCTACTGAGGTGACTGAGGTAGACCTGAGAGTGGCGGTTAATAGGCTGAAGGCCAAAAATACCGCCCCAGGACCCGATGGCTTACCTGGAAAAGCCTGGGTCCTGGCCTTGGAGGCTCTCGGGCCTCGACTAAGAGGGTTCCTAAGCGCATGCTTGGAGAGGGGCCAGTTCCCACTTCGTTGGAAGACGGGTAAACTGGTCCTCATTAAGAAGCCGGGGCGCCCTGCGGACTCTCCGTCCGCATACCGGCCCATTGTGCTGCTCGATGAGGTGGGCAAGCTCTTTGAAAGAGTAATTGCAAACCGCCTCGTTGAGCACCTAGTGAGGGTGGGGCTGGATTTGGCGGAGAACCAGTTCGGTTTCCGCACGGGACGCTCGACGGTGGACGCCATCATGCGCGTGAGAGCCCTCTCGACGGGGGACGCGGTTTCCCGGGGCGGGGTCGTCTTGGCGGTGTCTCTAGACATCGCCAATGCCTTCAACACCCTGCCCTGGAGTTGCATCAAGGAGGCACTTCGGTATCACCGGGTGCCGACCTACCTTCGTCGCGTAGTCGAGGATTACTTGACGGACAGAGCCGTCATCTACCCCGGTCACCTGGGAGAGTGGAACCGGCGAGAGATGTCGTGCGGTGTTCCACAGGGTTCCGTTCTGGGGCCGCCTCTGTGGGACATCGGCTACGACTGGGTGCTGCGCGCCGACCTCCCTAGTGGCGTCAGCGTGGTCTGCTACGCTGACGACACGCTGGTATTGGCGCAAGGGAGATCGCACCAGGCGGCGGCCGACGCTATGACACGCGGGGTTGCGATAGTCATTGAGAGGATCCGGCAGCTGGGTCTCGAGGTGGCCCTACACAAGTCCGAAGCCATGTGCTTTCATGGTTCTCGGAACAGGTTGCCATCGGGATCCCAAATAACAGTAGGAGGGGTTCACATCGGTGTCGGATCGACAATGACGTACCTGGGTCTCGTCCTTGACAGCCGGTGGAACTTTGTCGAGCATTTCCGACGTTTGGCTCCCAGACTGGGGCGAGCCGGGGCTGCCTTTAAGCGGCTAGTCTACCCAATCTAGGGGGTCCAAACGCCTCCTGCCGAAGGCTTTACGCGGGGGTTGTGCGGTCTATGGCCCTTTACGGGGCGCCAGTGTGGGCGCCTACTTTGAGGAAGCGACCTGCCCGTTACCTCAACGCGTCCCAGAGGGTCATGGCCATCCGGCTGGCCCGGGGATACCGCACGGTCTCTGGCGAAGCAGCGAGCCTCCTTGCCGGACTGCCGCCATGGGATCTAGAGGCGAGAGCCCTTGCGCTCATGTACGAATGGCGCGTGGAGGCGCTACGCCGGGGCGAGACTCCTCTGCAGCGGCAAATTGCAGCACGGCGGACGGAACTCCGGCAGGATCTCATGGCAGTATGGAGACAACGACTGTCGCAACCCAGCGCTGGGCACGCCACAATTGCGGCGATAAGTCCCCTCTTTGAGAAGTGGCTAGAGCGGCGCCACGGCGTCCTTACCTTCCGCTTGACGCAGGTACTCATCGGACACGGTTGTTTCGGGAGGTACCTTTTTCGAATACGGCGGGAGGATACACCCGGGTGTCAACACTGCGAGGATCGTCCGGAGGACACGGTGGAGCATACGGTGGAGGTCTGCCCTGCTTGGGCGGAGCACCGCCGTGTCCTCGTCGAGGCGATCGGCGACGGCGACCTCTCGCGACCGGCCTTGGTTCAAGCCATGGTCCGGAGCGACGAGACATGGGAAGCGGTCACCTCCTTCTGCGAAGCAGTAATGCTAACAAAGGAGGAAGCCGAACGCGTGAGAGAGAGGGAAACCTCACGCCCCAGCCGCCGAAACAGAAGAAGACGCCCCGGGCGTCGGGAGTCGCAGGACGATTCTCGGCCACCGTAGGCGTGGGACTGCGGACGGCGAGCATTGGGTGGCTCGCCGTCTGATCAGAACCAAGCCCGGGTCGGCGGCGCGCTGCGATCCCAACGCGCCTCAAGGACATGTCAGCACGGAAGACGGGGCCCACTAGGGCCAGTGCCTGCTGGGGCTGCGGACTTCGTTTGAAAGTGGCACCATACCCTACCCTGGACCGCAAAAGGCACTAGGAGAAACACGGATGGGTTTTAGTCAGTAAGAGTCTGACACTCCTTCCTGCTGTACCCAGAGCGGGAGAAGTCATTTGATGATTTCCCATCCTAAAAAAAAAAAAAAAAAAAGTTCTTTACTCCTCATTATTTCAGTCCAGGGCTCGGCAAAATGCATACTATGCTTTAACCTCTAGCGGCCGGAGTGGTACCATTAGTTCCACCCGTCGCCACTGATTTAGAACTTTATTTTTATGTTCTTATGGCTTATTTTCGTTTCAATCAGTGTTGTCAGGTGGAGCCAATGGCTCCATTCCGGCCGCTAGATAAAAATTACAAAATACTATATCACAAGCACTTAAAACACGAAATATAAAATATTTTTAAGTAATGCATTTGAAATGTAAAATAAAAAAATATCTATTTATATTAGCTATTATTTATATTAGTTATTTATATTAGCTATTTTTATTTTGAAAACTAATTACAAAATACTATTAAGACCACCATCATGCGCTAAAAACAAAGAAAAAGTAGATTAATCACTAAAACCAGAGTTTCCTTTCATAAACACTACATTTTTACAATATGTTACTTGACAATGACAATTTGACGTACCTACAGTAACAGGGCCCCAAGTCTGCTATTTTTTATAAATTCGTCATTCCAACACGATCCCATTGTCATTTTGCTAAAAGTTCGTAATCTGCTAATTCATAATGGTCGATCATTGGTTGGTCAATGGTCTCGTAATAGAATCGTGGTAGAAAGACTTTTCGTATTGCCATTATTATAAAACCGTTAGTAGAGATGATTTTCGTAAAACTACTACTAAATTTGAACATTAAATTACGCCAGATTTCTTTTATATATTTTTACATATTATTTATTCATTTGTCATTATGTACGAGATTACCATTCTATGCCATTTCTTTCAATGGACTGTCAGTGGTTGAACATTGGAAAGTCATAATGACGCTATTATGTTAGTAGATTACCAAACTTGTCAAAATCAACAATTATGAGATCAATGATAGACCATTCTGACACTATTGTAATAGCAGACTTGGGGCCCAGGTGCAGTGTTCAACATATTTAGCGTTCGCCAATGTACAAGTTAATTGACAATGCTGTCGTTTCAAAGCCTTAAGTTCGCTTTGTCGCATTTTCAACTTCTCATTAGATAGTTATATCTATATATATTAGTCAACAAAACAGTATGTCAATCAAGTGTTTTCGAGAGTTGCAAACTGCATTATAAATCCCCATGTATAATGCAGTTTGCAACTCTCGAAAATCAAATCGAGGAAAAATTGTCGTTCTCCCACTTTTTTACTTATGTGTTCATTACATTAGTGGTGTACGGATTTTTGGTATTATTTTGCTTCTTGCCTCTTCATGTTGGCACACTAATAACAGCCGCACGGCTAAACTATAAAAGCCGCACGCGTTGATCTTCAAGGTTAAGCAACGGTTGCCGAGGTTGGTCTGTGGATGGGTGACCATTTTAACATACCGAGATTTCTCTATGCCTCGGAAAGCACGTTAAGTCGTTGGTCCCGGCTGTCATTTGTAGATCTTTGGCAGTCGTTACGGATTGTCAGAAGCCAGTAAATCTGACTCCAGTATTGCCAAGAAGTACCGTGTTACCCAGTTAATGGGTTGTGGAGGTCTGGTAGGCAGCCGCTCCATGTAAAACACTGGTATTCAGCTGAATCCGGTTTGACTGTATTTTTTATACTTGTAGTATAAGACGGTATTAATTGCCAAATTAACTACCCTATAAACTTTGATCCCCGGGACTTTCGTTGGTAGCGGAGAAGGTTAATCACGTGCTTGTGTTTTGTGTTGCGAATTTTTTCGATTTAAGTGAATTTTATTAGTGTGAACTTCAATCGAGAATATTCTTTGTGTTTGTGTTGTATCATAAGGTTGGTTTTAACATAAATTTTACTTATTTTTAAGAATTTTAGCCGTTCTCCATCATGGATAACAAAAAGCCCCCAGACCCTCCCGATCCCTTCGATTTTACTCCAGTTAACAAACCCTCCCTATAACCCTCCCCGATGACGAACCGCTAGAAATCGCAATGGACTCCGAATCGGCTCATAGAAAAAGACCTTCCTTCCATAAATAATGAAACTGCACGCGAGTGCTTTTCGTCATTCTCCCACACCATATCCGCTACAGCGGACGACTGCTTCCCTACCAAAAAACCGCAATCCGACAAAATTCCATCTCCGCCATGGTGGGATAAGGATTGCTCTGCAGTGATCAGAGCCAGGAATGAGGCCGACATGAAGTTCAACTCAGACATGAGCCTGGAGAATGTTATCAACTATCTACATGTGTTGGCTAAGTCTAAGAAACTATTGAAGAATAAAAAAGAGAAGGTTGGCGGAAGTATTGCGGTTCATTGAGTCCATCCACTCCAGCTTCAGTTGTGTGGCGTAGATTGCGGGCGTATAGGAATAGTCTGAAACCACTGACCGGGAGCATACTGTCTGAAGAGCTGGGTCACCAGTTTTTCTCTAAGCTGGCCCCGGCTTATGTTCCCAGCGTAGATGAATGTGTTTCAACAAACTCCCAGTTGGAATCAGATGATCCTCTGGATGGACCTTTTTCTTTAGCCGAACTTAAATCTGTCCTCTTCTATGTAAGAGACTCTGCTCCTGGGGAGGATGGATTCCCGTACTCCTTCATAGTTAAAGCCGGGGATAAGACCTACCAGTATTACTTGGACTTGGCCAATTACTGTTTTCTGTCAGGTTATGTTCCTCCTGAGTGGAAAGTTAAAGTGATTGTTCCAATATTGAAGCCTGGTAAAGATCCTAGTGATCATTGTTCCTACAGACCAATTGCTTTATCGTCCATACTTATTAAACTCTTGGAACACCTAATTAAAAACCGTATGGAATGGTTTGTGGAGAGCAGAAAACTGCTGCCAATGACTCAATTTGGCTTTAAGAAAAGTCTGGGTACAGCTGATAGTGTGGGTATCCATCATCAGAGATCCGGCTGGCCCTCAGTAGGAATGAGTCAGTGGTAGTCGTTTTCTTAGATATCTCAGCCGCCTATGATTCTGTCCTCCTCCCAGTTCTCAGGCAGAAAATGCAACAGCTGAGAATCCCGGCTAGGATGCGCCAGATCATATCTAGTATCTTTTTAGACCGTAGCATCAAACTTAGGATTCCTGGGGTGGACTCTGAACCAAGGTCAGCTTTTAGAGGCCTACCTCAGGGTTCCGTACTTAGCCCCCCTTTATATAATATTTATACATATGATCTCCCTTCTTGTCTAAATTATGACTGTAAAATTCTCCAGTATGCTGACGATATTGCACTATTGGTCTGTAGCAAATGCATTGAAAGTGCTGCGCTATCTATGAACACGTCTTTGTCCTCACTAAACCAATGGCTGTTAGATCACGGGTTATCTCTAAGTGCTCCAAAAAGTGCAGCAGTTGTTTTTACTCGCAGACGCCTCATCCCTCGAGTTGACATCAATATTGATGGCCAAGCTATCCCTATTAAAGAGAAGGCCAGGTTCCTGGGGGTGACCGTAGATTCCAAAATGTCGGGAGTGGAGCATTTTAATAACACCGTCCAAAAATGTGAGCGCTCGGTCTCGGTTCTGTCTGGTGGGGTGCTCACCCATACACCTTAAAATTGGTATACAATGCGCTGGTCAGAAGCGTACTAGATTACTATAATTACTTACTTGAGCCATGTAACAAAGAAGCCCTTCGTAGACTAGATGCAGTCCAAGCCAAATGTCTTAGATTAGAATCGTGATTGGCGCCATGAAATCCTCGCCCATTAATGCCCTACAGGTTGAATGTGCAGAACCTCCCCTTTCCCTTCGTAGACAATACTTAGCAAATCGTTTCTTGTCAAAAGTCTTTTCCCTCTCGTCCCATCCTTTACTTCCCATTTTAGAACAAATCTATATCTCTCTAAATGTCTCTTCCTATTGGAACAATAAATGTTTTCCATTGATGAGCTTGTAAAGCTCTCTTCACCCGTTTGTCAATACCCTCTTCCGGTCTTTTCTTCCGCATATGAGGTGATTCATTTCAAGCCAAAGGTCGTTTGGGACTTGGCATCTTCAAAAATTCACAGGACGTAAAAGGCGACTTCGATCGGGCTATTAAGAGATACTGGGACGGTTGGAACTTATTTTATACGGACGCATCTAAATTATCGGCAACGGGATGCACTGGTGTTTCTACATATTACCAAAACTCGAGAATAGCACTTTTCCAATGTCCTCCAGAAACTTCAGTGTTCACAGGTGAATGCATCGGTATTCTTAAAGCCATCAATTTTATTTTATCCCATAGAATACAAAACTCAGTAATTTTTTCAGATTCTAGAAGTAGCATCCAGGCAATAGTTCAAAATCAATTAAAATCTAAAATTCATAGTAAAATCATCATAGATATTCGGAATTTGCTTTACACTTGTTTTAAAGATGGGTTAAACATTGAAATAGTTTGGGTACCCAGTCATTTAGGTATAGGCGGAAACGAGTGCGCAGACTCACTAGCTAAGTTTGCTACGTCCAACCCCGTGGATCGAAAACACTACATGGTCCATAGTTACGACTTACGCTCTGATACCAAAGTTGAGCTGCATAACTCGTGGTCTGCTGAGTGGCAGATAAGTTCAAAATTAAAGGGAGCGTATTACGCCAGTATCAATATCAACCTGACATCCAGCGGAAACCCTGGTGTTTCAAATGTTCCAAATTATCAAAAATAACTGTTTCGTCCTTGTGTACACTGAGGCTCGGCTATTGCTGTAGTCCAGTATTCCTACATAAAATCCGTGTCCGTGACAGCTCCTTATGCGAATGCGGCCTTGATGATGGTACCTTAGACCAATATCTTTTTTACATGTCCCTCTAATTCCCTTTCCTTCGTATTGTACCAAATGCTTCCCAAAATTAAAATTCCTCTCCCTATGAACTTCCATTCCCTCTTGACAAATTTCTCTCCTAAACTTGTCCATTTCCTATCAAAATTCTTAAAAGATAATTAAATTAAAATGTAGCTCGATTGATTATTATTATGTATTTTATCTTTTTTGTTTCGGTTTTAAAATATATATATTCGTTTATTTAAAAAAAAAAGTATTCTATGTTAACTAACCAAATATTGTATTGTCCTTACAGCTACTAACATTTTAGATCTACCACAAAGTGCAAAGTTCGACGGCTCACCTCACCGGGTTGCCGTCTTCACATGACACTGGCAGAATAGTCGTCACCGGCTCAGTTGCCAAAGAAGGAAAAAAAAAAACTTTCATCTCCTTGAGAGTGTCGAAATATACGTTTTTATATTATAATCGGCCGCATCTTTTTTTACGTTAACTTAGAAGTTCGATTTTTTCACAGCTTTAAGCACAGAATAGAAAAACAGTAGAAGTGCAAGTAGGCGTGCCACGCGTGCCGGTATTACGCGGAGTTACGCGTACCTCAACCCAGTCGAGTTCTAACATCACGACGAATCGATCGTCTCGCTCACTCTCGATATAAATTTATAATTTCCGTGCCGTTCCATTTTGAAGTGCAGAAATGATAGTAGGAGAATAAATCCTAAAAATGGAGGTGTTTCATACCACCGGTAAGTACGATTTTATCTGTTTTCTAATAAAAACTTAGCAAATTTCATTTAGCAAAAACTTAAGTTCAAGTCTAGTTAAAATCCACCTTATCCCATTAGCATAGAGTTTATTTTACATCCATTGAGTTACGTTTTGTACTCGAAAGTTCTTATAGCTATTCAAATACTGATGTAGTCGGGTCGGATACTGGATGGATAAATATCGATAAAAACATTTTTTTGTAGTTCATCCAGAAATTATATTGAAATCACTAAACATAACTTAAAAAATATTTATAGGTTTCCCAAAGACGCTATCGTCAAAGAAAAATGGATAGATGCACGGGCAGAGCTGATTGGATGCCAAGCAAAACAAGCACGACATGCTCCGAGCATTTTTTAGAAAGCGATTTTTCATTTCAAAAGAAGGATATAGATACATGAAAACTTCGTCTGCGTTAAGGTGGATGCTCCAGGGTAGCCCGCGAAATTCAAATATTTTTATGTTTTTTGCAATTTGCCGGTCAGTGTGAAGCTGTATGTGGACCAAATGTGACCAGTGTGAAGCTGTATGTGGACCAAGTGTGTGGACCATCATCATCTGCCTAGCCTTTTCCCAACTATATTGGGGTCGGCTTCCAGTCGAACCGGATTCAGCTGAATACCAGTATTTTTTTACCAGATTCTGTACCAAACTGTGTAATAAGATACTATGGCGGTAAACAACACCCCTTTTTTTGTCGGCAGCCGAGTAAGATACCTGAGGCATGATTTTGTAATGTTACGTTTACACGCTTGCCGTGGTTTGGCAAGCGTCCACAAACTCCAAGTCTTTACAAACGCTTGGATGCCATCTACACGCTTGCGAGTGCGTCAGTGTATTCCGGACCGGCAAGCATGACGGACGTAGACCCGAGACGTTAAAGTTATGAGGCCTCGAGTAAGGTCATAATCTCGTTGTAAGACCAATTACTAAGTACTCAGTACCTGGATGATGGTTTTTTTTTATGACGTTTTCTAAAACTGGCCAAGTGCGAGTCGGACTCGCGTGCAAAGGGTTCCGAACGAATTTCATTTTTCTGAACATGTTTTTTTAACACTATAGACTTCTTATAGGTTTCTTGAATAACCTCAAAACCAATTATTTTAAAATTATGAAAAAAAATTAAAACCCCCACAGAAAGCCTGTCATTTAATTTTCACACGGTATTGTTAAAAATCATTTTTTTTACGGACAGACAGAGACACCATTTTTTGTTCGGAACCCTAAAAATTAAACCTAGCTAGCTAGTTACATTTATATCTTCCGAAACCCCCTGCATACTAAATTTCATGAAAATTTATGGAGCCGTTTCCGAGATTCCATATATACAATAATAGGGAATATACATGAAAAACATATTTATCATCTGTACATTTATCTAAAAATATAGAAAAATATAATACTAACAGTGAAAATAGAATGAAAATTACTCGAAAAACGAAGGAGATATAATAATTTTAAATAAATATATCTGTCCCTCTCATGAAAACGCTGTTTTCTATGGCAGCTGTATAGGCGTCATAGACGATGACGTCAAAGTTAACATCGGACTTCTCTTTCTAATTGTAATCTATGTAGCTTTATAACTTCATCGCTGAGATATTTAAAAACTAATTTCATGATTGTTTACTAGAGCTAACAGGTATTTCATTTTGCAAATAAAAAAATCGCATGCATATTACCTATTGCTCGTTTAAAGGTATTAGATGATCGTAGCATAAAACTAAAGACGTCCGTTCGGTGCGAGCTTGTGACCGAAACTATACACGCGCCAACGTGTAAATGCGTCCCAAACGCTTGCCTTTGATCTGTGTTCAAAAACCGACACTAGTCCGGATCGGGGGCAAGCTCACGCAAACTCACGCAAACCATGCCAAACACCCCGTTTACACGCTAGCGTTGGTGGACGCTGGCCAAGCCACAGCAAGCGTCATACGGCTTGTGGTATAAAAAAAAATTAGCCAAGTGCGAGTGCTAAGGGTTCCAAACAATTTCATTTTTGTAAGGGTTCTGTTTCTTACGGATGTTCGGAACACTAAAAAATTTATGACTTGTGTTATTTTTATTGATTAATGGTGTAATAACTAATAAGGTATATTTATATAAATACGCTTACGCTATTTTGAAAATAGAACTTTATTAACAATGTATTACAAGGCAAACCCGAACTTATCCATTTTAAATGTGATAGCTTATTTTATAACGATTCCAACAACAAGTTTCATGTATGGCTCCCATACAAAACTCCAACACCAAGCGAGTCACATTTTTAAGAATTAATTTCGAAAAAAGTTATCTTATTTATCGATATCGACAATGTAAGTCAAAATTCATGTGTTACAGCCTATGATCATATGATCGAGTGGCAACTGTTACTATCCAAACATAGAGTAATGAACCTTATTAGTAAGTAGTTTAAGTTTATAGTTGCAACCATTGAAAATACCGCCATCTATGCTCGAATAGCGGAATTTACTCGTAAATTTAACTAAGAATGAATTCAGAAAACGAAACGCCGTGAGTACTTTTTGCCTTAAAGCAAAATAAATCCTACGTGTAAGGCCGAAGGTATATTTTCAAATGTAGGTTCTTTGACTTATTCTTGTTTTGAGCAAAATTAAAACGACCAATCAATCGTATCCTTGATTTGTGGTAAATTATATGATTATCGCGTAGGATTATCGGTATAGTTGTGTGACAAATTTCGTCGCATAGGATTTCCACCTATTTTTTCTGGTCCGTGGCTTCAAGGGACTATAGATCTGAGTATATGGTTTTAATTTTAACTCGATACCTTTACGCATTTCCGAGATAAAGGGTCTTGACAGACAAACGGACAGAAAACAAACTGATCCTAAAAGGATTTCGTTTTTCCTTTTGAGGTACGGAATCCAAAAATTGACAAAATCATACATTTTACAATTATAATAACCTATACTATCTATTAAAAATATTAGGTACACATACACATAAAATTCCATTTGCAACTTTTCCCATACAAATCAGGTTCACAAATAGGTAAACTCAAATACTAATAAGAATGTAACTTCATACAATACCTTAACCTAACTTATGTTCCAATCAAAAATCCTTATTTAGTAGGCATCTCACTTATGAACACTGCATCTCATCGATTAGTCGGTGTCACACAACACTTTTGAAACACTGTTTTCGCACATTTTAGTTCCAAATTTCGCCGACCGTAACAGGCGGCGTAGTGGGGGCATCAAGACATGACAGCGTCATGCCGTTTCCCGTCATGGCATACGAGTAATTTTATTACTCGACTCGACGTCGGTGACACATTTGAAAGCTTGCTCATTACTCTGGTATCAGGGGGATTGCAATGCCGTCAATGGAGGAAACTTTTTATTCAAGAATAATAGTTTATTAAAGCCAGACAGGATACTTGTATGAGAGAAGCAATTTCACATTGAATAGCAGTTGACTTTAGTGCCATAATTTCGGCACATAATATTTAGTCGACTCCTGAACCTGTTACAATCGTGTTCTAAAACAATCAAATAATTAGTGTGAATAGCTTCGAAAATCACAAATTTTTGTAACACAATATTAGTCAACGTGTCACAAAACAAAATGTTGGCTCGCGGCTTGCAAGCCGAGGCGAGCTACGAGCAAAATTTTAAATCTGTTGGATCGCCAACGAACATATTCGGCGGTTTTATATACGCGTAGTTAGTAAGTACGCGTACTTGATCGTACGTCTATCACCGGCTTTACATATTCTGTGGTTGATGGTGAGCACAGATGTGAGCGAGGTGTGCATTAGGCATAAAGATTAGGCATGATCCTGGCGGTATTGTCCTATCTAAATATAAGAATATGTATTTCTCGATACTATTATAAAATTTTAACACTCACTACTAAATGGCTGAATAAAATAATATGTATTTTTTAAATCGTGTTACTTCATAATAAAAATTTTGGGACTTTGGGACACATTAAACAAGCATAGACAACATGCGTGTATGCTTTTTCAAGCTTCACGAAAACAACGGATTAGTATGTATGGTAGTGCGTTAGACTGATTGCGCCGCAAATTATTTTCTCGGGTAAGTTATTATATTTGTCGTTTTCACCTACAACTTGTTTTCGTCCCTTATAAAATGAACTAATAAAAGTTTTTGTTACATACGCAACGTTACGCTTCTTAGCAAACATCCTCAGTATCTATGCGGGGTGTGTGCTCTATATTTTCATTTACAACAAAAAAGCATTTGTATTTATCTTATTTTATAGGATTATCGTAATCTTTGCACTCAAAACATGTCCTATAAACCATGATTTATATAGTTGAATAATCCTAAATCATCAATTTTTATCTATGCATCATTAAGAGGTTATAGCTGGTTAAGTCCTTCCTAATTCAGGATTTCTTTTTTCAGTGATACGTATGGTGAGGAATGAATGTGAAAAAATTATCAGAGTTTTGATTTTTGATAAAGACAACAAACTTTCAATAAGTTGTTACACAGAATGGCTACTTTAGAGCAACAAGCTTCTAAACTTTTGGATTTCAACCAGAAATTAGACATCACTCTTCTTGATAATATAGTTGGATGTCTGTACTCAACTGTTGGAGAACAACAACGTACTGCACAGGAGATACTGACTGCACTAAAGGAACATCCTGATGCCTGGACTCGTGTTGACACTATATTGGAGTATTCACAAAACCAGGAAACAAAATACTATGCCTTACAAATATTAGAACAAGTAATACTAACAAGATGGAAAATATTACCAAGAAATCAATGTGAAGGTATAAAGAAGTATATTGTTGGTCTTATTATCAAGAACTCATCAGACCCTGTAACAATGGATAATAATAAAGTGTATTTGAAAAAACTCAATATGATCTTGATTCAAGTATTGAAACGAGAATGGCCTCACAACTGGGAGACCTTCATAAGTGATATTGTGGGTGCCTCCAAAACAAATGAAAGTCTTTGTCAAAACAACATGGTGATTTTGAAGCTACTAAGTGAGGAAGTGTTTGTTTTCAGTACAGGACAGCTCACTCAAACTAAAGCAAAACATTTAAAAGATACCATGTGTTCTGAGTTTAGTCAGATATTCCAACTCTGTCAATTTGTCCTTGAAAATTCACAAAATGCACCATTAGTGGATGCCACACTTCATACTCTACTAAGATTTTTGAATTGGATTCCTCTTGGATATATATTTGAAATGAAGTTGATAAGCACTCTGATATTTAAGTTTTTGAATGTACCGATGTTCCGTAATGTAACATTAAGCTGCTTGACAGAGATAGCAGGTGTGACTGTGAGCAACTATGAGGAGCAGTTTGTTGCTCTGCTGGTGCAGACTATGGAGCAGTTAGAAGCCATGCTGCCACTCACTACTAACATACGCGAAGCATATGCTGCTGGTCGGGATCAAGAGCAAGTGTTTATCCAAAACCTTGCTTTATTTCTGTGCACTTACTTGAAAGAACATGGGCAACTTATTGAAAGAAGAGGGCTTACTAATACTCTGATGAATGCCCTCCGCTATCTTGTTTTGATATCTGAGGTGGAAGAAGTTGAGATTTTTAAAATTTGTTTGGAATTTTGGAATGCATTAGCCGCTGATTTGTACAAGATTGCACCTTCCTCACATACATCCAACATGTACACACTTGGGAAGAGTGTTGGTAGGAAAGCATTGTATTCTGATGTTTTGAGCAGTGTTCGCTACATTATGATCTCTAGAATGGCTAAGCCTGAAGAAGTATTAGTGGTGGAGAATGAGAATGGTGAAGTGGTGCGAGAGTTTATGAAGGACACTGATTCAATTAATTTGTATAAGAATATGAGAGAAACCTTAGTTTATCTGACGCATTTGGATTACCAAGATACAGAACGTATTATGACAGAGAAGCTTCAGAACCAGGTAAATGGCAGTGAATGGTCATGGAAAAACCTGAATACATTATGCTGGGCTATTGGGTCAATTTCAGGTGCAATGATGGAGGAAGATGAGAAAAGATTTCTTGTTGTTGTTATTAAAGAGCTGTTGGGTCTTTGTGAACAGAAGAAAGGGAAAGATAATAAAGCTATTATAGCAAGTAACATAATGTATGTTGTAGGGCAGTACCCCAGATTCCTAAGAGCCCATTGGAAGTTTTTGAAAACGGTGGTGAATAAACTTTTTGAATTCATGCATGAGACTCATGATGGTGTCCAAGACATGGCATGTGACACATTCATTAAGATTGCAATAAAATGTCGGCGTCATTTCGTGACTACACAGGTTGGTGAAGCTTGTCCATTTATTGAAGAAATCTTAAGCACAATCAGTTCCATTATCTGTGATTTACAAACACTTCAAGTGCACACTTTCTATGAAGCTGTAGGGTACATGATTAGTGCACAAGTGGATCAAGTGGCTCAAGAGCAACTCATTGAAAAGTATATGCTGCTGCCCAATCAAGTTTGGGATGATATAATATCTCAGGCATCACACAATGTGGATATCTTGAAAGATCCAGAGGCTGTTAAACAGCTTGTGAGTATCCTTAAAACAAATGTACGTGCCTGTCGAGCTTTGGGACATCCGTATGTTGTGCAGCTGGGTAGAATATATTTGGACATGCTCAATGTTTATAAAGTAATGTCTGAAAACATCAGCCAAGCCATTGCTCTGAATGGTGTTGTGGTCACTAAGCAGCCACTGATAAAGAACATGCGGATAATAAAGAAAGAGACACTTAAATTGATTGCCAGTTGGGTATCTCGATCTACAGATAATAGCATGGTTTTGGAAAATTTCATTCCACCACTTTTAGATGCAGTTCTATTGGATTACCAAAGAACTGCAGTGCCAGATGCTCGAGAACCAGAAGTGTTATCATGCATGGCTGCAATTGTTTATAAGCTAGGAGGGCATATAACGTCTGAAGTACCAAAAATATTTGATGCTGTGTTTGAATGTACTCTTGAAATGATCAACAAGGACTTTGAAGAATATCCAGAGCATAGGACAGAGTTCTTCCTTCTATTACAAGCAGTGAATACACATTGTTTTAAGGCATTCCTAAGTATACCTCCAGCACAGTTTAAATTGGTATTGGATTCCATTATCTGGGCATTTAAGCACACAATGAGGAATGTGGCTGATACTGGACTTCAGATCTTGTACCGGTTGCTGCACAATGTTGAACAACATCCGCAAGCAGCACAAAGCTTTTACCAGACCTATTTGTGTGATATTTTAGAGCATGTATTTAGCGTGGTAACAGACACGTCCCATGGCGCCGGCCTTACGATGCATGCTACGATATTAGCATATGTCTTCTCACTTGTAGAAGCTGGCCGAGTAACAGTGCCACTTGGACCTACACCAGATAATGTCCTCTATATTCAGGTAAGAATATTTTTCTTGATTTGTGCCAATTATGAATCTTCTATGGACAGTAATCTATACTTCTATAATAATATTAATTATATAGTTATTTGTGTGTCTCATCCATACTTCCTTACTAATATTATAAATGCGAAAGTAACTGTTTGTCTGTTGCGCTTTCACGCCAAAACTACTGAACCGATTCAAATGAAATTTGGTACACAGATAGCCCTAGAGCCTGAGAAAGGACATAGGTTACTTTTTATCCAGGGAGTATGTTCTCTAGGGACAACGCGGGCGAAGCCGCTGGCAGAAGCTAGTAGGCTATATGCAGAAAAATACCGCCCAACGAAATGGGCACGGGTACTTCATAAATCTTGTAAGAGTTTAAGCACATTTACACTTAGTCTGTTGCAGCTTTGAGTGTCAATTATTATGTCAACTTCAGGAACAACATTTTTGTCGTGAGATTAAGTAAGCGCTAAATATATAATGAACTAGCGACGTCACGCGGTTTCACCAACGTAGTTCCCGTTCCCGTGAAAGTACGTGGAAAATATATAGCCCATGTTACTTGTACTTGTACTTGTACATGTATAATGTAGCTAACCATTGCTGAAAGTTTTTCAAATCGGTCCAGTAGTTTTTAAGTTTATTTGTTACATACAAAAATACAAATCTTTCCTCTTTATAAGATTAGTATAGATAATTTCAAAATGTATTTCTTTTCAGGAATACGTGGCCAATCTGCTGAAAAGAGCTTTTCCCCATTTAACTGACAATCAAATTAAAATCACCGTACAAGGGCTGTTCAACTTGGATCAAGATATCCCTGCATTCAAGGATCACTTAAGAGACTTTTTAGTTCAAATAAGAGTAAGTATGAACTGTATTGCATTTTAAGATAATAGAGCTTGCTGTGAACAGCAAACCCCTAAATAAGGGCTTGGTTGACGCTACAATTATTGTTATTGTTACTAGTCTCCTTGCAAGTGGGACAGGTGAAGAAGGGACCTGACTCTTACCTACTGACTAAAACCACGCGGTATTCGGTTGAAAAGCCCGTGGGTTTAGTCCTTCGGCTGTGGCCCGGAATGCATGCGCGTTTCGTCACGCTTTTCCAGCCAGGTATAAGCCCGTATGACTTCATGCGATCCTCACTCTGCACGTTTACGGTCTGTTCATGCGACACACTTCCCAAGTCTGTCACCCACAAGCCACTACCTCTGGCGGCCGAAGTTCATCGTGCACCTGGCGCGTCACAGAATGTTTTTTTTTTCAAAATCAACTGGTTCGATTCCTGGGTAGGAAAACGATTTTTCAAAAATCAAAGATGCTGTTTTAGTTTCCGTCAAAATCCTGTATAATGTGTTCATGCATATTTATTTGGTAATTATTGAAACAAGCTTTGTTTATTCCTCTGCTTAAACGTGATATTCTAAATTATTCTTGTATTAAAAGAATATTGTCTTGGAATATAGTCATTTTAATTACATAACTGAATAAATTTTCTTTTCAGGAGTATACTGGTGAAGACGACAGTGATTTGTATTTGGAGGAGCGCTTGTTTGCTCTTCGTCAAGCACAGGAGGAGAAGCGAAGAGTACAGTTATCGGTGCCAGGCATTCTCAATCCTCACGAGTTGCCTGAAGAAATGCAAGATTAAGTATAGTGATAACCTTAGAAATGGTGGCAGTTCACAATTTAGTGTGGATAAAAGTCTACGCCTTATATTTGTATGTTTGAGGGATAATAATTATTATATTCTCATTATAATGTTATGAATCATTTTACTACTTGAACTTGAAGAAATGCAGTCATGAATTGTATTAATTGTTTTTTGACATTCACTGTCCTAAATACTCTCGCCAATTTCGTAGAGGTATTTTTAAGTATAATTAATTTAGTTGACATTATACAGAAGCCAAGTTGTTCAGCTAAACCATGGCAAGGGTTAATTTGTCGTAATACAACACTTGTAGGTTTAATAGGTACTTAATTTTAAGATTTACCGTTACGTCTAAATCTTTGTGATGCATAACATTTTTTTGTTTTATTTATAAAGTATGTTTTTTTTTATTCAGATAGTTTTTTTGCTAGGTTTCATAATACATAATATTTGAGTTTAAACACGTGGACAATTGAAGTTGGCTTAGCTAGGCATATTTTGTGGACTGTTGCCATTTACTGGTCTATATCTTGTGCCTATAAAATGATACCTTATTATGACAGTTTGTACAGAGGACCGCTTGGAACAATGCGAGGTGATGAATGTAAGTGAAAAGGAAAGAAACCTTTTCTTTAAAGGTATCTTTTGCAAGCACAAGGCTGTTTTGGGCCTTTAATTAACGATAGGCAGGAAATCATGCATCCATTTACATTGCTAGTGAGGAAGTAGGATATTTCTATGTTTTTAAGTAATCTTCAAAATGTAGGTAATGAAATCTCTGTGATGGAAACCAGTGTCGGAATTTCAACATATGCACTGCAGAATCTGAGTATTACTGAGTAGATTCTAGGCGAACTATAAAGTGACTTGCTGTTAGTAATATTTTTTATGTTTTGTTTAATGTTGTCGAAACTAATTTGGTAATGGTTTGGGAATCTAAACGTTCAATATAAGGTTTCCGAATGCATTTTGGGTCCGATTAACTGTCAGTCTTTCAATTTTGTGTTTCAAATAAACCATTAAATATGATAATACTGTTTTATTCATTTTTCGTTTTCGTGAACGGATGATTTCATGGAGTAAAAACCGCGATTTATCCTTAGGCCAGCCGTGGCCTGGGAGGAAAAACGTAATTGCGATATAGCCCCTAGCTTCTCGGCTGATTATTTCGTTGATCGCCGGCGGAGAGGTGCCTAAGGCACTTGTCACACCGCTTGCGATTAAGCGAGTAGCTATCGACCTGCTAGCTGCTCGCTGAGGAAATGGACAAAAGATGTAGATCTCCTGCGAGTAAAAGAGACACACGTTCATAGTCGACAGCTGGCTGTGCACACTGTCGGCGACCGGCTCTTACCTCAAGGTTGATCGCAGCTACAAGAGCTATGAAAGATTCTACTCGCTCAGCGACACCCGCTCGACGATGCTCGCTTGGCGGTCAGAACAACCAAACTGCGGTAATTTCTACCTATAGTGCCGGCCGGAGCGAGTAAAAGCCCGTCGCACTAGAGCACTCGCTGATAGCCGAGCGTTAAAACTATCGAAACTTTTCACTCGCAATTTTTTACGATTCCGTACGTGAAGAGTACCAATGGAACCCTATTACTTAAGCCTCCTTTGTCCATCCGTCTGTCTGTCAGCGAGCTGTATCTCAAGAATCGTAATAGGTTGAAAGTAAAAATTATCACAGAGTATGTATTTCTATTTCGGTATTTCCGTTAAAACAACAAATGATAAAAATGTACGGTACGGAACCCTTCTTGATCTTCATTTTTATCTTTTTACTAGTTGACACGCGCAACTTTATCTTCTCCTCTCCTATTGATCTTAGCGTGATCACATATAGCCTATAGCCTTCCTCGGCTATCTAACATTGAAAGAATTTTTCAAATCGGACCAGTAGTTCCTGAGATTAGCGCGTTCAAGCAAACAAACAAACTCTTCAGCTTTATATATGTATTAGTACCTATTCATTTTCTTACATATCTAGCAAATACTTTAATTCTTTTGGAAATAGGTACATTTAAAATCTTTGTGACGACAAAATATTGGTAACGACATTCTCAGAAGACGAACCTAAAAATAAAGGAAAAAAAACCTTTAAAATGATTTAATATTATACTTAACTAGCGACCCGCCCCAGCTTCGCACGGGTGCAAATGTTTATTTAGCCCAAAAAGGCCCAAACTAACGAAGTGAACATCATAGGCGTATATAGGGGGTCTGTGCGTAATATATGGTCTGTGATAATCTCTCAGTTCTTTTCTTTTATGAGGCAAAAGTTACTTCTATTCGGATGAATGACAGAAAATTAAACCTATCCGATAAAGGGTACAAAAATTTTCGAGCTTGCTTCTTTCCTTTTTTCGTTTGTTATCCTTTCCTGTATGGGGCAATAGTTACTTTTATTCAGATACTAATGACAGAAAATTAAATCTATCCGATAAACGGTACAAAGATGTTCGAGCTCGCTTCGCTCGCTCTTGAATTTAATCTCTCAGTTCTTAACCTTTCCTGTATGAGGCAAAAAGTTACTTCTATTCAGATACTAATGACAGAAAATTTAACCTATCCGATAAAGGGTACAAAAATTTTCGAGCTTGCTTCTTTTCTTTTTTCGATAGTTACTTCTATTCAGATACTAATGACAGAAAATTAAACCTATCCGATAAAGGGTACAAAAATTTTCGAGCTCGCTCTTGCATTTTATCTCTCAGTTCTTAATCTTTCCTGTATGAGGTAAAGTTACTTCTATTCAGATATTAATTACAGAAAATTATACCTATCCGATAAAGGGTACATAAATTTTCGAGCTTGCTTCTTTTCTTTTTTCGTTTGTTATCCTTTCCTGTATGGGGCAATAGTTACTTCTATTCAGATACTAATGACAGAAAATTAAACCTATCCGATAAACGGTACAAAGATGTTCGAGCTCGCTTCGCTCGCTCTTGAATTTAATCTCTCATTTCTTAACCTTTCCTGTATGAGGCAAAAAGTTACTTCTATTCAGATACTAATGACAGAAAATTAAACCTATCCGATAAAGGGTACAAAAATTTTCGAGCTTGCTTCTTTTCTTTTTTCGATAGTTACTTCTATTCAGATACTAATGACAGAAAATTAAACCTATCCGATAAAGGGTACAAAAATTTTCGAGCTTGCTTCTTTTCTTTTTTCGATAGTTACTTCTATTCAGATACTAATGACAGAAAATTAAACCTATCCGATAAAGAGTACAAACATTTTCGAGCTCGCTTCGCTCGCTCTTGCATTTTATCTCTCAGTTCTTAATCTTTCCTGTAGAGGTAAAGTTACTTCTATTCAGATATTAATTACAGAAAATTAAACCTATCCGATAAAGGGTACCAAAATGTTCGAGCTTGCTTCGCTCGCTCTTGCATTCTATATACACTTTCTAAATTCGTAAGCTTTCCTACATCAGTCAACAAAGTAACTTATCTCTCTCGTCCCGGGATTGTGGGGAGTTACCTGGGCCTTTTTTTTTTTTTTTTTTACTGTTGATAGGCACGCGTTTGACCACTATCTCACCTGATGGTAAGCGAGGATGTGGTCGAAGATGGAGCACGCTTGCCTAGAAATAACCTATTCACTCTTGATTTAAAGACTCCCAGGTTGTAGCTATCAGGAAACACAGACTCCGGCAGGGAATTCCACTCCTTAGCTGTACGCACTATGAATGTGTTCCCAAAACGTTTTGTGCGTATGGGTGGGATGTCCACCATGTACCGGTGGCGCATCGCCGTTCGTCTTGTGGTCCGATGATGGAACGGGCTTGGCGGAATTAAATTATGCAATTCCGTCGCACATTCCCCAAAATGCAACCGGTAAAAAACCGACAGGCTAGCAACTCGTCGTCGATGTTCAAGACTTTGGAGCTTCGACGCGACGAGCCTCTCATTGCCGATGATCCTCTTGGCTCGTTTCTCATTTGACTCAAGGGCATCAAGCTGGTATCTGGCAGATCCATCCCAAAGATGAGAGCAGTATTCCATACACGATCGAACTTGCGCTTGATAGAGTTTGAGCAGCTGTTCCGGCGTGAAGTACCGTCTCACCTTAGCCAGAATCCCCAACTTCTTTGCAGCCACTTGAGCTTTTGCCTCTATGTAAGGGCCAAAATTGAGAGTAGATGTTAATGTAACCCCAAGAAGCTCAAGATGGTCGGTTATCGGCACGGTTTCACCGCGGAAAGATGGAGCTGGGTGGAATTGGCTCCTTTTGGCGGAAAATAGACACGCTTGGGTCTTAGCAGCATTGAACTTGACCAGATTGGCATCGCCCCAATCAGAGACCGCCTGTAGGGACACGTTCAAGCGCTCAACCATTGCCTCCCGGAGAGACCGGATCTGCGACCCACCAGCTCGTGCGTCGGACACGTATCTTTCAGCAACAGTGCTGTCGTCTGCATACCCAAAGGTACCGGGTTTAAGCAGATCATTAATATGCAGCAAGAACAGTGTTGCCGAAAGCACCGACCCCTGAGGAACCCCGGCATTAATATTTAGCAGTCCAGACGAGCAGCCATCTATGACCACTCGGATAGACCGATCCCTCAGGAAATCTGCGATCCAATCACACAAACCGGCGCGCAGACTGAAGGAAGGAAGCTTACTAATAAGGCCATCGTGCCAGACCCTGTCGAAGGCCTTCGAGATGTCAAGGGAGACCGCCAGTGCCTCCCCGTGCTTCTCTATGGCCTCACTCCAGATGTGAATGGCATACCTACGCTAGAAGATCCCCAGTTGACCGATTTCGGCGAAACCCGTATTGCCGGTCACTAAGGATATCATTCGCTTCTAGGTACGCCAGGAGCTTATGATTCAGCACGCGTTCCATAGTCTTACAGAGTATGGACGTTACCGAGATGGGTCTATAATTCGACGGGTCAGCTCGACTACCCTTCTTGGGCACGGGCTGCACGTTAGCTTGCTTCCAAGCCTTCGGCACTTTTCCAGTCTCAAACGAAAGGCGAAATAGGCGTGTCAAGATCGGAGACAACTCAGGCGCACAAGTCTTCAGAACAATTGCCGGTATCCCGTCGGGACCACTAGCCTTGTTTACGTCTAGGTTACGCAGTACCCTACGGACGTCCTTCTGATGAATGCGAATGTTCGACATACTCGACTCGCATTCACCAGGAGAGGCGGAGGGCGTCGCGCCACCAGGATCCAGACGTGAAGATTCCGCAAACAAAGAAGCAAACAAGTTCGCTTTCTCCTCAGCGGAGTGGGCCAGCGTCCCGTCGGGTCTCAGCAGTGGTGGTAGTGAGGGGCGGCAGAAGTTCTATTCGACCGACTTAGCCAGGGACCAAAAAGCCTTACTACCTGCTGGGTATGAAGCAAGTTTGTTCCTTATTCGGCTAATGTGGTCAAACCGAGCCCTCCGCAACAGCTTCTTGCAGGGCTTAGCAGCCCTGTTGAAGGCTCTCTTCTTCTGACTCACGTCATTTGCTTTGCGCGTACGAGCGTCGACCCATGCTAGGTACGCCGCGTGCTTAAGCGCATCGGCGCGATTGCACTCGGCCCCAAACCAAGGACGAGCTTCGCCAGATATTGCTATGTTAGAGAACGGAATGTAGTACTCCATTCCCCTCCGCAACACACCCGTCACGGCGTCCGCGCACGACGTAGCATCAGTGGAAGAAAAGCAAGTAGGCTGCCAAGGGTAACATGCGAAGAAAGATCGCATGCCATCCCAATCTGCTGACTTGTATCGCCATACCCGCCGGGTGCCTCTTGGGCTAGGATCGGGCGGAGAGTAGACAGACACAGACTTCACCAGACAGTGGTCGGAACTACCAAGTGGTGATGAAATCGACACCGAATAGCGGTCTGGATCTGTTGTCAGCAGAAGGTCCAAGCAATTGGCAGTGTGCGAATCAACATCCGGCACCCTCGTTGCCCCCTGGACCAGCTGGGTAACATTTAACGCAAGCGCTAGCTTTCGCGTCTCTCGTCCAGCATGGTCTGTGCACTGGTATGGGAAGAGCCACTCCTGATGGTGGGCATTGAAGTCCCCCAGTAACACCAATTGGGCAGAAGGGTACCGCTACTGAGCCGCATCTGCCGCCTCACTCAGGTGCTGTGTAAGCCCAGTTGTCTCCAAATCACCGCTGTGCGAACGGTAGACGCATGCGTAGACAATTTTGTCTAGACCTGTGTCCACCATAGCCCACAGCGTTGAGAACCTGGAGTCTTCAAGGTAGCGGAGACGCCGATAGCAGATGTCGTCCCGGGCGTACATGCATACGCCCGCGCGGGGTCTAAAGTGGTGCTCCAGGGTAAACCCAGGGTAAGACAGGTATGACACGTCCGACGGACATCCGATCTGCGTCTCCGACAGGAACAAGAGCGCTGGTTTCTCGGTCTCAAGATGGTGATGGACTGCGGCGAGATTTGAGTGCAGACCTCGTATATTAGAGAGGTGCACTTTATGCGAAACGACGTGCTGCCGCTGTACCTACAGCTTTTCTCTTTTTATTCCTGTTCATTAATAAACTTGAGTGATGGAGGTTGAGGAGAAGGAAGTGAAATGAGGTTCCAAGCTGCTAACCTTCAGGCACGCCCTGACAGGACGACATCTTTGGGGGACTAGTCTAGAGACTGCGGGGACGCCCGAGCCCCCCCGGGAATGTCCATCGGGCCCTTTCATCTGGTCGCCAACCAGCACGATGGTGCATTCCGGGATTTTTCGTCAGATGGCGGGGCAGCCTTTCATGTGTGGCTAGCACACTACTTGGGCCCCCAACTATAAAGAAAACAAATATAAGCCTCCTGACTATGACTGTCCTAAAATTTACTTTTGATCGGGCACACCGCAACGATTTTTCTTATTGAACGTCGCATCTCAGGTTGGGGTCAGGCCCCCCCTGGAAAAAATCCTTAGATACGCCAATGGTGAACATCTAATTACCAGAGTCAATAATATTGTGGTTCAGGGTTCAGCTGAAATAAAAAGTGCAGTAGACAACCGTCAACGACGTCTGCTCTCAGGTGTCTACCAGTTCAGAACAACTCTACCTCCGTTATAATTATTTGGTTGCACGACTTACTTTAAATTTTGAGATATCTCCTAAAACCCCTTCTACACGGATGTTATCTAGCGTTCCATCCTATCCAATTCAGGGTGACCTTGCTAGATTACATCCGTGTAGACGGCAGATGTAATCCAAATTTTAGATTGACCTTCAACGCCCTTGGAGGACGGGCGGGCACTTCCATCCACGGATGGAGCGCGTCGATTGCATCTGTGTAGACGGTAGATTTAATCCAAAAAAGGACAGTCGCGCTACGGCAGGCAACTAGTGCACACGTATGCGGGCTAAGTGTCAGTCACGTCGTCACGTCCAATAATGAATTAAATGTTATTATCGGTAAATCTATACGATTAAGTATAATAAATAAATGATTCCAATAAACTGAATGACTGAGAATATTCATCGTTACTTTAACCAGCGCTTCATTCACTTTTTTTCTTTATTGTTTAGGGTTCCCTTATGGTCTGTAAATACTGTCAACTTGAAATAGTTTTAGATGACGTTTGTTCAATTATTTTGCCGATATGAAAGAAATAAAAATGTATATTTTTATCTTGCAACAGTGACTGAGAAAGTTCTAAAAATTCGAAGTGGGGCTACTAGGACATGTGGGGTATCACCGTATCATACGAAAGAGCGTTATTTGTACATTCTCAAACATTTTTCCTTTTTTAGGGTTCCGCACCTAAAGGGTAACTAACGGAACCCTATAACAAAGCCTCTGCTGTCCGTCCGTCCGTCCGACTGTCCACCAGCATTTATGTTTTAATGATGGTACGGAACCCTCGGTGTGCGAGTCCAACTAGCTCCGGTTTCGCTAAATTGGGACCCATTTCTACGTCTTATCACAACGCGAGCGCGGTTCACAATGAAGCTCGCCCGTGATGGAGCTTAGATTACATCAGTGTAGTCGAAACACAATCCGCGGATGCATGGAACAATTTGATTGAACGCTATGCACGCATGAATTGATTGGATGAAACGCTAGATTACATCCGTGTAGAAGGGGTTTTAGATATTCACCCAAATGAAATGGTGTGAACATCAATTTTGCTCTAAATTAAACACTCAAGATGACTAACATATTTACTAAGATAAAGATTTGTACTATAGTGAAAACACCTCTGCAAATGAAGCAGTATTTTTATATCAAATTTGAATACCATAAAAATGGTTATTTTGAGTCAACCATAAAAGATAGACATATACTATTGCGGTTTTTTTTCGTAGGTATTGATGTGTTATCCAAAATTGTAGTACATTGTTTTGTTCTATCTATAGTTTTCGACGCGCACGCGATGTAAAGAATTTTTTTGATCGTTTTTTTTTCAACCTCTTCAGTAATAATCTTCATATATGAGCCAATTTACACAAAACCTTGACAAATTATATACTAAAACCTTTCTCGAGAACCACTCTATCTATTAAAAACTCGCATCAAAATCCGCTGCCTAGTTTTAAAGATCTAAGCATACAAAGAGACAGACAGACGCGGGAAGCGACTTTGCTTTATACTATGTAGTGATTTATATTGATAATTGTCTAACAAAAAGCATCTAAGATCTATAATAGCTAAGATTAAAGAAGTATATCTTTACAAAGAACAAAAAGTCATGTGACTAGATATTATGGCTGACTTTGTACTGACGCCAGCCTTCGCCAGCACATCAAGCTACCCGAAACTGTAATTTTTTTCCATCAACCTTGAACCTGATGGTTTAGCCATAAAGTTGGAAATCTACTTAGGATATTTGACAGATTATTGTAGTTTGATGTGCTGGCGTCTGTACATTCGAGTTTTGACCAACATTTTAAGAAAATCCGCCTGTTTGTGTGTATGTCAAAACATCTGAACTTTATAATGGGATGCGTCATGCATCACATTTACAAACATGCATGGTTTGATCCAAACCCATTTGACCGTCTCGGGACCTGAGTCAGCCTGATTGGAGCTCTTTGGTTTTGGACGTCTTAAAAGCCTGTAACTCAAAGCTAGCAATGTTTTATGAAACATAGTTTGTCAATGATAAGCGAATTGATAGAAAGAAAGAAAATCCAATTTATATCGAGACGTAGGGAATGATGAGAATAACTTGTCCTTGCAAATGCTAAGAGCTATAAAAAATAATAAGCAATAACTAAGCAATATTCGGATATTCAGTATGGCGGAAACTGATAATCTCAGTCCTTCCAACAATTCTGCTGGCGAGGCCTCCGCCGAAAACAGTCTAGTTGAAGCTAATAGATCTTCTGAAGATGCTGTTGATGTAAGTAAACTTTATTTCGCAGTGGAATATTATTATGAATATACGTGAGTTACTCTTCTAGGCGGGCGTTCCCCCTCCTTAACGTTTTAAAGTAAATTGAAAAAAAAAAATGACTATTTCTGTATCATAAAATAACCTGTAAAAAGCCATGTAGGTCAAGATCGATTTATTATAATATTATAATCTAAATTGTTTTAGATCAATGCCGAGATTGACGAACAACGGCGCAGGATGCAACCAACTAAAATGGAATCGTTTTTTGCTATCACAAAGTCACTGATAATAAGAGCATTAGTAGTCTATTTCATCACTTCCATGTTCCGTCAACCATCTACACCTAAGCCAGATATAAGCAACCCAAATGGAGCACCCCGTGTTGCTGCTATTAATATGTTTGCAAATGGCACAGTATTAGACATGTATTGTTATGTATCAGAGAGAGAATTTTATTCGAATTTGGAGGAATCCGATTTAATTTGGAAGCAAACTGGAATTGTTTATGGTGATTGGCATGGAGGACCTCTTAATGATGGTACTTTCTCACACTCCACTAGTATCAGGCCATCAGAGTCATTAAAGAATAATGGATCAATTTATCTTCATGTATTCCTGGTACAGTCAGGCAAATCACCGGATGCAAAAAATAAAAAGGACTATGGGGGACCTTATATCACATATGGAAAAAAACAGCTCAACAAGTACAAAAAGCTACGTTATATGAAAACACATAACTTATTGACTGGGCAAACTGAAAAGTCCGCCGAAGAAATAATTAAAGCTGAAACACTAAAAGAGGAAATAGTATCACATTGGCATCCAAATTTGACCATTAATGTGGTCACTGATCAAACAAATTGGATGCAAGGAAGTGTTCCGCCACCATTAGATGAGTTCATTTTCTTTTTGCCAGATGGAAAACAATATAAACCTGCTGTTTTCTTAAATGACTATTGGAATATGATGCGAGATTATGTACCAATTAATAAGACCTCTGATGTCCTAAACCTTGAGCTCACATTTCAGCCACTGAGCCTTTTCAAATGGCAGTTGTATACAGCTCAGGCAATGAGAGACAAATTGAGCATGTTCTCAGCACTGGGAGCTGAAGAGCAGGATGAGGAGCAGGATACAGTGAAGGAGTTGCTTCTTGATACATCTCCATACCTGCTGGGACTCACTATTAGTGTGTCTGTTTTACATTCAATATTTGAGTTACTTGCTTTTAAAAATGACATTCAGTTTTGGAACAATAGGCAGTCTCTTGAAGGTCTTTCTGTGAGATCAGTATTTTTTAATGTTTTCCAGTCCACTGTGGTTTTGCTTTATGTTCTTGACAATGAAACAAATGTCATGGTCAGAATTTCATGCTTCATTGGTTTACTTATTGAAGTATGGAAAATCAACAAAGTAATGGATGTAAAGATAAATAGAGAGGATCGCATATTTGGGATACCAAAACTAAGTTTCACTGATAAAGGATCCTATGTTCAATCCAGTACAAAACAGTATGACATGCTAGCATTCCGCTACCTTAGCTGGGCTTGTTTCCCCCTCTTGATTGGCTATGGTGTGTACTCTTTGTTATACCAGGAACACAAAGGCTGGTATTCTTTCGTCTTGAATATGATGTATGGATATTTATTGACTTTTGGATTCATTATGATGACACCCCAGCTGTTCATCAATTACAAGTTGAAATCAGTAGCACATCTGCCCTGGCGAATGATGACCTACAAGTTCCTCAATACCTTCATAGATGATATCTTTGCATTTGTTATCAAAATGCCAACTATGTATCGTCTGGGCTGCTTTAGAGATGGTAAGTGTTCATTTAAAGTGTTATTATTAATAAATTTGTTTCTCTAAACCTTGGATGTGTGAAATAATAATGATTGCTCTTACAGACATAGTATTCTTCATCTTCTTATATCAACGCTGGATCTACAAAGTTGACCACAAGCGTGTCAATGAGTTTGGGTTCTCTGGTGAAATGGAAGAACAGCAGAAACAACTAAAGAATGGCACCTCGCCTCCAGCTATTACAGAGACAGAACAACAACCTGGGGATAAGAAGAATGATTAGTTTAATTTCTGCTGTATTTTAGGGAAAGTCACCCTCACGGTACCACATATTACTTGTTTTGTGAACTGTGTGAATCTATAATATTGAACAGTAGCCATGTACAAGTTCTTAGCATGGATTTGTGGAGATGTGGTAGAGTACATACATTTTCATCACACAATAAAATATCAAAATGAGTAATAAAATAATTTCAATAAAGTTACATTGAGGTAACATGATTGAATGCTTTTACCATGATTGGGTGGCATGATACTAGTGAATATTTTGATTTTGCAATTAGGAAAAATAATTTGGATTTTGTCATTGTAATATGTATCAGTACGTAAGTATGTATGTATTGGAAAACTAAATTTTATAGTAAGTGCCAGAAGCTTTTGATAATTATATGTATTTGTGTAATTAATCTACATTATTTAATTTGCGTTATTGGAGCCCCTCTGATGATTATAATGGGCCCCTTTTGGCGTCGAGATAATTTCAGTTGTAAAATGTTCAGCTTGAAGTAAACCAGTCTATAAATTTGATGATTCGGTTTTTGTATTATATTAGTCATGTAAACTGGGACACGTATTATTTGACTATTAAGAGATAAAAAGACATTTCTGATAGCACTTAAAAGTATTTATTTAAATTATTGTGTAAGAAGTTATGGTTGTGTGATATATTTCATTCTCAAATTTTTTCTCTGATGATCTTTCTTTTCCTCTTTATTTTATTGTTATAATACATAGTAAACATTGTGAATGTGCGTTATTATATTCAGATTAATGTCTTTATTAAGATAGTCTATGAGAATGTCGACACTTGTAAATATTAAACATATTCATTTTCCTTATAAATCTTATTCTATACAAGTCACCGGAAAATGGCAAACTCCGTAAGATTGTAAAATAACTTGAAAGATTGTAAACTTTCGATAAATAGTTTTTTACGCACCAAAATAAAAAAAAGCCACTCAGAAAGGGGACTTATCGCCGCAATTGTGGCGTGCCCAAGGTTACTTTAATCCCTTACGTTAAAAACCCTGCAGGCAGAAATAGGAGCCCCGCGTTGCCCTGGTCACAACCGTAATTTAAGCCGAATATACATTCATATTAAAAATTTGTCATACCAAAATTACACACCCAATGTTAACTCAACCAACATCGGACAACGTAATTCGTAACTCTATGGAGTACATGTGACGTCACATCTAAACAGACCAATGAGAGCCTGTTTCTTGTAGACTTGTGCTGGTTGCCATTTTATTTCAGTTCACAATTACTTTGACCGAATTCGAGAAATTATAAATTATCCAATTTTGATGCGTAAAAAAGCATTCCAAATGTTCAGTTGACCATTTAACGAATGTTTACAATCTCTCAAGTTATTTTATAATCTTACAAAGATTGCCATTTTCCGGTGACATACACATAAGGTAAAACAAATTAAGAGTCTATGTATGTAGTAGATGATGCAGATGCTGTATGTGAACTAGATAAATTGTTGACAGTGGAATTATCATGGTCTGATAGTGCAGTGAAGTAGGTATGTATATTCCTTTTTATAACACTTAACGTTTTTAATTAACAAGTGTCGATCAACTTAGTACAATTGCATTCTTGTTTATTATTGTCTAATTAATAAAATTTGACTTCTACACATTGTTATAATTATTATCTTATTATCGGTGTTAATTCTGCATGTTTGTGTTGATAACACAATGATTTTTCTCAAAAATGGAACATAATTTGTAGCACAATATTATTATTTTATTGCATAACTATTACACATTGTAATATAGTTTTACTATAAATAAATTCGTTGTTTCAATTTGTGTATTTTTAATTTAAATAAAGTCTTTCGTCACCAAACTAATATTACGAACATTACGAACCCGCTTTTGGACTTGCAAACTTTCGTAATGCCGTTGACATTGGCGATCATCTTTTTGATATGACCCGATTTCTCCCCGAACCCGAACGCTGATCAAAACTTTCAGTCTCTAGAAACCTTTGTGGTACACCGCTGATCGACACAAATGAATACGTCTATCCATGACGCGATGACTCAAGCCACCGTGGATCAGTCCCTCTACTTAGCTACCTCAGTTGGAGTAACTTTTAACAAATTTTACGTAACATTGCTTAAAGTAGTTGCAAGTTAGCTACCTGCATACCAAACAGCTTTGTTTACTGTTACTAGTTTATTAGGTACAGTCAACAAAGCTGTTTGGTATACAGGCAAAAAAAAATATTTTTCCCACTGCACTGCTAATATTTAATTTTATTTTGTGCATTATAACTTTTAGAGCTTATGACATACTTGCGAGTGTGGTGTAGGTACACTAATTGTCTACACTGCACACTCACAACATTGTTTAAAATTAGTTAGTAGTAGTAAATTTTCTTAAAATATAAAAAAACTCCGCCAAATACCTAAATATATTTTTTTTTACACTTGTTGGTAAGCGATGATGTGGTCGAAGATGTAGCACACCTACCTAGAAGCAACCTATTCACTCTTGACTTAAAGACTCCCAGGTTGTAGCTATCAGGAAACACAGATTCCGGCAGGGAATTCCACTCAGCTGTAGGTACGCACTATAAATGTGTTCCCAAAACGTTTTGTGAACACATTTATATGTGGGTGGGATGTCCACCATGTACCGGTGGCGCATCACCGTTTGTCTTGTTGTCAGATGATGGAACGGACTTGGCGGAATTAAATTATGCAATTCCGCCGCACATTCCGCAAAATGCAACCGGTAGAA
Organism: Lacanobia oleracea; assembly: GCA_950371165.1. Lineage (NCBI taxonomy): Eukaryota > Metazoa > Arthropoda > Insecta > Lepidoptera > Noctuidae > Lacanobia > Lacanobia oleracea. Next base: position 15,281,634 of record OX493394.1, read on the forward strand.
AACCGACAGGCTAGCAACTCGTCGTCGATGCTCAAGATTTTGGAGCCTAGTCCGGACGAGCCTATCATTGCCGATGATTCTCTTGGCTTATTTCTCAATTGACTCAAGGGCATCAAGCTGGTATCTGGCAGATCCGTCCCAAAGATTCGAAGAGCAAATAAGTAGTCTATTCTATAAGCAACCATTTCGATATCGAGCTTCACCTGAGTGACAAAGCTCACAAAGTGAACTTTATTACACACAACATAAAGGTCTTATGTTTAAACTCACCTCGGATTCCGCTGTTGAGATTCGAGAATGTTGTTACAGAATAGTTCTATATACATAAGACAAATAGACAGGCTCAAACAAAAAAAGAGGACATGATAATATACCCAACGAAGCTCTTAAACTAGGAAAATTCATACTGGCTAGTCCCCTAACAAATCTTTTCAGCAAAATTTTGCTAAAAGAAATAGTAATTCTCGATTCCGCGCACCCAATTCAGTGGGAATTGGGTGCGCGGAGTCGAGAATCATACTTCTTTACAAGAAAGGCGACCCATCAGATATGAACAACTACCGGCATATCCAGCAGTCCAGACGAGCAGCCATCTATGACCACTCGGATAGACCGATACCTCAGGAAATCTGCGATCCAATCACACAAACCGGCGGGCAGACCGAAGGATGGAAGCTTACTAATAAGGCTATCGTGCCAGACCCTGTTGAAGGCCTTCGAGATGTCAAGGGAGACCGCTAGTGCCTCCCCGTGCTTCTCTATGGCCTCACTCCAGATGTGAATGGCATACGCTAGAAGATCCCCAGTTGACCGATTTCGGCGGAACCCGTATTGTCGGTCACTAATAAGGATATCATTCGCTTCTAGGTACGCCAGGAGCTTATGATTCAGCACGCGTTCCATAGTCTTACAGAGTATGGACGTTACCGAGATGGGTCTATAATTCGACGGGTCAGCACGACTACCCTTCTTGGGCACGGGTTGCACGTTAGCTTGCTTCCAAGCCTTCGGCACTTTTCCAGTCTCCAACGAAAGGCGAAATAGGCGTGTCAAGATCGGAGACAACTCAGGCGCACAAGTTTTCAGAACAATTGCCGGTATCCCGTTGGGGCCACTAGCCTTGTTCACGTCTAGGTTACGCAGTACCCTACGGACGTCCTTCTGATGAATACGAATGTTCGACATGCTCGACTCGCATCCACCAGGAGAAGCAGGGGGCCTCGCGCCACCAGGATCCAGACGCGAAGATTCCGCAAACAAGGAAGCAAACAAGATCGCTTTCTCCTCAGCGGAGTGGGCTAGCGTACCGTCAGGTCTCAGCAGTGGTGGTAGTGAGGGGCGGCAGAAGTTCGATTCGACCGACTTAGCCAGGGACCAAAAAGCCTTACTACCTGCTGGGTATGAAGCAAGTTTGTTCCTTATTCGGCTGATGTGGTCAAACCGTGCCCTCCGCAACACCTTCTTGCAAGACTTGGCAGCCCTGTTGAAAGCTCTCTTCTTCCCAGTCACGTCATTTGCTTTGCGCGTGCGAGCGTCGACCCATGCCAGGTAAGCCGCGTGCTTAAGCGCATCAGCGCGATTGCACTCTGCACCAAACCATGGACGAGCTTCGCCAGACATAGTTATGTCAGAGAACGGAATGTATCCCTTCCGTAACACATCCGTCACGGCGTCCGCGCACGACGAAGCATCAGTCGAAGAAAAGCAAGTAGGCTGCCAAGGATAACATGCGAAGGAAGATCGCATGCCATCCCAATCTGCTGACCTGTACCGCCATACCCGCCGTGTGCCTCTTGGGCTAGGATCGGGCGGGGGTAAACGGATACAGACTTCACCAGACAGTGGTCGGAACTACCCAGTGGTGAAGAAATCGAGACCGAATAGCGGTCTGGATCTGTTGTCAGAAAAAGGTCCAAGCAATTGGCAGTGTGCGAATCAACATCCGGCACCCTCGTTGCCCCCCGGACCAGCTGGGTAAGATTCAGCGCTAGGGCTAGCTTTCTCGTTTCTCGTCCAGCATGGTCTGTGCACTGGTATGGGAAGAGCCAATCCTGATGGTGGGCGTTGAAGTCCCCCAGTAACACCAATTGGACAGAAGGGTACCGTTGCTGAGCTGCATCCGCCGCCTCACTCAGGTGCTGTGTGAGCTAAGTTGTCTCCAAATCACCGCTGTGCGAACGGTAGACACAAGCGTAGACAATTTTATCCAGGCCTGTGTCCACTAAAACCCACAGCGTTGAGAACCTGGAGTCCTCAAGATTACGGAGACGCCGATAACAGATGTCGTCACGGGCGTACATACATACGCCCGCACATGGTTTGAAATGGTGCTCCAGGGTAAACCCTGGGTACGAAAGGTAAGACACGTCCGACGGACATCTGATCTGCGTCTCAGAAAGGAACAAGAGTGCTGGTTTCTCAGTTCCCAGGTGGTGATGGACTGCGGCGAGATTTGAGTGCACACCTCGAATATTGCTGAGGTGCACTTTGTGGGGGAGGATGTGCTGCCGCTGTACAGCTTTTCTTCTTTTTTTCCTTGCCATAAATTTGAGTGAAGGAAGGAGAGGAGAAGGAAGTGAAATGAGGTTCCAAGCTGCTACCCTCAGGCACGCTCTGACAGGACGACATCATTGGGGACTAGTCTGGAGACTGCGGGGACGCCCGAGCCCCCCCGGGACGGGAATGTCCATCGGGCCCTCCCCCGTCTGGTCGCCAGCCAGCATGATGGCGCACACCGGGATTTTCAGACAGTTGGCGGGCCAGCCATTCATGTGTGGCTAGCACACTACTTGGGCCCCCAACTACCTGCGGTCGGCCAGCGGTGCACCGTGCCTCGGATCCCGCTACCCTCTGCGACTAGTCTCCCGATACGCCCATATCAACGCGAGCTGGTCGGTCTGCCTGCATTGGAACAACTATTTCGACCCAACTCCTCTGTATTGGCTACACTGGGCATCATACCGGAACACGGCTAGGCCGCTTGGTGGTACGTCTTCGCGGTGGTCACAAGCCATCGGCCGAAGCCTACCACCAGTTAATGTCACCTGATTAGCACCACCCGGGGACCACGTGTAAGGTCTATCATTGGGTATTCTCCTAAGGACGCAGGTGACTCGGCCCCCCGGCTTCTTCCTGCTATTTACAAATTATTTGCAGCCTGCTTAAATAAGAGAATAGGGACAGAGATAGAGTCACATCAACCCATAGAACAGGCAGGCTTTAGAAAGGGCTTCTGCACGATCGATCATATCCATGCTTTGGAACAAGTGATTGAAAATCACCAGGAGCGTCAGCAGTCCCTATATCTAGCCTTTATCGACTATGCAAAGGCATTGGATTCTATCTCACACAACAGCATATGGCGAGCGCTAGAAAATCAAAATGTTCCAAAAACCTATATAAACATCCTGAAAGACATCTACAGCAAAAGCGTAAGCCGAGTAAAGCTCGATAGAATTGGGCCAAAAATCGAAATATGTAGAGGCGTGAAACAGGGATTAGAACTATATAGATAGTATTGAACAAGGAGAAACTTGAATTCGTCGAAAACACGGTTTTCCTGGGGATTACGCTTGACTCAAGGCTACAATGGGGTCCTCATTTAACATCTCTTGCGGGACGGCTAAGTTCAGCAGCATACGTTGTCAGAAAAATCCGTCAATTTACCGATATAGATACCGCGAGGCTGGTCTATTTTAGTTACTTTCATAGTATCATGTCTTACGGTATCTTATTATGGGGACGTGCTGCAGACATCGAGTCTATATTTATCCTGCAGAAAAGAGCCATCAGAGCCATTTACAATCTCCGTCGGCGTGATTCCCTAAGAGAACTGTTTAGGGATATCAACATCATGACGGTACCTTGTCAATACATTTACGAAAATATTATGTATGTTCGGAGAAATCTTCATCTTTTTAGCAAGATTAGTGACAGGCATAATTTTAATACTAGAAATAGAAAAAAATTAGATCAACCCCGATTCAGATTGGCCAAAGTACACACTTCTTTTATGGGGTACTGTGTTAAATTTTATAATAAAATACCAGTTGATATTCTCGAACTGAATGAGAGAAAATTTAAAGCATGCATAAAACGCACACTATGTAGACAAGCGTATTATAAATTGGATGATTATATCCTCGATAAAAACGCTTGGCTAAATGCTGGTCCTGCTCCACAGTCACAAGCTGCTTAGGTCCACTTTTTAGGTTTTTATAATTGGAAGAGACTCCTCGCCGAGACGCTCGCTAATTTTTTTTTTTTTTTTAGAGGTACTTACTTACACTATTTCGTTTATTTATTCTTATATACATACAAATTATATTATTGTTATAATTACTTATTTATTCTTTTTGATGTAATAATCGTTGTATTTATTAATTTATTTTTCACTAGCTGTGCCCGCGACGTCGTTCGCGTGCGCTTAGATCGATGCCAGCCTTATTATCTTACTTCTAATTTTTGTTTACTAATAAATGCGTATGTTTGGCTGGCTGGATGTTTCTTACTCAATTACGACAATACGGCTGAACGGATCTTGATGAAATTTCGCACAGAGGTAGATTATAGTCTGGAATACCACATTAGCATTCTTATCTCGGGAGTACCTACTTTGGGAGATATTCAAGATTCAAACCATTTATTTACAGGTAGATACTTTGAATTTTTTAGATCAGTCTGTCAAAAACATGAAGCTATTTGTGAGTTTTAAAGCGTAAGTATATCACTATGAAAAATAACGTGCAAGAAACACGGCGGCCAGTCTTTTATAACAACATAATATGTAATTATGTAGGTACCTATTATAAAAGTACTGGTTGTACGAAAAATTAACGAATCTAATTAAAGACAACTGAGAGGAAATAGCGATATTGGAAATTAATCCCCTAAAAAAGACTTCCAAGACTTAAAACAAAAAAATCGTGTGAGGTTCGTTCTCCAGCAGAAAATTTCAGAAAAACGCGTCATCAGTGCAACGCCATCTATCGACCAACCATAAGTAAACTGACAAAATGTTTAGCATTGGAAGACGTTAAATAAGGAGCCCGTATGATAACCTAGAGGTATTAAAATGTTCACTTTTATTTTGCTACGTATAAAAGTTTCGCAAATAACTCAACAATGTGTTTTAGGGTAATATTCATGTTTTCATACATTTTATTTTTCTCAATAGATGGTGCTTTGCGTAATCACAATACATTAGGAAGTTTCCTACTAAACTTAAAAATTCAATATATTTTGATTTGTGGATCGGTTGTTATGATAAATACGATAAGGTGTAAAAATGTTCAATTTTATTTTGCCACGTAGGTATTAAAGTTTCACACATAACTCTACAATTTGTTTTGGTGAAACATGCGTTCGTGAATTTCATCTTTTTCAATAGATGGCGCTGTAATCAGAATACATGAGGAACAGAATACATTAGGAAGTTTCTTACTAAACTTAAAAATTCAATATCTTTTGATTTTGTGGGTCGTTTTTTATGAAATAAACGCTAAATGTTACTCAGATTATCACTTAATATTTTTAAGTATACCTAGATTTGGATCTGTGGTTTATGCGTGATGCTCCCTCAAACGCACAGACAAACAGATAAACAGACAAACAGACAAAAATTTCAAAAATAGCATATTTGTGTTTTGTATCTTTTTCCTAACTTTTCTATGATTGTAATTTTTGTGCAAAAATATTCAATGTACAGACACGGTTGGTCTACGATTTTATTATATGTATAGATTATTTGGTCATTGACAACCATAGTTTTGTGTAAAGTAGAAGCATATTTTTAAAATTTTGTAAATGTGAGTACCATGAAACCATTTACATTTTATGTGAGTAGTTATAGTTTTACTTGTTGGACATGAACGAGCATGGTGGTTGAGAGCATGTCATGCTCACTCAAATGTCTCGCTGATGGCGGCGCGTGGGTTTGATCATTCGGTTCCCTTCGAAATGGTTGAGCTGAAAGGTGCCGATACACGCGTCATGTTCGTGAACAGACGCCGTCGGTTGAGACTGGTCATCTCTTAACTGCCATTGGCTTATTTTAATCTTTATAGTTTAAATTCTTATAATAAGCCCTTTTTTTTCCTTTGCATTGTCCTCACATGCAGAAGCAACAAATACATTCAGTCAAAAAAGTATCGGGAATGGATGATTTGTTTAAGGTTCCAAATTCAAATTTTTGTTTTTTTGTAGTTGTTAGATTGGCACAACTGTTTTCCATTTTGGCGCGGAGTTTGAGTTGCATCTGTTATTTATATTAAATACAGTGCTGGTTTTAGTAATATCATATATAGTGTGTATTGCGAATTTCATAATGGACAAAAATATCGAACAAAGAGTTTGTCTTAAATTTTGCATCGCCAATGGAATTTCGTGTTCGGAGTCACTGAAAATGTTACAGAAGGCTTACGGTGAATCGACTTTATCAAAAACTCGTGCTTATGAGTGGTTCAAAGCGTTCAAAAGCGGTCGAGATGTGATGGAAGATTTGCCTCGCTCTGGTAGGCCGTCAACGTCTGCAACTGAAGTTAACATCGCAAAAGTGAAGGAAATAGTGACTGAAAATCCCCATTCAACTCTGAGAGAGATAGCCGCCGAACTTTCTGTACCTCACGAGTTGATCCGTACCATTTTAACTAATCATTTGGGTATGAAACATGTTGCTGCTCGGCTAGTCCCAAAAGATCTGAATTTTCTCCAAAAACTCAATCGCATGAAAGTCTCTGAGGACATGCTAGAACGAGTCAGTTCGGACCCAACATTCATGAAACGCATTGTTACTGGTGACGAGACGTGGGTTTACGAGTTTGACATGCAAACTAGTCAACAAGCTTCGGAGTGGCGCCTTCCAACTGAACCGAAACCGAAAAAACCACGCCAAAGTCGATCAAAAGTCAAAGTCATGTTGACTGTTTTCTTTGACTATCGCGGTGTTGTGCACTCTGAATTCTTACCGGAAGGTCTAACGGTAAATAAAGAATATTATTTGAGCGTTATGCGGCGTTTAAGAGAGCAAATTCGACGAAAAAGGCCAGATTTGGGGAAAGAAAATTCATGGATTTTGCACCACGACAATGCGCCTTCGCACAAGGCTATCATTGTGAACGAATTTTTAACCAAACACTCAACAAATACCATCCAGCAACCACCATATTCACCAGATATGGCTCCTGCTGACTTTTTTCTTTTTCCTAAACTCAAATTACCATTTCGTGGCACCCGTTTTTAATCGATAGAAGACATAAAGGATAATTCGCGGCGAGAACTGAACTCAATTCCGGAAGCAGCGTTTAATAAATATTTTGATGAATGGATTATTCGTTGGCGCAAGTGTATCGTTTCTAAAGAAGCATACTTTGAAGGTGATAAAATAAATTTGGATGAATAACAGACATTTTGTGTATTATTGATCTTTTCCCGGTACTTTCTTGACAGAGTAGTATATGTAACTTGGAATTTTGTAAAACAGAACATGATTTAAAAGAGTGTCCGTGGAGTTTCTTGCACGTTCTTCTCCATAGAGATCTACGCTTTGGAACGTGCAAATAGCTTCCATGTTTTTGACTGACCGACCTTGACGTTTTAAAAGTGCCCGTGAATGGTTTATTTGAAATCAAATGCTTTGAATTTGAATTTGAATTTGAGGGAGACCCGCTATCCCCTACAATTTTTTATCTTGTCTACAGTTCATAATGAAATACCTAAACTGGCAAAATAAAGGTATCAACATAAATTAAAAAAAAATTGAGTAACCTCAGATTCGCTGATGTTATAGTACTCTTCTCGAGATCATCGAAACAATTAGAAGAAATGATATCAGAAATGTGTAAAATAAGTAACAGAATAGGACTACAACTGAACACAACAAAAACTAAGGTGATGACTAATGATGAGCAAACGCCTATACACGTTAACAATTTACAGAGATTGGAATACGTAGAGAGCTACATATACCTAGGGAAATCCATCTCATTTCTTAATTCTGGAAACAAAGATGAGATTGACAGGAGAATAAACATGACATGGAGAAAATTCTGGAGCCTTAAAGAAATATTGAAATCTAAACTACCTATAAAACTGAAAAAGAAAGTCATGGATGGATGTTTACTACCCTGCTTGTCATACGGATCACAAACCTGTATCTACAATAAACATGCGACAGACAGAATACAAAAGACGCAGCGTGCTATGGAAAGGAGCCTCTTGAATGTTAGGCTGAAAGATAAAATACAATCAGAAAAGTAAGAAAAAAAACCAATGTGATAGATGCCTTACAACATATGAGAAAGCTCAAGTAGAAATGGGCTGGCCACGTAACACGACTGTCAGATGAAAGATGGACGCATTTGGCTACAATTTGGACAGGTCCAAGCGGCAAGAGAGCTAGAGGCCGCCCTAAGGAACGCTGGGTAGACGAGATCAGGAAATATGCTGGAAACGACTGGACAAAAAAAGCTAAAACAAGAAAAACCTGGAAGGAGGAGGCCTATACCCGTCAGGGGCCTTAACTGTACATAATACATTAATTGTATAATCTTAGTAAAACTTAAAAAAAAATAAAAAATAGTTTAACACTATGTAAGTTAAGGAAATTAAAGAGGCTTTATTATTATTACCTCCATTCACGATCGAACTTGCGATTGATAAAGTTTGAGCAGCTGTTCCCGCATGAAGAACCGTCTCACCTTTGCTTGGATCCCCAACTTCTTTGCAGCCACTTGAGCTTTTGCCTCTATGAACGGGCCAAAATTGAGAGTAGATGTTAATGTAACCCCAAGAAGCTGGTCGGTTATCGGCACGGTTGCACCCCGGAAAGATGGAGCTGGGTGAAATTGGCCCTTTTTAGCGGAAAACAGAGACGCTTGGGTCTTAGCAGCATTGAACTTGACCAGATTGGCATCGCCCCATTTAGAGACAGCCTGTAAGGACACGTTCAAGCGCTCGACCATAGCCTCCCGGAGAGACCGGATCTGCGACCCACCAGCTCGTGCGTCGGACACGTATCTCACAGCAACAGTGCTGTCGTCTGCATACCCAAAGGTACCGGGTTTAAGCAGATCATTAATATGCAGCAAAAACAGTGTTGCCGGAAGCACCGACCCCTGAGGAACCCCGTCATTAATATCCAGTAGTCCAATCACATCCGGCGGGCAGACCGAAGGATGGAAGCTTACTAATAAGGCCATCGTGCCAAACCCTGTCGAAGGCCTTCGAAATGTCAAGGGAGACCGCTAGTGCCTCCCCGTGCTTCTCTATGGCCTCACTCCAGATGTGAATGGCATACGCTAGAAGATTCCCAGTTGACCGACTTCGGCGGAACCCGTATTGTCGGTCACTTAGGATATCAATCGCTTCTAGGCATGCCAGGAGCTTATGATTCAGCACACGTTCCATGCTCTTACAAAGTATGGACGTTACCGAAATGGGACTATTACCCATTTCGGTAACATAATATTAATTACTTTTTATAACGAAAGACAATTCGGAATTCGGGATAGGACGTATTACGCGCTATCCCGAATTCCGAAGGTGTTTTGGTTGGGGGGGATCTCAACGGTCACGTAGGTCAGTTTGCTGGAGAGTATGGACGTGTTCACGGTGGTTTTGGTTATGGCCAGCTAAACGCAGAGGGAGTCAATATACTTAGCACCTGCGCTGTGTCTGACCTAGCCATCGCGAACACATTCTTTCAGAAGAAGCCCCAGCATCTTATTACGTACCGTAGTGGTGCCTACTCAGCCCAAATAGATTACCTGCTGGTGCGACAGTGCCACATTGGCAAGGTTACCAACCGCAAAGTCATCCCAGGCGAAAGCCTAACGGCTCAACACCGCCTCCTTGTCCTGGACTTTGCGGTTGTACCGAAGAAGAGAGTGACCGAGAAACGCAAACCCCGCACTAAGTGGTGGTTGCTTGATGGTCCTAGGCAGTCGGACTTCATCGCGGAGGTCGAGCATCTCAAGATCAGTGCTCCGCGTGAGTCCGCTCAAGAGATCTGGAGTAGGATCCATTCAGCAATCACCGGTGCGGGTAAGCGCGTCCTTGGCACTTCTCGTGGTGGCCGCACCATAGGAAAGGAGACGTGGTGGTGGGATGACGGGGTGCAGGAGGCGACTCGGAAGAAGAAGGTTTTATTTAAACAGTGGCAAGGGTCCAATTCTCCGGATGACAGGGAGGCATATGGAGCGGCTAAGCGCGCTTGCAAAAAAGCTGTAGCCAGAGCCCGCAGCAAAAGTCTGGCGCCCTTATACGACAAGCTGGAAACTGCGGAGGGGCAAAAGCTAATTTTTAAGCTGGCGCGTGGCCGGGAGAAAGCTACACGGGACATTAGCAAATGTCTTTGTGTAAGGGACGCCCAGGGTAAGCTGCTCTACGATGCCCCCTCTGTTAAGGAGAGATGGTGTACATACTTCGCGGAGCTGTCTAACAAACAGCATCCCCATAACCTTCCTCCGGAACCGCCTCCTAACCTAGGGCTTATTTCCCCTATTTCCCCCGACGAAACCCGCATTGCTCTTCGCCACATGAAGAACCGGAAAGCGGTCGGGCCCGACAATGTGCCAATTGAAGTGTGGAAGGCGATGGGCCCACATGGTGTGGACCTTCTGACGGATCTTTTTAACCGCATCCTGATCACCAAGGAAATGCCGAACCAGTGGCGATTTAGCCTGATTATCCCTGTTTACAAAGGCAAAGGTAGCGTACAGGATTGTGGTAGCTACCGCGGTATCAAGATCATGTGCCACACCATGAAGCTCTTCGAGCGCATCATTGACACACGGCTCCGTAGCGAGTGTACTGTCTCTGAGTGTCAATATGGCTTCCGGGCAGGTAACAGCACCATGGACGCAGTGTTCGCCTTACGGAATCTGGCTGAGGCTTACAGAGAGAGAAGGAGAGCTTTGCATATGGCCTTTTTAGACCTGCAGAAGGCCTTCGACTGTATACCTCGGCAGTCCATCTGGTGGGCACTGCGCTTCAAGGGCGTTCCCGAGGCCTATATTGACATTATCAGAGACATGTACCGCGATTCCGTTTCCTCTGTCCAGACCGCTGTTGGCGAATCGAATGGCTTCCCAATATCTGTTGGCGTTCACCAAGGCTCGGCTCTTAGCCCGTTCTTGTTTAACGTAGTGCTCGATGTAGTTACGGCAAACATCCAAGATCAGCCTCCATGGCTAATGATGTATGCCGATGACATCGCCCTCGTTAATCAGAACAAAGCCCATCTTGAGCGCAAAGTCAACATTTGGTGGTCTGAGACTAAATGTGGCGAAGACTGAGTACATGTCCTGTGGCAGCACGGATACAAACACCATCCGAATAGGTTCGGACCTGATCAGAAAGTCCGATACGTTCAGGTACCTTGGATCCGTGCTGCACGAGTCTGGCATCGTGGACGACGATGTCCAAGCACGTATTGGCGCGGCTTGGGCGAAGTGGCGCGAGGCGTTGTATGCGACCGCAAAATGCCTCCGAAGCTCAAGGGGCAGATATATAAATGCATCATTCGGCCTGTCCTACTGTATGGGGGCGAGTGTTGGCCAGCACCAGCACTAAGCAGACACACCCAGGAGCTTCGCGTCACGGAGATGAAGATGCTGAGGTGGATGAGTGGCGTAACGCGATCCGATCGCATACGCAACTCTTACATCCGAGGTAGTCTTGGTGTCCGTGACGTGGGGGAAAAACTGCAAGAGTGTCGTCTGCGATGGTATGGCCACATCATGCGCCGCCCTATGGAGTACGTTGGTCGGAGATGCATGAATATGGCTGTTCTTGGGGCTAGGCCCCGTGGCCCCGACGCCACGTCGTCAAGTCCGACATGAGAGCCAATGGCCTGACTGAGAAGGATGTTCAAGATCGGGCAAAGTGGAGGAAGCTAAGTAGGAAGGCGGACCCTGGCAATAGCCGGGATTAACGCCAGGTGGAAGACTTTTTATAACGAAAGAAAAGTAAAACCTTTGCATTAAAAAATTGCCACTCGCACCCTGTCTCGGATAATTTAATCATAGATAAATAAAAGGGACTTTTGAGTCATAGAGAAAGCTTAATAGCAAAGAGACCGTAGAATTGAAGAGAGAGCGAAGCGAGCTCGAAAAATTTTTCACCCCAACCTCGAATAGGTTTGTTACAGAACAGATAGGTAAGAGGTCTTTTAAGTGTATTGTTTTAGCAAATATTTGAATGCTGGCTGCGCGGGCTCGGCAAACCAGGACCGCGAGGGCCACCTCGAATGTATAATTGTATGGCCAGTCCAATCCTGTCTTCGTATAACTATAGGAATCCCTCAATTCTTTACATTTATTTTCTAAATCGTCGCAGTCGCCATAACACAAAGTTCTATCACATCTAGATGAAACCCAAACCTGGACGTCAGTTTACGCACCGGGGTGTACCTACACCTTTCATTTTCCTCTCACTGATTTGAAATCACGAAACAAATATAACAGTATGAAATGCTTTGTGGTAAAAGATTTTTTGGCGATTTTGCGCTCTTTCGATAGGCGCCCTGCTGCCCTACTTGCCACACACTAGTTACGCCACTGCCATACACACTTTACCTATAGGTATAACGAGGAGTTTGGCTTGTTTGGTGAATCTTCGAAGTTCAAGGTCTACTGCAAATGTAATAAAATGGGGCTACACTGGCCAAAAGTTAGTTTACTGTGCACATCTGGAAACTATTTTAGAGTACACAGGTTCGAGTAAATAACACAAGACATGCGATAGCAATAACGCCAACAACAGCGGGATATTTGCTGGCATTTAGAGTTTCATTGTCATCTCCGAAAGTCTTCCTCAGATCAACACTAAATAAAAAGAACAATATTGGGAGTCGGCACAGGCGTATATTTTGGTGGGCCGTGCCCACCCTAGAATTGTCTGAGGCCCAACCCAGGATGTCTGGGGACCGGTTTAAAATTCTAGGCTGGGCACTTGTTTAACAATCTACCACGGAGAAACCTACAAACATATATTTTAGGCTAGGCCTTTAAAAAGTCTTGGTTAACAATAAGTTGCACCATCCTGATTTTTTGAGATGTTTTTGTTTAGGAAGGATGCCAATAGTGTAGGTACAGATGTGCTCGGAAAACTTCATACTTTTCTGTATTTTTTTTACTTTGGCTTTTAACTTCTAAACGGTGCATTGTAGGTAAAAAATAATTCCATATTTTTAAAATAGTCAATATTTGCTTCAGTTTCACCATAAATCGTAACTCTGTAGGTTAAATAGTTGTCGAGATACAGCTCTTCAAAAATCGTAAATTTTTCCTATCGACCTATTAGTCTGACCTCGTTTTTACTGAAGACAATGGAAAGACTGTGTGAAAGGGAACTACGTGATGGCGTTTTAAAAACAATACCACTGCATGGTAACCAACACGCATACAGCTCGGGTAAGTCGACAGAGTCCGCTCTTCATCTGGTGGTGAACCAGATTGAGGAAGCGATTCACCAGAAAGGGTCCTGCCTGGGCACATTCATAGACATCGAAGGAGCCTTCGACAAGACAAACTTTTCCAGCATTAGTGCCGCTCTCTCCAAACACGGCGTGGAACAGGTACTAACTGACTGGATAACTAATATGTTAAGCAAACGAGTGGTTCGCCTTGAGGAAGAGCAGCAGTTGGCTCTGATAGCCAGAGGCTGCCCGCAGGGGGGTGTGCTCTCCCCTCTTCTGTGGAATCTGGTAATTGATGACCTGATCACCAAACTCAACGCACATCGTTACTACACAATAGGTTATGCTGACGACCTCGCAATCCTAGTGTCAGGGAAAGTGACTGGAACGATCTGCAACCTTACTCAACAAGCACTACGCATCGTGGAAAGATGGTGCGACGAATATGATCTGTCGGTAAACCCCACGAAAACTGAATTAGTCATGTTCACTCAAAAGCGAGCACTAGGCCACTACCGGCTACCTATGCTCTTCAATACAGAGCTCCAGCTGTCTAACGAGGTAAAGTATCTAGGCGTCATCCTAGACAGTAAGTTAAGCTGGAGTAATCACCTAGACTACAAACTAAACAGGGCCTGCATTACCTTCTGGCAATGCAGGAAAATGATAGGGAAGAAGTGGGGCCTATCTCCCAAAATAATACTATGGCTGTACAGCGCAGTAATTCGGCCCATGGTAACCTACGGGGCCGTGGTGTGGTGGCCACGCTCAAAGCTAGCTACAGCCGTAAACAAGTTACAACACATGCAAAGGCTGGCCTGCATGGCAACGACGGGCTGCATGAGGACTACTCCAACTGCGGCGCTGGAAGCCATGCTGGGGCTCCCTCCGCTACACTTGTTTATACAACAGGAAGCGACGATGGCAGCAGTACGCCTTAAAACATTAGGTCTCTGGAGTAAGAGAGACACACGACACACCGCTCTGCTCGAGGAGCTCAACAATGAACTCCCCATAACAAAAGCAATCAATGACCGGGTACCCAAGCAATTTATCTTCGATAAAAAATACAAAATCCAATTACATGAGGATCATCGGTGCGAGGGGCTCTGCCCCGCCGAGCTGCGGATCTTCACCGATGGATCAAAAACAGGTACAGGTACTGGTGCGGGAATCTTCTCAGAGGATCTCAATATCCACATAGCCACACCATTGGGGGTCCACAACACAGTGTTCCAGGCTGAATGCATGGGCATTTCTCTGGCGGCATCAGCCATCCTAACCAGGGAAGTTGAGGACCACTCAATACGCATACTCTCGGACAGCATGGCTGTCCTGCAAGCTCTGAACAGCCACACAGTGAACTCTGGGTTGATTCTCGAGTGTCACCAACGTCTAAACCAGGTTGGTAGACACAACAAAGTAACCATTTAATGGATCAAGGGACACAGTGAATCTCGAGGCAACGACGCTGCGGATGAACTCGCCCAAAGGGGGTCGAGTTTGTCAGCTATGGGACCTGAGCCCATCGTGCCGCTGCCTTTCGGGTACTTACGCAATCTGGTAAGGAAACGCACCGGAGATAAACATCACAAGCTATGGGCTGACCATAGTGAGTGTAGGCAGGCCAAAGAGGCACTTCCCTCTATAAATGGCCGTTTCACAAAACAAGCCCTAAGACTGACTAAACAACAGTTGCGTTCAGTCACAGCCGTAACAACTGGCCATGGGTCTTTTAATAAACACCTCTATGCTATAGGAGTCACTGACAGCCCGCTATGCAGAGCCTGCATGGAGGAGAATGAGACAGCAGCACACCTGCTTCTAAGCTGCCCGGTGGTTGCGGATTACAGGGCAAAGTACTTCGGAAACCCAGGTACCCTCTGCGAGATAGTTAGTAACACCAAGGCGTTGCTGGCCTTCCTTGGGGAGCTGGGGTGGATCGAATGACGCATTTGTCCCACCTACACGCAAAATACGCGCTTAGTCGTGGAGTTGCGGAAACCAGCCCGATTTACATACATACACATACATACATCGTAAATTTTTTCCCTAAAAGTTAGAAACTGTAGTTTTAAGCATTTCTACTTCTTCGTCCTGACTTGCGGGGCAGGCCGCAAGACAGGCGATCGGTGGGCTAGAGGCTGCCATTCGTCCGGGTTTCCCCAGATTGGTCCTGGTTTGGAGGGCGTCCGGAGAGCGTCTGGGCGGGGTTTTCAGAAAGGGTTTTTTGCGTCCGGGGAAGCTCCATTGATGTAGAAATAAATTAAAAAAAAACTTAGTTAATAATTAATTCGTAATTATTGGCTTTTTCGTCCCTCATACTAAGAGTTTTTGTTAACACTAGTTGGCAAGCGCTAGTAGTAAAAAAATCAAATCTACTCAAGCCTGGGTGTAAAAATTTTCGAGCTCGCTCCGCTCGCTCTTACATCAATTTTTTTCACACATTTTTAGAAAAACTTCAGAAAGAAACATCGAACTAGATATGAGTGGTAAATAGAAATTCTCTATCTGTTCCGAGCCGGGGAACTTTTCTGATGTGTTCGCGATCGCTTCGCTCGCGGTTTGTGATGCTTGATTAGGTTATTTTTCTAAAAACACCGACAAACAATTATGAAAGTGTCTGACACGTTGTGAACTTGTAACAATTAAATTATCCTGTGCACAGACAGATATATGCAGCCCTCCTTGAGCGAAATCCTAGATCCGCGTTTGAGTTACATTCTATATAATAAGACTATTACATAAATTGCTTATTTCATAATTGACTCACAACCATCCTTGGGCCCGGCTCTTACTGAATACTGTTGTATACTTACAACCTATATATATATATACATATACATATATATATATATATATATATATATATAGGTACATTAAAATTGATAAATTATCCAGAATGCAATAATTTTGAAGCTCGCTTCGCTCCACTTTGCATTGTCCACTCTCAACTGCTTGAACTTCGATGCATTTATCAAAAAGTTTCTTCTATTTACGTATAAAAAATCAAATCTAATGAGATGGAGTGAAAAAATGTTCAAGTTAGCTTCACTCTCTCTTGAATTCTAAAATCTCTTAGTTCTTAAATTTCCTGTATGAGGCAAAAAGTTACTTCTATTTGGATATAATTTATCCTTACATGTGTACGCCTAATGGCAAAGTAGAGCACTTAAAAATAATATAACATCTCACACACCTGTGTTTGTTTACAAATAAATGATCTGAATCTCAATCTAATGTTAAGGCAGAAAATCAAACTATAAAGGTATACAACGTTGATACGACAGAGGGGCTTTCCTTTAAACTGCCTATACTAGGTACCATTTTCAAGCTCTGTACCAAAAATAAATTAATTAGGAGCAGTAGTTTAGTCGCAAATGATTTTTAAAGTTTTTGCACGGTTTGAACACGATGTATCTTTTCTAACATCTGATTATCGTCTAAGCATAGGTCATGCACCTTACAACGATAAATCTACGATGCGTTGTTGCCGCTCTGACGCATGTCGACATTCACTAAAAATTGGCAATGCAAACAAGGAAACAATCAATACACACACACTTGCACTTTCACTACGAAAGCGACTAACATAAAGCGAGCGAAAGAAATAGAGATAGGTCAGTTTGTTGCATCCTTGTTTTTTGCGATCGGTAAGTCCCTCAGTGCGCCGACGCTTGTTTTTCGGAACGTATGTTTTGTGGAATTCGCGCGCAAACAATTGTAATTTTATTTTGTTATTGTGAGAGGACACGTAACTTGGGATTATTATTATTTAGTATTAGTGTTTTTTTTTGTGATTGACTGTTTTTTATGGTGATAGGACACGTAACTTGGGATTATTATTATTTAGTATTAGTATCTCCGGACCTCACACCCATGGATTTCTTTTTGTGGGGTTACATTAAGGGTGAAGTGTATGCCTCAGAGGTAAATACAATTGATGAGTTAAAAAATAGGATTATTTTAGCATTTCACAAATTAAAGTGCTTAGCGACGGACAGTGATCTAATTAGAAAAATAAATAACAATATTCTCTGTCGGTATAATTTGTGCATCAATGTGAATGGAGGACACATCGAAAATTTTAAAATTTTGTGTATTTGTTTTTGTGCGCGTACTTCGAAACGTTACCTAACATAAAAGCCAGTGCGAGCGGAGGCCTAAGTCGCCGGCCGCCACCCCGGCCCGGCCCCCACCGAGCACACGAGATACCGTACACCGCGCACCGGCGCGCGCGCGACGTTGCCGCTTTGTTACCTAGCGGTATCTAAGGTCAGTGTCATTTTTTTACAAAGGGTGGTTGCGTTTTATTCGGATTTGCAAGCTATTTAGTTTGTTTGAAAAAAATATTTTCGTATTTATGGCGCTTTTTGTTTTTGTACCGTATCGAATTAATACTGAACACGTATAGTATACGTAGTTTAATTTAATGCCCCTCTGTCGTATCAACTCTGTATAAAGGGTACAAAAATTTACGAGATCGCTTCGCTCGCTGTTACATTATACACTCTATAAATTTTTCAGTTTTCCTGTACCACTCAACAAAGTTAGTTATATCGTCCCGGGCCCCAGGATCATGGGGAGCTGGGACCTGGGCCTTCTAGCTATGACTGGCCTAAAATTCAATTTTTGATCGTGCTCAACGCATTGATTTTTATTGACGCGTAAAAGTGTTATGTTTAATTTATTTACAAAACAAATATCATTTTTCATTGGGCGTCGCATCGCAGGTTGGAGGCCAGGCCCCCCTAGAAAAAATCCCTAGATACGCCAATGGGAGTCGGAATAAAAAATTAAAACGCTTTAAACGTAAAAAGAGATATATTTATTTAAAATCATAATACATTTAGGTATGTTAGTTTGCTATTTTTACACTTTTGGTAACATTTAAAACACATGTGGTTGTTGCCAGAACATTATGAGTAAATTATAATAAACTAAAAGGAAAAACCACATACCTATCACCACAACATCAATTATTACGAGTATGTATCATACGATTTTCTACATAATTTTAATACTTTTTGTAATATTAACCACTGAAACCACAATAACACCGAACTAACAACACCTGGAAATATTTTGTTATATAGGTACCTACAATAGGAGTCTCAACTATATCCGTCTGTCTGGGTCATAGTAGTAGCTTCCTATTGGATGAACATGTAAGATAAGTGCTTTTGTCTGCAATAGTTGGTTTTAACTCTTTTAGAGTTTTTTGCTTTGCGAGCTCTAAATTTGTCCTAGTTGGCATTTTTTCATCCTTTGGTTACCATTTATTCGAAACGAATTATGGCTACCTAGAGAGCTCTGTTGTAGGTAAAAACTGCTATATTAAAACATTTCGATTTCCTGATAGTCTAAGAAGTCTTCAAACCACAATAAAATATAGTCAGTAGGTAGTATGCCCGTTTTCAGTAACATTCGGAGACACTTAAATAAATGTCTAAATAAAATCGTGCTGTTGGATTTTCAACTTTAAACGTAAGCAAAAAAGTTGAAAATTCAATCCTTGTGTTTTCAATGGTCGGCTTAGTCTGGGCCGTTGAAAATACAAAGCCCGCTAGACTAGTGCCTAGCGCAGCGGGCTTTATATTTGCTGTATGCTTTATAATCAATATATTATGTATGCCATTATTTTTTTAAATAGCTTCATCAGCGATGAAGTTATAAGGCTTCAACAATATTAGGTACAGTTAGAAAGAGACTCCGATACGAACTCTGACGTCAAATTACATGACTCTTATATACAGCTGCCATAGAAAACAGCGACTTCGAGAGAGGGACAGATATATTTGCTTAAAATAATTATATCTCGTTTGCTTTTCGAGCAATTTTGATTATATTTTTAGATAAACTATAGGTATACATAACAAATACTTTTTTCATGAACGTTATCACAAACTTTTCAGGAAATAGGGAACATTATTTCCTGAAGAGTTTGTGATAACGGTCATTAGTATAGGGGGCTACGCGTTTTGATTAGTTTTGATACAATATCTATGAATTGAATTGAGCAGAATAAAATATTTTAAAAGATTTTGTTTTAAAATGCCAATGACTTAAATGTTCATAATTTAATGTTTTACATATCACAGATCATTTTTTCAATAGGTAGGTATACTTTGTATCACCTGCCAAGATTTTCTTAAGATACCTACTACGAATTGCTTCATAATTATGTACCTACTAGTCCGTTCAATTAAGACATCCGAGGTTACACTAGTTCGCAACAAGCTCAAAATTGGTGGGATTGTTCAAAACACAATCATAAATGAAATCTGAAAACTTCTCATCGATCCGATACGTGGAAAAAAAATACTTGGGATCAAAGGTATATCGAACGCGATTTCAGCAAAACGGTAAGTTTTATCATAAAATTAGTTGAGACAAAAACGTAGATAATTATCCATAAAAATGTCTAGATACTTTTTTCCTAAGCGCCACCGTCTCGAGATATAACGATTCAAAAAGTTGGATAAGTTGTAATCGTCATAGTATGCATACGTTTCCACGCCTACTTTTTGAAACTTTCTATCTCAGAAATGGTGGCTCTTAGGAAAAAAGTATCTGGACATTTTTCATAGATAATCTGATTTACAATTTTGTCTCAAGTAGGTAATTTTATGATATAACTTATCAAGTTGCTGAAAATCGCGTTTGTTACCTTTGACCCCAAGTATTTTTTTTCCACGTATCGGATCGATGAGAAGTTTTTAGATTTCATTTATGTTAGTGTTTTGAACAAACCTACCAATTTTAAGCTTGTTGCGAATTATTGTAACTTCACCCATATTTTTGGTCTAATTTGACCGGAGTTACCTACCTATAAACTTTGACAATATAATGACATTATATAATCAAAGTGCAAGGCATTCCCTTTACAATACAATTGGACACTTCTAAGCAAAATAATGTAAAGTTGCGAAATAACTCACCCCTTAGTAGGTACAATTTAGAGCATTATTGCCTTTGTGATTTTCTCTTCGATTGAAAAAGAAAATATCACTAAGGCGTTTGTTTATTTATATTTAAAATTAAATTTGCTCAAAATTGCACAAACTTGAGATTTAGCATACATAAGTAGGCACCTACTTATAGACAGAGCTTGGTAGCCTTATTGTATCTTAAATCAGCGAAAACGTAAGCAACGACAAGTCAGGATATGAATCACCCGCGCCGCAAACGTGGCCTTTTCACTTTAGGCCTGTTGTCCGCAATCATCTGGAAAATCATAGGAATTAGGCTGTTAGCTGTGTAGTCTTGCTCACTATCACGGTGGGTTGAGGGCAAACCCGAATCTAACAATCTTAACTTATAAACTTTACATAATTATACTAGTAAAATTGTATGGAATCTCTGGAAATACTGAACCCATTAAAAGGACAATTTGTTTCACTGATACAAAGCTACACGTGTTTCGACTGTCAGGCTAATAGACTACTTCTCATTCTAGAAGGTTCTTGTAAAAGGAATAGTTCCTATGGAATAGGACACGGGATCAAACCGTGGAAAAAAGAGGTCAATCAATACTATCAATAATAATAATAGATTAAACGCAGAACCTACAAAGGGGAGATTGTACTTATTATTATGAAAAATCTGTTACACATTGTATAAATATGACTTAATTACTGGCTAAGTGTTATATCTATTATTTCATGCATAGACACTAGATTACGTAGGTGCTACATACCAGTCATCGTCGATAGGTCAGTCAGATACTCTCGCAATCAATTTCGCTCTCGGTGTCCCATAGGTCACCATCGCTGCCCGAGTCGCTGACAACACTTGAATAAAATTATTATGGTTTATAAGATATAACACCCTTACGAAGCTCAGTACAATTTAGTTATAGGCTGTAATAAAGCCATGGACTTCGTAGTTCTTACAAAGTCATTAGTAAGTAAGTACATGGTAAAAAATTAAAACGCTGCGTGTTAACAATACCTCAAGTAATACATTGTTCTATATTATCCAATCTACTCTCAAAATTGACGTGACGTCTCTGCGGCAGAAAGATATGCGCGGTATGTTGCGTGATATGTATATAAAAAAATAATATGATCCATCCGCCTTCAAAGCAAGAATAGCAGGCACCTGGGCTCGCTCGTTCCATCGTAGACTTCATCCATCGCTTATCACAGACGAGATCGAGGTTAAGAGCCGGCTCATCAAGTATAAAAAAACAACGTAAACTTACACGCACTCCGGTTCGTCTTCGATTTCCACAATTGAGGGACTCTCGCGATCTTGTCTGAAAAAATAACTAACAAGTTCATCATTTGCCTAGCCTTTTCCCAACTATATTGGGGTCGGCTTCCAGTCAAGCCGGATTTAGCTGAATACCAGTATTAGCGGTATTACCGGATTTAGCTGAATACGGATTTAGCTGAATACCAACCAGTTATCAACACAAAATTCAGGTAGCTCGATAGGACATCGACATAACAGAAGTTCCTAACATCTCAATGAGTTTCCGGTACATGGACGTTAAATGCGGAAATGTTACAAATGCAACTCGAGTGTTTTGGAGGGTTGTCCGTTGTTTTATAGAAGACAGTTTCACAGAATTGCGTTTCACATAATTTTTTTCTTGTAAGTATTATCATTTCATAGAATAATCAATATGCAGAATACTTACTAAGAATAAATTTAGATCATAGATTTTTGTTACAAATAAACTTTTTTTCGATATTAACATAAAACTTGTTACCAAGAAAAACATTTTATCGAGGGAAAGTTTTAAACTTTCGACAAAATGCATACCTTCCTATAAAATTACAACATCGCGTTAACAAAAACAATTCGGGTAAATTCTAGTCAAGCAAAACTCGGACCCGGTCAACGGAACCCCACAAAGCGGCAATGGTGGCAATTCATGAATACAGCAAGCCTATAGCAAGCATACACCAAGCATGCAGCAAGGAAGCAGCAAGGAAGCAGCAAGCAAGCGGCATGTAACATACAGCATGCAGCAGGCATGTGGCATGCAGCAAGCATGCAGCATGCAACAAGCAGAAAGCATGCAGCATGCAACAAGCAGCAAGCATGCAGCACGCAAATGAGCATGCAACATGCAGAATGCAAGCAAGCATACAGCAGGCATGGTTTCTGTCACGGCTCCGGCGCTGCGGGGCCACCACCGCAGCCTTGCCCCTCCACGCCTACGCGGGCTTAAATTACACTCTAGGGGTAGGGCAGACAAGACTACGTGGGTCGGTTTTACAGCGAATCGTTTCTCTCACTATTTTTTTAGCACATATGTTGATTGTTTTAAGATCATATTTTAATTTTAATTTAAGAATAAAATGCTATTTTATAGAAATGGCAATATGAGTAGTAAAATTATTCCGAATAAAATTCTGTCATTAAAAGTATGTCATGGGCATATTATAAAACAATAATATTTAATTATAATTGCATTCTCACTGAAATATAAAATTCCATGGAAAAATATGTCTGTTAAATAAAAAATGTGATCATGAAATTCATTGAATTGTGTTTCTGTGAAATAGGTTTCATTCAAGTCTTTGAAACAATAATATATGACATAAAATTACAAAAACCAAATATTATATGATTTTTTTTTTGCGAAACGAAATTCTATTAAATTTCTGTCTGCGAAACAAGGGTACACCGTTTTGTAGGTACCATTAAAAAGGGAGGATCCTCTGACCAGGCGGCTGTTGTGCCTGGCGGGCTACTGCCCGATAGTTGATATTCGGGCTGATGTATATGTTCAAATAGCACGGTAAACTTTGCTTGCGCTATGCAGGATTTTAGTTTGCTGCTAGTTGGATAGATGGCGTTGCGGTTCTTTTTGCTGCGATGTTGATTTGCTTCGTTGGTTTTTCTTGTGGCGGCATTGATGCCGCTACAGTGTTTTGTTTGAGTCCACCCGCGTCACACGAAGACATACGTATATCTACCCATATAATGCTGGGAGAAACTCATCTCTGAGTTAAGCTTGCCTTTGTACAACAACATACAGTGATGAAAGTTTTTCATCACTGTATATTATTATAAGCTGTTTTGGTGTACAATAAAGGAGTAAGTATAATGTAATGCTTTATGCGTAAACTTACTCAGACTCTTGATCCTCTTCATTTTCCTCGTGGGAGCTCTCGTAGTCCCGCGCGGACTGATCCGAACTGGGACTCCGGCTGAAACAAAAACAACAACAGTCATAATATTGTAGCGGCATCTATACCACAACATACGAACTATAGACCTGACGTCACAGAAATCGTACATTGCGGTATCAACGTTTTCTGCGCGATTCGCACTTATACAATCGCCCGAAATCAATTATCGGGCAGTTGTCCACCAGACGCAACGCAGTATCCTCTCTTCTCAATGGAGGTTTGCGGGACTTCACACGCATAGGACTGTAATTATTATTCATCAGATGCACCTTATCTATACCTACTAATATTATAAAGCTGAACAATTTGTTTGGTCGTAATTTCAGGAACTACTGGTTCGGTTTAATTTAGTGTTTGATAGCCAATTTATCGAGGAAGGTTACTAAGTAACTAGTTAACTTTTTAGACCTTTGTTGAAAAAGAACCGATTTTACTGAAACTTTATACGCATAAGCAGGGTTATGCGTATAAAGTTTCAGTAAAATCGGTTCTTTTTCGAAATGAAGAAAAACAATTTATGAAATGCCGCACGTCGTAAAGGCTCTTAAGAACTTAAAAAAATAAATCTGAAGAGTTTATAGGGAAAGAAAGAGTAATTTTCCTTTCTGTGTAACTTTCATTTTAATGAAAGGCTTCATTAGTTTTACAAGAATAAGGAGTTGAAAGTTTGTATGAAACATCGCGAGGTGCGTGTAGCTCTTTAGCTTACTCTGAGTCCGGTTCCTCCTCGTTCTCGTCGTGGGGGCTCTCGTACTCTTGCGCAGACTCGCCAGCGCTCGGGCTTCGACTGAAACAATCACAGCCAATCAGTCTGCCTCTTTTTTCCACCTACGTTGGGGACGGTTTCCAGTTCATCCGGATGCAGCTGAATACCAGTGTCTGACGTAGAGCCACAGCCAGCTGACCTCCACAACCCAGTGCCTGAGTAATACGAAACCGCTTGGCAAGATGTCAAATTAATAATGACAATAAGCTGAAAAATAATAAAATTAAGCTAATGTTACATTTTCTGGTTTCTGACTACTCGTACGACTGTCAAAGACATACAAATGACAGCCGGGACCAACGGCTTATCGAGCTTTCCGAGGCACGAAGGAGTTTCAGTCAGCCGGGACCTCGTCAAGCGTTGCTTAAGGGCCCCTTATCCGAAATTTACGTTTCTAGATCGAGTTGTTTTCAGAGAAATCACCATATATAAATTCGTAAAAAAATATATAGTATAGATACATGTGAGATCTAGTGACTTTTTTGGTTAAAAACACGATATTTAACATTTTGATCGATAGAAAAAAAATCAGGAAGTAAAGTCGATTTTGAAAGTATTTTAAGTTGTATGAGACTTGTGGGAACGCTTTTTTTATGAAAATTTAACACTTCATTTACTAGTCGGGTTTGACAGGGATATTATTGGATAGATTTATAATATGACACTTATTTTTTTTATATTAAATAAATACGTGAAAAACGGCTCGCGCGCACCGCGCTAGTGTCCTGCCGGGAAAAGGTGCTGTCGGGAAAAGGGGCCCTTAGCCCTGAAATCGACCAACTACTTAGTAAAATTACATTTCGGTTAGCTGTGCTACTATCGGTATTATCGGTAGCGGTCCCTATGTGGTTGCTGTCTAACTAGCCTTTTTTCAACTATCTGAGAGATAGCTTCCAGTTTGTAGTTAGAATGGCCTCGAAAAGCTTGGCCCCAAAAGTGGCCCACTTTGGGGGTATATGAAGTCTGTACCTATATGAAGTATGTATTGTGAAAATAACATGTTAAAAAAATTGAAATTGATTTGGAACCCTTTGCACGCGAGTCCGACTCGACTGTTAATCGCAGTACAATAATCGCATACCGATAACTATAACGACTGTCAATGATCTAAGAATTCCGAGGCACGGAGGACTCTCGGAATATAATGATCGGGTCAACCACGGGGCAACCTCAACAAGCGTTGTTCGTATTAGGTACGAGCAATTTGAAAGTAGTTTCCTTCTACAACCACGACAAAAGTGCGTGAGTTTATGACTGGGCAGTAAAAATTGCAGATTGTATCGTTAACTTACTCGGACTCCATTTCTTCGTCGTTCTCGACGAGGGAGGGGCTGTCGTAGTCATGTGCTGACTCGTCAGGGCTGGGGCTTCCGCTGGATACAACACAATATGCGAAAGAAGTAAGTTATATTCGTGATTTCGTGAAAGAAGTCTAATTTGACATCAGGATACAACATTGCTTTACTAGTAAGTATGGAAGACACGAGTAATAAATCTCTTACGCACTTAGTGGTACAGCGATGTTCTATCTCTCGATCAAATCTGACTTCTTAGATTGTCACGAATATAGGATCGTATCTTGGAGGTTTCTGTAGTTACTCCTTCTGAAGGTAATCCATGGTCTGCACATGTTTTAAATCGACAATCGTTTAGCCATTGAGGTGTGCTAGATTACCAAAATACAGACTTTCAAATTTATAGAATAGAATAGGTACTCTTTATTATGTACACCATTTAAGTTACTGAAAAGATAGATGAAGAAAACAATACATAGGGTGACACAATAGGCGGCCGTATCGGTAAAAGCGATCTTCTTCTCTATAGGTAGAATATCATCATAACATAACGCAGCCGATAGACATCTACTTGCCTCACTTCAGCACCGGTTGGTCCTTTTTTTATGCTGGAAAATCATCAAATGACTCCTCCCGCTCCGGGTACAGCAGGAGGGAGGGTCAGACTTTTACTGACTAAAACCCATTCGTGTTCCTTCTAGTGCCCTTTACGTTCCAGGGTACGGTGCCTCTTTCGAACGAAGTCCGCAGCCCCAGCAGGCACTGGCCCTAGTGGGCCCTGTCTTCCGTGCTGACATCTCCTTGAGGCGCGTTGGGATCGCAGCGCGCCGCCAACCCGGGCCTGGTTCTGATCAGACGGCGAGCCACCCAATGTTCGCCGTCCGCAGACCCGCGCCTACGTTGGCCTAGAATCGTCCTGCGACTCCCGACGCCTGGGGCGTCTTCTTCTGTTGCGACGGCTGGGGCGTGAGGTTTCCCTCTCTCTCACGCGTTCGGCTTCTTCCTTTGCTAGCATTACTGCTTCGCAGAAGAAGGTGACCGCTTCGCATGTCTCCTCGCTCCGAACCATGGCTTGAACCAGGGCCGGACGCGAGAGATCCCCGCCGCCGATCGCCTCGACGAGGACACGGCGGTGCACCGCCCAAGCAGGGTAGACCTCCACCGTATGCTCCACCGAGCACCGGTCGGTCCTGTGCTTCTAAATAGTAACAATGACGAGTCATTGCCTCATAATAAAAAATCATTTCTACATACCTATGTAGAAATGATTTTTGCCACGGCAAGCCTTTTCTGCAGAGGCTGCTTTAGCGCCAGGGAATGAATTATTATTTAGATGGCAACGTCATCCTGGAATCCAAGGGCCTGGCGCGCGCAACGCGCAACGCGCAACGCGCTCAAATTCTCCTTACTGTGTGTGTGTGTTTCGAGAAGCTTTTGAAGTCCCCAAGTAGCTTTTGTGCTTATGGGCGGAGCAAAGCTGACTTTTTTTACAACCATGGACAGAATGGAGCCTATACATCTGTACTAAGAAGTTCAAAGTGAAAACCTACTCGGACTCCGGTTCCTCAGGTTCTTCTTCGTTATCCTCATGAGAGTGGAGCTCGTCATGTTCGTACTCATCAGGACTGTTACTTGGACTGAAACATTTTATTAGGTAGGTAACTAGCTGTGCTGCGCATATTTTGCTTGAATGTCGGAATAAAAATATGTCGCAAACGCAATGATAAGCAGTACGTACAGTTTATACGCTGCTTTACCGGAACTGTCTTAGAATAGACAAAATAAGAAACAAGTGCGAGTTGGACTCGCACACGAAGGGTTCCGTATCATAAACCATAATTTTTATTTGTTGTTATAGCGGCAATAAAAATACACAATCTGTGAAAATTTCAGCTCTCTACCTAATATGGTTCTTGAGATATAGGCCGCTGACAGACAGACGGACGGACGGACCGACGGACAGCGGAAGCTTAGTAAAAGGGTTCCGTTGGTTACTCTTCGGGTACGGAACGCTAAAAAGGTAATGCTGGGCACTTATTGTATCACCCCTTTCATTTAAAATACTTAGCAACATCTCAAACCACCAGAAAATCCAACGTTTGTTTTTATTAGTCAGTTAGTATCAAAATAAGTGGCATAAATAATATATATCTTGAGATTACTTCTCCTGGTTATGAAAACAAAAATATAAGTACCCAGATTCTGCTTCTTCCTCGTTTTCCTCGGAGTAGCGACCCTCGTAGTTGTCTGCGGAGAGAGGACTGGGGCTTCCTCTGGAAACATATTCAGTCATGTTAGATTAAAGTCGCCGATAACGAAGTCCCGTCAAAAAGAAGAATCCCCGTAGAAGTCCCGTCATAAAAGTTGTAGGGTATTGGCACGTATTGGGCCCACACGTCAGTCACGTCAGCACCGACGCGTCTCAGTTATAGGGGCGATTTTTTTATTTGCAAAATGAAATACTTACTAGCTCTAGTAAACAATCGTGAAATTATTTTTAAATACCTTCATCAGCGATGAAGTTATAAGGCTTCAAGGATTACAATTAGAAAGAGAAGTCCGATGAAAACGTTGACGTCATCGTCTATGACGTCTATACCTACAGCTGCCATAGAAAACAGCGTTTTCGCGAGAGGGACATATATATGTCGTGGATAACGATATTGTTTTAATAAAAGTTGCTCAATTGATTAATGTAGTAGTGGGGCAAACGCCGTGACGTTATTTAGTAATGGCGGCACGTGGACAGAGTCGTTTTGAAAAGTGGTGATTGTCGAACGGGCACTTCGCATCGGGACGCGGACCAAGTCACTTCTTCAAAACGAAACTGTCGGTTTGCCTAGTTAGATTGATTTGTGTGTAGTATTTGTTTATTCGATTATTAAAATGAATGTGCAGTTACATTTACACTTTGTGTTATTCAACGCCACCTACGAAATGGACCCTTTACCACCGAACCAAAATGGTGACGACCCTATCGCTCCACCGTCGCTGACCTCGACATCAGAAGTGCGATGCAACTCAAGTGGCCCACATGGAAATTCGTGACATGTTGGTGAAATACGTGGCAGTTACGTTTTGATATTCAAAATACGTAGTGACAGTATAGTAAAGTATAGTAAGAACGACGGTAGTCGTCACGGTAACAATATTCTCTGCCAGAAAATTTTAAAATAAAAATATTTTTAGTGTGCATAACTGATTAAAACTGAGTAAATCAGGTGACGCATAAACTGATACCTAAGAGACAATGTTATCTGCGTGTATTATAGACAAACAGTGAAGTTTAATCAAAAAGTTCATAAACCACAACACTACAACAACAACATCAGTGACACTTCGACTTAACAAACAAACAATAAACAAGTGTATAGTGTAAACTGCAGAAGGAACTTCTGTAACAATTTGTGACCGAAAATAGTACCAGTGAAATAATTAATTAATTGTGGATCAAAAAATATGTGACGGTTGTATTATTATGGAACACTAATACCCACCGTGTTTCATAATCTCACAAACTCATTTTTGAAAATCGCTACCTAATTTCAACCATCAGTAATAAAGCGCAATTGGCCCGACGGTCGTGGGACGCGATTGCCGAGCAGGGGTCCCGAGTTCAAATCTCAAACAGATCAAGTCTTTTTGAATTTGTTTCTTCGATATTATTTCAATTCAAACTGAGCTAAGTTGAACGACACAAACGGAAGAACAGAATAAATTATAAATATACAATAAAATGGATTGCGAAGCATGTAAAAAGCAAATAGGACGCGGTGAATTACTACGTTGCTCGACTTGCAAAACTAATGTTTACCATTATCGATGCTTAAACATGACGACATCATTCTACACCGAAAATAAACATAAACTAGCAATGTCCTGGAGCTGTCCGTCATGCGAAAACGCTAAAAAACGGCTTAAAAATGATGATACTCCCGTTCGGCGTCAACAACCTACGCTTAATGATACTACAATGTCCATTGACGAACAGATTGAAGACGATCACAGTATCTTAGGCCATACCATGAGCAATATTTCTCCCGCGCGCACAGCAAACTCGCAGTTGTACCCACAAGCTACTAACTCGTTCACCTTATTACAAATAAGCCAACTACTAGACGAAAAACTGGAAAAGAATAAAGCAGCAATTTTAAACGAAATAAGAGGAACAGTACAGAGTGAAATAAATACAGCAATACACAAACTACAGCAAAAAATTACCCAAAAAACGGAGACACTACACCTGGAGCAGACTTCATTAAAAGCTGACCTAGGAAACGTGAACGAAAAGATACGGAAACTGGAAATTGAAAACGATAAGCTTAAAAAGGAAATAGAAAAGCTACAAAACCAAGACTTACGAAAAGACGACAACACAAAAAGATTTGTTATTTATGGCCTAAAAGAATACTATCCAGAGTCAGAAAGAGAACTTGAGGACAGAATAATATACGCATTTAAAGATACGCTGAACGTAGACCTAACAGGTTATATTGAGGAACTGCGCCGCATAGGTAGAAACGGCTTAAAACGCCCAATACAAATAGAGCTCATCAGCAAAAGAATGACGCAGTATATTATAAAACAGGCAAGGTTTTTGAACAGGCAAGGACTTTATATCTCAGAATACCTCAGTTCGGAAGCACTAAACGAAAGAAGAAAATACAGAGAAGGACAAAACAACAATGAAACTACATATAAAAATACATCCTTAACCCACAACCTGACTTCATCACAAATCACATCTGGTACTACAACATCAGCTACTCCACAGCGTAAAACCAAGCAAGATGTAAGTCATAAAAACCCCGCAGACCATGCATTTCGACTTTAAAATAATGATCCAAAACGTGCAAAGTCTCAAAAATAAGACATATATTATTGAGAGCCTACTGGATAAAGAACCTTATGATGTAGTCTGCCTTACCGAGACATGGATACGAAATAACCAACACCAAGTGATTACATTCAATGGATACGACTTTAGTTCGGCTTACTATCGACAAGATCACCGAGGCGGTGGGGTTGCCATTCTGACACGGAAAGGAATAAATTGCAAGGAACTGCCCGATATTACAAATCAGTCGGTCGAATATGTAGTGGAATGTTGTGCTATAGAAATAGAATCACCTAAATTAATTATTGTTCTTGTATACAGGCCTGACCGAAATATAGAACAGTTTTTTGACTTCCTAAATCAACTTCTAAAGCTAATTAGACTAAAATATAATAAAAAACGCCTCATAATTACCGGAGATTTCAACATAGATTACTTTAAAAAATCAAAGGAATACCAAAGACTTAACAATATTATGACAGAGCTAAACCTGTGCCAAATTATCAAAACTTCTACAAGAACTACAAAATCAACATCCTCTTGCATAGATCTTTTATTTACAAATGATAATAGCACGGAATATCGATTATCGGTTAATAACAATGGTATCTCCGATCACAATTGCTTAATATACAAACTAAGAAATGGGAACGCGCAAACTATTAGACGGACACAGTACATTACTAAAAGAATTTTCAACAATGTTAATTTGACTAATTTTCAAGTGGCATTAAATAAAATTAACTGGAATGACATTTTTAATCAAAACTTGGACATAAATAAAACTTATAACATATTTCATGACATTTTACAAACAAATTTGAATAAGTACATACCAAAAAAACGGATAAAAATAATTCTGAATAAACCAAATAATTATCTTACTAAAGGACTAAGAAATTCATGTAAAAATAAAAGATTGACTAGAATTATCGCGGCTCAACTCGATAGCACCATATTTAAAAAACACTACAAAGAATACTCCAAAATGTTAAAAAGGTGTATTAAAATTTCAAAAAAAAAAAATTACATTAAAGAAATGAACGCCTCTAATAACAAAACAAAGACAATGTGGTCCATTATCAATAACATCACTAAACCTAATAAAACTAAACAAAAGCAAAAGAACATCAGCTTAAAATTAAATAATACGGAATTAAAATCACCACAACAGGTCAGCACTGCATTTAATCATTACTTTGCATCGGTAGGTACAGATAACAAAAGTGCGGCAGCACTTGACCCTGCGGTACATTCGGTGCACACGCCCGCAATAAACTCCATGTATCTCGAACCAGTAACCGAGCGAGAAGTTTATAATATTATACGAGGTATGCAAAATAAACGTAGCTTTGGAGTGGACGACATACCGCCGCTATTAGTTAAAACATGCGTAAAGGAACTAGTGTCACCTCTAACAAAACTTATCAATATTTCTTTTATCGAGGGACGATTCCCAGAAAAGCTTAAAATTGCAAAAATACGCCCAATTGCGAAAACCAGAGGAAGTACGGAAAATCCCTGTGATTACAGGCCCATTGCACTACTACCAACCTTCTCAAAAATCTTCGAAAAAGCCATGGCGATTCGAGTCAATAAATTTTTGGAAAAATATAATATTTTAAATAAAAATCAATTTGGTTTTAGGAAAAAATGTTCAACTACCTTAGCGGTATACAACTACCTACAAGCCGTTTACAGCTGTATAAATGAGCGTAAGTACGCCATAGGACTATTCCTAGATATGACGAAGGCGTACGACAAGGTGTCGCATAAAATTTTATTACAAAAAATTTATGGATCAGGCATAAGAGGGCAAGCTTTTAATTGGTTCAAATCATATCTAAAAGACAGAATGCAGTTCGTAGAAGTAGAATATTTCGATAGCGCTAAGTGTGAAACGTACAACATACGATCGGACATGACCACGATAAATGCTTCAATACCTCAAGGAAGTGTTGTAGGATGTACCCTCTTTTTATTATACGTAAACGATTTACCAAAACATATAAATTCGTCGTGTATACTGTTCGCTGACGATGTTTCCTTATTATTTAAAACTCCAGCAAATGTAAACCATTTAGCTATTCAAAAAACATTCACCGACACTGAACAGTGGTTAAACGACCACAATTTAGAGATAAATCTGTCCAAAACTAAAATATGTCAATTTAGAACTTACCAAAGACCCCCACTAAACTTAAATATACTAACACAACATCTAAATTTAGAAGAAGTAAATGAATTCACACTTTTAGGAATAACGTTAGACTCAAATTTAAATTGGAAGAAACATATAGAATGTACTAGTGCTAAACTGTCTCAATTTATATATGCGTTAAGCGTATTGAAACGTAACACAGATTATAAAACCGCCCTGTCGGCCTATTATGCTTATGCCTACTCTTGGCTGAACTATGGCATTATTTTGTGGGGAGAAAGTACCGACTTTCCTGACCTCTTCATTCAACAAAAGAAATGCTTAAGAATACTAATGAACATAGATCAGCGTGAAAGTTGTAGACCGCATTTTATAAAGCAGCGGATCCTTACATTGCCAGCTATATATATACTCCAGGGTTGCATATTTGTCCGGAAAAATCGGCACCTCTTTAAATCAAATGACGAAGTATACGCAAACTATAACCGACGGAATAAGAATAGACTGGTATTACCACTCACGACGTTAAAACTGATCGGGAAAAGCCCTTATTCACGGCTAGTAAACATTTACAATAAGTTACCGGAAAAATTTAAATCCCTAACAAAAGACTCACTATTTTGTAAGCAGTTGAAATCTCTGTTAATTGAGAAGGCCTACTATACTGTTGACGAATTTAAAGCGGACAAACTGTGATTTGATTGACATTGTAACATAATGACGTGTATAAAACAAATAATGACTATTATTTATGTATATGTACTATTATTTTTTTGAGTAAAATTTATGAAAATTGACCAATGATCATCAAAATAATTTAAATAACGTGTTTAATGTATATTGTAAATTGATATTGAAATTATAGTATTGAATTGGAATTATGATATGGAATTGAATTGTAATAGTACCTATATAATTTATTTAATTTGACATAACTTGTACTACCTAAATTTGCAGTGCCCTTACAGGGTGCATGTACCAATACTTTGACATGAAATTTTAATGCATGCCTACTAATTATAGTGTTGTGTATTTGTAAGCAAGAAATAAAAAAAAAAAAAAAAAAAAAAAAAAAAAAAAAAAAAATGCAGTTCGTTTTGGAAACGCGTGCGAAGCTCTAGACGCTAAAAACTCGAAGTGTGCCGTGAAATCAAGTTCGACGCGCAATCATGGCGGTATCATTTGTAGAGGACAGTGTTGTATAGTGCAGTTTATTTGTGACAATAAGGCACTGAAAAGCTACGCACTTACATGCCTATGTGATAACTTATCTAGGACCAATTTATGGAACTTTTCAAGGTCAATTTCCTTTTTTTTTTTTTTAATCTTTATTTGGAAATAAGGCTTTAATCGCGAAGCGATTATGCCAGCCTCGTAGTTTTACAAAAACATATTATAAAATGAGGTAGCTATAGATTATGATTATCTTAACTTAATTAATTTTAAAATTAAATAATATAACTTAATAGCTAATTTGGATGTCGGCTTAGATAGGATCACATTACACATACCTAAATCTTTTAAACATAAAGTGTATTCTACTTCTAAAGCGCTTCGTTCTGCATCAACCCGAGCACACTCCACCAAAGCGTGGTAGGTGTCTTCCCTTATATTGCAAACCAGACAGTTTGGGGTGTCAGTAACTTTCATAAGATACCCAAACGCATTCAACGGAATGTGCCCGGATCGTAGGCGCATGCTTGTTACTAATAATCTTCTATTCATCGGTACATCAGTGAACCAAGGTATCCTTGGTGGCTCAGATTGGATGGTCTTGTACCATATTCCCTTCTCTTCAGATCTTTTGCTAAAATACTCTTTCCATAATGCATTGAAATCAATTTTAGCATCTCTTACACACAACACACACAACACAAACACACACAACACAAACACACACAAACAATTCTACAACAACAACAAACAAACACAAACAACAACAACAACAACAATTTCGTTTCCTAACAGGTTTACATGTGATGGGATCCATTGGAATTTAACGGTTTTGCCACTATCCTTCAACCTTAAGTACGACTCTAATATGGAATAAGCTACAGGCAGGCCTCGTAAACCCGAGGTGCACCGAGCTATATGCTGCAAAGCGCTTTTTGAATCACAAAGTATAACAAATGATGTATATTGGCACGAAAATAAATACGATAAACACTCTGAAATGGCGTATAATTCTGCAGCCATATAGCCATAATTTGCAGTTCAATGTAAAACTGGCTCTCGCGTTACATTGGGGATCAAAAAATGCTGCTCCTGTTCCACTATCGTCCTTGGACCCATCACTGTAAATCTGATAGAATCCATCATAATTTTGTGCAATAGTTTCCACAGATTTCTTTAGAAGTGCCATTGAATTATTGGCTCTTTTAGGTCCTGACATATTTACAATATTCAAGTTTATGTGTGACTTAATATCTATATTCGCCATCCATGTTGACAGTGAGAACATCCCTAGAACTTTAGAACGATGTAAAGTTTGATTTGACAACTCATTGTGTATGATAGTTAGCAACGGTTTTTTCTTATTACGCCAATATGATTCCTGCTCGCATATCGTTGTTAATTTTGATATCATTATTATGGTCTCACCATCATCAATAGACTTAGATTTTAAGAAAAATTTTGCAGATAAATATTTCCGTCGAACAAACAATGGTGGCAAACATAACTCTGATTCCATCGCGTGGATTGGGCAACTTTTCAAAAAACCGCCAACTACTCTCATGGCTTGGTTTTGAATTTTGTCTAACCTTGAAATGTTGGTTTTAGCGCTGTTATCAAACAAAAAACATGCATAATCCAATCGACTACGGATGATCGCAATATATAGCCGTCTCAAATGTAATGGGTGAACTCCCCATGACGAACCCGCTAGTACCTTAAAAACATTTAAAAATTTCATGCTTTTTTCATAGACTTCATTTATCTGTTTACGCCATCTCAAAGATGAATCTAGCCAGAGTCCTAAATATTTAACAACTGGAACACTTTCTAAACAGACATTGTTGATGTTTATTTTAATCTGCTGTAACGACCTTCCTTTAGAAAATAAACAAATTTTGCTTTTCGTGGGAGATAGTTCTAGACCCAATATTCCCAACAAGTTTGACAATTTATTTATGGCTTCTTGTAGAGCTGTAGTTATAAATCTGATGTCTTGTCCAGAAATATAGAGGACAAAATCATCTGCGTATTGAGACACATAAACACCCATTACATCCCTGCAAATGTTACACGTTACTATATTAAACAAAATTGGAGACATAGGGTCGCCTTGGGCTAATCCCTTACACGTGCATCTTGTAATCGAAGCATTACTCCCTACTTGTGTCATAGTTAAATGTCTCTCTCTTAGGTATTCCCATATATATCTGCATATTGAGGACCCTATTCCCATTTCATCCAGTTTAGATACCACTTTCAATATATTAACATTATTATACGCGTTGTCTATGTCAACGAAACATCCTAGTCTTTTGATTAGTAGCGTACCCTATTTGAATTTGCGACACTAATCGTACAAGATTGTCTAGGCATGACTGAGATCTTCTAAATCCTACTGTATTCTTGGAAAAAAGACCTTTGCTTTCAAAAAACCATTCAAGACGTCTCGTTATAATGTTGTGTAAGGTCTTGCAGAGACAAGAAATGAGTGAGATAGGTCTCAAAGATGAAATGTTGCTCGGATCGCGCCCAGGTTTCGGTACAGGCACTACTCTAACATTTCTCCACTGCCTTGGAACCTCACCTTCAGCCAGACATTTGTTAAATAAAGCAACTAACAACTCTTTGTTGGGAAAATTATAGACCATCGAATAAGAAATATCGTCCTCACCTGGAGCGGTGTCCTTCATCTTCAGTAAATTTGAAAGTTCCTGTTCCGAAATCTGAGCCTCCAACTGTATGTTAATTGAACTAAAAATAGGGCTTGGTGATCCAACGTAATCTGGCGCCAATTGTCTCAAGAATTCACTAGCCCTCTCTGCATCTAAACAAATTCTCTTACTACGATATCCTTAACTCGCTACTAGACACTGTCTCGCCTATACTGTCACAGAACTGACGATAGGACTCTGCACTTGCTTTGCGAATAAGTCTCTGTGCTGTAGCAACCTTCTGTTTGAGAATTATGAAATTTGTGGGAATGGGGTTTTTCCTAACCTGTGCTAACGCCAATCTACGCTCTGCTACCGCCCTAGACAACTCGGGGGACCAGTATGACTTTGGAATAAACTTACTGGTGGGGTCTTCACGAATTTTAATGAGCGGAATTGATGCTTGTGACGCAAGATTAATTAGTTCTATAATTTCATCATACATTTGTTGGGTGGTACCTGTTAAATTAATACTATCAATTTTACTTGAAATTAATTCTGAATACTTCTGCCAATCACTTTTTTTAAAATTACGTTTCGACTTTGTTAAGTTATGACATGTTATTTCTGTGTCAATAAGAACCATTCAAATTCAAATTCAAATTCAAATTCAAATTCAAAGCATTTTATTTCAAATAAACCATTCACAGGCACTTTTGAAACGTCAAGGTCGGTCAGTCAAAAACATGGAAGCTATTTGCACGTTCCAAAGCGTAGATCTCTATGGAGAAGAACGTGCAAGAAACTCCACGGACACTCTTTTAAATCATGTTCTGTTTTACAAAATTCCAAGTTACATATACTTGTTGCTTCTGCATGTGAGGACAATGCAAAGGAAAAAAAAAAGGGCTTATTATAAGAATTTTAAATATAAAGATTAAAATAAGCCAATGGCAGTTAAGAGATGACCAGTCTCAACCGACGGCGCCTGTTCACGAACATGACGCGTGTATCGGCACCCTTCAGCTCAACAATTTCGAAGGGAACCGAATGATCAAACCCACGCGCCGCCATCAGCGAGACATTTGAGTGAGCATGACATGCTCTCAACCACCATGCTCGTTCATGTCCAACAAGTAAAACTATAACTACTCACATAAAATGTAAATGGTTTCATGGTACTCACATTTACAAAATTTGAAAAATATGCTTCTACTTTACACAAAACTATGGTTGTCAATGACCAAATAATGTAAAATAAATTAATAAAGAGAACGATTAAGTTCTTACATCAAAAAGAATAAATAAGTAATTAATATAATAATATAATTTGTATGTATATAAGAATAAATAAACGAAATAATGTAAGAACCTCTAAAAGGAGCGAGCATCTCTTCCAAATATAAAAACATAAAAACCTAAAAAGTGGACCTAAGCAGCTGTGACTGTGGAGCAGGACCAGCATTTAGCCAAGCGTTTTTATCGAGGATATAATCTTCCAGTTTATAATACGCTTGTCTACATAGTGTGCGTTTTATGCATGCTTTAAATTTTCTCTCATTCAGTTCGAGAATATCAACTGGTATTTTATTATAAAATTTAATACAGTACCCCATAAAAGAAGTGTGTACTTTGGCCAATCTGAATCGGGGTTGATCTAATTTGTTCCTATTTCTAGTATTAAAATTATGCCTGTCACTAATCTTGCTAAAGAGATGAAGATTTTTCCGAACATACATAATATTTTCGTAAATGTATTGACAAGGTACCGTCATGATGTTGATATCCTTAAACAGTTCTCTTAGGGAATCACGCCGACGGAGATTGTAAATGGCTCTGAT
Source organism: Lacanobia oleracea (assembly GCA_950371165.1). Lineage (NCBI taxonomy): Eukaryota > Metazoa > Arthropoda > Insecta > Lepidoptera > Noctuidae > Lacanobia > Lacanobia oleracea. Next base: position 15,319,929 of record OX493394.1, read on the forward strand.
GGCTCTTTTCTGCAGGATAAATATAGACTCGATGTCTGCAGCACGTCCCCATAATAAGATACCGTAAGACATGATACTATGAAAGTAACTAAAATAGACCAGCCTCGCGGTATCTATATCGGTAAATTGACGGATTTTTCTGACAGCGTATGCTGCTGAACTTAGCCGTCCCGCAAGAGATGTTAAATGAGGACCCCATTGTAGCCTTGAGTCAAGCGTAATCCCCAGGAAAACCGTGTTTTCGACGAATTCAAGTTTCTCCTTGTTCAATACTATGTCGCAATCATTTCTTTTAACGTTCGGTAAGGCAAATCTGATGCATTTAGATTTTTTCCCATTTAATACTAAATTATTAGCAGTAAACCAATTTTGGACCTGCTGTAGGGCGTTATTTACGTCGTCAAGATTTATGGAACGTCTATCTATCTTAAAAATTAAGGACGTATCGTCAGCAAATAATACCATATGAGGGTGATTTTTTAAAAGATGGGGTAGATCATTAATATATACTAGAAAGAGGAAAGGACCCAAAATAGAGCCTTGTGGTACCCCCATTTTGACTTTTAAACCCCGTGAATTGACACCATTTATTTGAACTTGCTGCTGTCTATCATTTAAGTAAGATTTTATTAGACTGAGTGCAAGTTTACCTAGTCCGTAATGTCCTAGCTTTAAGAGCAAGGTTTCGTGATTTACACAATCAAATGCCTTGGAGAGGTCACAAAAGATTCCTATGGCATCTTGTGCCTCTTCCCACGCTGAGTATATGTGTTTTAACAACGTGGCACCAGCGTCAGTCGTACAACGACCCCTGGTAAAACCATACTGTTGATCGTGTAAAATTTTATTGATGTTAAAATGATTGAGCATCTGATTGCGCATTACTTTTTCAAACACTTTGCTAAAAACCGGCAAAACAGATACAGGTCTATAATTATTGGTGTCTTTGCTGTCGCCCGATTTAAATAGTGGTATAACCTTACTATATTTCATTATATCCGGAAAGACTCCTTGGTCCACACATAAATTAAATATTAAAGCCAAGTATGGTGCTATAGTTTCAATTATGGACGTGCACACTTTAATAGACATTCCCCATATGTCTTCGGTCAATTTGATTTTGATTTGCCGGAAAGCCTTTATGACTGTCACAGGGTTGATATGTTTGAACTGGAATTCAACCGTACAACCTGGAACGTTAGCTTTTAATAAATTATATGAGACCTCAGGTGAAGAATTTAAATATTCCGTAGTTTTAGTTGGTATATTGGTGAAAAATTTTACAAATTCTTGAGCTACTTCTAAATTAGAGCTTTTGGCACCATGTGTAGTCTCCAGTAAATAATCAGTGTTTCGTTCTTTATTTCTATTAGTTTCATTAAGTGATCACTACCTAAATTTTCATTTAAAACACCCCACTTAAACCGTAATGCCATGTCTGATGTTGCAAATGTGACGTCAGGCGAGCTTTTTTGTAACTGATTTAATACTAATTTAAGTCTGGTATGGTCTCCTGTATTGAGGGAAACATAACGCCACTCATCCGCTGCATCGTGGATTTGTAAACCCCTGCGATTGCTTTTGTATGACCAGTTTGTATGATGCCCGTTGAAATCTCCCCCTATAATAGTTTTATTTGGCCATCTAGAAAATAACATTTTCCAATCCTCATCTGCAGTGTGAGTATTAGGTGGGCAATATACGGCTACGATATTTTCTAAAAAGCTACAGTTAAATATTTTAATGTGAAGTACTTGAATGCTTCGATTACGTAAGCTAAAATTGGTAATCTGTGCTTTAATGGAGTTATGTACAACAATCGCGATTCCACCATATGAATCATCCCGGTCTTGTCTATAGATAGAGTAACTACCTATTTTTAAACGACTGTCTGGTTCAAGCCATGTCTCGGAAATAATGCATATATGGATTTTTTTTGTTACTAAGAAATTTTCAAAAGCTTTAATTTTAGGTCTTAAACTTTGAGCGTTCCACTGCAATAACTTTAAATTAACCATTTTATTTTTAGGATCTATTACTTATTAAGACCGAAAAATAACTCCAAACACTTGTTCAAAATAGGCCACTCAGACATGCGATCAACCACAAATAGTACTAACCATTTACTACAACACTCAATAACATCATAAAACTTTTCTTGTATACTCCGATTTCTCATAAAAATAATATTTTTTAACCGTACAATTAACTCGTCGAGGTGCACCTCTCGCGTATTGTTTACGTTGTCGCCGGCGGCATCGTTATCAGTAGCAGCTGTCTGCTTAGGAATGCGGTCCGACAACTCCCGATGTCCCCACCAATTCGTTTTAACTTTGTTGTGCGAATGCAATTGCTTATTTTTATTACTTGTTTGCGGTGATTTAGATCGATTCTGTGTAACCAATGGTGGGAATGGGTTCGGAGTGTAATTATTGCTGCTTCCCGATTCTTCCAACAGTAAACCACTAAAGTTGTTGGTGTCCTCCTTCAGCTGTTCGGTTTCCCTCACTGTTTGAGCGTCAATTGGCATCTTGGGTCTAACGTACACACTGCAGGCTACGCTATATGTACAGTTATATTCTGCCATAAGTTCCCTCACGCGCTTCTCTCGAGTATAAACAGGACAACTTTTGTTCAGCGCCATGTGGTCACCCCGACAGTTGACGCATTTGAATGCTGTGACTTCGCAGTTACTGTGTTCTCCTGTACATTTAGGACATACAATTCTTTTGGACGAGCACCGTGTTTTGACGTGGCCGAACTTCCAGCAGTTTGAACACTGCGTGACTGGGAACACAAAAGGTTCTACTTTGGCGCGTAGACAGTCAATGTAAACAAAACTTGGTAGGTATGAGCCTCTGAAGCCTACTTTGGCTACCTCACAAGGTACCCAATCGACTCCGTCTCTGCGCTGTAATCTTTTCAAGGATATTATTTCGATTTCGTCGGGGCACTTGATCGCTTTTAATGCCTCCTCATCAGACAACTCGAGGTCTACATCTCGTATAATTCCGTAAGAAATGTTTACATCCATTGCACTGTAAACCTTCCACTGTTTGGTTTGGAACTCCTGACAGTCCAGTAACTTGACCGCACATTCTTCAGTCGAAACCTCTATTTTCAACTTAAATGGGTTAATATATTTAATTTTGTTGATGTCAGTTAAGCCCATACTGTTGAATAATTTTGCTAAGGCAAATTGTTTTGGTAACTTTTCTCGGCTCCATATAAAAACTTCTTTTCTAAATTGTTTAAGTTTCTTTCCTCTTCCTTTTTCAACTTTAGTCCAGCTTCCTTCTTCATCCTCCTCTCTTTCTCGCTTTGTTCGATTAACAATTATATCTTCTTCCATGATTTGGGCTTCACTGCAGATTTGTTCCATAATGTTTTCTTCCGATTTTCTTTTGCTTACTCCTTCCTCTTCCATTAAAATTTGTGACATCCATCCATCTGAGTTATTCTCTTCTTGTCCATTGTTACTGTCACTATCGACTGTGGCCATTATTTGGACGCGCTCATCAGCGATGAGCGCGTCAATATAATAAAATAACAATTCTAAAACAACGATATCAACAGACGCGCGCGCGTGGTTCTCACGAGTGCCGTGACAGAACTGGTCAATTTCCTATTCGTCGAGTTTTCTGCGGCTACCCTCGTCAACCTGAACAATGAAAAACCAGTCTGAAATGGAGGCAAGTAACTTCACAACAGCTGGCCAGGTCAAGGAAAAGTGTGTGGATATGTGTGCGAGGATATTCACGTCAATCTGGTGAGTTATTTTCATTTTGTAATTGCTGTGGCGTTGAGGCATTCGTCAGTTGACATTTTTAATTTTGTTAACGAGAGCTTAACATTTTCGATACTATGGAGACTGACTCACAAAAGGTTTGGAGACAATTCTCATGATTGACGATCATTGATTTCTGATAATTGACTAGTCGCTTTATTGCTCCATGCTAAAGTGAGGCTTATATTCTCGTGTTGATTATAGTTTTGGTGTTGTAGTAGTAATTCAGGCGCTATAGCTTTGGTGTTGCTGGTTATGGCGTTTCAAATAATGCTGATGAAGCGATATTATTCTGCTATCGCTGGTAGAGAAATAGACTGAAGAGCATAGTGTAGAGAGATATGGTCACAATACCAACCTCATCACAATACCCTGCCTTACACTTTATTCTGGAAGTTGTGATAATTGCAAAAGCAATGTAACTTATCACCATCCAAAACTTAACTTTGCCCACTGCTGGGCATAAGGCTCTTTCTTGTGCCAATGGTCTAATTCGATTTAGATTGACTTTGATACTGGGCTACTATGCTGTCCAAAAACCTTTATTCCCCCCACAACTTTTATTGAACTTGTACTCTCGTAGTGTTTCTCAGTTTCAGATATCGTATCACGGTGGATGAGGCCAGCAGGAGGCTAGCGGTTTGCATGCTGCTACACCTGCTGTGCAGCTGCAACTTCTGAGCAGTTTTGAGCGTGACAGACCGAAGACGGCCAAGCAGTTGACAGACTGCAGTAGCTGATTATCATGTCAACCTCTATGGGGTGAAGAGCGTTCAAGGCCAACTGAAATATTGGGAGAGTCGCTGCCATTTTATTCTGATTATGAGTTTCAAAGCTTTAAAGACGTTCATTTCAATTCAGTGGTTAGATTGATAGTGCTAGGTAGCTTGACAAGCATAGTACAAAGAGAATACTTAAATGTTTTCCATTAGTAATAGTATTAGCATTCTATTCACTGCGAACTTTAAGATGAGATATCGTATGGCAAGGTTGCCACAAGGTCGTGTTACAACTTGACGATTTTAGTAAAAAAATGAGACCTAGGCAATTGTGTTAGTTAACGTATCGGCGACAGTTTGAATTACATAACGATTAGCAAATTTGATAGTATCAAAACTATCATGAATAACAACTTGATTTTAATGACATTAATTAAACCTTTAAGGGTACGCAGAATTATGAGGTATTACAATTTCTAAATAGACTTTCAATTTTTCACTAGGGCTACTTACTAGGTACTAGGTATGTGAGTTAATACGACTTCGATTAAAATAAGGTTGACTGATTCAAACTGTACAATGCAGCGATGACCGTGATGTTCGTAGATTAAGAGAACGTAGAGTAAGATGCCTGCGGCCAAGTACCAACTGACGTTTCGAAGTTATGAAGTAGATGATGAGTTAGCATCAATTTAGATTGTGAGAACAGGTTCTGAGTTCTATGGGTCGGTGACTGGGCCAGAGTGTCGAACGGTAGCTCTGAATGGTATAGACGGGAGAGTCTGGACCAGGGTATCGTTGCGGCAGCTCTGGGTAGTTGTTGTTGTCTCGGCATTCCCGTGGGGAAGTGCGAGTACAGAAATTGTGTTTTACTGAGCTATGAGATAGCTGTTGACTGAATAAGATACCTGTTATTTTGATTGTTCGATTTAATGTTTGTTTGATGACTATCAGTGGTATTTGGACTCGATAATCCCGAAAACTGTCGAATCGCGAATCAAACCTATAGCATTAGTTTCAATAAAAACATTTGCAGCCATTTTAAAATTGTAGAATTGCTTGATGGTATATAAGTACGCCTACGATCACGTACGGAAGGTTCCCCCAAGTAATGTACCTGCCGAGTTAGATTTGCCTAATGTAAAAGATGTTGAGGAGGGTGCCTCCACCAGCAAATAGAACACATACCATGGCTATTTGGTCGAAGTACACGCACTAGTTTGTAGTCGTAACTGCAACTCAGTGTGGAGTTGTTCAGAGCGCGATGGGCAGCTAGTGGTGTACCATGGCTATTTCGTCGCACTGCACGCACTAGTTTGTAGTCGTAACTGCAACTCGGTGTGGAGTTGTTCAGAGCGCGATGGGCAGCTAGTGGTGTGGCGGGGACCCGGGTCTCGAAGGAGCCTATTTGTACGGTCATGTATTGACCTGGGAGTCGCGGACTCTAGATGAAGTGTTGGGTCTATCACATGAGGTGATGACGATATGAGTTGCAGTAATGAATTGTCATTAGCTGCTGTGGCAGCCGGGCCATGAGTGATGCGTTTTCTTTTTTTGAAATTTGATAATTATGAGGCTTTGAGGAACCGTCTGTGTTTAAGTTGTTAAAATGATTTAAAAGTTTGTTTGGTTGATGAGGCATAAGTTTAGGTTAGCCGAGTTCTCAAAAATGCTTCAAAATTAGTTATTTTGTTACAGATACACACGAGGACGTGTAACTGGTCAGGCTGGCCGTGTCGTGGATAACGATATTGTTTTAATAAAAGTTGCTCAATTGATTAATGTAGTAGTGGGGCAAACGCCGTGTGACGTTATTTAGTAATGGCGGCACGTGGACAGAGTCGTTTTGGAAAGTGGTGATTGTCGAACGGGCACTTCGCATCGGGACGCGGACCAAGTCACTTCTCCAAAACGAAACTGTCGGTTTGCCTAGTTAGTTTGATTTGTGTGTAGTATTTGTTTATTCGATTATTAAAATGAAAGTGCAGTTACATTTACACTTTGTGTTATTCAACGCCACCTACGAAATGGACCCTTTACTACCGAACCAAAATGGTGACGACCCTATCGCTCCACCGTCGCTGATCTCGACACATATTTGTTTAAAATAATTATATCTCCGTCGTTTTTTGAGTAATTTTGATTCTATTTTCACTGTTAGCATTATATTTTGTATATTTTTAAATAAACTATCTATATATATAAAAATCAATTGCTGTTCGTTAGTCTCGCTAAAACTCGAGAACGGCGGGGCCGATTTAAATAATTCTTTTTTTGTTAGTTTCGCCAGAATACAGGGAAGGTTTAAAAACAAAAAAAAAAAAAGTAGGTAGGGTAGGTAGGGTAGGTAGAGTAGCCAGTTGACGGGAGCGAAGCCGCGCGGGTCAGCTAGTAGATGATAAAATATGTTTTCCCTATTTCAATAACAATATACGAGTAGATCCGTGTGCCTGATCGGCGACTTGACGGTATCGTGTCTAATGTGTGTAGAACCTTGAAGAAGCACTCGATGTGTGAGTAGTGGGAACTACAGCTAATGTCGTTTACATTAGTTGTAGTAGGTAGGTACCACTCACACATCAAACCGCAAGGATTAGTATGGAATCGCCTAGATTATAATAAATTTCCAGATAAACATTCTGTCGCCTCAAAATAAAACTACTTCGAATTTCAAATGCAGTATCTACAAAACATGAATTTTCTTCGAACCGTAAAAAACATGACTTTGTTTTGAGGCCGCGCACCGCGGGGCCATTTTTAAGATTCACCAATTGGCGCACACCTCTACTCCCAACATAAAACAGAAGATTATGCTTACTCAGATTCCAGTTCCTCCTCATTTTCGGACTCATCGGGGCTGGGACTTCTACTGAACAATAAAATAATTTGAGATTCATAAATTGAAATTCAGCAGGCAAACGCTACTTGGGCTTCTAAAATATAATTATACACATATTCGACATAGGTACCTACTATCGACATTTCCGAAATAGAAGTTATTTCAGTGTATGTTCTATATCTTTGAACGTGGACGGAGAGGAAGGACTAAATGGATTTCAGAATAGAATATGTTGTACACCAAACAAAAATTAGGTACATTGTGTGCTTAAAAGTGTGGCGGCCTTAGGTTAGGTACCTATTGCTGAAAGCGATCTTTTACAGACAACCTCAGGATGGCCAAAACCGTGAGACATAAGGTTGATATATATACACAACAGCATGCTCTAAATGTTAACAGTGCTCACTTACTCGGACTCCGGTTCTTCTTCCTCCTCCTCCATGAAGGGACTCTCGCTGTCATGTTCAGAGATTTCAGGGCTCTGACTTTGTCTGGAAATGATATAACCATTCAGTAACGAAAAAACAATGTTCTCTATTATTATGTTCATTTGATTCTTATTTATTTGTAGCTTCTGCCTGTAGGTACTTTAAGGTATAGGAGCCGGCACGAGTCGTGAGCAGAGCACATATGAATGCAGCAGGGTAATCTCGCCAATGTACGGTGGACGAACGAAACTTACAAGCCTAATAGTCAATGAGCATTGACTGACGCACCAATAACGTGAAGTGTCAGAACTGTAGTCGTCAAACCGACAGTCACGACTCGTGTCGGTTATTATATAGCCGGGTGCCAAGTTTAATTCAAATCCGTTCAGCCGCCAAGGCTTGAAAGGTAACAAATTTACGAATTAGATTGAGCTAGCCAGTAATATCACAAAGCAATTATGAACACAACCCCTGCGGCCCTGAAACAAACAGGCATGTGCTGTTGTTAAAATATATTTTTTGTTGCGTTAACGTACTCTGACTCGAGTTCTTCCTCGTTCTCGTCGTTGAAGTCGCTGATGTCGTCATTTGCGGGTTCACCAGGACTGTCACTTCGTCTGGAAACAACGCAAAAATGTATTGGCAAAATTAGATACAGTTATTGCATTTTGAACTTTATTCCTACACAGTTAAATAATAATTGAAGATACGTAATTGACAACTTAAGACTGTTCTTGAGTCAGTTTTTGCATCAAGTTTACTCAAGGTGGAATAAAGTTCATAATACATACTAACTAAAACTCGTTTGGATATGATGACAGTTTAGGTAGGTAGGATAATGGCTCCAGTGAATGAACAAAACGCAGTTTTATCCAAAAAATAAGGTATTGGGACGTTTCTACCAGACGTAGTAGGTACCTATTTTTTTTCATAATTACAACTTTTTATCCCATTTTAATTACAAAAGCCGTCTCTTTTTCATTTCAAAATTGCGAGCGTCTAAAGTAATCGGTTATAGTGAAACTGTAAGTTGATCGAGCCAGAGTTTAGGACCTAGGTATGAGAAATCAGTTTTGATACGTCATTGTAATCTAGACAACAGTATTTTCATTAACTTTATTGATTATTATAATAATAGTATAGTTCATTAATATAAATCTGACAATTGGCGAAAATATCGTTGAACAAACATTTTTCATGGGATCCCATCATCAGATCCTTACTTATACCTTCCATCATCAGCTCAGCAACATTAGATGATGATTACCAGGCACAAATAATATCTGAATTGCGTTAGAAAGTTTACGAAAAACATTGCATGTGCTTACAAAATTTGAGGGTTTCCCTCGATTTTCATGGGATCCCATCATCAGATTCTAACTTGACGACAATGGGACCACCTCAGGAGTATAGGCTTTCGAATAAAAAAGTTTTTTTTTAAATCGTACCAGAATTGGCGGAGAAATCGGTGAACATACATGAAAAAAAAGAAACATACATCCGAACATAGAACCTCCTCCTTTTTGAAGAAGTCGATTAAAAATTCAGGTGTGTCGAGGTTGGGGCGTGAACCTGTCGGACCGTCAACGAATACCTATCTTAACTAAATTCTGAGTATAGGTAACGTACGCCATCCTGGTTGACACACTCTCGACCTTCAACACATTGGACATAAGGCACCTGTGAACGATACAGAGCAGATTACCGTATTTGAGAATGATCGTGGTCTCCTCCTCTCTTCGGACTTCAGACAATCCCACAATACTTCATCGTAACTTGCTCTATTGCTCCTCAAGTTCGGTGATCAGTGTTACAAGGTCCAGTCGTCGCTACCTACTTGTAAGGGGTATCCGGATCCACTCCGAGGATTTTTAGCACCTCTTGCCTCGCCGTGACCTTAACCGCAACCGGAGTCAAGGATAGACAGGCTGCCGACCATTAGGTGCCATTATTCCTTGTGCCTGTCGTATTCGGGGGATTTGCTATAATCGTAACGCTAAGCAGGCGGGTTGGCAATCACAGAGTAGCTGTTGCAATGTACAGAGAATACTGCTGCCCATTCTCCGGTGAGACCCTTAGTCGCTTCTTACGACTGATGAATTGGTGCTATTATTTTACGTCCGTTACCATATAAGCTCAAAACAAGTGAGGTCTCTCGACCAATCAGAATAAAGCACGATGAACTTTGACCTCGGTTCAAATAGTTTAATAACTATATAATTTCGACAAAATGCATTTTGTCTACGTAAGTTATACGTGCCAGCAACAACATCACAGCGTCAGCGATAAGAGCGACATACATTCGCTCCACGCACCGACAGCACCGGCATCACACCGTCAGCGCTAAGTCACCTAGTGAGATCTTCGCTTCATCGGCTCGATACACACATAACACACATATGAATAGGTATCAATGTGTATTGACCACAAAATTTGTATGTTATTAATTAATTTAAGCATTGTAAATAAATTAGTCATCAAGCTGGAGTCGACTTTGCTTCATCTCCTACAATTCCTCTCACTGTGGCCAAGACTCCTTTAGCGGTAATCGATCCTATGAGTATGGGATCGGCAGTGAGAAAACCATTTCCTGTGTACTTTGCACGACGTACCTACACAAAACTCGTATTCCTACCTCAATAGCCTTGTTCACTGAAAAAATCTAATTAGTCCGACAGTTAAGATTATCAAAAACATTTGACCCGTTTTTTTTCTTTTGTTACGTAAAACAAAATAGACGAAGATAAGACGCTTTTAAAATTCTCAATAGGTAGGTACGTCACGCCGTGGTATAACTTTTAGTGCGCTCTGACGTCACGAGACCCCAATCCCGAGTTTTGATGCGTTTTATGTTTGTCAATGTTCATTGTTTTACAAAAACAAAAAATAAGTGTCCATTATTTTTCAATACTCTTAGTCTTAAGTGACCGACAAAATAGATTTGCAGTTTATTGATGCTGGAAACTAGCCTGTCCCGTCTGTTACCGTAGGTCTCCTTATAACAGACTTCCCGCACGTAAAACCAAGGTGACTTATGTTTGGTACTTTGGTTTGTATGGTAGGTACTAGGGTGCTATTATAGGTAGGTAATTGTTGTGGGGCTAGGTTTGGTCAGTAGGGTCTTAAGCAACTCATAGGTGCTAGGCTCAATTGTCTCGGACGTAGTCACACTGGACGCATTTAGAACAGCGGCCGTACTAAGCTGTAAGTCCTGGTGCGTTCAGTCTAGTTAGAACTAGTTTTCACTAATAGACCATTTTAGCAGCAGTTGATTCTATTTGTAACAAAGGCATTTAGTGAAAACTAGTTTTAATTAGAGAAAACGCGTTGTAACTAAGAACGGGTTTTAACTGTAACATACCTATATAGTACTAATAAGGTTCATGGTCTTAATGAATCAATGAAAAAAAAAAAAAAAACTAAAAAAGCATACCCACTCACCGACTGTTGACCACGTTGGACGTCCGAGCTTGGCGCAAGGCGTTCTGCAACCAATACGGCTCCATAAAGCTAGCCGTAGAACTTATTATCTACTGTCCGTAGATTTCGTCAGGGGCGTGTTGATTTGTGTAGGCGGTCAAAGTGTACAAAATAATTAGCTTTCGCCAGCGACTTCACTCTCGATTATGTAGAAAATTATTCCAAGGGAACTTATTTCCGGGATGAAAAGTATCCTTTATCCTATTCCAAGACATGGCCTAACCGTGTGCCAAACATCCAAATCCGTTGAGCCGCCTATTTGTACGGTATGCGTCATAATTTTTCAAATACACTTTTGCTTTCTTTCTTTCAGCTATTTTAAAACGATGGGATGCCTATTCGAAATCCTACCTAAAATAATATATGTTCATAAACCGTGGGTATAAGTGTTTAGACTAAGCTAACATAGAATTTTATCTTCAGGTACCGTAATATGGTGTAGGTTGGTAAGTATATCAACGAAAAGTGAAATCTTACTTAAGTTCTATCTGGTCATAGGTTACCTACAATAATTCCCGATCACGGCGATAAGCATGAAAAGAACTCGGAAGATTTTGTTACGGGACTGAAAGTCGGAATGTCAACATGAAAGTGGGTCTCTTCATAAAAACCTATTATTCTCTACAGCCTCAGGTAGAGTGGAACTGGTGATGATTGACTCAATATCTAAATATCCGAACCAGAATAAATATGTCAGAGGCAGGTACGGTAGGTACAACGTGTGCAACGTCGTGGATAACAGAAATTATCACATAGGCAGTTAAGCACTCGCTCGAAGTTCTTTTATTATTCCTTAAACCTTTTGATGAAATCCAGGTTCCTGCCAAGCTTGTTGTCCGTCCAGTCAAAAATGGGGAGTCAGATCTATGGCGACTCTTAATAAGTGGAGAAAACCTCAGGGACAAATTTTTAGCTGCTGTTTAACAGGAAGTCGTTAAAGTTTGCAACGATAAGCTGGTTGGTGATACATCTAAGCTTGATGTGTCCGAATGTATCTACTTACTTAGATACAACAAAGGTGTAACGTCAACTGGCATGGAAACGCAGACTCGGTTGTTGTTAACAGCGCTTGTTCTATTCAACTTCGGAAGGAGGGATGTATCTCATGTATCTGTCGTAGCTATATCGTACAACACGCCGTATAACAAGTAAGCACACGCACCAGATTAAAAACACCACTGTAATGTAATGCGGGTTACTTCACGTTCAGCCGGATTGTGGTGGTGATACGTTCTACAAAGCAGCGTCCAACGTTTGGCTTTATTACACGCTAATAAAGCCAAATGTTGGAGCCAAACTAGAACAACATTTAATGAAAGAGCTGGCTAGGGCGCCCTCAGGCTAGTTTACGTAAGTGGCTGGTAATGGATGTATAGAAGGAGGCGAGGGTCGGAGGCGAGCATTCGGAGCGGCCTTAGTCCTCAAATGGACTATACTCGTCTATTAAAGAATGGAACACAAATTTTGTTCGTTAATGAGATTTCCGATGGCACCTTAGTATCTCTAGCAAAGCACGGACATCAAGCAAAATAACAATATTATAAGTCATCGCCATCGTGTCGCCATCGACATAGAAAATTAACGAATCGACAAGTATCTCCAGTAACATTTTAATAAACATTTGATGGAAGGAACAGTTTGTGCGGGGCAGCGCCGTTATCTCGCCTCGACCAGTAGTCTATGTGTTAGGTTAATTATTTTTTTATATCTGTAGAAGATGGTGATGTACTTATATAGGTGCATGTAACGTGGTATATCGCTGAAGTATTCTTCATAAAACAATCAACTCGTAAAATGAAATAAAATTGCATTTGAACTAAAAGATTGATTTAATTAAAATATTTCAATCATTTTACATAACGAGCATAATAAATTCACATTGGTTTTAATAAGAAATTGTTTTTTTGGACATTTTGTGACACAATAAAAAATTGTGGTTGCTCTCAGATCATTATAAATTTAATTAATCGCACACTTCCAAATTACTGTTAATATTTTTTTTTTACTATAATGAAATTCAATTAAGAGCATTTTTTTTAAATTAACACAGGCACTATTATGAGGTTTGACTTTTGATCGTATATACATATATCTGTTACTTTACAGATACTAGTTTCTGAAAAGGCAATGAAATGAAAACGATTTTACTCTTCAACATTTACAGTTGAGACTAGACAGTAGAATGGTAAACAAATATTTTTAATAATATAGGTATATTCAATATTAACTTTAAAGTTTTATTAAAATTCAACAAGTTTTACCATTAATTGTTTTCGTAACATAATTTATTACCCAAATACTTTACCACACAGTAAGTAGAGTAGTAGCATGGTAATACTACTTTGTCCAAGTACAATAAGAGTCAACATTTTGCAGAAATATTAATCTTAACCGAGTCAAAGTACAAATTTTGGAACTGTTGAAACTATAGCAATGGATACCGAAGCGTAAGCGCATACGAACGGACCATACACAAATACTACAAACTTATTTCAGAAAAAAATACTAGCACCATTTCTTCAAAGTACATACAACAATGCGCGAGTCAGTCACTTGATACGATTCGAGTTTTCAGTACATAAAAAAAAAATGTTAACGTAATTATGTTATGACTGGAACTATAGCCAAAATTGGAAGAAGATTCATCGTATTTAGACAAATTGGAAAATTGAAATGGAGCACATAAATTAACCTTTTTGCTAGTAATGAATACCAACCAAAATATTTGTGTACGCCTGGCGAAAGTGTCTACATTCATTCGGTAATTTATATAACAAATGAATAAAAGTGATCATAAGCCAATGCCTCCGTAACTATGTATGTATAATATAAACGTTTATCACAGATAAATCTCCGATACAGTTTGTACCAAGGTTGTCTTAACTAGGCATGGAAATTGGTTATAACCAACATCTTACAAATAATAAAATGTGAAGAATAAAAGGTGGAGTTGTCTGCTGCCTTATGCAAACACTTACTAAACCTATACATATTTTTTTTAATATGCTTGTGAATTACCTGGGTATACTGTACTGTGACATCAATAGTTCACATCAAGAACAAGAGAGACACATTTACACGAAAAAAGGAAAGGAATAACTATAACGTTTTTCTTTATGGCGACGTCCATTTTCTCTGAAAATATTGTAATAATAGATTCAAAATCGGCAGACATACGTTATCTGCCTTAATTAAGCCAATTAATAATAACTGTATGTCTCTCTCTTGATCCTGAGTGCTGTTTGACTGCCCAGGTACCTAAGATAAATTTGAGATTCTCAGCACTCACGATGTTGGCAGTGATCTCACTTCATGGTAAAAATTACCAGCACAAACACGATGGGTATGTAACCATAGAAAGTTTTTTTAAAAGCCAACCTTCATAGTAGCTGAAACTTCAACTAGTGTTACCATGTGTGGATGTTAAGTGCGTACGCTATGACGAGTCTTAGGCAAAGTTAGTGGATGGCGATACGATGACGGTGAGTATAACATTGGGCTGCTAGGCGAGCGGACATCCGGGCGCCCAGTGGCCGCGCGCGCCGCAGCGGAAGCAGCGCCCGTAGCCGCCGTAGTAGGAGTCGGGCCGGCCCTCCACTAGCGCCGCCCCGCGTCCTCTAACACCACTATTACTTCCGGCTGCTAAACATCAAATTTTCTACTCAATAATCTGAAAAAGTTTCATTAAAATTAAGACTAGAACCTTCTTGGAAGAAGGCATCTAAATTTACTACTTTTCATGTATTTGTTTAAACGGAAAATGTCGTCGTTTCTGTTATCACGCCTGTAATGATTTATGTTGAAGCAGCTACTTCGAATGAGCTAACAGATGTCACTCACTTATAATATATATCAATTGAATTTCGAGTTTTTAAGAGTGTTTGTGTGAATTTAGTGTCCCTTTTTTACACGGCTATCTTGAGAAAGAAAATTGTTCAAAATAGAACTAAAAGTGTAGACAGTTAGATTCGGTTTCTTACGCACCCGATTCATCGTAGGCATCACTGTTAGATCCACTATCACCCTCGCCTCCGTCCCAGTATCTCTCATCGTAGTACCCGTAGTATTCGTCCCTGTAAAGTGTAAATAACATTCATTGCATTATTTCTTTCACAAAGCTTAGTGAAAAACCTAAAGAACCTTGACGTTTCCACTACTGTCTCCACTGTGTGAGATTGAGTGGGTAGTGGCTGTAATCCAGCACGCGGCCGTAGTGTGGATTGGTGGATGGATTTGACACGTCTTCAAAACATTGGGCCGGTTTGCTTACGACGTTTCATTCGCCGTTTTGAGAGCAAATAAATTGTAAATGTAAGCCATGATTTCGCTATGGCTGTTACGAGAGCGCCTCATAAATATTATATGTTCTTGGTATTCAATAGTCAAGTAGTAACAATGTTCCAAACACGGTCCGAGTCTGCTGCCAAGAAGTCTGGATTTAAGCCTATTTTATAGCTCGGCCCTAAATAAAAGCGTTTCAAACGTTACTGGCTGAATGTAGCCGTAAATACAACGGCGGTCAGCCTTATGCGGCGGTTCCTTTTTATTTAAACTGTCTCTTCTCCACTCAACAGTCATAAAAGGGGACCTTATAGCGGCCAACTTTCGGGGACACTGACGTCATATTGCTGTAGGTGTTAGTGTCACAGAAAACTTACTCGTCCTCCTCCTCCTCCTCGAGGTATTCGTAGTCGTCGGGCGTGGAGCCAAAAGAACCGTCATCTCCTCTGCAAACAATAAAAACATTGCTCTCAGTTACTTAACACCTGATTTTTACCATAGCATTTCGATTGGGGGCTAGATGGTCAGCAATGGACATTTTTGGCGTTCAGACGACAATCATCTCACCAACTTGTTTATTATAATCATCGTCGTCGAAGTTGTGATTTTAAATCTTAATTAAAATGATGTGTCCAATTGTCTATGCCTGACGAAAACAGAGCTACAACATAATTCCTATGCAAGGTTTGAATTCTGGGCCACATTAAATATTGAACTTACCTGTGAAAGTGAACAAGACAACACATTTATTAAACTGTACCTATGTTTTATTTTTGTTACAATTGCTGTCTAGATAGGTTTTTTGTTCTTTTTTATCATTTTGCGACAATGTTTGGAGAATAAAGAGTACCCTAAATAATATTAAAGAGTTTAAATAAGCATACCGATTGGTGGTCGCGTTGGACTGCCCTTGTTCCGACTCGAGTTCTGCAACCAATACAGCTTCATAAAGCTATTCATGTTTTATAACTCGCCCTTTATTAGTCTGTGTCCCATTTTAGATTAGTGAGTGACAAATCCTACTGAGGATTGCACAATAGAACAAGGTTTGAGCTGATCAGTTCTATTTTCATCATTTGTTAAATGTCTTTTATATTTACAAGACTTGTAAATAATTGCTGTGCGTTAAAGCCTACGTTATAAGGGGCTCATTTACAAATGATTAAGTCAGGCGGTTCTAAGGACATGCGCGATTACAGAAACTAACTTGGCTTGTGTGATCTTAGGAAACGGGAATTAAATTAAACAATTTTTATCGTAAATATTTCATGAATTTATTATTTCTTTTACAATATTTGTGGTTCGACGTATTTAACAAAAAATAATATCTGAAAATTATAAATCTACAGCAATACAGACATTATTAGAGACATTTTATTTTTAATTCATGTTAATTTGCAGTTTAGTCAACTAATAGGTACTCATATCACTATTTATAAAAAAAAACATATAGATATAAAAACGCGCTCAGACAAAAATAAATGCTTGTTTATCACCTACAATCTTTACTTTTTAGCTAACTATTTTAAATAATATCATTACTAGATTGCACATTATTGTTGCACAAATAATATTTTTTGTTCATGAACCAACAAGCGTCTCCTCATGCTTCACATAACTATGTAGATACAATTTACTGATGAAGAGATTTCAACACAATTATAACATCTAGATTTTTGTGCACAATAACTTTCCGGAATAAAATCAATAACTAAATTAAAGAACTAAGCGATCACACATTGACACTACGCACGACGTACGAAAAGCGACTTTATTTAACGTAAACAATTCAGTACGAATATCGACTAGTTTTAAGACATCTATTTTTAACGCTGAACCTGAACAGTTTTTCTATCAAACTGAAAGCCACTACAGTGGGTCTAAAAAGGCCACTTTAGCAGAATCAGCCAGCACATCAAATTACCCGAAACTGTCAAATTTTCGCAGACAACCTTGAACCTAATACTTTAGCGATAAAGATGAAAATTAAATTTGACAGATTGTGGTATGATTAATGTTGTGATCTTAACATGATTCTGCTAAATTGGCCTTTTCAGACCCGCAGATCTAATAAGAAATGATTTAACGACGCCGCCCTTGTATGGTGTTGCTCTGACGATCTGTGTAAGATAAGAATGAAACAACTTTGGAGATGAATGCTTCTAATAGTATTTTTGCTTAGCCCACCAATCAATTCATAACCCTTTACTATTGTGTTAAAATAATTTATTATGAAGCTGCATTGTTATCAGTATGCATAGTAAGAATTTGAAAAAAAAAAGAGTCCGGATAAATATTATGCTTACTTTTATCCTATTTTCCATTACATTCTTGAGATAATATTGAAAGTGTAAGCACTGTGCTATTATTGAACATTAATGTTATGTATGATCAATATTTTGTTCAAGATTGTCTGCCGTTAATAAAATTTTATTAAGGACTACCCTTTAATAAAATTTCAACCGTACTTGGTTGAAAATCGGCAGGAATTTTTATATCAGGCAAAATTTGTATTTTTTACAGTTTTGCATACAAAATTTAAACATAAACCCATTTTTTTTTATTTTTTGTTAATATCAACTTGAAAACAATTTGGGTAAAATACTCAAGATTAAAATTAAAAGCGTATATTTATCCGGGCTCCAGTTTTAAAAATAAATATAACGTACCTTTTCTACCATCCAAGATTTCTTTTCTTTTTCGTTTCATCTCCTCACTCAGACTTTGCACCATTTTCTCTATGAAGGAGTCTAGTACTAAGCTTTTGCATTCAGATGTGATTGAAGCTCTGAAAATAATAATTGTAAATCAAATAAAGGATTCCAGTCAGTTGTCACAAATAACAAACAAGGCAACAACATTTCACCTGCATATGGGACAATCCTTTTTCTTTTTTTTCCAAACGGATATACAGTATTTGCAGAAGGTATGTGAGCAGTTCAGAGTAGTGGCCTCCACAAAGAGTTCATTACATATGCTGCACTGCAGCTCACTTTCCATCAGTTCACCCATTTCGTTCAGCACCATCTCCTTCGATGAGCCTTCTCTAGAATGTTCTGGTGCACAAATGTTCTCTAAAATTGTGTTCCTCTCAGTTTCAACTGTGTGTAGTTGGCTTTTTACCTGTAAGAATTTTGAATGAAGTATGTAGATAACCCTACTTCATTTAATGGTGACCAGTTTTTGTATACTCAGTAGTTAAGGCACTTGACTCACCGCAGGCAATCAGCGAATAGCGAGTAAAGCTTCAATCTCGAAACAGTTGGCGATCAGCGAGTGGCGAGTGAAAAGTTTCGATAGTTTTGATGCTCGGCTTTCGCGAGTGCTTTTGTGTGTCGGGCTTTTACTAGCAATACTCGCCCCGGCCCGCACTATAGGTAGATATTACCGCTGTTTGGTGAGTTCCGACGGCCAAGCGAGCATCGCCGAGCGAGTGTCGCTGAGCGAGTACAATCTTTGATACGAGTAGCTCTTGTCGCTGCGATCAACTTGAGGTAGTAGAAGCCGCTCTATATCTTTTGTCTCTTTCCTCAGCGGGCAAATGGTCGAAAGCTACTCGCTTCTTCGCCGGCGGCGTTGAGACAAGTGCCTTAGTAGCGAATTTGTAAAATTTAACATTTCAGGATATATGTATAAAGATAAATATCGAATAGTTAATTATCCTGAAGCACTGACTACAAAGATTTTGCTTACCCTTTCAAGTTGTTCCTGCAAAGTGTTGATGACCACACTAGACTGCTCTGCCTGTTTCTGAATCCTTTCTGCTGCCAATGCAGCCAGCTCGGTTTCTCTCTCAGTCACTCGCATCTGTTAGTAAAGACCATGTAGTGCTTTGGTAGGTAGGGACAACATAGATCATATTCAATACAGAAATAAACTACTACTGGTATCTCAGATAACTTAGGACTAAACGCGAGAATCAGACAAAAAGAGGCTTTCTCATGACTTTCTGGATCTTTTCTCTTTTATTGCGGCGAGAACAATCTAGCGAAATTGCGGATTGACAAAACCTAGAGCAAATGCCGTGTATTCTCGAAATCGTTATGTGAGTGTCCATACACTTACAATTTTAGGGAACCCCAAATACGCCATTGATAGCGATTAGCTTGGCCACCTATTGGATCCAATTCACCATGGGCTTGAATAAAAATCTAAATTATTATATAGGAAATTAAGTCAAAAATAAAATATTATTTACCCTCAATTCTTCAAGTGATTTTTCCGCATTGTTTTGAGCTTCATTCAATTTCTTTTGTATTTCTTCCCTCTCTGACATCTGAATTCAACAAGAAAATGTTATTTTACGATATAAGCAAAACTATTTAACTTTTTGACCGCTTGTGTCGCATGCGACAAATGCACGCATGCACTGAAATATTTGTCGCATGCGACACAAGCGGCCCCTACCGCTTGTGTCATATTTCTACGACAGAGAACATGCACGATTTTTTCGTTCTATTAACTGCGTGGTACAACTAAAACCATTATTAAATAGAGATATTATTTAAAACATATTTTTTTTAAATCAATACAACAATTGCTCTGTCATACATATTTATTGTAGGTATTATTTTATCGATTTGTAGTCGTGCGGGCTCGCGCGCTAGGGGCACGGCAATCGATATGGTGGTAAAAGGTTATATGACATAAATTGGGGGAAGGAACATGTAAAAAACACTTTGCTGATGCTATGTATACCTATAGTCTAGTTCTTTACTAATATATTATAATACAGTATAGACTGGTAAGGGAAACAAGTATAATGTCTCATAGAAATTCAGAATAAGGTAAATAAAAAAAAAACAAATGAAACTATAAATATTGTTACCAGTTGGTCCATTTTGATTTTTTCCTCATCACTAAGTTTCTTCATATGCTCCATTTGTTTACTAAGCAATTGTTCAGCTTTTAATTTCTCTTGTTCCGTTTGGTGAACTTTGTCCTCAAGATTCTTTTTGATAGTGTCTAGTTTTTGCTTCAGTTCTGTTTCCCTTAGTATTCTCTGTGCCTCTATTTCTTTTAGTTCCTGTGAGTATATATTTAAGTGTAATCAATGTGTTTGCCTACTTGATGTATTGTGGAAAATATTAACAAAACTTAAGCTTTTAAAAAACTGTGTCATTTTGAAGCAAAACAAATTGCTATATTTTACAGAAGTATATTTTAAGCTTCTGTGGAGCAGTTGTAGTTGTTAAATCAAAAAGCTAAACTTTTAAAACTTTTCAAATTACAAGTCAAAATTACAACTTAATGCTAAAAAGTGGCCAAGTACGAGTCGGACTCGCGTGCAAAAGTTTCCGAAGTAATTTCATTTTTGTAACATTTATTATTTTAACAAATTTTTATTTAATAAATATTAACCTACATTTTAACTTATCCTAAATATTACATTGCCTGTAATATGTAGGTTAAGTTAAAATGTAGGTTACTATTATCTGCTCTTTTTTCAACATTTTAGGCGCAGTAGTTTCGGAGATAAGAGGGGGCAATGGTAATTTATTGAATAACTTCTAAACTATTTATTTTAAAATAATGAAAAAAATATAATTAAAACCCTTACAATCATCTGCCTAGCCTTTTCCCAACTATATTGGGGTCAGCTTCCAGTCAAGCCAGATTTAGCTGAATACCAGTATTTTACGAGGAGCGGCTGCCTACCAGACTTCCACAACCCTGAACTGGAGTCAGATTTACTGGCTTCTGACAATCCGTAACAACTGCTAAAGATCTACAAATAACAGCCGGGACCAACGGTTTAACGTGCTTTCTGAGGCACGGAGGAAACTCGTTATGTTAAGATGGTCACCCATCCACAGACCAACCTTAGCAAGCGTTGCTTAACCTTGAAGATCGACCCGTGCGGCTGTAATTATCTAGCCACAAGCTCCTCACAATAAGTCCTTTAATTTTATATGTTTATAATGTTTATAATTAAAACCCTCACAACAAGTCCTTTAATTTTATATGTAACACAATATAGTTATAAAAAACTTTTTTTGTTTAATTTTCTAGTTTGACCCCTATACTCACAATTTTTATTTACGTAATGTGTCCGAGTTTGGACACAGAATTCATATGTGTACCAAATATCAACAGAATTGGTCCTGTAGATCCAGAAAAAACTGGCTATCACAGAAGACAGACACCCAAGTGATCCTATGGGTTAGTATAGGGTTCTGTTTCTTACGGATGTTCGGGACCCTATGATTAGTTAGAATTCAAGTTTTGAAACCTCTGGTTATATTACCTGCTCCTTAGCTAGTTTAAGCTCTTCAGTTTCCCTTTGGAGAATATGTACAAACTCCTGATGTTCCTTCAGCCGGACATCATCTTGTTCACGTATCTTGGCCTCTAACTTCTCCAACATCTCTTTTTTAGATGTATTTTCTCTATTTAGCTCTGCTAAGAATTCTTCTCTCTCCTTCATTAGCTTCTCTTTAAGTAAGTTGTTTTCTTTTAACAGTTCTGACTCAGTCTCATTGTGTTTCTGAATTTGTTCCTGTGAATAAAAAATCTAAATTAATTCTAATTCTTACCTTTACTGTATCTACATAAATTTAAAATGTATTTTGGTATGTGGATGCATCTAATATGGATTAAAAAATGTATATTGTATATGTTGTTATTTGTATCATTCAGGAGTGTGGAACAACATTCCGTGATATTATTTTTTTTCATATTTTCCTGAATTGCTGCATTTCTACAAATAGAATAAATAATTATATCAGTTGGCCATGTGACAGACCAAGGTACATGTTCATATTTAAGTTAGTTTTTCATAGATTGTGTAAAAACCAATTGTGGTGCTCAAACTTATTGAGTGTCAGGTTTTTGTCACCAGTACATAATATAATTTGAATATAAATAAAGCATATCATCTATTGTCTGGCATCCCACGGAAATAAGATGCGGTCAATTGACAACATAACTTTGCTCCATGTAGCATCCACTTACCATGAGTTCACTAATTTTCTCTTCCATTTCAAGTTTGATGGTAGCAAGCTGTGCATCTCTTTCCTCACAGAGTAAAGTTTTTTGGCGCTCAACCTCATTTTTTTCCCCTTTTAAGTTTTCTATTTGTGCGGCAAATTCATTTTCCAGTTGAAGAATTTTTCTATTCATATCTGTTTGCAATTGTTCCTTTAGTATCATTGATGTGTTTTGAATTTGTTTCGCATTTTGTATCTTCTCCTCAATATGCTTTATTTCAAATGTTTGGGACTCTTCGAACTTCATTTTTACATCATCAATTATTTTGTTATTTTCATCGTTGCTATCCATTTTTAACCGCTTTCTTGGTACTTCAAATACTTCTTCTGATGGTTTATTTATAAACTTATAAACAAATTCATCAGTAAGTTCTAATGATATGATGTCTCCATCACATAGCTTTTTCTCAAGCCCCTTGCCTAAAGTAGATCCATTGATTTTGATACCAAATGTGCTGTTATCTTCTAGAGTCCACTCATTATTTTTACCTTTTTTGAATTTGCAGTGTGTTCTCGATATGGATATAAATGGTACTACAACGGAGTTTTTTAACCCACGACCAAGTGAAAACTGAAGCAAACATTAAAAACAATGTTACAAAATAC
Organism: Lacanobia oleracea; assembly: GCA_950371165.1. Lineage (NCBI taxonomy): Eukaryota > Metazoa > Arthropoda > Insecta > Lepidoptera > Noctuidae > Lacanobia > Lacanobia oleracea. Next base: position 15,343,058 of record OX493394.1, read on the forward strand.
AGTTGTATAAAATGAAAAGTGAACAGAATAAAATATTGTAGTTCCTTACCACTTTTACTGTTATTGAATTAAAATACAACTTCAGAACAAGAAAATTCTACTTACATTATCTGAGGTTATAGGTATTTTGTTAAAATTAGTGAACTCCGATTTCAATTTTTTACAAGACTCCAGTACAGGACATCTATCGCCCTCATCCATCTTTACAGAAATGTAATAAAAATAATTAAATTGTAAATAATAAAAAAAATAGTAAACAGTTCAACAAACAAAATAGGGCACGTATAATCATTCGCACCAAACACGAGTTTTAACAATCTTCAGTAGATCAACAACAAGTCAACAACGTACAATTCAAACTTCAATAATTTTATATTTTAATAGTGTTGCTATTCGTAAAATTCATTTCTCGAGTTCCACTAACCGAGATTCAATTTTATTATTTTTAATAATTAATTTTATAATATCCGAATGAATAAGATTATTAAACTTCAATATGAAATGATAAAATTTTTTAACTGTCTTAGTTTTCTTGAAAAGTTTGTTTCTATTTGTTGAGGAATTTTAACTCTTTCAGGTTTCATAACATTTCTATGACAATAATAATTATCATTGGCAGCATTGAAAACATAAAGTCGAAGAGCAATAGAGCAAGCGTGGAGAATACATAATATATATAGAATTCTAAATCTATGGGAGAATAGATTAAAAAGAAGACAATAAGGAAGACTATCTCTGTCATGGAAAGGTCATGGACTCAGGTCATGGACTGTCATGGAGTATCCTGGAGTATAGAGACGTAGAGTACTATTTTACCGATCATAATTATATTACGGCTGACAAGTTGAAAAAGTGTACAGCTTGTAAGCAGTTATTAGTGGTTCAAAAACCTTCCAGAATGGCGCTAGCGTAGCTTCAGGTAGACTGATTGAAGTGTGCCGAGTTAGGCACTTGTCTCACCGCCGGCAAAGAAGCTATCGACCATTTGCTCGCTGAAGAAAGGGACAAAAGATATAGATCTCGTGTGAATAAAAGAGACATAGGTACATTCATAGTCGATAGCTGGCTTTTCATATTGCCGGCGAGCAGCTCTTACCTCTAGTTGATCGCAGTGACAAGAGCTTTCAAAGATTGTATTCGCTCGGCGACACTCGCTAGGTGGTCGGAACTCACCAAACAGCAGTCATTTGTACCTTTAGTGTGGGCCGGATCGAGTATTGCGAGTAAAAGCCCGTCGCACAAAAGCACTCGCTGAAAGCCGAGCGTCAAAACTATCGAAACTTTTCACTCGCTACTCGCTGATCGCCAAATGTTTCGAGTTTGAAGCCTTACTCCCTACTCTCTGATCGCCAGCGGTTAGACAAGTGCCTTAGGCCGAGTTTGACGAACTTTTGTTCTCTTTATTTTGAATATATAATTTTCTCTCTTATCAATGTATTTTCTTAATATTTACTGAAAATTAATGCACAGAAATTAATTATGTACCGAGATAGTCCTCCTAGTCTCTATTCTCCATGATCTCTCTGTATGAAAAGTGTCCGTCGAAATTCGAAATCCGAGGATCACTACCTATCCAAAAACATTTCTAGCTCGCTTTTGTATCCTCAATTTTGCAAGTTTCACGTTGAAGTCACTTCGATGATTAAAGTGATGGAAAAGAAATAACCTATCTAAATGCACCTATATTCCGAAGCGGGGTGTTAAAAGTTTCGAGCCCACTTCACTCGCCGTAACGTACATATTAAAAAAAAGATAATTTTTCCGGCGCACTTCACCCGTTCTAACTTGATCAACAAAGAAAACATCTCTACTATGTGTCATCATCATCATCATCATATGAGCCGAAAGACGTCCACTGCTGGACATAAGCCTCCCCCAAGCGCCGCCACAACGACCGGTCCTGCGCGTCTCGCATCCATCGGCTACCCGCGACCTTCACGAAGTCATCGGTCAATCTTGTGGGAGGCCTTCCAACGTTGTGTTTTCCGGTACGCGGTGGCCACTCCAGAACTTTTTTGCCCTATCGACCATCTGTTCTACGAGCAATGTGCCCTGCCCACTGCCACTTTAATTTGGCAATCCTTCGGGCTATGTCGGTAACCTTGGTTCTCATGCGGATATCGTCATTCCTGATTCGATCACGCAAGGAAACTCCAAGCATTGCCCTCTCCATTGCCTTTTGAGTGACTTTGAGCTTTTTGGGTGGTGAGCTACCACGTTTCAGTTCCAAATGTCATCACTGGCAACACGCACTGATCATAGACTTTCGTCTTGAGACACTGTGGTATGTGAGACGAGAAGATACCACGCAGCTTACTTAGTGTCTTAAGGACCAGGTTTTCCACCCGCCTTTAGGAGTTCGGCCGTAATTCCATCCTCTTCCGACGCCTTGTCGTTTTTAAGCTGCTTAAGAGCCATCCTAATCTCATACAGGCTGTCGTCCAGGATGTCCTCGGTATAGTGCCGGGTCAATCTAGCTCTTGGGTCGTTAGTTAGATTCGTATCGGGATTAGTCATTCACGTGTGTAACTGTCCGTAGAACGTCTCGATCTCTTAGAAGCTCCGATTTGGCGGATATGGTTTTGCCATCCGCGGTCTTCAGTTTAGTGAGCTGACTCTGCCCAATAGACAGATCTCTAGCAAAGACTCTGATATTTTCAGCATTAAAGTGGCGGAGGTCTCTTTTCAAGGACTTGGAGATCCGTCTATTGAGCTGCCGGTATTTGCCGGCATCGTCTGAAGACTGCAGAATACTTAATCTCTCGCCTCTTCTTCATGAACTTCAGAGTAGGATCAGAGAGCCTCTTGTTCTTGTATGTACGGCGAATCTTGAGCCAAAAACTAAGACCCAACCGTATGGACAGTTTCTACGAAACCACCGTTACGTTCGTCCACGGAGCCATGTCTAGGCACTCGAAACAGTTCTAAAGTTCGAGTTGAAAGCTCTCGGAGTTTTGGATCTGGATTTGTGCTGGACGGAGCGTAGACCTCATCAGTCGAGACCTTTCCAGCTTGATATTTAGTTCATTGTGCCTCTTACCATGCGGTAATCAATTCCAATTTTCACCTCGTTGATCACAGAGACATAATTGAATATTTGCTTCTTTGTCGACATAATGAGTTCAATCACATTTTTAGTGGCACCGTCGGGGCTCTGTCAGGTCCACTTCCTGTGCTCACGCTTTCTGAAGAAGGAGTTCATCATATAGAGGCCCTCTTTCTCCATAAAACTGGCCAGTAAGTGTCCCCGGTGGTTCCGACGTCCAAATCCAAATTACCCCATTCGCAGCTCGTCACCGTCTCGTTTGCCAAGTTTCGCGTTGAAGTCCCCCATGACCACGGTGTGAAGTGAGTTTTATGACCGTGTATGGTTCTGGGTATATCCTCATACGTGGTCTCTATTAAATTTCGTCGTCGGGGTGTATCGAGGTTGGGGCGTAAACCTGTACGTCCTTCAACGAATATCTTGACGATATTCTGAGTATTAGGTACGCCACCCTGGTCGACATACTCTCGATGCTCACCACATTGGACACAAGAGACTTGTGAACGATAAACACGATACCACCCCGAGATTTCTGGTCACCCTCCCGGAAATAGAGCAGATTTGAGAATTATCGTGTCCACCTCTCTTCGGACTTCAGATAATTCCACAATACTCCATCGCAACGTGCTCAATTCCTCCGCAAGTTCGGTGATCTTTTTATTTGTTTTTATTCACTAACATTCTAAATTAATACATTAAAAATATGTAGTAGCACACAATGCTGTTAGGTTATAAATATAATATAACGAAATTGTCAGTTGAGTGCTATCTTCTGAGATACAGGCCTCGCCTAGTTCGGAAGATAGAGTCAATGATTAAGTAACTTCTTTTTACCACCAGTACCTAACCCCACTTTTTTTAAGTATGGGAAATCATCAAATGACTCCTCTCGCTCGGGGTGAAGCAGAAGGGAGTGTCTGACTCTTACTGACTAAAACCCATCCGTGTTCCTCCTAATGCCCTTTGCGTTCCAGGGCCGCGGTTGGCTCTTTCAAACAAATTTTGCAACTCCGGCAGGCACTGGCCCTAGCGAGCCCCGTCTTCTATGCTGACAGCTCTTTGAGGCGCGTGTGGAAAACAGCGCGCCGTCGACCCGGGGCTGGTTCTGATCGGACGGCGAGCCACTTAATGCTCGCCCTGGAACGCAAAGGGCATTAGGAGAAATTCGCGGGAATCGCCCTGCGACTCCCGACGCCGGGGCGTCTTCTCCTGCTGCGGCGGCTGGGGCGTGAGGTTTCCCTCTCTCTCACGCGTTCGGCCTCCTCCTTCGCTAGCATTACTGCTTCACAAAAAGAGGTGACCATTTTCTATGCTTCATCGCTCCGGACCATGGATTGAACCAGGGCCGGACGCGAGAGGTCGCCGCCGCCGATCGCCTCGACGAGGTCACGGCGGTGCTCCGCCCAAGCAGGGCAGACCTCCACCGTATGCTCCACTGTGTCCTTCGGGTGATCCTCGCAGTGTTGACAGCCGGGCATATCCTCCTGCCGAATCCGAAACAGGTACCTCCCGAAACAACCGTGTCCGGTGAGTACCTGTGTCAGGCGGATGGTGAGGATGCCATGCACCGCTCTAGCCACCCCTCAACTGGATTATTATTATATAAACTCATGATATAAGTATACCCACCTAGAATTAAATTTAAACCTTGATGTTATGCTGGTGAAATAAACTATTTATTATTATTATTATCTTCTCGTCGGTTCGAAGTGTTCTCGTGTTCAGTGTTGCCAGGTGCAGTCGCCGGTGTTTGTTAAGGTAGCTGGGTCCACTCCGGGGATTCTTCGCACCCCTTGCATCGCCATGACCTTGACCGCTACCGGAGTCAAGGGTAGACGGGCTGCCGGGCAATAGGGGCCATTTTTGTGCTTGTCATTTGGGGGGGGAGGTTGCCATAATCGCCACGCTTGGCAGGCGGGTTGGCGATCGCAGTGTATGGTGTTGAGTATTACAGAGAACGCTGCTGCCCATTCCCTGGCAAGTCCCTTAGTCGCCTCTTACGACACCCACGGGAAGTGATGGGATGGTAGGTATTATTCTTTTACGGCACCGGCCGACAAATATGGCGAATTTTGTGTACTATGTGTGATAAGAAGAAAACCTAGCGTTTCTGAGTTAAATAACTAAAATTCGCTCTTGCTTTGTTTGCTCCAGTCCACAAAAAAACATGTGTATTGAATTATTGATGTATAATAAGAAGAAAATTAGCGTTTTTGAGTCAAGGAACTAATCTTTTTCTGGCTCGCTTCACTCGCCCTACGATTGTTAGCTTTCTTAAGACTTTCGTTTAAGTCGGTAAAAACATGTGTAGATGAAATTTGCGTTTCTGAATCAAGGAACTAAACATTTTCAAGCTCGCTTCAATGGACAAAAAAATTTTTGCTCGAAAAAAAAATCTAACGTATCTGAAACAAGGTACCTCCTGTATCCAAATTTTTTCGAGTTCGCTACGCTTGCTCTAGCATCCGTAGTTTTCCAGCTTAAACTTAAGTCGTCCAATATACATCTATTTGTGATATGATAGAAAAAGACAAGGTTAAGTATCCGAGACAAGGTGCTAAATATTTTCGAGCTCACTTCGCTCGGTCATACATTCTAGGTTCTCTACGGGCTAAAGCTTTTCTGCAAGTGTCACTAACGTACCTAACCCCTTCGAGGTGCTTCAAATTCACGCCAGTTTTGTCTGCGAGAACTTAAAGGCGTCATAACGTCTCCTTTGTAGGAATTCATTGGCGTTCCATTAATCGTGAGCGAGTCCGTAGTCCAAATCACACGAGTATTTAGACGTTCGATTTATAGTGTTCGATCAATTGAAATTCGGTTATTTGGCATAGTACACCCCTGCAGACTGTACTATATACTCTAAGAATATATATGATAGATGTAAGAAGAAATAAATATACATAGTGTTGCCTGCCTCGCGCACACCGCACCTGTGCTTATTTCGAAATCTGGTAGTTAGCAAGCATAGTTATATTATAATAAACAAAACGACCTATCATCATGGAACTTATTCTTCTGTGAAGAAGAACGCAGACATTTTGGCTCTTATGCGTGTTACCTTCATAGGTAACTAACAAAATCGACTGATGGGAAAAAAATAGTCTTAGAAATTTCCGGTTTTCCGATTTTTTCCTTTGTCTACACACAACCATTTCTTATTTTTTGTCTACACTAAGCTTGATGCTAAATTTGAACTTGACTTTCTAGGTCATCTGGAAGTGGTTTAGATTTGGATTTATAAGTCAGTGAGTGAGTGAGTCAGTCAGTAAGATGGATGCTCCAGGGTAGCCCGCGAAATTCAAATATTTTTATGTTTTTTGCAATTTGCCGGTCAGTGTGAAGCTGTATGAGGACCAAATGCGATCCGCGACCGTAACGCGTATTTATCTACACACCAAATCAATAACTGTTTGGGCTACATTTATGAAATTTCGATTCTAGACAAGCTAAGGGGCTTTAATAAATTGCCAAATTTTATGTTTATAGTTTAAATAGGTTTTGAGTTGTGAAGGGGTCAAAAGTAGCTCGAAATGGTTCGTGAACATACGGCTGTTACGTCGCCAGTTTCTTTTTTCTTGAACTAAGCTGGACACGCTGCCGCGTCTCTATATTGGAAGTTCCGACTTATCAGAGTTGGAGTCGAAGCTCCGTACCATCCCTAAGTACCTACGTACCTAATAACAATTTTAGGTATTAACAACAATGTGCCTGCTGGCTGAATGTTCTGATCAAAAGGACCTGAACGTAGGTATTCGGCATTGTTCTGGCACTTTTATTATTGAGTAGGTAGGCAGGCACTTGCTGGGCTCATAAAAAAAAAAACAGAAATAAACTGATGTTTAAAAGTAGGTATCGTACTCGTACCTATGAGAAGTTAGGCAAAGAGGAGTTTCCATGGTGGGTTACCAAATTAAGATTGTTTGTTCTTTTCTTTACTTGGATATTAGGAAACACCTTAATTCATTAACTATCAACTGAAACGATCATTGAAAAGGCGACGGCAATTTTTTACTTGAAAAGCGAGCCATGTATCTAGGAGTTAGGTAGCTTCTTTTACGGGATGAAGAGCCGACGAGAGTGAAAGCATATTTCGGGGTGGATAAAACGAATAGATAGAGGTCTTTAATATAAACGAAGCAGACTTTAGTACTCTCGAAAAATGCAAGCGTGGCGGGTGGGTACACACTGAATTTTTAAAGCACCGCCAGCGTTCGTAACTTGTTGGCTTGCAGAGACTGAAATTTTGCGTTAGTCGCTTTGCTTTTTCCTTTTCAAGCACTTATGGCAGTTTCTTAGTCGTAGAAATGTTTATAGGGTTAGCAATGGCAGCTCAACTTAGGTAATGGTTTATAAAATAGAGTGTAGTAAAGATGAGTGGAAGGGTTTTGTGTGGTTAGACCGTTACACCCTCAATACTCCTAGACCAGCGGTTACATTATGACCAGTCGGAATAGTTGTGAAGTAGGTAGTCATTGGACTGAAAAATTACCTATGCTAAATTATATATTATGTACCTATTTGGGAAGTTATTGGCACCTCAGAGACATGTGTTATCAACCTTTTGGCTCTCAGTTTGTCTCTTTCAGGTTTGTCTGTCAACTCTGCCTGTCCAGAATAGGTAGTTGCAAGTACCTAATCATCATCTACCTAGTCTTTTCCCAACTATATTGGGGTCGGCTTCCAGTCAAACCGGATTTAGTTGAATACCAGTATTTTACGCGGAGCGGCTGCCTACCAGACCTCCACAAGCCATTAATTGGGTAACACGGTACTTCATGGCAAGACTGGAGTCAGATTAACTTGCTTCTGACTATCCGTAATGGCTGCCAAAGATCTACAAATGACAGCCGGGACCAACGGCTTAATGTGTTTGGAGGGATGCGGAACAGAGAGTAAAGTCCCGCACACCTTAATTGAAAAGGCGGATCCTCCAACCAGGCGGTACGTGTGCCTGGCGGGCTACTGCCCGAGTTGCAAGTACCTAATATCTATTATTGTTATTTAGGTAGATACCTGTGCTTCTTTCAAAACTATTCCTGTTCTTTCAATCCCGTGACAACAGAACCAAAAAAAAATCTACAACCTAATCCGTGGTTAGATTTTGGTATCGCAATGCAATTATTGTGTTTGGTATCTGGTGGAAAAAAGTAAATGAGTTGTGTCGTCGGGCGCGCGGTGGGCAACGGCTTCACTTCGGCCCTCAATATATCAACGTGGACAGGACGAAAATTGGACTGGACCCTTGTTAATGTCCCGTACTTAGGCCCTTCCGCCCTTGTTTCTGATTATTTATTTAAGACCTATTGATACTTACACCCAACAGAGGGTAAGTATACCCAACAAATCGAAGGAACACACATTTATTTGCTTTTGATTTTTAACTAAAACATTGATTTATAAACAAATTGTTTGTAAACCAATATTTTAGTTTTTCACCATATGTTTTATAGCATGTTTTTTTTAAATCTCTGCCGTCTCATGGGCAAGGATAGCGTTGAGAATGAATCCGACCAATATTTTGACGCTACATACATACACATACAACACACAGTACACAGTTACAGTACATAGTTTACCTCATAGATTTATTCTATATCTATGGTTAACCTATTTAAAAAAAAGAAACTCAGCAAGCATCAACAACCCATTTGAAGCCTTATAATATAGCGTTTTGTGAATATTTAAACGAAGCTAGTAAATTGAACGTCAAAGTTATACATTTTATATTTTATCACATGATTTAATTAAATTTACAAAAAGATAAAAATATTTAGTATGTAGAGTTTTAAATTCAAAAACATTCAATTTTTTAATTTTCAATATTGTTCGGCAGCCTCTCCGTCAGAAAACGAGAAAACAAAACGCGGCCCTCGAAAAAAAAATCTTCGAGCCATAAATTCACACAAATACCTATTTTGTTCCACATTATTACGTTTATGTGATTTTATGTAATTTTTCGGATAAAACGGCTGAAAAAGTTTTACATGCGTGGGCATTTGTCATTGCAGTCTCTCGCCCACATAACGGCGGGCGGCGGCGGGTCCTTGGGCTCGGGCGTTCATTCCACCTCGGCTGCCATGCCAAAGTTTTCCCACTTGCATCAAAATGTAGGTAAACTCCGCAAAGTTAAAAACTTTTTGTAAAGTTACAATATAATCTTTAAAACACACTTTTTTACCGCTATGTTGACGATTTGTAGTTTTCGCCATATTTCAGCTTCCGCTTATCTGCGTCCAGAAGCTAGGCTGACGTGACACGCTGGAGTATTCAGAGCCTATTGATGGATTACTGTGTATCGACTTTGACGGACCTTTTCTGAACGAAGTGATGGATGCTGGCAATTCGTGTGCCAGCCGACACAGCCGGAGCAGCGCTGCATCCGTTACAGAGATTATTGAGATATTCTCAGTAACTCGCTTACATTTGAGCTTTAAAGAGAAATGAGAGGATTTCTGAAGACCTTTTATGAGTAGTAATAAGTAGGCTGACAGCTTCATCCTAGATAAGATAAGATTTCTTTATTTGTTTAACCCGGTTTCGGGGTAAACAAATAAGGAAATCTTTGTTTGTTTGTCCTACAATAATATTATGAATGCGAAAGTTTGTGAGAATGGATGGATGTTTGTTACTTTTAACCCCCGACCAAAAAAGAGGGGTGTTATCAGTTTGACCGCTATGTGTGTCTGTCTGTGGCACCGTAGCTCTTAAACGGGTGAACCGATTTGGATACGGTTATTTATTTGAAAGCAGGTTTTCTAGTGGTGGTTCTTAGATAAGTTTTATCAAAATCGGCTGAGCCATTTGAAGATCATCAGCTCTTTTCTTGTTTATGAAAGCATTTAACCAGCTTTTTCGATCTGGTCTGATCGATGCGAAATTTGGTATTCTGTTACTTCAATGACATTGCAAAAACATGGTTATATTATATTGACCAGATGCTGTGGCATTACTTGAGGTCTGCAGAATACCCAACTCCTCACTAAGTTGCAGTGGAGGTATTGTGTTTGAACTCACTGGAATGGTTTCATTGAACATATTATATTTAAAACTTTAGATCAGTACCCTTTACCTAATGCTGAAGCATGTCCTGAAATCTGCAGGATACCCAACTCCTCACTTACAGCAGACCTTCCGTTTTCGTATTCATTTTAATGTTCGCAATTAATACATTGGTGGATGAAGTGCTGTTTAGATGAGTGAAGATCATATGTGGATGGATGGAGAGTAAGAGGAATACCAAAAAAAGATGGATGGTATGTGGAGCAAATTGAAAGATAAGCGAGTTAGTTATAGCGTGACGGTTGATAGGACAAAATGGAAGCAAAATACGTCTTGCTTCAAGTTACATGGGATAAGGGCAGGAAGATCATAGGTTTTCTAGTAGTACCTATTGGGTAAATTAAGTTTAAAAAGCATGAAATAAAAATTATGTCCGGGACCGCTAATAATATAGAGGTACCTACTTAACAAATACAAAAATTTGCGGACTCCCGAGGCGAATACGCTTGGCTCAAAGAATCGTACCTATATTAAAGTAAAAGGTTCAATACGTATAATTATTTTTTTTTATTTTTTAAAGTTATTTTTTTGTGGGGGGTTTATTAAATTTTAATTTTTTTTTACAACAGAACGCCTGAAATTTGGCATAGAGGTAGATTATAGTTTGAAAGAACACATTCTACATACCTACCTACATAGTTTTCTTTGAGGAGCCTACTTCCGTATACCTTCTATAATATATAAAAGAATTTGTTAAATTTAAATATGTTGTCATTGAATATGTTAAGCTACCATACTACTATTGCAAGAACTTATTTGTAAATAAATCTTTGTCTTTGAACAGAGGAGTTTTTCCGCACAGCTATAACGGTATACTTATGCAGCTACTAAGAAAATTTCGCACTTTAGCCTTATGAGGGGAGAGCGCGAGCTGAATAGATCTGCACACACACCTGCACCAGGGTGAGCTCTTTATCTGATCTTATTAAAGGCGGCAGGAAGCCTCCATTCCGATCACGTAGACAATTATTCGACTAAAGTGTGCGGGCTTGAATCACTAACCTCAGCGAACGGCCAACTTTTACAATAAATCCATCCTGGTCTCGACACTTAATCAGTCCTCCGATAAAAGCTTTAATCGAGAGTTAGAGAAGGTACCTACTAAGACGCACTGATTTTATTCCAACGTTACTGAACTAAATTAAACGAGGAAGCGACTGCGATTACAAACTCAGCGAAGTTTTTATTCAATGAGGTTGACTCAATCTGATTTTGTGTATACTCGGTGTCGGCCGGTGCCGTATGGTGCCGTAAAAGAATAATACCATCCCTCCACTTCCCGTGGGTGTCGTAAGAGACGACTAAGGGACTCACCAGAGAATGGGCAGCAGCATTCTCTGTAGAACGCAACAGCATACATTGCGATTGCCAACCCGCCTGCCAAGCGTGGCGATTATGGCACACCCCCCCCACTTTGGGGGAGGCCTATGATTTATTCGGCTGTTATGATGATGAACTTCCTCACAATCTACGTATTCTTCATTTCTAATGTAAGTGTACTAAAGAGAACTGATTTCCTACATGGCTCGGTCTAGCAGGGGGATACGGTACACAAGATATACCACTTTAGAGCTTATTTAAGTAATTAACTTTGCTGCCATTATAGTTTCATTACATAGTCTATTTTATGTTCTTTTGGTAACAAAACAATTCGTTAAGTAAAATAAAGTCTTGAAAGTATTTTGATATCGAACTTTTGGGAGAAATAGATACCTAAATTGCTCGCTGTCAAGTCAATGCCCAACAATAAAAAAGTAAATTTATAAAAATAATCTGCTGTTCAGTTATGCGCACATAAATGTATGTAACAGTCGATTTATTTTTCCCGATTTCAGTGTTGGTCCCATAGTGAAAGTTGTTTTTTTATTCGAAAGCCTATGCTCCTGAGGTGGTCCCATTGTCACCAAGTTAGAATCTGATGATGCAATCCCAAGGAAATCGAGGGAAACCCTCAAATTTTATAGCACATACACAGTTTTTCATAAACTTTCTAACGCAATTCAGATATTTGTGCCTGGTAATCATCATCTCATGTTGCTGAGCTGATGATGGAAGGTATAAGTCAGGATCTGATGATGGTATCGCATGAAAAATGTTCAGCGATATTTTCACCATTTTTTGTTTGGAAGAGTAATTTTTCGGACTAGTCCCATTTAAATTTGGTGAAGATCTGATGAAGAACTTCGGAGGTAGGCAACGGAACTCTTCAATAAATGATAGAAAATGTATCGGGATTTCTGAAAGGCTTGTGTTTAAACACCGCCCAAAAAAGTACCTATTTTACTACCAAAAAAGTTCTAAACGTTTACCAAAACGGATAAATGGTCACCAAATAATATTCGAGAAGTAGCGCTCGCCGGCCGCTACCGCGGCACCGCTCGCTTCGCTCGCTCGGCTCGCGCGCGGTTGGTCACGATTCTAACATAACCTAACCTATTTTATCCAGTTTGTAACCCCAAGCTTACATTTTATGGCAATCACAGTTGAGTTGGATAGAATTTGGTGACCATTGATCCATCAACCATTTGGTGACCATTGATCCATTTTTGGTAACCGTCTAAATTATACCCTTTCTGAAATCGCATGTCTGTTGATTGTTTACACCAGTTAATAACATAACATCACGCCGGCACGCTGTGTTTGTGGTTTGTGGTTAAAAATAACTAATTTCGGAAGTCGGTGTTTTTTTCTATTGAGATTTTTAACCCCCGACCATAAAATAGGGGTGTTATAAGTTTGACCGCTATGTGTGACTGTGGCACCGTAGCTCTTAAACGGACGAACCGACTTGTATGCTGTTTTTTATATTTGAAAGATAATTTAAAAGACAGTGTTCTTAGCTATGATTCAAGAAAATCGGATCAGTCGTTTTAAGATCATCAGCTCTTTTCTAGTTAATGTAGGGTTTTTTTAATCTATTTTTATTTAGAGGCTTTTATCAAAGATATGTCAGCTCCATCGTACCCTTTTACATTAATTGGCTTACTTACACAGTATTAGTTTATAATTTTACTTAAGGTTAGTGAATTAGAGTTCTTCGTGGAGGACCGTAATAAAATGACACAACTTTTTAAAAATATCCGAAGATGGTACAGAAAAGATGGATTGGATTATGCCTAGGTACATCAAATTTATTTATTTTAAAATCCTTCATGAATAACTCGCGTTTCGCAACGCGTCAAGTTTCTTTGCGTGATCGAATCAGGAATGATGATCACCGTAAGAAAATAAAGGTTACCGACATAGCCCTAAGGATCGCCAAACTGAAGTGGCAGTGGGCAGGGCACATTGCTCGCAGAACAGATGGTCGATGGAGTCGAAAAGTTCTGGAGTGGCAACCGCGTACCGGAAGACACAACGTTGGAAGGCCTCCCACGAGGTGGACCGATGACCTGGTGAAGGTCGCGGGTAGCCGATGGATGCGGGAGGCGCAGGCCCGGTCGTTGTGGCAAAGCTTGGGAAGGCCTATGTCCAGCAGTGGACGTCTTTCGGCTGATAAGATGATGATGATCAATACCTATTATTTTCTACTTTTTGAAGTTTTTTGTCGGGGTTTTTAATGGGTATAATTTAGACGGGCACCAAAATGGATCAACGGTCACCAAATGGGTATAATTTAGACGGGCACCAAAATGGATCAACGGTCACCAAATGGGTATAATTTAGACGGGCACCAAAATGGATCAACGGTCACCAAATGGGTATAATTTAGACGGGCACCAAAATTGATCAACGGTCACCAAATTCTATCCAACTCAACTGTGATTGCCATAAAATGTAGGCTTGGGGTTACAAACCGGATAAAATAGGTTAGGTTAGGATAGAATTGTGACCAACCGCGCGCGAGCCGAGCGAGCGAAGCGAGCGGTGCCGCGGTAGCGGCCGGCGAGCGCTACTTCTCGAATATTATTTGGTGACTATTTATCCGTTTTGGTAACCGTTTAGAACTTTTTTGGTAGTAAAATAGGTACTTTTTTGGGCGGTGTTTAAACACAAGCCGTTTTTATTTTTTTAAATATATTTACTAGCTACCTACGTATAGTTTAGGAACACTGTCAGCATTTTGAAAGCTTTTTATTTTGATACTGTACAAGTTTCAGGCGAATAGTTTTTATTTAATAAAAATGTTTAGGGCCTTCACAATATGTACGTAGGTATATTTTTATCGTGTAGGTGATACAGGCCATAAAGTATAAAAAAAATTCGGTATTTTAAAATACTAGCACGTTAGCAAGAAGGCGAACTAGTGCGTTAAAGTCGGTGGAACACATGAATCCACTGTGGAGTCGAATATTAGTGGGGCTGGGAAATTGATAGCCTGGCTAGGGCTTTGTCGCCTCTTAAGCCCATTTCTCGCAGTTAATTTCACTTAACCGCGGCCATTTGTTCTCGCTTCTCGATTATTTTGCTTACGAACGTTTGTACTTGCTCTGTCTATATGTAGGTATAAGTGTATAGATAGAGGTACTAGTATCTATACACTTACTCCCTCGATCTCTACCTCCAGATGTAGTGATTTCTGCTTACAGAATTTTCGGGTGTGTTTTCATTTCAAAACTTACCTGCTTTAACTATGTTCAGTCTTATGTAGTAAACTAATTGACCCGCGCAACTTCGGCTGCTGCGCTCCTATTGGTCTTAGCGTGATGATATATAGCCTATAGTCTTCCTCGATAAATGGGCTATCTAACACTGGAATAATTTTTCAAATCGGACCAGTAGTTCCTGAGATTAGCGCGTTCAAGCAAACAAACAAACAAACTTTTATGCTTTATATTTTAGTATAAATTTTGTAGCCTGATCGTAGCATTGGCCATTTCAAGAGACAGGTTATGACATAGGCACAGCAATACGATAGTGTATAAGTACATATGAGACACTTGAACTTTGTCTCTAAGGTCGGCCAAACCCCATCGACAAACCCCTTGGCAGAGCCGGCGTCCAAAGGTGACGGTAAACACTTCCAATCAGGTCGGGCAGCCGGCTTGTTTGCCTACGTATACTCGTACGTAATAACAGTGTTCGTTCCACAGTAATCTGTTCTTTTAATTGAATAGGCGCACCGCTCTCGTTGTTTTTTTAGATCTCAGTCCTTAGTTCTTGGCTACGAACGTGGAAAACCACTCAAAACTTCAGTTAATAACCTATAACTAATAAATTTAATTCTTGGTTAAGTTCGCGTAGCCTCGTCGGAGTCCATTTTTGAGTTTCAAAGTTTTATGGGGAACCTTGTCCGCTGCACATTGTTTACGAACAAAGCGAGATCTCGTTCAGGTTTCCGATACGAGCGCGGATCGAGTCCGCCGTTCGCGTCCAACTTATCCGTCTTTGTTCCGCCAACTATTGATGCTTGATGAAACTCCGGCGTGCGCTGCGCTCCGTCTTGCAGGTAGAGTTGGTGTTAGGCGTCTCCGAACGTCGCCGAACGCCGCGCCGGCTTTCGCTTGTACAGTTCCGTACCTGTCCTCCTTTAGAGTTCCCTCTTATCGATGTTACGAGCTTAATATAATACTTAAACATTATTAATGTTAGTACCTGTTACTTATATACTTTTAATACCCGTAAAAATAGCAGAAGAGGGTTAATATTGATTGGTAATTACTATATAGCAAAGTAACATTGACACTTGGACAGTTTAAAATTAACCTTAAGCGTGTAATTTAAACAGTGTTTTCATTCAAATGGTTTCAGAGTTGAGTGCGGGTTTAAATAAATAATTCTTAAAGGTAAGTAGTTCTGTGGATATAAATAAACCAGGCCTTGTTTTAGTAGTGCCTGATTCAATAAATGGGTCATGTGTGTGTTGAAGTATAACTTAGAGTTATCTTGCACAGATAGATCTATCTAAACAGGTAATTTTAAGATTCTGCATCAATAGGTATGACGCGGGAGGTTATTTTATTTTCAGGCATCTTATGCCCATAGATAAAATACCCAGAATTATCTTAAACTATAATCGACTCATCATCTGCCTAGCCTTTTCCCAACTAGATTGGGGTCGGCTTCCAGTCAAGTCGGATTTAGCTGAATACCAGTATTTTACGTGGAGCGGCTGCCTACCAGACCTCCACAACCCATTAACTGGGTAACACAGTACATCATGGCAACACTGGAGTCAGATTTACTGGCTTCTGACTATCCGTAACGACTGCCAAATATCTACAAAAGACAGCCGGTGCTTTCTGAGGCGCGGAGGAAACTCGGCATGTTAAGATGGTCACCCATCCACAGACCAACCTTGGCAAGCGTTGCTTAACCTTGAAGATCGACCTATAAACCTATAACAGACTAATACATAATAATAAATCATATTAAAACTATAACTACTTATACGTGTAACGTCGGGCGTCGGTATGATGTACGGTCTCTATACTTAGTTAATAATTGGTAATATTAGGTATAAATATCTGCTAACCGAAATGAAACGCGTCGATCAGTAGTGGGTTAAACTAAAATAATATTAAAGAAAGTTTCGCCACCGGTAGTTTCGATTCGCTTTTGTTACAGTGTTCGAAAGGCGTAAAGAATCCTTTGTTTCCACATCAGTGTGGTAATAATGGAAGAAACTAACATGTCTGAGCAAGTTTTCAACATGAAGTTTCTTCACAATGTTTAAGACTGAGAACTGAGAAGGGGTACGGTGGCGTGTGTCGAGCGGCGTGTCAAGCTACTATCACGGTTGGCGTGAACGTGACTGTAGATGTAATGTATGCGAATTTTATTGATAGCATAAAAGACATTAGGAAAACCTACTGAATTACACTTACTCGTAATTAACTTTTACCCCCGCTTCGCTCCAATGAAATATCCCAAAGGACCGTGCATCGGATAAAGTACCTAGCCAGTTTCACTGAGCGGTATTGCAGTCTGTAACTACCAAAGACAGAATTTTACAAGCACTACTCAACACTATTCAGTGTAACTGTCACCGGAAAATGGCAAACTCCGTAAGATTATAAAATAACTTGAGAGATTGTGAACTTTCGATAATTTGTCAACTGAACATTCGGAATACTTTTACCATCATTCCGAGAAATGTGTACTGAAATAAAATGGCCACCAGTTAGAGCACATGTCTATCAAAACTACCAAATCATTAAAAAAAATCAACCAATCATCATCATCATCTATCAAATTTTGATGAGTACCAAATTTATTTGACAATTTATCGAGAAATTACAATCTCTCAAGATATTTTGTAGTCTTACGTATTTTGCAATCACATCACTGATATCACTGTATAAAATTACTTTAGAAAATTTAAATTTTAAGGTCTGAATTCATTATTGATCATAATGCTAATGCGACTATACCTAGTACCACCTAGCTAGACCATACCTATATAATTATCTAGCTATTTTAAACATCCGTTATTAGGTGTTTTGAAAAAGTTCGTTAAATGGTTTAATTTTTAAGGTTCCGTACCCAAAGGGTAACCAACGGAACCCTATTACTAAGCCTCCGCTGTCCGTCCGTTCGTCTGTCAGCGGGCTGTATCTCATGAACCGTAATAGGTAAACAGTTAAAATTTTCACAGATTGTGTATTTCTATTGCCGCTATAACAACAAATAATAAAAATTAAGTTTTATTGTACGAAACCCTTCGTGTGAGAATTCGACTCGCACTTGGCCGGTTTTACACATGCAGGCACTTACACGCAGGATAAGTAGAAGAAATTCAGCGTCTATACCAAAATATTTTCCTCAAACCATTGAAGCCTTTCTGTAAGCATAATAAAACTTATAGAAAGACGCAATTAAGCTTTTGACCTTTGACAATGATAAGACTTGAAATAAAACTTGAACTTGGACACTAGTCCAATTAATTTCTTTAACTAAGTTCAAAGTTTCATTTTAAATGAGTGCTCGCTTCGGTTCACTATGACTTTACTGTTGATAGGTACTTTATCACCGAAATAGAAAGTATTATCCTCTGTTGAAGTAGTTTCATAAATAAATCATAATCTTAAACATTGACCTTGTTAGGTATGTAGATATGTTATTTACATTTACTCTTAAAACTGTAATTTGTAGGCATCACATTTTTGTGACTTAAATATATAGGCCCATTTTATGTAAAAATTACCACAATTTTATACATACATATGTAGATCTGAGGTACGATTTTGTGTTCAGTGTGAAGCAACGTTTTTCTAGAGAGAAAGACACTCTCGTGTGAGCAGATGAGAGACGTGATTCAATTTGCATGGTGTGATGGACGGATTACACGCTGCAAGTACTCGTCCCTTTGTCGCGACAAATGGCTCAGGAAATAGAGTGCTGTTATATTAGTAAAGCTATTTTATATTTTCTAAGCAGTTGCCCACTTATTTTTATTAAGTATTTCGATGCATAAATAATTGGAGAGGTGCCGTGCGAAAAAATAACGGTGACGTAACGTTCTGCGAACAGCTTTGATGGAAGTTCTATGTAGATGTCCGCGTAGAATATAAGAACATGAGAACACAGTCATAAGTAAGTAATAGGATTTTTTTTCTCTTCTAGGGAGCGTACAAACTTGAATAAGAAACTGTTAAAATCTGACGAAAACGAAATAATATAATCATCATCATGTGCCTAGCCTTTTCCCCAACTATATTGGGGTCGGCTTTCAGTCAAACCGGAATTAGCTGAATACCAGTATTTTACGCGGAGCGGCTGCAGCCTACCAGACTTCCACAACCCATTAACTGGGTAACACGGTACTTCATGGCAAGACTGGAGTCAGATTAACTGGCTTCTGACTATCCGTAACGACTGCCAAAGGTCTACAAATGACAGCCGGGACCAACAGCTTAACGTGCTTTCCGAGGCACGGAAGAAACTCGGTATGTTAAGATGGTCACCCATCCACATACCAACCTTGGCAAGCGTTGGAAAACCTTGAAGATCGACCCATGCTGCTGTTATTATCTAGCCACAAGCTCCTCTAATATAATATAACGTTTAATATTTTAATAAATTTTTCAAAATTAATAATGGCCTCAAAGTAGGTTACATAAAACTGATGCTTAGAATAAAAGTGAAGCCTTTTTCCAGCATTGTAGTAAATTACGGTATCCACGGTGATAATTTATAAGGAAATTCTCTGGTAGCGGGACAAAAAATGTGGTCTATACTGGAGGCCCCGCCGCCCCGCACTGGCCCACTAATGAAGGAGCTACTCCGGCGCTAGTATTGAGTTACATGCCGCTTTTTTCCTTAAAAGGGTATTCTGCTGTGATTGGATTTTGTATTTATAAAAGTAAAACATTAAATTATTCAGAGTTATACACATAGAAATATTTATTTTATCTATGGTTGTACATAAATACAACTTTGAATAATTCCTGTCCTATGTGTTTACTGAAGTTCGGACACAATACTTAGCTGAGATTCTGATCGTCCCCTGCCTACACTTAAGATTACACTTTCAAAATGTACTAGATGCAGAATGCATAAACTTTTAAAGCGACCTTGAGTTGGATGGTAGCACGTAGTCAGAGGCGGTCAGTGGGATAGGGAGGGCACTGGCACGTTACATCGTAATCTAGCCTCTTTATGTTCTAAGGTCGGCCATCGTGTGATTTTAATGTAATTTACAAGCTAGACGGTGGACTTCTAGAAAGACTTCCAAAGAAGAATAAAAGTCAGAGAACCCCTGGATTCGATCTTTAAACTTGTCTTATTTTATATTTTCAAAAACCGAGGGGTTAATTTTATTATCAGAAATACATTTGGCAGTTCCTGTAAATCGGAAACGAAGCAGACATTTTGCACAGAGTGTCCGCCCTTGAACCAGACGTGAAGGCGTTAATCGAGAGCGACGTCCTACTGTCTCCTGAACAATGAGCCTACATAATATACAGAATGCCAAAGTGTATTCTGTCCAGGTTTTATGGAATCTAATGTGAGCGATAGTCTGGCGGATGGGATTATATTCAATCCTGCGCGCCAGTCACTATGCCGAATAATTGAGTGGTAAATTTTGGTTAAACTTTGTAGGAATGTTAGCTCAGATTGGAGTGTCAGGAGTAAACACTGAAAATAATTGTCGTTTATCTACTAAAATGATACAGGAATACATATAAAAAACCCAAAGGACTTTTAAGTAAACTGAAAGATATGTAGAGAACAAGGAACTAATAAGATAACGTAGATAGTATAAGGCGTAATCCTATAGGAAGCTATATGCCATAAAACTCCCTGCAAAGGCACGACTAAGACGAAATACTCCAAAAACAATTTCAGGTTTAATTACAATCCGGTTCCGCTCTCGTGTACTGAAAGCGTTGCGTCGTAAAAGTTACAATAGTAGGTGACATGTAAGCCCGCCCGTAAGTCAAGGCGCTAATGAACCGCGCGAAGAACATCGTACTAAAGACTTTGGAGTGATCTTGGGGTGGATTTTTTGAGCGTACCTTCCCTTCTTCATTAGTGTAATTAACTTATGCCGTAGGTACCTATTCTTCTACAATTCGTTGCGGATCCCCGAACGTTATTAAATTACTATTCGGCTACCAAGAATTTTGTATCAAGATTTTTGGTACATTTTTAAGAGCCTTCAATATAGTGTACTATAGCATTATGCTGAGTTTTATTCTGTAGGTAGTTGTCTTTGTAAAGTGTATTTGTAGGTGTTTCGGTGTTTTAATACCAAAATACAGAAACATTTTTGAGCTCGACTTTGGAAGTGGTAGTGTTGTTTGTTTTGATGTCAATAAAATTTAAATTTGTATGGTTTTACAACAACACGAATAAAACCTCAATTAAATAAGTAGGTATCTACTGTACAATGTTATTAAACTGTTCACGAAAATTCGCGAGTTGTGCTGCGATTTTCCTCGTAAAGCTCTTGTACAACCCTCACAAAACCTTGACCAACATTCCTGCTCAAGGAAACTGGTATAAACATTTTTCTGCGAATCGAATAAACAATAAGCTAATTTAGTGTTGTCTCAGTAGTAAAACCGACTTCCAAAACAAAACATTACAAAGTAAAAAATAACTTTAATTTCGGAGATCGGTGTTTTTGGTTATTTCGTGTTTTGACACCGACTTTCGTTTTTGGGAGTTGGTTTTATTTTTGTGCAAAAAAGTTTTTTATTTTTCACTTTTTAGTGGTACCTGCGTACCACTAAAAAGTGAACCACAAACAGCGTAACGGCGTGATGTTATGTTATGAACTGGTGTAATCAATCAACAGTCATGTGATTTCAGAAATCCCGATCCATTTGCTATCATTTATTGAAGAGTTTCGTTGCCTACCTTCGAAGTACTACATAAGATCTTCACCAAATTGGAAAGGGAACAGTCCGGGTTTTAATACTCTTCCAAATAAAAAAATAATCATCCAAATCGGTTAACAATTGGCGAAAATATCGCTGAACAAACATTTTTCATGGGATCCCATAATCAAGTCCTGACTTATACCTTCCATAATCAGCACAGTAACATGAGATGATGATTACCAGACACCAATATCTGAATTGCGTTACAAAGTTTATGAAAAATATTTTATGTGCCTATAAAATTTGAGAGTTTCACTCGATTTTCATGGGATTCCATTATGACCCAAATAAACCCCCCCTTTTGGCCCCTTACGAAAAAAAAAATAAAAAATTGAAATCGGTCCACAAATGGCGGAGAAATCGATACATAAATAAAAACATATTACAGCCGAACATAGAACCTCCCCCTTTCTGAAGAAGTCGGTATAAAATAGTGTGAATGATGTGCAGCGGCAGCCTGTATAATTGGCCAGTTGGCGCTTCATGTATGTTTTTAGTGTGCCAACGCCAAGCGGATAGTTAGGTTACAAAGTGGTAATTGGTAGGCACATGGGGCCACATGGTGCACAAGTTGAATTAGTTTTTGTAGAGGATGGTGGCGCACGGTGCGGACGTTCGACTGGGGGGGCGCAGCGCAGGCGGAACCACCCTCACCTTGCCTCAAATTAATTAAAATAATTCGTTGAAAACGTCACGAATCTACCAGCTTCCGCAGCTTGTTAGTACGCTCTTGTTGCTTTGAAAACATTAAATTCCAACGGATCTGTGTGGAGAATTTCACCGTTTAATTCACGTAATAAATTCGTCGCACGTCGTGTTTTGACATATGACGGTAGAATACGATAAATAGATATTCATATTGCCGAACTATTGCTGTACCTACTATTGTAGTAGATTGATCTACCCGCGTTGGTGTCGCCATCACAGCAGAGTGTATCAATAAATGACGATACGGGCTGAGGTTTCCCAGTTTAGAACATTCAATAGTGTTCCGTACGTTCTTAACGTGCTGTAATTTACAGTGAACGCTGCAGTGCTCAAGAACGAGTGTTTTTACTCTTTTGCACTTTTATGGCCACGGGGGAAAAATTCATTGAAATTCCGGAGTAACGTAGATAAACTGTATGAAACTGGGAAGATACACCCAATTAATGTAATTTATATCATGTTTATACGAAAAATACGCCCCAGTAAATAGTTTCACGTCTTTTTTACGAATATTGCTCGTTATAAAAAGACAGCAGTTTGTCTGCTTAGTTCTCGTGAGCAATAATTGAACTGGGATATAGGTACTTTTATTTTTAGGGTTCTGTACCGAAGGGTAACCAACAGAACCCTATTACTAACTCTCCGCTGTCCGTCCGCCCGAGCGTCCGCCTGTCAGCACAGTGTCGGATTAAGTCAGCTCGGGCCCTGTACTAAAACGTGGTCGCTCACAATGGACTTCATCAGAAGGCTCAAAGGGCAATGGAGAGGGTAATGCTAGGAGTTTCCTTGCGTGATCGAATTAGGAAGGATGATATCCGCAATAGAACCAAGGTTACCGACATAGCCCGAAGGATCGCCAAACTAAAGTGGCAGTGGGTAAGGCACATTGCTCGCAGAACAGAAAGGCCGATGGGGCCGAAAAGTTCTGGAGTGG
Source organism: Lacanobia oleracea (assembly GCA_950371165.1). Taxonomy (NCBI): domain Eukaryota; kingdom Metazoa; phylum Arthropoda; class Insecta; order Lepidoptera; family Noctuidae; genus Lacanobia; species Lacanobia oleracea. The sequence goes on from OX493394.1 coordinate 15,366,078, forward strand.
CGACCGTGTACCGGAAGACGATCACTGATCTCGTAATTGTTGATTTTGACAAGTTTGGTAATCTACTAACATAATAGTGTCATTATGACTTTCCAATGATCAACCACTGACACTCCACTGAACGAAATGGCATAAAATGGTAATCTCGTACATAATGACAAATGAATGACAGACGTTTGCGGTAATCTGCTAAAATTTTGACAGTTCCATCGATCAAGTGACCTACCATTTAGAACGTAATTGTGTGTCATTGCTTTTCCCATAGAGTAACTTACATTCCACTACGATTTCATTACGAGACCACTGACATGCCACTGACCGATCAGTGATCGACCATTATGAATTTAGCAGATTACGAACTTTTAGCAAAATGACAATGGCATCGTGTTGGAATGACGAATTTATAAAAAATAGCAGACTAGGGGCCCTGGTGAAGGTCGCGAGTAGCCGATGGATGCGAGACGCGCAGGACCGGTCGTTGTAGCGTTGGGTAGGCCTATGTCCAGCAGTGGACGTTTTTCGGCTGATATGATAATGATGATGATTGGGCCTGTACAAAATTTTACCCTAAAAACCTAAAACTTTCGTAAATTGAAAAGGAAAATATCCAATTAAAATAATAATAGCCGGGGGGGGGGGGGGCTATAGTTCTATTATTCTCTTTTTTTATTTTGTCTACATTGTCCGTATAGACCGGATCCGGGGCTTACATTTCAGATGGGCTATTTTCCGCCAAAAGGAGCCAATTCCACCCAGCGCCATCTTTCCGCGGTGAAATCGTGACGATAACCGACCAACTTGAGCTTCTTGGGGTTACATTGACATCTACTCTCAGTTTTGGCCCTTATATAGAGGCAAAAGCTCAAGTGGCTGCAAAGAAGTTGGGGATTCTAGCAAAGGTGAGACGGTACTTCACGCCGGAACAGCTGCTTAAACTCTATCAAGCGCAAGTTCGATCGTGTATAGAATACTGCTCTAATCTTTGGGATGGATCTGCCAGATACTAGCTTGGTGCCCTTGAGTCAATTGAAAAACGAGCCAAGAGGATCATCGGCAATGAGAAGCTCGTCGCGACGAAGCTTCAAAGTCTTGAGCATCGACGACGAGTTGCTAGCTTGTCGGTTTTCTGCCGGTTGCATTTTGGGGAATGTGCGACGGAATTGCATAATTTAATTCCGCTAAGCCCGTTCCATCATCGGACCACAAGACGAACGGCGATGCGCCACCGGTACATGGTGGACATCCCACCCATACGCACAAAACGTTTTGGGAACACATTCATAATGCGTACAGCTATGGAGTGGAATTCCCTGCCGGAGTCTGTGTTTCCTGATAGCTACAACCTGGGAGTCTTTAAATCAACAGTGAATAGGTTATTTCTAGGCAAGCGTGCTCCATCTTCGACCACATCATCGTACCATCAGGTGAGATAGTGGTTAAACGCGTGCCTAACATTACTAAAAAAACAAAAAAAAAAATGGTATGGTAGCATGAAATAAAAGAAAGTAAACGAGATTTTTGCGCGAAGTGTGTCAAAATAAACCAAATTAGTGACTTTATCCGCAGAAAACGGCTTTCATAGTATAATGGGAGTTAGGAGGAGGACTCGTGTGTGAGATAGATCCATGGTTTTCAATGACATGTTTTTGTAAGTCCATGTGCGGGGGGGGGGGGGGGGCAATACGCGGGGCACATTAATCAGTCAGCCTCTTTAATTTCAATTAAAAAATAATAAACCTATATGATATAGGTGTCACAAACAAAAATAACCACATTTTTATAACAGTTCGATAATTAAATCAAATTAATTGACTCCATAAGTAGCTAATTATGTTTAACTAGTTGACCCGCGCAACTTCGTTTGCGTCACAATTTTCATTACTGCTCCGCTCGCGCTTCGGTCTTAGCGTGATGATATATAATAGCGTCTATAGCCTTCCTCGATAAATGGGCTATCTAATTTTTCAAATCGGACCAGTAGTTCCTGAGATTAGCGCGTTCAAGTAAACAAACAAATAACCAAACTCTTCAGCTTTATATATTAAAGTATAGATAAACCTCCGATTTATTTAACCTTCGATTTAAAAGTATCGGAATCGAAGTCGGAACCGGAGGTGTAAGATCAATTGGAAGTTCCGACATATCGGAGTCGGATTCGAAGCTCCGTAACATCCCTGAATCTCAAGCACGGTAATAGGTAAACAGTTGAAATTTTCACAGAGTGTTTCTATTGCCGCTATAACGTTTTATGGAACGGAACCCTTCGTGTAAGAGTCCGAATCGCACTTGGGCGGTTTTTTAGGTAATCAAAAGCTTGTTGAAAGGTAGATTCATAATTTTTCCTGTTAACTCTGTAACATTTCTATTATATTCGGAACAGTTTAAAGCACTCAGTACTTTGGCAGCTCTAGTTGTAACCGTGTCAGAGATCACACCCTTGACGTCATACACGTAATTAAGCAAAAAGTCGATTCTCCGGGCGGTGCTGAAACATCTAGTGCTCATGCAGTCTAGTTTCGGATATACTATATATTCCTACAGTTGAGCATGTTTTTTTCTGTAGGTAAATGAATTTGATAACTACCAACGTGATGTTTGAGGTCGGCTATATGGGTAGGTTTTTTGTTTCAGAAGTACGTAACTATCGTAGAAGAATAGGTTACTACCTATTCTTAGAAGTACGTACCTATCTTAGAAGAATAGGTTACTACCTATTCTTAGAAGTACGTACCTATCTTAGAAGAATAGGTTACTACCTATTCTTAGAAATACGTACCTATCGTAGAAGAATAGGTTACTACCTATTCTTAGAAGTACGTACCTATCGTAGAAGAATAGGTTACTACCTATTCTTAGAAGTACGTACCTATCGTAGAAGAATAGGTTACTACCTATTCTTAGAAGTACGAACCTGTCGTAGAAGAATAGGTTACTACCTATTCTTAGAAGTACGTACCTATCGTAGAAGAATAGGTTACTACCTATTCTTAGAAGTACGTACCTATCGTAGAAGAATAGGTTAATACCTATTCTTAGAAGTACGTACCTATCGTAGAAGAATAGGTTACTACCTATTCTTAGAAGTACGTACCTATCGTAGAAGAATAGGTTACTACCTATTCTTAGAAGTACGTACCTATCGTAGAAGAATAGGTTACTACCTATTCTTAGAAGTACGTACCTTTCGTAGAAGAATAGGTTAATACCTATTCTTAGAAGTACGTACCTATCGTAGAAGAATAGGTTACTACCTATTCTTAGAAGTACGTACCTTTCGTAGAAGAATAGGTTAATACCTATTCTTAGAAGTACGTACCTATCGTAGAAGAATAGGTTACTACCTATTCTTAGAAGTACGTACCTTTCGTAGAAGAATAGGTTAATACCTATTCTTAGAAGTACGTACCTATCGTAGAAGAATAGGTTACTACCTATTCTTAGAAGTACGTACCTATCGTAGAAGAATAGGTTACTACCTATTCTTAGAAGTACGTACCTATCGTAGAAGAATAGGTTACTACCTATTCTTAGAAGTACGAACCTGTCGTAGAAGAATAGGTTACTACCTATTCTTAGAAGTACGTACCTATCGTAGAAGAATAGGTTAATACCTATTCTTAGAAGTACGTACCTATCGTAGAAGAATAGGTTACTACCTATTCTTCGAAGTACGAACCTTTCGTAGAAGAATAGGTTAATACCTATTCTTAGAAGTACGTACCTATCGTAGAAGAATAGGTTACTAACTATTCTTAGAAGTACGTACCTATCGTAGAAGAATAGGTTACTACCTATTCTTAGAAGTACGTACCTATCGTAGAAGAATAGGTTACTACCTATTCTTAGAAGTACGAACCTGTCGTAGAAGAATAGGTTAATACCTATTCTTAGAAGTACGTACCTATCGTAGAAGAATAGGTTAATACCTATTCTTAGAAGTACGTACCTATCGTAGAAGAATAGGTTACTACCTATTCTTCGAAGTACGAACCTTTCGTAGAAGAATAGGTTAATACCTATTCTTAGAAGTACGTACCTATCGTAGAAGAATAGGTTACTACCTATTCTTAGAAGTACGTACCTATCGTAGAAGAATAGGTTACTACCTATTCTTAGAAGTACGAACCTGTCGTAGAAGAATAGGTTACTACCTATTCTTAGAAGTACGAACCTTTCGTAGAAGAATAGGTTAATACCTATTCTTAGAAGTACGTACCTATCGTAGAAGAATAGGTTAATACCTATTCTTAGAAGTACGTACCTATCGTAGAAGAATAGGTTACTACCTATTCTTCGAAGTACGAACCTTTCGTAGAAGAATAGGTTAATACCTATTCTTAGAAGTACGTACCTATCGTAGAAGAATAGGTTACTAACTATTCTTAGAAGTACGTACCTATTGTAGAAGAATAGGTTACTACCTATTCTTAGAAGTACGAACCTTTCGTAGAAGAATAGGTTAATACCTATTCTTAGAAGTACGTACCTATCGTAGAAGAATAGGTTACTACCTATTCTTAGAAGTACGTACCTATTGTAGAAGAATAGGTTACTACCTATTCTTCGAAGTACGAACCTTTCGTAGAAGAATAGGTTAATACCTATTCTTAGAAGTACGTACCTATCGTAGAAGAATAGGTTACTAGCTATTCTTAGAAGTATGTACCTATCGTAGAAGAATAGGTTACTAGCTATTCTTCTACGATAGGTACGTACTTCTGAAACAAAAAACCTATCAATATAGCCGGCCTCAAACAACACGTTGGTTATAAATTTTATGAAAACATTTATAACGAAATACAATAAATATGAAATAGTGCATCTAATATAATACACTATCGCTCATTTCCCGTTTAGCAAAGATACTTTTATATGGGAGCAAGTATTTGGTATGGCATGCACGATTCTGTCGGCGATATAACCACGTAAGTGATTGCCTAGCCGTGTAGGTATACGTACAACTATTCCTCGAGATTTTCAGGAGCACTTGAGAAAATGTTGATGCGGGGTCACGCATGCCGTGTCGAGGCGTGCTCCTGCAATGAACGCCGCCGCCCAAGTGATGACCTGGACGTGTTCCGGTGACACCAACAAAGGCTTGAGGGTAGTCTAAGTAGGTTCAGATTTAGGTGAACAAGTTACACAGAATTAAGCGACAAACTTGGAAAAACCGGCCAAGTGCGAGTCGGACTCGCACACGAAGGGTTCCGTACCATAAATCTTAATTTTTATTATTTGTTGTTATAGCGGCAATAGAAATACACAATATGTGAAAATTTCAACTGTCTACTTATTACGGTTCTTGAGATACAGCCCGATGACAGACAGACGGATGGACGGACAGCGGAGGTAATAGAGTTCCGTTGGTTACCCTTTGGGTACGGAACCCTAAAAATAACCTGAAATAGAAAAGTGTAAGATACGCTCTCAAACTTCTAGGAAATATTGGTGAGATGGATATTGTAATGAGGTACCACGCATCAGCCGTCACCTAGCTACATTATCTTAAGTAGGTAGGTACTCGCAAAAACTTAGTGAACATGTTGCAGCGGATACGTGGATTGTGTTAAGTTCCTCCACACAAAGTTGTGTAGATTATTTAGTTTACTGAAAGGCTTGATGGCTCATAGTAAACTGTGCAGACTTGGCTTGGAGTGAAACCTCGGAAACGGACTAGTTGTAAATAAGGCAGCGCACACACATATAACTGCGCTATCGTCGCGCGCTCTGTCCGGCTGTGTCGTTTTTGCGCCGGAACTGTGTATGAGTTACTGAGGCCGCCGTATCCGGTAGCCCCAGCCTTTTATTATTTAACATACATGAAGGTATTTCGTGGTGGACAAAGTTTCAATAGCCGAAATAGTTCAAAACGTTTTATGGGCTTTTAAGACGTTCGGCTATCTATAAGTACCTATTGGCTATAACATTCTTATGGAACTAAATCTCAACTTTTGATACATAGGTACTGACTCTAGCCAATATTTACCATCTGGAACTAAATAGAGCCAATATTGACTCCATCCATTTTCCAGAAATTGAAATATAGTGTAGACACTGAATAAAAGTCTTCGAAATATCGCTCACTTTAAACGCATAAATATTAATAAGGTATGTAGATAAAACCTTTCTTTATTATTTTATTATCTGCGAACCTCAGAATAACAATGGCATAAACGTATACCTAATAAGTTAGTAGGGACATAATTCAACGGTTGAATTTGGTTTTTTGATGAATAAATTAAAAGCGATCACAAAAAAATCTTTTCTAGCCATTGTAGAGAGAGTGTAGCGGCTCTTTGTTCCCTGCAAATGATAGCATTTAATGGTATATGTATTGATATATCAACAATTTCCAAAGCTTTGTTGACAAATAACTATTTTCATCCCTATTTATTAAACTGAAAATAATGTTGGAGACAAAAACGTGGCGCATCAAGGCTCTATTCCTACCACTTACCAGTGACAAATAGGTACACAGTTTTCTTGTAGTTTTATAAAAACGGTACTGTTACACAAGACTGAGTAGTGAGTAAAGTGGCGAAAACGGTCCGCAACGAGCGTACTAGTGAGATCATTACGCTACTGGCCATTTGTATAAATATCTGTGGCGGAAAAAGTCGCGGGCGGATTAAGTTGCGCGTCGTACATTATGAGAACATCCGCATTATATTTCACTGAGCGGCATGAATTATGTGCTGTTGGCCCGCACCACTGTAAAGCTACTTTGAATCAGGCGATGGAAAATTCCTTTACTGGAAGTCCGTGGAAGCTACGAATTTTTCCCCAAAGGCAATATAATTAGCGAGGCTTCTTCATAATCCCCTTTTTTTACAGTATTTGGGACTGTCGTATATAACTTATTTTTTACTTAAAGTAACGCTTGGCTTTACTTCGCTAAACAGGAATGTCTTTATGAAAATTATTGAATGTTTCTGAATGTTTCAGGAATTTGAATTTGGGGAACTGCTAGTCTATTACTGAAGCAGTTTTATTGAGATTATTAATTTTCCTCATGTTTGTGTTTGTACTTTAGTGAAGGGCCAATGTACTTTCGTGTTCTAATTTGTACAAACTAATGAGATATTATGTTTTTCGAAACTGCTGTGAAACTTATCTTTATTCTAGCGTAGATGGATGGTTTAAGTATATTCGATTTGTCTAAGATAGAATATATTGTACAGCGAAATAGTTCCCTTTAAGTATTTCAATAACAATGTTTTATAAATAAGTACTGGTATTCAGCTAAATCCGGTTTGACTGGATGCCGCCCCAATATAGTTGGGAAAGCTAGGCACATGAATGCCAATGTTTTATAAATAGATATCTAATAATAAAGAATAACTTTCCGATAAAGTCATAACACGGATGCCGTAATGATACCTCAGTATGAAAATAATACAAATAATACTGGAATATAATTTTGAATAAATTTTCCAATATCCTTTTTTGAGTCGATTATCTTTGGTGTTGAATACCTGCGAAACTTAAAGGTTCTCCTTAGCAAGGCGATTACACTGTTTTGTTCAAAACGAGCATACTTCGACGGTAACGAATGAATTGTCTCGCAAGTATTGGCGAACGGCCAAACGTTAATGCTTTTTATTGAACTATACCTTGATGTTTCTGTTTAGATCAAGTAAGTTGCGACTTGCGATTAACAAAGAAATAATCAAATGAGTACCCTACGGTTTCTTGTGAGACTTGTGAGTTGGAAAGATTATGCTAAATATAAACTTAGGTCGTTTCTCATCCCCAGGGTGTCGTTATAGGTGATGGAGAGATGTTGTCAAGTGGAGCGATAGCTTTCTTTCTTCTTTGCATTGAGCAGAACAGATGAATGGATAAACAAAAGCTCACCTCGATTCCGAGAATTTTGGTCGCGAGCTTTCGGTTCTCGCATTTTTAGCAGAGCAATCAAACAATAGACCGGTAAACCACTCGGATAAAGAGAGTATTTATAATGTTTTATTAATGACTTCCTTCTTCTCATGCTAAATTCGGCTGCTCAGTTCGGAGCCAAGTGGAGTTTTGTCTCAGATTTGTTTGGTAACCTAATTGTAGTGATTTAAGTAACGCGGTTGCTAAAGTAGCCAGCACAAAGGGGCTAAGCTGTGATATAATCTTAAGAGTGACATTAAGTTGGAATATTACAGGCACTATTTCTCGCGCAGATAAGGATACTGAATTGTTTAATTTAATTTATTAGAGTCTTGAGAGATTTCTACGAGGAAAAAAGGTTTAGATAGTATGGAGTTGTTAACCGTATCGTGTAAGAATGATCTAAGTGTTTAGTTTCAGCCTGAAAACTTATCAGCTATACCACCCACGAGAGTGTTAAAATTGAAGTGCTTAGGTATTGCTTCTTAGGTCCTATCCTATCTATTAGTTATATATGTGCCCAGCAATGCGTAACTACGAGTGTAAACAAACGTACATACATATAAAGGACACCTTCATCTATTCTCACTTGACATGATACATCACTTAGAGAAAAGACAATTATCTAAGTATTTTATGTTTTTCTCTCAGCTCTGTGCCTTCCCTAAGTACCTACGTAGATATTACTTAATGCGACACTCGGTTGCCTGTCTGTTACGTACTGTATTTTTCTTATATTTTCAGATCTTCACAGAAAGCTCTTGGAGTCAATTCCGCGGAACGGCAACAGCTTTTCCATTTACAACTTTCTAAGAACATTTATACGATGTAAATGTTCCTGTACACTCAAACGAATGTTTTTATTTAAAGAAAAAACCCATTGTTTAAAGGCCACACTACAATATCGACAGTAGGTACCACAACAATCCCGGCCTGGCTTATTCTGCCAGCATTTATTGCCTGTTTGCGCGACAAACCCCCGCAATTGCAGCGAAGATTTTAGGGTTTCACAAAATGGATTCTTCTTATCCCACCAATGTTACATTACAGCTCCCGTACAAACAGAGGGAATATATAATGCTGCGTAAACACCGCTACAAAATGATGATAAATCTTTCCAAAATGTTGTGCCGTTGAAAAGAAAAACGGTTATGACGAACGTTACAACACAGCACGCATGAATTGTGCCTTCTATGTACTAATATAGTGCCGGCCAGCAAACTACTAGCTATTAGGTATAACATATATTATAACGGTATATATGTTATACCTAATAGCTTGTTATTGCCGTAGTGATCCGTTGAGACTCCTCCGTGCCTTGGAAAGCACGTTAAGTCGTTGATCCTGGCTGTTATTTGAACATCATTGCCAGTTACGGATCTGACAACCGTCTTGCCAAGGGGTAAGGAGTTCGCTATATAAAAACACACACACAGGTCGATATTCAAGCAACGCTTGCCGAGGTTGGTCTGTGGATGGGTGACTATCTTAACATATCGAGTTTCCTCCGTGCCTCGGAAAGCACGTTAAGCTGTTGGTTCCGGCTGTCATTTGGAGATCTATGGCAGTCGTTACGGATAGTCAGAAGCCAGAATGTGACACCAGTCTTGTCAAGGAGAACCGCGTTAGTTAATGGGTCTGGAGGTCTGGTCTGGTAGGCAGCCGCTCCACGTAAAATACTGGTATTCGGTTGAGTTTGCCTGGAAGCCGACGCCAATACGAGTATAGTTGGGAAAAGGCTTGGCAGGTGATGAGTCCCGCCAAGGGGTATCCTGTTACTCAGTAACTGGGTTGCGAAGAGGCAGTCGCTCGATATAAAAACACTGGTACTCCGGCTGCACCCTTTATACTGGAGGCCGACAGCAATATAGTAGGGGAAAGGCTGGGCAGATTATTCTTTGTACCTTATGCTACAAGTCTGTGATTACATTGAAACACTATTTCATAATCATGTGTGAAAGAAGCGAAGAAAAAATAAGCGGAATATGTTTGATATTTTATTTGACAAACAGACAAATTAATGGATTCTTAGAATTTATTAACAGAAAGAAAAGGTGAATAAACAAATCAAGAGAAAAAAAAAGAAATAAGCTGATTATGATTTGATTTTAAATATAATCTAATTAGCGAACAGTACTGCTATTGTCTGAACGATTAAGAAAACAATTTAATATGATGTTGTGTATCCTTGCTCCATATAAGCTCCGGGGATTTTAGAGAGCTTGCTCAGATAATTAGGAAGAGCGCTAAAGACGACGTTAATAGATCTGTAAGATTGATGGTGCGGCCACAAAGAAAAACACGAACTCATGCATCAATCTGACAACCACGACGTTTCCCCACAATTTTGGTTCACATCCGATCCTGTCAGGACATTTTCCCGAGTTGGTGGAAAGTGAAAGCATATAATAAAATTAAAAGCAGTTCCGATCTTATCAACTGACGGAAACTTGGATCCATTTTCATTATTATGTTCATGTGAACACGTAGGTATCTATCAGAATGTGAGGTTTATAAATAGTTTGCCCTTTGGCCTATGTAGGATTTGATTTGAGTAAGTTTTTAGAAATGAATCCTTTTCATATTCAATGAGTGAATAATAAAAATGGACGTTTATTTTGGATTAAGTTTCTCTATTTTCAATCTATTAAATTAACTTCGTCTTGAATAGTTTAGGCTGTTATCTGTAGAACCTAGGCTGCACGTTTGCACCTTTACCAAATAATTTGCTAGTTTGAACTTTGGAGTGCAACTTTTCCACTGAGTACCTATGAATGGTTATCGTATTTAGTGGGGCCTTGATATATTTCAAGTCTAATCGATCAATTTAGGTGATTAACTCCGTAAAATTATTTTAAAATGTTGACTTCCTAACGTTGGTTGGACGTAAGTTCACAGGCTCAGCTAATGTGTAACACGGGTGAAAGGAAACCCAACGTACAGCTATGAATGTTTGATTAATGAGTGCAATTACACATATAAATCACATCCGTGAACATCTAGGCTCGGAACAAATATCTGTGAGCTCTCTAAATATATGTGCCCGTGCAAGAATCAGATCTGCGACCCGCCATGGCGATGGTCAGACACTACATAGAACCTTAATGTTGTTAGCAGAAGAAGAAGTACTTACTTAAAGGATTTCAAGTGACAAGAGTAGGGACTAGGTAGTACTTATTCTGTCTATTGGTTTTTGAAAAAAAAAATATCGACCTGCGAAATCTCATTCAACCAATCACTATTAGACTTTTGACTTTTGTTACAAAAAAATGTAATCATTTACGTTCAGAAACAGGGATACAGATGTTCGCTAAGAAGTAGTACCTACGTATAAATAATTATATCAAATATAACTACTTTCAAAGTGCTAAGTTTGACCTTGCATGCACCTATTAATTTCCAGCACCTACATAGTAGCTAGAGTGACAGGTAACAAATTCTTAGCTTTTATAAATAGCAGTATATTGGTACTAGTTTATTGAAGTATAGTATTTTATGTGTTTTTTTGATGTGGTTGCCAAATTTCCAAATCCGTTCTGCAGTTTTAGCTTCGAAGAGCAGGTAACAAATATCCATCCATCCATATATCCATCCTCAAAAACTTAAAAATGTATAGAAAGTTTATTCAATATTAATTTTATTTATAAGTTACTTAGTTCAGTAGGAAAGATAGCAAGGATAGGACAAGATTTTAATAACTTCCATGATATTTCACCTTAGGTAGGAACGTATAAATTTAATCAAACCCGAACATTATAATGTACGAGAAAATTACTCGACTACTTGATAATCTCATTATGATAATTATTAAGTTATTGGAAAATGAGTAGGAAAGTTTATATTAATAAGCTTAGCTTTCCTCCAGTATCAATGTTATTTGAAGTATTTTGCAGTGTTATCAATCAATACAAGAAAGCCTATCACATAGCTAAGAACTCACTGTGACATTAAATGAGCCTAAAATGATTTATGTGTGGCAAGATAAAACCAACCTCTCTATATATCAATCATTGTTCGATGGTTACGACCCATCTTCAGCTCTGTTTCTATTGTCTATCGAGCGGAAAAATAGGGGAAGTACTTGAGGAAATTGCGTTTGAGATGCAATATAAAACAAATAAACTCGCGAGGACTGGCCTCATTTGTACCCGCACAATATGTGATCTCAGGAACCGTTTTTAGGATCGATGTAATTAGATAGGAAACCATTATATTATTGTGTTATTGATGCCAATGTTTTTTTCTTTTATCTCGATAAACGATGTGTCAAACAAAGCCTTTTTGGACTACTGTTTTGTCCGGAGTACCTATATTTAATTTAAGATAAATAACACGTGGACATTCACATAAGCAGTTACTTTTCATTTCAGAAGATCAGGAGCTTTTCATGCGAGAGAGCCACCGAGCACTTCTAGCAAAAGGGTTAAAGATTTTCCGGTAAACAACGGAAAGTAAGAGCCACCAGTCAGCATTGCTTTTAAAAGCACTTGGCTCGCACTTTACCATCAAGGTACTTGATTTAATTTATACTCCCAAGAAAATTATTTCTCTCGGCTCACTTCATATTTTTCTATGGATCAAGCATTTTACTGAGATTAATTTGCTTTCGCAATTTATGTTTCGGATAAGTGATTTAATTCTTATATAAGTAAATTCTGAACCAGAAAATTAAATGTTTTGTGCGTGTAGGTAGAAAATTTGTTGGCAAAGCAATTTACTTTCTGCGAGGATACATAAATAAATTAAACTGATAAAAGTTCATTCGTGCGAAGCTTATTTAAGACTTGTCGTATTGGAACAGTAAACAAGGTCCCTAATTAATAGAATGACAAAATAAACAAAATACGTGCCGCTTTTCATTAAGGGCTCGACTACCGCAATCAGTCTTTGAATGTGGATGCTCTGGTCGTGTCGCACAGTCGCACGGCGCGCGATCTATCGTATTCTTTGATCTTATTGGATTTAAGTTGATAGCGATATCTTTTAAAACTTGATTTAATTAAATAATAGTTTGTAGTATTAAAGTATTTTAACATAAGATTTTCTTTTATCGATTTTCTATTACATTGGAAATAAAAAAAAACCCATAACATCTTGCTTGTATTCCCAGTAGGGTTAAGTGGAGCTGCATACTACCTACTACTCGTACAGTCTGTGACCAACATTATCTGACCCACTTGACTATTATTCGCTAATAGTGAAGTGGGTTAAATAATGATGGTCACAGACCCTACGCGTTAACTTGCCACCTGACTCGAATTACGTTTTGACGTTAGCATCACTATTACCGTTGCGTATTTATATTATTTTCATGGAAATCGAATTGTTCAATTTAAATGAAAAACGTGAAAAATTAAAACGTCATTGGAAATGTGTCGAGGCAGCTGCCATTTGCCAAATTAATTCATCACTGAAACTTTAATTTTCTGATGGATTGCTATCTAGAAGGGAATGTGAGGCTGATTGTAGATTTAGCTCCCCAAGTTATTGTTATAGATTTAACTTCCGTCTGTAAGGCAAGTTTAGAAAATCGCTTTTCATTACATTAATCAGTCGTTGAAATGGATGCTATTGTTTTAACATTTTCCTTTTCTTTTCTATCTTCAGGTTGTTTTTTTTTTATTGTACGTATAAAAAGTTTTCAAGTGATCGACATTTGACTTTATCCTTTCAGCGCTTCATCATTTTCAGTTTTCTTCATCTAGTTTGTTTATTTGAAGTCTGGCGTAACTATAAGTACGTCAACATTTGATTTAAGTAGCTTTGTGGTTTTCGTTGGAGTACCAAACTATGACTAAGAATTAACTTTGAGCGGAGTAGGACGATTAGTTTACCAAGCTGATTGTGATGTTACTCTATGAATGCTATTTATTCTTTTTTTTTCAGCAGAAAAAGTTTACAGACTTGTTATACGGTGTATTAATATCACTGATGAGCACTTGTGGTCTAGTCAACCTGAGCTTTTTGTTCAACTTTTTTCAGTATGCAAGAGGTGTCTTGATGAACTTTATATTTTTTCAAAATCATCATATTTTTCCGAGACTGCTCAAAAAAGTTGAACCAAAAATCACTTGTTTTTGATCAACGATAGCTATTTAATTACCCGACTGCCAAATAAGGGTCATATTTTTCGCGCGTACCTTGTAGGTGAATGTCTTTATTACCTCGTAGGTACTTTCCAAACGGCAGAATGGATATGTCAAGTGTCCTTAGATACGTGTTTAAAAAAAAAGCAATATGGCGGCTTTTGGGATTCTAGCTATGAAATTGAAGGAAATTAAATGGAGGTTACAAAAATATGTAAGAGCTATATGTTTGAATTCAATTAGGAAACAGTCTCGGTCGACTTATTTGCAGTTGAAATTTTTGATTTTTCTAATTTGCGACTTGTTTTGGAATTAAAATGTCATGTTTTAATTGATCACGTGACATCTCGGTAGCGCATGCCAATTTTACACATTTTTGGCTTTTCTACAATCGTTACCGCTGAGAGAATATAACTTTGTCTACACGCTAAGGACGTATATATGGTAATTCAATTATCCGTATTTTAATAGACATACTTGTTACAAAGAACGATAAATACTTTCTATTTTTAAACCAAACCACTTAGCAAATTGAATAGCGCTACGATGTCGTACGAACGACTAAAATATCCTAATGATGTCTCCAAGTTATTAATTTACGACGTAACCGAATATAAATCATAGAGATATCAGTTTTACGCTTCGTTGTTTTACTAAACGAGAACTATCTCGTGTTCAGGTAGTTGGCGAGGTCATTAGTGTCAAATGTCTCGAGTTGGCAAATTGAGGGAAAAATCGCAAGTAATGAGCGTGAGTGATGGAACGCTGTATTTTGACGTGGACTATCATGTTCATTTATTTTTATTTGTTTAGGTAACAGTTGGGAAAGTAGGTGAAGTCTGAATTCATGAAAAGCTTTATCGTAAGCGTATTTCATGAATTAGGTATGTTATCTATTTCTGTATGGGTATTGTGATTCAAGTTTTATTTAACTCCAGAAAACAGATGTGTTATGCATTAATTGTGATGCATTATTTTTGCGACAGTGATTACGGAAACAGTTGTTTTTTTAAGAATAGGAAATCATCAAATGACTTCTCCGGGTGAAGCGGGAGGAAGTGTCAGAATTTTAATGACTAAAACCCCTCCATGTTCTTCCAAGTGCCCTTTGCGTTCCAGGCCCGCGCCTACGGTGGTTGAGAATCGCCCTGCGCCTCCCGACGCCCGGGGCGTGAGGTTTCCCTCTCTTTCACGCGTTTGGCTTCCTCCTTTCCTAGCATTACTGCTTCGCAGAAGGAGGTGACCGCTTTCCATGTCTCCTCGCTCCGGACCATGGCTAGAACCAGGGCCGGACGCGAGAGGTTGCCGCTGCCGATCGCCTCGACGAGGACATGGCGTGCTCCGCCCAAGCAGGTCAGACCTCCACCGTATGCTCCACCGTGTCCTTCGGGCGATCCTCGCAGTTTTGACACCCAGGCGTATCCTCCCGCGGTGATTACGGAACCGTTTATTTAAATCCGCTTTTAAAGCTGCATAGAAGTAACTCAGAATTCGTGGGACAAACCGTCAACAATCAACCGACAAAAGTATTAGTTTCCAAAGGCAGTTATTTAGTCTTTCTTTCTTCTCGTGTGGGCGGAAAGGTTAGACCTTACTGCCCACACGACCCCACACACCCTAGTGTTAAAGTTTCTAAACCGCCTCACGGGCCTCTGACACGGTCAGAGTGTCAGAGTTATTTAGTCAAATATTGATTAATAAGCAGTAAGCACTTATCTACATTAACATGCTAATTCATAACAAAACCATGTGATTAGTCTAAATATATACCTGAGGAGCTCGTGGCTAAATAATAACAGCCGCACGGGTCGATCTTTAAGGTTAAGCAACGCTTGCCATGGTTGGTCTGTGGATGGGTGACCATCTTAATATACCAAGTTTTCTCCGTGCCTCGGAAAGCACGTTAAGCCGTTGTTCCTGGCTGTCATTTGTAGATCTTTGGCAGTCGTTACGGATAGTCAGAAGCCAGTAAATCTGACTCCAGTCTTGCCAAGAAGTACCGTGTTACCCAGTTAATGGGTTGTGGAGGTCTGGTAGGCAGCCGCTCCACGTAAAACACTGGTATTCAGCTGAATCCGGTTTGACTGGAAGCCGACCCGATAGTTGGGAAAAGGCTAGGCAGATGACTTGTAACAGATTAGAATTTTTTTTTGCCGCAACTTCGGGTTTTCCCGTTCCCATAGGGATTTCAAGAAATTCTCTCCTAGTGCTCCCCTGCAGATTCTAGGGAAGCTACATACCAAATTTCATTGTCAAATAACGTCCAGTAGTGTCGGATGTGCGCTGTTTATCAGTCACTCGGTCAGTCACACGTAACGGAAGAATGTTAATAATATTGATCAGTATTTAGAATCTGTCACTGGTTCGTCGCTGTTATTGTTTTTTAGGCACTGTTCAATTACTAATTCAAAGAGGTTGGTAAACAGGTGAAAACTCCACGCTTCTTAATTAATAAAACGAAAATTAACATCTTATGAATACGGTTTTATTGGGAAACACTGGTAATTATTATTGGCAACATTCATGAAAGTGCTGAACAAAGGCAGACGCAGGTAAACGTCGTAAACAAAGTGTTGTTATTGATCGAGGATTTTTCTCAGCCACTCGGCCCAAAGAAGATTTGTCAAAATTTGTCTGCGTAATAAATTTCATCGTTCGCCAATTATTTATACAGCGACAGGAAACTGAGACTCGCCCCCCGAGAACGTTTTAATTTATGGACACTTTAGAACCAGACGTTGCTCTATAATAATACTTCTTAAAAATGAATTTTAAATAAGTTGATATGTGAATATAAAAATTCTGTGAGAATTATTCTCGATAGTGTATACTTACTGGTATGGTACCTATATGATGGTATATTATATGGTATATGATACTCGGTTTATTTTTGTCATTAACCTTATGATAATAAATAATATCATTGAACATAGCAAAAAAAGTACTTTAATAAATTAGGAGCTTTAATGGTAATTTTTGGGATAAAACTTTTTTTTTGGTTTATAAAAGTACCTAAGCAGTTTTTTGTACTCATATTTACAATGTATCTATTTGGTACTGTATCTCTGTGTGAACAGAAATCATAAAATGAATAAAAACACTTATAATTTCTAAAAACTAGACACGCCACATAAATATTCAGACTTCAAACACGATCAAACGGTTTAATTCCACAAAACTTCTATAAGACTAGGATTTGAATCTAGTCTAGATTGCTATTTTCTATTGGTATGCATCGGGTCGCAGGTGCAGCCTTATCAAGAGAGCGATCAAAGGTGATGCTCACCCGACTGTCTGCGTCTGGAGCGAAGTTGGACGACGAACGATGACGTCATAAACAGTTCACTGCAAACGACATAATCGGAGCAGTTCGGGATACTAATATTGAATTTAGTGGTGAAGGTGGCTTTTATGAGTCTCTTCATGTGACGGAAACGTGGTTTATTGATTCTTGGATGGATTTAGTTTTCTAGCTTAACTAAGGAACAATGAAGTTGAAAAGTACCTAAAAAGCCTTCCCACTAAAACCTACTATGAATACGAAAGTTTAGTTTGTTTGATGTTTCGTAATCACACCTAAACAGCTAAACTGATTTGGGTGAGATTTGTAACACAGATAGACCATAACCTGGAATAGATTAACTTTTATCGCGGTTGTAAGTTCCGGTGTGATCATTTTCGACTTTCAGGCGGGTGAAGTCGCTGGCAAATGCTAGTTTGCTATTACTACATATTATAAAACAAAGCCCACCGCCGCGTCTGTCTGTCTGATCGCGATAAACTCAAAAACTACTGCACCGATTTTCATACTATTTTCACCAATGGATAGACTGGTTCTCCAGGAAGGTTTTAGTATATTATTTGTCTAGAAAAAAATAGGGATCCTTAAGAAAATTGTGGCGTGGACGAAGGTGAGGGTGATGTGCTAGTAAGTATTAAAGCCGTATCTATCAAGTCACGTGTGCTCCTCCTGACCTGACAATTGATTGGGTCGTAGGTACTTTAGAATTACGTCGTTTGTTATTATCGTAGGAATCCCCAAGGCAATTCTGGCTATAAATATGTAAAGAGATATCTACTGTTTGTTGTTAGGGGAGTCTTTAGGTATCCGGTGTAAAAGGAGTATAGGTATTACATAATTAAACAACCTATCAAAACCTTAAGTAACTACATAAGTGCGAAAGAGCAACGGATCTGCGATCAGCTCTTCTTAATGTTAGTAGTATTGGGCTAGATCGGAACAGAAATAAAATAATAGTACAACATGAATTCCAATAAAACTAGCTGTTATAATGTTTGTATGATGCCAGCTGCCAAAGCAAACTATATGTTACATAAGTGAACATAAATATTTTGTGTAATATCAATCCTCGTTTTCCTCATAAGGGGAGTTGTAATCGCGTACGAACAGTGTTCAGGTAGGTCCCGCGTAATGGGCTTTTTTGTTTTCTCCCGTTTCGGTTCTCAGGTGGTGCTGTTACATTGTTTCCTAAAGAAAAAACGGAGCCGGAAACTCCGGTATATGCGGGTAATCGTAACACTGAATCACCACTCTCGCCACTGCAAAGGGCGCGCTCCCTGCCCATGCGGTACTTCATCGTGGAATTATGACTTTGGTACGTGCCCGATATTTCGGATGAGATAAGAATACCGTTTTATGTGTATTCGTGTCATAGCAGACCAAATTACTTTGAATAATGTAGTTTATAGCATCCCACTGAATGTCCAACTTTGGCTAAACGTGTGCATTAAAAACACCAACAACTTTAAACAATTTGCGCGGCCAACTTTCACAAACTAAATGCTTAATTAACGCGTTAGCCGTGAATTAAAAATACAAGTGTGAAAAGTGAGCAAATGGCATAGTGTTGCGTCATTTGCGGATATTATTTAATCATTTTGTTTTGTGATTTAACAAAAGTTCAGCTGTGATTCGTGACAATTAATTTGATGCTACTTTCCAGCGCTTGACGAATTACACCTACATAATGCACTTTATGAAAAAAGTAATACCTAAAAAGAATTCAAAGCATTTCCTGATGGAATTGCTTTGTATCCTATTTATTACTTGTTTAGATGCACAATGATCTTCAAACGATAGTAGGTAGCAAGCAGAGCTTTAAATGGTGCATTGATACAGAAACCCACAAATAACAATAAGCCATTGAATTCAAATGTTATTGTGTAGGTAAAACGTGAAACAAGTTGGTACTAACTGTTCAAGCGATATTAGATTCTATTACGGAAAGTTGTACACTATTTACGTCTAGTTAAATTATTCCTAGTATCGAACGGTAAGCGGCGAACATCGCTTTCATCTACGACCTCGCAGTTAACCAGTTTTTAATGAGTTAACTAACTTAACCCTCTGAAGTTCAAACCTCGGGGGAAGTGTCCAGTCGTTACACTTTTGACGTGACGGGCTTATCGAGGTACTTTCAGATGTTAATCTTACTGTTGGGACGTATTAGCTATTCATTGGAGCAGTTTTCCAGGTAATTTGATCCGAAATTATTGATTCATTAAGCTCCAGTCTATTAAGGTTTAGTAAGCGGTACAAATTACGGTGTTCTGAGTTAAGCTTAATTAAATATGTGGTTTCTAAGATTAGATAATACTGAATCTACTTAAATTCAGAATTTATAATTGGCGGTCGCTCAAGGAGAATACATTATTCTGCTCATAGTAAGATGGAAATAATTACCTATTGTTACATTTTTGTCATCATCATCATCACTTCAGACGAAAGACTTCCACTGCTGGAAATGGGCTCCCCCACGTGTCGCCACATCTAGGCCCTAGATGTAGCGACACTTGAAGCTTGAGTCCTTCACCAGTTCACCGGTCCACGACCGATTTTCGAGGGAGGTCTTCCAAAGTTGCGTTTTCCCGTAGGTATGCGCTCACCACTCCAGAACCTTTAGTACCTGCTGGCGTTGGCACATTTTGGTGGTAAATAACAATACAACAAATAAGTACGTGTAAGTAGGATCTTCTCAGTTAGTTTCCATGATTTAATAGTATCAA
Organism: Lacanobia oleracea; assembly: GCA_950371165.1. Classification (NCBI taxonomy): domain Eukaryota; kingdom Metazoa; phylum Arthropoda; class Insecta; order Lepidoptera; family Noctuidae; genus Lacanobia; species Lacanobia oleracea. The sequence continues at coordinate 15,386,069 of OX493394.1, forward strand.
ACTAAGTACTTACTTGCTAATTTGGAGAGTCATCTGCTGTTATCGGTATACTTGCGCGTCACCCAAACTTCCATGTTCTTAGTCGCATCAAAGTTTTCAGATGAATATAAGATGTTGAAAATTGAGATGTTTTGCTAGTGCTTGCATGTTATCTTTAAACTCAACATAATACTTACTGGTGAACACTGCTTTGAGGAGTCCCGACGCGAATAGCTGTGAGGGAAATGAGTGCGAAAATAAAGTTGTATTTTATGTAGGCACTAGTGATGTTTGTGTGGCTGCTGAAATCTGAAATAAAAGAGTCCGTTAAAATATCTTTATTTGGGACTCGCACAGGAAAAATAATAAAATAAAATGAATTAATAACTAACACTGACGACTAAAGGAAGGATCGCCAAACTAAAGTGGCAGTGGGCAGACATTGCTCGCAGAACTGATGGTCGACGGGGCCGAAAAGTTCTGGAGTGGCGACCGCGTACCGAAAGACGCAACGTTGGATGGCCTTCCACAAGGTGGACCGATGACCTGATGAAAGTCGCGGATAGCCGATGGATGCGAGAATTAAAACGACTTAGAACTGAAAGATAACAACATCGAAAGACCTGTGCAAGGTATACAAGGGTATATAAAAAATCTGTTGGCCTAATGTGTGATGCCGAGATATTTGGAGGTAAAGTCCTCATCTGGCAACAATGACTATCATTAAAAATATTAATTACATGCTTATGTGCATCAGATCAAATATTTGGTTCCCAGCTTTGTTTTATAATTTATTGAAAGAAAGTAAAAACAAGAACACGTGAAAACCACTTTATTAAGAACTTCGCAAAATAATACTGTTCAATTTAAATAAATAGTTAAATTAAGCTGAGAACTATTAGTAGAGGTCAATCTAAAGTATTTAAGAATAAGTGAAACATTACAGATAATAAAAAACCATCGATCGATGATCAATGCTTTAATGTCATTTAAGTATGTGGATGTCATGACCAAAAGATGCAACGCGCGAGCACAAGTGAAAAGCCATGGATGGTCGGCTGTCAAAATGAAAAAAGAAATGTAAATAATACAAAAACTACAGCAACTTCAGCATCCAAAATCTCATTAAGTCTGCTCTCTCGAAAAAAAGCTTAAAATAGCGTGTAGATGAAGCAGTTTTTCGTCGGAACTAACAGAGAACCTATATCTGAAAAAATAGTCAGTAGTCTACATGATATGATTCGTAATATGGTTTAGCCAGAATTTGTGTATCGCTATCACATAATAAGACAAAAAAAAACCACCAATCACCTCCAAATGAAACGATGAAACGATTTTACTCCTTCATTTTTTATCAAAAGAGTATAAAACAATATTTATTGCTTTTCAATACGAACGAAAATAATTTGGCTTTGTTACTTTTTAAAAACATGTATTATTTTATCATACAAAAAATTAAAAATGGCGTAGCGGAGTGGCGCTTAGAGGCGTAGTTAGCTCCGTTTGTATGCACATGATCGTTGGCATGAATACAAGCCTTAAGGCACTTTGACGAGATTCAACAAAAGTGGTGCTAGTGTTATTGAATAGTTACAGACTGTGAATTAAGTGTGGTGACGTGTTGTGCTGGTCGAGAAAGATTTATGCTGCTAACTTGTAGCTGAGAATAATAAAACCGGCGTATAGGAAAGAAACCACCATGTGAACTTACCCAGGGCCTGCTTCTGGATAAGTTCATCTGGTGGTTTCCTTTAGCACAAAATGGTAGGGACAGGCAACGAACAGCAGCAAATAAACTTCCACAGAATTCAGCAGTTCTATGGGGCAAGTTTGTCGAAAGATAGGCAGACACGACTTTGTTCACATCACTCGACGATGTCAATCATCATCAATCCTATTTAATATATAACATTTTTCCGTTACTGATTGAGTCACTGACAGACAACGCTCAGCCGAAACTACTGGTTGCAGAAAGCTGCAATTTGGCATGTAGGTTCCTAGGGGAGTATAGGCGGGCAATAAGAGAGGATTTCCCCGAAATTGTTACGGGAAAGGGAAAAAATAGGATATGCGCTTACTAGAAAAAAGAGAGTTTACTATAGAGATAGTCTGGGTGTTTTGTGAGCATTATCCTTTTATAAGGATAGCATACATAAACATACCTACTAAAGAGATCTTTAGTAGGTATGTTTATGTCACCGGAAAATAGCAGGCTCCGTAAGTTTGTAATAAATCTTTATTAGATTATGATTTCTCGAAATATTATGAAAAAATCGTAATGTGTACAAAAAAGTCCCACCCAAATTCATTAGTTTCCAATATGTCCGTGGCTTTTTAAGAAAAAATATTTTACAATTTCACGCTATACTACTCTGTCAAGAAAGTACCGGGAAAAGATCAATAATACACAAAATGTCTGTTATTCATCCAAATTTATTTTATCACCTTCAAAGTATGCTCCTTTAGAAACGATACACTTGCGCCAACGAATAATCCATTCATCAAAACATTTTTTAAACGCTGCTTCCAGAATTGAGTTCAGTTCTCGCCGCGAATTCTCCTTTATGTCTTCTATCGATTGAAAACGGGTGCCACGAAGTGGTAATTTGAGTTTAGGAAAAAGAAAAAAGTGAGCAGGAGCCATATCTGGTGAATATGGTGGTTGCTGGATGGTATTTGTTGAGTGTTTGGTTAAAAATTCGTTCACAATGATAGCCTTGTGCGAAGGCGCATTGTCGTGGTGCAAAATCCAAGAATTTTCTTTCCACAAATCTAGCCTTTTTCGTCGAATTTACTCTCTTAAACGCCGCATAACGCTCAAATAATATTCTTTATTTACCGTTAGACCTTCCGGTAAGAATTCAGAGTGCACAACACCGCGATAGTCAAAGAAAACAGTCAACATGACTTTGACTTTTGATCGACTTTGACGTGGTTTTTTCGGTTTCGGTTCAGTTGGAAGGCGCCACTCCGAAGCTTGTTGACTAGTTTGCATGTCAAACTCGTAAACCCACGTTTCGTCACCAGTAACAATGCGTTTCATGAATGTTGGGTCCGAACTGACTCGTTCTAGCATGTCCTCAGCGACTTTCATGCGATTGAGTTTTTGGAGAAAATTCAGATCTTTTGGGACTAGCCGAGCAGCAACATGTTTCATACCCAAATGATTAGTTAAAATGGTACGGATCGACTCTTGAGATACAGAAAGTTCGGCGGCTATCTCTCTCAGAGTTGAATGGGGATTTTCAGTCACTATTTCCTTCACTTTTGCGATGTTAACTTCAGTTGCAGACGTTTACGGCCTACCAGAGCGAGGCAAATCTTCCATCACATCTCGACCGCTTTTGAACGCTTTGAACCACTCATAAGCACGAGTTTTTGATAAAGTCGATTCACCGTAAGCCTTCTGTAACATTTTCAGTGACTCCGAACACGAAATTCCATTGGCGATGCAAAATTTAAGACAAACTCTTTGTTCGATATTTTTGTCCATTATGAAATTCGCAATACACACTATACTACTCTGTCAAGAAAGTACCGGGAAAAGATCAATAATACACAAAATGTCTGTTATTCATCCAAATTTATTTTATCACCTTCAAAGTATGCTCCTTTAGAAACGATACACTTGCGCCAACGAATAATACATTCATCAAAACATTTTTTAAACGCTGCTTCCGGAATTGAGTTCTGTTCTCGCCGCGAATTCTCCTTTATGTCTTCTATCGATTGAAAACTGGTGCCACGAAGTGGTAATTTGAGTATAGGAAAAAGAAAAAAGTCAGCAGGAGCCATATCTGGTGAATATGGTGGTTGCTGGATGGTATTTGTTGAGTGTTTGTTTAAAAATTCTTTCACAATGATAGCCTTGTGCGAAAGCGTATTGTCGTGGTGCAAAATCCAAGAATTTTCTTTCCACAAATCTGGCCTTTTTCGTCGAATTTGCTCTCTTAAACGCCGCATAACGCTCAAATAATATTCTTTATTTACCGTTAGACCTTCCGGTAAGAATTCAGAGTGCACAACACCGCGATAGTCAAAGAAAACAGTCAACATGACTTTGACTTTTGATCGACTTTGGCGTGGTTTTTTCGGTTTCGGTTCAGTTGGAAGGTGCCACTCCGAAGCTTGTTGACTAGTTTGCATGTCAAACTCATAAACCCACGTCTCGTCACCAGTAACAATGCGTCTCATGAATGTTGGGTCCGAACTGACTCGTTCTAGCATGTCCTCAGCGACTTTCATGCGATTGAGTATTTGGAGAAAATTCAGATCTTTTGGGACTAGCCGAGCAGCAACATGTTTCATACCCAAATGATTAGTTAAAATGGTACGGATCGACTCGTGAGATACAGAAAGTTCGGCGGCTATCTCTCTCAGAGTTGAATGGGGATTTTCAGTCACTATTTCCTTCACTTTTGCGATGTTAACTTCAGTTGCAGACGTTGACGGCCTACCAGAGCGAGGCAAATCTTCCATCACATCTCGACCGCTTTTGAACGCTTTGAACCACTCATAAGCACGAGTTTTTGATAAAGTCGATTCACCGTAAGCCTTCTGTAACATTTTCAGTGACTCCAAACTCGAAATTCCATTGGCGATGCAAAATTTAAGACAAACTCTTTGTTCGATATTTTTGTCCATTATGAAATTCGCAATACACACTATATATGATATTACTAAAACCAGCACTGTATTTAATATAAACAACAGATGCAACTCAAACTCCGCGCCAAAATGGAAAACAGTTGTGCCAATCTAACAACTACAAAAAAACAAAAATTTGAATTTGGAACCATAAACAAATCATCCATTCCCGATACTTTTTTGACTGAATGTATATGATATTACTAAAACCAGCACTGTATTTAATATAAATAACAGATGCAACTCAAACTCCGCGCCAAAATGGAAAACAGTTGTGCCAATCTAACAACTACAAAAAAACAAATATTTGAATTTGGAACCATAAACAAATCATCCATTCCCGATACTTTTTTGACTGAATGAATGTATTTTACAATTGCACGGAGTTTGCAATTTTCCGGTGACATATAATACGATGCGATCTTCTTTTAACCGATTTCTTCAAAAAGGAGGAGTTTCTATGTTCCGTTGATGATGGAAGGTATAAGTCAAGATCGATGGTATCCCATGAAAAATGTTTGTTCCGCGATATTTTCGCCAATTGTTAACCGATTTGGATGATTATTTTTTTGTTTGGAAGAGTATTTTCTCGGACTGGTCCCATTTAAATTTGGTGAAGATCTGATGAAGAAGGTTGGAGGTAGGCTACGGAACTCTTTAATAAATAATAGCAAATAGATCGGGATTTCTGAAATCGCCTGTCTGTTGATGTTTACACCAGTTCATAACATAACATCATGCCGGCACGCTGTGTTTGTGGTTTCACTTTTTAGTGGTACCTGCGTTCCACTAAAAAGAGAAAAATAAAAACACTTTTTAACAAAAAAATAAAACCGACTTCCAAAAACAATACACTACAAAGTAAAAAATAACTTTAATTTCGGAAGTCGGTGTTCAAAAACGAAAAAACAACGACTTATGTTTAAAGTTTTTTATTGTTTACTTTTTTCTGTCTATGACGCATATTTTGTCTACTCGGTACATAACCGGATCGAACGAGAACAATGATAGAGCTGTACAGGTTGCTTATTACTGATGGGACAAAATTGAGTTTTAAATTTTTAAAGAAATCGTCTCCACATACTTAGCGTCTCTAGCTGCTTCGGACAGAACATGTCTATATTTCGAATCAATGATATTTTTTATGTTAAATAAAGTTTCCGTTATTTTCGTAAATAAACCTTATTTCAAAAACAGACTGCAGTAACTTTTAATACTTAGTTACTCGTTGAACGGAAGCTGTTCATTAAACTCCTGCAAGTAAGGCGGGTTAGGTTTTAGTTTCTCCCGGTGTACTCCGGGATACATCAGATAAGACTTCTTGCTTTTATTACAATAAATCTAAGTACAGCACCGTAACACTTTACAATATTGAATTCATTACGGAAATACAACACGTTGACAGCAATGGTAAGTTTTCCAGTGCCCATAACTCTACACCGATTCTACTTCTTTGTACAATATTAAATCAAAAATATGTAATTTCGTCACCTCGTCTCAACATATTAATAAAAACCATAATTTCGTAATGGAAAATGACACGCAGAGACCAAACGTTAAACAAGAAGAATTAAATGAGTATGTATTTGCTCCAGCACTGAATAATTCACGTATCATAACGGATTGCAGAGAATGAATGTAAAGTTGAGCCGCCTAGCCGGCTCGCCGCGCCTGCCGCCGTAGCACAGACAAGCTCATCACACAAACTTACGTAACAAGTGCTCTATTTTTCATTTCAGCACAGAATATAAATAAACAGGCGCAAGAAGAACGATAACAAAAGGAATTTGAGTCTCGTACTTTTGAATTTGAATATTTAATTTATACCGAGCTTAAAATTCGTGCAGGCGGCGATTTAAAATTGTATCTTGTTTGGAGATGACTGTACATACCTACCTTCTGAAATGGCTTCGTTTCTGTTTACTGTTTAGTTTGCTCTGTCTGTGAATAAGTTAGATAAGTGGCGAGAGGGCCAGTGCCTTTGAACCGACGAAGAGCAGTAGTAAACAAGAGGATTTAATGGTTATGGAGCAGTCGGTGGCGCTAAGTGAAAATGAAAGTGATTCCCGGGAGCCCGTTAACTCCTCGGAATTATGACGAAAATTCTTGCGTTCACGTGTCCCCACCATTTGTGACCTGACTACATCGCTTTTACGATATTGTTACGTTCATTGCCCTTTTACATTACGGGAATGGACTCTATTGGTCTATTTCGTGGCGGCTGATCGTCTCTAACGTCGAGGATGAGTGGCTACCCGCTTTCGATGTCACTCGTCCGATACACAGGGTGCTTGTTCAAGTGGCTTACATGAATTGCGGATGATATGGACCGGATAAACCTAACCGAGATCGTATATTTACTTCATGTGTTCATATAGCTTTCTTGTATATTTACTGGAGAAATGGAATATCAATACAACTTAGATATTTGAAGTTGAATTTCGTATAAACATACTCAGAGAAGGAAAATATAATTGTGGGTGGTAAACGACATTTTATATTGTTTGGGTATGGAAGATAATTAAGAAAAAATAATATAGTTTTCCAATGACATGAATCGATAGCATGTTACTTACTTAAACTCCTATATAATAACACACAACACGACACATTTAAAAACCAAAATCAAAAGTCGTTTATTCAAATTAGGCTGAGAGCCACCACTTTCTGAACGTCATGTTTTACAAGAGAAAGCCCCCCAAAACGCCCGCCCGTCACCACTTCCTGGACTAGTGTTTTAGCTGTGGAGAAGAAGTGGCCAACTAACTCCCCAGCAACACATCTATTGCTAAGCGAACACTCATTAGTACTTATCTTCGAGTATAATTTACTTTGTTATGTTTTTAGGGTTACGTACCCCATGTCCGTCCGTCTGTCTGACAACCAGCTCTATCTCATGGTCATGAAGCCTACGCTTCCAAAAACGTACGTCAAAGTACACAGTTGAAATTTAATGGACTTTTTTTATCCGACGTAAATACTTAGCTTACACGTAATTAACCTTTACATGATGTTTCGGTTCATAGCACTTGTTTACTGGTCCACGATGCCGAGCTGTATCTGGTAAACAACAGAAATATTCATAGACGTTTCAATCTGTATAAATCTAAAGTTAATATAACACAAAGCAGCTCTGGTAATATTATTTGTGAACACAGATTGTTGCAAATAAGTCCCTCGGGGTGGTTTGGGGTTGTAGTGCCGCTCAATATTATGTAGTTTCGATTTTAAAAGCGTTCAGCTTTGGAAATACAACAGTACTCCGCTTTATATTATAGAACGGTACGTTCTTTTCTTTGATACAGTGAAAGCAAAATGTAGAAAGTTGGGCGGAATTATGCTTTTAATTTTTCTAGAGGCAAATTCAATTTGTAATTATGAAAGCTTTATTGTCTTGAGGATTATGAACTTAGTTCTTTAAAAAATCTTGTTTACTGAAGTTGTTTAAAATATATATGAAGTTATTGAGACTTATGTAGAGTTGACAGTAAAGATAGACGTAACGAAAGTTCACAAATAATTAATAAGTTCAGAAGTGTTTGCTATTTTTTGGAATCGTTTCTCCGTTGCAAATGTCTCCAGTTAAAACTTGATTCGATTCAAATGCCACTTAGGAAAATATAAAAATCTCAACAACAGTATCCGTGTTAGTCAATGTGCAGTAGGTATATAGTATTACAGGGCGGCTCCGAAAAGCGCCCCTATGCGCTTCCCAGTTTTAAGCATCCAATCTTTGCCAGCCAGTCTTAGCGAATCATTCCGAGGTGTCCTCCACTACGTTAGCCTCACCCCGCACCGGTTTTGAGCCTCACCCCGCACCGGTTTTCTCTAACAATAGTCGGGTCTAAGAGCTACCAAGACCACGTAGCCTTTTATCGGTCATGATATTCTTTGTTGCATCTTCTGTGTGGATTTATGGTCGTAGAGTATTTCTTGTCTTACAAACACTTAAATATGTACTTTATACTGAATGCGCCAGTTTACTTTCAAATTATGTAAGTGATACTTAAGAGAAAATCATTATGAGAAATATTCAAATGGGTTCTTGAACTTTGTATTTAACTGTAACATCACGCCTATATTCCCCAGACCTAGGCAGAGGTGCATAACCACAGAACCTCTTTTATCTGTTCTGTGTGCATAACACTGAAGTAATGTACCTACACCACATTTTCACCCATGTAATAGGCTCGCTATGGCCATGAACCGGGTACAAGTCCACAGTCCGGATTCCTACTGAGATATAACAGATTAAAAAATCCAATATCATTTGGTCGACCCGGGAGTCAAACCCAGAACTTCAAGCTCAGCAGTAGTGCTGCATTGTTTTTTAACCGACTTCTTCAAAAAGGAGGAGGTTCTATGTTCGGCTGTATGTATTTTTTTATGTATGTTCACCGATTTCACCGCCAATTCTGGACCGATATTTTTTTTTTTTTTTATTCGAAAGCCTATACTCCTGAGGTAGTCCCATTGTCACTAAGTTAGAATCTGATGATGGGATCCCATGAAAATCGAGGGAAACTCTCAAATTCTTTAAGCACATAAACACAAACAACAACAACACAAATTTCTAATGCAATTCAGATATTTGTGCCTAGTAATCATCATCTCATGTTTCTGAGCTGATGATGGAAGGTATAAGTCAGGATCTGATGATGGGATCCCATGAAAAGTGGTTGTTCAGCGATATTTTCTCCAATTGTTAACCGATTTGAATGTTTTTTTTTGTCTGGAAGAGTATTTTCTCGGTCCCATTCGAATTTGGTGAAGATCTGATGAAGAAGGTCGGAGGTAGGCTAAGGAACTCTTCAATAAATAATAGCAAATAGATCGGGATTTCTGAAATCGCATGTCTGATTGAACTGGTGTGAATACACCAGTTTATAACATAACAGCACGCCGCCGGCACGAAAATAATTTAACAAAAAAAAAACCGACTTCCAAAAACAAAACACTACAAAGTAAAAAATAACTTTAATTTCGACTTTAATTAAAAAGTCGGTGTTCAAAAACGAAATAACCAAAAACACCGACTTCCGAAATTAAAGTCATTTTTTACTTTGTAGTGTTTTGTTTTTGGAAGTCGGTTTTTAATAAACACGCTTCACATCTCTGTGAACAGTAAGTAATGTAGTGTAGTAATGTTCACAGTAAATTGTTTGTTTTTTAGATACTACTATAACAAAAGTTGCCAAAGTAATTTCCGATTATTAGAAACTTAAAGAATGAAGACTGTGCCCGTTACTAAGTTATGTGTAGGGTTGGGCGATATAAATCAAAAGCCGTCAAATTGATGCCTCCAATGCAATATGATTGTGGCTATCCAATTATACGATCTTTTTATTTTTTTTTATATTATTAAACGAGGTATAAGCTTTAGTGGATTTTCTATCGGCAACCCTTGTGGCGCTGTCATTAAGGAGCAATTTCGTGATTTCACTTCTCGTATTATTAATGGGTAGGTGGATGCCGCTGGCCATCTGACCTGATTTATGCAGGCTGCCCTTAGTCGTGTCTTACAATCCCCACAGGCACCGACGAGCTGACCTATTCTTAACCGAGCACATACGGTTAAACTGCTGCCTAATATTATTAGATAACAGACTTGCAAGTAAGCTCCTGGGGGTCGCTGGCTTCTTAAATGAAAAAGGGGAGGGAGGGAGGAAGCCGGAAAGGGAAATAAGCAAACTCGTAGCTTTGAATTTACGTAAAACAAGGTAGGTTAAGTCAAAGTACGGATTTAAACGTTGACTCTTGAAGTTCAACATGTACTCGACTGCAAATCTAATGTTTAACTTTTGTGTTTAATGTGGAACACGTCACGTTTTGATTCGTTTTGCTTTCGCTGTGAGTCCATATACTTTACTTTCTTCGTTTATGTTGAGAGGAAAATTTAAAATGAAATAACGGTGTTAAGAGTTGAACCGTTATTTAATTAGAATGAAAAGAAGGATGAAATTCGCAACAGAGTTCTAAAACTTAAAAGGAAGGAAGCACTCCTCCGGAAGTCAATTTGTTGAAGTAGAAACTTACGTGTTTCGTGGCGCTAATGCCTGAATATATTACTTCTAATAATGATGAGGTACTCTCATTAACAAGGGGTTGATTAACAATTCAACCTTTCCGAATATACGTCAAGCTTTGCGTAAATGCATGACTAATGTCTATGTTAATATTATGAATGACCGGAGTTTCTTCTTCAATATTATCCGTGCGAGGACGACCCTTTCCTAGCTCTAATTGCATGTTTATGCAAATTCGTATTCCCGACTTTACTATCTGTTTAATATTGCATTCCAAGCATTTTTTCGCATGTTTTATCAGCAAGGAAGTAAATGTTGGAAAAGCGCTATTGGTAAACGTTTGTTAATACAGATTGTTTAATGATGCAAGTTCAATTAATGGGGATTTCGAAGTTATAATGTCATAGACAATTTTTTCACAATGTTGAAATTCCCAATTTTAAGTGACAAATTACTCCTAAAAGATGGTTTTCTTTTTAAATCAATATCAACTACTTATAAAAAATCGAGCGTTTGTATAAAAAACCGGAACTTTAAATTCGCGAGTGTACGGGGCTCAAAACGTAAGATTCCAATAAGAAAAGCAATTTCAGAAATACGAAGGGCGACAAAATATTCATGTTTTAACAATGTTTTTGGTGAATATAGCGTCGTAACTTGAGCTGTCTTAGTCACTTGGATTGAAATTAGTCTATGATCCTTGTAGGTAACTTTCTTCCGGAAAAACAATCGCTTTTCCCAGAAAATTCTTTTTACGTCGTGTATAAATGTTAATGTGCATGGCAGCTTCGAGGGTCTTATCTATCTAGCATTCAAGCATCATTTTTCTATTGTTACGAGCTTTATTCGTAAACAAGCTCTAATATAAGCAAACCTACTTTAGATTAGAACTATGAGACTCTCATACAGTAATATTCTCGAAATATGCAGCATTTTTAAGCAAGTGCATATTTGAATTTAAGTCGTGTTACGGAGAGTGGTATAATCCCAGTTTATAAGAGTTAGTGTTATTACGGGCCGCAGAGACGGCTACTCTTACACTTCCTGAAGGTTTTTAAAGGATTAAAGCAACCGACCCTGAGTACGTATCAACTTTGACCTAATTTTTATGAAAATCTTACTAGCTTCCACCCGAATTTCAGCCGAATATTTTCTCATAGTAAACACAAGTTTACTAATTAAAATCGTTTACGTACCTACTACATAAATTACATGCAAATGAATGTTAATTTTGCTGTCATGAAAAGACACCGTGGATTTCAGGAATGTAGAGAAGGTTTGAATATTTTTTATTATTTAATCTATTTGACTATTGTAGTGAATCTTTCTATATTTTTTTTTAAATTATTTTATCATAAAGAGCTATAATTACAGGTTTTTTTAACCTAATGCGATAGTCTACGTACTAGTAACTTATATTATACTTAAATCTATTTTAACTTAATACCTAATTATTTATCGCATTTATTCCCGCTGGACCATTGTTATAATTTCGTAACAATTATTTTTCGCATTTATTCCCGCTTGACCATTGTTATAATTTCGTAACAATTATTTTTCGCATTTATTCCCGCTCAAGTGCATTCAATATCGTGTATATCTGCGGGTGTCCGACAACACCATCCAATTTGAAATAGGTGGCCGACAGTGAGCATAATTGCTTTCCGCCAACTGTTCTACTTGCTTCACAAATAAACCACAGTTTTGCTTCGTCCGGCAGAATAATCTGTATTTATTGGCGATGTCTGAATTTATGAATTCATTACCTCCGTATATATACGTATATATATGTATCGGTTCGGTGCTCATGGTTGTATAAGTAGGTACCTACTAAATGTAGACAGAAGTATGTCAACTATGATGTCTGTAACGAGAATCTTTCTTGCTAAAGTTATAGTGGTTTCAAACCTTTCAAATATTAATAACTGTGTCTTGTTTGACACGAATTCTTCTTTGATGTCTCATGTTGTACCTTTTTAGTGGTCTCATCATCTCACACCACGTACGCATTACTTCATCATTAAAACAGCTCAAGCGGTGGTACAGGTTTAAATACGAATAAACAGTCAGACAGGTGGTAGTGATGGCGAGACTGGCTGGGCGCTGGGGTGCGCCGGACGTACATTTAAGTATCACCCACCACTCGTGGACGTAATTTAATGTACCCAATGCCTTTTAAATTCAAGTACCTATTGATTAAAGCTCTGCCAGCTACTGGTACCTACCACCTACTTGCCGTTGTATTTTCATAGTTTCGTTCGTGCGAGTGAAAAACCGGAACTCTTACAGGATCAGTTACGTGTATGTCCATCTGTTCCAGCCAATTTGCTACAAATCTGTTGGAGTTCAGTTTAAATTCGGTGCTTTTGTCATGCAAAGACGGACGCGGAACGAACCTAAATTAATACATTTTGAACATGGGGTCACTAAAAGATTAAACTTCGAGTTCCGCCGATACATGAAATAATAGATTAGAAGGTGCTTAGGTCAGATATATTTTATCCATGGAATTTATAAAAATAGATGAAAATCAACCATCCTACATTCCAGTTTGTCTCTGAAACTATTTAGCCTAAAATTTTGAAATAAATGCAGAAAATAGTCCTTTACATATAGATTATAGGAAAGCTACAAAAATTTGTGGTTCTAAAGCCACATGTAAAAAAACACGATCCGTATGGAACCATTTGCGCGCGAGTCAGACTCGCACTTGGCAGGTGTTTTTACTATCCTTACTAATATTACAAATGCGAAAGTAACTGTCTGTCTGTTTGTCGCGCTTTCACGCCAAAACTACTGAGTCGATTTAAATGAAATTTAGTACACAGATAGTCTAGAGCCTGAGAAAGGACATAGGCTACTTTTTATCCCGGGAGTATGTTCCCTAGGGACCACGCGGGCGAAACCGCTGGCAAAAGCTAGTTGTGCATAATTGTTCATTCTGTTCTGTTGCTAGGGGGTTCCAAGTTTGTAAATTGCATACTAGGATGAAAGAAAAAAGGCCAACAGAATGCAGTCAGAGCAGTGTCGACAGATTTTGGCTTTGTTCCCACGTAAAATGTTGCGTGACCGTAATACATACCTAACCACATGAGCACTTTACTCACTGAGGTTTTTCTCAAGTCTTTTATAACTTAGGCTAACAATGCACTTTCCACGACTATCATCGTCCACATTGTGAGTGATCTAATTTCTGTAGATTACGAAAATTTCACAACGCGTCATAAACTATGCAAATAAAAGAAGCTACATTTTTTAAATGAAGTTTTGAGATGAAATATAGGTACTTATATATGGATATTAAAATGATGTAGCATTATGAGTTCACTACACTTATAAATTCAAATTATAATAAATAAATAAATAAATTTTCGTAAACATATTGATGTACTATGCAGCAGAGTGCGGAAATTAATATACATTTTTAAATACTTACGTAACGTAGCCGACTATGATTTAATTAAACAAGTTTATTTGGCTTTGTGTCAGTCCATACTAACGTATTGCATAACTTCCTGGGGTGGTGTCGCAAAGTCCATTTTACTTCCTCTAGAACGTGCTCAAAGAGCAATTCTAAAGGTTGCAACCTTTCGCCCTTTTAAATTTCCCACGCACCAGCTTTTCATGGCATGTAAGGTACTAACAGTGCGTCAACTAGCTATTCTAAACATCGTACTGCATCAGCACACTGAACTTCCTTATGACCGAGTACCTTCAGGCAAGAGAAGGAAAGATTTGGTTTGTATTAAACCTCAAACCAAACATGCTTTCGCAAATAGATTTTTTGTGTTTTTGGGACCTTATCTATATAACAAGCTCAACAAGCCACTTGACATATATAGTTTAAATTATAAGAAATGCAGTACAACGCTTGCGGAATATTTAGCAAAACTCAATTACGTTGACACAGAAAAATTGCTAGAAATTTTAGTATGATGTTTATTGTTTCATATTTCTTTGTATTATTTATTTTTGTTCATTGTTTAGAATAGTATTTATTAATAATTGTAAAGTTTGCTTATTTTTAATAGTCGATTAAGATTTATTATTGTATTGATATATAACTGACCAATTTAAATTGCGATGAAGTGAGGGCCTGAAACACAGGTTTAAATAAACCTAGATCGGGCAGGTCGCTATATACATTATAAGTTCCAAGTTAAATATCTTATACGTCTAATTATTGTTAGCCATACACTAGTTTTAAGTTAGGCACTAATTTACCTTTATATAAGATTTTTACTTTATTATCTTTTTGTGGCTATTTATACACATTTTATTGTAAAAGTTTTTATGAATAAATTGAATTGAATTAAATTGAATTGAATTGAATTGAATTTAGATATACCTAATATGAGGTTAAAGTGAGGGGTATGTGTTTTCGTTTACACAGTCAAATAAACATGTTATGGTACGTAAAGAGTGGAATTTGCAAAAGGCTGCAAAATGGTTACATTGTTATCTCCAACGGAATGTCAAAAATGTTTTATTATTTTTGTTTTTTTAAGGTTCCGTAGTATTCCGTATCTACCTCAATAGGAAAAACTGGCCAAGTGCGAGTCGCGTGCAAAGAGTTCCGAACGAATTTTTGTTTTTTAACATGTTATTTTGACACTATAGACTTCTTATAGATTTTCCAGTAATCTTTAGGTCAGAGTTCTAGAATCTTCATTATTTTTCATATTTTAGGCTCAGTAGTCGGAGATAAGGGGGGAATGGTCATTTATCGCCTAATTTCTTAAAAATTTCTTAACCATTTTTTTAAAAATTATGATAAAAATATAATTAAAGCCCTCACAGTAAGCTCTTTCATTTAATATATTTATTATTAATTAACAAGGAACACAGACGACACACGATATTGTTCAAAAAACTTTTTTTTTTATATTTGCTAGTTTGACCCCCAAAAGTGACCACAATACTAAAACAATAATAATTTACGTAACACATCCGTGTTTGGGTCACAAAAATCCATATGCGTATCAAATGTCAACGCAATCGGTCCAGTGGATCTGGAGAAAACTGGCTGTGATAGACGGACAGACAGACAGACACCTGAGTGATCCTATAAGAGTTCCGTTTTTTGTTCGGAACCGCGACCGCGTTACGGTCGCGGATCGCATTTGGTCCACATACAGCTTCACACTGACCGGCAAATTGCAAAAAACATAAAAATATTTGAATTTCGCGGGCTACCCTGGAGCATTCACCTTAAATCAAAACAGTATAGACTCGTACAAGACCGGTCTTTTTTACCCGACTGCAAAAGAAGGAGGGTTATGTTTTTCGAGTGTATGTATGTATGTAATAATGTTGGATTTTTGGCGCCAAATAATGCCTTCAAAAAAAAAAATACAAAACCTATCGAGTGGGGTATCAAGAAAAAGGGATCGAGGAGACGATTCCAAAAAAAGTAACTCACTAAAATGTAGGAAATGCAGTTCAATCACTGATCCAATGCCACCAATTGCATCAGACTGCTTGAAAAGCGACTTGTTTCGAACTTTTTAGTCGTTTTTAGCGGTCGGGTTTTTTTGACAAATTCATTTTTTTTTTTAATACTTGAGCTGATTCTTATCCACAAACTAATCTAAAAGATATTTATATATTATTTAAAGTTACGAGTAAGCAGTGTTTTCAGCGATCTATGGATTGCGTTCGCTACAGAGAATTCGCGACAGCATACCTATAACTTAGCTACAAAATTAATAATTAAGAATTTATGGTAAGCCTCTCTCTGTTGACTGGCGTTGACTCTTATAAAACATTTTCTTTATAAATGAAGTTAATTACTGCGTAAATATATATTCTCAGTAAGGCTTCACACTTTTTATTATTACTTCCTTAAAGGAAAACTCTCGGTCTATTTTTGACTTTTAACTACGTGGCTTTTTGTTAAATCGAGTGGAAAAAATTATGGAATCTTGACTTCACTTTGATGTTGTCCAGAATATTAAAAAATAAAAGCGTTGTAATCAGTGTAACAACTCTTGGCCGTCGAGCTGTTTCTTAATGAAAATGAATTAAAAATAAATTGTAGAACCAATTTTCTATGTGAAAATAAGTATCTATTCTAAATGTCAGCACAATGTTTATTCTTTCATTGTTCATCAGGGTTTAAATCTACTTCCGGGTGAGCAACCCAAACTGAAATTCAAAAACTTTGTTGTAGCATTTGTATTCCGGAAACAAAAATGCAACCGACTTCCAAAACAAAACAGTACAAGGTATAAAATAACTTCGGAAGAAAGAAAGAACTTTAATTTAGGAAGTCGGTGTTTTTGGTTGTTTTTTCGTTTTTTGGCACCGACTTCCGAAGTTTTATTGAGTTTAGTGTTTTTTTTTTACTTTTTAGTGGTACCTACGTGCGTACCCATTAACAGCGCACCGGCACGATGTTATGTTAAGAACTGGTGTAAACACTAAAAAAACATGCGATTTCAACAATCCCGACGATTTCTGTTGCCTACCTCCGAAGTTCTTCGTCAGATTTTCATCAAATTGAAATGGGACCAGTTCAGGAAAATACTCTTCCAAACAAAAAAAAAAACATCCAAATCGGCTGATAATTGGCAAAAATATCGCTGAACAAACATTTTACATGGGATCTCATCATCAGATCCTAATTTATACATACCATCTAGACGATGATGATTACAGGCACAAATATCAGAACGGCGCGGCGGCGTTAGATTTATGAAAAGCATTGTATGTGCCCATAAAATTTGAGGGTTGCCCTCGATTTTCATGGGATCCCATCATCAGATTCTGACTTGGTGACAATAGGACCAATCGAGAAGTATACTCTTTCAGATAAAACAAGATTTTTTCAAATCGGTTCATAATTTTTTTTTTATATGACGAAAAAAAACGATAAATGACGGAGTTATGAGGTAATAAACATAAAAAAGCAACCAAATTGGGAATCTCCTCATTTTTTGTAAGTCGGTTAAAATAGAGCTTTTTCGTTTAATATTTTGGAAACGATTTTTAAAGTAATAGTAATATTATTTAGTTAGGCATTATTAATTTAAAATAGTGAAAAATAAAGCGTCTGCCAATTACTCTTTCCACCGTGTATGCCCGTATATATGCCCTTAGTTCATCCAAGTATATTGCCACTGTAACTATAATCACAATGAATCATCATCATCATCATCTGCCTAGCCTTTTCCCAACTATATTGGGGTCGGCTTCCGGTCAGACCAGATTTAGCTGAATACCAGTATTTTACGTGGAGCGGCGGACAATACGGTACTTCTTGGCAAGACTGGAGTAAGATTTACTGGCTTCTGACAATCCGTAACGACTACCAAAGATCTACAAATGACAGCCGTGACCAACGGCTTAACGTGCTTTCCGAGGCGCGGAGGAAACTCGGTATGTTAAGATCATCACCATCCTAAAAATAAACCCATCATAAAGATCGACCGTGCGGCTGTTATTATTTAGCCACGAGATCTTCATATTCACATCATAATCACAATGAATGTGCCCGTAAATTATTCCTTTGGTACAGTGATCCTGGAATGTTGCTTTGATATCTACCTACAGTTATCTCGGAAACTAATAAGATTATGTTTAAGGCGATTGATGATGTATCTTTGCATACTAACATGATAATACTCTGTAATTTTCCTACTTCCTGTACGGAATGCACAGAGATAACAGACATGAAAATCACTTGCATTTGGCGTTTGCAAGTGATGACATTTACACGAACGAGCGATCAAAAAATTTAGCTTTTCTTTTAAGTAACGCAAATTCTGGCAAAACGCCGAGAGAACGCGACGATGAGGACTATATAAAAATATACAGCTTATAAAAAGTTCGTATATAATGTAAAGCCTGACACAGTACTTGAATATTTTATTATTTTAGGACACATTAAACTTGAGGCCCCTTTTTAACCTCGTTTTCATTCAAAAACTCATTTATTAAGTTTAGTGAAGAGAAAAAAATCATTAAACTTGCAGAGGACACAGCTTGCTTGTCGTTAGGGCGGGGGAACCATCGCGCTGATATTGCAATCCCCTTCGGTACCCTTACCTACAGTGTCAGTATTGCATATTAACTTTTTGTAAAGGTTGTAAACCGCGTATTTAACCCGTCAACGACAGAAATTGAATGATCTCAGTCTGATATTATGATGAAGTTAATAAAACTCCTACACAATGTTTGCGGAGTGACGAGTGACGGTATGTCGTGTGCCTTTCTGTTACTGCGCTGAGAGCGTCCATTGTCATTGTCACTCGCGATGGAATCTATCTTTACTAATACATAAAGCTGAAGAGTTTGTTTGTTTGCTTGAACGCGCTATTCTCAGGAACTACTGGTCCGATTTGAAAAATTATTTCTGTTTTAGATAGCCCATTTATCGAGGAAGGCTATATATCATCACGCTAAGATCAATAGGAGCGGAGTAGTATTGAAAATTGTGACACAGACGAAGTTGCGCGGGTTAGCTACTGCTAGTACTAATATAACTACTTTCAAAGTGCTAAGTTTGACCTTGCATGCACCTATTAATTTCCAGCACCTACATAGTAGCTAGAGTGACAGGTAACAATAATTCTTAGCTTTTAGGTCTTTTTCTTAGGTTTAAAGCTGAAGAGTTTGTTTGTTTGTTTACTTGAACGCGCTAATCTCAGGAATTACTGGTCCTATTTGAAAAATTAGGTACATATAATAATAAATGTGTTAGTATGTGCGCTAAGTTGTATGTTTCAGGAAGTGTGATTATGTTGTCTATTTTTTTCTATTTACGCAGTTGTTTACTACTAAAACTGGCCAAGTGCGAGTCGGACTCGCGTGCAAGCAAAGGGTTCCGAATGAATTCAATTTTAATAACATGTTATTTTAACACTACATAGACTTCTTATAAGTTTTTCTGTAATCTATAGGTAAAGATCTATTATCTCCATTTTTTTTTCAAACTTAAGGCTCAGTAATTTCTGAGATAAGTGGGGGAATGGTAACTTTTCTTCTAATTTCTTGAGTAACTTCAAAACCGTTGATTTTAAAATTAAGAAAAATATGTATAAATAAAACACTGGTATTCAGCTGAAGCCGGTTTGACTGGAAGCCGACCCCAATGTACTTGGGAAAAGTCTAGGCAGATGATGATGAATAAGACCCGCACAGTAAGCCCTTTCATTTGATATGTCATTTGATATCGTTAAAAAAAAATCTTAAAATTTTCTAGTTTGACCCCCAAAAGTGAACCCCATACTAAAAATTAAATAATATACGTAACACGTCCGTGTTTGGGTCACAGAAATCCATATGTGTACCAAATTTCAACAGAATCTGTCCAGTGGATCCGGAGAAAACTAGCTGTGACAGACGGACAGACACCCGAGTGATCCCATAAGGGATTCGTTTTTTGTTCAGAAACCTAAAACTGTTCTAAATTATGTATTACCCAATCAATTACTCGATGACTATCAGCGTTCAGGCCGCTCAACCCATAAAATGTCACGTAAAGGCATTAACTACATAAATATATATGAGTGTAACTTGTATTTGTATAGTAAATTCACGCCTGTCTCTCGGTGGGTAGATTCACAGAATACCTAATGTACCCGGTAGATTCCCCAAGCTACGATGTTGGCAAACCTCTTTCGACCACCAAATTAAAAGAGCTATATAACAGGTAGCTGTGTAGGTACCACAAAACGTATTACGTGTATACGGCATACAGCTAGTGGTTACTGCTACGCAGTGTAGCCTCTTCTTTACAGTACTCGTGTTTGTACTTCTTTAATATTCTTTAATATTTGTGTAAAGCCAGTTAATTAATATATGGACAGAAATAAAACCCTCATTATCATGAAACATTTTGTAATATGCAAATGTTGTAATATTTGGACTGAAGGTTTAATTGGACCGCATTTACCAATGTTTTTCTCTTTGTTCTTTCTTCATTATTAATACCCGGTCATCGAACCGTTGCTGACATTCAAAGAGTAGTCGATTTTATTTTATTCCACGAAACCAGAAATGATTTCGCAGTGAGAGTGTAAAATAAATAAATAACAGACAAATAAGTAGAAAAGAGCTTCGTGGTTGAATCCCTAAACCAAGCAATCAGTCTACGAATTAAAAAGAGAAGTAACTCGAAGAAAATTCGAACTGAGTGTGGAATTTTACCGGAAGGCTACCGGAAGCGGTTGCCGCAATCGAGGGGAAAAGTAGCTCGCTCCGGGACGCTTTGACCGGTCATTCGTACTACTGCCTTTCAGAGATTTTCTGTTTAAAAAGTTTTTTCAATCGTAAACATTTCTTGTATTACGCTACGCCAAGTTGTCAGATGTTGTTTGCTTGAAATGCCAATTTCCTGCTGCTTCTTTTGTGAGAAACATTTTGATTATTGTTACAGTATTCAATTCCGATGCAAAGACTTTAACCGGAAGGCTGTTGATGAATGCATACAATCTGGGAGCATTCAAAAGCAGGTCCTCTAATAACAGATCAAGGTTCGGATATCCGGGATAGAGATGTTGACGGATTTGACGGCAGAAGGCGCTGGCTCGTGCGGATTCCAATCTAGCGTCAAACGGGACGCGACGCGGGTACGCCGCCTCTCCCACCCCCCCTCCACCTCCGCTCGGCGGTTCATTATGCAGCCGCCCACGCCGCGCGCCAATCACATAGCATCGCAGCGATATTGCCGTCTCGCTAGGGATTTCAACGATGTTTGTCGATTACTTGGAATAGGTACGGATGTTTAGTTCCTTAGTTCGCATGCATAACGGATTCTTGGGCTATGTATACAAATATGAACCAACAGTTTAAAGCTTCGTTTCAAACGATATCTTTTGGATGTTTATTTTATTAGTGACGGTGCGATCAACCATAATAATAATTGTACAGGACTAGCTTCTGCCAGCGATTTCACTTGCGTGAAAGTGCAAATCTAAAATTATTACTAAGTGAAAATATTCCCGTGATGAAAATCCCCATGTCCTACACCACGACATGGTTTAGCTGTCTGCCAAATTTCATCCTAATCCGTTCGGCCGTTAAGACGTGAAAACAAACAAACTCACTTTCGCATTTGTAATATTAAGTTGGGATATTTCATTTTATAATTTACTAGCTTCTGCAAGCGGCGTCGCCCGCGTGGTCCCTAGGGAACATACTCCCGGGATAAAAAGTAGCCTATGTTCTTTCTCAGGCTATCAGACGATCTGTGTACCAAATTTAATTTCAAAAGGTTCAGTAGCTTTGGCGTGAAAGCGCGACAGACAGACAGAGTTACTTCCGCATTTATAATATTAAATAGTAAGGAAGTAAGGATTATACATAGCTAGCCGTTGGATATAGATAATTTTGTGTATGTAGATCAGTATACTTTAGCACCCAATGTACACGCAGCACACGTAGCAGCGAGCGGCGTAGCATCAGATCCGCGTAGTCGTAGCGTAGTAGCAGCTAAGCAACAAACGCGCGTAGCAGCGGCGCGCGATTTGGATTAATTCGTCATTTACTCTTTCGCGGAATTTCCTCTTCTTCGTAATATATATTATGCTTTAGCTCAATCCATACTTGGATATTGTGTAGGGGTCTGGGGTGGTGCCTGTAAAATCCACATGATGCAATTAGAAAGGGCTCAAAGGTCATTATTGAAAGTAATGACTTTTAAACCCTTCAGATATCCGACTAAACAATTGTATGAAAATTGCGAACTGTTAACAATTAGACAATTATATATATCCCAAATTATATTAAAAAAACACAAGCAAACTACCTGTGATGTAAATGTGTATAAGAGTAAACGTGTTATTACTAACGTATGCTTACCTGTCAGATGTCGGACAGCTACGGCTAGACGACAGCAATCTTATAGGTCATCCTACTTATACAATAAAATAAACAAAATAATAAACATTCATCCACTTACTATTCGAGAAACAAAAATGAAAATTAAGAACTGGCTACTTCAATTAAACTACGACCAAACAGAAATGTTACTGCTCACAGATTAATATTCCCTACTACCACATACCTCACCTACATCTAATATCCATCACACAAACACACCCTCACACACACACACCCTCACACACACACACACACACACACCCTCACACACACGCACACACACGCTCACACACGTACACACACGTACACACAAACACGTTATCTACATGCATAAACACGACATGAGTAAACCTAACCCATCACTTATTTGATTTACTTCATCTTATGATTTTTTATATTTTTTATTCACAATTTGTATCAAGTTCAAAGTGGGAGAGGGCACTGACTTCTGTAATACAGGTTTTTACCTAGCTCAGAAGTCAGGGTTTTCATAGGATTCTTGTAAAAGTTTGTGAATAAATTTATTATTATTATTATTATTATTATTATTATTATTTATATTTTATTGTTATGTTTCTCTAACCTTTTTGCATTGGACGCTAACTTTCATAAATATGCGTATCAGTAGTTTTCACACTTGATACTTTAATATTTGTTATATTAAGAAAAAAAACAATGCTCTGCTATCGATACTTTTAACAATAGGCCGCGCAAGCACATCCCTATCAATATTACCTGTTCCTAGCATAAAGAATAATCCGGGTTGGTCGTCATTGTATGTTGCACGGACGACAGAAAGCCTCGTAGCTTGTATAACGTCTTTGGTATGGCCGAGTCAGCTGTACCTAAGTATTTTTTATTGCAGTAGGAGGCCACGGTGAATATAAATGCACTGACAAGACGGCCTGCCGAGTGCCGTGTGCGAGCCGGCGGCGTGTCTGATAAGTTATTTCCGTTACTTTGAGACGACAACTCACGCCGGATGCATGATTTTTATTTTAATTTAGCTTGAATATTAAACTTTACTCAGTTTTTTTTTGTTGGCCGGTAAAGGATTTTTGTAGGCTCATTGAAAAGGCTCTCGCTTATGATTACGTTTAGAATGACGTTCACCTTTTGAGCAGTCATTCAATTCTTATGAAGTTGTTTTCTTCTCTGATTCGGTAAAATGTTATACAGTAAAAGTTGACCAATAAAATGATAATCTACGTTGCTGTGACAAATAACAGTCTAAATGTGTACAACAATACAAAGCTTGAATAAATAAGACGAAGCCACACACAAAGCTGTAGTAAGTGGAACCAGCTCGGTGTGTCAGTTAGTGCGGGGGACAATTCCTCAATCTTTATTGTCACCTATTGGGGCCATTGGTAAGTCTGGCGTTATTGTAGAGTTGAGGCTGTGCGGCGAGCGGCGACGACACTCGCTGCATGTGGGAGTTCACATTCACACCGCGACCTAGGGCTGACTCAATCGCTTCTAATGAAATACTATACAATTAAAATTGATTGTAACTCCCAATAATTAAAATACTTTTAGTTTTTGGAACCGTGTATCCCTTAGCTGCTTATTTGAATAAACGTGACAGTATAAAAGTATTATGCGACATAAACGTATTTCAGAAACCGCTCCAAATATGAGGATTTAACATAACCGGGTCAAGTTTCACATACACTAACATATATTTCACGAGGTCAAAAGTCTAGGTACACAATATGACGCCGGCTATATGTAACTGTACGATATATGGGTCACAAGAAACAATTTTTCCTTGGTAAGTAACATTGTTTAGGTTGAGCATTTTATCCCGCGGCACGGCACGTTGCCCGTCAAACTGCGGAACAGGCTCGATAGTAACACGTGGCTTGAATGCCGAGTGCGCCCGCTACAATAAGCCTGATAACGGCAGGTCTGTTAAGATAATAATTACTGTTATGGAACAAACCCTTGGCGGTCGTTTTTGATACATTTGGTTAACGTTAATGCATGGCATCCCCGAGCGGTGGAGGATATTGGGCGGGCGCCGGGCAGCCCTAACCGCAGCAGACATTCCAACACAATTTCCCTTTTAACTCGGACTCTGCGGCCAGTATTTATCAATGGAATGATCTCACGGCCCGGGCTCACACGAGTAGTTTATTTATTTAGCATATTCATTCGACAGGTACCCGTAACCCGTCAGGCGTCCTGTTACTTTATTTGTACCATTATTTCGGAATTAGACCTTTTTTTGACACAATTTACTGTAGGATGCTGTGTTAAATGAAAAACGTTTTACAATGTTATTTGAAAAAGAATTATGGATCGAGAGGGAGCTCTAATTTGTTTATATTTTTTGGGTTATTTATTGATCTACAATCTTTCGTATACCAGGCTTTCACAGAGACGAGGTTATGTCTATGAAGCATCATCATCTGCCTAGCCTTTTCCCAACTATATCGGGGTCGGCTTCCAGTCAAACTGGATTTAGCTGAATACCAATATTTTACGCAGAGCGGCTGCCCTGACCTCCACAACCCATTGACTAGGTAACACGGTACTTCATGGCAAGACTGGAGTCAGATTAACTGGCTTCTGACTATCCGTAACGACTGCCAAAGATCTACAAATGACAGCCAGCCAACGGCTTAACGTGCTTTCCGAGGCACGGAGGAAACTCGGTATGTTAAGATGGTCACCCATCCACAGACCAACCTTGGCATGCGATGCTTTACCTTGAAGATCGACCCCTATGATTGTTGTCGGTTAAAGTCATGATCAGGTTTCAAGAG
This sequence comes from Lacanobia oleracea, assembly GCA_950371165.1. Classification (NCBI taxonomy): domain Eukaryota; kingdom Metazoa; phylum Arthropoda; class Insecta; order Lepidoptera; family Noctuidae; genus Lacanobia; species Lacanobia oleracea. The sequence goes on from OX493394.1 coordinate 15,411,318, forward strand.
TGCCCGAACAGTTTACATAACTACAATAAAGCTAATATATCCGACTACTAGTCCATTATCAAGATCCCAAGATCCAACTCTAGGTAAGTACCTATATACAAGTAACTACAACAAATAACTCATTTATTTATGCAAAATATAATAATGTGTTGAAGATCAATATTGTGTGTGTTTGTATCGGAGGTGATCTCTGACAGTAATGATCCGATAAAAAAAATCATTCAGTGAAAGAAAGCTATTTTTAGTCCCGTAAAATGCACGGTTCGTGTGGGATAGGCTACGGGAATGAAGCCACGACTAAAAACTAGTTTTGTTTTTATTTTATTTTTATTCATTTTGTATTTGGTAAAATATCTCCATACAATTAAATTAATTTCAATGTTTCATCAAATAGAGTACAAAACAGTGTAGTGTGCGACTATGACTCAATTTGTCTAGTCTAAAAATAACAACGTTAACTCCCTAACCAAGTTCTTAGCAAACGCTACGAAATTATTTGCTCCTTTTACTTATAAAACCACATATTTGCCTTTGAAGTTTAATAATTCAGCCTATCAATAACAGAAGCAACAGATTCAATAGCCAGAATCTGGGTTGCTCAACGTTTGGCTGGAATATTGAACATCGAATATTCCGACAGAATGTTATTTTGGAGTTAACAAATAACAACATAGAGACATTCGGTACCGAACACCTTACGAATGAGCACACAATTCAGTCAGCTACGTGTTCTATGGGTCTTATTGTGTGCGACACATCCTGTATTAACGTGCGGCGTGCGTGTGTGTCTCACCCTGTGTACGACACGTCACCCACACAGCCACATCGCGAGACATGTATTAACCTGTCGATTCAACCTTGTTCCTTTGTCGCCGTGGTTTATCGCTATGCAAACGAGCTTTTGTGGCAATATCACTGAGTCATAGCATTCGTAAATACGATAATATGTTAAAAACGTACAAGACAAGAGCCTACGTCCACCGGCACCGACGCGATGTGCCGGAAATGACATTGTTTAGTTTAGATAGAGCTGTTTACCCAGAGGTTATGAAAACGTCTAAAGTAATATTCTCTTTTATTAACTTTCAAAACAAGTAACGCAACTGTTCGGTTATGTATCTATACTAATATAAAGCTGACCATGGTTCTCGGGACAGGGACCCTTTGAGCAAGCGACCTGCCCGTTACCTCAACGCGTCACGGAGGGTCATGGCCATCCGGCTGGCCCGGGGATACCGCACGGTCTCTGGCGAAGCGGCGAGCCTCCTTGCCGGACTACCGCCATGGGATCTTGAGGCGAGAGCCCTCGCGCTCATTTGCGAGTGGCGCGTAGAGGCGCAACGCCGGGGCGAGACTCCTCTGCCGCGGCAAATCGCAGCAAGGCGGACGGAGCTCCGGCAGTATGGAGACAGCGACTGTCGCAACCCAGCGCTGGGCACGCCACAATCCAGGCGATTAGTCCCCTCTTTGAGGAGTGGCTGGAGCGGTTCCACGGCGTTCTCATCTTCCGCCTGACGCAGGTACTCACCGGACACGGTCGTTTTGGGAGATACCTGTTTCGGATTCGACGGGAGGTCACGGGCATGGTAAAGCATACGGAGAAGGTCTGCCCTGCTTGGGTGGAGCACCACCGGGTCCTCGTCGAGGCGATCGGCGGCGGCGACCTCTTGCGACCGGCCCTGGTTCAATCTATGGTCCGGAGCGAGGAGGCATGGGAAGCGGTCACCTCCTTCTGTGAAGCAGTAATGCTAGCGAAGGAGGAGGCCGAACGCGTGAGAGAGAGGGAAACGACCCAGCCGCCGCAACAGAAGAAGACGCCCCGAGCGTCGGGAGTCGCAGGGCGATTTCCGGCCAGTGTAGGCGCGGGCCTGCGGACCCGGAGAACCAGGTCCGGGTCGACGGCGCGCTATGTTTCACGCGTGCCTCAATGAGCTGTCAGCATGGGAGACGGGGCCCGCCAGTGCCTGCCGGGGTGCGGAATCCGTTCGCAAGAGACGCCGCGGCCTCGAAACGCAAAGGGCATTAGCAGGAACACGGATGGGTTTTAGGCAGTAAGAGTCTGACACTCCCTTCCGCTCCGCCCAGAGCGGAAGGAGTCATTTGATGATATCCCAAAGATAGGCCATTTATCGGTTATCTTGTTATAAATAAACCGATATCTACCTACAATCTTACATCAGTATATGGTGTGAACTGAAATTGTATTCTTTGACGCTAAGCTTTCAGGGTTAATAACAGTTAAAAACACGTTTCTTTGATCACCAGTTTATTCAAAATTCAGATGATTTAAAACATTTTCACTTTTTGGCTTAAAAATTAACCCTGATGGAGCTCTGATTCAAACAAAATGAATTAACTTTGCATTGCACTTTCCCATTTGTGAAAGCGTTGCTGAATTTTTCGTAGCACTCCGTAGCATTAAGCCAATTTAGATTAGTCCGAGTTTTAATCCGTGACTATCGACATGAATCTGTACTTTGAGCACCTGTGTGACGCTGGTGGCTCGAGAGTCTGCTATCATGTCGAGGTATCATTACTTCGTGAAACTTGTGCCTCGAGCCAATTTGCGAGAGAGCTAGTAGTCCGCCCGAACCCGTGTAAACTTGCTGACTCTTAACGAATACGAATTATGACTTAATTTGATTGAATTATTGCTCAAACAAGAGTTTCGGAAGTTGATTTTACGCAGATTTAACCTGAAGTACCTGGCCGTACATAATCTAATGAAACTTGTTAGTCTGTAGTATAAAATTTAACTGCTATTTATTTGTACAACATTTTTATTCCAGGATAGTGTTATAAATAAGTATTAGTTGCTTTCCTGACGCTAAGGGTCAACTCATACCGAAAGAGCGGCGAAGGGCAGCGAATCGAAGCGCAGTTTCAGTGTCATATGAATTTTAACTTTATTTTCATTACTATAGGTACTTATTATCGCATGAGAAACTCGAACGAGTCGCGCGGATGCCCGCGGTCCGCAGGAATTCCGGGGAATTCCTTAATTGGAGCCGTGCGTTGACGGAGCTGTGAGTTGACCCTTAAAGTAATGAAAATAAAATTAAAATTCATTTGACACTGAAACTGCGCTCCTCTTCGCTGCCCTTCGCCGCTCTTTCGGTGTGAGTTGACCCTAACATTTACTACGTTAAGTTTTCCAACCGAAGCTTGTCCGTGGCGAATTTTCTACGTTCCTTCACCGTGTACCTAACGTTACAAGGAAAAACTTTACGTATGCTGTTGTTACATTCACTTTTTATTCGAAATTCAAAGTCGGTTTCTATTAGCAGCAAAAAGGCAATAAAATGCAATATAGTCTTTTCTACTTTAGCGTAGAATAAATCATAATACGCAATATCTATGTAGTTTTCATAATGTATGAAATGAACCAGGAGTGTAGGAAGTTACCTAACGTTAGTTATAAAATACGAACTTTTTATAACTTACTATAAAAAGTATATTATTATAGAGTGGGAATGCTACACATTTACCGGCGGCGCATTGTTTGCTGGCGGTGAGCCGGGACTGCGGCCCCGGACTCCGGACCCGGGACAGTTGCGGCCCGCCTGGAAGTTCACTTACGTGAAATTTGTGAACTATCCGACACTGACCACGCGTGAAGTATTTGTTAAATATGCACGCTGTAGGCATGTGTCTAGCGAGGAGCGGCTTACAAAGTGCACTATGTTTGCGCTCTCGTGTCGCTCTCAACTTATAAGTATTTTTGGATGTGGCATGGGGCATAAAAATACAAAGATTAAGACATCTGGCCGTAAATTGTCATGAGTAAGACTCTAATTCATACATGACATTACCAATACAATAAACTAGGTACCATTTCATATTTACGTACATTAATACTGCCAGTCTAATTAGCTAAAGTAACCATAACTACAAACTTCCACACAATGTAAACGCTGCATTAGCCCCCACACCAGCTAGTTAGCAATGTAAATTAAATAATTATGTTGTATATGAAGAAAGCTTGAAAAGCAGGCAGGTACTAATTCTTTTAAATTATACACTGTTCGTTGAAACGATTCCTTTGCAAATTTTAAATTCCTTAGAATAACATTCAACAAAAAGCAGGAAGCGAATGTGGGATTATAAATACGTGAGGTGATGTGAAGGATGTTGGTTTTGTCCCCCTGTCCGCCGCCGCCCGCGCCGCTCGCGCCGCCCGCGCCTCTCTGTTGCCTCCGCCCGGTGCGCGCCGCTTTTGTTCACAATGAGAATGGCAAACAGTCGTGACGTATTTGGTGACTGCAAAGCATAGAAGCGTTCCACCATCGAGCCCTTCCTTTCATGTCAAGATTTTATAAATATATCATTCAAAGTACATATCTTGTTTCCGTCTTCTTTCATGCTGCATATCGAAAATCGGTGTCAAAGATTCGAATTTCACATCGATTCAAATTAACATTCCATGCAAGAAAAATACTCTGAAATAAATCAATAAAATTAAGATTTCAGAAGTCCGATTGACAGTTTAAGATATTCAGTAAGTGTGATAATAAAATGCACATAATACTCGAGCAGTCGAGCATAATCAGATAGAAAAAGGTGAGGGGATGACCCGACACCCAAGTTAATGGGATAGGAATGGGTGAATTGGGTACAAAAGGAGCTGCGTAATTGGGCTGAGAGATTGGAGAGGAGCTGGTTGCTTGATAACGATGTCCGGCAAACTACACAGATATAGAATAGGTAATAGAGCGCTACAAAAAATTATATCTATGTATACCTGGGCATCGGGCAAGCGATTTAAATATAACTCAGGTCGTTCAGTGGTCACGCTATTTTCTACATTGAGGTTTCTCTAGAAAATGAGCATTAATACGAAATGGTGCAATCGTATTCACCGAAACCGCACGATTAAAGTCACAGATTTTTCCTGCCATGTTTTGTATGCAACATAACGATGAGACCGGCCTTTACATAAACCTGATATAATAAACGTCAATATGTGGGCTACTTGCCTTCGTATAAGTTACACTGTAACATTCCCCAGAGGTCCAAGATTTCCGAGAAATAAACGCATTGTTTACCTTTTCCGTATCGATATTATATTTAAGTATATCGCAGATCTGACTAAGGTCTGATAAAACAGATTCCGGGTCGGGAAGCTCGAGTGGAATTAAAACAAAGAGTTATTCCGACCGCCATTGGAATCGAAAACGGGAAAAAGGAAATAAAAATAAGGCGTAAAACGGTTGTCAAATCTGTCAGTGACAGGCATCTCATTCAATTATCGTAACAACAACAGAGCGCAATTTTTATTTTTTGCTTTGCTGTTTTTAGCTGAAAATGTTTCTATGTTGTTGGAGTGGTATAAATCTAAAAGCTTTGACAGACAGCACGGAATTCTATTACTTGGAAAAACGCAATCTCATTCAGCGAAAATAACCGATTGGTTTGTAAACTATTTTTAAATAAAGTACCTCTACTCACTGGAAGTAGACGCTTGGTAGAGTAGAGGAGGAACATCGAAGTATTATTGTAGTAGAAGTTAAAGACCCGTTCTCAAATCGATTTAAAGGCTTAAATAATAAATTACGAACGATAAACTTATCTTGATGCCACGATTTCATGTTCTGACGAACAAAATAAAAAGAAACACGAACTTCCTTTGACTAGTACTGTGATAAATTGTACATAAAGATATATTTTTCTGCGTCTTCATACGAAGTACGTGACTACAGGCCACATAATGTATATTATACGTACTCAAAGGTTCAAAGGCCTTCAGTAGGTATTATAGCATAGTAAATAATACTAACCCGAGACCCAACAGGCACAGACATAAAGCTACGCCGACTTTTAATAGCATAAGGTAATAAAGCTTCTTTTATTTACACTACAGAACCGCTTGGGAGCTAATAATGATTCTGGGGCGGAACTGTATTGAATATTGGAATAAAAGGCGAAATAGTGACCTCGTCACTGTTTCTGACTGGTTTATGGTGGGCGAAATATTAATAGAACTTGAACTTAGACTTTCAGCCCTTATCGCGTTTTTTATTTGTGTTTATTTCTCTTCTTCTTGCGTTTATTTTCTTGTGGGTTTAGCGAAATACGGATGAGTCCATTAAGAGAAATAAAAGACTACATTTTTACATGCGATACTTTGACAGCATTATGATTATGAGATTTATTTCCCGCGGCAAGTAAACGACGCTAAGTTATTGTTGTTTGCTTCTCATACAATTTTTTTTTCCTCTTTATTTATTATTAGGGACTTTTATACAATGTACATGCCAGTCCCATCGGACCTTATAGATAATTATGTATAACGTAACAACACAAACTTAATTAGACTATGAGCAGCTCTGGAGTTAGGTGACGACAAAATATGATGGTACATGCCAACATCGTACATATTTATCTCAAGCTCTCTAAGTAGTTCCTCTCTTGCAGACTGAAATCTGACACACTCCGTCAATAAATGTATTCACGTCCTCCAGGGTGCCACACACATCACAATTGGGTGAATTATTTTTTTTTCATTAAAAATCCAAAATTATTGAGCGGCATGTGACCAGACCTCAGTCTGTGAGCTGTAACAATATTTTTCTGCTAAGCCTAGTATAACAAAACCACGGTACATGAGGGGGCTCCGAAACTATAGATCTATACCAAATTCCTTTTTCTTTTGATCTTTGATTAAAATATTCATTCCAAACTTCATGACATTTATTTTTGTACCTAGGCAATATTTCTATATAATTAGCTCCAATATTTTTTTCCTTGCCCCCAACAATACCAAACTTTGCTAAACGGTCAGCCTCCTCATTACCCTTTATACCTATATGTGAGGGAACCCATTCATACAATTTTACTTTTACTTACGTATACATATTTTACTGAGTGGGTACCTACATTTAAAGCATAAAAGGACGAACTTGTAGCGGTCTATGGGGAGGCCCATGTTTAGAAGTGGACATTTTACGACCTGATGCGATGATAAAAAAGGTCAGGCGTCACCATAATGTTGTTAGGTAACAATAACACACTCGGCAAACAGTGTTACAAATTAAAAATACCTCCGAGATTGCGTTACGCACGCACAATCCGCACAATCCCTGAAAAGGTCCGCTTCAATGTTTCCAGGCTGGAGTCAGCCAGGTAGTCGCTAGTGCTGTACCTACGTGTATTTACCGTGGAATGGTTTCCGAATTGATATAATTGGTTTTTACCAGACTTCGCTTATGATACCCATAACGTTTTTAATGATTAATGTAATCCACACTGTTCTTAAATGACTTGAACCGGGATCTGACGTTTGAAGTTTGAGATCCCGGATATTAATTTTCTTAATTTAGGTCGATCGCAGACGAGGCGAATCCATGATACACATAAGCAAACTGTCCCATGTCCCGGACGGGGCATAAAGTAATTTACACACTTCATTAGCATAGCTTAGCTAGCATACATTAACAAAACCTTGCAGTTTCCTGATTGGGAAATGCTACACGGGGATTATTGTTAGTAGTCCGTCCGTCTATAACAGAGTGAGTGTGTCAAATAAAATACTCGGCACAACTGCTCGGCACGAGGCCGAAGTTAGGCCATGCTTTTTAATTTACCGAGTGCCGCTATTACCGACCTTATCGCGCCAGTTGTCCCCAGATCTGAAATAGGGTGCTCTAAAATTGCCTTCTTATTCAGATTATCCTCAGCATGCGCCGATGTCGAAATTTAGAATGTTGTGCGTCGAACGGCAGTTATTGGGCCTTAATGGGCTCGGGACGGTCTCTAGCGTTATTCGTTCGCGTCCGCGTCGTTAAAAACAATTGAATGAATTTTGTGACGTCATTACTGAAATGAAAGAGAAATATGTATCAGTACCTACATTATTTGTACTTGAAGTTGAAACCTTCTCGTGAAGCCAAAACTAGCAATACGTTGAATGAAGATCAAAATCTAATGCTTTTTGTTTTGTAGAGCGGAGTATACCTCTATCGTACGTTTGTAATGGGCAAACAAGCTTATAGGTTCCCAATCGTACGACTAAATAAATAACGAATTATTGATTAGGAAAATTTCAAGTACTTGGAGTATAATTATGAACATGAAGTTTTCCTAATGAAAGTAGAAATAAAATCTAATAAAGCGCCCAAAAGGGAAAACTTATCAGAAGGCAGATTAACAATTTCTACAAAAAGGTACCTAAAAAAATTGTCCTTGTTTCCGGAAATAAGCAAATTACAAGGTTGAGTTGAAAGAACCTCTCGGGTCCCGGGAGCGCTTCATTATGTATTTGTAGTGAATCAAAGATTTTAAAGATCTTTAAAATTAAACCGATTCAAGTTGGATCTGTCTCGATATTCTGAGATTGAATTGATTGAGACTTTTAACCCCTTTTGTTTTCTAATCATTGCTGACTTTATTTTATAACGGGTCACATTATTCTGGTTAAATCGAATTTCCGATATCGAAACAGATCTGAGTTAGACAGGAAGCGTTGAAGCGATAACACCCTGCAGGCGTGCGATTTATCCCTGTTTTTAGTCCACTAACCAAGCGATCCGGGTTACAGCGGCTGGAAATGAGAAATACATAGAATAATCTGCTTTACCTAATTGGAGCATACCAAAATTGTTGGCCCGGATCCTATGCCCAAAAATAGACCGTTTGAATTGCCGATCGCAGATTTTGGCAATGCCTCTCGGGTCCTTTGAAAACACTCTTAGCCATTTCGGCAGTAAGCGCTCTAAAGGAGGCAAATCTCTTATGTCAAACTAAGGAAACTAGGTAAGCTTCGATATGTGCGAAGATACGAGAGCTTTAGTTTTAACAATTAAGTTTCACCAGTATGACTTTGTGTCTACTACTTATGAAACTACAACGTCAAATCTTGCAACTCCGTTTTGACCCATTTCTCTGAATATATGTCGTATTGATTTTAAACTTTGCCAACTTACCGAAGTGTCATGTGAATACAATTGTAGAGTGTCAAACTTGGGTTAGAGTACCTAGTTACCGATCCTCATATATAGGTCTTGGGATCCAGCTATTTCATATTGAAATCAAGCCCAGTAATTCAATAACACAGCCAGGGTTATCATAACCCGGGCTGTGTAATAAAATCAAATAACATTTCATTATACAGTGAATTGTGTAAAGAGTTTAAAACATACATTTGCAAACGACAGGCGACTGAAACCCCATTGATGAGTTTTTAGAAGTCAAACAAATTGAAAGAGAAGAATTTGGAGATTTGCGTTTTCACCGTTAAATATTTTCGCTATTTCAAAATTCACAAAAAATGAGGATTCTTTTATGAAACTTATCACAGACACGATTGTAATATGGATAGTAATTAGCGACAACATTCAAGAAATAGAACAGTTTACACAAAAAAAAAATGCCTGGTATTTGTGACCAATAATTAATTATTCTGACTGAGAACGTACTGTATAATTTAAAAGCAAAATTACACAAGCTAGGAATATACTACAAATTGTACAATAAACTGACTGATGAAGTCATGAACTCATGACACTTGGCACTTAAGACCGTGTGAGACTGAACACTCGTCATAATATGTTTAATTATTTTATCCTTCATTCAAGAGCTCAGAAATGAGTGAAGTGGAGTTTTCGCACAGTGAAGTGTTGCCGGTCGCTGACCACCGGAACTAGCTCATAATCATTAAATTGGGACGCTCGTTTAACTGTTAATTATTGCCGACGCTTTGGCCATTAAGGACCCCTAGAAAAAAGAAACGCACAGATGTGAATACAAGCGACATTTTAAATGCAATTAGGTATTTATGTAGACTGCTAAGAGCCAGCCAATGTCAAACGAGTTTTGATTTTAATGAACGAGTTTTTTCGACTGTTTTGTTGAATTTTAAATTTGCATTTTTATCAGGCGAGTTTCGACACCTTTTTTGCATTTAGTGTCATTTAGGGGTATATTTTATTTAAGTTTTTTCGACTTAAAAAAGAAAAAACAAAAAAAGTTTTTAAATAAAAGGATAGCTCGTGTGCTAGATAATAACAGTCGCACGGGTTGATCTTCAAGATTAAGCAACGCTTGTCAAGGTTGGTGTGTGACCTGTGGATGTAGATGGGTGACCATCTCAACATAGGTACTTACCAAGTTTCCTCCGTGCCTCGGAAAGCATGTTAAGCCGTTGGTCCCGGCTGTCATTTGTAGATCTTTGGCAGTCGTTACGGATAGTCAGAAGCCAGTAAATCTGACTCCAGTCTTGCCAGGAAGTACCGTGTTACCCAGTTAATGGGTTGTGGAGGTCTGGTAGGCAGCCACTCCTCGTAAAATACTGGTATTTAGCTAAATCCGGCTTGACTGGAAGCCGACCCCAATATAGTTGGGAAAAGGCTAGGCAGATGATGAATAAAAGGACATAACTTACAAAAGGCTACAGCTAAAACGGCATTTTACGTAATTAAATCTTCAGAGGAAACCAGACCCTATCGAAGGAGCGTAGTAACTCAGTAGTAGCACAAGCCCACTTGCCTTAAGGTGGATGCTCCAGGGTGGCCCGCGAAATTCAAATATTTTTATGTTTTTTGCAATTTGCCGGTCAGTGTGAAGCTGTATGTGGACCAAATGCGATCTGCGACCGTAACGCGTATTTATTCTTTCGAACTACATGAACTTAGAGGGCTATATTGATGATTAAAATGGTTATAATTCTTTAGATAAATACGCGTTACGGTCGCAGATCGCATTTGGTCCACATACAGCTTCACACTGACCGGCAAATTGCAAAAAACATAAAAATATTTGAATTTCGCGGGCCACCCTGGAGCATCCACCTTAATTGGTAGAGTTAGCGGGAATAGGAAAGCATCATGCATTGTTAGGAACACCATACATAATGAACTCTAAGCTCGCTGTAATCTCTTTAAATCCTTTAGCGGCTCAGCTAATTTATATCCTTTAGTGAAAAAACAATGTGTTTTATTGTTTGGTAGTTTGTTTTAAACCGGCGCTGAATACTAATGAATGAAAGCGAGTCTTTTAATTTTAATTAATATTAATGAACGGTATTGAATAATTATAATTATGTATGCTAAAATTTTGATCCTCTTATGATTACCTATATTTTAACACAGGGTTTAATATAACTTTCCGAAGTAGGAATCCTAGTTTCTACAGATAACAGCTGATTCCCTGTTATCTGTAGAAACTAGGTACCCATGAGAAAACGTTTGACAATATTTTTAAAAACGAATTAATTTTGGAATTAAGAGCGTTTTTGTGCCGTAAACTTATTCTTATGACAGTTCCTTAATATACCAAATCTTCAAAATGTTGTTACTACTGAAATAACCCATTCTTATTATTTTATAAAAATGCCTTTGCTGCTCGCCAATCGTTTCTTCATTTTTAAACAAACATAAACAAGGATTCTGTTGTTCATGAGTTTGCTACACGGAGGTGTTTTTACCTTAACCGAGATTAGGTTCGTGGAAATTCAGAACACTTTTCAAATGAATCATTAAAAAATAGAACCTAATCAAAATTGTACATGATCTTGAAAATATCTTGGTTTTTCATCAAGATATTTTAGGACTCCAGAATCATAAAGGCAACTGAGTTCACAACAAAAATAAAATGAAATGCTCACTTTGTATTCACTGCGCCTTTATACCACGCTGCTACAGGTGTTGTTGAATCTCTTATTAAATAGCTTTTATAAAATTGTTACAGTTGTGGATATAATCTGCACCAAGTCCTAGATTAGAAAAAACTTAAGGACATCTGTATGTCTGTACATACTAGCTGCCGCCCGTGGCTGCGCTACCGTGTATGTTGAAAATTATCCCAAGGAAACATATTCCCGGAATAAAAAGTATCCAACATGTTATTATGTCGTGTCAGACTATAATCTACCTCTGTGCCAAATTTCATCAAGAACCGTTCAGCCGTTCTGACCTGATTGCGTAACAAACATTCATCCAAACTTTTGTATTTATAATACACTAGTTGACCCACGCAACTTCGTTTGCGTCACAATTTTCATTACTGCTCCGCTTCTATTAGTCTTAGCGTGATGATATATATCATATAGCCTTCCTCGATAAATGGGCTATCAAACGCTGAAATAATTTTTCAAATCAGACCAGTAGTTCTTGAGATTAGCGCGTTCAAGCAAACAAACAAACAAACTCTTCAGCTTAAATATATTAGTATAGATTCCTGTAATCGACACCTAACAGTTATTTACTAAAACATTTTGCCTATGTCCAAATATTGCTTACCCGAATCCACTCTAAAGGGAAAATGATTGATAACAGAATTTACCGTTTACCTTATTTTCAGCTTCCGTTTACTTTCGTTATACAGATGTTATCATAATAACTTTCCAAACTGTTTTGAGATCAGCCGACTGTTGAATGTTGAATTGTTGTTTCAACTGTGTTTCTGTTTCTTCAATGAGAACGTTTTTGTAAGAACGGGCTTGATACAGATGCAGTTTTCAGGAAGAATATTCTTCAATAACATATACATTCAGCAGGCAATAGGATCAGAGATCATCATACAATAATTTCTGTTTATGTGTAGACGTTAACGGAACCTGTATTATGATTTCACAATTCATTCTTCTGTTGAGATTGTTTGACATGCATTCGAATATGTTTATATTACAGTGGAGATGAATGGCAATGTGTTATCGTTTCCAGCTCATGTGTATGGTTTCATTAAATAAAGGAACTAATGTCGGTACATATGCTGCGACCATGTCAGAATTCTTTATTAATTAAATTGCAGGTTTCTGTTCTTGCGCAGACAGACTATTGTTTTAAGTACTGAAGCCTAGGGAGAAAAGCTTAGCTGTTTGCATGAAATAAATTTATCATTTATTAAAACCGCTGAAAATTAGTCTTATTGTTATTCCGCACTTACGTCATACAAGGACAGTGAATGTAAGTGGATGGAAAAGGATATCCATTGTATTGTCATACCTACATAGGTATGACTCAAAACCAAGAAGGTTGGTATTGTCCGAGTAACTGCACAAAGAGCGATAAGCATTACTTTATATGGAGCGTACAAGTAATTTTTGCGCATTTTAGCAGAGTTTAAAATGAAAATACTATTTTCATAGACATTGCCTTTTATGGCAATACAAGAAGATTAAAGACAGATTGTTTATGTTAAAAAAACGTTGTTTTTGGTAATCAGTATCAGCGAAATATAATTTTAAGCATATAGCGTAGGGCGAATGTTATAGTTAATGTTTACATGATAAATTACTTTCACTGATATATATATATTATCAAAACAGAACACATAACAAAGTTCTGGGTAGGTAGGTACTTGTCTTGGCATCAGTGAACTTGCTTCAGATGTTAATAAAATTAAGGTTCGCGTATATTACATTCTATTATTAGATTGGAGGACGATTACTTGTTGAGTGGCACTGTTAATTTTATTAAAAGCTGTGAGAAGCCTTGTAAGGGGCGGCATGTGTGGGGGCGCGTGGCGGGGCTTGCGCTCGCGGCCGCCAGGTGAGGCGCAGCTGACGGGCGCGAGATGTCGCGGCGCCGGCGCACATGGCGTGCCAGCGTGCCAGCGTGCCAGCCTGCCAGCCGCGTGCCAGCCGCGTGCCACATCACTAATTTCGTTTTATTAGCTTCCTTTGAACCTCTGTCGAACATACCTACTTCGCTTGAACGGTTGTCGTAATTTATCGCAGCTTTGCACCCCACTTATAGGATCCTGCTAGTAAGCCGTGCCTAAATTATTGCTTGCGGCTCGCTATTTTTTTTAGAAGATAATTATGTTTCCTTTTATTTTACCTAGAACCATAATATCTTACAGTTAATAGTCAATGATGCAGGTTGTAGCCTGTAGGGTTCAAACATTAACCAAACTAACAATAATTTTGGAATTTACGGAAATCGTGTTGTTCGAACCATTTTCATTTATTAATTGAAAATAAATGAGTTAAATTCCATATATGTAGAATAGAGTTTAGCTGTGCAACATGTTAATTCGACGCGAGTTCGCGACATGCGCAAGCGTATTTGAAATACTAAACTGTGTATAAACTAACTGAGCCCGAAAAACGCCCGGTTCTTGTGTCACGGGAATTTTCCATAAATTACTGTGACTGGCTGATGCAGTAGTTCATAGCTTCTGAACTGCGATTGTTTTGTCAGTCGAAATATAACGGTAAAGCTAGCAGTACCTAAGACATACAATTTTTTTAAATTAGCAGAACTCGATGCACCGATACTAATCAGCCTGAATATCTGTGCTAACTAAATAGTACATAAAACACGAAATCTTCAGAAAAGCTTAAATACTACTGACATCTTGAGTCGCGCATGAACTACAATTATTTCCAGAGCTTTTACGGTTAGCTAGGTTGCTACATTTTGTCATTGGTGCATCCAGTAGTACAACAAAAAGCTTTTCATCGCCAAATCGTCTTAGAATCAGTCAGTTGTTGCGACTTAAGCTCGTTCAACGAAGAGATGAATGAAACTGTCGCTTCATTGTACGACACATCCTGTGTTATTGTTGACGTGTACCTGCCATCCCTTCGAACTGCTATTTATAATTAGTCCTCTACCTGATGCCCAGCCCGACGTGCTCTTAACAAAAGGATGTGTATTGTATAACAATCGGAGCGGTTTGCGTGCCGCAGACGAGCGTTCCCAGTATTGTTTGTTGCATCTCCGACCGGCATAGCCATTGAAACTAGCGCCCCGCCGCCGCCGTGCCGCCGCTAGTGACTCAGGTATTTATGAATGAACGTGACGAGCTAGCGAGTGGGATGATCGGCCGCGGTCACAGCCAGGTAGAAAATTACACTTTTGGAATTCTTTCAACAGTTCGCGTCGAGTAGGGCTACTCAACTCGGTGGTCGAGGAGAGCCGCAGAGCGGGGCGCGGGGCGCCGTCAGCGCGCATGCGTCGAGCTCTGTTAGCGAGACGAGCAGACGATCCCTCCCTCTCAGTTGACTCAGAGTCGTCGCGCGAGCACACTGTGCCGTCATGTACCGCTTGCCAACTTTCTCGAGTAGTGATGTGATACGATACCGACGTTCAAACGCGACTTATCGTTAGATATTATTGAATTTTTGTAAACTCTATGTTTCTTCTGACACGAGTTAATGTGTGGATTTAAGTGATAGAAATGTTACAGTGACTTAAAATAAATTGGATTTGAAAACAAAATGAGGTGGTTTGTAGTGACAATGAGCGTGATGGTGTGGGAAACAATTTTAGCCGGTATCGCACCCCCAGGCTCCTGTCCTGCGGTGTGTGCGTGTAAGTGGAAAGGTGGCAAGCAGACTGTGGAGTGTGTGGACAGAGCTCTTATCACAGTGCCCGAGCCAGTAGACCCCGCCACGCAAGTATTGGACCTTTCCGGGAATAATCTTCAAATACTTCCTCAGGAAGCTTTCGCCAAAACAGGGCTGCTCAACTTACAGAGAGTTTATTTACGCAATTGCAATATTGGCCAAATACATGATAGAGCTTTTAAGGGCTTAACCAATTTAGTAGAATTAGATCTGTCTTATAATTTACTCACAGAGATCCCATCAGATAGCTTCAAGGATGCGCCGTTTCTTAGGGATCTTATGTTGTCTCAAAATCCAGTATTAAAAGTTCATTCTGATGCTTTGAACAATCTTGGCAGCGTTGTAAAACTTGATCTATCCAAATGCGACATCAGAGAAATAGCTCCGGACGCGTTTAGGACGTTGCGCTCGCTGGAATCTTTAAAATTAAACCACAACAAGCTCCGTGACATACCTCTGAGCTCATTAGAGAAGATAGAGAAACTGAGAGCCATAGACCTGTCGGACAATCCATGGACTTGCGACTGTCGGCTAAGAGATCTCAAATTATGGTTAGCAAAACATAAATTGCTATCAACTCCTAGCTGTTATGCGCCTACTCGTCTGGCCAACCGACCATTTTCAGAGTTGCCTATTGAAGAGTTCGCATGCAAACCGGAGATATTACCAGCCAGCCGGCATGTCACGGCATCAGTGGGCTCCAATGCTACCATTACGTGCCAGACTGAAGCCGTGCCGAGTGCCAATATCAATTGGTACTGGAATGGAAGATTGCTTCAAAATGGAAGCCACTTCAATTCACATCAGAAAATTTATATATTTGAAGAAGGGGATGTGAAGAAGAAGTCATCTTTAATATTGACTAATACACAAGAATCTGATTCAAGTGAGTTTTACTGTGTGGCTGAAAATAAGGGCGGGAATGTCGAAGCTAACTTCACAGTGCTCGTTACCCAAATGCACATGACGCCAATGTTGGGGAGCGCCCAGATAGCGAGCCTGGGCGCTGCGTTATTCCTAGTCGTAGTCGTCGTTTCTTTAGCTCTCCTGATTACTTTCGTCCGGTTTCGTCCAACACCGGCTTGTGAAAGTAAAACACCAAATACCATTGATAGAGTGGTTTCTGGAAACGAAGTACACCCAACGTCTACCGATCGACCTCACGTCGCTGTTTTAGCAAATAGGCAAGATTCGCCCAATTATAATGACCCGAAATGTAATCCGGTTCTGAAACCTCCGAGAGCAAATGATATACCTTACACGACGAATCACTACGAGGGAAGAGGAAGCGTCGTGACTGCTGGTGGACCCGTAGTAGTGTCTCCCACAGTTTCTGGCACTATCGACCCCGATCTTATAAACGATACGAGGCCGGAAAGCGCTGCAAGACCAGGAAGTGGCGAGTACGCTCGCGAGACCTCAGAATCATTATACCCATCCGGCCTTTGGGATCAAATGAAAATGAGCCAAGCCAGTAATTTGGCTCGTGCGGTCAGCACGGCAATTCCCACGTACTATAATGACAGAACGCCGATCATAGAGAACTGCAGCGTGGACGGGTCGCAGGAGGAGCTGGGCTACATGTCGCGCACGTTCCCGCGCGCGCACGCCGGCACGGGGCCCAGCCCGGCGCCGGCGCCGGCGGCCGAGGCGCCCTACCCGCCCGACTACGGGCTGCCCGTGGCGGGCGCGCGCACGCTGCGCGTGTGGCAGCGCGCGCCGCCCGTGCTGCCGCCCGTGGCCGCGCTCAAGCGCGTGCTCACCATCACCAGGCCCTCGGCCGATGATCACTTTCAGGATGGCTGTGCTACTGATGTATAATCTGATAAAGAGCGCATTGTTTGCATATCTAGATGACATGTCAGAACTTGTAAATTTGTATCCTAAGCTAGAAATCATCTTATACGTAAGGTATGTGTAATTTATACTTAAACAGGTTGTTAGTGTAATATTTTTTGTATCATATAATTTATTTAGATAATTAATGGAAAGTTACATTGGATCCAAATGCGACGGGTCCGCGACTGATTAGTTGAAGAATGTAAGTGTAAATTATTACGTGATATGGAATGGTATCGTCTATGATCGCCAAATAATTAAAATACTGAATATAAATATATCTTGATTGTTGAAACTCAAATAAGATGTTACATGAATATTAATAATAACTATACTACAGTGTAAGACATACACGAAGTATCCAAAGATATTGAACTCCCCCTGAAAGTAATATAAATGAATGAAATATATTACTATTATTGTAATTCACGATGAATGTTAATCAATGTACGATAATGAATGTGTAAATTTTATGTTGAAAAGGAATAAGAGTTTTAGCAGTAAAATGGAAAAAAATAAATCAGGCGATTATAAAATGTATACCTTGTTTGAATTAGTTTCTCCTGGTTCCACCTGACCGCCTCTCACTATCTACATCATATATGAGTTCAAGATTTCACGCTGTCTGTAAGTTATTCAGTGATGCAATGACATATGAAGTGGCGGTACATTTAACTTAACAGTAATAGTATTTTCGTACTTTTCAAACACTTCAATAATGATGATTTATCCTCGCCTCACACATAATGTACCCCCACGTACTCCGACAGGATGGCGTGGGCGGTATGTTCGAGGAACGCCCGCCATACAGACTTACCATGACCATGCTAATGGAAATGTAAGTGATCAAACTTTTCTACTAGTCGGGGTATTATGTTGTGAGCAACTTTCAAATTTTATATATTTCAATACCATTAGGTTACACTAAATCCTATATGAATAATTTGTGTCGTACACCTGCTTTTTCATATCGAATGTAGGATAGTGTTGGTATAGAATTGAATGTACCTACTTAATTATTTCAAAGCTGCCTCAGACAACGTAATTTATTTTGTAAAATTTTGCAAACAGATGGCTAATTTCCTTCCAGACAAGGTTATATATTTTTATAGCCATCGCATCCGGACAAACCGGTTAGAGCTAACTTGTTCATTCATAGCATCGAAAGGTGTATCTGAGTTTGAATAAACAATTGAGAAGGAAACTAGATTTAATACGAAATGCCATAATAAGTCAATACAAGAATAAAGTCGACTTTAAATATTTTCTATGGCAAGCCAGTGTCATGGCGACAAAAAAGGGAAAAAACTTTCAAGCGTACCTCCAACCCGCCGGAGAAAAACCGGTTAACGTTATTTCATTTCCGTTCGATTCAGTTTTTTATTAGAACCAAACTCTAAACGGGTTCAATGGAGGTGAGAATTTCGAAACAAGATTTTTAAGGCAAAGTATTATTGCATTACACTGAATTGAAATTTACATAGTTTGATGGGGCGAGTTGTGTCGTTTGAACAAAGATACATATTTGCAATTTTTAAGCGATTTTTTTAAAACTTTTGTGATATTTTTACTGCTTGTGGTAGTAATTATATTTGGTTTAAATTTAATAAAATTTAGTTAAACAGCATCTTTCTTGACAGAGTATCTTGTAGACATGACATAGATACCTACATATCTCATAATTTATTATTACTATACATACTAGGATGATAAATATGACCAAAACATGGATAATGATATACAATTTCAAGCTAATGTGTGAGGCAATTTATTGTCATCAAATCTTTTACCTATTAATATTTTACCTGATAAATTATCATAGTTTCCACTGATAATTCCGTGGTAGACGACGGGCTACCACAGACATCTTCACTACATCTTCTTCTTCACAGCAATAGAATATACCAGTAATTCTAGGTTAAGATCTTAAACTGGAATTTGGTTTCAAAATATAAAATAAGAAATTCAGAAGGTCGAAATTGAAGTATTTATAAATCGTTAAATACTGTGATGAACTATCTTGCCTATTAATTATAAGATACAGACTCGTATAGATAGTACCCTGCCTGGGTACCTGTCAAGTTTTATTCAGAAAATCTAGCGCTAAAGAAATTTGCAATAGGAACTTAGCCATCTGTGGGAAGTAATAAAATAGGGATACGTAGTGCTTCTGGATCTTGGGATCCATTTGGATGCATGATTTTTCGTTCTTTTGTTGGACTTTACTGTAGGTGTACGTTTGGTTGTATAGCCCTCCTGCGGTTTGACCACTTCCTCTCTTAAGGTTTCTTTGTAAATTGTGGTTTTTATGAATATCTTTTAGATTTGCCCTACTACATATTTACTTATGTCGATATGCTTACCTACATAGAGGTATGTATATGTATAAACATAATATATAAGGCGAGAACGCTGCGTATATTCTTTGTGGTTTTATCATTCTGAGGTATCGATAGAACGCTTGTCTAGACACGTTTGAACATGCTGGTGCTTGTTCAAGCCAAACCCATGTTCAAGTTTATTATCTCGATTAGTGCCTACCTAGACATAATAAGGCATACCTACTTAGTTTACTAGTTTAATTTAATTGTTGGCCGTTTCTCAAATTATAAGTAGATACGTACTTTATATTTCTTTACCCACATTGTCTGCAGTGTTTTTTATTATAATTCAAGATTTGTTTAAAAAGCCAGGCAAGTTCACATCCTGTCTTCGAACAATAATCCGATTTTCTCACTGGTAACTATTATTGTCCATTGTTTTAATAACAGTTTTTTTTTGTACCTAGATGCTCGGTGTTAATGTATTTATTAGATGCTGGTACAATTCAAAATATTTATTTTAAAAAGCCATTGGATATGCATTCTAATTATATTTTAACTATAAAGCTTTTGACAGGTTGAAAGCTAAGAGTTACCGCACATTGAAGCTCGGGCGTCTTGTCTAGATACAGTCTAGAGCCTTGTGTGTGACTACTTAAAGAATTTAGACACGTTCCCTCGGGAATACCACACCGGCGTCTAAAATGGTTACAACCTAAGAAATAATTCCGCACAAAATACTGCAACCCTGACATCAACTATTCACTTCTCTCCTGAACTCAAAGCTACGTTGATTCAGAGGCTCAGGCTAGAACACCACAAATCCGCAACAATTAATTGCGAGTCGACAAGTATCCAAACTTTCATGTCTATTAACATCTCGAATACTATAAGATAGGTAACTCTGAAACTTTGATAAGAGAAACAATGGTATTGAAATAAGCAAAATTTTGTAGAACGACAACCTTATTTACCTACCATCAATGGCTTTGCGCTTTCTTCTCGTAAAAGCGAAGACTTTCGCTGACAATAATGATGTTTCGGCCCTGGCAACAATGGGAACTCAGCCGGAGCGATCTTGATTGTTCGCCTGAATATTTCAATTGTGTACTGCTTTCGAGACTCGCTCTTTGTATATTCATTGCTATCATATTTTGTCGTGTAACGTTTGTTATTTTATCGTTTGTTAGCTTTCGCTGTCTTAGTGGTTTTACGTTCGGCTATCTAGTTTGTTTGAGTTTAGGCTCGATTTTGGAGACAGCATTATTAGATTTTGTAACATAACTTCAAATATGAGGCTTGATTCTGTATTTTTTTAGTCAACTTTTCTCTCAAAATATGAGTAGATACCTAGGTAACTTGTTTCTTATTTTAGTGTAAATATGTGTATTTAGTTTCTTCTGGAAGACCATTTGAAATCGGACCGACTTGGGACACTTTAACATTAAATGCGATTTATTTTTTCGTTGGTATTTTCAAAATTATGTGACAAACTTGGCATTAAGGCCTACATCTGGCACTATTAATCTTTGGCATTTAGGTACACTTGACTGTATTTTTGTATTAGATAGGCAATGTTATAGAAAATACGTTTTCTCTATACTTTTAGTATTTGACTCATAATCAACTTTTCATGGCAAACCTACATAGAAAACTACCATGTATGTAGGTACCTAGTACTAGTTTCAATTTGGAGCGACAGAGCTACAGAAATGAGTAGAGACGCATTTCTGTAGCTCTACTACTTTTCAAACAACTACTACTACTTGCAACATAATATGTGAACAGCTTCTTCTTCTTTTCGAATCGATGGTAAACTACTAGGTATGTGAGTAATAGAGATATAGGACTAGCAGGTGGGCGATTGTAGCGGATAAGAGGCGTCGGTCCCCATAAGTGCAGGTGTATGGACACTTGGAACACTCCGACAACAGCTGGAAATGTAAGTATACCGATCTAATTAGTGTACAACGATAAACTTTAGTTGTTAAATTGTAAATAATTAAACGGCACTCATTGACAGCTTCTGAAATACACCAACGAATTTAAAATTGCACCGTAAGAACTTCAGATTCCGACCAACAAAAGCATGAAATGTTCTTTCGTTACAGATATAAATTTTTTCACAATTCACTAGACAGCTCGCTAATTAGTCATGGCACTATTTTTCTGATTTCTTTTATTATCTGCGACAACTGTTGCGATGGTGCGCACTGTCATTCAATTTTGATTGAATCGTGATCGATTATTAATTTTGTGTGAACATTGTAAAGCGAAATAAAAAATACGATATATTCAGACGAAGTGGCCGGCGGCGGGCGGCGCGGCCGAATCGGCGCATGATGTTGCCAATACCATTAAAAATTGATTTTATTTTTCGTTATTGACGTACTGGCATAATTAAAAGTGGCAATTCCATTCCACTTTTAATGAAAAATATCTTCTCCAGATTCGAATAAACATTTGTTACTGTCGGTTCGTGATTGCAAACTTTGTTGTGTCCCTGGGTGTAACATGACCTTTCATATGTTTATGTAGTTGAGTTCAACGGTTACTATGTTACTTATGTCAGGTAAAATAACGATCCGTTTTTAGTGAATGACTTATGACCTATAGTGATATTAATCGATAAGACACTGGCTCTTTCGTAATCAGATAATAATAAAGCATAGTTATATAATATGTAACGTATAGACATGATATATGAGATAACGAGAAGTAAGTCCTGAGCGAACTAGAATCTATACTAATATATAAAGCTGAAGAGTTTGTTTGTTTGTTTACTTGAACGCGCTAATCTCAGGAACTACGGGCCGGATTTAAAAAAATCTTTCAGTGTTACATAGCCCATTTATCGAGGAAGGCTATATATATAGGCTCTATTATCACGCTAAGATCAATTGGAGCGGAGCAGACGAAGTTGCGCGGGTCGACTAGTGTATTACATATAATAATATATGTGTTAGTATGTGCACTAGGTTGTATTTTTCAGGAAGTATGATTGTACTGTTTACATACTACTAAAACTGACCAAGTGCGAGTCGGACTCGCGTGCAAAGGGTTCCTGCTGAATTCAATTTTTATAACATGTTATTTTAAACTATAGACTTCGTTTTTCTGTAATCTATAGGTAAAGATCTATTATCACCATTTTTTTCAAAACTTTAGGCTCAGTAGTTCCGGAGATAAGTGAGGGGAATGGTAATTTTTTTGTCTAATTTCTTGAATAATTTCAAAACCGTTATATCATTACGCTAAGACCAATAGGAGCGGGGCAGTAACGAAAATTGTGACGTAGACGAAGTTGCGCGGGTCAACTAGTAATAACATAAAGCACTATAAGTCAATCAATGGGATTAATGAAAAATGCCGCCAGTCAATCGCCGACGAGGTACCGATAAGCCACTCTTCTTCGAAAAACATATTTAATTAACTATGTCGGCCATGCTCAAGGCCTTGCTATAAAAGCTAAAACCAGATTTCGGTATGACGTAAACTATTTAGAACTCTTTATGGCTTCCATAGTTCTAACGACTACGAACTACGAATGAAAAAAGAAAATTATATTGTGATTTACCGTGTTAATTTTATTCCATCTATCTACTCTTTGTTAATTCTAGCTCGGTAAATAGGGGTTTGTGCTGTTTAAGCTTAATATAAATATTAAATTTGGGGTTACCCAGGATAGGCCCGACTGGTGACGCACGAGGCTTCCCCAAGAGCTAAGTAAACCACTACAAACTAAATAAGAACAAAAAAGCTTACAAAAATTGAAAAGTAGTTCACCTACAATTTATTTCCTTTATAAAAGGCTTGAATCCATTGAAGGACTTGAGAGCTATAGTTGTTTCATTTTAGCATCGCAATAGCGGTCATTGCCCTTTTCCTATGATGTTTTCGAAGGAACCCGAACAAAAATCCTCCTATTGTGTCTTAGCATGATGATATATAGCCTATAGCCTTCCTCGATAAATGGGCTATCTAACACTAAATGAATTTTTGAAATCGGACCAGGTTCCTGAGATTAGCGCGTTCAAGGAAACAAACAAACTCTTCAGCATTATATATTAGTATAGATTTATACTTTTCCTCTATTAAAAAACGGGCCAAGTGCGAGTCGGACTCGCACACGAAGGGTTTCGTACCATAAACCTTAATTTTTATTATTTGTTCTTATAGCGGCAATAGAAATACACAATCTGTGAAAATTTCAGCTCTCTACTTATTGACAGACGGACAGACGGACGGACGGACAGCGGAGGCTTAGTAATAGGGTTCCGTTGGTTACCCTTCGGGTACGGAACCCTAAAAATCCGAGGATTACGATATTGATTCATTCAGGACGGCTTTACTTATTTCGGTTTAGAAATTAAGATCGTTTATAAATGTGGGTTGATCAATGAAAGCGTATGCCATGCTAAAACGTAACAATTACATATGTAGGTATACATTTGTCTTTGTGACTTAGTAGCTGTAACGTTCTGTACTATTCACGAATAGAGTTCAAAGAGTAATTTTCAGAGGTCGGCAACGTTTGCGGTTTGATGCGCGATGAGTCGGACGTGAACGTTACAAAGGTATGTACCTCATACCCGACATTATTGCAAACATGGAACTGTTGTTGGGCGTGTGATTGATAATTGAATTAATGGTTAATTCCATCGGGTACCAATCGGCTCCCAAAGCAATTTGGTAAATCGGCGGAGTGCCGCCGCTGCCGACCGCTCCAAACCGATGGATGTTCTTGCACACTCATAAATTAGTTTGGCATGTGTTTTGGTTTGCGCCGAAACCAACGATATGTATAGTCACTTCGATAGATAAATATTACATGAGCTTGTTCAACAACAGCGATTAACAACCAGCTTGGCCGTTTTTACATCTATATTATAAAATTACGGTCGGAGTTTTAGTAGGACAGAACCACAAACACTCTGATTTTATGGAATGATAAAATGGACGTATATAAATGTGTTTGATGAGTCTTTTAACGAACAATAATACATTTAGGTGATTTGTAGCCTGGCACAACCCGCACAACAATTATGGAGTTCCTAATAATAGACACACGTGGGTTGCCTTGCCTTTTTAACCGACTTCTTTAAAAAGGAGGAGGTTCTATGTTCGGCTGCGTGTATTTTTTTTAATTGTTCACCGATTTTTCCGCCAATTGTGGACCGATTTTACCATTTTCATGACATTTCTAACGCAATTCAGATATTTGTGCCTGATAATCATCATCTCATATTATGTTACTGAGCTGATGATGGAATTAGGTATAAGTCAGGATCTGATGATGGGATCCCATGAAAAATGTTTGTTCAGTGATATTTTCGCCAATTTTTAACCGATTTGGATGATTATTTTTTTTTTGTTTCCCGGACTGGTCTCATTTTAATTTGGTGAAGATCTGATGAAGAACTTCGGAGGTAGGCAACGGAACTCTTCAATCAATGATAGCAAATGGATCGGGATTTCTGAAATCGCATGTCTGTTGATTGTTTACACCAGTACATAACATAACATCACGTCGGTCGCTGTTTGTGGTTTCAATAAAAAAAACTTTTGTACTTATAAAAAATAAAATCTAAAAATAAAAACACTACAAAGTATAAAATAACTTTAATTTCGGAAGTCGGTGTCAAAAAAACAAAAACACCGACTTCCGAAATTAATGTTATTTTATACTTTGTAGTGATTTTTTTGTGTAAAATATTTTTTCTTTTTAAATTTTAGAAACAGAAAAAAAAAATTAAAAAAGAAAAACTATTTTTGGTAGAGGTAAGCTTTCCAAGGAGCTAGATACAGTTAATCCAGATTATTTATTAGGTATGTACCAACTTGAGTAGTTGTCATAGAACGGATGCCCTAAGGAACGTTAGATGCCTGTACAACTTGTGTATTGCGTCAAAGAGAGTCATAGTCCACTAGGGGTTCAGACCTAGCACTGCCCGGACAGATTCGAGTCCGCACATAGCCTGTGGGCATCGTTAGCCAAGATCGAATTATTAGCTCAGGAATCGTCTAGTTTATGATGGGTGTAGTAAACTGTACTGAAGGGTTATGGGTGATGTTGAACCGTTATTTATTGACCAAGCCTGCTCGATCTATCAGCTAGGTTTCTACTGCTCAGTTAGCTGGATAACCGTCAGCTATACTGATGCTGTAGTCGCATGAGATATTACTTTTCTTAACTTGTAATATACAACTTGTATCAGAACAAACGCAATACGTCTTAAGGGGTCACTGCACTCATCAATATGAACAACTATCACTATAAGACCAACACTGAAATAGCGGAAAAAAAATCGACTCCCCTGTCGAATTATGCGCACATAATGTACCCCATACATTATGTGCGCATAATGTACCCCATACATTATGTGCGCATAATGTACCCCATACATTATGTGCGCATAATGTACCCCATACATTATGTGCGCATAATTCGACAAAATGTACTGAACAGCTAATTTATTTTTCACGATTTCGGGTTTGATCCCACAGTAGAAGTTGGTCATAATGATGAGTACAATGACCCCTTAAGAAATATTGCTTTTATTCTTTTACACATTGTGTTTATGTTATTTATAGTATTTAAAAGGGTCCAGTCTATTCGTGCTTACTTCTAAGCAATTGTTAAATAAAAGATTTTGTCGTTGCGTTAAGGAGCTCAAAATATTTAAAACAAACAAGGTGGGCACTAAGTCTTTCATATAATATGTAGGTACCCAAAAGTGACTTCGTTTTTTAATTTCTCTACATTTTCTCTTTGAGTATATTCAATGCTCGTGTAGTACTTACGGGCCTAACCAAGTAGTGGGTACCCTCTGACGACTTATTAAGGACCTCAATAATTATAAAATGTTTCTTGCTCAATAAGACTCCCCACGTGTCCTGTGACCCAAAAAGACAATACCGAATATCCCTCGCTGAGTATCCGCAATATAATTATGTGGAGCCGTTATGGGACCTTCCTATTATAATATTACTGTGCAGTGTTGGTATATTTTGTTATATTTATGTCGGTCTCCTAAAGTCTCCTTTAACTTTCATTTAGTATCCAACCTCCCACTCCAACTCTTTTCATCTTGTTCGTGTGGTAAAACCCATTGCCTTTTAAACCGACCTTTGGCAGAAAACTGGCAAAAAAATACACCAGAAAAAATAATAGCTACTCTCACAAATAAAGTGTAAGTGTGCTAACTACACATATGTATATCCGGCCGACCTTTTGGTTGTGTTGTGTTTACCCCTGAGTCCGGGGCTAAGCTTAACCACCTTAAGGCTAATACCGGGATTTCCTTATCCCGTTGGCCCGTGGTCAGTTTGGCCGACGCCTTAAAATCAATTAGCACTGTGTCTTGGACTTTGCTTTCTTAACTGAGCCAACGTTTTGTTTAGATAAAAGCCTCTTTATCTTTTTATGTACCAAGCTCGGCCGCGTTTGCAGAAATAGAAAATTTAATTATTTTGCATACATTTGCATCTCTGGGCCTGCGAAAATAAACAAGGTAGAAGTTCTACACTTTTTATATCTATACTTTGGCATGAAGCACGAAGATACAAATTATTTATGTTTACTTAAGGGGACAAGATGATGAAGAACTTACGCGATCTTCATTAACAGAACAAAAGGAAATAACAAAAAATCTTTTAGTGGCCATTCTTTTGTTTATTTCGAGTTTGTGCGGGAAAAATGGGAGTACCTAATGAATGAGATAAGATTTTAGACAGATTAATCCGACCATCACTAATTATGTTATTATTTTGAAGACTTGGGATAGACCGGAACTAAATTATTCCAATCCCAGACTCTAATAACAATACTATATAATAAAAATCTTTTCATCATTCCAACACGATCCCATTGTCATTTTGCTAATAGTTCGTAATCTGCTTATTCATAATGGTCGATCACTGGTCGCTCCATGGTCTTGTAATAGAATCCTGGTAGAAAGACATTTTCGTGTTGTCATTATTATAAAACCCGTTACTAGACATGATTTTCGAAAAACTACTACTAAATTTGAACATTAAATTGTGCTAGATTTCTTTTATACATATTTTTACATATTATTTATTAATTTGTCATTATGTACGAGATTACCATTCTATGCCATTTTTTTCAATGGAGTGTCAGTGGTTGACCATTGGAAAGTCATAATCACGCTTTTATATTAGTAGATTCCCAAACTTGTCAAAATCAACTATTATGAATAGAATAGAATATAAATAGCAATAGAATAGAATAAAAATATTCTATATGAAATCAATAATAGACCATTCTGACAATATTCTAATAGTAGACTTGAGGCCCTGCTGTTTAAAATAATAAGAATAAGCTTGCTAATATCGGCTTCAAATTCAAATTCAAATTCAATGCATTTTATTTCAAATAAACCATTCACAGGCACTTTTGAAACGTCAAGGTCGGTCAGTCAAAAACATGGAGGCTATTTGCACGTTCCAAAGCGTAGATCTCTATGGAGAAGAACGTGCAAGAAACTCCACGGACACTCTTTTAAATCATGTTCTGTTTTACAACATTCCAAGTTACATATACTTGTTGTTTCTGCATGAGAGGACAATGCAAAGGAAAAAAAAGGGCTTATTATAAGAATTTTAAATATAAAGATTAAAATAAGCCAATGGCAGTTAAGAGATGACCAGTCTCAACCGACGGCGCCTGTTCACGAACATGACGCGTGTATCGGCACCTTTTAGCTCAACCATTTCGAAGGGAACCGAATGATCAAACCCACGCGCCGCCATCAGCGAGACATTTGAGTGAGCATGACATGCTCTCAACCACCATGCTCGTTCATGTCCAACAAGTAAAACTATAACTACTTACATAAAATGTAAATGGTTTCATGGTACTCACATTTACAAAATTTTAAAAATATGCTTCTACTTTACACAAAACTATGTTTGTCAATGACCAAATAATGAAAAATAAATTAATAAAGACAACGATTAAGTTCTTACATCAAAAAGAATAAATAAGTAATTATGATAATAATATAATTTGTATGTATATAAGAATAAATAATCGAAATAATGTAAGAACCTCAAAAAAAAAAAACAAAGGAGCGAGCATCTCTTCCAAATATAAAAACCTAAAAACCTGTGTGGACCTAAGCAGCTGTGACTGTGGAGCAGGACCAGCATTTAGCCAAGCGTTTTTATCGAGGATATAATCTTCCAGTTTATAATACGCTTGTCTACATAGTGTGCGTTTTATGCATGCTTTAAATTTTCTCTCATTCAGTTCGAGAATATCAACTGGTATTTTATTATAAAATTTAATACAGTACCCCATAAAAGAATGTGTACTTTGGCCAATCTGAATCGGGGTTGATCTAATTTGTTCCTATTTCTAGTATTAAAATTATGCCTGTCACTAATCTTGCTAAAGAGATGAAGATTTTTCCGAACATACATAATATTTTCGTAAATGTATTGACAAGGTGCCGTCATGATGTTGATATCCTTAAACAGTTCTCTTAGGGAATAACGCCGACGGAGATTGTAAATGGCTCTGATGGCTCTTTTCTGCAGGATAAATATAGACTTGATGTCTGCAGCACGTCCCCATAATAAGATACCGTAAGACATGATACTATGAAAGTAACTAAAATAGACCAGCCTCGCGGTATCTATATCGGTAAATTGACGGATTTTTTTGACAGCGTATGCTGCTGAACTTAGCCGTCCCGCAAGAGATGTTAAATGAGGACCCCATTGTAGCCTTGAGTCAAGCGTAATCCCCAGGAAAACCGTGTTTTCGACGAATTCAAGTTTCTCCTTGTTCAATACTATGTCGCAATCATTTCTTTTAACGTTCGGTAAGGCAAATCTGATGCATTTAGTTTTTTTCCCATTTAATACTAAATTATTAGCAGTAAACCAATTTTGGACCTGCTGTAGGGCGTTATTTACGTCGTCAAGATTTATGGAACGTCTATCTATCTTAAAAATTAAGGACGTATCGTCAGCAAATAATACCATATGAGGTTGATTTTTTAAAAGATGGGGTAGATCATTAATATATGGGTGCCCCAATTCGAAAAATCCCCAAGTCCTACTTAGGGATTTTTTACACTAGTAACACATGTTGATCGGCTGTTTTTTCTCTATCGATACGTTCAAAAATTTTTTTTTTATGATATCCCTAAGTGGGTTTTTGAAAACTATAAAAATTAAAATTGACGATACTTTCAGTTCCAAAAATCCCCAAGTCCTATAAATCCCTTAGTCCGTAAGTTTTTACCGAAAAAGGACTAAATTAAAATCAAAATTAATATTTCAAAATCAAAACAAATTATCTATTTGCTTTGATTTTCTAAAGAATCTGCCAATATTATCTCAGGCAATTATGGCTGAAATTTTGGTATAAAGAAAATTCAGCAAAAATGTACTTGTTTACGGAAAATTATGCCCATAAAGGGCCGAACGAAGTAATAACTGCTTCGGATGATTATTTTTTACACCATAAAATCCCATATCAGACCCATTTAGAAAGATTTTGTGATAATTGTTTCAGTCAAAATAAAAACAGATTTATTTTTACGTATTTCGATCAGTTGTGTGCGAAAGGCTTGTTTGAAACAATTTCTGTTCATTATCCAATTCCTGGGCATTCAATGATGTCCATTGATAGAGATTTTGCTCTCATAGAAAGACAAAAATTAAAACATGAAAAGATATATGAACCTGAAAGTTATGTCAATTTTGCAGTAAACAGTAGAATTGCCAAGAAATTTGAAGTTGTATTTTTAGAAAAGAACCTGATAGAACGAGGGCAAATAGCTAGGAGAGAAGGAGAGCGAAAACACAACGAGGTAACGAAAGAGTATTAAAAGTTAAAGATTATAAAACTTACTACAATGATAATATTAAACAAACAATACCGGGAATTTCAGGTTGTCGTCGAGTTTTATTTAAATGACATGCAAAGCCAGCCTTTTCTGATTCAATGACTGGCGATAACTTTAAAGATTTTTTTTTTATATAGAGTACGTATATCTGGGTATCTTCGAGATGTTCCTGCTGATTGAAGATGCTATTATAAAAAATTAGTGACATTAAAAAGCTTATTTGATTTGTGCCACAAGAAAAAAGAAAATTCTATGAAACTTTGATTATAGAACAGGCTAAATTAAATGAAAGTCAAATTGTTGAGGAATTGGATGACGAAATAGAGTAACTAGCCTAGTTTTTTTAAAGACTTATAGGTATTACTCATTTTTGATTAATAGAATACTGTTAAATAAGCTAATTTTGTTTTGTTAAATTCCTTAGTCCTTAAAAAGAGGGAAAGATAACCCTAAGTCCTGTTGATTTATGATAAGTCCAAAACTATTTTTTAAAAATTAAAGTTATTATAAATGCTTTTTATGTTTTGTTTTATATATTAAAATAAAGAGTATATTGTGTACTATAACTGAATGGTATTTTAATTTCAACATGTCCTGTGGTTTGTTTTCAAAAAAATAAATATGTTTATTTTTTTTTATTACCAAAAACTGAAAAAGTGGACTTAGCCATTTCTCGATTTGGAGCACCCAACTAGAAAGAGGAAAGGACCCAAAATAGAGCCTTGTGGTACCCCCATTTTGACTTTTAAACCCCGTGAATTGACAGCATTTATTTGAACTTGCTGCTGTCTATCATTTAAGTAAGATTTTATTAT
Organism: Lacanobia oleracea; assembly: GCA_950371165.1. NCBI lineage: Eukaryota > Metazoa > Arthropoda > Insecta > Lepidoptera > Noctuidae > Lacanobia > Lacanobia oleracea. The sequence goes on from OX493394.1 coordinate 15,442,465, forward strand.
ACTGAGTGCAAGTTTACCTAGTCCGTAATGTCCTAGCTTTAGGAGCAAGGTTTCGTGATTTACACAATCAAATGAGAGAGAGGAGAGGAGAGAGGTCACAAAAGATTCCTATGGCATCTTGTGCCTCTTCCCACGCTGAGTATATGTGTTTTAACAACGTGGCACCAGCGTCAGTCGTACAACGACCCCTGGTAAAACCATACTGTTGATCGTGTAAAATTTTATTGATGTTAAAATGATTGAGCATCTGATTGAGCATTACTTTTTCAAACACTTTGCTAAAAACCGGCAAAACAGATACAGGTCTATAATTATTGGTGTCTTTGCTGTCGCCCGATTTAAATAGTGGTATAACCTTACTATATTTCATTATATCCGGAAAAACTCCTTGGTCCACACATAAATTAAAAATTAAAGCCAAGTATGGTGCTATTGTTTCAATTATGGACGTGCACACTTTAATAGACATTCCCCATATGTCTTCGGTCAATTTGATTTTGATTTGCCGGAAAGCTTTTATGACTGTCACTGGGTTGATATGTTTGAACTGGAATTCAACCGTACAACCTGGAACGTTAGCTTTTAATAAATTATATGAGACCTCAGGTGAAGAATTTAAATATTCCGTAGTTTTAGTTGGTATATTGGTGAAAAAATTTACAAATGTTTGTGCTACTTCTAAATTAGAGCTTTTGGCACCATGTGTAGTCTCCAGTAAATAATCAATGTTTCGTTCTTTATTTCTATTAGTTTCATTATTAATAACTTTCCAAACTGTCTTTATTTTATTTTCTGACGATTTGATCTTGTTGCTAATATATAGGGCTTTAGCTACCTTGTAAGTATTTCTGAACACTTTAGAATATTTGTTTACAAACTTATTAAAAGAATCAGTGTTTATGACAGGCTTAAGGCCATATACCTCATATAGTCTTTCCCTACTTATCCTAATGCCTTTAGTCGCCCAGTCACTAAATACATACTTAGGGAAAGTATCCTTAGACTTCTTTTCAAAAGTTGCATTGAATTCTTTTAGAACCACTGAAAAGTGATTATCATAAAATTTATTAGCATCTTCAATGTTATGGCCTAGAAAATTTAACTTATTTTGTAAGGTACCATTGAATTTAGCTAGTTTGCCAGTTGTAATTGGCCTATATTGTATATGAATTTTTTCCAAGGCTGCTTTAAACTGAAATGTTACCAATTGACCACTATGATCAGAGGGAAGGTAATTAACTATGGCTTTATCTAAATATTCACAATCGCAGAATACATTATCGATGCAGGTTGAAGAAGTTGGTGTTACCCTAGTCGGTTCTGTAAACACATTAGACAAATTAAACGATTTTAAAAAGCTTATAAATCTGCTGCTATTTGAATTAATTTCTAAAATATTAATATTAAAATCCCCACAAATAATCACGGGCTTGTTACCTGCTTCATACGGTGTCTTAATTGATTTCGAGTTTATTACCAGAAGGTCCCTGTCAGCTAGTTTCGGCTCTAGAAAATGGTATGGTTTTTCCATTAGGTCTGTAAAGTGCAGTATATTTCTTGATCAGACCAGTTTTTATTTTGGTCGGTATTTATGTTGTTTTGTCATTTGTTTAGGTAAACACAAGCATTAGTCTTAAAGAGATTATTTATTCAATATGTCAATACAGAATTTCATGACAACACTAATTCCTGAACTACAGAATTTCAAGACAACACTAATCCATCGTATAGCCCATGGAGGCTTATACGATGCATTTTGGCCAACCAGTTTTGGTACTCGTAGAAATTCAAACCTATGCAGAAGCGATTGAAGTTGAAATGCAAAAGTTAGTTCTGATAGCTTAACAACTAGCCAATAGCGATAGCGACGGGCGAATGACCAAACAGGACATTTTGTTTGAAAACTTTACTAACTAACTTAGCTTATTTGGATGAACTCATTTATTTAAAGCCAGCTTATGACAAAACTTTGCTGACTTTACAAATCAATAAACTGCTCTATTCATTCAGCAAATTAAAACTGTTTAGGCCTTCGTGATCTATGATTGGCGGTTTCCAAAAACTGATTGCAGATACACAAATAGCAGGGCTCGAACTTATAGTAAGTCAATATTGAACCTTTTCGGGCTCTCGATGGCGTGCAGAAGGCCGTTAGCATGTATAATCGCCCTTGTACGTTTTAAATACTCCCTCCTTGCTCATTATTTAGCTCGTTTATTATTGCTAACTACGTCCGTTTTCCTACACGGAGTGATGTTCACACTTAGTCAATTTTTTATATAATTATTTGGCAGATGAGCTTCGACTTACCACCCAACAAATTAAACGCTATTTCTATGTGAGAAAGCACGATTGGAAATTACACAACTGTCGACGAGCGAATTAGCATTTTGTGAAATTTTCATGCAGGAGCCATTTGCTACTGAACACACAATGATTGGAACTAGAAAAATGCCAATGCCAAATATAAAATCAGGAAAACATATCAGTTTCGTGCATTGTAACCGTTCACCTTTATAATTTTAAAAGCACAACTTTAGTCTCCGATCAATAAAATTTTACTTGAAAGCATATAATTATGAAAGAGGTTAATAAAACACTACAATTTAATAAACCCGTTTCAGACCGACGTCTTCTTATTTACAACTATCATTAATACCGTTCGCTTCCGACGCAATCTACAGCAACATTATCGACATGAGTACTTATTATTGACATCCTGTGTCCATCAGAGGACCATTAATGAAAGTTTTATACCATTCTGATTAACCGCTGTGGCGTGGAAACGTAAATACTAACAAAACTGTCCGTTATTTGCGTTCCAAATATAACGGTTCGTTTATGAAATTATTTTCAATATAAATTGCAAAGCTATTTCATTTTATACGTAGAATTTTGGTTAAATTTTTTACGTGGGATTTTGGTTGAATTTTTAATCTTATCAGCTTGTGACCGGAGATACTAATCTAGCTAATTCTGTATATAATTTCTTATTAAAAGCTCTGATGATAGGGGTGATATTGTCGATCACTTAGCTTGGAAAATAGATTGTTGATTCGAATTGTTACATTTTTAACCGACTTCAAAAAGGAGGAGGTTATCAGTATACGCACAGGCAAAAGGATGTTAGCATTTTTTGTATGCTTTGTTCTATCTACTGCTTGCAAAGAAGGCAAGTTGGAATTAAGCTTTTGTTACTCCTCCCGTGTTCTTTTATGATTAATTTAATTCTAAGATCCAAGAAATTTGAATCGAAGTTTCATTGACTAGATGCTTTTATTGTGGTACCCTATGTTGATTCTGGCTCTCAGGAGCCGCAGTGGTTGGGAATAGTGTGGCGGGCGTGTCCTGAGTAATCAAAACTAATTCTGTGCGGTTGCATATTGTGTGAATTGTTATCACATTCACTGTATCGGTATCCCCTAAGACTGAGCAAGTTAAATAAAAACAGAACAAGTGCTATCGCTTATCATCGGACGCAAGTCGTAAAAGTGACTGAGGGCAACGATAAGTAAGACAGGCGATGGATGGATAATGTATTACACCAGGGAAGCAATATACCGTAGTGAAAACAAACATACATTTATACAGTTTTCAGTACCGCACCCAATTTCTTTGTCAGACGGCGCCAATTATACGAAACAATAGCTATAACTGTAAAGTGAAAATTACCTACCATTACAAGATTTATTGTTTTTAGTCATTCTGAACATTTAGAGGTATATAGTTATAGACGAACATAATACAGGTATCAAGTAATATACTCGTAGGTACTAAACATGGCTAATTTGTCGTGTATGTGGGACAAAAGAAGTCAGAGTCAAATATGAAACGTTAAACCGACTTTCAGAGAATTGTTGTAGGTAAAATTAAAATCATCCTACTAGCCTTAGGTAGGATTATAACTGCGAACTTGTTAGGATAAAATTAAATTTGATTCCACGGTCACACCCACAAAACGTCTCAAAAATTCGCGTTTAAGTGTATGACCTGTTGTTGTTCCATGCTGAGTCACCAATATGCACTAACTTTCATTCGAATAGCTTAAGTCGTTTGATTGATGAACAGATATTCAGACTTTCATATTTATAATATTACTAGGGTGCTATGTTAAGTAGAAGCGTATAAATAAACGTGTCAGTACCGGTTGCTGGTATAGTTATTGCACTACTTACACTAAGAGCAGTCTCACGCAGAAACCTAACATAAACCACACCGAAAGCAGATAAGGTCGTTTATAGATAATCGGGCGTGTCAGGCAGAAATACATTAAACCGCCGTAAGGGTTCCATTTTCACGTTATTGACACGGAACCCTATAAAACGTGCGCGGTTAAGGCTTGAGATCTGTAAAGCCAAGCCACAAAGAGAGACCAATCCTTTCTTAATGGAACGTTAAAACACGAAGCTACGATTGTCACGGCGAGTTTTTGCTTCGCTATTCAGCCACGCAGCGGTCACACTATATCCACTACCTCCGATATAAAAACCAAAAACTCTGGCTCTTTGGCTCTTTCTTTTATAAATTCTGGGGCTTTGGATTCCCTGTTTTTTTTCGTCTCGCATCACTTCCTTAGACGTTGTTTGTAACCGATGGATCGAGGACGTCAATCTGATACGCACTTATGATAAATGTAGCATGTTTACACCGAATGTTGTAAACATGAGCTTCTGCATGTAAAGCGATTTATGCCCGACTACCAACGAGGTTAAAATCCTGATACAGTTATTGAATCACCTTAAATAGACATTTATACTAACTGAAACTGACTAACAGACCAGTCTACCAGGTTCAATTTTGGAAATCAAATTATCGCGATGTGAAAACAGAGCCAGCCCAGTTTTGTAACATTATTAGTTTAATTCCACAACGATGTCATTAGTTTTTTTATTTTTATAATTGGGCTTATGTTACTTGAAATTAGATATGTGGGTAGAGAAAGGCATCATGTCGATTCGGTCTGTTGGCGTCTGCGTAAGTACAGCCAGTGAAAGATTACTCAGCGTGACAAGTGACTGACAAGTGTCACCGATGTCGATGTGACCACTTCATTTGAATACTGTTTGGTAGTGGTGAGCCAACATTTTACCTCGCTTAGTAAACAAAACAGACTTCAAAGTTAATTTATTTGTTTTTTTGTGTGAATCAAAGTAACGAAACTATGGGAAGTGTTATTATCTTTTGCTTTACAATGAATTTTCTACGAGTACCTACTTACATTCTTCGACGAAATGGAAAATGTCATGTTGGCGCCGGATTATTGACGACGCTCTACGCACGTATGTCTGTATCTTGTTGCAACTAGGAAACCGTGCTCCAAATATATTGATTTTATAACAAAAACGAGGGGATGGTTGCACGCGGGGTGAATGCCCCTGTCACTGCAGATTCGCCCCGCCATATTGGTTGGGGTTCCCGCGTCACTAATGGAGTAGCGACGGCTAAAATATGAGCCTGTACTCCTCTCCATACGTTGAAAAACATGCGGATTCAGACAAATCATTTTTGGAATTAATTCTATTACACATTTTGGCAGATGGTGCCCGCAACGGTTTATTAAATTTTGTCCATATAACACTGTTGTGGATTATTGTTTTTCTCTTTTATGATTTTGAGAGAAAATTGATAAGATTTGAATGCCACGAGTTTGACAAGACCATTCGTATGAAAGGTAGTCAGTACTATATATTTAGTCAACATTTTGTTTGTACCTTTTAACTTTTGTTTTAGTTTGGGCGTTACCCTTGTGAGCTTTTGTAAATACTCGTAAGATACGAGGGGGCGTTTTTAAGTTCGCGGAATGGAGGGCAAGGAGTGAAAATAAAAATACTAAATTATTTTTCTTTTTCAATATATTCACCTGCTACCCTAATACAATTTTCAGATCTTTCAATTAGCTTATGTATAAGTAAAAAAATGTTTTGTCTTTGTCCGAAAAATAAGCTGAAACCGCGTCCTTCACTTCTTCATCAGTTGAAAATTTCTTTCCACGAAGTTCTTTTTTCAGATTTGGAAAGAGGTAATAATCACTGGGAGCCAGGTCTGGGCTCTAGGGTGGATGGTCTAAAATATCGAAGACCACCTTATGCAGGGCAGCCAACGCAACACGGCTCTTGTGAACAGGCGCATTGTCGTGAAGAAGAAGGACACCTTTGGTCAATTTTCCCCTCCTTTTTTCTTTAGTACTTTCTTTCAACCTCTCGAGGACAGAAGCATAGTATTCTCCGGTTATAGAAACGCCCTTATCTTTATAATCGGTCAACAGAATCCCTTCCGAATCCCAAAACACTGTTGCCATGATTTTCCCAGCCGATTGTGACACTTTAAACTTCTTGGGTGGTGGTGTACCTTTTTTGTGCCACTGCATAGAGTCCTGTTTTGACTCAGGCTCATAATGATGAACCCAAATTTCATCTCCAGTAACAATTCGACTCAATAGTCCATCCTTATCTTCGTTACAGAGGTCCAAAAACGTGCGAGAACACTCCACGCGGCGTTGTTTCTGAGGCGGCGTGAGCATTCTTGGCACCCATCTTGCACTGACCTTTGTCATGCCAAGATGATCGTGTAGAATTTTGAAAATTGTTGTATCCGATACTCCAACCATTTCTGCAAGCTGTTTCTTCTTTAGTCTGGCATCTTCCAATATTATTTTTTCGACATTTTTAATGATTTCCGGAGTAGTCACCTCGATCGCCTGTCCGGGCCGCGGGTTGTCTTCAAGTGAGGTCCTGCCTTGTTTAAAAAGACAATGCCACTTCTAAATCATAGTTTTACCCGGGCAAGAGTACCCGTAAACGGATTCCATCTCTTCCAGTATGTTTTGAACTGACTTTCCTTGCTTGGTAAGGAACTTTATTACGGCACGATACTCGATTTTTTCCATAATGCACACTTTCTTCCCGATTGAGTTGTTTGCTTGACGATAGTTCAAAGACTAATGACCCAATTAAGACAAAACCTGGTATTTATACTAATATTGAGTGGCTGAAGTCGTGGCCACCTCGATAATGACCTATTTTTATCATCTACCCTCCCATTCCGCGAACTTAAAAACGCACCCTCGTATAGCTATGTACATGGAAGAAAGAAAGACTAGGCAAGAAAAAAGAGTATTGTACTTAACCATAAATATACCTATACATATTATTAAATCAAAAACGTGCCGAACTAAACCATTGGTTTGTATGTCTAGATTTTCATTCCATGAAGGTCCAGTAGAAATTTTGAGATTTCTCCATAACTTCAAATAACTTTGTTCCCATTTGTAGATTTTAACTTCTAATCGAATCTTGTTTAATTGACCTTTGCAATTCATGGAGTTGATTTGAATATTGGCATTTTATGTTGGCTTTTCTAACGTAAATTCAGTTTGTGTAAATTTGCAAATGCTTGTTTAGTTATGAAGGTTTTTCAAATTCGCATATCTGATTAAATAAATGAAATTTACATAAAACAGTATTTCGGTGGTGGTGGCTAAGCTATCTTTGCAGAAGGAGAACCTATCTGGGTTAATATTTTTGTATAACTTTTCGTTACCAAAATTCACACGAAACTTCTACGATAAACCGCCAAGTTTCAGACTGACTCAAATAATGATAAATAAATCCACATCGCTACAAGACAGCTAATGTTGTATAAGGGACATTTTACTATTTCTTTTTTTGTGATGGGTTTGCTCTGGACTCTAGTCTACGTCAGAGATGACAGAGGCAAAGTCTACGATGGAGAGAGCTTATCTAGAAGGAGCCTGTTCACTCTAACTTTGAAGAGATTGGGGTTGTAAGCGTTTGGAAACCGACGCAGGCAGAGAGTTCCGCTCCTTTGCTGTGCGCAGTATAAAAGACGTTTGGAAAAGCTTAGCGCAAATTGGTGGAATAGCAACAAGGTAGGGATGGTAAGATGCAGTGCGTCTGGATGTCTCATGGTAGAAGGGGGCCCATGGGATGAGGTCGTGGAGTTCATGGGCACACTCACTGAAGTACAATCTGAAGAGGACCGACAAGCAGGCAACCTTACGGCGATGGGCCAAGCTATGTAGCTTGGCATCCACTAGTGTTACGTCACCGATGAGCCTCTTAGCTCTGCGTTCTACCGAGTCAAGCGCGGCAAGCTGATACTTAGCTGAGCTATCCTAAAGGTGGCTACAATACTCCATGCAGGATCGGACTTGTGCTTTGTATAGGGTTAAAAGCTATCCAGGCCTGAAGTATCGCTTCAGCCTATTTAGGATGCCCAGCTTTTTGGCCGCAGTTTAGGCTTTGTACTCCATGGTGGCGCTGAAGTTGAGACTGGATGTCAACTCCATGCCTAGGAGCTCGAGCCGATCAATCACAGGAACAGATGCACCCTGAAAAGTAGGAGTTTGGTCAAACGACTTCTTTTTGTGATAAAAAGACACGCTTGTGTTTTTGTGGCGTTAAAAGTGACCAGATTGTCATCACCCCACGCAAGGGATATGGTCAAATTTGTCCGCTCTACCATGGCCTCTCCCAAGGAACGAATTCATCCCCGCTGGTTGTTGCGCTGGACACGTATCTCTTTGTAACCGTACTGTCATCTGCGTACCCAACAAGACCAGGCTGACATAGGCCATTGGTGTGCATCAGGAAAAGAGTTGCAGAGAGAACAGACCCTGAGGAACTCTGGCCAATATCAATAGCCATTTGGAGCAGCCGTCAACGACTACTCGGATCGACCGTTCACTCAGGAAGTCTGATATCTAACTACAATAAAACTCTTACAGAAAAGTAATATAATTTAGTATGATAAATCGAGAAGCTCGTGGCTAAATAATAATAGCCGAACGGTTCGATCTTCAAGGTTAAGCAACGCATACGTAGGTCTGGATGGGTGATCAACCGATCATCTTAATAGGTATGCCTCGGGAAGGTAGATCTTTGACAGTGGTGACGGATTGTCAGAAGGTAGGGAATCTGCCAAAAAGTATCGTGTAACTCAGTTACTGGGCTGTGGATGTGGTCATAAGGGCAGTCACTCCACGTAAATTACTGGTATTCAGCTGAATTCGGTTAGATTGGAATCATCATCTACCTAGCCTTTTCCTAACTATATTGGGGTCGGCTTCCAATCAAATTGGATTTAGGTGAATACCGGTAGACTGGCATGGAAACTGAAAAAAATATATTTGGGAAAAAGGCCAGGCAGACGTGGTATGAAAAATAAAAAAAATAGTTTTTAATTAGATATGTCTTATGATTGAAGAAAATATGCATAAAAATCGTACCTATTTATTTAAGGTTATTTCTGAGTTATATATGAACCTAAAATTTACAGTATTAATTATGTTTTTTTTTTGTTGACGCCACTGGGAATAGCTCAGCTACACGACGTGGCGTCGTAGCACGCGTAGCCAAGATAAAAAGAATCCTGTCCTGATCCAGTATATATGGACTATCAGTGTTGCCATACAAATACTTTCAGCATTTGACACGTGATTGATGAAAACAATTACAAACAGTCATACCTAAACCTCCAAACATACGGACATAACTAAATACAAAAAAAAAATGTTTTTTTTTATTTATACAATCAGAATGACAAAATGCCAAATATACTTCTTCTTTCTTTCTTTTCTTATTTTTAAAAAAAAAAAACGTTGCCCACATACACACACTGATACACACCACCACATACTGATTAGACATTACAAATTATGTAAAGCGCATCAGTTGAAAAATTTATTACTAATTAATTTTAAGGTACTGAGATAGTGGTCAAACGCGTGCCTATCATTAGTAAAAAAAAAATGTCAAAGTATGAGTGTGAGTTCATATAAAGTATGAGTATGAGTCTGTGTGTGTGTTTGAAAAATCGGCCGTCGGCCCAAGCAAGCAGGTATGCGAATGTCAAAAGTAATAAGTACTAACACTACTCTATCCCAGAAATTTTGTGATAGTGATAAAATACGAGTAAGTAAGGTCTGGCAGCTGTGGGATCTTAGTCCATACTGTTCATTCAGTAGATATAGAGGTCCTATACAAGCATAGAGGTGTTGAAATCTCTAAAAAACCGACATCCCGGTTCACCTATGCCTGAAACATGATCAGGATAAGCTCAATACAAGCCTAACTCAGTTGACCTCGCTTTACACAGTGTAGGGAAGCGTTCCGGCAGCACTCCATGACGTATTTATCTACATAGCCTTCCAATAACAATGTGTAGCTTGGCGTATTTGTTCAGGAATTTCGCACGGAACAGGTTTCAACCGTTCGTAGTAAAGCTACAAAAGAATAGAAGAACTTGGGAGATATTGACAATCTGAGTATCGTGTTTCCTACTGACTACGATGACCTACCTTCCGGCTGTTAGTAGTTTATTCGAAGGAATTGCCATGTAGGAGTACTGAGTCTTGCTGGGGCTGCGTAATCTGTTCGAAAGACGTACCGTAGCCCTGGAACGCAAAGGGCACTAGGAGGAACACGGATGGGTATTAGTCAGTAAGAGTCTGACACTCCCTGCTGCTTCACCCAGGGCGGGAGGAGTCATTTGATGATAAATTTCCCACCCTTAAAAAAAAATGAGTAGTGAGATTTATGATCGGTTGACTTAATGGGCTGGCTGGCTTCCTACTCTATGGTACTTCAATATAACAGGTGTCACGTGGGTGTAGTGCACGTTTGTAGACACCCACTGCTGGCCGATATATTAAATTACCAATAATCTAATGAATGATTAATTTACAAAGAATTTTTAACGATGACGTGGGTATGACGTACGGACAAACCTATATTCATTCACATATACTTACTATTACTACCATTACTATATTTAGGTAAAGGCTACAAATATTTACTCATGATCTATTCTTAGTACTAAGCTTGCTTTAATAAAGCTTTGTATGAGCGATGGATGAGAATGTCTATATAAACCACCCCTTTGTTGCATCCCCGTGTAAAATATAACCCAGAAAGCAGGTACACGCTACATTGTATGCAAGTACTAGGCATAAAGGCCAAGCCTGAATAGTGCATCATATTTTGTGGATCGCCTCAATATAATGTAAAGGCGTCCGCTTTACGTAGACATGACGATCTCCGCCATTGTGAATCGTGCATTCAAGAGGATTTTAACGAGAAACCGTATCACATTACCGCTTGCGGTGAGGGTAGGTGTCAGATCTTTGCAGGTCGTAGTGACCAAACGGCTTCTACAATCCTTACCTCTTAGTATAATTACATCGTTCGCCTAACCTGTCCACAATTGTTTTTGGATCGGCGTTTTGTACATACAATTAAGTATTTGCAATTACCCGACATCTGAGCAGTTTACATGAGTCTGTGATTCAAATAGTAACGTTATTGGTTCAATACGCCAAAGCGCTTATCTTTATAGTTTTTCACAATTAAAAATATTGAAGTAGGTAACAGACATACTGACAGCAGCAGGTGCAATTCCTACAAAACTAACAAAAAGCTCTGCCGGGAGTCATCAAAAGGCGTGTTGACTGATGAGCGGTCAGCTGATAAACAAGCAGGGTGGAAAGGATAGCAGGGCTAACCCGGATGCAATCCGCACTGTATTCGGGAAGTAAACCTTAATTCTGGTAAGCTTAACATTGATTTATTAAAAAAAAGGTAAACCCTACAATAAATATCGCCCATACATTTTCAAGTGGGCCTACTGATATTCATGTATGTTAACTTTTTGCTCTCAAACTTTCTTCCGCAGTCCGAACATTTTTCAAGAGAAATGTGATCGCGCAACCAGTTCCAACTGTTACAATTGGAAATGTATGTAGGTAAAGTCTCAAAGTTAATAGAGGCCATCTGATTTGTACGTGGGGTGGTCGGGCCGTTACCACGCACGTTTCTGGCACCCTAGCAACGCTCCCCTCACGGTTCCGCACTTCCTTATACCCGGCTGCCTCAGTACCCGGCTGAGTACCCGCCCGGCTTCGGCAGTTGCGATAACTTTGATAGCTGACGGCCGGGAATTGGACACCGACTGATTGTGTTTACTACCGACACCAAATTACGTAAACGGTGCTCGTCCGTCCGTCTTTCCTGTATGACCTACCGGGCGCCAGACTAAATATCGATCGAGTGTCGCACTTAAAAAAACATGGAGGTGAGAAACTGACGAGCAATAATAGTTGAGCACCCATTCTAAGTACAGCCAGTACAACCACATCAATTGAATACGTGTATCAGATATACTTAGTACATAGTGAATGTAATGAAGTCCTTTCATTAAACCGGGAAAGTATAAATAAACCCACATGTGCGGTGAAATTGTAAAAAATAGCATCAAACAGTTCCTATTTTCGAATCAGACGGCTTCGGGTAATCGCAACTAAAGGACCGGCATCGATAGCACGGGGCTATGTTTAGAAAATCATACTAAGATTAAATTCGGATCCCTCCGACCACAAATCAGTAACGAGTCCTTATTTATTAGGGTAGAAATAAAATATAGCATCAACTTTTCATGTAACATGCTCAAATGGGAGGTTTGGTTACAAAGTTTGTTCGAGGAAAACGTCTGGGTTCCACCTAATAAAAGAATAAATGTTTTTGATACAAAAATGGACAAGATTAAAGTGTGATATAAAATAAGATGCGGAGGGGCCAGAGGCTATGAATTCCGACATATGGCTTCATCGATTTATCGGTTGCGTATAACAACACAGAACTTAATAAATTGACCGTTCTTGTGAAGTTGTATTGTTTTGTCTTAGTACAAATGTTTATGTACGAGTACTTAACCGTAGTAAGAACTTCAGGTAAAATAGGTAGGTACGATGTATAGTCACAGTAAGTTTTCGTTTTGCCATGGAAACATTTTGTTCGTATAGCAATGGACAGGACCGCTTAGGCGTACCTATTTGGAACTAAATAATTACTAGCACGAACTTCTAACCGGTTTCGTACCATATCAATTTGATAATAGGTATCAGGGGAATTATAGAATGAAAGTTTTTTCGTAGTTTCCTACTCGTCGGCGTCGACTTGATCGAAAGCTGGTTTTAGATAATATAACGCGATGACGTTTTGTGATAATTTCTTTTCTTTAACGTGTTATTTTAACACTATAGAATTCTAATTTTCCTGTAAAGGTAAAGATCTATTATCGTATGATCCATTTTTTGTAAAGGCATAAATGGCGATGCGTCATAGTCTGCATGTGGACAGTACAGATACAATACATTGATATTACGTGAGTACCTACTAATATTATGATTTACAAATGTGGCTACTACGTAGGTACTTTATGTCATCATTAGTCATCATCTGCCTAGCCTTTTCCCAACTATATTGGGGTCGGCTTCCAGTCAAACTGGATATAGCTGGATACTAGAGTTTTACATGAAGCAGCTGCCTACCAGACCACAACAACCCATTAACTGGGTAACACGATACTTCTTGGCAAGACTGGAGTCAGATTTACTGGCTTCTGACAATCCGTAACGACTGTCAAAGATCTACAAATGACAGCCGGGACCAACGGCTTAACGTGCTTTCCGAGGCACGGAGAAAACTCGGTATGTTACGATGGTCACCCATTCACGGACCAACCTTGGCAAGCGTTGCTTAACCTTAGAGGTTGACCCGTGCGGCTGAAATTATTTAGCCATGAGCTCCTCAAATCATCAGCTTAGCTTAGCTTTAGCTGTCATCATTAGTCAACCAATGTAAATAGCAGACGATTTATCATATACCGGTATTTTATAAGATTTTATCAAACTTTTTATACAACATACTTAACAAAAGGATGTTTTAGTAAAACAACCTCAAAGAACATACGTAGCGAACAAACACCGCGCTATAAATTGAGTTCGACTGCAAAAAATGGCAAAGGAAATGATCCTACTTATCTTCCGAATGGTCTTTTAAGTATCCACATTCGTTTTACATAAAGACGAATTTAGCAGAATAAGTAGGATATGGGTACAGTGGGATAAAAGTACAAGTCGAGTGCAGGCGTTCAGTGAAACGTTTCATATGTAAATGGCCCCGTATTCCCGTAATCTGTAGGAGGCTCCCGGCGAACAGACATCTATCGCCGGATCGGACTCAAGTGCGAAACTTTTCGTTTCTGATATGTATTCTCCAGTAAACAGTCGACTGGGAAGTTTGTCACAGTTTTATGTACCGGCGAACTAGCGACGATACATTTGCATGTACTCGGCTGTGAAACGAAGGGTTTTCATGTCTCCTTTACATCTTTTTTTCCATTTAAAAATATCGCTTTGACAGCAAACGCGGTGCACTAACGGTGTAACTGAGATAATAACTTTTCCCCGTGTTCCGTTCTCTCCGCTTTGTTAATATTTTCAACGCTATTCAAAATGCAGTGAAGAAAGTGTTTTTAATGCTATGCTGGGAAGTCATTTTTGTGACCTTATAACTACTAAAACTGCGATGATTTAAAAAAGTATCTATGGTTCTGAATTTATTTAAAGGTTATAAGCTCTTCCACAAAAAAATCTAATTAGTGCGTCAGTTACATTATTAAAAAATAATTGACCCGTTTTTTTTTTCTTTCCAAAGTTGACAAAGATACGATGCTAATACGCCACGCCGTGGTATAATTTTTAGTGCGTTCTGACGTCACGAGTGTGGGGGCTCGTGACGTAAGAATGCACTAAAAATTATAAGAGTCCCATTATACGAGTCCCGAGTTTTGATGCGTTTTATCTTTGTTAATATACACTGATATACAAAAACAAAAAATATGTGTCCATTATTTTTCAATAATCTAACTGACGGACTAAATAGATTAACAATTTATTTATAGTGGAAACTAGCCTATTATATTGTTATATGTATTTTCATGGAAGACACTATAATTTTTTCTTTGAGTAGGAATTTATTTCTGATTATTTTATAACTTACCTACATCTTACACCATATATTTTAAAGAGAGCTACTTGTGTTTGCGCACATACTTATGCACCTATTGTATATTTGAGTACATTTATTTATTCTTTATTTCAAGCAAATGAGACCCATCAAACGCAATACATATCTAACATATAAATATCTCGTGTCACGATGTTTGTTATCGAACTCCTCAGAAACGGCTTGGCCGTTTTTTTTTTGTGTTTGGTAGGTCTGAGAATATCCGTAGGTTATTTTAATCTATTGACAAAACAACGTTTGGATCAGCTATTATAAGCATTAAAAAACTACAAACTGATGCATAATTTATACAACAAACTTAAAAACTAATGCACACGAAGTGACGTCATCGTATTACGCTGCGAGGTGTTGCGTAGCCGTATAAATGACTATGACTTATTTGTGAGGTTGTGAGGTTGCTCGATACGTTCTAGACAGAATATCTTGACTCACCCAGATGGCGTTTTATTGAGTAAGGATACTAAAACGTCGTCTTAGTCACACATGTTTCATAATTCTAGAATAACATTTCGCCAGACCTTATTAGTCATAGGGATTTTATTAACCTATTTAATGTGTTAATCCTTTTTAGGGTTCCGAACAAAAAATGGAACGCTTATAGGATTATTATTTTTTTAGTATGGGGGTCACTTTTGGGGGTCAAAACAGAAAAAAAAAACAGTTTTTTTAACCCTTTGTACGCAAGTCCGAATTGCGGTCTAGCCTTTTCTCAACTAACCAGGCTTTTTCTAGTTCAGCTGGGTGCAAATTTATACCAGTATCTTTTTAATCTTCTAATATTTTAAGATAATAAAACCCTTGGAAGTCTGACAGCTACTGTCAGTCTGAAGTGTCCTTAATATCAGATTGTCAAAGGATCACAATCGGCAGCTGTGATCAAAACCTTTCCGAGGCATGGTGAGGTCTCAACTTGTATGTGCAGCAGACGGTCACCCATTCACAGATCTGCCCCAGCAAGCGTGGCTTAACCTTCGATCAACCCATGCAGCACTTTAAATTTTAACCATGAAACCCTCGACGATGAGATGATCTCTATACTGTAGGAAAGCAAAATGTTAAATCTGTATGAAGCGGAGCAATTCACAATACAATAAATTATCATGAGTAATTTTCCTGTACGCACACCGACAATTTATTGGATACCAATCATTTTGTTCATGTCGTCCCCGGGGTGTCTATAAATTTCTGGAATATCTTAACTCAAAACATATCAATTAAATTCCAAGGCTTGAAGATGGTCTCCAGAGTTATTTCGGTTAGTTGAAGGAGATCTATTTCAAGTTTCTTTAATTGCTTTTTTTTATAAATCGTCTGTTGCGTCGAATATACTATTAGGCTATGAAGTAATACGATGTCATTGTGTACCCCGTTTGGTTTGTGTTGGTAAAAAGATAATAATTATTGGCATCTACACTAATATTTTGTATTATCAGGAGGAAATATTAGTTCGTTTGTTTGGATTGAATAGGCTCCAAAACTACTGGACCGATTTGAAAAATTCTTTCACCATTAGAATCCTACATTATCCCTGATGAACATAGGCTATAAAATATTTTCTTACTGTGGTAATGTAAACCAAGATGTAAAAAAAATACCATTAAAACTCGTTATATCGCGTACGCTGCGGAAACTTGACAATAGAGCAATGTTATAAAAATATGTTTTTCCTACTCCTCCGCTGTACATTTCTGATAAATTTCGTTTCGGTATCCAAGACAGTTGCATCGTTTCTCCGGGCCTCGTCGGGCTTCATTGGCTGGTTTTTCTGGTGGTCGCCACTGTAGATTCTGGCTTTAAGGAGTTGCAGTGGTTGGGAATGTGCGGCGGGCTTGTCCCGAATGACAAAAATATAGCGTTTTACAGAGGATATTAATATCTATTACCGTTTTATAGAGGATATTAATGATTACAAAAAAGTCCGAAAATAGTTAAGTCATAATGACCGCTTTTTGTTCAAATTATTCAGAACCCGGGTGGATTGGAATAGTGGTGATTTTGGTATCATGATAATAATCCTTATCCATTAAAATGGTTTGATAATTAAAGTTGTTTGAAAAAAGAATATGGTTTATCTTTGGAAACTTAGTACCTACAGTCTGTGACCAACATTATCTAACCCACTTTACTATTATTCGCTAATAGTCAAGTGGGTTAGATAATGTTAGTCACAGACTGTACTAAGATAGCTTCAATAAGAGTCAAAAATTATGTGGGATAAACCACGTGACATTTTTGTAGCGCCGCGCAGCGCTTATTAATCTTAAAAAAAAAAATCTTCCAGATGCACAGTCTAACTTTTTTCACATCTGTAAATAAAATTTAATATAAAATATACCATTCTGTCAGTGCTACTGCAGAGTACCAATGAAGGCTATCGCGTTTGAATTCGCCGCTAGAAAATTCAAATTTTATAGGCACACACAATGTTTTCCATGACTAACGCAATTCAGATATTTGTGCCTGGTAATCATCATCTCAAGTTGCTGAGGTGATGATGGAAGGTATAAGTCAGGATCTGATGATGGGATCCCATGAAAATGTTTGTTCAGCGATATTTTCGCCAATTATTAACCGATTTGGATGATTCTTTTTTTTTGGAAGAGTATTTTTCCGGACTGGTCTCATTTTCGAGAACTTCGGAGATAGGTAACGGAACTCTTCAATCAATGATGGCAAATGGATTGGGATTTCTGAAATCGCATGTCTGTTGATTGTTTACACCAGTTCATAATATAACATCACGCCGGTACGCCGTGTTTGTGGTTTCACTTGTTCACTTTTGAGTGCCACTAAAAAGTGAAAAATAAAATTCCGACTTCCAAAAACAAAACACTACAAAGTATAAAATAACTTTAATTTCAGAAGTCGATGTCAAAAAAACAAAAATACTAAAAACACCGAGTTTTTGGAAGTCGGTTTTTATATTCTTCTGACTTTGTTCACTTGCGCATAATAACAACTTTAGCTACTCGTACTATTAAGCAGCAACTATAGCATTAACTATGATTAAGAACCTTACTTGACAGTGGCGCCAACTGGTGAGTACAAAAAGGGTAACCATCATTCTAAACATTTTTAAGCAAACTTCGCATTCGCATGTCAGTCGTAATCTGTCAAAAATGTATGGATATTGAGGCTTCTTTGACAGTTTGCGACTGAGGTGATTGAAAACATTGTTAAAAAATTTGTAGAATTGATCCTCTTTCTCAGGTAAAAAACAAGTTTTTTTTTTCAGTAGTTCTGGCCGCATTATTACAAAAACTGGAAAGAAAATCCTTTAATAGATTAAAATAAAACTAAGATGTGGTTCGTTTTAAAAATAATGGTGATAAATTTTTTTCATCTTAAATAGCCAGTATGATATAATTTAGAAGAAACTATAAGCTTGAACCTCTCAGGTTCAAATCAATTACATACGAAATATACTCAATAGTAGGTAATTTTAAAACAATATAGCATAGAAGTTTTAAATATTTATGATTGACGATATATTTTTCATCGACAATATATTTATGCATTCATGAAAACTCCGACAGTTGAAACAGAAAAATATGTATTAATTTTATACCGTTACAACTTGCAGATCATCATAAGAACTATAGGTAGGTGCTCCGTAATGTAAGCTTATCGACCCTTTGTAAAATGCACCGTCCATGGATGAGCCGTATACGTCACTTGAATGCAAGCTCAGAACAATAGCGCTTGAAACCAACTTGCGACAGTGGAAATGCGACTCTAAGTAGCTATCTTTTTAGGGTTTCGTACCCAAAGGGTAACTAACGGAACCCTATTACTAAGCCTCCGTCGTCATTCCGTCCGTTCGTCCGTCCGTCCGTCCGTCCGACCGTCTGTCTGTCAGCGGGCTGTAGCTCAAGAACCGCGTAATAGGTAGACAGCTGAAATTTTCACAGATTGTTTATTTCTATTGCCGTTATTATACCAAATAATAAAAATTAAGGTTTATGGTACGGAACCCTTCGTGTGAGAGTCCGACTCGCACTTGGCCGGTTTTTAATTGTTGCAAATCGTTACCTCCTTTATCTTATTTTGTAAGTATGATTTATATCTAAAATTCTAAAGTATCGTCAATTTTGCCAAAGAATAGTCACCATTTTGTGGTTATGCGTTGATTCCGTGATTACGCATTTTTTGTTGGAACGATTCGTTCCAGCTTTTATCAGAATTGGGTTTTTGTGTAGATGTCGTCATTGCAGCGTGACAACACCAGAGTTTCTTGCCGGTCCGGGAAATAAGTGGTAGGTAGGTAAGTACTTGAAAATATCAAAAACATGATCCAAATCATTTCGTGCCTAGTGTTTGGTTCTGTTGTGAATTAAATAGGTATACCTTCCGCAGAATTGTTTCACATAAAGTAGCCCAGGGTAATAAACACGGCCGTCCTTCTAAGATAAAACCAGAAAATCAAAACAAAGATCAAACATGTGATTTTATGAACGTGCAGCACATTTTCATTATACGAGCTGACAGACGATTACGTCCAGATGAGAGTGTGCTCGTAAACCGGTGCCGCGAGTCGAGTCGTGTGACTTGGAGACTGCACACAATGTTCTATGCAGGTAAATCAATCGTGAGTTCGGTGGCTTCTCACGGAGCGCGCAGTCAGAGGGCTCTCAAGTCGATCGCGCCTTCCATTCAACGCCTTTTTGTACTGCACGCCATTTCCTCTCAGGGAAAAAATGTCGAGCGACAGTGAGACGGACGTTAGTGGTTCTTGTGATATTTTCGTAATACCACTTCGGAGATTTGATTTTGACGTCGAAGAGCTTCTATGTTTGTAAGAAAATGAATGGTAAAGTAACTTTTTCTAATTTAAATAAAAGTGAGGTAGTTTCCTTTGAACGAATGGCCATAAACTAGCACACCTATTAGTGGCAATTAACTGGAGCGTTGCCTTAACTGGTACTTATTTTTGCACTAAATCAACTCGGTGGGCTGTGATCGTTAGGTGCATCGTTACGGTATTTGAAAATAATTTGCTGTATGTAGCGGTATGTGACGTCGCTGCACTTCGGGCATGTCATTAGAAGCTTTGTTCACCCGGAAAGGAAAGCTGTGCAATGATAAGTGCTTTATAACTTAGCCTACTTGCGCTAGCCGTTCTAATAGAGCTTCCACTAGACCGCTATAATGATTGTAACAATAATTACCGTATAATTGGAAACTGAGACGAATCCCAAGATAAAACAGGAAATACTTAAGACTTTATCGCCGCTGCTTCCTCTCTTATATAGTTTTTCCATCGTGCGGGCGAAGTTAATGAAATAAAAATAAAACTAGTCATCATGTGCGCTCTACATTAAAGATCGAAGAAAAAAGAAATCATTGTTTATAGCTGTTCGCAGACGCACTGAGTAAATCGCATCGACATAGTTTTTGCTCCATTAGATAGGTGTGCAGTGAGTGAGTATAAGGCAGGTGTTGTTTTATCAGCGGACGGGAACGTTGCCCTCACTTCCGCCCTTATCTGAGTTTACTTACCTCCGCCTGAGAACCGCGGCGACAAGTCAGCTGTGCTCTTTCCATTCATACGCGTATCGAAGATATCGATATTTTTACACGGCTGTATCTCTAGCACACATAGACGGCGGTAAATATTTGTTCCGCTAGTTCCGTATTTATTAGTAAATACTTATTTTAGGTTACGACAGAATAGTAAAATGGTTGGTACCTACCTATTTGTATAGGAAATGTGATTGATGTGATTGTTGAAGTGTAGTCTGTGGACACGTAAGCGTAATGAATGGGCAACACCGCACCTTGACAGCTGAAATAAATAGTTTTAACAAAATATAGCCATAATCATTAGGTACAGCTGCGTAATTTCCTAATGTACTATCTACATAAATATTTTTGAAACTCTCGCTTTGAATATCAAGAAAATAAATATTAAACTTTTAATTACCGTGAAATTGGAGCGGAAATAATCCTTATTTAATAAGCAGAAAACCCTGACAGTTTCTTTTGAAAAGTTTGAGACAAACCCTTACTTTTCCGATTAGCTAACTTTCGAAACAACTAATATTGAAAGCAGAAATCTTTGACTTTCCTAAATTACTTTTATTTTTCGTGAAATTACTTTTAAATATATTTTATTAAATTGGTATGTATTTGACAAAGAAAGGATTTAAGTGAAAGGCCCACCTTATCGTTTGCCGGCTGAGCTGCGAAGCGTAGGTACGATAAAACTCCAAGATCAAAATGTGTGAAGGAACGTAACTTACGAGCAGGTATTGGCTATCAAGAGAGTGGGTAAGTGAAATAAAATGTTAGTGGATTGGAATCTCGCCGCAGGTTAGGCCGCGAGGACTCAACACTCGCGGCCGGTCTATTGATGTTCCCGCGCCGGAAAACCATCTCAATGAGCCTACACACCTATTTTACATACATACTGCCTTCGTAATGGTTGCGTAGAACGAGCTAGGCGTGAACCGATTCCAGATCAAATACCTATTTCCCTGGAAATATTCGAATCCCTTAATCTGCATCGCAAAAGTAGCACGTTTAACGCTTTGTATTTTTAAAACTACAGTTACGACAAGTGTAATTTATATGCATGAAGGACGAGGAGGTCGGCGCGGCCATAACTTGAAGCGATGAAAAAATGTTTATTGAATAAAGCCTAAGTAGGTGCTCAAGAGGAAAGGTAGAAAAAAAGCACATAATGTTCCTAGGTTGTGTAATGCCGAGGCGCATAAATATAAAGTATAATGCGAGTACGTACTGAACTAGTTAGGTAATATTTACTAAGTTAAACGAATCAACCCAATTGCGGCGGAAACGTACGCGCAATGAAAACGTTGAATATTTTAGTGAACAAAGAATTTAGTTAAATATTAACTTTCTAAAAGGCTCAAATTAGATAAAATAAAACGCGAGGAACGCAAGTCAACTTTGCATGATAAATGTTTCGAAGCCATAATTTTTATATCTTGGCAAGGAGGTAGAGAGGTACTTATTGGTTTTTGCGCAGCTTTGAGAACGAGCGAGAAATCCGGAGCCATTTGTTAGAGTCACGTTAGTGAAAAGGGTTGTCTGAATGTTTCAGGAGAAGCCTAACAATCTGTCAGGGCTTGTTGCTGAGCTATTGCTTCAACAGATATTGTGCTTCTTATTTATTTAGGATCATAAAACATGTGAACTTTTTGATGTTGATATCGGTGTGCAGCTTTTTAATATAGAGCCGGACAGGGCGGCGACTCGCGCGTGTTGGACGCAACAAAACGAAAAGCTCGCTAGACACGGCAGGTACCTAATATTAAACTTGCACTGTCATTACCCTTGTATGGATACTGCGTATATTTAATTTCTTCAACCTTACGCTAATACCTATAGAAAATCCCATATCGCTCTGGGTTATAATGATCGTTTATAGGTCAATTAAGAAAGGGCCCAATTTGTCCTACTTGCTCTGTTTTACGCCTACACTATTGATTTAATTTTACTATATAAAACGTATTTACATAAACCACTTTTGGCATGAATATCGTTGGTAAAAAGTGTATAAGCCACAGTATGTAGCGACAGTATGCCAACACGCCGTGGCTATCTACTAGCTCACCAGTAAACCTTTCTCTCACAGCTTTACGATTTGTGGGATGATAAAACGAGCAGTTGCTACGTTCCGCTCTTTTTGCCCTTTATTTGCAGGAAGACGCTGATTTTTATGTACCTAATAAATAAAGGTTTTATTAATAGTTGAAGCTACAAGTAGGTAGGTCTAGATCCACACTGGAAGTGCGTGTACCATGCACCTATGTGTAGGTATTATTGTGTACCATGCTTATTTATAATGCTATTAAAGTTCGCTTATGTGATGGAATTATCTATATCTATACTTAATATTTAAAGCTGATGAGTTTGTTTGTTTGTTTACTTGAACTCGCTAATCTCAGGAACTACTGGTCCGATTTTAAAAAATGTGTAAGTGTTAGAAAGCCCATTTATCGAGAAAGGCTATAGGCTTTATATCATTACGCTAAGACCAATAGGAGCGGAGCAGTAATGAAAATTGTGACGTAGACGCAGTTGCGCGGGTCAACTAGTAGATAAATAAATAGCATTCGTCATCATCCACAAATTAACTAGTAATAGGCAGTGACTGTATCAACAGCTCTGCATCTAAGTATATCGAATCGGCTGTATATTTATTCGTCTTGTATCATCCATACTAGCCAAGATACTGCTAAACAAAGGCCCCAATCTTGTTGAAAACGTCTTTATCAAGAAGCAGTCACCAATTAAAATCCTTTTATGTACAATCAGTTCACAGTACATTAAATCGCAGCCCACATGAAGACTAATCGGCAACATAAACAAGTCATTACAACGAAATATTAACCCTTTATCCTTTGTATCGTTTGTTTACATGCCAATGGAAAGCCGGTGAACAGGAAATATGGTGCTCGGCCTCTAAAGAAAACTTCAACGACCCTGAATGGAAGCATTTCTAATTTATCGAACAACAAAAGCAATTTTGCAACAGTTGTAGCATCGTGTGACGGCGAGCATGTCCCGCGAGCCGCGTCCGCTCGCTCGCCCGCGTCCGCTCGCTCGCCCGCGCCCGCTTCCGCGTCCGGTCGCGTGTGCGTGTTGATGTCTAATCTTGAACCAACTTAGCCACAAAACTAAGTTTAACCTACTTCGCGGTGTAACGGCCTTTTGAACATTCCTGATAAAAATGTTTGTAAAAATACTTAATTACATTTTAATTGTAAACTTCCTTTTAGGTGTTGCTGTTTTTGCTCACCTCTAACAAAGTGCAACATTTGAAACTGGGACTTAATGTAGTTACCTATACTAATATAGCTACTAAAGCTTTGCCGCTATATATAATTTTATACGAAAGAAGAGACCAAAATTTCGAAACTACTAACCCACTTGTAATTATTATTACAAACAATGCCTAATGTTGTTATCCAGTCATTAGGTACGAGTAAGTGAAACCCACTGAAACCTGGGCTTCGTGTTTGATAACTGAATATAGCAAAAATCTGTGTATAATTAATTTAACATGTTTATGTTAAATTAAAAATGTATTATGAAGTTATAGTCTAGAACGTTTAGTTTCAATAACTTATGGACACTATTTAATATTTCGTCACGCCTGAGCAACTGTAACGGCTTATGTGTCACGCAGATTTATGTAGTGATATTTAAATGTTGAGCCTGATCGCTCAATATGGTGAAATCGTAAAGGAAACGTAGTCAAATCGACACCGGTACGGGTGTACAGCGCTTGCCGGGATTCTCACGATTTATGAGGCAATATGTTTAACGTCTACTACGGGAACCCTCTCCGAACATAACGGGGCTGTTACGTAAACAGATTGCTCGCGAGTGGTGGGCTGGCGCGTGGCGGCCCGACGCCGACGCTCCAGATATCGGCCTACGGACAAGTCCTACACTTACAACTTTTGCACCAAATCGACGAAGACATTTCGTTCTTTGTAAAGCTCCCTGCATACGAATAGCCCGCTATGGTGACAATTCGAGAACAATATCAGAAAACTGCGCTTTTTGGAAATTTTCTTACTTAAATTCGACCTGTAACCGCTAAGGCTTGGTTTTGGAGAAAGCTAGATTTGATCTCGGTTTTCTACAACTCGCTAACTTTAGGATTTATCTGACTTGTATTTGTTCTTCTTACTTAACAACAATGTTTAGCTGAAATAAATGAAACCAACAGATTGGTTATCTACCTAAAACATATTTTACGGATCGGTTTCCACTATCGTTGGAAAAATGTATTTCCACAAGTGACCTGAAGAATTCAGTTGATTGATTCATGATATCATTCTAATTTATTCTACTAGGCGCCAGGGAAAAATGGCTGTGAAAATTGTTCAGCAATAAAAGCGAAAGAAACAGAATAATTTTATTGGGCGCGTGTACGTTTCATTCCCCTGATATTTAGATCTAAACTCGTCTGTGTAAGTCGCGTTTTACGAGGATGAGTATAAAGTGATTTTTTAAATTTCGTTTTTATTGTTTACGATGAACGTTAAAAAATAAGAAAAGAATATTAGCCTCTGTATGACATTCTTGTTCATGATGCTATAAAAGTTACATTAATATTATGAAGCAATCCGCTATGCGTTGTACCTACATGTAGGTTGCTTTTAATTTTGTGAAAGCTTCTGTTAGCCTATTTTTAAGATTTTCACTTTGGCTGCTGCGATAACTTTGATTTTTTTAGTTTAATGGATCAGCAAAACTTTAACCATTACGTACAGACTTCATAAAGTAAGATCGTCTACATGTTGCTAGATAATTTATTGCTCAACATTACATGTTTAAGTAGTATTGTGTAGAAACTGTAATGGCACTGTGAAACAAAAGTGTAACGACCGACGGTACCTACATACGTATAATTTACGACACGCTCTACCAACGCTATGATGTCTTAGTTATTCACATTCTTTGTGAATTCATGATGGCAAAGTAGAGCTTCAAGGTAAATATATATTTACCTTGAAGATCTACTTTAAAGTACTTTACTTCCTAATTAATTGGTTTTCTAATTAAACCTATGAAAATATGGTGAAAGAAAATAACAGTAATCATCATTATCTGCCTAGTCTTTTTCCCCAGTTAAAAATAAGTAATAGGAAAACGAAATTATTGAGTACATTTCTTCATAATATTTATATACATACATTGAAACTGTTAGGGTATTTTTAAACGTATGTGTAAAGCATCGTATTCACTGGAGAACATCCGAACGAACTTTTTATATAAAAGAAGTTTGAGAGGTTAACTTGCGCCATTTTAGTATTAGTTTTCTACGAGCACGAGGCCCAAAGTAATGTTCAATCCATCATTGCAAGTGGCGTTGGGGTAGAGCAGTATGCATAAGTAAATTTGTATCGATCCTGTAGTGGACTGAAGGACTGAAGTAATGACGGCGTCGACTAGCGCCGGTCCTTCACTGCAAGCCCTTAAAAGGCTACAATTGCGTGACGTCAGAAGATTCTTAATTTTGATTAGGGGCTTGCGTGAATGTGGCGCTCGCGGTGTTCATCAAATGATTTACCCACCGCTGATGTTTACTTTACAGCTTTATTGACTTTATGTCGAGGGATTTGAAGGAACGTAGCTCATACATCAGCCCCTAGCGAGGTAAATTGACACAGTCAACAATAAAAATCAAAAGTTTACAGCTATCCCTTTTCAAAGGCTTTCATGCAAATCGCGACGTTCCAGCCTGAAAGTTAAAGGACAATAAATAAAACCATGAACAATTGTCAATAAACAATTGTGTTAGCGCCGTAGAAAAAATAAGCAATCAGAAGTCTATTTTCAACGCCATACCATTTTATCCCGCAATTGTAAAGCAATACACTTTAAAAATAAAAGCGAGTGTTCAAACATGAATCGGCTTGGCGAGGCAATAAATTGCGGCACGGGGCAAAACTCGCCGTTAAATATACTCTTTTAAAGTTCAACTTAACATTTGCGACGCCCGTTTTATCGTCTAAAATAAACATATAAAAATACGTAGTTTTGTTATGTGCATGTGATATAACATTTCCCTAAAGGACTAGACATGAAGAGAACGCCACTTTGCACTTTTGTGCTGCACATTTCGTTTTGAAACAGTTAGGTACATGCGCTTTATTTTAATGTTACAAGGCTTTTGTTATGTTTTTATGAGGTTTCACTCATCGGCACAAAGAAGCTAAAAATAATGAAAATTGACGTATAAAAGAACCGTAAGTGCTGCGTTCGTATGTATTTTTATAGGGGTTTTGTGGTTTGGTTAGACAGTTTCGAAGAGAACTTTGGATTTCATGGTATACGAATTTACTAGATACGTTAGCTGAATTTTGGTAAATCAGGAAAGCGTTTGTAAAGATCGTAGCAGATGGCATTATTTTGTTCTACATTATCCATCGTCGAAAAAAGCTCGAATTTAAGTACAGTCAACAAAGCTATTTGGTATGCAGGCAAAAATCTTATTTTTTCCACTGCACTGCCAGTATTTATTTCTCATGTGAGCATTATAACTTTTTAAGCTTATGACATACTTACGAGTGTGATGTACAATAATTATGTACTCAGCACACTCACATCATTGTTGAAAAGTGGTTGCAAGTTACCTGCCTGCATACTAGATAGTTTTGTTGATTGTACATAGGAATATATAAAAGATGTTTTAAGATACGTCCTTCCCTACTGTCTTCTGTTCGTCTTCTTCTTTCTGTAAAGAAGGAAGGAAGTAAAACTATTTCGGTAATACTTAGTAGGTATTATAACGAAAAACTTAACAAATAACTACCAACATTAAAAATTCCGTCAGAGCTTTCCATTAATCCCGAAGCAATACAGAAAACAGGGGTACCGTTATTGTACAAGCATTTATCCGCAGCAACACGTAGATTTTAAGTTCTCATAAAATTATTAATCCGTTGAGACGGAACAACAAAAAGAAATAATAATTCATTCTGCTCGCGGCCCCTGCGGGGATTACGAAACAGGATAAAAAGTAGCCTCTTTTCCCATGTAAGCGTTCTATGTCCAAAGTTTCTTCCAATCCAGGACCACAAGCTGATTGACTGATGCTGACGTGCTATAATATCGGCGGTAAAATATGAAAGGGTGGCGCCTGCGGTATTTTAAATAATGTGTGCGTTAATATAATGAATGCGTGACATGTGCATTAAAACAAGTGCTCGATTAATTGTGTCGACTGCCATAACACTTTGTGTTTTGTTGAGAAACTCTGTGGAATTAATATTGCAGTAGGTAATTTCAGTTTACGCACTAGGTATGTGCAATTCTATTGTCTTTTTTATGTTTTTACTGATAGATAGTGATAGTATCGCGTTTAACCACAATCTCACATGATGGAAAGCTATGATGTGGTCGAAGATGAGGCACGCTTATTACAAGTAAACTTTTCACTCTTAACTTAAAGACCCCAAGGTCAAGTAATCTATCTGGAAACACAGACTTGGGAATTCCTCTCTTTAGCTGTACGCACTAAATTGTTCGGGCACTGCTCATGATGCTATTCGCCTTTAACTTTATAAACAAAGCTCATACCTCTAATTATTTATCAATTGTCGAAATTTTCAAACAACAACTATTAGGTTTTCAGTTTTATACCGGACGGGCGTGATCGACTGGAACGGGGTTGTGATGGGGTAGGTCTATCCTTTTTCTTCTCCTCCGAAGTGAACTGTGACCGACCGACGGCGTCCAGCCGCGCTGACGTCCTGTACCGGAAACTGAGGCTCTTCCGCACCTAACGTACAACGTTCTTCTATCTTGCCAAGTACTTGCTGTCTTCGGGGTAGATTGGGGTGCAGGGTGAATGCTTACCAGGGTTAAATAATAGGCAGGAATTTGACAACACTGCAGCTAATGGTTTAAGGGCAAATTCGCGAGTACTGTGATTCTATTTATAGATTCTAGGGTTTCTTCTGCCAGTGACTACGAGTTTGCTATTTTTTGGCAATTTACTAAGGTACGAGGTTACCTTACCGTAACGAGGCCCAAAAACCACTAACTGCTTCAGTTTATTTTAACTGCAAATTTTAACTGAGGTTCTACAACATTTTCGGCTATATCTAGGTCTATTCTAGGTCTGGATAGGGGTTGATGCACCTCTATACAAATCCTCCGAAATTCCCCGTCGAACGGGGTGGAAACCAACCCTTCAACCCTGCCCACTAGTGGGCTTGTTGCATTTAACTATCGAAAATATTACAAGTTTTGAACTTGCTTACTATTTAGGGTTGATTTCCCGGAAAACTGTGCCCCATGGGCTATGAAACTATCTATATTCGGGTAGGTGCATCATCCCTCTATCCAGCTACACAACTTACCAAGCCACCCCTCCAAGGGTGGAGGTACTATAGGTCAGGAACCCGGAAGAGGATAAAAATCTGTGTTTACCTTTTTATCTATTTTGTGGCTTTATGCCTTGCCTGACCATGAAGATGTGCACATATCTGGATAGGGCTGAGTGCCAGGTTTCCAGTGGCTATGGTTTAAGACCTAAATTCCTAGATGCCCTAAAGACTTAGCACTGAAGCCAATCAGAACACGCCCTCTGGGTGCTATCGGGAATGTGTAAGGGAAATGTGTAGCCCTACCTATTGGTCATAATTTTCTTTGAAAATAAGTTTTCCCCAGAACATCTTTTACGTGTTTGGGGAAAACGACAAACATACGATTTTAAATCGATTACATAGCTTATAAACAATCACTATGCAAGTACATAAGCTTCCAAGTTCAGTACATAGGCCTACGACTATAGGTACATAGGTACTATCTATGCGAGTTACACAATGCTAAATGCTTCTCCGCGAATATTTCTATGACTATTTAAGTATATAAGCTCCTAACTTAAAAAATATATTAAGCTTACGACTATAGGTACATAAGGCTGTTTATGCGAGTTATATAAAGCAAAATGCTCCGTCGCGAACAAGTTTAAAGGGACCGCCACCTACTAAAAACAATACGTGTACAATATTTGAATTCAAAGCTTTTCAGAAGCCTAATCTTTGGAAAGAATTTAAGTTATGAACATATCTAGGAGAAGTTGCAGTTTGCATTGCGTAGACCATTTTTGTCTGAGTATCGATGGTTGGTGAAGCAAATGAACCCGTTCTCGTATTGGTAAGTATATAGAGTAGGACGCCAAATGGACCATCATCGGACGGACCGGACGGCTGAAGACCAGCAGAGTTAGTGCAGTTTGGGAGAAGGGCTCCGGTGAAGATTTGCGACAGGATGGCATGTCGTTATTTCCTTGGAAGATGGGTAGGCCATTAGTGTGAGGCGCTACTTGTGTCGAGACTCTTGCGCTATCCCACCTTCCTAGCTCTTCGTGCTCTGCTGGCGCGGGCCCTGCGGCTGCGGAGAACCTCAAGCAGAGGAAATATAATAACCTCGTTGGTAGTAATTTTCGAGCCGTTTGGGGTTGAAACTCTCGGGTCGTTGAGTCCAAGTGCCCAAAATTTTTTTAAAGATTTATCAAGACGTTTGTTGACACTTTGTGTTTCTCAAGGGCTGGCTTTTAACTCGGACAAAGGATAAGCTTTGCAATGCAACGTGGCAATGCTGCCAGCCTTTTGGGCACATTAGGGATGATTTATACTAGATCGGGCCGTGCCCGGGGCGTGCCGTGTACGTGGTCTGGACGGGGCAAATTTGACACGTTACATACATTTTGTATGAAGCAGTTAATATTACACCGTGCATGATCCGTGGCCCGTTCGGGACACGTACACGGCACGCTTCGGACACGGCACGCTTCGGACACGGCTCGGTAATATAAATACCAGTGGCCAGCGATGCGGAGAAATTACTATTTTTAGTTTAACTTCATGTAGATAATTCTATTTTATTGTGTGTCGAAGTCTAATTAGCCCCCATTGTATTAGGTATAAGAATAAAAATGTATCTGGAAATGAAATGAATGACAATTAGTTGGCCATTGTTATATTATCCGTGTTACGTGTGCGGGAAAATGAGCAGCTGATGGCAAGAACAGAAGGGATATAGCCGTCGAGGTACATAGTGTTGATATAATTATTACATAATAGGATTAGTAATATGACATAGTCCTGAAATAATACTTATAAATGTAACACTAGCTGATCCGCGCAACTTTGTGTGCTTCACATTTCTCATTAATGCTCCACTCCTATTCGTCGTAGTATGATTGGTCCCCCGATAAATAGGCTATCCAACACGATAAAAGAATGTTTAATTTCGAACCAACAGTTCCAGAGCGCATTCAACCAACTAAACAAACTCTTCAGCTTTATAATATTAGTATAGAAATAATTATTATTTCCGATAATTTTCTCACTGCAAAGTAACTGCCCCTTTTCATCAATCTTATTTTTAGAAACAGGATATGTTAAAATTTTAATGTTTTAGAATATATCATTGTACATAGACAGAAGCTTTGCGTTTAAAGTCACGCTATTTAATGGATGGTCACCCTTCCACGGACCAGTCGCGGCAAATGAGACTGTATTCATATGAACTATTGGACTAGATCTTAAATCACAAAAAAAATATATCGACATTGGCATTATATTGACATTGGGTATACAGCCTTGACCGGACCCTCTATAGGTATTCAGTGAGTTCTCAGAATGTCTGCAAACTTGTGATTACAACGGTAACTATTATTTTATCTATATTAAACTGCTTGTTTTCGCAGCCAATATTTTAACAAGCTGCCGATTATGCGGGATAAAAAATATCCTATTGCCTATTCCAGGTCATTGAATATGGAGAAATTAAGTTAGATATCTAAGTAGTTTCAGTATTCCATTTTAGACTCATAATTATATCTGGACTAAAAGTCTAATAGCATCTCAACTAAATTCCCAATGCCAATATTTTTTAATTTCCTAAATTACCTGCAATTTAACTTTAAATCTAAAGAGCTAATTCTATTTTTCTTCTACGAGATCTCGGGGATTTTGCTTGAATATATGGCTTCAATATATAATGACAGGTTCACATGAAGATATGAAATCAAGCCATACATGTAACATTGTAGTATTTCGTCAGAGATTGTTTCCCGTGGCACTCGTGTAACCTACCCGCAGATAAGCTAATTTTACCAGTACCGGCTTAAAACGGATGAAGGGTCTCCAATGCTAAGCTATGAAGATTACGGTATTGGCATGGTATTGGTACGGTCCATACTATACGTACATATATCTACCAACAACAAGGTTCTCGGAAACGAATGGTAAGTAATAGGAATCGGTTTCAAGGACTGTAACTCTTTTTCCGTTTCGGTAACCGACCGGAAGAGGTTCTCTATTCGACTAAATGTTTGTTTTTCAATAATTTTGTTCAGCGATGTCTTCGATTGGCGATAACCGATTTTGTGAAAATTGTCTTTGTATAGAAAATATTTTTTCTTTGGTGGCCCTTAATGGTACCTACCTATTTGGTGAATATCTGATGAAAAACATCGGAGATAGACGATAAAACCCTTCAATAAGGCTGCCTGTCTATTGTCGTGGAGCGAGGCAGTGAAACATTAACCAATGGTATTCCAAAAAATGTCAACCATCAATACAACCGTCAATTTCATTGGTTAATATTTCTCCGATTCTCCGCTGCCTCGCTACGCGACAACTCTGGGAGATCACGCAGATGTACAACGTGTAACAGAAAAAACGCAATACCTCTTATGGGGTCATTGAACTCATCATTATGAACAAATTTTACAATGAAATCATTATGAAAACTAAACCCAAAATACGAAAAAAAAAACAGCTGTTCTATAGCCGTAGTTATGCTCACATAAATGTAGGTAGGTACGGAGAAGTCGATTCTTTTTCGCAATTTCAGTGGTGGTGGTCCCATAGTGAAAGTTGTACATAATCATCATCTTGATCATCATATCAGCCAATTGCCGTCCACTGATGAACGTAAGCCTCCCCCAAAGATGGCCAACCATCCCGGTCTTGAGCAGTCATCATCCATCCGCTGCAAGCCACCTTCTTTAAATCATCGATCCGTCGTGCCGCAGGGCGTTCCACTCTGCGTTTGCCCATACGTGGTCACCACTAACACATATCTGTTCCATCGACTGTCTGTTCGACTACAGACATGGCCGGCCCACTTCATCATGCTGATTCTACGCGCAATGTCGGTAACTTTAGTTCTCTGGCGAATGACTTCATTGCGAATTCTATCCACCAGAGAAACCCCGAGCATTGCTCTCTGCATTGTACGCTGAGCAACCTTGAATTTGTGGATCAGGCCTATGGTGTTCATAATATTGATGACTCATGACTCATGAGCCAGGGTGTATGTTGTATAGTTTACCCTGGTTCACCCTCACCTCACAAGTTATGTTGAATTTCGATGTTTTTGGGGCTAGACATTTTTAATATGTGTATGAATAAAGTTATGAGTAGTATCTATATATTCCAAAATAACTTTTTAGTAATGAACCGATCCGGATGATTCTTTTTGTGTTGGATTTAGTTAAACGTAGAACATGAATTGCGACCTCAATTATTTTTTATTTTGCAAGTTGGTTACTTATATTTTTTGGTAAAAGCTTTTTCTATCAATTAAATTAGCATAGAGAAATATTTTTTACCAAAAAATATAATACTTATAATATCATTGTTTAACGCCGTCAAAAAGAAACCAAACATATTTTAAAATTAGTAAACCATTGAGTTCCACTATTAATTAAGAAGATTGCGTGATGTTTTACTTTTAAATGCGCACGATGAATGTGATGATTTTGAAATCCATTGTTGCCGCCTCATTTTAATGTACGAACAGCCTGATATGAAAGCTTTTGCCTCAGTCGTTTAGTGCACATTTCCCAGACACTTAATGAGTGAGCGTTGACGTAATGAATGGAGATACGCTCTGCATATCAAGGTTGAATCGAGTCAATTTCAACGCGAACCAAGTTTGACAAGTCAAAGACCAAATTGAAGAGTAATTGTTAGAACTTTAAGCTTATTAGTTGAAGCGACTGATGTAGGTAGCTACCTACTTGGTTTTGCTCGGTTGTAATGTCGAAAAGCGATCGTCGATGCGTGTACGTAAGTACCTCTTCCAATTCCTTTATCGATAAGTTTAATTTACTCTTGCCCGTTTGAAAAGTTAATTACAGACACCAAAGTCAGAGAATGAGAAATTTTAAATGTGGAAACCTACAAACATTTGGTTTAGGTGGAGTTAACAAACAAAAAGAAATATCATCATACTTAAAGCTCTGGAGAGTTGCTAGCTACTGTAGAAATAACACTTTATGTCAAATCCTCAGGTAACAAGCTGACAGACAGATTTTTCGCGCGCAATATACAAGGAATTGAGTCCCCGGGGTGTTCTCTCCACGTTTATCGCTTACGTCTTGCTACGGTTTAAAGATATAAGGAATACGGCCACGAATATTACCCATTGCGAGGAAAACCACAAAGAGGGTAGTTAGATAAATAGATTGCTAGGCGCGGAGGGCGCACGCGTCTAAACTACCCTTTAATAGAGAAAGATGTTCACAGAAATCAACAGTTACTTTTATAGTCCTCACCGTGAGCGGGTTACTAAATAAAAAAAATCGGACAACTGCGAGTCGGGCTCGCTCATCAAGGGTTCCGTACAAATTTGTAGGTACATATAATATTAAATAAATACATTTTTTTTAAATAACAAATGTATAGTTTTCAGACTTTTTTAGAGATTAATAATATTATAAAGAGGAAAGATTTGTTTGTTTGAAATGAATAAGCTCCGAAACTACTGGACTGATTTGAAAAATTCTTTCATCATTCGAATCCAACATTATCCCTGATAAACATAGGCTATATTACATTTTAGGAAAAAAGAGATCCTTAAGAAAATTTAAATAAAACAATCATTATTTGGCTGAGAAAACTTGATGATACATAAAAATAATGTACTACGAAATTAAAGTGCTCATTATTACCTGTAAAAATGTCCGCGAGGGTATATGTCTAACTATTATGGTTAAGTCGCAATTACCACTTTTTGTTCAAATAATTGACATAAAATCTAGGCGCAATGGAATAGCGGTGATTTTGGTATCATGATATAATAATCCTTATCCATTTAAATGGTGTGATAATTAAGGTGGATTGTAAAATTACATGTAAAGTACACTTTAAGTTATTCAATTCTGACCTTTCGTTTAAAAGTTACAACGGGTATAGGTAAAATGCTCTAAGTAAGAAAAATGTCCAACGTTGAGTCTATTAATAAGTTATTTACACATTACCCTACAAAGAAGATATTGGAGATGAAGTTAATGGGGTACGTACTAAACCCAAGCGAACGAAGTCGCGGGCGAAGTGCTAGTGTAGTACAAGATGGTATTACTTGCCAAATTTCATAGTTCTAGGTCAACAAAAAATATCCTATAAACTCTGATTGCCTTGACAGTATCGAAATAAACGTTTTTTGTGGCATAAACGGCCGTATCTCTATATTACGTTAACTTAGAAGTTTGATTTTTTCACAGCTTCAAGGTCCCGTAGACCTGAAAGTATATGATTTTATTTCAACTCGATAACTGGGCGCGTTCCCGAGATAAAGGGACTTGACAGACAGACGGATGGACAACAAAGTGATCCTATAAGGGTTCTGTTTTTTCCTTTTGAGGTACGGACCACTAAAAAATGACAACAACGCCATGTTCGCACGTATTGCAGGTTCCGTACGTTTATTAGCACTTTCCTTAATTTTCCCACTCGCAGGGACGCCTGAACCCTCACGATGAGTCCCCAGTTTTTAATATGTTTGTATATTAAAACATGCAAGTTGTATAAAATTATACGTCGTGTTGTGTAGGTACAATATAAACTTTTCTGGGTTTAACGACAAGGTCGAAGATATTATTGTAGGATTATCTTAAACTACTTCATATGAATTTAATTATCTCGAGAGAGCTTTAAAAAAATAGGTTCATATTTCGCTAATAGCCATAAAGTAGCGTTTTAATTCCGAGAACAATGTAACAAATATTCATATTTAATAAAACTAGATCATAAAATGTTGAAGAAGATATTAGGCTGTAAGCTTACCCTCGCTTTTGTGCTTAATCCCCGGAGTAAGCCAGCGTCCCACCATATGCTGTATTCTGTTGAGATTTGAAGAGACAGAGGACATTGGCCGTTATTTAAAATATGATAAATTGAGAAGATCCTTTGATCACTTCTGGTCGTTTCATTTCGTATGATTGGGAGGTATTCCTTTATTGGAAGTCTTTGTTTGATGTGCTCGTTTAAACTCGGGTACGTCGGGTATGTTGACAATGAAGCGACATTATAATTCCGGAATATTTTTCGGGCCTACGTGGAACTCTAAGAGAAAATGTGGATATAACGTTCCTGGGTATCCATAAAAGAAATATTTCCCTCACAGTTATTTGAGAGAGCAAAGCGGAGCGCAAAACGGAGCGCAAAGCGACCAAAATTATACTTCATATTATATGTTTATTATGAATACCTACTCCTTTTACACAAAACTTGTATGCCTAATTTTCAGTTGGACTGCGAAGGGTAGGAAAGGGTAGGAAAGTGTGTGCTGCAATTTTAATTATATTTTTTCTGAATAATTTCAATGTCCTTTCTAGAAAAGAAACTTTCTGTTATAAAAGCCAAACTGTTATTAAATTCTTAGTAGAAGAAACAATAGACGGTCGGCACATTTTGTTATCGATTAGCCAAGCGCGGCGCTGCTCACTACGTTGATATGGATTCAGAATAATTCTTGTCTTTGTTTATTTTATTCTGAAATCCAATAAATGAATTAGTCTGTCAGTTCAGGCAACAGATGACTCAAATCCTAACTATTACAATAAATGCCAAAGTGAGTTTCTTTGTTTTTTAGGCTTTCACACCAAAATTGCTGAATTATTTTAATTAATTTCAATAAAGAGAATAGTTTTACTGACAAAATTAATAATTATAGTTTAACCCCAAACGATTATAAAAATAAAAAAAAAATACAGAGATAGATGGGATCCTGGACAGCCCTGGAGACGGTTATAAGCTACTTTTTGGAGATAATAAAAGGGGTAAACGCAATACGAGCAAAGCCGCGGGCAAAAGTTAGTCTATCGTAACTATCAATTTGATCACTGTATTTTTTGGAAAAATATCTTATTTAAAGTTACTCGTCATGATCTGGTTAACTATCTCGTAAAAGAAAAAGTTGCCGTCTTCTGTCCACCCTAACGTACGTAGGCTTACTTATAATAATTATTTTATAACCCAGCTTTACCGCTTACGCCCCTAATCCTTGGAATAAGCCCTCAACCCAAAAGGGTGAACAGTAATATTATACATCTACGGTCCGCCATTGATTAATATCTAGAGACAATCAATTTTATAAGTCAAGACTATGATTGTAGTGGCATTTTATAAATTTGTATGAAAATCTAGACTTTTTATTAAAAACTTGCAAAGTATCTATGTATGTATTTTTGTTCGGGTGGAATCTTGCTACTCAATTTGAAGGTTTGCGAGGTTTGCGTACCTATAAATATTTAATTAATCGCGACAAGCGATTTATTTTATGATCATACATATAAATTGTGTGTAATGAGTTGATAGTTAAAATTTGAAAGGATAATTTTATTTTCTTCTTTTTAGAGCATTTAAATAAAAGTTTTTTTTTTGCTTTTAATTTATTTTAACTATTTTTGCCACAATTTTCAGTCTACTCGATGCGGCTTTGTAAGTATTCTTCCCAAGATCAATCTGTCACTTTGGTCACACTGATCTCAGAACTCACTCTTGTTAATAAAAAAAAACTGGCCAAGCGCGAGTCGGCCTCGCGTGCAAAGGGTTTCGAACAATTTCATTTTTTAAAGGTTATTGTGTTTGCTTTCCTGTGGTCTTTAGGTTTAGAACTATTTTACCTGCATTTTTTCAAAATTTTAGAGCGTAGTAGTTTCGGAGATAAGGGCAGGAATGGTAATTTTTGGTCTAATTTCCTGAATAACTTCAAAACTGTTAATTTTAAAATTATGAAAAAAAATATAATTAAAACTTTCACAGTAGCCCTATCATTTAATATGTCTCATATAGCGCTTTTGGGCAACCATTCACACGGTTGGAGTGCTCTTTAGCGAGCTATTTGGAACCGTCAGCCATGTCTCCCGACAGTGTTACAGCTCAGGGAAGTCGCTATTCAAGAATGGGACAGGGTACCCCAAGAAATGCTGGATAACTTGATCCTCAGCATGCCCAGGCGGATTTCCGCATGTGTTCGAGCCAGGGGAGGAGTTTTACTAGTCTTTTTTTTCAATCAAATTCCTGTTACAATTACATTCTGATTAATTCCTCAATTTATGTTTCATTTTTTTAATTTCAAACAGTTGGGTTAAAAATAACTATTCCGCCGTCTTAGATGGTCCGCCATATTGGATTTTGAATGACGTCACATTATTTTTCGAGTTACTTTCAACAAGCCATTTCATTTAATACCTATATTGTAGAAATGCATTAAAAATAACTATTCCGCCATCTTGGATGGTCCGCCACATTGGATTTAGAATAACGTCACACTAATTATAGTGTATTGTCTGTCATCCAAACTAAACGTGTATACAAAATTTCAGCTCAATCAGTTGAAGATATCTGCTTCAAAATTGAGTAGCAAGATTCCACCCGAAAAACACGCTTTTATATTTTTTCAATACATTGAAAAAATATAAAAGCTTATGCTAGTGATCGCAAACATTTTTTGTATACCAAATTTAAATAAAATCGTTCAAGTAGATCCAGAGAAAACTGTCTGTGATTAACGTACAGATGAACAGACAGACAGACACCCGAGTGATCCTATAAGGGTTCCATTTTTACGGATATTCGGAACCCTAAATTCGTAAAAAAGCTCTAAGTTCGATGCCTACGTCTCAATAAAATTCGTCTAGCACTTCGCCCGCGACTTCGCCTGCGCTGAATTTTTTTAGTGATCCTTGACTTTTCTTTTAATAAATCTATGCCGCATCGCTAGGTAATTGGAGCACAGGCCTCCTTCACCTAGTGTGAATTGAGCCTTATGTTCCCAGGATAAACTGATTATGTACCCCGTCTAGTGTTACTATGGTCTAAATAAACTTTGAATTTCAGTGTGATTCGATTCCTCAAGTTTGATTTGATTTTGTTTGCAATTTCACCATTATAGGTGTTTAGCTTGTGTTTAGCAAGCGTGCTCTACGAATTTTAATTAAAATTGATGAATTTGTTTGACGTGTAAACTTGGTTTCATTTGTGTGTGGTGTTGCCAGCTAGCTACATAGGTCTGATTAAAACCATGAGTTACTACTGAATGACAACGTGAAACAGAATAAACGCAATCAAATGACTCCTCCCGCTCTAGGTGAAGCAAGAGGGAGTGTCAGAATCTTACTGACTAAAACCCATCCGTGTTCCTCCTGGTGCCCTTTGCGTTCCAAGGCTACGGACCTCTTTCGAACAGATTCCGCAGCCCCAGCAGGCACCTGCCCTAGCGGGCCCCGTCTTCCACGCTGACATCTCTTTGAGGCGCCGCCGACCTGGGTCTAGTTCTGATCAGACGGCGAGCCACCGACTGCTCGCCGTCCGCAGGCCCGCGCCTACGGCGGCCGGGAATCGTCCTGCGACTCCCGACGCCTGGGGCGTCTTCTTCTGATAAACGCAATACCTCTTAAGGTTTCATTTTTCTTATCATTATGATAAACTTTCTTTGACTTTCTCTATGGGATCAACACTGAAATCGCGAAAAAAAAATTAGCTGTTCAGTATACTTTGTCGAGTTAAGCGCACATAAACGTATAGGGCAGTAAATTTTTGTCGCGTCGGTCCCATAGTAACAGTTGGTTATAACGATGAGTACATTGACCTCTTAACAAGCATTGCGTTTGTTTAATTCTACAGTTATTGCTTTGACTGACGGCAGAATCCAAAGAACATCAATCACCTGTTTCGATCCTTAAATCTTTCTTTAGCTGCGTCCAAGTTACACACACACACACGTCCAAGTTTCACACACACACACACACACACACTCACATACACACACACACACACACACACACACTCACATACACACACACACACACACACTCACACACACACACACACACACTTATACTTTAGTCGCGGGTTTACTACGTACGTGAGCATTAAAAGGACATCATCAATTAGATCAGTGTTTGTCCTTTTAGGATATAGCCCAACCTCTTTTATAATTTCAAAGTCGATCGATTTTAATGGTTCCGTACGTCAAAAGGAAAAAACGGAACTCTTATAACGGAACTTTGTTGTCCGTCCGTCTGTCTGTCAAGACCATTTACCCCGGGAACGCGTAGAGGTATCAAGTTGGAAATATACTCAGGTTATTATACTCAGATTTACGGTCCCTTGAAACTGGAAAAACATCAAAGTTCTAAGTTAACGTAAAAAAAGATGCGGCCGTTTATGCCGCAAAAAACGGACCTTTAAAATGTATAAGGTATTTCCCGTTGAACTAGGACTATAAAATTTGGCAATCAATACCGTCATACACTACAAGTATAGCAAAATGTCTGAAAACTATCCATTTATAATTAAATCATAAAAAATATAGTCTTAATTTAAAGTAAGTACGTACAAATTTGTACAGAACCCGCGGTGGGCGAGTCCAACTCGCACATGGCCGTTTGTTTTGTTTTAATTGTTCACTACACGTGTTGGTTTTTGTAACTGTAAGACATCATACAGTAGATTATTGATAAAATATAGAACGGAAGTGTAATTAAGTACTACTTATGTAGTACTTAATTACACTTCCGTTCTATATTTTTTATTACGTTATCAATGCCAATGTTGCCGTGAGTGTGAGCTTATGTTAATACACCTGTAATGAATAAAATCGATTGCATTTCATTACCGCGCGCTGCGAGTGTGCTGGTGTGCAGCCGAGGTTTAAGCAGCTTCAACAGACCGACAAACTTCCGTTCCGGTGAAATCCGATTTTATCGTAACTGAGACAAATTCGGTCACATATTTTTTACCGAGTGCACGGTGAATTATTCCGACGGCGAGGAAAGCGGCGTGTCGTGTGATTCCGTCGTATCGACGCTCATTATCGGCAGGCGGGCGCCGCCGCCGACGCGCTCAGCCATGCCGCTATTACAATCGAATTCTACTTGACGACTCGTGATTCACGATCCAAATCCCACTGCGTATGATTCGATAATGCCTGTGTTTGATTCACATCTTAAATACGCACATTTCCTGTTGTGATCGTGTTAGAAAATCTCAAGGTTAATTTGCTCTTCCTTATACTATATAGTCGAAATAGCAGGGTACTTCGCAACATCACCAGTTCACCACAACAAAGGCAAAACCTTATTTTATTTTTCTTACCGAACCATGAAATGTTACTATTTATTTAATAGGTAAATTGTTCTTTTATAATTGAGGTCAAAATTGTTGGCACTTGTTATAACAAAAACGTAATTTAAAAAATAAACTTGTTGGTAAGGCTTTTAAGTGACGCCCTAGGTACAAGGTTATCTAAATAAATAGAGTGTTGTGGGAAGTACATTACCGCGTCAATGACACAGCGACACAGCGACACAGGCCGCACTAGGCGGTAAGCGGTAAGGCGGTAAGGCGTCAATGTTGGCAACGAGGACGTGTAGCTGAACTTCACGGCTGAAGGCGCTCTCATAACAGGTTGCTCAGTTCCGCGCGGTGCGAGGCGAAGCATTAATCGTGTAACGTAGCGGGCATACATCACCTCCGTAGCGAGTATGACATCGCACACTCCAGTTAACATAAATCACTCATTAGAACCATACTTAATGACTCATCCACGGGACGCTTTTCTAATGACAATTTAATAACGCTCATCGCTTAATTTCGCAGAGTAATCAAACTTTCAAGCAACGTGGCTCTTAAGGTAAGCTAAGGATAATAGACAGCACCTTTGTGGATATGAATACATTAAGGGAACTGTTGTTTAGTGATTTATTATAAAGCCATTTTGAATATGGCTTTTGATGTAGGTAGGCGTTCAGTTTCTTAAACGAGCAGTGAGCTTAATACAACCGTTCATTATAACATTATTGATCCGCAGCATAAAGAACTCAAGTAAATTGTTTTGACGAAAATTAGAAGCTGTTTTTTTCAAGAGACGACAACGTCATAGTAATAGGTACCTACCAACCTACCTAGCTACATATCTGAGCATTTACAGTTGAAAACACGTGGTAATGAACTGTAGTTAATAGAGAGCCACAGAAACTGTGTCTGTGAAGTGTTATGGCAAAAGACATGTAAATATAAGCCTTTGTCTTCTCAGTGTTCCAAATTTGAGGCGATGGAGATAGGTAGGTACAGAATAAATTAAATTGACACTTGGTACGTAGGTATGTTACATAGTTTGAGACAAAAGACTTTGATCATTGCTGGAATGTAATTGAAAGTTTCTTAATAGAAACAGTTATTAGAAATTATTAATGAAAGTGCCATTGATGTCGTGGTTGTTGAGTTTCTAGTCTCAGATCTGCTTATTTTTTTAGGTACATACCCTCCTTTTTGTAGGATGGGAAATCATCAAATGACTCCTTCCGCTCTGGGCGGAGTGGAAGGGAGTATTAATAGTCTTGCTAACTAACCCCCACCCGCGTTCCTCCTAATGCCCTTTTCGTTGCGTTCTCCTCGAGGCACGCGAGGAACACAACGCGCCGTCGAACCAGGCCTGGTTCTTATCGGACGGCGAGCCATGCCTCCTCTCTACGGACCACGCATTGGACCAGGGCCAGAAGCAAACGGTCGTCGCCGCTGATCACCTCTACGAGGACACGGCGTTGCTCCGCCCAAGCAGGGCAGACCTCCACCATTTACTCCACCGTGTCCTCCGGGCGATCCACACAGTGATGACGCCCGGTCGTGGGAGGACACGCCAAGTCCTAGTTATTAGGTTTTG
This sequence comes from Lacanobia oleracea, assembly GCA_950371165.1. NCBI lineage: Eukaryota > Metazoa > Arthropoda > Insecta > Lepidoptera > Noctuidae > Lacanobia > Lacanobia oleracea. Next base: position 15,484,809 of record OX493394.1, read on the forward strand.
TTGTTGGTGTAACGATCATTTAAGCTGTAATTGCGCCTCCTCGGTTTTTTATAGATACACGCAAATATTCATTAAGGTAGGTAGTGTGTGTGTGTGTTTGGATGCAAAATATAGAGCTAGCATTAGCCGTGGTGCACTCCAGTGGCTTATCCTTCACAAACTGAGCAAGTTTCTGGGACAAAAGGAGCCTGTGAAAATAAAAACATAAAATGTTTATTTCAATTACAATAGGCATTTAGATACATATTATTGGAGATCACCTTTTAAGCAAGAATTTATGAGTTTCAGCAGAAGTGTTACTTTCTATCAGTAGGGTTGGTATTTCCAGAGATTTTCTTTACAAACAATTACACAAACAAACATTTAATATTTTGATCATCATCTGCCTAGCCTTTTCCCAACTACTTTGGGGTCGGCTTCCAGTCAAACCGGATTCAGCTGAATACCAGTGTTTTATGTGGAGCGGCTGCCTACCAGACCTCCACAACCCATTAACTGGGTAACACGGTACATCTTGGCAAGACTGGAGTCAGATTTACTGGCTTCTGACAATCCGTAACGACTGCCAAAGATCTACAAATGACAGCCGGGACCAAAAACATTTAATATTTTGATAACACCTATATTTTACTGTTATATACATGTAGTACATAATTAAATAAACAAGAGCATTTTCGTAATCGGACTACGTTATCTTTTACAAACAATCAATCTTACCTCGCTACCTATATTATTAATTAGTTTTTATAATTGATTGCCACCACTCTCACATCTCAACTCTCAGCCATTGAAAATGGTCTACGTTAAAATTTTGGTTAAATATAAAACAGTACTTCTCTATAAATTACGGTTAATAATAATTAATTTACTGTTCTAACTCCTTCTTTTAACCAGGGACTATGTAAGATATAATAAATAATAAAATTTCTACATCTGTCTAACAAATGTGTTCCGTAAAAAATATTAACACATTTTTTTCAAAGCTTATTTTTTATTTGCTTTTCCTTTGTATCGTTATGCAAAGATATACGACCTTTCGTGATAAATGCCTTACACTTCACTGGGTACAGTCGCGAAATCGGTTAAATGGTTTCAGAGAATTTCGTACTAGCGAAGCCTTCGTTTCGTTACAAGTATATATGGAGTGTTTTCATAGTTTTATCTGCTTGTTATAAGTTACAGTTTACCAGCTTTGTTATTAATTAACTTTGATATCGTTTAAAGGAATTTCATGAACAGTTTGCCAACATAATTGACTTAGTTTTGATTAAAGTTCCTAGTACCCATTCTACCTACTACTATCATACGAAGCTGAAAAGGCTCTTACCCATTGTTATTATTTCGAGATAAACGCTAATTAAAAGATCATTATATTCTATAATTTTGTTTTATAAAAATATCTACGTAACATGGTTTGTGATTTACTATCAGCCTTTGAACGAAAGTTTGTAAATGTAAAGCTGAAAGTTCTTTCGATCAATATTTTTCCAAACTGTCTCTGGCTATGAACTCTATACCATGTTATTACTCCGTTACAAGCAAACACTCCCGTCTTTTTCACCTGAACGAATTCCTCGGATGTACATACGTACAGCACCTACACGTGGCTCGCCGCTCGGGGGATACGTACAGAAGATAATTAGGGTTGTCACCGTATCACAGGAAATTCCGGGAAAACAATCGTTATCCAACAACAAAATAACAACCAAAAGACTGGATCTGGGATTTTTAGGTTATTTTTTTATGAATACCGTGAAGGTCTTTGTTTAAACCCATTGGCGGGTACACAGGAGATACTCGTTATTATGCTAGAAGTAATAGTAACGAAAGTCTGCGAGTATTTTTTACGTCACTATAATACCTACCTATATACAATTTTGAACGAGCTTTTTTACCTATTGATTTTTCAGTTACAGAAAATGGTGTTTAAGTGTATTCGATATTGTAAGCTGGCCAATAAATGCAGATATATGACCTGAGTTCACATATTATTTGCCAGCAACTGAAAAACCGGTAAGACAGGGTTAATATTCCGGTTCAATGGCTAAAAACTGAATGTTCATCCGTGCGATGGCAGCACTGTTGTAATGTCACTTACTGTGATTATACCTTGTGTTAATTACCATTGTGTTTCTGTTTCAGCGTAGACGAGTAGATTAGGTTAATGAAATTATCTAACTATTTTTCGGGTTAATATATAGCCTATGACACTCACAAATAACGTAGCTTTATATTTGTCAAATATTTTTCAAAATCGGATCAGTAGATCCAGAGATTACACCCATAACCTCACAAACTTTACCTCTATAATATTAGTATAGACATATAGATTGGTAAGAGAGTAGATTTAGTTATTATAGACTTGCCAAATTTTCTCCTTGCAGTTTTCTCACTTTATTTTCTTGTTTAAAAACTTAGTTTATAAATGTATGCCAGTATTAATGCGAAGAGCAACACAGACAGGATCTGTTTTACGTTAAAGACAATAATAATAAAGTATTTGGACAATGACAGATAGCAGTTAAATTCATGGACTAATGATAGAAGCGCCATCTAAAGTGGCAGTTTTTAACCTAGGTACGTCAAATAAGGAGGCAATTCTGTATGTAAGTATTTTTATCGTTATTGACAATGTTGTTACGGTTAGCCCATTTGTAAGTTGATCTTGTAATCTGTTATATTATAAAATAACATTCAGTGATTACAACGCCCAAATCCATTGACCAAAACGTGTACCTACACTCGTGCAATGCTGCATGAGAGTTAAATAAAACATATTATTTAGATTGCAAAAGCCAAAATTCCCGTTCATCAAATATTCAGTTAATTTTTTATCGTTTTATTGGATTCATTGAATTCCGGCAATACAATAGAGCAGCTTCCGGGAACTAGGTATTTTATTAATTTGTTTTCGTCATTGTTGCTATCAACAAAAAAATGTTTCTGTTGAAAAGAGTGAATATTTAGTGTGCCTGATTGACAAGTCAATGCAAACTTGCAAGCACGCCCAATTAAGAGCCTTTACTCCTCACGGACGCAACGTTGGAAGGCCTCCCACAAGGTGGACCGATTACCTGGAGATGGTGAGGGTCGCGGGTAGCCGGTGGATGCGAGACGCGCAGGAACGGCCGTTGTGGCGACGCTTGGGGGAAGCTTTCGGCTGATATGATGATGATGAATCCTCGCGGTGTTTCATACAAAATGTCTAATCCTTATTCTTGGAAACGGAGGGACCGAATTTAATAAACTTGGTGCGCATATGCAAGATACCTAGCTCTAAAAAGAGTTCAGAGGGAAAAAGAAAATAATTTTAAGTTTCACATGAAAAGTGAAAAATCATACTCTTTCCCTCTGAACTCCTTTTCCTTATTACTTAGTCCATTCTACCTATATTTTAAGTCTTTTTGAAAGAAGTTCCTTGCAACGTTTCCACTCCACTCTATTATGATTATGGAAAAAGCCCGGTTGTTGTAAAAATAACAAGCTATGACTGTCAATTTGATCACCTGGCATATCAAATGCAGACATAAAATGTGTTTTTTGCATTTCATAATCTGGTCATTTTTACTGCATCATCATCATCATCTGCCTAGCCTTTTCCCAACTACATTGGGGTCGGCTTCCAGTCAAACCGGATTCAGCTGAATACCAGTGTTTTACGTGGAGTGGCTGCCTACCAGACCTCTACAACCCATTAACTGGGTAGGTAACACGGTACACCTTGGCAAGACTGGAGTCAGATTTACTGGCTTCTGACAATCCGTAACGACTGCCAAAGATCTACAAATGACAGCCGGGACCAATGGCTTAACGTGCTTTCCGAGTAAGATGGTCACCCATCCACAGACCAACCTTGGCAAGCGTTGCTTAACCTTCAAGATCGACCTGTGCAGCTGTTATTATTTAGCCACGAGCTCCTCACGAGGTCATTTTTACTGCATCGAAGAGGGTAATAAACTGCCCGCCCTATAGTAAAATTATATCCACCACCACAACATCCACCCATCTTCGACCACATCATCGCTTACCAACAGGTGAGATAGCGGTCAAACGCGTGCCTATCCATAAAAGAAAAGAAAAAACAGAATCCATTCTTCCCAAGTATACTGAACAAGTGAAAATTAATTAAATAAATTAAAGCAGTTACTGTTGTTTTCAAGTGTGTACATTTCACTTTAGTTGCTCAACTCGCTAGTGGCGCCGCTCGCCGCAACCGAAAAGTAATTAATTGTTTCAGTTACCACAGACAATGACACCGCCTGCGCAAACCTCTACCTCTCGACTTATCTGCCCATCTATTCTGCTCATAGTTTTAATTTAGATGCTACGACACTATGTCTTCGTGCTTGTCTTGTCTTGTAGATTCATGTAGACATGCAGAGAAAGTAATATAATAGTTACAATTGCCTTGGGTTGGTAAAACTAAGGAACGAAGATGTACATATGCGAAATGTATGTTGGTACTCTACATATAATAAAGCTAAGAAAATAAACACGAGATACAACCATACAAACTCTCATAATATGTCTAAACCAACGGAAATATGAACACAATATCACAATACTAGAAGGAAAACGAATGAAACCGTCTACATGAAACTTTTCTAATAATTGCATTCAAACAACTTGGCAAAGCGGCAATAAAGCGCGATGCGATGCGCAAGAATGAACACTGTAATAAATGTGGAGCGAACATCGAGCGGAAACGAAACGTCCATCGAGCCTCAATCCCTCTGCTCAACCGGATAAACAACAGGTAAGTATTCAGATTTTACTGCGCTATACATAGATAGATACCTCCGTTATGGGTAGCCCGTTCACTCCCTGCTCGGCTCCGTTTCATTTATCTTTAGATCTCCGATTCTGTTTCTATATCCGCTTTGCTTGTCACCCGAAGCGGCCTAATTGCTCACTCCTACAAAACATACTTATTACGAGGTTTCGCTCCAAATAATGGTTCTCAATTACTTAGTGTTGTTGATAAAGCGGATCATCTAAACTGCTATGCGTGATTAATCAGAAACAATGAGAAGTTTGTGTGTCGGTGCGACGAGACGCGAGGGCAGTGCTCCGGCCGCCATTGTCTCTGGTCAGCGGTGTGTGGCGACCAGCGGACCACGAAATCGGTCCCAGCCGCGCGTCGCACTGCACCTCCGGAGCCCAGCACTACTCCGGTAAAACACGGCCCATTGTGGGGCACAGGGCCACTCCTGAATATTAGAAACATATCAATAGCTAGGCTGGCGGTCATTACGACGCTGTATGTACCCTGCATCGCAGCATTCGCGGGGGTAGGATGCTTTTTGGTCTCACACAGGTAAAATTCATGTTATTCACTTATTATTGTTGTTTGCTATTGATTTATTTTAATGAGTTCTTTATAGGTATTCAGGAAACAAAATACGTACTTACTGAAGTAGTTTCTTTTTTTTTTTCGAAAGTAGAGAAACGCCGTCTATCGACCTGGCGTAGTCACACAATTGGTATCAGGGCACACCGCGCCCCCTCAGCGTTACGACATACGTTCAAATATACGGCACCTTTACAGCCGCGCAACCAGTGTCGTTTTATGTTCCCGGACGTGACCTACCCGAGTGACACCTTCAACCGTAACTTGATTTTGCTGAAATCAAATATCAATAATAAATGAAACAAAGAGAGCTTTTTGGTATGGCCCTGTGTCTAATATGAAATTTAATTTGGGTTAGCAGCGGGGTTTTAAAAATAGAAGGATTTTTATTTTCAGTAATCTTTTTTAGTAGTACCTATTCTGCTTCTTCGGTTACACTGGAAGCTGAACCTAATATAGGTAGTTGAGAAAAAGCTACGCTAGTAAAGATGTATCCAGTTAACTACAAAAGTATTCAGAAAGCCATTGACGGATCATGAAATTTATATACTCCGTAGTTCTGTCGAGTACCTACTCCCGTAGAGCCGGTAATATTGACGCTGACAATAAACGGCCGAAATAAAATTTGACGCGATGTGTTTGCCGAACATAAATAAAACAAACAGTGTGCACGCGGGACTTTGTTCCTCTATGTTTGAGAGATATATCCTGTGACAAAAGACTCTTTTAATCATCATCTTCCTACCCTTATCCCATGTTACTTGGGGTCGGCGCAATACGTTTTTTCTTCCATTCTGTCCTATCAGCCGTCACGCTAAGACTTACCCCCTTTTCTTTCATAACGCTACTCACACAATTCATCCTTCGTTTTTTCGGCCTTCTTCTCCCTCTTCTCTCAATTAGTATTAAAAAGGTTTTTTTTTAATATAAATTGAAAAAGCAGTATGTATCTAATCACATATCCATACTGTCGTAGGTACAGCCGTAGCTTTCCCATATCAATGTCATAGGGGACGAGTCGATTCTTGTCATTACCGGGTTCGCTCACAGGTACCCATCTTATGTCAGTGGTTATTACCCGTTCCCTGTACCATGAAGGGTGGTGAACAAACACAGATGTAATCAGCCTTTAGGGGCAGCCAATTACTATTAAAGCGAAAAATCATAATCGCGGTTGGACGTACCCTGGGAAATCTATACTAATATTATAAAGCTGAAGGGCTTGTTTGTTTGGTTCAACATGCTAATTTACTATGGGTTCCATTTGAAAAGAATATTTTAGTGTTGGATATGCCATTTATCGAGGAATGCTTTATAATACCACGCTGCGACCAATAGGAGCAGAGCTTTCGTGAAAAATGTGACGACGAGTCAGCGAGTCAGCTGGTGTATTAATAAACCGGAACATGTAGTTCCGGTTTTTTGAGAGTGAGGGAGTTTAGAGTTTAAATCACGGGGGTTCAAGCTAGCCCAAGGCAATGTCACCTTTATGCCTGAGGAGCATACTCTACTTTTCACACCTACTGCGAGAATTTTTTTCGCAAGTCATGAAGAGAGGTGGCTGGCCACGAGCTGTTCCCGTCGGTCTCCAAGTTGAGTTCCAAATTCAAATCACAAGTAAATCGTAAACCAAGTACCTATTGAATTTCATTTTAACCAATCACAATTATAATCCATCGTAGACTTTGTCTCTGTCATCTCTGACCTAGACTAGTGTCAAGAGCGAACCCATCACAAATAAAAAACAAACCCGCCGGCAATAATGATTGGCTTAAGGTTAAGTTTGTATGACATATAATCTGACGTTTTCGTGCCGGTGGTGTGAAAAAATATTTTAGCCGTCAATTTAATATTAAAAAACCGGCTAAGTGCGAGTCGGACTCGCACATGAAGGGTGAACATGCATCTTCTGGGCACGCTCGCTCCTTCATAGACTTCATCTATCGCTTTCCATCAGGCGTGATTTTGGTCAAGAGCAAGCCCATTACCAAATAAATAAATAATAATAAATAAATCTTTTATTATTTGTTGTTATAGCGGCAATAGAAATACACAATCTGTGGAAATTTCAAGTTCTATTACGGTTCTTGTGATACAGCCCGCTGACAGACAATCGGACGGACGGACACCGGAGGCTTAGTAATAGGGTTCCGTTGGTTACCCTTTGGGTACGGAACCCTAAAAATAAATACTATGCTTACACCAAAATAAAGATAACGAACGCGTAGAAGTTATCATGGCATAACAACAATATATATTTTTAAGCGAGTCAATAAACGCAAAATATTTAATGAGTATTCTGTACTGAGTTTTCGATACCAAAGTGATTGAGCGTAAGAACACCACGTAAAATACACATGGTACGAAATTAGCGAAAAGCTTACAATATCACTGAAATTACAAGTATTTCCTGTTCGTCAAATTCAAAGGAATCTTTTAAACTAAGTTCAAAAAGGGAGACTTATTGAAAACATTCATTCTTGGATCATCCTATTATTACTCGTTCGGAGAGCTTTCAGTAAAAAGTAAGTATAAGGGATCATAACAGAATTTATTTTATATAGAATTTATTTTATCGGCAGTAACTTCTGAATCGATCGTGGCTCTGAAGGAGGCCTTCGAAAATTATTTTCGAGGGTGACCATCAAACAACTTACCGTTCGCTACAGAAACTTCGCGTGGCATAAAAGAAGTTTTATGGACCGATAAAGACCTTTTCAAGGGGCTCTGGTAAAAGAGAGCGTGTCCATATATGTTAGTGCCGGCTGCTTTGCAAATAACCCCAAAATCAAACGTTGCTTGCCAATGCTGACTCATGGATATAATTTATATTACTAAGTAGGTACCAAGGAACTTTGTTACAAGTATTTCTATTAGGTATGGGTAGGTATGTCATCTACCTATATATCAAAACTAGTTGACCCGCGCAGCTTCGTCTGCGTCACAATTTTCATCAGCCTATAGTCTTTCTCGATAATGGGCTATCTAACACTGAAAGAATTATTCAGATTAGCGCGTTCAAGCAAACAAACAAACAAACTCTTCAGTGTTAAATATTAGTATAGATATAAATACTCAAGGAGTCTGATACCTATCTTTATCAGTATTCAACATATTCTGGTTCTTTGTATCGGTACAAAAATAACCTAATTGCTGTATCGTTTTTAACTACCTTACGTCAGGTCTACGCCCTGTAGCCATGCTAGACACTATCTTATAAATTAATCGTAGCAAGCTAGTGTACTGCGGCAGGTAGCTATTATTTTTTTTACAGGCGTTAGCTTGACGAAGGAGAAATTGTGGTGAATAAATAGGTTAAGATTAAGAACAGCTTATTGATAATTGAGTTTTATAAATCTTTATGTTCACTTACAACTGTTAAGTGTGCCAAGGTAATTAGTCTCTGTTTTTACCTGTATAAATTAGGTAATTCTTGGCAGGTAAGTAATTAAGAGGTCAAATAATTATTTGACATTTCCATTGTGTCCAAGGTGGTAATAACTTGGTAGCTAGTACTTACATGATAATGTTAAAGTGCCATGACCTATTAAAATACTCAGTTATCATGTACCTACCAAAATCTATTTCTTGTTTAAATTGAAGCACATTTTCTATAAGTCAGATGTTTATTTGGGCCAAAAAAGATTTCAACATTGTAAGTATAAACCCGCCCTGGATATATAAACATGAGCTACAATACACAAGTCAGTAAATGCCTAAAGCCGTATCCGATCCCTCCCTTCCCGATCTCTTCCATCCAATGGAGACATTATTTAAATTTATACATTTGTTTCACCGAAACAGTTTGCAAAACATTTGAATTGCATCCAATTTCCATACCTTTAAATGTAAAATGATGTCAAAGCCTCAGAGTTGCAAGGAATCTGCTTTGTTGACATATTTTCAATGGCTGTAGGTAGTACTTCTACTGTTACTAACTAAAATAGACCCTTGATTACAATGATGCCGGAGGTAAAGAGTACACCAATTAAACACGTCTATCTATTAGAATGATACAAAGATGTATGAGAAATGATAGTTAAGTGTATTGATTGAATCTCAGTCTAACTAACAATGTAGGTACTGCGAGACTACCCACATAAAAATAGTTTCATTTATAAACGTACTTGTTCACGTCATGCTCTGGTTAATTAATAGTGTCGTAGTACGTTGAATTTTGCAGTTTTAAAATAAAACCGAATTCACCCGACAGCCTGTTCTGAAATATTACTGTACGGAGTGTCAACGTGCTTTATATTCCCGCCGCAAGCGCTCGTGCTCGCACTGCCATCGTATAAAAACAATTTATAGATAATAATTGTAATGTCTGTTGCTGAATGTATTGAAATATAAAGGCGCCATTGTCATAAAAAATGCAAAAGTTGTATTTGATTTTAATTAAATTTCGTCCTTGTTTAAACAGTTTGTGGTTATCGATTTTCATTTAACTCTTCTTAAATAGGTCATTACGGCTGTGTGTTTATGAGCGTCGCGGCGACGTCGGTCGAAGGGCAATATTGCGTTTTGTGCCACTGCGTACAATAATAGGGTGATTAATGGCTCAGGCGATACACGCGGCAAGTTCTTTGTTGTTCGCCAAATATTTGATCCGGCGCCGACATCGCAATCCATTCCTTTGATATTACTTATAACAGTGATTTCAGCCGCCTAAGCTTGCGGGGGATGTGTGAGGACGCGTTAATGGTCTACGAGCTTTCACCAGCCACATCCAACCCATACGAGGGTTCCGTCGTGAATAAGTAATACGTGTACCTATTACCCACTCCACTTTTGAACTGTTTGCTTTTATGAAATCGCGATAAATTAATTATTACAAAACATTCAAGAACAACTGGGCGTAATTAACATTGATATTAAAGTTCTTTTAGGCCTGTTTTCATGAGGAGGTTTTAACCTTTCGGAATCAATTCCTAAGTATTCTAAGAAAGTGGAAATGTTAAGCTGAAAATAGAATTGTAGAACCTACTCGTAGTAGAGTTTAGGTAAAAAGAGAATTAATTTCACCACACGCCGATGCGGTGGCGGCGGTACGTATCCTTCCCTATCCTTAATTACTCAATGTATTGAAAGCCCAATTAATTATTCAGGCGGTATCAATGGCGCAGGACGCAAGGAGACTGGGTACATTCTCATATAATGGTTATTTTATTGACCAGTAAAAATCAATTAATCTTTAATAGGTTTTTAATTTAGCCTCCCTTTGAATTAAAATATAAATAAATTTCTCTTCATGAAAGGACGTAATGATTTTGCGATTTTGCTCTGTAAAGTACCGTTTAACCCCAACTGGCCTCTATTCAATTTAAATATGCGTCGGCTTATACGTATAGTTCCATCAAGTGATTTTTAATAACGTATACCCTATGAATGTGTACGGTATTTATTGAACAGAGTACGTACGTATCTGCCTGGCTTAGTGAACAAAATGGTCCGACTAAAGTGTAGAGCTAAACGACTTACCTAATACCTATCCGTATAACTACGTAGAACATTGAAACAATATATTGAATTAAGGTTATAAGTGTTAGCCATTATCCTGATTTATACTTGAGCAGAAGTTAGCGGTCGGCTATTAGCCGGAGCCAGGACCTGTGTAATGGGGCGTGATTGGCGAGCTTTCAACTTCTATCTATAACGCTCTCCTGCGGTCCTGGTACGCTCCCGAATAAACACAATAAGGTAAGATTTACAGTTGGCAGCTTCATGCTAAAAAATGCTAAGCCACGTAAAATGTATGAATGTGATTTACGAGCATAGCTTATGAGATTCTCTCGTAGACATCTCTAACTTATCTTAAAGAATTTAGCTCCGGTACGTCGTAGTTGATGCCTACGCATTTCCTATTCCCATTCATGTTCTCACTATTCATCACATATTAAATATTTGTTACAATATTGGTTTATGAGGGTGAAGGCCGTTGGTACTTCTACCGGATTGTTACCTACATATTTCGAAACGCGACGTAATGGCATCCATCGAAGTTTGCGACAGTTCGATGAAAATAATTTTTCGTACCGCCACTGTAACGGTTTTCTACAGAAACTCGTTTAATTGGTTAGCCAGCATTTACAAAAAGTTTAGCCGATTATTCCATTGGAGTAAGCTCACAGAGTGATTTGCAAAGTTCCACAATCGCAACAATAGGCACATTTATCTTAAGAAAAGTTTCGCTACAGCGCTGAACAAGCATTAACGCGTTATTTTTGAAATTTTAAAAAGATAAGGAATCCTCTCAAGATTTTTTTACTGTAGGAGTGTTATATAAATACGTGGCAGCCATTTCTCCGTGTTGATTAATCCGCTGAAACATTGGGAGAGCACTTGTTGCTGCAAATTAATTAGGAAACAAGTTAACAAAAAGTGCAATAAACTTCGTTAAGGAAGCTTAATTTCCGTCGGAGCCCGAAAGAGACTGACATTAATCAAGTGAGATCGCTCTCGACTGCCGCGAATTTCATTACGGAATCAGAGCCGCCTAGCATTATCATTACATTGAGGCGATAGATGATATCAGACGTCTTATCTACGGTTCCCGTCTATAACTGTTATATTTGGGAAGTTTATTCTATTGGCTTTACACGGGTTGTATTGGAATCCGGGCGAGCCTGAACGAGTTGATTGTAAATCTGATTTTGAACCTAAAACAACAAAAGAGAATACCTTTATCGGGCTTCTGTTCTGTGTTGTATGTCGGTCACGGTTAAAAAGCTTTTTCGCGGGTTGTGGACATAAATATGGGGCGCGGCGAGCGAACACTACAGTAGGTAACAATTAACATTTTCGAAGAATCTGTTGGGCAAGGTAAGTTTGATACGAAAAATTCGGATAAGGGGATCTTTATCCAAATTTTTCGTAGCAAACCTACCTTCTAATTTTTCCTCACTAACTTTTTTCGCGTATCATCATCTGCCTAGCCTTTTCCCAACTACATTGTGGTCGGCTTCCAGTCAAACCGGATTCAGCTGAAAACCAGTGTTTTACGTGGAGCGGCTACCTACCAGACCTCCACAACTCATTAACTGGGTAACACGGTACATCTTGGCAAGACTGGAGTCAGATTTACTGGCTTCTGACATTCCGTAAAGACTGCCAAAGATCTACAAATGACAGCCGGGATCAACAGCTTAACGTGCTTTCTGAGGCACGGAGGAAACTCGGTTGTTAAGATGGTCAAACCTTTTGGGAGGAGTTCGACAACAAACACCGTGACACGAGATTATTATATATTAGAAGATTATGTTATAGTTCATATGGGCTGGCTCGTTCATTGCTCAAAGAATTTTAGCATTGCCATTCAACGTGGCAATGCTGCCAGTTTTCTGGGCACTTTTCCGGATGATGGTGATGCGGAGGAATTCCCTGGGTGTATTTATTTTTGTATATTCATATATAGTTAGTTTTATTTAGAGAAATAAATATCAACTGTCAGTTTATATGTGTTATACTTACATAAACGACACCAGTTGATGTATTACAACACCAAAAACAATTTAAACAATCTTTGATTTAACTGTTACCTGAGGACGTGCCTATTATTATGTTGCTATTACCCCTAAAGCTCGGCAAGGGGCTCTTTATTATTTTACTAATTTAACACGTGTCGCGCACGCGATCCGCGTGGACGGTAGGGCGAGGTACAGACAAAACAGGGCCTTAAATTTAGGTTGCACAGATAGTTTTTAGAGAACCCTTATAGGATCACTTGGGTGTCTGTCTGTCTGTCTCTCCGTCTATCACAATCAGTTTTCTCCGCCTCCACTGGAACGAGCCTGTTGAAATTTGGTAAACATATTAAGTTTTTACTATGGGGGTGGGTCTCTTTTAGGGGTCAAACTAGAAAATTAAAAAAACGTTTTTTTGAACAATATCGAGTGAAGTGACATATTAAATGAAAGGGCTTACTGTGGGGGTTTTATTTAAATTTTTTCATAATTTTAAAATTAATGGTTTTGAAGTTATTCAAGAAATTCCCCCTTATCTCCGAAACTGCTAAGCCTAAACGTTTGAAAAAAAAATGTAGATAATAGATCTTAACCTATAGATTACAGGAAAATTTGTAAGAAGTGTTTTGTAGTAGTATTTAATTCCGCCAAGCCCGTTCCATCATCGAACCACAAGACGAACGACGATGCGACACCGGTACATGGTGGACATCCCACCCACGCGCACAAAACGTTTTGGGAACACATTCATAATGCGTACAGCAAAGGAGTGGAATTCCCTGCCGGAGTCTGTGTTTCCCGATAGCTACAACCTGGGAGTCTTTAGGTCAAGAGTGAATAGGTTACTTCTAGGCAAGCGTGCTCCATCTTCGACCACATAATCGCTTACCACCAGGTGAGATGGTAGTCAAGCGTGTGCCTATTAATAGTAAAAAAAAAAAAAAAATATGTTAAAAAAAATTCGTTCGGAACCCTTTGCACGCGAGTCTGACTTTGCACTTGGCGAGTTTTTAGATAACAGATATTGAGTGATACTACCCATTTTATGTTATTTTCGCTTTTTCCCGCAACTTCGTACGGAGTAGTATAATTATCCCGTTTTTTCCAGGTCCCGTAGGAATTTCGGGAAATCTTCTCTTGGTGCTTCCCTACGCTCCCCAAGTAAAGGAACCTAATTCCAGCTTTCTACGACCACTTGTTTCGGTTGCGTGTTGTCAGTCAGTCATCAGTAACGGAAGGGTTTAAATACTTTCTAGCTGACTCGGCAAATGTTGTTGTCCCATACAAAAAATAAAATACCCTACCACCTATTCTCGGGTCTACCTTTTATAGCAGAACTTTTTACGTCATAATATTGTTTTGCATAACAACGGATAGCATAAACTTCATTTCGCAGAAAATCATTTCGCATACACTCAGTTGTCATACATTCAAAACTCATAATTTTGTTAGTCAGAATCATCTTCAGGCATAATGTTTATATCCATAATAATTAAAAAGCAGAACCATCATATCGCAGAAAATTCACAGTCAGAATCGTCTTTTGGCATACATTTTATATCGATAGTCATTAAAAGGCAGAACTGTTTTTTTTCGCCATACACCATGATATTACTACTAATATCAAAACGCTAACCTAAATGCTAATTACAAAAATATTGTCGGCTTTGCTGCATGTAGCATGCAAACAGGCATACAAGATGCAAGCAGGCATGCAACATGCAGCATGCATGCAGCATGCATGTAGCATGCAAGCAGGCATGCAACATGCAGCATGCATGCAGCATGCAAGCAGGCATGCAACATGCAGCAGGCATGCAGCATGCAAGCAGGCATGCAACATGCAGCAAGCATTGTTTCTGTCACGGCTCCGGCGCTGCGGGGTTTGGGCGGCGGCCCGCGAGCTGAGGAGCAGGTGGTTTGAAGGCCCGCTACCGCGGCTGAGGCGAAGCAAGCCGAAGCTGCGGTGGTGAGCGTTAAAACCATCTGTGACGATATACCTACCCCTCCGCGCCTACGCGGGTTTAAATTACACTCTAGGGGTAGGGCAGACAAGACTGCGTAAAGTCGGTTTCGCAGCGATTCGTTTCTGTCACAAAATTTTGCAGCACAACGTATTGACTTTTTATGACACAAATTTAATTTAATATTGAAAATGCTACCAATACATGCTATATTTAGAACATTCTATGTCACTTTTGCAGACCATTCGATTTTAAATACATTGCACGTAGGTTATCTAACCATTCGACAGCATAAATTTACTTTATTTAAATTATCAGTTTTATTCCATATATTATAAGTTTTTGATGTTTTGAACACTAATTTTTACAAGAAGATACATCTATTTTAATTTTTGATGTTCAAATATGCACCCATACCAAATAATCGTATCTCTAAATAAATGTTATGCTAAACAAAATTATGCATAATATTAATTATGGCAAAGGTAATTATGCGAAACAAAATTCTGCCAAGATAAAAGTATGCCATTGTAAATTCGGACACGTAAATATTCTGCCAAACAAAAGTTATGCTAAATAATTTTTATGCCTTAAAAATATTCGATTAAATAAGATTATGCCATGTGAGTTATGCCAAATAAAAATCGGAGTATCTAGATTCTGCCAAATAGAAGGAACCCCCTATTCTCATACCTTTTTTTTTTTTTTTGTGGGGAAATCCTCATGGATGTATATCCATCCGTCTGGGGAGACGGATTATTATGTCGGACTCTTACCGACTAAAACCCCACAACCCCACAGTTCCTACCGTTACCATGACTGGAGGGCCCGGGATACAATAAAATTCACGCGCACCTCCGACTGGTATCAGACCGCCATTGCCAGCGGGCTTCACCTCTTAGTGTGGCCGCTTCAACGACCCCACATGCTCCAATAAAGGCGCGCATGGAACTGCGCACCACGTCTTTTTGGCCTGGCTGGGCAGGCGACTCCTCAGCCCCAAGTTATTCGCCCGCAGGCCCCTTCTTATTGTGGCCGGAGATCGTTTAGCGCCCTTCGACGCCCAGGTGCCCTTCTGTTGCGGTTGGATTGAGAGGTATGCTCTCTCTCCCTCTCCGCCGCCTCCTTTGCGTGCATCACCTCCTCGCAGATAGAGGCGATGGCATCCCACGCGTTTTCGCTTTCGACCATGGTTTTAACTACGGACGGAAGCGTGAGATCATCTACGCGAAGTGCCGCAACAAGGGCACAGCGCTGTTGTGCCCAAGCTGAGCATTCCTCCACTGTATGTTGCGCCGTGTCCTCGGAGCAGTCCACGCAGTGGTGACAAATGGGCATCCGCTCCCGACCTATGCGACGCAGGTACTTTCCAAAGCACCCGTGTCCAGTGAGCACCTGCGTCATTCCAAAACTGAGAGCACCGTGCCGCCTCTCCAACCATGCTTCTAGAACTGGCCTTACGGCCATTATCGTGGCGTGCCCCCATCTGGGATGCGCCAGTCGCTGGCTCCATTCGGCTACTAGGTTCTGGTGGAGCTCGACTCTTCGTGCTTCTATTTCTCGCGGAACCGGCCGCTGATCGCGAGCTAGGTTTTCCTTTCGCCAGCGATAGAGGGACGCAAGAGATTTCGCATCCAGATCCCAGGGCGTAGATCCGGCCAAGAGCGTTGCTGCCTCGTAAGAGATCGTGCGATAACCCCGTATCACCCTGACGGCCATCGCACTCTGCGGTCTTCGCAGTATTGCGGCATTGCGGGCCGTCAAGTTGTCTGACCACACGGGTGCCCCATATAGGGCCATGGACCGCACGATCCCGTTGGGCCCTCCTAAATTGGGCAAAAGCCGTGCAAGAGCAGCTGCAACCCGCATCAACTTGGGGACAAGACGCTGCATGTGCGGCTCGAAGTCCCATCGGCTGTCGAGATACTTCATCGTCGACTCGACACCGATGCGGACGCCTCCTACCACTATGTGTAAATCCCGCGGGGGCTTATTCCGAGGCCCATTTAAACAGAGGGCCTCAGACTTGTGCAAGGCCACTTCGAGACCCAAACGCCAAATCCTTCCAACGACCTGTGCAACCCCTGCCGTGGCCAGTATTGCCGCCTGGCGATGCGTTTGCCCCCGGGTAATCACCAACCTATTCTCATACCTACCGAATATAAACATAAAATTTCATGAACATCGGTCGGGCCGTTTCGGAGGACCGTGAAACGAGGTTTTTATACATGACATAATATGCAATAATCTTAAGGGGTCATTGTACCCATCATTGTGAACAACTTTTACTATGGGCATACAACAACGAAATCGCGAAAAAATAATCAGCTATTCAGTACATTTTGTCGAGTTGTGCGCACATAATGTATGGAGCAGTCGATTTTTTTTCGCGTTTTAAGTGTTGGTCTCATAGTAAAAGTTGTTCGCAATGATGAGTACAATGTCCCCTTAACATTATTTCATATATGTCATATCCATACTGTATATTAGAAGATATTGATGTTCTGTGAGTCAAGAGTACTTGAATAGGTTACTTCCAGGGCCCTCTTTAATTTACTGACAATGCGACAAATACTGACATAATTGATACAACTTCGCGACAGGTGTTGTTTAATAAAGCAAAAAATGTACGAAATAAACTTACAAAATGATCAAATTGTCAGATTGTCGTTTGTCACCTGTCTCTTATCAGTTTTATTAAATAGGCCCCAGGGTAGCCACAGGCTCTAGCGGTAGCGTGGCGAAGGCGATCGTCAAAAGATGAAAAAATCGATGATTGACGAACGCTGTCGAAATGTCACGTGATCAATCCCATATCTTTTGTCATTTCGACAATCACGTTCGTAGATGTATTGAATCTAAAATATTCTGACTGTCTAGACTCTAGAGCATTTTAGATTGTGCTCAAAGTCCAGCCAGAATATTATAATGACCATTTGGGAAGTCATTGCCTGCTGTGGCCATCGTAAAAACTTACTCAAGTATAACTGTAAGATGGGTACTTGCGACCAAGATTGGAAGCAACTGTTTGTTAATAACAGCTGATTGAGGTCATTAGCCGCTTGCCAGAAGGTCACTCTAGTACTACCCTTATGAAGCGCATAACGGTTGGCTATAAAACCCGGATCTGGTGGAAAATAGACTAACTAATATGAGCCTACAAAAATAACCATCTTTTTATATTTTCTTCATCCGTCCGTTAGTTGCATCACCATGTTTCGTATACGAGCAGTATGCGAACAATGACTATTCAATTGTCATGGCATCTATATCACATTGTAGCGGCGCACCCGTCTGTAGGAGCTAGTTCATATAATAATATATTTAACTTGCCAAAAGAAAAAAATGAGTTTAAACTTTCCCTTTGCTCTTCATAAAGGCGCTTCATTAACCTTTGTAAAAGTTTTCTTCAAAACAAAACAAATTAACGAAAACCAAAGATTCTAGAAACTCGATAAATAATCCGCCAACTATCTTAGCTTAAACAGAAAATGATATCAAATAAACAGTGTCAAAGAAACATTTGCTGTTTTCACTGCAGTTAATTGACTTTTGACTTTGAAGTGTCGATCAAAGTTATGGGATGAAGTCTAAGCCGTTTGCGATCCCCAAGTTTCCTCGTTTGCATCACTTAGGGCGTGGAAAGGCTTCGAGTGGCGGCGTGATTAGCTCGCTTCTCTTGAATAGTAATACTTACGGGCCCTTGATTATAATGAAACCTTTCATTACGCATGCTCCACGTCTGCTTGCGGTGAACCTCCTGCCGACGTCTGCCAGCTTAACTATGTTCTACAAGTCTAGTTAGCTTCATCGTTATTCGTAACGTAAATATGACCGCAATCTTGGTTAGACACACTACTATTTAAATACGAGCTAGATACGCAACACAAATAAGCCGAAATTAAATACAATATTTGCGCAAATGTAAATTTAAACATCGACTGCATGTTTAGAAATTGATGGTTGGCAAACACAAAAAAAAGTCAGTGAAACATCTAAACGAATGCTTTTTGTTTTTTTTTGTGTCGATGGCCACTCGCAGTTTCAACCCTAGAGGGTTGTCAACTACTGAACCGGACTTGCCTGTGTGGGCCTCAAGAATTTTAAGGCCCCCAGCCGAGGCTACAAAACTTATATACTAAACTCCGCTCGCTGAGGGCACCCCCTGTGGGGTACGGACCTCGGCTCAACGGCGTCGTTTTTGGGGGGGCAGCAAGAGACTGGCTGGGTCATGTCATTATTTGGGGAGTTATTTATCACTACTGTCTCAGCTTCGCGGGCTGGCTCGTTTGGCAAAAGACGGGGGGGAGCATTACTGGGACGTCGCGACGGACCTCGGCGGTGAGGTCGGAATACGAAACGCGGACTGTATTTGTGCTTCATGAGAGTGCTGGTTTCCCTACAGATTTCTTGAAGGACGGTGATTGGGTCGTCAGGATCGACGAGAGTATGCCGAGGACGGCGAATCCTACTAATCTTGGAGGGAGCGTATCGGGTATCCGATTCGATTAAGGAATTCTGGTGCTTTTCTGCAGATTCGATGAAGTGCATAGTAAGACGCTTCATGAATTGCTTGATAGTTGGGACTTTGAGGTCGACATGTAGTCGGTCATTCCTAACGAACCACGGAGCGCCTTCGGAGCTTTTTGTTTTTGGGTTCCACGTCATACAAGTAGTTTTAAAAACAATCAAAATAATTATTACACTAAATTTATTGGCCGCGGATTATGATTTCGTTGTTGACATAAACCCATTGTTTGTAAATGCTGATCATCCTCTGAAACTTGGAGCAATATTGAGGGAACCTTATATTTGCGGAGGTGCAATTAAACAGATTAGCATCAGTCAAAGTAATTACAAACAGGATTTGGGTAAGTTAAGCTGCGGAACTTCTTCCATTCCATTGGTGTGGGTTCGCTCGAAAGGATAGAATCGTTTGTTAATTTAAGCGACTCTCTAAAATATTCTGATATTAATTACGGTTTGAATCATGGACAACAAAGTCGAAAATTCTGTTTATAATCGTAGCGGATGTCTCTGCTACGAGTTTAACTACGGCGTAGCGTTGCGTCACGTGTTCTCTACGGCGTAGCAAAAAGTAAAACACGATCACGAAAGCATTAGATAGTGTGCAATTATATTATTTCTTTCAGGCATTTTTTGGCTAATACTGAGCACCTACTTCTTAAAGCCGGGTAATGTAGCCATCTATTCGCGTCCCTTCTGTAGAAAAATACCATTAATCAAAACAATACATACAAATCACGAACGTGTGTGTGTTTACGTTCAATTATTATTCGATAATTATCCCAAATGAACATACTGCCAGTATGAACATTATCCTATGACCTATTCCAGGACATAGACTACCCGTGAAGAGGTAACAGACAGGCAGACTGATCAGACAGAATTACTTTCAGATTTACAATATTAGTATATTCTTTATAACAGCCACTTCTGTATCATAGGGCAAGACTAATGTCTACAAGAAAACCGCTAGTCGTATAGTCTATTTGGTTCTATGAAACAATGTAAAAGTACACAGCAATTTGAAACTTTGAAGTAAATATTAAGCTCCTTAACTAGTTACCTACCCAGTTTGACCTAAGTAAGATCTCAAAATACAAAAACTGGTATAGCTAGTGCGAGCCACAGTCACCTTGGGGTTCCGTAGAACAAACAAGAAACAAATTTAATTTTAAAGCACAAAGAAAGCCATTACAAACAATGGAGGTCTTGGGTAATTTTCTTCAAATTTAGACCTCATGGCGTTTATCGTTATTTTTTTATTGTTACTTTACGGAATCGTTCTCGGTCGGTATTATAGGGGGATAAAAAGTTTTCCGGCCTGACAGATTGCCACCAACTTGTACCTTTACTACCATTTTTTATAACAAGACCTGAAAGTTAAGCTACAAAAAGCATTATAATTCCTCTTTCAGACGTTAAACGCTACGTTAACGCGTTAGATCTTAAAAACCCGTACAAACTAACTGAAGCTGTTAGCATATTTTAGAGTACCGATTTTTGTTACATTAACAATAATTGAGTTTCCATGCGAGCCCGGACTATATAAAAGATACAGAATTTCATAATAAGGTGTTAATGTCTTTAAAGCAACATGAATACGTTAATACGTAGGATATAACCTAATACATATGTATGGAGCGAGGCTAAGCTTCAGTTATCTGTGATCTAACAAGATGAGTCCCGTTATTTATAGCTAGTAATTAATTTAGTGCGCTGCTCACTAAACTCTAGCAATTTACCGTAATTTGTAATAGGACAATATTATTAATAATAGTAAGTAGATACCTACTGAAACATAGGCATATAGTTACATGAACAGCTTCAGGACATGTTTTCAAAATCGTGTTCACTGTTTTGTTGGTTTCGACATTGTTATGCTGTGCGGCAAATAAATGTTTTGTCATGTTCAGCACATATGATTATGGTTATTATTTTAATTAGCTAATTGGATAATATTATTTTGTGGATGAGTCTAAATAATATTGTGATAGAATTATTTTGTAGACCACTGTGGCTACTATAATGGGATATTTAGTATGTAAATAATAATTATCTACAAGGCTATCACAAGTAGGAACTGCCTCGTTGGCTAGTAGTCGCAGGCGTTACTGCTTAGAATGAGGTCCTGGGTTTGATTCCGGGTCGGCCTAAGTGCTATTGGTTTTCCATTTGGAATTTCCCAATAACCTAGATTTGCGATGCAAAAATCAGTAGCAAAAATGGCTGAACCTCTGCCTTATTTCTCGGGGCAAATAGGCGTGATGTAATGGTAAGACTATCACAAACATGCCCCTAAATACCGACATAAACCGACAAAACTCATATATAATAAGAGCTAGCAGACCATACCACTCGGTGTGTGAGAGTATTGATGATCTTGACTTGTTCTCTACCAGTGTTACAAAACTAAAAAATACTATGTTATAACTTCTTTGATGTTTACTGATAATTCTTCTTAATGTTATCTCCGAGTGCTATTTCTTACTTTCTCTTGCCTGTCTTGCTGTTTCTTTGCTACCCTAAAATTGACAGTGAAAACTTTTGATTGGCCATCTTTCACTAACTGTCAACTATCTGTAACCTAGCTGTAAACTGTCTTAAGAAATAAAATAAATCTGTATAGAGTTACGCAGTACTCGGTGGGTCTTGGTTTGCCCAATAAGTGCAAACTGCAGAAGAGCTACGAGGCCTCGAACGACTTTCAAGAACAATCCGGTACCCAGCTAGTTATCATGTCTACCAGGCGGCCAGAAGCTAGCCTGTAGGTGTAAATTAATTATTATGGCGAGACGAATTATTATGAAGAAGTTTACATTACATTTTCATAACTTAATTACCGGTCGGCCAAACTGGTCTAATTACTCTCACTTCAGCGTTTCTCGGAATCTTCTAAGCGTAGACACGTGTAACGCCCCCAGGAAACTGTAAGGCATCGACAAAAACTACTTAATTATGATAGAATAGAGGATGTATTCAGGATATTTTTCCTGCAACCTAACAAAAGTAAATAATTAACTTTTCACATAATCCGATTGAAACCCGGTTTCTGAGGTACTCAATTGGTCGTTTATAATAATAATAATAAATCCGCAAGGTAGTTTTGTGTCGAACTGTTGGGCACTGGCGACCCCACGGACCTGATCTCCAGGGAGAATTCTTGTTCCTCATTTCCGGCTTGCCTTTATTGGCTGGCCGGGGTGAAAACTGACGAAGAACAGAGCTCCCACCTCTTTCTTGCCTTAATCGGCCGGTCTGAGTGGAGATTCGCAAGAGCAAACGTGCTCGGGAGAAGGATGTATAATCCAGTAAGGTGTTGGTAGGGATCTTGACCGTACTTCCGGGATTGTCCTGATAGCCGTGGTATACCTCTCCACTCCTTTAGCACCTCAGGATATGTTGCCCCCTTGGCGCTACGTTACTTTCTGCTAGCGACCCTTTTCGGGGGGCCCATTTATTGAATGTGCAAGTCACCCCCTGCCATTTTAAAGCCGTTTTAATTGTCAATAGTCAGGCAGGGGCCAATAGTTCTTCCATGGTAAACGATTATTAGTCCACTAAACCAGCCAAACCCACAGCGTTTCATCTTTTGTTTCCATATTCTGCAATAGGGGATTATCCTTGGGTATACTTTCACAGTGCATACAGGGATAATCGTCGGTTGGTGTCCCATTCCATTTGAAATGTCTAAAGAGGCCTCTGCGAGTTGGCTTCGGCGCCTCGTACGCCTACGAAAGGACCAGGTCTCTAGGAACAGGGACCCGAGAAAGTAAAAAACATAAAAATTAGTAATAATAATAAAACATTTTTTTTATATTAGGGTTGTTTCGGAGGTGGTTTTATCAGAACCGAAGTCGGAGTCGTAGTTTTTAAATTTGGCTTTTCGGAGTCGGAGGCGGAGTCGAAGATGGTGACATAAGAAAGATGTGTAAAGGACAGACAATAAAACAAATAGTGCAAAACATTAATCAGTCAGCCTCTTTAATTTCAATAAAAAAAAAATTAACCTATATTATATAGGTGACACAAACGAAAATAACCACATTTTTATTAGAGTTAGATAATTAAATCAAATTAATTGACTCCATAAGCAGCTAATTATATTTAACTAGTTGACCCGCGCAACTTCGTCTGCTTCGCTCTTATTGGTCTTAGCGTGATTATATAGCCTTTCTCGATAAATGGGCTATCTAACACTAAAAGAATTTGCTATCTAACCAGCAGGTCCTGAGATTAGCGCGTTCTAGCAAACAAACAAACTCTTCATCTTTATATATTAGTATAGATAAACCTCCGATTTAAGGTCGTATCTCTAAAATAAATGATAACTCGAAAGCACTGATTCACGTCCCGGCACCGCGCAGTCCCCGCATGCTTCCACGCGCAAAGTTTGAAATATCGAACCTAGCGCTAAAATAACAAATTAATTCAAACCGCCAACTGATTTAGTATTGCCCTTACGCAAACTTCATAAACTCCTACTGTCAAAATATTAACACAAATCAGCACTCTTATAAACAGTGATTTTAGACGTAGATAGAATACAATAAAATAGAATATTGAGCAAAGAAAATTAATTATTTGTTTTAATATTCATTTTTTACAGTCGTTGGTAAATTATAGGTATCATAATTTGTGTGGCCCCAAATTATTGTAAAAACTACTAATTCAGTAGACTACTTAAGAACATGACCATAATTGTGCGATAGAGATAGCATTAGAGACTTTTAAAGATGCGGAAGGTATGGAGTAGACGTATAAATATTTTTTTTCTATTTACTTAAAAAAAAAAATATATATATATATATATATTTACTTAATCATAATTGGAATATGTACATTCAGTCAAAAAAGTATCGGGAATGGATAATTTGTTTATGGTTCCAAATTCAAATTTTTGTTTTTTTGTAGTTGTTAGATTGGCACAACTGTTTTCCATTTAGGCGCGGAGTTTGAGTTGCATCTGTTATTTATATTAAGTACAGTGCTGGTTTTAGTAATATCATATATAGTGTGTATTGCGAATTTCATAATGGACAAAAATATCGAACAAAGAGTTTGTCTTAAATTTTGCATCGCCAATGGAATTTTGTGTTCGGAGTCACTGAAAATGTTACAGAAGGCTTACGGTGAATCGACTTTATCAA
Organism: Lacanobia oleracea; assembly: GCA_950371165.1. Classification (NCBI taxonomy): domain Eukaryota; kingdom Metazoa; phylum Arthropoda; class Insecta; order Lepidoptera; family Noctuidae; genus Lacanobia; species Lacanobia oleracea. The sequence continues at coordinate 15,509,260 of OX493394.1, forward strand.
AAACTCGTGCTTATGAGTGGTTCAAAGCGTTCTAAAGCGGTCGAGATGTGATGGAAGATTTGCCTCGCTCTGGTAAGCCGTCAACGTCTGCAACTGAAGTTAACATCGCAAAAGTGAAGGAAATAGTGACTGAAAATCCCCATTCAACTCTGAGAGAGATAGCAACCGAACTTTCTGTATCTCACGAGTCGATCCGTACCATTTTAACTAATCATTTGGGTATGAAACATGTTGCTGCTCGGCTAGTCCCAAAAGATTTGAATTTTCTCCAAAAACTCAATCGCATGAAAGTCGCTGAGGACATGCTAGAACGAGTCAGTTCGGACCCAACATTCATGAAACGCATTGTTACTGGTGACGAGACGTGGGTTTACGAGTTTGACATGCAAACTAGTCAACAAGCTTCGGAGTGGCGCCTTCCAACTGAACCGAAACCGAAAAAACCACGCCAAAGTCGATCAAAAGTCAAAGTCATGTTGACTGTTTTCTTTGACTATCGCGGTGTTGTGCACTCTGAATTCTTACCGGAAGGTCTAACGGTAAATAAAGAATATTATTTGAGCGTTATGCGGCGTTTAAGAGAGCAAATTCGACGAAAAAGGCCAGATTTGTGGAAAGAAAATTCTTGGATTTTGCACCACGACAATGCGCCTTCGCACAAGGCTATCATTGTGAACGAATTTTTAACCAAACACTCAACAAATACCATCCAGCAACCACCATATTCACCAGATATGGCTCCTGCTGACTTTTTTCTTTTTCCTAAACTCAAATTACCTCTTCGTGGCACCCGTTTTCAATCGATAGAAGACATAAAGGAGAATTCGCGGCGAGAACTGAACTCAATTCCGGAAGCAGCGTTTAAAAATGTTTTGATGAATGGATTATTCGTTGGCGCAAGTGTATCGTTTCTAAAGGAGCATACTTTGAAGGTGATAAAATAAATTTGGATGAATAACAGACATTTTGTGTATTATTGATCTTTTCCCGGTACTTTCTTGACAGAGTAGTATGTACAAGTTATGAAAACGAATGAAAAGATAAGTAGAGTGAACTGGCTCCTTCTGGGTAGGCTCGCTCCATCGTAGACTTTGTCATCTCTGACATAGACTAGAACCAAGAGCAAACCCATAACAAATAAATAAAAAAAAGATAAGTAGTCAATAAGTTTTTTTTCACGTGGTTTTACTCACATAGCCTTTTCCACAGAAACCGTGCATTTTTCGGAGATTGTTTTGTATCAGTGAAAAATAAAACGTCCTGTAAACATATATTTTTAACTCTTTATCATATTAGTTTAGTTCGATACCTAGTTAACCAATATTAGAACCTAAATGTGATGCAATTACCCCTTCAGAAAAGTTTCATCGAGGTAGATATACATGAGCGCCGCTGGTATTAAATGCGGCATTCCAAATCTGGGGCTGTAGGATAACCCCGGTTCCATCCTCAGGCCCATATTGCTAAGCAATAGTTTCATCCTGGTTATTGTTTGATCCACGAAACATCTTCAAGACTTAAACTAAATCATGGAAAAATACTAAGAATTTAGAAAATCTTTGTATTTGTCTTCGTAAACTATGCCTACCAAAACTTTTGAGAGGAAAGGGGGAAAAATGATAAACCTTAATCAAAATAAAGTTGTCATATTTATAGTCGTAAAAGTAAGAGAAAGTAAGCGTTTTAAACAAATTTGGACGGTTAAATTTAACAAATAATTTATATTTTAATGTATATTTAAATACTTAGAATTTAGAAAATCTTTGTATATGTCTATATACAAAAATTTTCTAAATTCTTAGTATTTTTCCATGATTTAGTATAAGTCTTGAAGATGTTTCGTGGATCAAACAACAACCAGGAGGACAAACACGATGGGCGATGGGTTAGAAGTCAACTAAGAGAGCCACTACTCACCTTTATGGTTCCCATCATCAAACCCAATGAGCGCAAACATCACAGGCATACTTGTAAGAGTTGAGAAAGAATTATGAGAATATTATCTCATATAGTAATAACTATGAGTTAGCCATCAAAATCGAAAAAAAAAAACATATTGTTACGCTCCAGGTTTAATGCTAGGTACATAACGACTTTTACGTACATGTGGCGCCATCTAGTATCAAATAGCAGAATTACTGAGGTCAAGATGTTTCTAGAATTTTCTATGCTAGAACATTCTCGATGTTTCGACACCAGGCCAGTCGGGACCGGTATGTACCCGAATTTTCCATACGTTTCCATACTAGAAGGTTCTAGAAATAACTGTCGGCGGTATATAAAGGGTGGACATCCGGCGACTGGAGTCGGTATTGAATTGGCAATTCATGCGATAACTTCGAAAGCGATCTTCAACTGCGAATTGAGGGAAGTGAAGTGTTCAGTAGTGCGATTGTGTGTTTTAATCAGTGTGTTTAAAGTATTAATTACTGTTGTAAATAAAAGTGTCATTTTAGGTAGTTTAATCGGTTTTAATCGGTCCATGGTGTTCCCCTGTAGTGCTAGTAAGGAAGAAGGACGGCAGCATGTGGTTTTGTGTTAACTATCGTCGTCTGAACGACGTTTCGAAGAAAGACAGCTATCCTTTGCAGGAATTGATGACACGCTGGACATGCTTACTGGAGTAAATTGGTTTAGCACGTTAGATCTTAAAACAAAGAGAAAACTGCATTCTCAACAGGAAAGGGTCTGTGGCAATTTAAAGTTATGCCGTTTGGATTGTGTAACGCTCCGGCAACGTTTGAAAGGTTGATGTTGTACTAACTGGGTTAATTGGTGATGCCTGCCTTGTCTACTTGGATGACATCATCATCGTAGGCCGTACATTTGAACACCATCTTCAAAACCTGGAACGCGTGCTCATGAAGATCCAGGGTGCCAACCTAAAGTTGAGTCCGAAAAAGTGTTCTCTTTTCAAAAGGCAAGTAAGCTTTTTGGGGTATTGTAGTGTCGGACCAAAGCACCCGTACGGATCCAGAGAAAATCGCCGCTGTCAAGGATTGGCCAATTCCAAAAGACAAGATGCAGAGAGCATTTTTGGGTTTGTGCTCCTATTATCAGCGATTTGTCAAGAACTTTGCAGATATAGCCAAACCCCTGCACAAGCTAACCGAGGAGAAGCGACATTTCTGTTGGGATGAAAGTTCATCAAATTCCAGGAGCTAAAGGAAAACACCAATTTTGGGATATCCTTGGAAGGAATTTATAGTTTATTTATTTAACTTACACACACTATCTTTACAGGATGACCCCAATACAATAGTGGTTTGCAAATATAAAAATTACATTACTCACGCAATAAATATAAAAATTAATTACAGCTATTACTTAAAAATCTAAACATTAAAAAGTAAAAAAAAACAACACTAAACTCTAATAAAATCATAATCTATATAGATGTACAATATCATCATATCATAACAGCAACGAAACCTTTTTTAATGTTATTAAAATTTTAACCTAAAATATAAAATTAAACTTAATCACTAAACACAGAATATTAATATTTAACTATAACTAACAAAATTCAACAAAACTCTTGCGAATTCACTCAAATTGCACGAAAATATGTCAATCCTCTCATGAAACTCATTTAATACACATATTGTGCGGGTGAGGGGTGTTTTTGACAGCAATTTGGTTTTGGCAGCAGGCACGGCCAGCAGTGGCGGTCGCCGCCGCCTCCACACGTACCGGTCAGGGACACACAGCTTCAGGTGATGCAGTACACCCACTACTACGTGCTACTCCATGCAGGAGCTTTAGTGCATACGCCGCGAGTGTAAATTCCCGGCGCACTCTGAGTTCGTTGTACCCTACCATACCCAGTACAAACAGTGTAGTTGACACAGACGCAAGTGATATAGGACTTGGCGGTGTGTCATCTCAATGTAATGGCGATCAAGAGGTTGTGATAGCGTACTTCAGCAAGTTGTTGTCAAAACCAGAGAGGAATTATTGTGTCACGACACAGAAATTGCTTGGTGTGGTTAAATCATTACAACATTTTAGCAAATATCTGCTGAGGCGGAAATTCCACTTACGAACCGACCATGCTGCACTGAAATGGCTATTGCAGTTTAAAAATCCAGAAGGACAAGTTGCGAGATGGATTGAACTACTGCAGGAATACGACTTTGTGGTCGAACATCGCAGTGGGAAATCTCATGGCAACGCAGATGCCAAGAAGACCTTGCCCTGAAGACTGCTAACATTGTACTCGGCAAGAGGGTAAAGAAGTCGTACCTGTGAGGATGCTCAAAACAGATCTCAGCAGCGAGTGGAAGGAAAGTCTACAACATGCTCAGCAGGAAGATTCGGACATCCAGCCGATTCTGGAGTGGATAAAGGCCAGTGCTTCTAAGCCCACGTGGAGCGACGTCTCAGCGTGAGTTCGGTCACGAAAAGCTATTTGGCCCAATGGGACAGCTTAGTGATTCAGGGTGGAGTCCTGTTTTTACATGTGATTACCATTACGGAGAACTCTGCAACGAAAAAATTGGCATGTTTCGGTGCTCTTGGGCTTGCCGCCCCTTAAACTAAAAATTAATCCAGATCCGTTCGCTGTTAGGTAATAAACATACGTACATTCAAACTTTCGCATTTATAATTTTATATAATAATGTACTGTGGATATGGATTAATAACGCATTATTTAAGTTTTCTGCGTAATACGATTTGTGGTCCTTAATTTATAAATTCCAATGATTCCAATGAATCGTAACTAATCGTACGAACATACAAAATATTTGGGTCTTTTTGATATTAATGTTACGAGCTTGGGGTTCGTTACAATAAAAACAGCCGAATAAACCACCAAAAATAACACTTTAATTTACAACAGTAATTAACACTTTAAACACACTAATTAAAACACACAATCGCACAACTGAATACTTCACTTCACTTAAGAGGACGCATTGGAAATTTTGGCGCCAATGATCTCAATTTTTTTCAGTAAATACAAAACGGATCAAAATATAAGTTGGTGACCTGAAAGTTCATGATAAAAACCTTATTTTGTTAGTTTTCAATACATGATTAGGTAACTTTTTTAACAGAGAAAAATATATCAAACATACCTCTTTTTAAAAAGAGATTCACATCTTATGGGCAAACGGGACCGATTTAAGCCTCTTATCTTTCTATGTAGATGAGTCTATACATACTCTTTAAAATTCTAGAAGGAATTTCTCAAATTACCGTTTCTAACTAAATAAAATAACAAAAACCATTTTGTCGCTTACGTCCTTTAGTTATAAAAATGGTTGTATATGCTTGTCCCAATCGCGTTGCCGATTTTCCACAACTTTTGCTAGGTACCTCTCCAATGTCTGGTTAAATCGTTCCACCATTCCATCCGATTGTGGGTGGTAAGAAGTTGTTCTCGTTTTATGAGTACCCATAACTCGGCAAGTTTCCTGGAATATTTGTGACTCAAAATTCCTTCCTTGATCGCTGTGAATCTCCAAGGGTACTCCAAAACGACAGAAGACATCATAAACCAGTTTATCTGCAACTCTTGAAGCTTCTTGATTTGGAATGGCAAAGACTTCCGGCCACTTAGTGAAGTAATCCATTACAACCATGAAATACTTGTTGCCACTTTCACTTTCCGGAAACGGTCCCGCAACATCCAGGGCTATCCTTTCCCATGGTGCACCAACATTGTACAATTTCAATGCACCTCTGCTACGAGTCTGAGGACCTTTTACAGCCGCACAACTAGTACATTTGCGACACCAGTCTTCAACATCATCACGACAATGAACCCATTAAAACCGTTCCCGTATCTTCAGTAGAGTCCGTTTAACTCCCATATAGCCTCCTGAACAACGTCGTTCAGCTGTAGAACATCCGGTACTTTAGCCCTAGGGACGACCATTTGCAAATGACAGCTGTCTCCCCGAGCATTTTCCCATTTACGGCAAAGGACTCCATCCTGAATCACTAAGCTGTCCCATTGGGCCCAATAGCTTTTCGTGATCGAACTCATCGCTGAGACGTCGCTCCACGTGGGCTTAGGAGCACTGGCCTTTATCCACTCCAGAATCGGCCGGATGTCCGAATCTTCCTGCTGAGCATGTTGTAGGCTTTCCTTCCACTCGTTGCTGAGATCTGTTTTGAGCATCCTCACAGGTACGACTTCTTTGCCCTCCTGCCGAGTACAATGTTTGCAGTCTTCAGGGCAAGGTCTTCTTGACAATACATCTGCGTTGCCATGAGATTTCCCACTGCGATGTTCGACCACAAAGTCGTATTCCTGCAGTCGTTCAATCCATCTCGCAACTTGTCCTTCTGGATTTTTAAACTGCAATAGCCATTTCAGTGCAGCATGGTCGGTTCGCAAGTGGAATTTCCGCCCCAGCAGATATTTGCTAAAATGTTGTAATGATTTTACCACAGCAAGCAATTCCCGTCTCGTGACACAATAATTCCTCTCTGGTTTTGACAACGACTTACTGAAGTACGCAATCACAGCCTCTTGATCGCCATTACGTTGAGATAACACACCGCCAAGTCCTATATCACTTGCGTCTGTGTCAACTATAATTTCTCTGTTGGTATCAGGATACCCCAAAATAGGTGTTTTGCACAGACGGTCCTTTAGATCCTGGAATGCAATGCCACAACTTTCATCCCAACAGAAATGTCGCTTCTCCTCGGTTAGCTTGTGCAAGGGTTTGGCTATATCTGCAAAGTTCTTGACAAATCGCCGATAATAGGAGCACAAACCCAAAAATGCTCTGACCTGCGTCTTGTCTTTTGGAACTGGCCAATCCCTGACAGCGGCGATTTTCTCTGGATCCGTACGGATACCTTGTTCCGACACTACATACCCCAAAAAGCTCACTTGCCGTTTGAAAAGAAATCACTTTTTCGGACAACTTGAGGTTGGCACTCTTGATCTTCATGAGCACGCGTTCCAGGTTTTGAAGATGTTCTTCAAATGTGCGGCCTACGATGATGATGTCATCCAAGTAGACAAGGCAGGCATCACCAATTAATCCAGTTAGTACAAGTTCCATCAACCTTTCAAACGTTGCCGGAGCGTTACACAATCCAAACGGCATAACTTTAAATTGCCACAGACCCTTTCCTGTTGAGAATGCAGTTTTCTCCTTGTCCTTTGGGTCAATTTCTACTTGCCAGTAGCCACTTTTTAGATCTAACGTGCTAAACCACTTTACTCCAGTAAGCTGTCCAGCGTGTCATCAATTCTTGGCAAAGGATAGCTGTCTTTCTTCGTAACGTCGTTCAGACGACGATAGTCAACACAAAACCGCATGCTGCCGTCCTTCTTCCTTACCAGCACTACAGGTGAACACCATGGACTAGGTGAAGGTTCTATAACACCATCTTTCACCATTCCCTCAATCATGGTTTCCACCTCCTTTTCACGTGCTACTGGTAATCTCTCGCTGACGGATAGGCGATTCTTCTCCTGTATTTATTTTGTGTTGAACTAAGCCAGTCTTCCCGATGTCAGCATCGTCCGAAGAGAAAACATCGGCATACTTGAGTAACATCCTCTTCGCCTTGACTTTTTCATTTTGAGACAGTGCGCTGCTACAGTCTTCTAAAAGTGTGGTCACTCTTGTTTGTGTATCCTTGCTGTCGGTCCCAGTTGATAGGTATTGGCATCGACGCAACCAATCCCACTTCTGACACCAATTGTTACGAGCTTGGGGTTTGTTACAATAAAAACAGCCGATTAAACCACCAAAAATAACACTTTAATTTACAACAGTAATTAACACTTTAAACACACTAATTAAAACACACAATCGCACTACTGAATACTTCACTTCACTTAATTCGCAGTTGAAGATCGCTTCCGAAGTTATCGCTTGTATCGCCAATTCAATACTGACCCAGTCGCCGGATGTCCGCCCTTTATCGGCGACAGTTATTTCTAGAACCTTCCAGTATAGAAACTTCTGGAAAGTTCGGGTATATACCGGTCCCGATTGACCTGGTGTCGAAACATCGAGAATGTTCTAGCATAGAAAATTCTAGAAACATCTCGACCTCAGTAATTCCGCTATTCGATACTAGATGGCGGTACATGTACGTAAATGTCGTTATGTACCTAGCTTCAATTCTGGCGCGTAACATTAATATAATAAACTTAACGAACGGAATATTATCAATTCAAATTAAAAAAAAACTTAAAATATTAAAGGACATAAAAATAAGACACAATCTAGAGGTAGCAGCGAAAATGTTATTGACGTGAGAAAAAAGGCCCTTTTAATTAACTTTTGGGTACACAAGACGGAGATCCCAGGGGTTTACTGGGGTGTACCTTAGATTTTCGCAGGTCTCGGTAAACCTTAAAGGTTTACCCGGATCTCAGCTTAAAAGCTATCTCAGAACCACTGGGTGGATCCATTATGGTACTTGTGGGAGCACCTTAAGGTTATACAACGATAAATACACTAAATATTTAATGTGTTATGACGAAATATCTCAGGAAATTTTTAGTGTATTAACTATTCATTATTTAACAACAACATGATATGAATGAAAAACACGACAGGAATTTAGTTTAAAACGATAATTTTTTCATCCGAATGAGCATTCAAAACAAACATGTTAGTAATTATTGTTAATCGCATTACGATTAATTATAATTTTATGCATAACACGAATTATCACGTTTTCAAAGTTAGAATAAAGTGTATAGGTTTGCCTCAAACCAAAATGTGTATCCAAAGTTTTCTGCAACGAGTTTAACAAAAGCCTTTCTGTGCAAGAATTCTTTTATTCGCAATAGACCGTTCTCTAGGGAAAAGTTGCATTAAAACATACGTTACAGTTATTTTTAGATTAAAAACAGGTTTCATAGGACGTCGTTAAAAATGACCTATGAATCAACACGTATGCAACCTTTACCATAAATACAAGTTTATTTTTTATAATTTCATCATCATCATCATATCAGTTGAAAGACGTCCACTGCTGGACATAGGCCTCCCCCAAGCGTCGCCACGACAACCAGTCCTGTGCGTCTCGCAAACATCGGCTACCTGCGACCTTAAACAGGTAGGTTTATCGGTTCACTTCGTGGGACGCCTTTCAACGTTGCGTCTTCCGGTACGACAATACAATGAAAAAAAAATACAATAATGATAATAGTAATTTACATTTTAATTATTACAATAGAACTGACACTTCATAATTTCGAAAACATTTTAAAAAGTAATTAAATTCGGTCTTTTCCCCGGCGCCATTATTTTTAGTTTTAATTTGACATTTTAAATTGGCTAAACTTCAAATTGCAAAATTCCGGTCAAGAGGGAATCGAACTCGCGTACCGAGGGTTCCGTATAAATTTGTAGGCACGTATTATAAACAGTTCAGGAATAAAGTCTCGCAGCTTTTTCCGAGCTGAGAACCAGAACAAATCAGAGATTTAACGAATTTGGACCATAGCAGTAACTTTTCAAGACCTTTTAGAAACCGAACCTATACCCCTAACGAACTACAACGCTGCGCTGTTTAAAATCGTGTGAGGGTCGTTCTCCAATGGAAAATATTAACACCGTGATTCAGAAAAACGCGTCAGCAGTGCAACACCATCTCTCGACCATTTCGTAAACTGACAAAGTATTTGGCAGCGGAAGACGTTAAAGAACGTATGTTACGATTAATAACGATGAGATATTAATTAAAAATAATACCTTCACTATTTATTTTTATTAATTATTATGATACATCTGAAAGTTCAAATAACTTGTTATGGTGTTATTTTCATGCTTTCGTGCATTTTATTTTTCCTCAATAGACGGGGCTCTGACTGATCAGAATAGGTACATTAGAAAGTTTCTTACTGAATTTAAAAATTCAATATCTTTTGATTTCGTGGGTCGATTTTGATGAAGTAAACGCAAAATTTTACCCAAAATAACACTTAATTTTTGAAGTACCTAGATTTTTAATCCAATTAGTGTTTTATTACGCTCGATGATTGATTTAAATAAAGACTATATTTTTCGTGATTTAATTTCAAATGTAAAGTTTTTAGACATTTCCCTGTACCTGTAGTATAAGACGGTATAACTTGCCAAATTTCATAGTTCTAGGTCAACGGGAAATACCGTATGAATTTTGATTCCCTTGAGAGTGTCGAAATATTCGTTTTTTTTGCGGCATAAACGGCTGTTTCTTTTTTATGTTAAAACATTTTTCATTTTTCACAGCTTCAAGGGACCTTATCAAGAGAGCCTGCATCATCAGTCAACAATTTACTTATCGTCCCGGTCCTCGGGATTGTGGAGATCTACCTGGGTGTCCTGAATATGACTGTCCTAAAATGCTACTTTTGATCTGGTACACCGCAACGATTCTTATTCAAAGTCGCATCTCAGGTTGGGGGCCCTAGATACGCAATGGCTGCCAGACCTCTCATATTTTCTCACTTTTTACAAAATATGTGGCAAAGAGTAGTGTTAGTGTGTAAGAGTAATGTTAATATGTACCTACATCTGTCTAAGCTAGCAGGTATGCGCATGTTAAAAGAACAATTCTAAAACTACTCTATACCATACATTTTGTTAGTGAGAAAATAGGAGATGTCTGGGTCTGGCAGCTCTGGGATCTTAATGGGTAAGATATGTAGGTATGTAGATAGGTAGGACATACCGGGTTGACGGGAGCGAAGCCGCGGGGTAGAGCTAGTATATACTATATTACAAAGAGTAAAGTAACTCTGTCTCTGTGTGGTTTACCTTTTCAAGTGTAAACCACTTAACCGACTGTGATGAAATTTGGTACTGAGATAGATTCACAAACTAGACTACTTTTTTATTTCGAATCTTCCGACATTCAAGCGGGGGAAGCCGCTAGCAGAAGCTAGTATTATATAATTATGTAATAGTAAGTCTTTGTTCGTCTGTCTGTTCTTGAACAATTTACGTCTTTACGGCAAGGTGCTTTTGGATGAAACTTGTCACTCGGGTATATCGGTGGTGGATTAGGATACTTTTATCCCCAGAGAGTTTTCCTTTGAGACAATTTTCGACATTCACGCGGCCGAAGCTGCTGTCAGAAGGTAGTAAATTACGAGTATAAGAGGCTAGGAGGCTATTCTGGTGTTCCCCTGTCATGGAAATAGTAACCCAAGCTATACATATTTTAAGAGAAGGCAAAACACAGAGTGTCGTGGCGCTACTTGTCAGGAGCCCATGTACACATTGCAGTGGACTGCGGGGAACGAGTTTTTATATTAGCAAAGAGTGTAAAGACTTAAAAAAACATTGCTTCTCTTTGGATATTTCTCTGAAATCGTCGAGCCGATGAGTTTATAAACAGATTACCTACTGCCTTAACAAATATCTGTAGGTCATACAGGTAAATATTGAAGCTCTGCACAGAAGCAAATATCGAAATTTCTCGGAATCTGCGCTCCATGAGCGGTAGTTGCCGCGCCATCAAAGTTTAGTTCAATTTAGTTGTATCCAATTCCGTAGAATGATAAATAAACATGATGCATTATTTGATCTGTGGTGTCATTGGGTACTTACGACTTTTAACCGTCGGCCCCAAATACACTGGTCAGCAAATAAACCGAGCCACCCGCTACCTAGGTACTCTGATTCGATTTTCTCAAAAAGTATAAAACTAACAACTATCAAAGTTATACCTACAAAAAGTGCGTTTCATAGTGATTAAAATGACTACAAATTAATTCGAAAGTACCATCAACTCACATTATAATCAAGCAACAAACACAATGCTAACGATTTGCTCTGTTTTCACCAGAGTTTGAAATTAGCGTTCTTTTTCTCTACAATGAGGATAGTCGGATATTTCTTATCATTTCTTTAGTTTTTGTCCATCGTTTGCTCAGACGCGTGTGTTTTTGCTACTTTTTTCGATTAATAATGGATACAACACCTCAGGAAGCAGCTCAAGCTGTAGCATTACTTCAAGCAGGCATTGCGCAACGTGAAGTCGCTCGAAGGCTTCGAATCAGCAGATCTTCGGTGCAACAAGTTTACAGACGATACCTAGAGACTGGAGCATTCGATCGCCGTCCAGGTACGGGCAGACCTAGGGCTACATCAGCAGCAGATGATCTTTATACCCACCTTACTGTTCTGTGAAATCGCCACCTCAACGCAGTTCAAGTCCAACAAAGTCTGCGTGACGAACGCCAAGTGGTCATAAGTTCAGATACCGTCAGAAGGAGACTTGCTGAACGGAACCTGACCCCAAAAAGAGCTGCAACAGGCCCAGCATTAACGGTAGCACACCGTCGAGCACGACTTGAATTTGCTCGAGAGCATAGGGATCGGACATTAGAGCAGTGGAGTAATGTACACTTCACTGATGAGACCAGGGTGAGTCTACATGGAAGTGATCGACGTCAGAGAGTATATCGTCGCCCTGGAGAACGTTATTCTCAGTGTTGCATCGAGGAAACTGTTGCTTATGGAGGAAGATCTGTAATGGTCTGGGGCGACATCTCGTTAACAGCACATACAGCGTTAGTTTTCATCGAACCGACGGGCCGTACACGTGGACTGACTTCTCATCGCTACATTACTGAAATCCTCGCAGACCATGTGGTACCTTACGCAGGATATATCGGACAGGATATGCAATTGATGCATGATAATGCACGGCCTCATGTTGCTCATGTGGTGACCCAGTATCTACGCGACGTCAGCATTCGTACGATGGACTGGCCAGCTCGAAGCACGGACTTGAATCCGATAGAACACTTATGGGATGAGCTGAAACGTCGGGTTCGAGCCCGGGTACCTGCTCCAACAAGGCTTCCAGAGCTGCGAATCGCAATTGGAGAGGAGTGGAATACAATTCCTCAAGATTTTATCGTCAGGCTCGTAAGGTCGATGAATACAAGGATGCTGGCAGTTATCCGAGCAAGGGGAGGGAATACGGAATATTGATCAAAAACTTTTTTTTGATTTTATCTTTGTTTTTGGCTTTAATTTATTTTTTTCACTTTATCATTACTAACGATTGTCACGACTGGAAAACGACTCTTCTTTGTAAAATCCTTAATAAACACTGAAATATTTATTAAACCCAATGAGTTTCCTTTCATTTTAATCACCATGAAACGCACTTTCTGTAGGTACAACTTTGATAATTGTAGGTTTTTTAGTTTTTGAGAAAATCGAATTAGAGTGCCTAGGTAGCGGGTGGCTCGGTTTATTTGCTGTCCAGTGTAGTTTTTACAAGTAATTATAATTTATTTAACTACGTGGTCTTACTTCTTTTTCTTGGCAAATGAGGTATCAGTATTAGATTGGTCTCGGATCCCTATTTTGATTTTTAATTATGAAAAGCAAGTTAATCAGATTGTTGTTCGTCCCGGTTCGGAACAGCAACTGTCATATTTCCGATACGTCCGACACGGCCGAAACGTTCAACACGTCTACCGAAGGGTAATGCAACATTCATGTGATTAGTACACAAACGTTCGGACATGATGACGTTTACACTGATCTGTCACAGATTATGGACACACGGTCTTATTACTTACATAAGTGCGATAGCAATAATTGACATCGTATAATTTGGATTTTGGATCACTACTGTAGGTATCTCTAAATAAAATAACCAGTTTATAGTGAATCAATAGTAAGTTTATTTGTTTAATGCATCAAACCAATCCGTATAACGGTCGGATGATTCGGTTTAGGGCTTAGCTTCAATAAATTATTCATAACCGTTATAATTCATTCCGTGATGACATAATGTGCGCGATGAAATTTTGGTTGCTATTTCAGGTAACGTATCAAAATAATAATTTGCAAAGCTAAGAACATTATAGAGAGCTATTCTTGAGTTTCGAAATAAACAGTGCTGTTTCAAGAAGACTTTGGGGCTCAACTGGACAAAAGGAACCTTTATAAATTTAGCAGCTCCTACAATATACTGGAGCGATGCTGCGAAAATACTGTAACAGCTGCAAAACTGCTCAATAATGCAAGCTCCAAACGCCCTTGACCCGCCTTATTGTGAAAAGTGACGTAATAATTTTTAGTTTCTGAACACTGCTAATGTTATGCTAGACAGACCAGTTGTTAAACATTTTTACTAGCAAGTAATTTTCTTGGAAAAGTAATCAGAAGTTAAGTAGTACTAGGACACCCAACTGATGTAATTTATGTTTGCAGTGTCTGAGTTTTTATATAAACAGCGTACCTAAGAGTATGTATACTGGTGGAGGTGTCGCTGACGCGCCACTGCTGTTTTATTGGCTCGTCGAGTACTAAATCCAAGTGTTAAATGGCTCGGCATAATGCATTTGCCGTTTCGCTGGTACGCTACACTATTTGGATAATCTGTCAGTCGATCGATGTCAATCAACTAAATATGCAGCTGAAGGCAAATTCCGTCAACCCGATTCAATTTTCAATCTGTCTGCAATCAAGCGACGAATAGATTTCGGAATAATATTTTTATCTTTTTAAATAATGTTGAAGAGCTTAAATTTTATAATTACATGTAACTGGTATTAAGTTAATTAAATTGAAATGTGAGTATCTAATTAATAGGTTTAAATGTTTTTTTTTTTTATTCGCATTTCAGAATATTCCTGCTAATTTATAATATGTTTTCTTTGTATTTTCTAAGCGGAATTAGGTTTGTTTGTCCTAAAATTAACTTTAATGAGAAGTTTAAGATGTAAGTACGTACACCACATTTTCTCGAAATAACTTTCGACACACAATGGTTTTCTTTCATGGTATTATTCCTTAAATAGGTAGGTACCCAAATAAAATTTTGGTATCAGTTACTGGCTTTTTTATGACTTTCAGTAAATATAACAGAGTTATAATTATCTCAGTTCTAACTAAAGACGATATAGAAGAGTTAACAAACAAGTTTTAGCCCCAATCGTGGCAGTTCTCTTTTAAAGACGTTCTAAAAGTATTGGTGTCAAACAGCGCATGTATGGGTCGTTATTAACACTAACCTCACTTTTGTAAAGGTTAACCTCAATGCAATATAGACATGGATTAGCAGTTTTTGAAACTGAACGAAATCCTTGATATATTTATGTAGTTCATTTGTATTGAAACGAATACAAACTTAGAGTGCACAAAAAAAATCGAGTTAAAAATTATAGGTGGCTTTATTGTCTTCACTGTAGCAAATGTATTTAGCTAAGTCTGTTATAACAACGTTAAGTCACCAAATGTAGCACAATACTAATGAATAACGATGTTGTAGCTCAAAGAGGTACAAATGAGTTAAGTGAAGATTTAATATTTTAAGTAAGCTCGCCTAACAATAAGTATTATTTCGAGCTATTCAACATTTGACTACAATATTAACAAAACTCGTTATTCTTCTAAGATAAAGTGTAACACTACATTTAAGTATGTTATGTATGGACGTTCACAGAGCGTAAACAATTTATAAACAAAGGTACACCAATAACAAATCGACTAAAAGCGTGAAAACAAACATTTAAATGGAGTGTCCGAGCGTGTGATAGGCGTGTGATGGATGCGGCCACTTGTGCCTGCTCTATCTCAATCGACTTCGACGCCCAGTGCTAACGATTTGCCATCGATCTGCGGCGCACACTGGATTTTAATAGAAATAGACCAACAAATTGTGAATGTGTGTGCCGATATTATACATACACAGATAAAATCGTCTGTAGCTGACTGATTAACGCACAGTCAAAACTGCTAAGTCTAGAAACCTACAATTTGGAATGGAGGTGAGTTGTCTTTGGAAATTTCAACTTAAAGGGGGTGCTAGGGGTAACCTTTTATGTGTTTGGATTTTGTGACAGATTTTTTAAATATAATTTGCAGCTGTAAAATTCGGGGCGAGTCGCTAGTATTCTAAAAGTTTGTTAGAATATGTATCTACTCTTTTCCATTTACGTTTGTGAACCAGAACATGTGTGTCGGTCCTGGTAGGTGCACCCAAACAGACCACAAACATAATTATTATTGCGATTGCTTAACCACCTGCCAGGCACTTTGATTCGAATAGCAATAACCACTTACGTCCTGACCAGAGGCAGGCTACAGGAGACCCGCATGATGAGCTTCCGAGTTAGGTAATATAAATTCAAACGGCACATTTGTGGTGGGCGAGTATTGAATAGACACTAATACTCCACTGAATAGAGAGTATTTTAACCCTGTCAGTCTTTTCTTCCTGTAGGCACGGAGATGTTATTTAAATACAGAAAATGTGTAAAGATATGTCGTGGCGAGATTTATTACGAATTTATCGTTCATTACTGCACGTCTACTAACTCTAATGCCAAGTTGCAAAATCGTGCGCAACGAAATAAAAAATTGAATATGGAAAAGGCAATCGTTCGTCATGTTTATTTTCAGTAGGTGGTACGTGTTAATTGGGGACGCTGATCACGTCGGTCGGCTTGTTGACTTGCGACAGGGCCATTAGGCCTGAACAGCAAGGGGGCGCCCCACACCCTCAACCACCCATTCTTTGCGGGTTATCTGCATTATTATAAAGCAAAACGCCAGCACTTCTTAAGTATAAATATCAGCAACATAACAAAAGACTATACCACGTCAATGCCGACGTTTATTACTCGTTACCTAGACGACAATTTCAATATGTAGCCGTTAGCTTAGGTAAAAGGTACACAAAAGCGATATTCTGAATAATATTTACTTTAAAGGGTAGGTAGCTAAACAAAATTGTTTTTTGTTTGAGAATGAAGATTAACAATTTAAAATTTACGCCTATTGTTTTATTTTGTTGGTGAACGGCTCAGCTACGTTGACCATTGTTACATACAAACGAATTTCAGCTTTTATTTTTCAAAATACACTCGTATTGAACTGGAATTCCATAAACTTAATTATACTGAAGGGTATTTGTAATTGACCTATTTTCAAAACCGAAATAATTTCCGCGAACTATGCAAGTTTCACGAGTAAATTACTATGAAAATTGTTTCAGAATCTACGTGGGTACGTACTCGAATTTACGCGGCAATCAGAACCCCCTTAACGTGATAGTTCAGTAAATTCCTATCAAGTACATGAGTACTTTAACTTGTTTCATTATAAAAATAAATCTATAAACTGGGGCAGTTGGGAGGAAAAATATTGATACGCGAAAACCTATGTCTACGAGGATACATTAAACAGTTACCAAGCTTCCATAAAAACAATATTATTTAAAAAATATAAGACCCTCATAATAAGCCCTTCCATTTGATATGTCATGGCACAGTTAGGTTAAGCAGCGAACAACCTCCTTGGTGTGGGAGGCCACTCACAAAAATAAAACAAATGAATCTATTAGACTAGATTCAGAGAAAATATGCTGTGCCTGATGGACAGACGGAGCAAAGTGAAAAACGGAACACTTACAGGATTATACGGGTTCCGTTTTTTCACGATAGACGATCGGAACCCTAAAAATGAACAGGCAGGTGCGATTTTCAATCACAACCTCCGATACAGGACAAATGCACTAGCACCGTATTTCTGTCGTGGATTTTGTAAGCGACGACTGAGGGATTAAGTCATGGGAACGGGCGGCAGCGCGCCTTATGTCGTGATCCATCCGGCTGCCAAATACGATGATTATCTCATTATTCTCCCAGAATCGCTCGCTGTCTGCCCGAGGTCCCATTCACTGATAGTATATGACTGTTATTAGCTTGATTTCGGTGCTAAAGGAATATGTAAAGAACAGCGAAATTGCTTGTCTAGCATTTACTACCCGTCTCAATATTTATTAGGCACTTTATTTATAGGAATTCGTCTACTTTGTGCGTGTTGCTTTCTTAGAATTAAATACAATTATGTGCAGAATTTAATTCAAATATAACTTGAAAAATAATAAATGACAGGTCGATGATTTTAAATCTTGAAGTGATCCTGTGAAAGTAGATTCGTCGGCTTTCCTGTGGATTACGCTTAACTCAAGGCTACAATGGGATCCTCATTTAGAATCAGCTCAGTAGCATATACTGTTAGGAAAATTCACTAATTTACGGATGTTGATACTGCAAGGCTAGTCAATTTAAGAAGATACGTTCATAGTTTCAGTATCTTACTATGCGGACGGGCTGCACACATCGAGTCAATTTTTATTCTGAAGAAAAGACCCATATACAATTGCCGTCGACGCGATCCTCTAAGGGAACTGTTTAAGAATATTAATATCGTGATGGCACCTTGTCAATATATTTATGTAAAAATTACGTACATTCGTTAAAAAGAATCTACATCTCTTTATAAAAGAGGCGACAGGCATAACTATGTCACTATAGACAGGAACCAATTAGTTCAACCTGGTTTCAGACTTACTAAAGTAGCCACATCTTTCATGGGGTATTGTTTAAAATGTTACAATAAAATAACTCCCCAGATATTAAAACTAAATGAAACAAAATGTAAATCCAGTATTTAACGCACACTATGCAGGCAAATATATTATAAGTTGGAAGATTACATTGAAGATAAATGCTTAGCTCAATGCTGGTCCTGCTTCACTGCCGTAAGGGCGCACAACCTAATCTTTTAGCAGTTTTAAGACCTGTTCAATATTGTAAGAACATAATATTTTCATTTCATAGACAGAATTTAACATTGTGCAGTATATGTGTGAGTACTGTTTACCTTAAACTACAATTTTCTTTGAATTGAACGTAATGAGAATGACATTTTATTTTTTTTAAGCATCGAAATCATCAAATGACTCCTTCCACTCTGGGCGGAGCAGAAGGGAGTGTTAGACTCTTACTGACTAAAACCCATCCGTGTTCCTCCTTGCTTTACAGAGTATGGTGCCTCTTTCGAACGGTTTCCGCACCCCGGCAGGCACTAGCCCTAGCGGGCCCCGTCATGGGAGACGGGGCCCGACAGCTCCTTGAGGAGCGCATGGAACACAGCGCGTCGTCGACACGGGCCTGGTTCTGACCAGACGGCGAGCCACCCAATGCTCGCCGTCCGCAGGTCCTCGCCTACGGTGGCCGGAAATCGCTCTGCGACTCCCGACGCCCAGGGCGTCTTCTTCTGTTGCGGCGGCTGGGTCGAGAGGTTTCCCTCTCTCTCTCATACGTTCGGCCTCCTCCTTCGCTAGCATTACTGCTTCGCAGAAGGAGGTGACCGCTTCCCATGTCTCCTCTCTCCGGACCATGGCCTGAACCAGGGCCGGACGTGAGAGATCGCCGCCGCCGATCGCCTCGACGAGAACACGGCGGTGCTCCGCCCAAGCAAGGCAGACCTCCACTGTATGCTCTACAATGAGAGTGACATGCATACTCAAAAGTCTGCCTGATGGTGGCGAATGTTGAATCATTTAGCCCATCAATGTGGTTGAGCCGAATGGAGCTAGCGCTGGCATCATGTTAGTGAGCGAGCACCGTCAGCTTGGACTGGTAATCCGAAGAAGAAAAGTTACCTTACATTCGTTACTAAGAACTTAAGTATACAAAGTTGAACACTTGAAGTCACTGCATTCACCTTTAAATAAGGATGGCAAGCCAACTATCGTGAGCCGGATAAAGAGATCATCGCTTCATATGTGTATTTTATATTATTATGTATTTTAAACATAGAATCCTCACCTTATTAAAATCGGTTAATAGAGGAAAGAAGCAAAAATAAAGGAAATGTGTTTATTTGCGCCAAATGTGACGGATACCTTAAACAATACACAAATATAAGGTACATAAATAGGTTAAGATTTATAGCATATTGTATAGGGTTAAATTCTCATTATACTTCAAAATCTTACGACAGTAACAACTCGTTTAATTACTAAGTAATGGTAGATGTTCAAACAGTAAGTAATACTTGGCAATTACAGTCCGTGTGTTTTATTACTTTTATTCCTAGAAGGAGCCTGGTTACTTACCAAAAATATATGATTACCGTGAACGTTTCCATACCCACATATTTGTTAAATACTTAGGTTTTGTCTTTGTTAACTGACGACTAGACTGATGGTCTTTAGTTTGTTATTGTATATACTTCCAAACTATTATGACACTGACACTTCTTTCTGAAGTATTGAGGAATGCGGCGCGTGCTGAGTATAATAATTTATAATAATATCCCTAACCATGTTAAAAATTAAATACAGACCAGTTTAAGAATACTTTAAAAATACTGACAGAAAAAGCTTATAATAGTGTAACTGAATTTCTAAATGACACATCGCTTAAGGTGAATGCTCCAGGGTAGCCCGCGAAATTCAAATATTTTTATGTTTTTTTGCAATTTGCCGGTCAGTGTCAGTCATAAAAATATTTGAATTTCGCGGGCTACCCTGGAGCATCCACCTTAAATGACTACATTTATTTATTTTGACTATTTACTTAATTTATGTTGTAATGTTAATTGTTCATGTTATTAATCTAATCTGTATTTTTTCTATTTTTACTTTGTGTCCTGTTAGTAGTTGCTCCGTTCCTCTTAGTCTTAGCGTGATGATATATAACCTATAACCTTCCTCGATAAATGGGCTATCTAACACTGAAAGAATTTTGCAAATCGGACCAGAAGCTCCTGAGATTAACGCGTTCAAGCAAACAAACAAACAAACTCTTCAGCTTTATATATTAAAGTATATAGATTTGTACACCAGCCATGGTCAAACATGTTGAGTAAAAAAAATATATGTAACACCTATAATAAGCATGTACGTGGGTGGATTGAAAAGTTCGCGGCCTCAGCAAGAAAACAATATAAAATATAAGCAAAAGTAATTTTATTTTTCACCGTAATCTCCACTTAACTCTATGCACTTCTTCCATCGGGTTTCCAACGCCTGTATGCCGGTCATAAAAAAGTTTCATGAAGGCCTTCAAAAAAGTCACCCACCGCAGCTTCGACCTCCTCATTTGATGAAAATTTTTGACCTCCAAGGTATCTTTTTAGGTTTGGGAATAAATGAAAGTCTGAAGGTGCCAAATCAGGGGAATAGTAATTCAAAGCCACAATCGCGAATTTGAGCCATAGATTCAACAGACGTGTGAACGCGTGCATTATCCAGATGGAATAACACTTTCTAGCTGAGTAATCCTGGCCTTTTCTCTTTGATTGTTTCACGCAAGGGACGTAAGAAGATGCATAATAAGCCGAGTTTATAGTTTCACCTTTTGCAAGGTAGTCCACCATGGTGACACCCTTAGCATCCCAAAAAACTGACGCCATCACCTTGCCAGCTGACAAAATTGTTTTGGCTTTTTTTGGAGACGGTTCATCAGGTTTTTTCCACTGCTTGGATTGCTGTTTTGACTCTGGGGTGTAGTGTTTGTACCCAAATTTCATCCATTGTTACAAATCTGGCCAAAGAATCTTGTGGATCAGCCTCAAACATTTCCAAACAGTCTCGAGAAATCGTGAGGCGTATTCGTTTTTGTTCGACTAAAGCAATCTGGGTACCCACCGCGCAGAAACCTTAGAAAAACCAAGTTCATTGACTATGATGTTTTGTGTTCGTTCATACGAGATGCCAATAGTGTCAATGATGGTCAATCTCCGATCTGTCAATATCCGATCACAGATTTTCCCGATGTTTTCTTCAGTCGTAGTCTCGTAGACGTCATAGGCCGGCCAGAGCGAGGGTCATCTTCAATACTCTCTCGTCCGCGTTTAAATTCAGCAAGCCACTTTTTCACAATCGTATACGACGAAGCAGATTCCCCCAATGTTGTTGACATATCTTCGTGAATCTCTTTTGGAGTTAGTTTTTTTTTAAACAGGTATTTGAAGACCGTACGTTGCTCAATTTTCTCCATTCTTTAAAAACGCTGCACAAAGGCTCACAAAATTCAGTCTAATTTAAATACAGTTAATGCTATTGCGATAGAATTTTACAATTTGACAACCAGAGAGTAAACTAATTGAATGAGGTCAGTTACATTAAAATAGTTTAAGTATTTATGTGTTAGGCCGCGAACTTTTCAATCCACCCTCGTATTATGATTGTCCATATATACATAGACAATCTACACATGTTTTTGCAAATAAATTGAATCTGAATCTGAGGGTTATCGATATTTTCATAATAAAATTGGTTAAGGTGCCGTATATTTTTTAGACGGGGGAATAGTTTGTTTCAGGTTTCATCACAATCACCTATCATTTAAGTTCACATTGTG
This sequence comes from Lacanobia oleracea, assembly GCA_950371165.1. Taxonomy (NCBI): domain Eukaryota; kingdom Metazoa; phylum Arthropoda; class Insecta; order Lepidoptera; family Noctuidae; genus Lacanobia; species Lacanobia oleracea. Next base: position 15,531,368 of record OX493394.1, read on the forward strand.
AAACACAAAAATATATTTATTTAAGAGAAGTGACTATATTTTAATGATGTGTTACAGAATCTCGTAAAACCCTTTTTTAAATTCAGTGCTCAAATTTAGGTTCAGTCCATATATCAGTTACATGTTGGCAATTCTATATTATTTTATAAAAATCATTAAAAAAAACAGCATTTAATTCTGCAATTTATTTTTTAAAGAATTTTCTTTGTAAGGGCTAGGCTGCACTACGGCTAAACCGCCGCGGTTTTTAACCGTGAGATTTTGTGAGTAAAGGAAACTAAGCGGTTTTTTCCCGCGGCTGATTCCCGTACTTCCAGAGTAGTTTCGCGGTATTGCGATTACGAGCGGCGGGAAAAAAACCGTAGTGCTAGAATAGAATAGTATATTGCTGCCATAGTCTTAATGAAAAAAAGCTGTCATTTGTAGATCTTTGACAGTCGTTACGGATAGCCAGACAGTCTTTGGCAGTCGTTTGGTATTCAGCTAAATCCGGCTTGACTGGAAGCCGACCCCAATATAGTTGGGAAAAGGCTAGGCAGATGATGATGATGATGAGTCTTAATGAAAAAAACCATCAAAGTGTTGTCCCATTAAATGCCTTGGTAATGTTGAAATATAACCGCAACACTAGTTTAATATCGCCACATTAATAATACAAACAGCATTATCACAAAAGTTTATTGCTAATTATAATATGTTTGTCTCCTTCGAGACTCCAGACAGTCATTGTCACAGCAAGGTTATGCCAGTTATTCTCTAACTAGCAAAATGTCTACGCTCCGTTGGATAATAATATTTGCGCGAGGGAAGCCGACAAATATTATAAGCGATTGTTATTTTTACTGTAACTACATTCAACATAAATCTATTTACGTATAATAGGGTTGTAACCGTAATGACATGAGTGAATTATTAAAACATTGGTGTAATTATGCTCTTTGTGTGTCCTCGTGAGCAGCTGTCAAAACGGTAACATTATTTGGAAATGATTAAACTGTTTGATGTTAAGCGATGCATATTTTATGATAAATATGAAAGCTTGGCATTTTATTTGTATTTCCATTTCCACGTTATTATAGGTTGCAGTTTTTTTTTATGAACAAATTGCATTGGTTGCTGCACTGCTTCTGCTACAGGATTTGAAGTAGAACATCAGTATTTTGTATTAACTAGAATCCAACTTGATCCTCTTAGAGTCAAATTTATGATCAGAAGAAGATTATACAACGTGTAACAGAACTGTAATACCTCTTAAGGGGTCATTGTACTCATAATTATGAACATATTTTAGTATGGGACCAATCCCGAAATCTCGAGAAAAAACAGCTGTTCAGTACATTTTATCAAGTTATGCGCACAAAAATGTATGAGGGAGTCGATCGTTTTCGTGATTTCAGTGTTGTTCTCTATTGAAAGTTGTTCATAATCATGAGGTCAATGACCCCTTATGAGGTATTGCGTTTAAACTGTTACAGGCTGTATAGTGAAGCGAGTTTGAGGAGAAGCATTTTTATAAATAAGAAATACGTAAACAATGTTGGTATCCAGTAATAAATATTATTTCCCAAGGGGAAATAAACAAATCATAACTGACTACAAAACATTAAGACCTTGTAATTTCTGTACAGTAACATTTATACCGTCGCGGAACCCGTAAAAAATATCTAATTGCTATAACGTAACATTCTTTTTACTACACCCCGTAAATTTCACAATAAAAACTTAATTTAACATAGTAAAAATGCAATTTTTATTCTCCAATCGTCCGCCTTAAACTTTCCAGCGAGAGCCGTTTCTTACGAGTTATGAGAGCAACGAGGGGAATATTGGAATTTATTTTTATGAAGCGAGATCCCCGACCGAGTTAATCTGTTAATATTGAACATTTTCCCCACAAGAGTAAACCATACCCCGGCTTAGAGCGGGACAGAAGTAAGATATTACTACTGCTTTACATATAATATTAGAGCGGGACAGAAGTAATATATTACTACTGCTTTACATATTATAAGTATTGTCGTCGACCTAGACCTTATCTGTCATTTTGGGCCTAGCAGGATTCTTATATTGACACTTATTTTGTGTCTTCATATAGATCTCACGCACAGGTCTGAGTGTACCTACTCTCTATGTCTAGGCAAACTCTGGTTGACGTAATATAATGAAAATGAAACAAAAAAGAACCCTAACATCGTAGCTACTCTTGGAAATCCTTTTATTTGAAACGGTGTTTATCGAATCCCTGTAAACATTTCCCGTGATGAAATGAATCTATTTTCACTTCGTCACTTGTTCGGAGACAGTTTTGAAAAATGTGAAAGTTTCAGCAGACGAACACGTTAACTTACAAAACTAGCGAAAATTTCCTTATCCTGACTTGTACAGTTTAAAAATAAAATAAAATAAAAATACTGAAGTGTTTGCATTTTGTATTTATCTGCAGTTATATCGCCAATGAAATTAAATCAAATGGTGGTCGATTTTCGTAGGTATAGGCCATTGTTTTTGTTTGCATAAGTTCATTTGTGTTATCGCTACACAAATCACTTACTATGAGGTTGTGAAAAAATTATGCTGAAACAACTTTTGGTTATCGCTAAATACATAAATGTACACAAATAGGTAAGGCTGAGTCCGGTTGCTTAACAATACTATGAGAAAAATAAAATATTGTCTACTAACTATTGAAGCGGGAAATATTACGTTAGCAATTATACAGACAAATTTTGTTGAAAATTAGGGTAACTTAGCAATAATTCATAACTCTATTTTATCCCCTTTTCATTTAGCTGTAGAGTATAGGCAAGCGAATATGTTAAAATGTATCCCGCAAAAAGTTAACTCCCGGCTATTCGTTATTAGGGTTCCGTACCTCAAAAAGAAAAAACGGACCCCGTATGAGATCACTTTGTTGTTCGTGCGTCTGTCTGTCAAGACCCTTTATCTCAGGAACGCGTGGAGGTATCGAGTTGAATTAAAACCATATACTCAAGTCTACGGTCCCTTGAAGTAGAGAAAAAATCAAAGTTCTAAGTTGACGTAAAAAAAAGATACGGCCGTTTATGCCGCATAAAATGTATATTTCGTCACTCTCAAGGGAATCAAAATGTATAGGGTATTTCCCGTTGACCTAGAACTATGAAATTTGGCAATTTATGTCGTCTTATACGACAAATACAGGAAAAGGTCTGAAAACTGTATATTTGTAATTAAATCATAAAAAATATACCTAGTCTTAATTTAAAGTACTATGTAGCTACAAATTTCCGCCTCACTCACTCACTCACCTCCCGCCTGACGCAGATACTCACCGGACACGGTTGTTTCGGGAGATACCTGTTTCGGATTCGGCGGGAGGATACGCCCGGGTGTCATCACTGTGAGGATCGCCCGGAGGACACGGTGGAGCATACGGTGGAGGTCTGCCCTGCTTGGGCGGAGAACCGCCGGGTCCTTGTTGAGGCGATCGGCGGCAGCGCCCTCTCGCGACCGGCCCTAGTACAATCTATGGTCCAGAGCGAAGAGGCATGGGAAGCGGTCACCTCCTTCTGCGAAACAGTAATGCTAGCGAAGGAGGATGCCGAACGTGTGAGAGAGAGGGAAACCTCACGACCCAGCCGCCGCAACAGAAGAAGACGCCCCAGGCGTCGGGAGTCGCAAGGCGATTTCCGGCCACCGTAGGCGCGGGCCTGCGGACGGCGAGCAGTGGGTGGCTCGCCGTCCGATCAGAACCAGGCCCGGGTCGGCGGCGCGCTGTTTTCCACGCGCGCCTTAAGAAGATGTCAGCATGGGAGACGGGGCCCGCTAGGGCCAGTGCCTGCCGGGGTGCGGAATCCGTTCGAAAGAGACGCCGCAGCCCTGGAACGCAAAGGGCATTGGGAGGAGCACGGATGGGTTTTAGTCAGTAAGAGTCTGACACTCCCTTCCGCCTCGCCCAGAGCGGAAGGAGTCATTTGATGATTTCCCATCCTTAAAAAAAAAAAAAAAGCTACAAATTTGTACGGAACCCTCGGTGAGCGAGTCCGACTCTCACTTGGCTGGTTTTTGTTTTAATAAAACTTCTAATTTTAATAGTAATTCGATGGGAAATAATATTAACAGGCATGTTCTTTTAGAAGAGTTCGAGTTTTGTATATAAATAAAACATTTTTAATTCATGCTAATATTATTTTACTAAATAATGTTTCTTTTTTATTTCGTGCTTTAAGCTAAAAAATAACTTCTTTCTATTAATAAAATTACTTATTTGAATATTTTAATTCGCTAACCAACCAAATTGTCATTATCTGCTGTCCAGTGGATAAATCAATATATTCATTTCAGTTTTTTAATAGCAATTTAGACAAAATGTAACTGAATTAAATTAGGTTTAATTTTAATTTGTAGGCCTTGTCTGACTTAGGTAATCAGAAAAAAATGAACACACCTAATTGTTTTGAAAATTGATTAGGTGTATTAATTTTTTATCGACATTCTGTATTTTTATCGACATTCCATATTTATTTTTGTCGACATTCGTCAGTGCTAAAATGTTAAATTCTATCAAAATAAATTACTTTAACCCATGTATTCTTTACATATTGTAAAAATAGAGATAACTTGATTTTCCTAGATTTTATTGAAATAAACGAGTTTTTTTTTATTATTAGAAGAGCTAAGATCAAATACACGATTCTAGAAAAAATCTGAGTTAGGAATTTTGGCAAGGGTAATTTGACTGGGTTAAAAATAATATAAATGAAAACGCCTATAAGCAGTACAAAGAAGAAGACTTAAATAACTTGTGAAATTCCTAAAATAAAATAGTTACCTACTAAGTAATAGGTACCTATGAACGGAGAACACTCAATTATTTTATCGAATGAATCTTTTGATTGAGTGTTTCTCAATGAATTAATATTGTAACGTAAATAATTGTGTTTGTTAGGGTTCCGAGAGTAAACACACCTTGGGCTATCCCTATAATCTATTTGAATTACAGAAGCAACAATAACAACAGAAGAAGAACAGTATTGTTCAGGTAAATTAACTTATATTGTGTGTATAAATAAAGCAATTAGAGAATGTATTAAACGATGAATTTTTCATGTAATATGTAAGTTCAAGATGTTCAAAGTAACGGCTGGAAGTAAAAGCGTATTTAACCGTTGAAAATAAAGCCGTCCCATACGAAAAGAGTTTATCGGACGGCCACGCAAGATTGAAGCATGTCCATTTGTTCGCTTTGTGGTCGTTACACACGTACGAGTGCCGTGGGTGGAGTACGCATGGCCCGCGTGGCGTGCCCGGCGGTGGCGGCCGGCCGTGGCGGATGTTGTGCGGAGGGTTACGTCCGATGCCGGCGGACAGTGGCTAAGTGGTCTGTCGGGCCTCGCTTACGCGTGATGGATTGCACAACCGTTTCTATAACACTGTCCCATTTAGTCTTAACCTTAATGATGTACCTACCACTACGGCCGCAGCCAAATTGTTGCCCATACTAATGACCGCGTTAGTCTTCCTAAATAGATTTATTGTAAAAGGCGCATTTAGTTCAACGTTGTAAATTACTATATCAGAGTTTGCACGCAGTTTACCTAATTGGGTAGCTGGCGATGCTCCTAGTTTAGGATTTGGTAGTTATATTGCACTGAAAATGAACACTTTGCTAATGGCTATTGTTCAATAGGATTATGTTTTCATCAACGTAGGCTACGTTGAGAGTCCAAGTCCTAATAAGAACAGAATCTCCGACGTATAACGTAAGAACAATTTTTGTCAGATCTAATATGATACAATTCGGGATCGGGATTTAGCAAAGACGGGACATGAGCTCACATCGTCGCAAAATTTCACTCGTATTGTATCTCGACCAACCGTGTACTTCATGACGAACTCGTAAGGTCCATATTGCTATGGCACACGAATGTTAAGCTTTTCAGCCAATTCTTTCTCGTATGCGTATGTGGGGTGGCGTGTAATTTTTATGGCAATTTCAACCCGCACCATTTTAATTCTAATGAGTCGATTTGGTTCATTCGCGAATTTAACCGACCCCAAAGTACCCACATGCCGAATTTCATTTAAGCCGATTAAGAAATATGGTCTTCCGTTTGCGAACCATTTTGTTTTATGTTACAAGTACGGCTTCGAATGTTAAGATTCTATCTAAGTGTTCTACGTACATAGGTATGAAACATATTAGCAACGCAAACCGTCTGAAATAATAATTTTATAGCATTCTAGCAGATTTCTTTTCTAAAAAGGAGGGCGATACAAGGTTAAGTACCTTATAGGTTTGACTTTGTAACATTTTTTTACTTAGATTTCACTGGCTCGGTATTGCCTGTTCGAATCGCCTGAAAAAAGGCCGCACTTCTAGGGATTTCATTGTAACCTCGATTTTCTGATAACCCTGCGAGTCCTGCGACATAATATATCTGAGTATTATACTGGTCGCACAGGTATATCGTGCCTGTCATGACAGGTGCCCGTATCACAGTCCGCGGGGTATTACACTCCTTACAATATTGCAGAAACGTGGCTTTTCTCACTACATTTTCCGTCCCGAAGCTGTTGACAAATGATGTGGGCGAATATCTTGCAAATGTTTTCGAAATAATATTAGTCAGACAGCCCCAGTGCAGAAATGTTTGGAGGAGCCGAGTTGTTAGAACTAGCAGATTGGCTTACAGATGGTAGTGAGTATTAGTTGTAATTGTTGGTAATGGTTGTGACGGCGTTTATGTGCAACAAGAAAAAACTATCACTAATAAGTGGCTACCCATACGGCAATCATCATCTTCCTGCCCTTATCCCATGTTACTTGGGGTCGGCGCAACACCTTTTATTCTTCCATTCTGTTCTATCAGTCGTCACTCTATCACTAACTCCCTTATCTTTCATATCGCTCCTCACACAATCCATCCATCTTTTCTTTGGCCTTCCTCTCCCTCTCCATCCATCCACATTTATGTTCATAACTCTTCTAGTTATATGCGTTTCATCCCTCCTCTTCACATGACCATACCAAGACAAGCGATTCCCTTTTAACTTTTCCGTCACTGGCGCTACTTTTAAAGTGCCTCTAATATACTCATTTCTCACTTTATCCACTCTCGTTACTCCACACATCCATCTACCCATACGGCAATGTAGTTTGAAATTGATTAAGCAATAGGTAGGTATAAAGTAGACCTTCAGGCCTACAGTAAGCGGCATGCTAAGTCACAGTTACTATAATACGATGCCCAGAACACCCAAAACGACACACCAAAGCAGAAACCGAACACGCTAGCAAAATTATAAAATCGAACACTCGAGTGCGTGTAAAATGCCTATAAAATCTACCTGAAAGGTTATTACAGTATTTACGTAAAATATGTAGGTATGTATAAATCTCCGATCAAGTTCGACGAACAGATACATCAAGTGGTATTACCGTTTGAAAAATCGCAGGGAGGTGACGTTGACGATGGTACGAGGCTCCGCCTCACTTTCGCCAGCTGAGGAAAATCTTTCGCGCACATTTTACACGTTGATACATTTTCCTTACATGTTATTTGCCTTAAGCTAATCAGGCGTAACATGGAAATATTATAGATATTTTTATATTAGTAACGGTATCTTGACGCCGAATCAAATGTTGATTTTCCAAACATAGCTTTGGTCTTTATATACCTATTGACCTAATAAATTATTCCGATGACGGTAAAAAACATAACCGTGAACCAATTCTCGTTTTTTTTTCTGTCTCTGCCAGATACAAAAACCAAAGCGTGGTTTAATTAATTAAAAAAAACCGGCCAAGTGTGAGTCGGACTCGCACACGAAGGGATCCGTACCATAAACCTTATTTTTTTTATTTGACTTGATTGAATGAAAGGTTAATTGCGGTTTCCGATTTATGACGTATTAAAAAAAAATTCCTAACTAGATCTCGTTCAAACCAATTTTCTCGTTCAAATTATTCTCTTATTTTAGAAGTTACAGGGGGACGCCGACGACACATTTTACCGCTTTGGAAGTGTTTCTCGCGCAAACTATTCAATTTAGAAAAAAAATGGCATTAGAAACCTCAATATAATTTTTGAAGACCTATCCAATGATAGGTGATGGGTTTGATGAAAAATATTTTTTGAGTTTCAGTTCTAAGTATGGGGAACCTAAAAATGTATCGTTTTTTTTTTCATTTTTTGTGCGAAAGTCTTAATGCGGTTCACAGAACATCTACTTACCAATTTTCAACAGCATAGTTCTTATAGTGTAAAAGTGGCTGTGACATACGGACGAACAGACAGACAGACATGTCAAATCCATAAGAATTCCGTTTTTTGCCATTTGCAAACCCTTATAGATTTTATTTTATTTTTATTTTATAGGATCACTTCGTTTTTCGTGTATCGGTCTGCCACGACTCTTTTTCTGAGGAACGCGTGGAGGTATCAAGTTGAAGTAATTATCAAATACGTAGGTCTATGGCCCCTTGGGGTTCTATATCTATAGATTCTAACATCAACGCACTAAAAATATCGCTATTCATGCATTAATTTTGCTACTTTAATTATTTTTAACCGACTTTTTCAAAAAGGAGGATGCTCTATCTTCGGCTGTATGTATCTTCTTTTTTATTTTATGTATGTTCACCGATTTCTCTGCCAATTCTGGACCGGTTTTGAAAATTATTTTTTTATTCGATAGCCTATACTCTTGAGGTGGTCCCATTGTCATCAAGTCAGAATCTGATGATGGGATCCCATGAAAATCGAGGAAAACCCTCAAATTTTATAATGCCTGGTAATCATCATTTCATGTTGCTGAGCTGATGATATAATAATAATATAATAATAATAATAAAGTTTATTTACCAAAATAATTACAGAAAATGTACATAAGTAGGTATTACTAACGAGTAGACTAAGTGTAGACATTACGGTGTGTTGCAAAATTTCTGCAATTAACAAATTTAACTCTGCCTCTTAAACTAGGCTAACCTGTATCTTAAGAGACAGTGTTTATCTAATAAATTAATTTCCCTTCACAACACTTTCACTTATACAACAAGTGGACAGTGTCGATCTACCGTTTATACTTGTCAGTAGTAATCAGTGGTTATGTTTAAGAGTCCCTAGTGAAATAAATGTGAAATGTGGGAGGAATGTGTGGTGATTTATGGTGGTGTAAGTTGGTGTGTGCATGTGGGTATGTGTGTGTGCGTATAGGGGCGAAAGTGTACGTTCTTTGATTTACGCGATGTAAGTGAGGACGTAGGGAGTAAAGACTCCGTGTAGGAATAGTCCTTCTGTAGTAGCCTCTCTGTTACTCTATGTTTTAGTGTGTATGAATTTAGATCTAGAATTTTTAGTTATTTGTGAACTTTTCTGTAAATGTGTGTACTTAGGGTATAAAACGCGAAAGTAGTTTTGCGAAAGTAGTTTTGTGTTAAGTACCTAGGAAAACATATGTTCGCTTATAGGTATAATGGAAGGTATAAGTCAAGATCTGATGATGGGATCCCATGAAAAATGTTTGTTCACGATATTTTCGCCGATTTGGATAATTATTTTTTTGTTTGGAAGAATATTTTATCGGACTGGTCCCATTTAAATTTGGTGAAGGTCTGATGAAGAACTTCGGAGGTAGACAACGGAACTCTTCAATAAATGGTAGCAAATGGATCGGGATTTCTGTAATAGCATGTCTGTTGATTGTTTACACCAGCTCATAACATAATATCACGCCAGCACGCTGTGTTTGTGGCTTCACTTTTTAATGGTACCTGCGTACCACTAAAAAGTGGAAAATAGAAAAACTTTAATTTCGGAAGTCGGTGTTTTCGGTTATTTCGTTTTTGAACACCGACTTCCGAAATTAAAGTTATTTTTTACTACGCGAACTTCAGCTCCTATACCTCTCTCTTTATAGGGTAATGTGAAAATTACTGATTAATAGACTCAACGTAGGGTAGTTTACTCTAACCACAACTTTTTTTTACTTAGAGCATTTAATATCTGTCGTAACTTGTAAACGAACGGTCAGAAATTAATCATTTAAGTTTTTATAAATAATAAATCAACTTTAATTATCAAACCTAAAAAAAATTACTTTGTCAAAAAACCCGACCGCTTAAAACGACTAAAAGTTCGAAACAAGTCGCTTTTCAAGCAGTCTGATGCAGTTGGTGGCATTGGATCAGTGATTGAACTGCATTTCCTACATTTTAGTGAGCTCCTCAAGCCCTTTATCTTGATACCCCACTCGATAGGTTTCGGTAAAAAAAATTTTTTGGAAGGCATAATTTGGCGCCAAAAATCGATATAACCAGTGTCACTCTCACAGTAAATACGAATCTAACGACACCTCTCAAGCTAAAATTCATCGAACCGTTTAGTCTCTAGGGCGTGCCAAAGAAATATACCTACACATGAAAAACATAACCCTCCTTCTTCCGCAGTCGGGTAAAAAATTATAAATGGATAAGGATTAATGTAACTTGACCAAAATCACCAATTTCCCATCCCGCCCGGGTTTTGATTGAATTATTTGAACAAAAAGCGACATGTCATTTGTCATTGCGACTCAACCATACCTAATAGTTAGAAACATACCCTTGCGAACTTTTCTAAAGGTAATAATGAGTACTTCAAATATGTACTACATTATTTTTAGTTTTCTCAGCGCAAGCCAAATAACGAATTTAAGAAGCAAAATTTTACGACTTCGGGTTGTATATTGCAGTTTTCTTAAGAAACTCATTTTTTTTTGCTGATCAACAGAGCCTATGTTCATCAGGGATAATGTAGAATTTTAATGGTGAAAGTAATGTAGAATTTTTTTGAATCGGTCCAGTAGTTTCGGAGCCTATTCAATTCAAACAAATAAATATTTCCTCTTTATAACATTAGTGTAGATAGGGACTTAGAATCATGAAATTTGACAAGAAGCTAGGTCTTACAGCACAAGTAAAGGGAAAAGTCTGAGTTTTATTACTTTGTAGTTTTATAACATACAAAAGGTGCGCGAGTTAGACTCGGTTTTATTTATTTAACATTCTTTCCAGGTGGTTTTAAAGCATCAACCAATCAACAACAGAATTTTTGACAGATTATATAATACGTTTAAACGAGCAACTCTTGTAGGTATAATATACAACCTATAACAGAATAAACGCAATGCCTCTTAAGAGGTGATTGAACTCAAGATTATGAACAACTTTCAATGTGTGACCAACACAAAAATCGTGAAAAAAATCGACCCTCCTATACATTTACGTACGCATATCAGAATGTTGGGCTGCGAAAAAGACGGATGAAAATAGATTGCATGTAGCGGAGATGAGAATGTTGAGATGGATGTGTGAAGTGACGAGAGTGGATAAAGTGAGAAATGAGTACATTAGAGGTACTTTAAAAGTGGCACCAGTGACGGAAAAGTTTTAAAAAGGGAATCGCTTGCCTTGGTATGGTCATGTGAAGAGGAGGGATGAAACGCATATAACTAGAAGAGTTATGAACATAAATGTGGTTGGATGGAGAGGGAGAGGAAGGCCAAAGAAAAGATGGATGGATTGTGTGAGGAGCGATATGAAAGAAAAGGGAGTTAGTGATAGAGTGACGACTGATAGAACAGAATGGAAGAATAAAACGTGTTGCGCCGACCCCAAGTAACATGGGATAAGGGCAGGAAGATGATGATGAACTTGACAAAATGATGTTTTTTTTTGCGATTTCGGGTTTAATTTTGTAGTAAAAATTGTTCATAATGATGAGTAAAATGACCTCATAAGAGGTATCTTTATTAAAACAAAATATATACACTTAACATAAGAAATCCTAACTAAAATAAGGCGTCAAAAAATTCGTCCGCATCGTTATCCACTGGCGACCTCTCGCGGCCGGCCCTGGTTCAATCTATGGTCCGGAGCGAGGAGGCATGGGAAGCGGTGACCTCCTTCTGCGAAGCAGTAATGCTAGCGAAGGAGGATGCCGAACGTGTAAGAGAGAGGGAAACCTCACGACCCAGCCGCCGCAACAGAAGAAGACGTCCCGGGCGTCGGGGGTCGCACGGCGATTTCCGGCCACCGTAGGCGCGGGCCAGCGATCGGAACCAGGCCCGGGTTGGTGGCGCGCTGTGCGCGCGCCTCAAAGAGCTGTCAGCAAGGGAGACGGGACCCACTAGGGCCAGTGCCTGCCGGGGTGCGGAATCCGTTCGAAAGAGACGCCGCGTCCCTGGAACGCAAAGGGCACTGGGAGCAACACGGATTGGTTTTAGTCAGTAAGAGTCTGACACTCCCTTGCGCTTCGCCCGGAGCGAAAGGAGTCATTTGATGATTTCCCATCCGTAAAAAAAAATCGCTATCCACTGGAAGTGAGCCCAAAAGACTGGCGGTAAGAGGTATTGAGTTTGTTCTGTTACACATTGTATAATCTGAATCTCGGAAGCGCTTCCAACGATTTTCATGAAATTTAGTATGCAGGGGGTTTCGGGAGTGATAAATCGATCTAGCTAGGCTTCATTTTTAGAAAACGTCGTAAAAAAACATCAGGTCATCCAAGTACTATATTCAATCAAACTCTTCGTTATTTCAGTATCCAAGAAATTGTATTTTACATCTTTAATAACTTTCAGCAAATCGTGTTTCAATAATAGTTGGAATTAATCAAGTTAACAGACCATTTTACAAATGGGCAATATCCATAATGTTCAATATTTCTAATATCGATGAGTTACGAGTTGCGTAAGGCATCCATTAATTTTTAGAAGTGGCAAAATGATGACTAGTGATTTTATTAGAATAGAAGGGAAAGGGGCGGTGCGTCTTTGCTTGGCTGCTCCTGCAGGGTAGATGTCATAAATCAGCCATTACCGAACATCATTTATTTTAATAATGCTTTATAATTTTTAGGTAAATGAGGCTTGTAACGCATTTCGTCCATAAGTAAGCCTAGATGGATAATTACAAGCTTATCTAAAATCCAATTGCCATCAATGCGAATAACGTATATATTATTTATATGCTTATCTAGCCATAACTGCATACTTACATATCACACAGCTTGGTAGCCATCTTTTCCAAGAAATTGTTTCCTCCGTTTGAACGGACCAGCAGAATATAAGCGCCGCCGTTGAAGAATGTGCAAAGTATTTCAAAAATATTGAGTTTATCTTCATAAGATTGTAAGTACCTAGTATAACAAATAATGTTTTAAATATACTTGGAGTACAATATATTGAGACCATCGACGATATTACTACATCCAATATATACTATTTTATGTTGAGATCACAATAGAATTCTGTCATAACTTGCTACATACATATGCGGCGTACACCACGTATCCAATAACTTTGGCATTCTTATATGCTCCAGTTACAACATTATACAAAAGATGATATCATTTTGTTGGATTCTGTAAAGCAAGAGTGCTTTTGGCAAAGAATTGATCACCCCTCTTTTTAAGGTTGTCATAAAAGGCACAAGTGATAACCAAGAGGGCGGCCGAAGATAGACTACGAGCACAAAAATATAGCCGTAGTGTTGGCAAAAATTTCTACTTAAGCCTACAATAGAATGGGAAAAGGTCCAGAACGCTGGCAGCATTGCTACGACGAATGTTACTGTTGATTTTTTAGCCGAAGAATAGGCCAACTCTGGTCTTGAACAATTTTATTTCTAATATATAAAAATCACGAGTTATGGAACTCCTCCGAACCGGCTTGACCGATTTTATGTTTTTTTTAGTAGATTTGAGAATGGATCGTAGGCAATTTTTTATTTATATGGCAAAACAACGTTTGCCAGGTCGGCTAGTAAAAATGTAAATAAAAGGTTGTTGTTACATTTGGCTCGTTTCAGATTTGATCTGAACTTGCAGCAGCCGTTCAAGCGCACCTCGCCGTGCTAAGAAGATGGGACAGTGCTAGAGTAGAAAAGGCTTAACGATCTTAATCCAGTCATCCCGTCTTGCCTCTTTCCATCATCCCGTGCCAAGCCAGCAATTGGGTTCCGAAATAACTGGCACCCTGACGGCGGTGAGAGCCCGACAGATGGTGGCGTGCCGCGTTATCCGACCAGCAATCCTACTGCAGGATAGCTAGTGGTGCCCGAGGCGTACACATTCGCATTGACAACGATGTGGACCTCCGCTAGAAGCTCCCAGACAAAGACACCTGGCGATCCGGGAAGAGGTGTCACTACCTATTTTAGGTTATAGTAGAGCCTGTAGCCAGAAGCTCGACTACCATTCACAGCCAGCAGGCGGGCACGCTCAGTGGTATTGGTGACGTATTTATAAGGTTACTCTGAACCAATCTACAAACTACCACCATTGTCTCTGAGAAGATAGTAGTAGTCCTGTGTCATTAATAATTTGTTAAATTCATGCTTATCACATAATAATTTGTTCGCAAATATGAGATGGTATAGAATCTTGCATATCAGTACACAGATAAGAATGTTGCGCATCTATTTTACCTAAGGGTTGCGAGATTGAGGCGGCATATAGTCGTTATTTACTGGCTTGTTAGCTGTCGTCAAGGAACCCACTGTGGCAGACGCTTGTGACGAGTAGCTAAGCTCACCTTATTTTAGAAGCTGATTAAGTACAATGTCTTTATTTCAGCCACTTTCACGTGCAAAACACTTCTTCTACCTGGCGTTAATCCCGGCTATTGCCAGGGTCCGCCTTCTTACTTAGCTTCCTCCACTTTGCCCGATCTTGAACATCCTTCTCAGTTAGGCCATTGGCTCTCATGTCGGACTTAACGACGTCCAACCAGCGCTTGCGAGGGCGACCACGGGACCTAGCCCCAAGAACAGCCATATTCATGCATCCCCGACCAACGTACTCCATAGGGCGGCGCATGATGTGGCCATACCATCGCAGACGACACTCTTGCAGTTTTTCCCCCACGTCACGGACACCAAGACTACCTCTGATGAAAGAGTTGCGTATGCGATCGGATCGCGTTACGCCACTCATCCACCCCAGCATCTTCATCTCCGTGACGCGAAGCTCCTGGGTGTGTCTGCTTAGTGCTGGCCAACATTCACCGCCGTACAGTAGGACAGGCCGTATGATGCATTTATATATCTGCCCCTTGAGCTTAGGAGGCATTTTGCGGTCGCATACAACGCCCGTTACCTCGCGCCACTTCGCCCAAGCCGCGCCTATACGTGCTTGGACATCGTCGTCCACGTTGCCAGACTCGTGCAGCACGGATCCAAGGTACCTGAACGTATCGGACTTTCTGATCAGGTCCGAACCTATTCGGATGAACCTATTTGAATCCGTGCCGCCACAGGACATGTACTCAGTCTTCGCCACATTTAGTCTCAGACCAACGTTTTCAAGCGTGTCCTTCCAAATGTTGACTTTGCGCTCAAGATGGGCTTTGTTCTGATTAACGAGGGCGATGTCATCGGCATACATCATTAGCCATGGGGGCTTATCTTGGATGTTTGCCGTAACTACATCGAGCACTACGTTAAACAAGAACGGGCTAAGAGCCGAGCCTTGGTGAACGCCAACAGATATTGGGAAGCCATTCGATTCGCCAACAGCGGTCTGGACAGAGGACACGGAATCGCGGTACATGTCTCTCTGACTCTCTGACTCTGATAATGTCAATATAGGCCTCGGGAACGCCTTTGAAGCGCAGTGCCCACCAGATGGACTGCCGAGGTATACAGTCGAAGGCCTTCTGCAGGTCTAAAAAGGCCCGTGCAAACACGTTTCACGTGCAAAACACTGCAGCTGTTAAACTACAGAAAGTAACCATTCCTAATTTCGGTTGATTCTGTAAATATGTCGAATTGAAGGCTTTGGTGAAGTGACCACGAAATAAGCTGTCATTCTATCTTGGTTACATGGATTCACAGCTAACTTCGTGATTACTTCACGTTCACCCAAGCCTTCACTTCGGAATGTTTAAAGAATCATCAGCTGATCTTGCACTGAGCCACATTGCAAAATTTGCTTGCTTAGTCTTGTGAAAACGGACAAAACTCATTTACAGCGTTTTCTTAGATTTTTTTTCTTTAATGCCGTTCTCGTTCCATTTTTTACCTTTTACCAGTTGATTACATCGGAGTGATCTGTTGTCCAATTTTAAGTATTTGCGAAGGTCCAATCTGAAAAGTAAACCGAGCACCAGTAACAGTCTGTGGGGAGCTTGGCGATTATGTCAATTACCTCTCGTCGAGCTGATAACCTCAACAATGGAGGCCTCTTCCACAAGGGACATTAATAGGCCGTTACTATTCAGCTATCAACAAAGGAAAATCTAATTTTGTTTCTGAAAACGCGCACGTGTTTGCCAAAGCGTTACCATTCGCTTCGGAAACTTAACTGTTGTTCTAAGAAACTTTGCCACAGATAGGCAGGTAAATAAAATTTATGAGCCTTCATTTAAAAACCAAAATCTCTGAGCGAGAAGGGTCGTGAAATTCAGTGGTGAAAAGTATATCATGTATGCCTGATTCTCTCTCGCAACAGAATTAACAGATGCTTATATTTGTTCATCAATGCAGTTTAACATTATGTGCACAGCTACATAAGATTATTTACACTGCTACTACTGCTACTACATTAATACACGTCATTAATACTCGTCTTTAAAACCCATTCTCAGATACAACGTATTTTCTCCAGTTAAAACTAGTTTTCACTTTGTTACAACTAGGATTTCCTAGTTATAACTAGAACTCACTGCTTTAAATATTTCAATTTCAGATAAAACTCCTTCTAACTTGAGGCATGGGAAGCGATCACCTGTTTCTGCGAAGCAATAACGCTAGCGAAGGAGGAGGCCGAACGTGTGAGAGACCCAGCTGCCG
Organism: Lacanobia oleracea; assembly: GCA_950371165.1. Lineage (NCBI taxonomy): Eukaryota > Metazoa > Arthropoda > Insecta > Lepidoptera > Noctuidae > Lacanobia > Lacanobia oleracea. Next base: position 15,548,184 of record OX493394.1, read on the forward strand.
CAACAGAAGAAGATGCCCCGGGCGTCGGAAGTCGCAGGGTGATTTCCGGCCACCGTAAGCGCGGGCCTGCGGACGGCGAACATTGGGTGGGTCACCGTCCGATCAGAACCAGGCCCGGGTCAACGGCGCGCTGTGTTCCACGCACGCCACAAAGAGCTGTCAGCATGGGAGACGGGGCCCGCTAGGGCCAGTGCCTGCCGGGTTGCGGAATCCGTTCGAAAGAGGCACCGTAACCTGGAACGCAAAGAGCATTAGGAGGAACACGGATGGGTTTTAGTCAATAAGAGTCTGACACTCTCTTCCGCTGCGCCCAGAGCGGAAGAAGTCATTTGATGATTTCCAATCCTTAAAAAAAAAGGTAGGTACCACTAAAAAGTGAAAAATTAAAAACTTTTTACAAAAAATACAACCGACTTCCAAAAACAAAACACTACAAAGTAAAAAAACTACAATTTCGAAAGTCGGTGTCAAAAAAACAAAAACACCGACTTCCGAAAATAAAGTTCTTTTCTTTCTTCCGAAGTTATTTTTTACTTTGTAGTGTTTTAACTGAATCATTTCAACAAAACGCGTTTTGTCCAGTTAGAAATAGATTTCACTGATAGTTATTTTTAGCAGCAGTTAATTCTAGCTGTAACAAAGGCATTTCCTTAATGAAAACTAGTTTTAACTAGAGAAAAGCCGTTGTAACTTAGAACGGGTTCTAACTGTAACATATATGTCTGAAATTAATATGATATATGAATATAGTAACATTTTTATGCAAGTAGGCATAATTTTGTCATTGCAGATACGCTATGGCGGAATAAACGCCCGACATGAAGGAGAGGCCGTTATGGACCCAAAAAATGCAATAACAAATGCACATCCATATTAAACGATGTTTAGCAAAACGAATTACAAGCCCGCCCGCTGACAGACAGACGGACGCGAGGAAATAGAGTACCGTAATTCGGGTACGGAACCCTAAGAAATAATGCTCTATTCCTGCGAGTGAAATATGCAAATGACAGTGTATCTGTTCATTTGTCCCATACTGCCGTGTTATCAGTTGTGTGTGTAAGCTTACGCTGGCTATCGGCGAATGGAGCTCGCGTGCCAGTTTAATCGTCCACTGAACATTAACTTGTATGTATTTATATTTTGCTGTGAAGTTAGCTGGTTATGGCCCAAATATCACAAGGGAACATAAATCTTACTACACCAGGTCTGGAAAGGCAACTGTAGTAGAATCATATTAGGATCATAATATTATTAATTAATCATACCTACAACAATCTGCCGAATTTCGTTTTCATCTTTATCGCTGAAGCATTAGGTTCAAGGTTGATTGGGAAAATTTGACAGTTTCAGGTAGATTGATTTGCTTTCTGATTTTACTGAAGTGGCCTTTTCAGACCCGCAGACTATTTTCCAATAAAATAGAAGCCCGTAGGCACTAACCAGTTAGTTGAGGTGAAAGTCTTTCAATCCTTTTCATTTTCACGCAAAAGAGAAACACAGATTGAGTTACTACGCTCCAAACCAAGACGTACATTCGTCACACAAGTGTATGAGTCAAATTTTATCATCTTTCTTTTTATTTCACTGTCTGCTGTGCCTAGGTATCTCATATTTGTTTTTGTGTACAGTATCCTGTTAAGGCGTGTCCAAATAGATCGTGCAAGACTATCTTATATAAAAACTAGACAGAGTTACAACGATACCGGCGTTTGGACCGATATAATAAGAGACCACGATCGCTCCGTCAAGAGTGAAGCGACGAAGAAGAGGAAAATATGCAGTAGTGCTGCGTAGGCGCACTCAAATGCCACGCTAGGTTTGGACACGCCTTTAGCAGTTTGAACAAACGAGGTACGATTTTCCTAAATCCCTGAAAAGTACTACCAACCTAATATTACATTTTCCTGTAATATGCCCAAACATATGAAATAAGTTTCTGTTGTTACGCAAAGAGAAAATTTATGTACAGCAACTAATAAAACGCCTTAATGGAAAATATATGTTCGCTACAGTTACGGTGATACCTACTAAGAACCTAGTGTACCTGACTATAAATAGTATTCTTACTTATTTAATATTGAATTTCCATCTTCAGGTAGGTCTATCTTTGAACTGTAATTCATCAAAATCGGTACTGCGATTTAGGCGTGAAAACAAACAAACTCAAAACTAAGCTATTCAATTAAAAAATCCAAACAAACTTTTCTCCTTAGCGTGGAAATCATGAACCAGCCCTAGATTAACAACGCTTACAAAAAAGTCGAAGCGCACACTTGCACAGCGTTGCGTTGCTTAAAGTTTTATTTTCGAAATATACAATTCTTGTTAGACGTTTGAAGCGGCACGTTTGAAATACTGGGAGGGAGGTGCGGTGCGGTCTGAAGCGGAGCGGTGCGGTGCGGTGCGGGCGCCACTCTCTCCGACCACGTTTCGACTCTTCTCCCGGGAATTCATATCGTGTGTGAACTTTTTCGAATCTTCTTTGTTTCTTTGTAGAACCATAACTCTAAGTCGGAACAGTACCAACACTACACAGTTACGAGTACAACACTAGGGCTATACATAACTTCCATTACTAACTACAGCTGTTCTCATTGCTTTCTAAACTTAAAATTACCGAAGTCATTAAAATGTACTGAAATCTGAAATTAGTTTCGAGAATTTAAATCCAGATTCAGATGTAAGCCGTATTTAAACTTTATTACATCCAAAATTAAATTAGCTCCAATTTATCCATTTGCAATAATATTTCTGAAACAGTTGACTTCACCCACTACGCGTGGCACATGAAGTAAATTAGTTTATTTATTTAATTTATTTTACTATAAATTGCTTTGTAAAATGCGCATAGTACATTCACCATTCTTGGTAAATTAATCCAGTTTAACCCTATAATTAATGCAATTTACGAATTCTGTACCTGTAGCACGTGACCTAAATATTAAATGAGCGCATTATAATCCAGTTCCAAAGGCGTGAAACGTCAAAAACAGTGAACAACAAATAGATGTGCGAAGTGGAAGGCGCAACCCTAGGGCTTAAAACGTTACGTGACCTGGGTACGGCGGACATTATAACCAGTTTAAGTCCCAACTCAAAGTTCCATTCAGAATCGCAATTAGCCGCATCCGAATTGTGAAAACGTCAGGAAAGGCAACTCTTTCAATTATAAATTAAAGCTCGTAAGCTAGTCAATGTAAAATTTGAATATTCATTTGTGATGTCAACAAGCCTAAAGGAGGGTTATACGACGGAAATTTGTCAATTTATTGGCTGGTACTTGTGTTTAATTTCGGCGCTCGCCATACAATTGGTATTGATGCGATATTTACGTAATTAATTTTTGTTGATAAATAATATTCCTCAAGTAGCTTAATGAGGTCGTGGTTGTGTTGTTGAGTTTATGAAATGTTTTATCGCTGACAGTTAACTTCGACTATATAAACAGCGCAATGTATGTAAGTTGTTTTTTACAAACAGGCATACACTTAAGTACAACGACTTAAAGCGTGATCCGATTTCAGTTGAATAAGAAACATGAACTGTCGCAGAGGAAGCTACATTCAAAAAAGTACATTCGCGTTATTGCATGCCCAGAGACGATTTGTAAAGATAACGCAGAATGTCTGATGAGCAGATTACATTCAGTGATTCGCCTTCAAGCGTTCTTTTTGAGTTAATACGAATATAGACGTAAAGTTGTTCAGATTCAGTTGAATAATTTATAAGGATAATAGAAAGAAATGATCAGATTACCCTAAGTTGATGCGAATTTAAGGCTGTTAATACATTAGTATTTAAATCCGTGTGTTACTGAGGATTGAGGAAACGTGGCTGTTACCTGCCTTAGACCTATTTCATTATTTTTATTCATGTATCGATATAAAAAGAAAAAACAACGGGTTGCACTCCGGGAGTGCCGGCAGAAGTGAAAACTTGAATACGTGATTCCCTCCGCGAGTTGTATTATTTTTTACCCATCACAAAAAAAGTGCACAACGCCACTAAAGAAGTTTTCACTTCAAAAATGTACAATAGGTACTTAACTCTATTGTTTTGGGGCACACCTTGAAGTTTGTTAAACAAGTCAGCAAAGAATCAAAATTACCGAATTTGTCGCAAAGTACCCCGTACTTTCAGGCGACAAGGTTACTGGACTATTCTGTCAGCGGTAGCGTGGCGAAGGCGATAGTCAAAACGTCAGAAATGAATGGGATTGACAAACGCTGTCGAAATTTCACGTGATAAATCCTTTATGTTTTGACATTTCGAAAATCGCATTCGCCGATAGAATGGCTCTTTATCTAGAGCTTCGATTCGAGCAAATTAATTTACTTGTGAATAAGCTATTCTTGAAATAGAGTAGGTAGGTACCTGAATAGACTTAGAACAAAAATATATAATTATATCCAAAGCCGTTACTCGTGTGTTTTGGCTTCCTTCCCACACAGACTTAAAACCTACGTGATTATTGGAGTATTAATCTGTACCCACTTGAAAGTCCAAACAATTTTTAGATATAATCATCTACCGCAAATATCTTTTTATGTATAGCTTTTAAAATGATGATTAAATCAAAAACACGCATATCTTATGTAAGTATCGAGATATCGTCCTAACCTATAAAAACTGTCACAAAAACATTGGTACTCGTACATTAAACGTTCGTTAAATCGATAAGCAGAAAACAATCGTATCGCTGCTGCGCAAGTAAGTTAATCCCTCATCATATCTGCTCAAATCCGTATACAAAAAGAAAACTGGTAGCCGGCGCCGATCTACCAGCGCTTATCGGCGCTGGTCCATTCTGGCAACAGTTACATAAAGCAAGCAGATTAAAGCTTGTTGTTAATTAATTATAAATTAACTTTAAAAAATACTCTTTGCAATATAAGAAAATTATAAGACTAACACAGTAAGTTCAAAATAATAACTTTATAAAATCCTCGCAGAATAATTTAATGACTAGTTTATGGATGAAATCGAGAATAATATTAAAACTGACATGGACTTTGACAGTAAATTAGGTAATTTGACAAGGCAATCTATGTTTATGCAACCCGTACTATCCAACATTGTTTCGAATATAAAATCACTTAAAAATACAAGTACTGTAGGATTTAACGGTGTATCAACAAAGGTGATAAAATTTGTAAATGAGCTTATAGCACCCGTATTAGCACATATTATGAATCTTGGTATTGTTGACGGAGTTTATCCTGAAGACTTGAAGAAAGTTATTATTAAAACGCTTCATAAAAAAGATAATAAAACTGAAATGAAGAACTTTAGGCCAATAGCTAAAATTTCTGTATTTTCCAAAAATTTTGAAAAACATATTTGTAAGTCTTTATATTGCTATCTCAATAAATTTAACTTATTATGCAAATAACAAAATGGCTTTTGAAAGAATACCACAATCAACATGGCTATTTTAGATTTTTTACATAGCATTATGTTAGCAGTAGACCAAAAAGCTCATATTTGTGCTATTTACACAGATATGATCAAAGCCTTGTGACATTTATAATTTTTATTTATTTATCATCATTTTGACATTTATGATTTGTAATGAGACATAATTGTTATACTTAATATTGACTGTTTTATTTTTATATTTTTTCGCATGCAATTATATTTGTACGCTTCTAAGCATAACAGCGAACTATGAACTAATTAAAGAACTGTATTTACTACCTATGTCACACAAATATAAAATGATTAATGATCATAAATGGCGGGTGGTGCCAGCGCTGACAAGCGCGTGTCGGAACTTGTCGGCGACGTCCGGCGCTTATCGGCGCTTGTTCATATAAATGCCTGCGCCGGCTACCTGCGTGGACCGGTTTCTATAAGCGCTGGTAGGCTGTCGGCTTTCTTTCTGTATACGGCCAAAGACACAATCAACTTCTAACAATCTATAGTTTCAGGAACCTACTCGTTCATTTATTTATAGACCGACCGCTCATTATAGACAGAAATCTCTAGTCGAGGAAAGCTACTAATAAGCGATTCAAGGAAGCGATACTTGTCATTAAAACCTATGTCATGAAAATTGATGCAACCCATTCTATTATCAGATAAAACAAAGTTTACTTGAGTTTTTCTATTTCGTGTTCCATTTTACGTTAAAGTTTTCACCTACAACGGCAGGTTTATTAATACTCGTAAAAAAATGAATATTTTCCGCTAGTCGTCATTTATGTCAATTCAATGCTGAATCTGTCTCTCCGAATAATCTATCATAAAAAAGTTTAGAACATGAACTGTTATTGCAAAATTCATAGGTGTGTGACGAATGCAAAGTTTTCAATTTATTTTATGTTCATATTTTTCACTTTATAGGTATGTTTTGTTCTTTTGGAAATGGTGTTGTTGTAACTATCCAAGGTAACTGTTTTAGGGTTCGATTCTACTACGCTCCCAAAGGAAACCTATTCAGTATACTCGATTGTAACTGTGCTTGTTTGTGCTACAAATACACGATGTGTCTCAAGAGGAGAATCATCGGGAGCAAGACGATGGGGATTCTGGTACCTGTTCCGCCGATTTAACGCTAGTCCCATTGTTACGAAGATAACAACTGGGATCGGCGGATTGACGAAATAAATTAAATAAATATTATTGATTTTAGTAGATATTCTACTTGACAAGAAAGTTGTCGTCAAACAAATCCAGCACCACTTTTTCCCTAAAAGTAGAATAAACAACATACGATCGTGTAATCCTTTTAAGATATTCAATTATTGAAGATTTGACAGTCATTTTTATATGAAATGGCTAGTAGTCTCCTAGATAGGCTAGTTTCCACCAACAATAAATTGCAAATTTATTTAGTCCGTCAGTTATAGTACTGAAAAATATCTTATATCTTCGAATCGGTCTATCCGTTCTTGAGTAATAAATGGTATAACTAACCCGACTTTTTATATATAGAGTTTTAGATTAACAAAATAAAAGATTAAACACGACTTTATTTATTCGAGAATTATTCAATTGACGTACTGAGTAATACAGTAATTTTAACGTTATGAAGATAAGCGTGAGTTCAAACAATTCAGGCAATATTTATATTTATTTATGCTTTGACCTTTCTGATTTGATAAATTTTCTTATGGGCGTTATAAAAATATTCCGGCAATAATAATGTAAAAAGATAGGTTCATTGAAGGTCGGTAGTAGCTTAACTTTTGTTCAGGGAATTTCGAATTTCGGTCAAGAATTCGTACAAGTCCAATTATTTTATTTTACGAATTTCTTCCCTTCGAATCGTTGAAAAGTACTCTAAACGAGAAGGAACTTGATCGGAACAATCAAATTGTACTAATAAACCACTTACAGCTGAGAGTATTTTGTTCAATATCCTCACAAGAAGAGTAGGCCGAGTTGTAACATTTACTAGCCCACCTCTTGTGAGCCACAATGAAACCTTTTCCCCACTTGAATCAACCACAACTTAGGGGCGACGGACAGCGCAAGTAGCAGCTTATTTACGGATTTTCTCACGTTCCTCAAACACCATAAACGGCCACAATTCCCGTACATAATAAATCCCCTACCTTCATCACTACTGCGCCATTCTTTTAATTATCACTTTTAATGAACACTGAACGATATAAGGAGCGTTTACGCACGTAATCGTTTAAAGCCCCTTTATAGCCGTTTTGAGCGGTTGTGAGCTAGAGCCGGGCTTACCGAATGATGGATGCACTGCAGGATTACGAAGCGCTGTGTGGTGTTCAGATGACCGCCTGACCACCGGCACTAGTACCTAGCACTGCCGTGTATATTATGTAAACAAACGTTTGCTTAATACTGCCACAACTAACAAATGATACAAGAAGCGAAATGGAGCGTATATAAATGATGTCGTTTTACTGCCGCGTTAGTAGTTCGTACCCGTTTTCGGAAGTTGATCCAATGTATGTTTTGTCACGTTCTATTTCTTTACATACTGATTTAAGATGTTTTTGCTTGCGCTTGTTGTAACCCTACTATGATTCTTATTTGATTCTGGTTAAAAATGAAGAGTTTGTGAAACTTAGGTGCCTATAAGTTTCACTAACTAGGATATCACTTCAACTTTACGTTTAGGAATTACAGTCGATGTCACTTTCTATTTGACTTTAATTAACGAGAACAAAACTTCGAAAACCCTTGTAATCCAACTATAGAGGTTATTCCAAGATACTTGAGAAACACTTTTTACAAAAATAATTCAATCTTTAATATTTCTAAAACGGTACGTATAACAAGACGAACTTCGCCAATAATCCGGAAAACTTAAGGGTAAAGAAATTCTAACTTAATATCTGAAAGAAATCATATTTCACAGTTGATCTCTGAGGAACTAGCGATCCAATCGGGTAAACAAGTAGCCTATGTCCCTCTGCGCCGGGGCAACTTTCCCTGCGAAGTTTCATCGCCAACCATTGGACCTCCGAGACCGGATCGAGTAACAAATAAAACTACAATCAAATCTCATTCATAACATTACAAACGGAGATTGCAGAGTTCTCGGTTGTAAATAATGTTGTGAGCGCTATCTTGCTTTGGATTTCTTGAATGAGAATTATATTTAGATCTTCTTTATGTAATCAGGAAAGGAACTGTCTCCTGAGATTCGGCTTACATCCTTGGTTAAGGAGCCTGCGTTTTTATGGGTACCTAAGTACCTATAATATTTCCAATTAAAACAGTCAGTGAAATGAAAAGGGAAATATTCTCTAAGACCATAAGGAAAACATCGCGGCTAATTTTTAACAGATTTTCAGCAGGTTGGTTTACCATGAGAACCACTACCTACGTAAAGTTAACCCATAAAAAGGGTTAAATGCGACTTCTTTTCTATTGCGCATTTCAGACAATTCAGTGAAGGTCAACCGTAAACGGGTTTACGCTTAAATGAAGAGCTTCTATAAATAAAATGCATTTAAACGAGCTCAGCTCTTGAAAATGTCTCTTAAAGGTCATGTGATTAGGTTTGCATCTAGTATTTTTATGATATAAATAACGTTGGGTCTTAATGTCAGCTTTGTTTATTTTAAAAGAGGAAGCTGTGGGAAACAGCTGTGAAGTATTTTTTCCTCTGTTTGTATAATTTATCTGTTTGTATGGCGTTTCAATGTCAGTTTAAATCGTAAATTAATTTACAAAAGATGTTTTTTTACGCTATCACGCCTAAATAGCTGAAGCGATTTTGATGAACATATTATGTATTTGTTATTTAGCAGGCAAAAACTAGTGGATAAATGAATGTAAAAATGCTGGTAACAATTTCTAAAACAGTGCGGATGTGCCATTAATGCAAATAATGAAGTAAACCCATCTTTAGACTAAATATTAGGGCAGCAAAGTAATTTTGCAAGTAGCCAGGATCGCCAAGCCTTCAACAAAAAAAACATGGTAGAACTACCTGTTTTATTTCTGTACCATTTCTGTTTTTATCAAAACTCGTTTGATTCATAATACTAATGCTATATTTCCTTTGATAAAGGCAAACTTTTTCGGTTACAAAACCGTATAGATACGTTTACTATTATGTAGTCCCACGTACTCGTGGGTACCTTTTCAAACTATAAGCTTTTATTTATAACGGGAATATGTTACTTACTTAATCATCAAACGACACGTGTTCGCAGTTTCTTACCGATAAATTAATGCCTATATCACATCGATGTGAAGTGAAGACCTCTTGTACCTACCTAAGTAATATCTTGTTACTTACAAAGAAAGGTAGATACGTAGGTATAGTACATTATATAGTACATAGTATTGACGTCTAAATCATAGGCGAGATATCAGGCGTATAACTAAGCTAATACCCGAGGACATAATGTTACTAATGGTGCGGGATAACCGAGGGGACGATCATAATTTCAGGGAACAAAGCGTTGCCGTGAACGACGTGTTTTGAGCTTCACCGGAACAATGAGATAATGATTCGTGAGCTCGTAAAGTGTGCACTTGTAACTATGGAGTTGTCAAACTTCCTCAGACGCGAATCCCAGGATTTGATGAGGGCCCAATCTCTGTCTGCACGTACTTGGACGTGCCCACTAAAATACTACTTAAACATATTGAAACAATGAATACAATGACTCTCGTTAATTTGATTATTGTCTCCGAGTAACTCTTGCAAACACCTACATATGCAATTTGTTTTGGTACTTGCGTCTTCAACACATCGTTACCCCATTTAAGTTGATTAATGTCATTCTAAATATGGTGACAACATGTAGGTGGTTCAATTAACCGGCAATGTGAATGTAATTACCTGTATTTTGTTTGAAACTCGTACAGGCAAAATCATTTCTTTGTCCAAGCTACTTTCTTAATTTAAATTAGACTGTGCATACTATACGTTCTGAAAACTTTTCAAATCTTACAATATTTTTTTAATATATTTTTAAATTTTATGCCGCCGAGGGAATGAATTCGAAAACCCAAAATTATAAAAAGCTAGAAGACAAGTTTTAGTTTAGATTGTGACGTTCATGTCTGGTGAGTGATAGGCACTTTAATCAACGTGCTTCTACGAATAACGTCCGTGATGTCGTCGGCATGTTGTCATAAATCGCCCGCGCGTCCGCGAGCAATGGTAGCGACAAATTGTAAGAAAAATAAATTTCCGGATATCAAGCAAAGCTCTTGTTAAAAGAAGGAAGGTGGCAGCTGGACAAACAGATTGCTGGAGGCACCGGCGCGCGCCCTCCCTGACAAACGAGCTCACTCCCGACACCAGAATCTTTTTTGGCAAAACGCGAGCGTGTCTGGGACATCTCTACTACACACCCGCAGCCGTTTGACTGTCGAAATTAAAAATACAACGAAAAAGAAACAACAAAAGTTTTTCTTACTTTCAGTAAAACAAAACCCGTTGGCAATAAGAGTAGCTTAACCTAAAAAAAAATTAAAATGGCTAAATTATGTTTTATTTCTAACCGATTATAATAAAAAGCTTACAATTCTGAGTAACGAGCTTTTAGATGGTTGTAGAATGGCCGCCATAAAAATAATTACGACGTCTAGCTATGATTAGATAATTTAATTATTTACTGCTTCCATTGTTGAGGCGATGATAACTTGAAGACAATAGATTTATGATACACAGCAGACTGGAAGCTGTGGAGATATGAGACAATCACAATAAGCTCATAGTCTAGAGATTAACTATCCGTTTATAGAGGTATTTATTTCTTAAGTATCATGTGTGTTTGTTTAACAACACCACGTTTCATAGGCAGTAAGATTTTAAAGCACTAATAAAATAATCCTCATATTTCAAAGACCTTTCATACAGTAACAGAGTTGAGCTCTTGCCAGCAGACAAAATTATTAGATAACGTATTGGAATTTCTATTTTTTTTTAATATTCATAGGCACGCGTTTGACCACTATCTCACATATCGGTAGGCGATGATGTGGTCGAAGAATTAGCACGCCTGCCTAGAAGTAACCTATTCACACTTGACTTAAAGACTCCCAGGTTGTAGCTATCAGGAATTACAGACTCCGTTAGGGAATTCCACTTCTTGGCTGTACGCTCTATGAATGTGTTCCCAAAACATTTTGTGCGTGTGGGTGGGATGTCCACCATGTACCAGTGGCGCATCGCCGTTCGTCTTGTGGTCCGATGACGGAACGGGCTTGGCAGAATTACACATTCCCCAAAAACCTAAGTTTAAAAAAAAAAAAAATGTAATGGCCGTTTCATTAAGAAAATGTATTTTACCCATAAATCCGCTGATAAAACATTTCGATTCGTTTTCGTCGTAGATCGTTTTAAAATCATTTCAGAAGTTCACTATCACTAGATGTTCAGACAGTTAAAAATGAATTTAACTTGGTCCAAGATATTTTATGTGAACTGTCGATAAAACGTTATGGGTCGTCCATTGCATTCTCATTAAGGTTTCATCTTTAAAAAGGTATTAATAATGATTGAAATTTATACTTGAACATTTTATTTTCTTCACAATAAACTAATATTATTCGTCGAAATTATGCCGAAATTATTAATGGCACTACAGCTTGATATCAATTATACTACAGTTCTTAGCTAGCCCAACAGTCACATATCTTTTATATAAAACTTCACCTTTTCCTTTATTATAATGTATGGATAAATGTCATTTTCCAAGGTGAAGAAGGTCATAGGGTACATTTCGGTGTGAGTCACGCGTGGCCCGCGTCAGCTGTTGGCGATCGCTAAGCCTTAATATTTCTCATATGAGTTCCTTTCCCCTCTGTAAAAAATGCCAAGGCCGAACCCACTTATTTATCGGATGTTCCGTATAAACGACGTAAACATGCTGAAACTGATATTAAATATTCAGGCACCCTTTCAAGGAGGCCGGTTACCATTGATACCGATTAGGGAATAAACTCACGGGGCGATAATTTTCCGTGCCCGCATGCGGTTGTGGCTGTGCGGTTTAATTTTAAAGTTTAGTTTGAAGTATTTTGGTTGAATTACGCGGAGATATTATATTTAAAATAGGAGCTCGTGGCTAAATAATAACAGCCGCACGGGTCGATCTTTAAGGTTAAGCAACGCTTGCCAAGGTTGGTCTGTGGATGGGTGACCATCTTAATATAACGAGTTTCCTCCGTGCCTCGGAAAGCACGTTAAGCCGTTGGTCCCGGCTGTCATTTGTAGATCTTTGGCAGTCGTTTCGGACTGTCAGAAGCCAGTAAATCTGACTCCAGTCTTGCCAAGATGTACCTACCGTGTTACCCAGTTAATGGGTTGTGGAGGTCTGGTAGGCAGCCGCTCCACGTAAAACAACTGGTATTCAGCTGAATCCGTTTTGACTTGAAGCCGACCCCAATATAGTTCGGAAAAGGCTAGGCAGATGATTCTATTTAAAATAGACTTTGGCAGTTGTTAAGGATAGTCAGAAGCCAGTTAATCTGACTCCAGTCTCGCCATGAAGTACCGTACTACCCAGTTAATGGGTTGTGGAGGTCTGGTAGGCAGCCGCTCCGCGTAAAATACTGGTATTATGCCGAATCTGGTTTGACTGGAAGCCGACCCCAATGTAGTTGGGAAAAGGCTAGGCAGATGATGATTATTTTTAAAATAGACGGTGTGAACTTTGACTTTGGTTGCGCTTGATTTTCCAAAACTTTGGCAGATGTTATTTTATTTACCACTTTGAGCGCAAAAAAGAGAAATTTCCCGCATGCGGTTCACTTATATTGAGGTTGCATTGTGTTTGGAGATACGTGCTTAATGCAACAGTAGATTATTGCCAAACAGTAGATTAAACAGCACCGTAAAAATAGATTTTCAAATTTACGATAACCGTGGATCCACAACGGGCAGTGATTATTAAATTATGCTTAGATATTCGCAACGTTATAATATACCTTGATTATAAATAAGGCAGTTATAATAAACTTTCTCAAGATTTAAACAAAACTCTAAATGCGCGTCCGTTACAGCGGAGCGAGGCAGCGGAGCGGAGAAACGGAGAAATTTTAACCAATGGAATTGCATAAAATCTTTGCACCACGTGAGCCACTGACATTTTGACTGACATGATGTTTTAACATTTCTCTGTTTCTCCGCTCCGCTGTCTCACTTCGCGCAAATAGACAGGCACCTTTACTCTTATATTGCAGCGAATATTAATCTATGTGCTGTCGAAACTTTTGACCCCTTGAAAGAAGCTTAAGTATAATTTCGTTTAATTATTAACAGGGCTAAATGAAATAGCGCTTTTGCCGTCGAGTCGATGCCGCAGCCAACTAGCTTAATCAGCCATTTAATTGGCGGCCTAGCCTTTTTATTGAACGGCGCGGTTTTATCAGCGGCCTTAGTGACATCACGATTTTTAATTCAACAGCTATAGAAGTGACTTGGTTCAATGTCGTTTAATGACTTGCCTAGCCAAGTTGCGGAAGATATGACACAGTGGTCTTAGGACACAGATTGATTAGGTTCAAATGGTAGCCGCCAGCACCGTCATGGTTACATGTAGTTCGTTTATCCTGTTACATGTTGTAAGCATACCGCCGTCATTTTGTATTTTTTTTCTCAAAGTTGCGGCGCTCGAGGCATATATGGGCAAAGGACACTTCAACAAACAAAAATGTTTGGAACATGGAGCCCTGAAGTGTCATGTTGCCAAGATATTTCGAGGTAATGACACCATATGACAATCATGACTATTATTAAATGACTATGCCAGCTCCTATAGATAAAGTTCGTACCCCTTTCATACCAACACCCATCCATCGTCACAAACTTTTACACACGTATTAGTTATTAGTAGCAGGATATAGCAGGAAAGTGGGATTGTTGGATTGTTGCTTAAAAAAGTAACAAACATCCGTCTTCATACTATTTCACATTTATAAAATTACGGGATAAGATTAAGTCCTCGATCCTCTCCTTCCTAGAAATTAAGTATCCCTGTCTTCTTCCTATAAGAGATAGGTACTTAATTTTGGTATACTGTGAGTGATCCCTACGAACCTACTTACGTATTTTCGCTTCTATTTAGGGTTCCGTATCTCAAAACGAAAAAACTGGCCAAGTGCGAGTCGAACTCGAGTGCTCGAATAATATTTTTTAAACATTTCACTTAAAAAAAGAGTTACACCGACTTCCGAAATTAGTTGTTTTTATATTTTGTAGTGTTTTTATTTATCGAGAAGCTCGTGGCTAAATAATAACAGCCGCACGGATCGATCTTTAAGGTTAAGCAACGCTTGCCAAGGTTGGTCTGTGGATGGGTGACCATCTTAGCATAACGAGTTTCCTCCGTGCCTCGGAAAGCACGTTAAGCCGTTGGACCCGGCTGTCCTTTGTAGATCTTTGGCAGTCGTTACGGGTTGTCAGAAGCCAGTAAATCTGACTCCAGTCTTGCCAAGAAGTACCGTGTTACCCAGTTAATGGGTTGTGGAGGTCTGGTAGGCAGCCGCTCCACGTAAAACACTGGTATTCAGCTGAATCTGGTTTGACTGGAAGCCGACCCCAATATAGTTGGGAAAAGGATAGGCAGATGAGTGTTTTTATTTAGAAGTCGGTTGTATTTTTTAAATTAAAAAGAGTTTTATTTTTTACTTTTTAGTGGCGATACTTCACAACTAAATTGAAATTACACACATAATGAGTCAATTTACACATGAATGTTTTTTGCCGTCTTACAGTTACTTTATGTGGTTTCGCAGTCCAAGTCCAGACAAGCTCATAGTTTATTATCTATTTTGCTTTGGGAATGATATAAACTTAACCATGTTCTACTTTACATTTCATACTTTTTATTGATTTTAATTTATACAGGTGAGTGGTGTATCTTCGAAGTTCAACATCCAATGAAAATGCAATAGTTATAACTAAACCCAACGCAAAAAGAATCGCACACAAGTAGATAAGCCAAAAAACATGGAAATAGAACATAAGTAATTGGTGAGGTAAGTTTACTTCCCAGTGTGACCTTGACACTGGGAAGTAAACCCTTCCAAACAGAAGAAGAATTTTCCAAATCGGTCGTAAACGGGGAACATGCAAAAAAAGATTCCGACTAATTGAGATAATAATCATATAAAGGGTTGCTCTTAATGTTCCTGGGATCTGGGATGAGTCAGGATCTGATGATGAGAATCCTGACTTTCATCATTAGCTCAGCAACACGAGATGATGATTACCAGGCCTAATAACATTTAGAGAGTTCCCTCGAATTCTCCAGGATACCATCATCCTGACCTGACAACCAGGGGTCTACATTGGAAGTATACTGTTTCAAACAATGCCCAAAAAAATTGAGGTTTATTTTCCTGAAATCCCATGATGCTAAGTTATACCTTCCAACATCAGCTCAGTAACATGAGACGATGATTACCAGACACTAATGTCTGAATTGCGCTAGAAAGTATATGAAAAACATTGTAGGTGCCTGTAAAATTTAAGGGTTGCCCTCGATTTCCCTGGGATCCCATCATCACATTCTGATTTGGTTACAATGAGACCAGGAATAAAGGCTTTCGAATTAAAAAATAAATTAGAAAATTGGTCCACAATTGATGGAGAAATCGGTGAACATGCATGATATTAAAATACATACATACAGTAGAACATGAAACCAACACCTTTTTTGAAGTTGGTTAAGAAATCATAGACTTCTTATAGATTTTTCTGTTATAGGTAGAGATACCTAGACCTACTATATGTATTTTTTTTTTTTAATTTTGGTGTTTAAATTATATTTTTTCTAATTTCTTGAATAGCTTCAAAACTGTTCAATTAAAAATTATGAAAAAATATAATTTAAACCCCCACAGTAAGCCCTTTTATTTGGTATGTCACACAATACTCAAATTTAATTTATTTACGTAACGCGATCGTGTTTGGGTCACAAACGTCCATATGTGTGCTAAATTTCAACAGAATCGGTTCAGAAGCTCCGCAGAAAACTGGCTGTCACAGACGGATAGACAGAGACACCCGAGTGATCCTATAAGGGTTCCGTTTCTTAAGGATGTTCGGAACCCTAAAAATGGAACCCTTATCCCAACTAGCACCAAAGCGTTAAAAAAACCTATATAAGACTCGTATATCAGTTCCATTTGAGTATAAAAGTGTTAACGCATACCTGTGCAACTGAGTTAGAGCATGCTCTAACTCACTTATAACCACGAAAGAGGCCCACAGTTTTACAGGTAAAAGTTATAGAAAGCCTATAGTACGGTGTCACAAAGATATTAAAGCTGCACAAGAGCGCTTATTCATCGTCAGCTACTACTTTAATCTGTATTACCGTTTTAAAAAGAGTTGGTAAACGCTACAGGTGCTATAAATCCTATAGTAAGGTGTCAAAAAGATCTTAAAGCTCCACAAAAGCGCTTATTCATCGTCAGCTACTACTTTAACCGGTATTACCGCGATAGTGAGCACTACAGGTGGTAAAAAGCGCACGTCAAGATAAAAAAGCCTGTAACCTTACTAAAATTAAATCTGTTCGTAATGGAAGTGTTATGTCATCCATTATTCAACACAGCAGAATAATATTAAGGAATATTATGTTATTTAAGTATGTGAAGTGAAAAATAACTGCCCTTATGATTTCACAGTAAATGTATACCATGTTTCTCATCTCAATTTTAACGCGCCTAGGATTTATTAAAGATTTAAAAGAAAAAATATGATAACAAAATAGGTACCTCAAGCTAAACATTACTATTCATTCCTGCTTCTTGAGCAGTGGTATGTAAAACTAAGTGGCATTCATGGAATGCTTCAAATAATGTAAGAAATTTTGTTTATTGTAGTCAAATGTTGAATAACTCGAAATAATATTAATTGTTAGGTTACCAAAACAATGGCGAACTTTACAAAAGTGAGGTTAGTGTTAATAACGACCCATACTTGCGTTGTTTGACACCAATACCTTTAGAACGTCTGTAAAAGAGGACTGCCTAACACAATAAGCTTTAGTTAAACCCTTTATTACAGGTTAAACCTAGATAGAGGAGTTGTTTGACACCTTTAGTTTCTCGTGTTACTAAACTCTCGATAAACTCTATTTTATAGCTTATGACTGCAATAATAGTCAATATAGAACCTTAAGTGGTATAAAAGAGTTCATTGCAATAACTATACAACAATAAGTGTTAAGAAGTGTCGGCGAACACTTTTATAAAGACTTGGGTGTCACAAAAAGGTTAAAGCTATAACGTGTTAAGTATACTTGCTGCTACTAGCGCCATTATAACTCTCAAAGCTGTATTACATCATCCATTAACGCTATAGTGCTGCGATTGGGGCTAAAACTTGTTTGTTAACTCCTCTATATCGTCTTTAGTAATAACTGAGATAATTATAACCCTGTTATATTACTTAAAGTCATAAAAAAGCCTGTAACTGACACCAAAATGTTAGTTGGGATAGGATCAATTTGTTGTCCGACCGTCCGTCTGTCTGTCAGGACCCCTTATCTCGGAAACACGTAGATGTAGGTATTGATTTAAAATTAAAACCATATGCGCAGATACGTAACCTTCGTACGAAACCTTCGGTGGGCGAGTCCGACTCGCACTTGTCCGGTTATTCAAAGCAACATAGATACTTGAATTTAGGTAAGTCGTCCAGATCTTACTTACCAAAAGAAAATACAAGCACAAGAAAGAAAAGAAAAGAAAAAGAAAGAAAGAATAGTATTTATTTAGCACATACATGAAACACGTACCATCCATCCTGTCCATTGCGATCGGAGCAGAAAAACGGAGAAATATTAACCAATCATGTCAGTCAACATGTCAGCGACTCAGGCGGGACTCACGTGGTTCGGGGAGTTTATGCAATTCCATTGGTTAAAATTTGGCACCTTTATTCAGAAAGATAAAACAGTTTTTGTCCCATGCCTTTTTTTTTTAGGTTGGGAAATCATTAAATGACTCCTCCCGCTTTAGGTGAAGCAAAAGGGAGTGTCAGACTCTTACTGACTAAAACCCATCCGCGTTCCTGCCAGTGCCCTTTGCGTTCCAGGGTACGGTGCCTCTTTCGAACGAAGTCCGCAGCCCCAGCAGGCACTGGCCCTGGCGGGCCCCGTCTTTTACGATGACAGCTCTTTGAGGCACGCGTGGAACACAGCGCGCCGTCCACCCGGGCTTGATTCTGATCAGACGGCGAGCCACCCAATGCTCGCCGTCCGCAGGCTCGCGCTTACGGTGGCCGAAAATCGCCCTGCGACTCCCGACGCCCGGGACGTCTTCTTCTGTTGCGACGGCTGGGGCGTGAGGTTTCCCTCTCTCTCACACGTTCGGCTTCCTCCTTTGCTAGCATTACTGCTTCGCAGAAGGTAGTGACCGCTTCCCATGTCTCCTCGCTCCGGACCATAGCTTGAACCAGGGCCGGACGCGAGAGATCGCCGCCGCCGATCGCCTCGGCGAGGACACGGCGGTGCTCCGCCCAAGCAGGGCAGACCTCAACCGTATGCTCCACCGTGTCCTCTTTTGTCCCATGCCTAAAATTTGATTTTTTCTTTTACTGGTATTCATTTGACATTTCTTGTGAATTTTGCGTGCCTATTATTTTTTACCTACTGACATAATTCTAGATAAACATACTTTATTTTCGTAATACTGGTATATTAAAGGTCACGTAATACTGATTTCCACTGACTACGGAACTCCAAAGTTGGGCCGTACCTTTATATCGGCCGGTGTTCCCTAAAGCAGTCGCACACAATTTTGCTTTGAACAGTTCTTTGTGTCGTTGATCGTTCATAACACACATTTTGTACTGTTACGTATATCCAGCCTACTTCTATAATGCTCACTAATATTTGTCAAAGCGGAACGGTTTAAAGAGCTACTACAAAATTTGGTAGATTGTAAAATTGTTTTCGTTATTCTGGTGCAAAATGTAACGAATCTAAATACACCTTCATCGATTTAAAACTATTTGAAACCTGCCTTATGAACATTGAGAAAGTTTGCACAAAAAATGTAAATCTTCGATCAATTCAACCACATCTGCTTAGATTAGTAGCCCATCTCTACATCACAGAGAAAGGCTTAACTGATAAAAAGACGTCAAACAGCCACCCACAGCTGGTGCTTTTAAATACAATCCAAGAGAATATTTTTTTAATCATGTTTTACGTTTTAGAGAGCATTGCAAAGGACACTGGTAAAGTTTCCAACACAAGTACGTGGTACCAAAAGTTTAAAAGGAAACGTAATATTTTCTTGTTTTTGTAAAGAAGTCTTAAGATTGTTGAGCCCATTCCACAGAAGTTTCTGGAACACTAAGGAATAATAAGGAGTCATAAACAAACATTATGTTGTATAGAGTAAATAATATAAGACTCTTTTATAAAATTAAATTCTAAGCACTCTTAACAAACTGTTGTGTCCTTGTAGAGGTTTATATTGCGTTCGGTGACAAACATGAGGTTGATGATTTAGTTAAATAAAAAGAAGACAGTGGATAAATATCTTTAGTTTTGATCTGAACCGAATTAAATGAAGTGAAAGGTGAGGGTGGAATGATATCTGATTTTGTACTAACACTATAGCAGAACTTTCAAGTCATTAAGGCATCACTTTAAAAAACGTATCTCAGGTTCCGCTAAGATATGTGGGTGTAGGAGATTAGATGCGAGAAACGCCAACGAATCTTGTACAAAAATCCTCTATGTAGCTTCTAAAAGGATTTAGTAATAGAGAAAAAAAGATGTACTTGTATTAGATTAAAGAAGTTAAATCATCAAAGCAAAATGGATTAGAGTCCAATCCACATGCAACGCGCTCTCGAAGTTGTAAAGGAGTACCTATAGATATCTATCTAGGTCACATTATGCAGTGTTAGATTCTATGGACACCACTTTGAGAAAGAGCCAACAGAACAAGCTGAAAACTTCGACATGTCCATGGCTTAGCTCAGTTCACGTCCTTCGTGCCTATTGTAGCTCTATTCTGTCTCCTGCTTGATAAAAATAAGAGGAAAGTGGAAATATTTGTTTTACTCCTTCGCTGTTTCTATCTGATGAATGACCACAGGACTAGTCGAACTTAACTGACTCAATGCTTTTCTGGAAAGCTCACTTTTTTCCTGGCTTTCAGGGGTGGTTGAGAATTTAAGTCCAATTTCTTTAAAAAAGTACACATGTAATAGTTGTATCGATAGTGTCTTTTAACAGCTAGCATTTTGTACAATAGTTTGTGGATAACGTCGTTAGCAGTGTATATGCTACTTCTGTTGACTAATTGTTGATTATTTTATTATATAGGTACTGCTGTTTGTTGTCCCTAATAAAATAAAATAAATTAATGATTTCGATTCCATGGACTGAGCTGATAGAAACTTACAAATATTACAAGTATACGAGCAAAATCCTAATAAATAATAATATACATTTATTCAGCAATCCCCTTCCAATTAACATTTCGCACAGATAAAAAGGGTTCACGACAGATATCCGAACACCGTGAGCGGCACGTAGCGCTTTGGCCACTAAAACATTAAAAAGAACATAAAGTTGGTACAGCTATCTCAACAAACTAACGTTAGGGAATCTCTCGTAGTGGGGTCAGGTATTGTGAAAAAACCAGGGGCGATATCACAACAAGCCGAGGTGCTCGGCGCGCGCGTTGTTGCCCCGACGTGACCCGAATGCCCACGCCCCGATGTTCAGGGATACTTCACAAATGTTTCCGTTACGATACGCGATCTTTTCCTTTACTGAATGCGTACTAAACACGTAAATAGCTATACGATCACCTTAACTTCGTCGTTTAGATGTATTTATATACGACTACAATCTAACAGGATCTATTTTATTTTTATGAGAGTTCGACGTTATTATCTTGTGTGAGTTATTGTTTTAATACCTTTGTGAGATATTAAATTGGATGCCGCATAAAATGTGGATCACGTTCGCTGTATCGTATTTCAACTGAGTATCAAAGAGCTTGTGTAACTTTTTTTCTGAAAATTCGTTTGACCACTTCTAATGTTCAAGTAACATTACCGTCTAATTAAAATGTCCAGTTTGTTGCTCTGATCGTATACTTTACTGCGTCATTATTTCGTCGCTACATTAAGAAACACGGAATTCGTTTTAGCGGCCCTCGATACCGCTCGCGACGTTCCCTCGCCGCGGAACATGGCGGACGGCGCGCGGTGGCAAGGTCAAGGTGATTAGTTAATTAACCTAACGTCACGTAATAGATATCTGCAAAATTGATTACATAAATATTTTGAATATCATCTTTCAAAACATTTCCGCTAGGGCTACGTAATCTATACTAATATTTAAAGCTGAAGAGTTTGTATGTTTGCTTGAACGCGCTAATCTCAGGAACTTCTGATCCGATTTGACAAAATATTTCAGTGTTAGATAGCCCATTAATCGAGGAAAGCTTTAGGCTACATATCATCACACTAAGACCAATAGAAGCGGAGCAGTTATGGAAATTGTGACGCAGACGAAGTTGCGCGGGTCAACTAGTCTTTTGACAAAATTATTCTAACAAATTATTGCAGTAAAATTATTAATAAATCCCACAACTATACTGAAACGTTGAAAATGAAACGCACCTATATAAAAGCTGCACTCACCTTTACAAAACGTCATCCTGCAACCTAAATTCCTTTGTATTTTACAAGATGCACTACTACTCTAAAACTTATGCCAAATGCATACGAGTAAAGTGTGCAAGACTTTTTCAGGCGCCGCCGTGCACCGCAACGATTCGTCGAGTTCAATGCATGTTCAGCCATTGAACGGAACACTAAAGTTACTATTGCTACTATGTTCTCGTATATCTTAACAGCTTTCTACTTGCTTTGATCTAACACAAACAAAGTACTTAAATCTTATCTATACTCTATACTTATACTAATATATAAAGCTGAAGAGTTTGTTTGTTTGTTTGTTTGAACGCGCTAATCTCAGGAACTTCTGGTCCGATTTGAAAAATTCTTTCAGTGTTAGATAGCCCATTTAAGGGAGGCTATAGGCTATATCTCATCACGCTAACACCAAAAGAAGCGGAGCAGTAAGGAAAATTGTGACAACTAGTCTTACAATATAATGGCGTGATTGAGTAGGATGTTTGCTACTCAATCACGCCAGAACGGCTGAATGGATCTGAACAGAATTTGGCGCTACAATAGATTATAGTTTGGAATTGCATTTATTTAGGTAACTTTTTCTCGGGAGTATGTTTTTTTGGAATAAGGTGAAGTCGCTGGCAGAAGTTAGTAGGTATTAATTAATTTCATCGTAAGTCTAACTCGAGGATTTCATCAAAGACCTAAGTACCTACGTCATTAATTGTAGTCATTTATTATTTATCGTGATTACTAAATTATTTTGAGACATATTTATCAGATAAAACTGACAGAGATCCAGGTAGGTCAAGAAACAAACGGCTTTTATTTAAAGCGAACTATTCCATTTTAGGCAGCTGTATTCCCGACGGGTGCTAAACAATTTTAGACCAATATATATCCGGGCTAAACTCAACCTGTCACAGTATTATTGACAGATCAGACATAATTAACGGCATTAATGACGCCATAAATGTCTGCAGCCGGGCCGGACGGTTCACAATAATCCGCTTATGGGAAAGGTCACGCAATACGAGAACGAATCCTCCGGCTCACTTGTAAGGGACACTTTTATTATAGCTCTTAAATCAAGTGTGTTCAATAGAAGATCTTGTATTAATATTCTATGGAATAACCTTTTTTTATCTGGTAAAGGGAGACTTTATGGATTTTATATGTGATGTGGTCGATGCTTTATAATAATATGTAGGTTGCTATCTGAGTTCACGATTGAAGTGGATCGTATATATATATATATATATATATATATATATATATATATAGGAACATATATCTAAGAACGTGTCAAGCTCTTGCTGAATCCATCAGTTTTACTAAAACTTTGATAACTTTCTTGGAAATCAGCAGACGTTCGATTAACAAAGTCCAAACTCACCAAATAATTAATGAAGGAAGTAACCATGTGTTAATAGCAAGTAAACACTCAGTTTCACTTATTAAGGTAGATAGGTCAATGACCGGGAAAAACTGACACGAAACAGAAAGCTTAATTAATACAGTATTTTTCGTCAGCCATTTATTTAATAATGGTCTGCCAGCGAATAATACATTAAATAAATGAAACAATCACACTATGCGCACATAATTATCGGCCACCACAGCTCACGCAAAAAGATTGAGTAAAATAATTAAATAATAGTAGCAATGTGGAATAATAAGGATTAAATAAATACATCAACCCTCGTTAAATAAAATCATAACAGATTTCAGTTAACATGACAAATAAATTGTTCGATGCTCCTACATTTTCTTCTTTATAAAACATTAGATATTATAACCCACGTATTAAAGATTAGTCAGATGTAATACATCGATGTATAAATGGTTATAATAAGGTTATATTATTAATTTTGGACTGATTACACATGATCTATAAAAAAATATTGTTTGATATATCTGCACCGAATCACATTTACTTGTTAACGCAACAAACGAGGTGGGTTCGTTAAATCCTACAGCGATCCGCTTATCTTATTAAGATATATTTAAATACGTGTCCCTCGGTACTTATATTTTCATATATTTACAGAAAGCAACGGAATAAAATATCCGATTGCTAACAGGTCTCACTTTAACGAAACTTATCGAATAAATGCTGAAATAATTGGCGTTGGCGTTCATTTTCCATTGTAGGTACTCTGACACAGCCGCTCATCGGTGTTACAATTTATGTTTATGTATTTCTGTGGAATAAGTAATGGTAAAATGTTCATTTGTAGGGTTACGAACTTCCGTAAAAAACGTAACCCTTGTTGGATCACTTGGGTGTCTATCTGTCCGTCTGTCACAGCCAGTTTTCTCCGGATCTACTAAAACGATTTTGTTGAAATTTGGGATGTGTTACGTAATTAAAGATTTTTAGTATGGGGGTGGGTCATTTTTGGATGTAAAACTAGAAAATTAAAAAAAAGATGTTATTCAAACTGTATCGTGTGACATAACAGATGAAAGGGCTTATTGTGAGGGATTTAATTACATTATTTTTAAATAAATAGTTTTGAAGTTATTCAAGAATTTAGACCAAAAATGACCCTTACCCCTTATCTCCGAAACTACTGAGCCTAAAATAAAAAAAAAATGAAGATAATAGTTATATACCTAAAAATTACAGGAAAACCTATAAGAAGTCTGTAGTGTTAAAATAACACGTTAAAAAATGTATTGGTTCGGAACCCTTTGCACGCGAGTCCCACTCGCAGTTAGCCAGTTTATTATTGTATAAGATATGACTTTCCGAGAGCATTACGCGATGTTTCGAGATAAACCGGCCGTGTCCTTCTCCTTGACCTGATATTTTCCTTCAAATTAGGTAAGGACATTATGATTATTGGTTCTTTGAAGTGGCATTGAATTATGTAGGCTCAGATAAATTCATTTAAGTATTTTATCTAGTAACTTATTCAGATTTATTGCAATTCTCTTTTATTTAAATAAAATATTATATTTAAATAATGTACTTGAAATCTACAAATTGTAGAAGCACTTTGTAGCTAAAATGATAAGAGATTGTAAGTCTTTGTGCATTTGATAAGAAAGAATTATTCAATTACTCTGATTGCCTTAAGGACAGGCATGACAGCAACATTGCAAAGATCTTCGCCTTAATGAGGAAAAGGAAAGAAAATGCAACTTTTCTCAAGATAGAAATAATAATTGACTCGCTTTAGAGCAAGACAGAACAACTTCATATGTAGAGAAGAGAGTAGATTATTCCGTAGTGCAAGTTTTTCTCAAGTATCATTATTTTTGCAGCTCTACAGATATTGGTCTGGTGTAGCAAAGATATTGCCTGTAGCTGTCACCGCCAGTAGTTTCAACTGGCTTATGTACTTGTGTCGTTTCGCCGCATTGTAGTCGGGACCGCGCGCGGAATGTGTTTCTGCGCTGTATTATTCTTTTTTATTTACCAGACCGTTTTTTGTCTTCATGTTTATTAATATGTAGTGGACGTAATGTTACTTGCGGTGATTTGGTTTAGGGACATTGCATTATGGACGTTTTTATTTCTAAATAATGCATGTTTGGGATTCGGTGTAATTTTCTTTATCTAGTCCAGTGTTTAGATAGGCTCCGTTGAAATAAGCAGCTTTTTACTTATTTGGTAGCATAATAGAACGCAGTATTTTGTCATAGGATTTTAGAGCTTCACATGAGATAAGAAAACACATTTAGACCGCAGACTGCACAGTAGAGAGTCTATAGTCACTCTCCTCTCCAGACTTGCATAATGTGCATATGTGCCGCACAGGCGCACGGGTACATTTCACAAATTGTTAAATATAGTTACGTAAAAGCAGACTTAAAGTAACGTAATAGTGTGTAGGTTGTAAACATTCCTGATAACTTAATTCTATTTCACTATTGAAAAATAAAGCTCGGAACGAAACATAGTAGCATCTATCCGACATTGTTCAATTTAAAAATAGAAAAAGGTTGTAACAAGAAAACTAGCTCATTTACACTTTGCTTTAGATTATAATTTCTTGGACCTTTTCATCAATATACAAAGCAGATGAAAAGTTCACGAAATGTGATATATTACAAAATATAAAGGAATAAGTTTGCCTTCAGTATTAGGTATCAAAAAATCTTCTGCAAACAGCATAGATTATTTGACGAGATGTCAGAAACCTTCGAAATTTAAACATCAATGTGTTAGTTCACATAAAACTCCGCCAACTGTGAATACTTTAAAGCTCTCATTTGCCTTTTCAGTTTGAGAATAAAAACAAACTTGAGAAAAATAAATGATATTATATCTTGGAATGTTCCTACTGTGTCAAAACATTCTGAGATTTGTGATGTAATACTTGAGCTGTTGTCGGGGGACCTAGGCAGCTAGCTATGGAATAGGAACTATATCTTTATATTTGATGTGATGTAATGTGATGTATAGTATATGAAGATGTTAGACGTATAGGATTCTAGCAACACGCGAAATACAGTCTAAGAATGCGCTAATTACGCGTAGACTTTTACATAAAACGTAAAAGCGGTTTTTTTGTCATATCTATAACTCTTCTTTAGTCTTGTTTTTTGTTTATATTCAACATTGCTTTACGGCGAATTTTATCATCTTAATGACCAATACGTCAAACACAATACATATGTGAACATTGTGAACGCGGTACGTAGCACGTTACATTGTGGCTTCGTGAAAGTTTAAGCATATTAAAAGCTTTTCAAGATACAATTTCGTTTCACTGTGTGCACTATTGAAGGTATAAAATGTGTTCTGAAAAATGTCACACCGCGCACCGGTGGCGGTGAGGTACGAGTAACAACACACTACATAAAATTAAAGTAGAAAGGACTTGTCGTTTAGATTAATTTCGCGGTAATTACAAGGAGGTAGGTGCTAAAGAGCGAGTAAACGCTTGGTATAGTTTGTCCCGCGGCGCGGCATCCAGGTATATGAAGAGTTATTTCCACAAATTCCCCCCACTAGTGATAGCCCACCGAGCGACGTGTCCGGTGAATCAACGAGAAGCGCTCCGCTCGGTCGGGCAAAAACGGAAAACCATTTTACGGTCCATTGTGAAAGAGGATTGGCAATTTCGTTCCGAGCTTACTCGACCATCGGCCGGACAAGTTTTACAACGTCTCTGATGTAACGCGAATGCTCTGACGAAACTCTCTAATACATGCGCACTGATCCCGCTGATTCAGCACTTCATTTTCCCTATTTAATCTTGGAAAAGTTTGCTATCATTGACGCTTCAATTTATTAATGACAGACAGCTATAATAGTAACAAGTCAATTTAAGGTTATGCTACAGATTTGTTTACCTGCTTGCTATAAATGGACCCTATATTTTTTAATTAAGTTAAGCAACATTCAGAAAAACAACAGATACAAACTAAACCGGCTTCAAATTACCATAAAATATTGACGTATTAAAGTGTTATTTTCAACTTACCCACTGCAAAACAAATATCATTTATCATTAAAAACTGGCCAGACTGACAAACGAAGGGTTCCGTACAATAAAACTTAATTTTTATGATTATTTTTGTAATGGCAGCAATAGAAATACACAATCTGTGAAATTTTCAACTGTCTAGGTACCTATTACGGTTCTTAAGATACAGCCCGTTGACAGACAGATGGACGGACGGACGGACGGACAGCGGAGGCTTAGTAATAGTATTATGTTGGGTTAGTAGTAGCTCAAATAACATTTTGGTGTCAGTTACAGGCATTTTTATGACTTTAAGTAATATAACAGGGTTATAATTATCTCAGTTATAACTAAAGGCGATATAGAGGAGTTAACAAACATGTTTTAGCCCCAATCGCAGCACTAAAGCTTTAATGGAGGACGTAATACAGCTTTGAGAGTTATAATGGTGCTAGTAGCAGCAAGTATACTTAATACGTTATAACTTTAACCTTTCTGTGACACCCAAGTCTTTATAATAGTGTTCGCCGACTCCTTTTATCACTTATTGTTGTATAGTTATTGCACTGAAGTCTTTTATACCACTTAAGGTGGTTTTATTTTTTTGTAAAAAAGTTTTTTATTTTTAACTTTTTAGTGGTACCTGCGTACTACTAAAAAGTGAAACTACAAACAGCGTCCCGGCGTGATGTTATGTTATAAACTGGTGTAAACAATCAAAAGATATGCGATTTCAGAAATCCCGATCCATTTGCTATCATTGATTGAAGAGTTCCGTTTGCCTAACTCCGAAGTTCTTCATCAGATCTTCACCAAATTAAAATGGGACTGGTCCGGGAAAATACTCTTCCAAACAAAAAATAATCATCCAAATCGGTTAAAAATTGGCGAAAATATGGCTGCACAAACATTTTTCATGCCGCGCATAAAGCGTTAAAAAAACCTATAGTATATAAGACTCGTATATCAGTTCCATTTGAGTATAAAAGTGTTAACGCATACCTGTGCAAGTGAGTTAGAGCATGCTCTAACTCACTTATAACCACTAAAGAGGCCCACAGTTTTACAGGTAAAAGTTATAGAAAGCCTATAGTACGGTGTCACAAAGATATTAAAGCTGCACAAGAGCGCTTAGTCATCGTCAGCTACTACTTTAATCTGTATTACCGTTGTAAAATAGAGTTGGTAAACGCTACAGGTTGTATAAATCCTATAGTAAGGTGTCAAAAAGATCTTAAAGCTGCACAAGAGTGTTTATTCATCGTCAGCTACTACTTTAACAGGCATTACCGCGTTAGTGAGCACTACAGGTGGTAAAAAGCGCACGTCATGATGAAATACCCCATGTAACCTTACTAAAATTAAATCTGTTCGTAATGGAAGTGTTATGTCATCCATTATTCAACACAGCAGAATAATATTATGGAATATTATGTTATTTAGGTATGTGAAGTGAAAAATGACTGCCCTTATGATTTCACGGTAAATGTATACTATGTTTCTCATCTCAATTTTAACGCGCCTAGGATTTATTAAAGATTTAAAAGAAAAATTATGATAATAAAATAGGTACTTCAAGCTAAACATTACTATTCATTCCTGCTTCTTGAGCAGTGGTATGTAAAATTAAGTGGCATTCATGGAATGCTTCAAACAATGTAAGAAATTTTGGTTTATTGTAGTCAAATGTTGAATAACTCGAAATAATATTAATTGTTAGGTTACCAAAACAATGGCGAACTTTACAAAAGTGAGGTTAGTGTTAATAACGACCCATACTTGCGTTTTTTGACACCAATATCTTTAGAACGTCTGTAAAAGAGTACTGCCTAACACAATAAGCTTTAGTTAAACCCTTAATTACAGGTTAAACCTAGATAGAGGAGTTGTTTGACACCTTTAGTTTCTCGTGTTACTAAACTCTCGATAAACTCTATTTTATAGCCTATGTCTGCGATAACAGTCAATGTAGCACCTTAAGTGGTACAAAAGAGTTCATTGCAATAACTATACAACAATAAGTGTTAAGAGGTGTCGGCGAACACTTTTATAAAGACTTGTGTGTCACAAAAAGGTTAAAGCTATAACGTATTAAGTATACTTGCTGCTACTAGCGCCATTATAACTCTCAAAGCTGTATTACGTTGTCCATTAAAGCTTTAGTGCTGCGATTGGCGCTAAAACTTGTTTGTTAACTCCTCTATATCGTCTTTAGTAATAACTGAGATAATTATAACCCTGTTATATTACTTAAAGTCATAAAAAAGCCTGTAACTGACACCAAAATGTTATTTGGGTGGGATCCCATCATCAGATCCTGACTTATACCTTCCATCATCAGCTCAGCAACATAAGATGATGATTATCAGGCACACATATCTGAATTGCGTTAGAAATTTAATGAAAAACATTGCATGTGCCTATAAAATTTGAAGACTTCCCTCGATTTTCATGGGATCCCATGATCAGATCCTGACTTGGTGACAATGGGACCACTTCAGGAGTATAGGCTTTTGAATAAAAAAGATTTTGTTAAATCGGTCCACAATTGGCGTAGAAATCGGTTAACATAAATAAAAAAATACATACAGTCGAACATAGAACCTCCTCCTTTTTGAAGAAGTCGGTTAAAAACGATTCGCTAAGCAGTCGTAGCAGGATACCAATCCTTTAGGCCGTAGACACGCACTCAGCGGCGGCGGCAGCGGCGCAGCGACGCAGACCCGTTCACGAAGCCAGCGGGCAGATCGCGCGGCGCTAGAGCGGCGCGCGTAGTGTTGTGTTATGAAAAGTTGCCTATCTATGACTACGTCACTGCAGACGCGCGGGCACCGCTCGACTGGCGCTCACCGCTCATACGCCGCCACCGCGCCTCTGCCTTTGTACATTTTCATATAAATTTATGCATTTGAACGCGCCGCTGGTCGCGCCGCTGCAGCCGCGGCCACCGCGCCACTGAGTTCGTGTCAACAGCCTTACAGTCATTAATGGGCAAACGATCTGTTAGGAAGTGGTACCTGGCTACAGATACACTACGCCGTCGTAGCTGGCTATAGATCCGCTACGCAGTCCATAATACCTAGCTACAGACCAACTACGCAGTCGTAGCAGGATAACAATCTTGTAGAAGCTGGCTACAGATACGCTACGCATTCGTAGCTGGCTACAGACCAGCTACGCAGTACCTAGTAGCTGGCTGCAGATCAGCTACGCAGAAGTACTTAGCTGGCTACAGATTCGCAACGCAATAGTTGGCTAGAGATCAGCTACGCAGTAGTAGTAACTGGGTACAGATCCGCTACGCAGCGCTAGCTGATTATAAATCAGCTGCGCAGTAGTAGCTGACTATAGATAGGTACGCCTCGCATAGCTTTTATGTTTAAGTGATATTCCTTCTTTATCCGAAAATATTATATAGTCTTCTTGACCTATTTTGGCCATAGCGGCCAATCTTAACGAAAACTAACACGCCGACACGACCGGAGAAAGATTTGGCGCAGGACTAACGGTTTGATCTGCTTTCCGAGGCACGGAGGTGTCACACCATCGACTTTCAAACTCCGGGCTGTCAAACCCAATAACTTTTTAGATAGTTATCAAAACCAACCTAGTATCTTCAAATAAAAATCAAAGCTAGTAAAGTGTAATTAAATAAAGTAGTCGTAGTTAGCACCCAAGTAATTGTGATATTCAATATTGAAAAAATCGCTATCGACGAATCTAATCCAATACAAACGAAGCCTTTAGAGGATTAGTAAGGTTATACAATAATTAGATTGGAAATCGATATCTACTCCGTATGTACGTGAAACTTTTACCTATTCGAACCTATATAAAATGGCTTAGATAAACCCACATTTGGATTAAATAACAATAGATAGGGCGAGTTGGGTTTAGTGATTGTATGGAGAGTTACAACAAATGATATTACGAGAATAGTTCAAAAATTAGATTAATAAAGAAAGTTCGTGATAAAAGTAGGCATTTTCTCGCTTGTTTTTCTTCACGGCATAAAGGGATACTTAACGAAATCACGTCAGTGTGGTAAATTGCCTAATGAGCATGCCAAACGTGACAGGTGGCTCAACCTAACTCCGTTCTCAGAGCATTACACATGACAAGGAAATTCCTCAAAGCGTTTTCCTCAATCGTCGAATTTGAACATAATTCCAGTAGAGATATTTAAAAATGTATTGATACTTGCTTTGAATCGACCTGACGCACCTCTTAACTGTAACTTTTAGCTCCTTGAACGTTTATTTTAAACTTTGCCTATATCATCAAAGGCAATGGAGAGCGTGGCACGCTTCCAACTACTTATTTCCATAATCTAGCGAAACTAAATGAAGAAATATAATCTCAAGCAAAAGACTAGTCATAAATTTGACGCAATAAACAAGTGATTATAACAACACTAAACAAAATACAAACCTCAATTAGTATAAACTGTAAAGTACTTCGCAACAACGAGTCATATTTGACACGAAAACGTCCCCTCGTTGTAATGGCACCCTCAAAGTGATCACGCAACTGCATGTATTAATGTAACAAATGGTCTGTTGACAATGGTAGGCACTGGATGTTAAATTACTAAAACCCATATCAATTACCCAAACCGAAGAGAATTATAATGCGGCCCAGCATGTTGGCGTCGAACCGCGAACAGCTCTCGTCTGGATAAACGGAGGCCTATTTGAAATTCCAATTAGAAAGTTTTCTCATTTACTTGAATCAGGGCGTAGAGTGGCGGAAGGGCAACAATCCGCGCTGATTAGTCCTGGTCTCCACCCTGCATCAGATTTAAAGGGTATGGGTTCACCGCATAAACTAATCCTTCATTGAGGACCACCTTATTTGAATTATTTTTGGGCCTAACCCTGCGGCTGTTCGGCGGATTATTCGAACGTCGCATTTAAAAACAAATTGATTCAAACAATTAACTTTTATCTCTACGAGCTTTGTGACTTTACTGTAGGCCTACAACAACTAAAGCTCTTTAGGAGCACATTATGTGCTTTGTAGTGGCAATATGTTAGTTCTAAATAATTTTATGTTGCAACTGAAACGTTCAAATAAACCCACGGGAAATGAACGCTCGTACTGCATTGTTTTCTGTTAACGCGACTAGCTTATTTAATTAAATATATTTAATAAATAAGCTAGCTTAGCTAGTTTTTATTTTTATTAATAAGCCATTTTGGTTCACCTACCGAAATACCGATGCATATATTTATGTTGAATGTATCTATTCTACATATGGTAACAACGCACAGGAAGTCGAATTTCCGGCGAATATCACGCCTACTTCCAAAAATAATATTTTCTTGATAGATGTGACGCGGCGCGCCGTCCGAGCATCGACCACAAACAAGCTCAGAAATACGGATATTACTGATTCAATATTCTACGAAAAGTTATGTTGCCTTTCGATAACTTCCGAGTTTTCTATACTACCATCGATTCGGCGCGGGGCCAATTTATTCAAAAAGTATCAAGCGTGAACCGCCCAGACACGGAAGTTACCCAGTTGAAAATTGAATTTATCAAACTTTTCCGGGACAAACAGATAGGTACTTTATAGACTGTGAAATGCAATTTACTTTCAATTGCTATCAATCGGATGAATTGAAGCTTGTGATGTTAAATGCCACAGTGAAACATGCTCAGCAAGCGTGTACAAGTACACACAATCTGCCAGCTCGGTTATACATACTGTGCGTAGGTATTTGGGCACTCATATTATATGTACATGTTGTAGCAAAATTTGTTACAAGACTTTTCGTCATTACCTACATTTTTAGGGTTCCGAACATCCGTAAGAAAGCGGAACCCTTATAGGATCACTCGGGTGTATGGCTGTCTCTGTCTGTCTGTTCTGTCTATCTTTCCGTCTGTCACAGCCAAGAAATTAGACAAAAAATGACCATTACAGCCACTCTCCCCTATTCTCCGAAACTACTGAGCCCTAAAATGTTGAAACAATCGAACGAGATCTTTACAGTGTCAAAATAACTACAAAAACGAAATTCGTTCGGAACCCTTTGCACGCGAGTCTGACTCGAACTTGGCCAGTGTTTTTTTTAGTTGTCAGACTGGCCGATGACATAATTATCTCGATTTTTTAAAGTTCAATTGATAAGAAATACATAAAGATAAAATTTGGGAAGCGAGAACGTCATAATAGAAAAATCTGTCAAAAACGGTAATGAATTTTCTTTGGACGAAGTATTAAGTAAAAAATCGTAAGTGTTTGTCAATTGACTTCTGGTGTGTGGTCCTGCGAATATAGCGAGATTATAAAAAAACAATTCGATTATTTGAAATTTTTTGAATTAATTGAAACCGTACTCCCGTACGGGCTGAACGCATGTGAGCCTGCAGACTTTCTGGATCCGCGCTTACATCGTGGGCTTTAAGGTGTGAGTTCTTGTGTGCCGGTCAAATCCGAAGGCCTCAAGCGTTTCCGAGTCTCATCCAGCAACCAGTAACCCAGCATTGGAGGGGTACAATAACTGAAGACGGATTCTTTTCGTCCGGCGCGAAACTCTGACTGCCTCATGTATGTCGCTTATTATCCAACCTATATATTAATCTCAACGAGTTTGATTATGGATTTTCATAAAGGACTTGGCGATTTATTTTAAAATTAGAAGTTTATCTAGTACCTACAGTAAATTCCAGTTCTATGATATTCGCAATATTTATTTAAAATATAATAAGTTAACGTTACATTGCCGTCAGTCTTCGCAAATCTACGAACTATTTCCTCGTACATTTTAAAGGTTTTAAGGATTTTTTATTTTATTTGAGATGGGTTTGCTCTTGACTCTAGTCTAAGTCAAAGGTGCCAGAGACACAGTCTATAATGGAGCGACCTTGTCCAGAAGAACCCTCTTTCAAGGTTCACTCTAACTTTGAAGAGATTAGGGTTGTAAGTTTTCGGAAACAGACGCAGGCAGAGAGTTCCACTCCTTTGCTGTGCGCAGTATAAAAGACGTTTGGAAACGCTTAGTGCGAATTGGTGGAATAGCAACAAGGTAGGTATACTTACTTGCAGTGTGTCTGGATGTCCAATGGTAGAAGGGGGTCGAGGAGTTCTTGGGCACACTCACCGAAGTACCATCTGTAGAAGACCGACAAGTAGGCAATATTGCGGCCGGCGATGAGCCAAGCTGTGATGAACCAGTATTAGATAAATTTAGTATAATTAGCTACTTTTAAATTTAAAAAAATCAAATAATCATTCGTTAAAAATCTAGTGACTTCAAAGTTTTTATCACAATACAGATTTCCAAAATAAATACTCGCTGAATAAACATGGGCACCCTTTATCTTTGTATTTCACAAAACTCAACCGTTCTCAAATAGAAATGAAATGATAAGGCTCGACGTTTGGAGTGGTCATCCCTTCGCTAAACAGGCTTCGACTTAATAAACATCGTGCCGTTTTAAGAATATAATCCGAATCCTCACACAACGTACTCACAACACGCTGGTATTCGTGAAAGCTGTAAGGGTGAATACCGTCCCGTAGGCACTTGTGAATTTGGTATTACCACTAGACGTCAGTCTATTCGTGGCGGCTATGATGTCTGTAATTAGTGCGTCGCATGGTGCGTGTCATATGTCGAGCCGGATCGAATTGCGTCCGTTTCAATTAAATTCCGACATGAGCACGAGTCGTGCGGCCGCCGTGCCGGCCGGTTCGAGAGCTCTCATTGATCACGGTTAGGACCGTTGAATCGAATCAATTCGCGACCTACTATGCAGATTTTATTTATTTTACTATATGCAAAAAGGCACGATAATTGGTGGAATTACTGATAGAACATACCGCTTTTGTACGTTTTAATTCAGCTTTATTCATTCGGTAGAAGTTTTATGGAAAAATAGGGCACAGTCAGAAGTTGGATAGCAGTAACGAAATGAATCCACATACGTTATAACGACCTTTTCATGTTTCGCTCACACAAAGAATCGTCTCGTCGCAAGTTGTATTGCTCACAATAAAATTGCAGCGAACCGCAAAATACGTAGAGCGTAGCTCTATTTAATCAAGGACCACGTAAATAACACTTTCTGTGTCAAATATCATGTGACCTGACATGTCAAACGACGTGTTTTAAGTGGATTCAGAGTTTCAATATTAAGGTTTGATCTCAAATTTTCATTTAACAAGATGGCAGCTGTAAGTAGTGTCACCAGCGGCAACGAGGCGTCACGTCTGCGAGGACATAATATTAAGAAAATGGCGACCATCAGCAGACGATTACAAATGGCTGGGACACGAAGGCGATTAACCGAAGCACATTTTACAAGGTCGACTCGTCAATAACTTTTTACCTGCTCTTTAGTTACGACCGGTGACTAAACTGGCACAAATGAGGATTCAGTGATATCATTTTAACATACAACCTCTTTCGATACGTTGACATTATTCAAGTTACGTGGACACACGTATGACTTAATGTATGCTAATGGCCGTGGAGTACAGCACTTTTAATTACTTACTGTTTCTTTCAGCTCGCGTGTCCGCTACTCACATTATTATAAAGGCTTTAAAGCTGCACTTACTTAACAAACGCAAGGAAAATAATAATTAGTTGTAATGACAGTAACTGAAGTAACAGCTTTACTTTTTCAACTGACGACTCAATTTATTCAGATTCCCAAACGGAGTCCTCACTTCGTTGTTTGGGCCTTTGATAACTGTACGAGTGAAGCCATTTGAATAAATGGTGGCTGATTCGCCAGCCTCAGTATAAAATATGGCCATTAATTCATTACACCGGAGCTAACTGCTTTGCTGCAATTAAATTATTCTAAATAGCTATCATTACTGATATTATTCCACACGGAAATCATTTATATGCCAATCATTTTGATAGGTACGAGTATACAGTAATAGTAGATACGAAGAGATTTTTTGAAGAATCTATTGTGTATCATAGGTCCCAATATAAAATAAATATGCCTTAATTATGAAACACTACAACATTTATTTATTTATCCAGACCCTTAATCCCCGTAGTTTTAAATAAAGATAAGCCTCTAAGTACGTAGTCATGGCCAACCAGTTATTTATTTGGTTTACAAGTCTGGATACTGTCACGCAAAAATAAAGTTTGAAAAGAATAAAAGTATTTTTAAAATGGTACCAACAATAAATTAAAAAGAAATTAGAATTATCTTGAGCAGAAACATATTTTTTCGCAGTTATCGCTTTCGAGTGTCGGGGACGATTCCATTTGTCTTGTGCGCAAGTGTATTCCCCGTGGAGTTTTCAAAGCAAGTTTACTGGGCCCGCGATAAGATAGAATAAGCCCTTTGCGCTCGTATGTCATGACTTCTTCCTGCAGACGAAGCCCAAGATTCAGTGAAACTTGGACATATTTATTTCTGTTCACTAATGACACTTATATCTTGGTAATTGAATCAAAAGATTGTGTTGCTTTGCTGAAGTTTTATTACGCTCATTCTTATTACGATACGATTGGTCGAGGGCAAAAATGAAACCGACATGTACAATAATGTACATCCCGTGATAGAAATGCTTTTGTGGTCTCTTTTCGGTGTCAACAAAATATCTAAAATGAAACCGTCGTCGCCTTACATAGTAGGTAGGTTTACGTACCTATTTACTTTTTGCTTTTAATCTTATACGAGATTAAACAATGCTGCAGCCATGGAAATATGTTTAATCCTGGCTTCAAATGTCATGAAAATTCAATCAATATGCGCCCAAGTTATTTCAGCCTACCACAGAATGTATCTATTCAGTTATTTCACTAGTCCTAATAACTTAGTTAATGAGTATCATAATGCAAATGTTTGTCATTTTGAACCAAAATACACTTGTCATTTTGTTATGTGAAGTCGAAAATTAAGCGAGACGTCCCTTCTCTGAGTGATGGCTATTCATCCAGATACCCTTTCAGCAAATTACTTAGATGGGATTCAGAGGATGACAAGTTTAATCGTGAGAAAATCCAACCACAACAATAACTAGACAAGAAACATGAACAAGACGGTAGACAATATTTATCATTTCAACATTGCAGTTTTTTTTATATGTGTCAAATTAGTTCAAAGCTAGAAACCTAGAAGCTATTTCCATGTTCGATATAAGTACCTACACAACAACAAGCATCAAACATGCGAGCCGTGGGACAAATTCGTAAAAAAAACAGATGACACAAGCTTTAATTAGTTTTTAACACATTCGCATCGACTGTTTGTGAAGCTGTGAAGCCACAAGCCAGTCTGACAAATAAATAGCACACACAGGCACAAATTCATATTTGGCTATAAAATTTGGCTACGAAAATTGGCGTCCAAGTCATAACGGTCCTCCTCTTTCGCGTTGAGGTTATAAAGAAGGCGGCCGGAACAGCTGATGTTAAAGTGATTTGTGAAGGAAAACGCTAAGAGAATATACAAGAGTCCTGAGTAAGGTCTGAAGGCGAAACAGCACACTTGTAATAAATCACGAGCCAACTAGAAGGTAAAATTGTACAAAATACAAGAGTAACAAAAATCTAAGAGCAAATCATATTGAGAAACACCGCAACACAGGGTCACACTCAAATAACTTGAAACCAAAAATAGAGTGAATATGAGAATGTATTGAAATGTTTCGCTTTTTTATTTCTAAACACGTAGAATATTTAACGGTTTCGCTATTTCAATTAATTAAACTCTTTCTTGAATTTATTAAGATACGTAGTGAAGTATTGAAATCTATATTCATTCACGTTGCCGAAATATGCAAATGAAATGTAAAAAATATTGTCGCTAGAGCCAGAAACTCTCCAAATTCCTGATAAAAAGAACTGATCTTAATTAATTTACAAGAGGTAAGGCTTTGTAGCCGGCAAAACGCAAGAATGAATAAGATTGTTCGCTAATAAATTGGTTATTTAAAAAAATATCTTTGATTCAGATTGAATCTCGACGGTTTCAAGGGGACGTAAGTTGTTCTACTACTAATAAATTACATTGAGGAGTTGCTCCGACCAAAGGTCTCACAAAACTAGATTCCCGTGGAAAAGTGGGATCTATATTTAAAGAAGGGCTTGTACCTTGGTATAACATAATTCTCTGCGAGCTGCGTCAAGGATATTTCAGGCAATAAATCAAGGCAGTTTCGGGATTGTGCCTTGTGCGCGATAATGCGATCCTTGTCATCGTATCTTATTACCTGTTGAACACGGATCCTATTTTATTACTTAAGAAAATTAAGTGTGTATTTGATCAACATTCAGATGAAAATATTACCATAAAATATTTTAGCTCACGTCTGACTCGGAATGGAGTGCCCATTTTATGGGTCCTTTATGGCGGCAGAATCAACATTATTATCGCGGTCTTCAGAACATTATGCAAACAAATTGGTACATTTACTTCAACGTCATTAATCAGGTAAATATGTTCGATACGTCAACATAGCATATACCTACCATATTATATTTTTATTTGCACCGGCGTTAGTCAAACTCGTTTAGTCTAAAGCATTTAGAGATTGAAATGATGACCGCGGTACAGTCAACCCATTTAATGTACTCCTTCGTACATCCATACGAAGGAGTACATTAAATGGGTGAGTGTTGAGTGAGTGGTGAGCCAATGGGCTCAGCTTATAGGTACACAGAGCCTTCATTCCCTGCTTTCCTCGAAATAAATAAAACATTCGATATTAAAATCCGATTGATCACCAACGAACACAGGCGGGTGGTTCAACTGTCCGTATCAATAAATATTTCGACTGTGCATACCACGATTAACAAAGGTTTTCACGCGTTTTATTAACATATCGCCGGAAAACCGAGCTTTTTTCATTATTCGTCGATTATTCAGCCTGTCCATTATAATTTTGTCTAAAATAACAAAGTTTTTGCATGGTTATTTAATATTATGATAGGTGTCAAATCATGGTTTTTTTGCGTCAATTGTGTAAAATGTTGTTTTAGAAATATACTAGTGCAATTTATTATTATTACATAATATCTAGGTACATAATGTTTGTAACATCCGTTTCGTTTACGACTTCATTATTTTTTTTATGCCTTTGTTCGAAAATTTGTTTGAATTGTCTCCTATACATATGCAGACGTAGGATATCATAGTTTTATTTTGTGTTAACCTATAAGGCAACGCACAACAAAAGAGTTCCTATTATCACGTCAGAAAAGTCGGTAGTTTTGAAAATTCATCACATATTAAGGTTAATAGTGGATGAAAGTTTGTATGATAGTTCGTCATTTGTGCCGATGGGCATACCATCAGGCGCACGGCTCGTTCTCAGATAAACTTGTGTCATCAGCCTAGCCTTTTCCCAACTATATTGGGGTCGGCTCCAATATAGTTGGTATTTAGCTAAATCCAGTCAAGCCGGATTTTGCTAAATACCAGTATTTTACGAGGAGCGGCGTACTACCAGACCTCCACAACACATATTAACTGGGTAACACGGTACTTTATGGCAAGACTGGAGTCAGATTTACGACTATCCGTAACAACTGCCAAAGATCTACAAATGACAGCCGGGACCAACGGCTTAACGTGCTTTCCGAGGCACGGAGGAAACTCGGTATGTTATGATGGTCACCCATCCACAGATCAACCTTGGCAAGCGTTCCTCCCTCAGATAAACTTGTGTATTTTTTATTAAATGGCTGTCAATTTGATCACGTTGACAAAGACTTGGTTCAGTAAAATAACTTGTCATCGGTAGTTAAAATATTGACAAAATGACAAGCTTCCAATAAGAGGTTTGCCGAGGTAACCCGTTGACCATGGTTGCAACAGTGGCCAAAAGTTGGTAATGGAACTGGAAAGTGCATACTTTAAGTACAAACAACGAAGAAAGAAGCATTTCTTTCTTCGTTGTTTTGATTAATAAATTAATCAAAGTAAAATCCACGTTATTCACACACTGTTCACACATTTTTTTCTTGAATAATGAGTTTTCAATTGGAAACTTCAAAGTGCCGTAAATACGGCAATTTGTTTCTAGAAAATATGAATTTAAGTTGCGAGTGAGAAATGTTTCGTACGAGTCGAGGTGACACCCGCACCTGTGGTCGCGACCAACTTTTAACATCCAATTTCATAGAAATATACATACACTTATAAAGTATTCAGAATTAATTTAGATACACCCAAGAGACACGATGAGTATGAAGTTTGAAATCGTTAAATATAAGTCTAGAAACTAAATTTCTCTGTAGGTCTTCTTCAGCATAATTTTTGTTCACGCTTTCACCATTGTAGGCTAAAATTTTGTAGAAACAAAGGTGGGATTACCTAATTTGTCTTGGTAATTTAAAGCTTGCTTAGAATTTATAAAATAAGTTTTTATGAGTGTTGAAAACTTCGTTTAACTATTAATTTTGGTTTAGAATATGCAATGCAAACGCTCGGTCACCCTCAGAATATTATTATCCGACAAATATGATGAATGTTAAAAAACGATTAGATAAGTATAATTCATAGAATTAATCATTAAGTTTTAGATTAAAATATTAGTGATAGATAGATACCTGTACTTGGACCTGTATTGTTTAGGTGGAAGGTTTTATAATAAGGCACAAGGAAATTAATAAAGATCTTTACCAATATTCTCTTGTATGCCCACATAAATATGCTGATCCCTATTTATTACTCTATTCGTAGCAAAAGTAAAAAATCACACATAGTGTTCAATCCATCCGTCGGTTTGTACAGCTAGCGGGAACCTAAAAGAAAATTTATGTGCCGATTAAGATCCTTCGAAGGGCGGACGACCGCAAACGCGCTGCGCCGTCATTTGGGAAACCGTTAGTTTGCCAGAATTAAATATAATTCCTCACTATTTTGCGTCAATATCAAAGAACAGTTTAATTTAAAAATGTGTTAAACTAACTAGATGAACGATTTTATCAGCGTTGAAATCAATTTATTAGTTTGCAGTGTGTTGTTTAAAAGCTCTCCGCGCGCCATCGTCGTTCACAATGTTATTAAAACGCAAATACAGCACTTGTAACTGATGTTTGACATGCATGTGTAGTGTGTACACGAACGTTATAATTTGTATGAGAAGTCGCCGCTTCCATGCTACAACATTGTTCTAATAGAAATTTAATAAAATATTGCTATCCAGTTTCACTTATCATTTGATATGAGACTGTGAGATATAACTTTTAATAACACTCGAGTATTGAAGATGTGTTACTTCATAAATCGAAAACAAGCGTAAACGCGTGTTTTTATCAAGAAAATAATAAATTACTTTTCAGCAAGTCTGTGTACGACGCTATCACAAATCTCCGTTAGCGAACAGTAAGTTAAATTGAATGTCTAAGCTCGCAATCGAGGATTCAGCAAATACCAGTATCTATTGGAAGCGACCGGAGTCTTTAAGAAAATCCCGCAGCTTCACTCGTCTGCTGTGATTCCAACTATGTACTATGTCCGCCGTTGGCGAGAGGATATTTTTAAAATAGATTTATACCTCTTCAAAGTGTTTCAAAAGATAACAACAGTACAATAAGCCGTCGCGTTGATAGTGGATGCTGAATGAATTAAAAGTGATACATTATTCAGATCAGTTTTTTACGATTAATTATCTTTAATTATTTTCATGTTTTTCACTTTCTCGGGTCCCTAGAGACCCGGTCCTTTGGTAGGCGTACGAGGGGCGGAAGCCAACTCGCAGAGGCCCCTTTAGACATTGCAAATGGAATGGGACACCATGATTATTATCTCATATGATTATCTTTATTTATTTCCTTTATTCATCTTTTTCACTTATTTCTACATTTTTAAATATTTTTATACAATATATATAAAAACATTTAAAAATATAAAAATAGTAGCCCACCGATATCAGGAACAGGTCCAAGCTACCGGTGGTCAGGGCTCCAGAGAAAGGAACCTCCTGACAATGCGAGCCGTGTCCAGAAGTACCGCTTTCTGAATCAAGCCCTTGATCCAGCTGCCCAACGAGAGCCTCCTAAGGTGTTGGTCGAGGCTCGTGGCTATTAAGCCATTGGCCGACACGACTATCGGTACAATGATTGCGGAGTCCACTTCCCACATGTCGACAATCTCGCGAGCCAAGTCAATATACTTGATTTGTTTGTCTTTCTCGGCTTTCACGTGGTTCTCGTCATGCGGGACGGTTATGTCTATAATCATTGCACGCCTCACAATTCGGTCCACCACCACTATATCAAGCTTATTGGCAACAATAGTCCTGTCAGTGATGATGGCCCGATCCCAGTACAATGTGATATTGCCATTGTCGAGAACTGGGTCGGGCGCATACCTATAGTATGGCACCTCCGACTCCACAAGAGAGTATTTCAGAGCAAGTTGCTGATGGATAATCCTGGCTACAAAAAATTATTATTTAATTATTTATATATTATTATTATTCAATTTATTTACATATATTTAAATATTCCTATTACAAAATATAGTAGCCCACCGTTATCGAGAACAGGGTCCAAGCTACCGGTGATAGTCAGGGCCAATGAGAAAGGAAACTTAATTTCGTTTATTCATTTTCTTACACTTTAATTATATTTTTAAATATAAAAATATATATCTATTATTTTTATTAATTGCCGGCTAAGGTATGGGAAATAAAATACAATTAGAGGCAGATGCTCGGCGGCTCGCACGCCATACGCAGAATAATACGAAAACGAACATTGAGATTGAGAGTATATTTATGGAGCGAGTCACAAGCTGACCGCGGGCTGACCGCGGTGCCGAGCCCAATGTTTGGAGGTCGCGCTGCACGACGGCGACGGCCAACTGGATTCGTTACTTTTGCAGGACAAAAGTAAACGAGAATTGCCCTTAATTGGAATTGTAAATGAGTCTTGCGGAGCTTTCTTGTCGGTTGAACGCCCGTTTCGCCATCACAGTAGAATAAACTGTGATGATTTCATTTAAATTAATTCACAGCGCGAGAGGGCCGCGGACGAGATGTCTAAATGGAGACATCTCTGGATCGTTTGTACAGACTTCTTGCTCGTTTAAGACGTCTCGTGTCCTAAATTCTTAGGGACCGCGTCGTTAGGGTTTCTTTTTCCCTTAAAACAA
Source organism: Lacanobia oleracea (assembly GCA_950371165.1). Classification (NCBI taxonomy): domain Eukaryota; kingdom Metazoa; phylum Arthropoda; class Insecta; order Lepidoptera; family Noctuidae; genus Lacanobia; species Lacanobia oleracea. Next base: position 15,591,771 of record OX493394.1, read on the forward strand.
GAATTTCCGTCTTAAAAAGTAAATTGCCCTTTTAAGAATACCATTAAAACCTAAGAATAGGAATTAGTTGTCTCTTTCCACGAAAGGGTGGGCTTCACCTAGTTGTGATAGAATGTAAGGTTTTGATTTACAAGCAAAAATAGAAGCTTGGAATGTAACAAATTGATTGAAAAACGAGACATATTCTTCAATTTAGTTGGCACACGACATGCGACGCGACATTTGGATAGCATTTACAAAACATCGTAAAAAGTAAATTGTCACTCGATCGTCAATTTATTTTGTATGATGTTACGAAGATGAGAAGCGAGGGGTGCGACCGATATTATCACAACGTTGATTTGGAATTTATTGGCATAGAATTCGTAACTGGAGCGTCAATACTGGCTCCAGTGGGGTGCACCTGTGCTTCACCTTCGTCAAGCATTGACGCGGGTCGCGAGCATTAGTCACAAGTGTGTAAGACATGTACACACGCCGGGAACTGCCGGGCAGGGAGGGCAGGAGCCGCACATTCATAAATATCCAAAAATGTATAAAATATATTTATTTATTTATTTGCATGAGAGAAAATAAATAGCACACAAAAATTTTTACAAAAAATTACGGACTTTAATGCTCTTTGTGAGGCACGGACCCGACTCGGTGAGCACGTAAACGTTTTCGTTCCGGTATTCAAACGCCTATGACAATCGTTATTGATAGTCAACGTACAGGAAGTCAGATGTCAGTATGACCTTGAACACAAGTTTATTTTATCTAGACATTACTTTTCAGCATTATTATTGCCAGTCACTACATCACAATATGAAATAAGGAGCTCGTGGCTAGATAATAACAGCCGCACTGGTCGATCTTGAAGGTTAAGCAACGCTTGCCAAGGTCGGTCTGTGGATGGGTGCCCGTCTTAACATAACGAGTTTCCTCCGTGCCTCGGAAAGCACGTTAAGCCGTTGGTCCCGGCTGTCATTTGTAGATCTTTGGCAGTCGTTACGGATTGTCAGAAGCCAGTAAATCTGACTCCAGTCTTGCCAAGATGTACCGTGTTACCCAGTTAATGGGTTGTGGAGGTCTGGTAGGCAGCCGCTCACGTAAAACACTGGTATTCAGCTGAATCCGGTTTGACTGGAAGCCGACCCCAATGTAGTTGGGAAGAGGCTAGGCAGATGATGATGATCATCACAATATAGAAATCCAAGAAAGTAGAAAAGCAACTGTACAGTGTACAGTGGAATACCCATAAAGCAACTGTACAGTGTATAGTGGAATACCCATAAAGACCACGTAAACAAAAAAGAATAGTTTATGAATAATGAGTGAGTTAACTATAAAGTTTTGACGTAAAATAATTCAGTCTCGGTGGCGGAAGTTGTACATTTTTAATTGGAAATTGTAGTAAAAGGCGAGGTACCTACCTACATAAAGTTTGTTCGAGAAGCGTATCGGCAAAATCTTTCTATAGTTCCTTCAGAACTTGAGTATCTTCTTAAGTATGAATAACAATGTTTTTATGCTTTTTTGAACAGCTTTCAATTTGAAATAATTGGGATAAAACATAGGATATTTTTACAAAGAAAAAAATTACTTACTCAAGAATAATAAAACACAGCGGTAGCGATTATGGGCCCCAAATTAGGCACAACCTGTATTTTGGTGAGTAAGGAACAAAAGCCTGCACATGCTTTATAGCATGGGCACATTGCGATCGCCAACCCGCCTGCCAAGCGTGGCGATTATGGCAAACCCCCCCTTTGGGGGAAGCCTATGTCCAGTAGTGGACGTCTTTCGGCTGTTATAATGATGATGGGATATGACGTTGAATATTCAGAACAGCACAAAGTTGGATAACAAAACTTTTTTCAGCTATAGACTCGGTATTGCCGCTTGTGTGGGCATTAGCCGATCGGACGAGGTCTGTTTTAGTTATTATGTACTAACATAACAGGCTAAATAATATTGTTACTAACACAGTGGACCGCATTTGTAGTCTGCATAAAACAATTATATTGTTTTAGAAACACCTTTGACCTAAGTGATAACTTATAATGAAACAAGTTACAAGTTACGTCTCAAACTTTTTACTTACGTTAATGATTGTCAACCCACATTCTTCATATTTATCGTATTCAGTTTTCGTAGAACGCAATGAGATCACAAAAAAGTTAACGATATGCCTATAATATTCCAGCTAGACATTATTCGCACTCCAAGTGGAACACAAATCATTTTTATTTCTTTTTGCTTGAAGCAATTCGTTTGAGGGAGACATAAAAATCTTACAACTAAATGATTCCATATTCATATCCGAAGAGTTAGAACACTTCTCTCAACTTTTATAATTCTGAAAATTACGTAAAAGCTCCGGCCGTCATAAAAAGTCAGTTCGGAGTGAATCCCTTTCTTCCACTCTCATTATTTATAAAAAGTTTAGTGAGAATCCCTTTTATTTATTTTATGAAATTAGTCATCAAAGAAACAAAGCACTTTTAGGAAAAGTGGCTACTTATTACCTGGCATTGCTCAATTACTGATACAAAGCTTCTTAAGTGCATTTGTTATCGTTCTATTCGAAAAAAAATATGCTTGGTAACTTGACTCTATTATTTTGTCATCATCATCTGCCTAGCCTTTTCCCAACTATATTGGGGTCGGCTTCCAGTCAAGCCGGATTTAGCTGAATACCAGTATTTTACGAGGAGCGGCTGCCTACCAGACCTACTGGCTTAACGACTGCCAAAGTTTTACAAATGACAGCCGGGACCAACGGCTTAACGTGTTTTCCGAGACACGGAGGAAACTCGGTATATTAAGATGGTCACCCATCCACAGACCAACCTTGGCAAGCATTGCTTAACCTTGAAAATCGATCCGTGCGGCTGTTATTATCTAGCCACAAGCTCCTCATTCTCTATTATTTTGTATATACACAAAAATAGACTCGTATTAAACTTAATCTAGAACTATGATTGACTTACTATAATAAATTGCATAATATTAGTAAAAATAAACACTACTAAAACATACTCAATTACATGTACCTGTTTCGTCGGTTTTACCGTGCCGTGTTCAAAAGCTTAGGAAACATTGTAAGTAGCTATATAGTTAGTTGCATACGTTGGTACATGTGTATAACATCACACGAGTAGGTAAATTGTACCAAAAACCACTTTGTCCCTGACGGAGTTAAGTGCCTTGTCAAAACTTGTTCTCTTATGGTATTCCCGTTTGATTTATGACTTCGATATGTCAATTTTACGTCAGTCAGTATGATTTATATGGTCATTTGCACAACCTTACGTGTCGTATCGAAATTCACACATTTGATTTTATACATTTAGCTTACGTCGCCAACGTGTAACTCAAATATCACAGAAAAAATTACAATTACAGCAATTTATATGTTTGAACCAAAAATTCGAAGACATGTGACATCTACCAACCTGCACTGGGTGCTTACTCTGGAATATAATTCCGATAGATCGACATTGGTCAAACGTCAGTTGGTTGATTTAATGGTCAGGGATTGGCTGGACTCACTGAGTCTAGCCAATACCTGACGTTTGACTGACAATTCCAATCTCGATCTATCGGAATTATATTCGAGAGTAAGCACCCTGGGCCCGCGTGGTGGATTATAGCCCACTCCCGCTCGAAAGAGAAGAGGCCTATGCCCCAGCAGTGGGAACAATATATGCTGATTATGTTATGTTATGTATATTTAATTGGACTACGATACTGTGGTTCGTGACTGAAAAATATAGAAACATTTATTTACAATCAGTGAATAACAAAAATGTAAATATGGGTGGCAAAGCGACCGACACCCGTACGTTGGATATATCACGTGCTGGCGTGATTGATTGTACTACAAAATAGTAATAAAAATGTCCATTCAGGGAAATCCAAGCATCTCATGTGGAGTGCGTTAAATAAATATGAGTGTGAAGCTAAACAGTATTTTCCATTAGTGTCATAAAAAGGTAACGTTTCGAAATAACCGCGAGGCCGGAGCCATATCCACGTGTGATAATGCGCAGTAACATTTTATAAGGGATCTAAATGTGAGCAGATGGCACAATGCGAATCGCTGGTAGTACTTCCCGCACGGCCGCAATCTGCCATTACATTTTATGCAAACACTGTCGGAATGATTTCGGTTGTACAATTTCCAAAATAGAATACAACAACTTTTACAATACAACCGTTTGTTATGCGTACTTTAAATGCCAACATTATTCTGACTTTTAATTCCCTCATAAAAACGCTTCGTTAGCAAAATGGATGCAGTTATTGCAAAATTTTCTGTCATACACAACGTTGTGATATTAGTGAGGAGCTCGTGGCTAGATAATAACAGCCACACGGGTCGATCTTCAAGGTCAAGCAACGCTTGCCAAGGTTGGTCTGTAGATGGGTGACCATCATACATACTGAGTTTCCTCCGTGCCTTGGAAAGCACGTTAAACCGTTGGTCCCGGCTGTCATTTGTGGATCTTTGGTAGTCGTTACGGATAGTCAGAAGCCAGTAAATCTGACTCCAGTCTTGCTATGAAGTACCGTGTTACCCACTTAATGGGTTGTGGAGGTCTGGTAGGCAGCCGCTCCTCATAAAATACTGGTATTTAGCTAAATCCGGCTTGACTGGAAGCCGACCCCAATATAGTTGGGAAAAGGCTAGGCAGATGATGACACAACGTTGTGATATTCTGTAGCTATAGTAGATCTTTATAATGTACTTAGTTAATTAGCCAGTTAATATGAGATCCAGCGATCACTGCGCACGTTTTTACGTAAATTATACTTCTAAATTCTCCTCCATAGTCCCCCTTATTTAAATGTCTACCTCTCCATTTACATTTTGTCCCTCAGTATTACTTTCTATTGATTTCATCTTCAAAATCACTGATTTATAGATTTTATTGATACGGGGTAAAAGACTTTTAAAAGCTTTCTTCCCTAGATGATTTAACCGACTGCGGTGGAGTAATGACAGGATAATGTTTTTACCGCGTGATTTCCCGGAAATGAAGGGCAATACTCACCGCTTTTCCCGTAATCCGTAAAATGTGGCTAAGGGTTTTTTTCTAACATTTAGCCTTGGTAGTCAATAACGATCCCCACAGGAAAGCAGCCATTACAGTAGAACTGAGGAATATTAAGAAGGACGATTACACGCTGAAGTTGTGTTTTTACGTAACTCTGGGTACTTTAGCATACGTCTCAAGTATAGTCAATTAATTAACAGACAATTTTATCATCATCATTTTTAAACAATACATTGCTGATCATCAAGCAAGCCTTCTTAGTCTCTTCCCAAGAAATGACGAATTGGTAAAGCAAAATTATATTTACGTTTCAGTTAAAATGAATGAAAAATCTAGATCAAAACTTTAGAATGTCTTTAATAGGTATAGTAGTCGTTTGGTCTCAGTATTAAGAACGTTATGGTTTATGAGTGTGCGGTGGTAACGGGCAAACGGAATAAGGATGTTTACGAGCAGTCATGTGGTTCAAATTGAGTATAGCCACAACTGATTGTTTTTCCCCAAGATTTTCCTTCCCCGATGACTGCTTCCTACTTACCTACTGCTGTAAGGATAATTTGAACGAGGTCACTCAGCTGTCCGTTTCGTTAAATCGTTATACATTTATGATGTGAAAACAAATAATCTTGTTCGTCACGCAACAAGATTTACTCATCAATATTTGATTAAATGGACATTATGGCCACCTACTTGTAAATGTATTGGTTCGTGGGGTAAGTCAACATTTAAAAAATAAAATTATTGTTGAAAACTGACCTTCTATAAATGTCAGATTAAAGTGGTGATACTTAAATGTGCTGACAGGGCAATATTTTATAATCGGTATGTACTATACTTGTAGAATTTAACCAATACAAAAACAAGAGGACACTCCATCATGATCCTCTTCAGATCACTGTCAAACATTGGCAAACCCTTACTAATTCGATGTATAGAAAACGTTGTTTCTCCAAACAAAAAATAAACACAGACTATAGAATTTCGCCTTATAAATATCCATAAGTTCCTATGAATATTATTAAAATACTAAGCTCCGAGCTCTACCGTGTTCTTAAATACTATTGTAAATTGTAGAATAAGGACATTTACTGCTATTTAGATTCTTAGAACCGGCACTCTAGTTAATGCATAAGAAATGCAAAAGCTTTACTTGCTCTTGGTTAAATGACGTCCAACATTAATTTACATTTAACAAAAACGTTTCTCTATAATGGTTCAGTACAACTTTAATCAACCACAAGAAAAAATAAATTAAAATCTGAAAGCGTTGACGACGAATAATTACGGCAGTATTTAAATATGACATCAAAATAATTCCTTTCACAGTGCATTTTCGGTTTAATTTTCCTATAAAATAATGTATATCGTCATACTAGTACGTACGATGCGCGACACAACGTACGACGTACGTAGTACGTACGTAGGGGTGTCGCCAGACGCTCTCCTGGCACAAGGGTAATCGAATGTCATACGCGGTCGCTACCCGACAGAACTATTCACGAGCTGCCAGCTGGCGCACTCCACGCCCTGATTTATGTCCCTTTTGCTGTCCAACTTTCTGCACCTTGTTCGTGCAACATTTGTACATGACGTCTTAAATATATAGACCAGCGGAAGGAGAAACTCCGCCAGTGGTACTGACTCACATACATGTGTGTTTAAGCATCATTAACTTTATCGTTTTATTGCCTGCTCACTTTTCTTCTAAGTATGAGCTTTCTGAACTTTCTGAGGCAGTAAACGCAACTTTTTAAATCACACCCTACAGGCACGCACTCAACAATATTTTGAAGATTCCACTCAAATGTTAAAAACACATCTCACTACCTATGTTCTGTATCCTAAATCAACACGGAAATGGTAATGCAAACACTTATATCCCTTAACGCCACCCATTGCGATGCGTTTATTATTTTAAACAAAATCACATTACAGTTGTCATTCAACATGTCACGCAGACGAACTAATTATGTCAATGTGACGTTCGGGAACAAGTAAAAGACGGGTTACCTACACCGAGCCAGGCCAGGAGCGCTCATAAACTCATTAAAAGTTGCCTCCGTATACTAAAACGACTGACCTTATCCATACAGACGGCAGTTTTAATCGAGACCGCTTTACGAACCATTAAATTCCACGGACGGTTATTGTCGAGCTGGGATCGTTAAATGAAATTCTAGACACAGTAGCCGCTGCCCTCACCATAATACTCGTAACATGCGGATTTGCAAATTTAACCCATAATAACGAATTTGTTCCACGTCAATATCACAGACGAAACTCTAAACAGGATCATTTCCCCCATAGTTATACACTATTTACTGAGTGAATAATTAAGAAAATATCACAGTTATTACCTTTTGTTCACTTGACTGAAATAACAAAGGTACATTTGCAAGGAGGAGTCAAAGAATCAGAAAGTAAAATTCCGCGACGTATACTTTCCCAAAGAAAGTATCGCGATCAAGACCGTATTGAAGCAAGATGGAAGGAATTGAATGTCGATCCACTTATACTGAAGATTTGTTCCATAACTGAAAGAAAGCGACACCCCTTTTCGCACAAGAAGCGAACGTAAAAAATTGCTGAAAAGTAAGTAGGTACGCTTATTCTTGACGCCAATTTATTGGTTCAAAGGTGCGCCGTCGACTAAATGGTACTGTATAAACTCATCACCTCCTCAGGACCGCCTCTTCCATGTAGAGGGATTTCGCTCGTTCATTCACCTTAAATCGACGTCATTCCAAGAGGCAAAATAGAGCACTTCTGAAAAAGAGTTTCCGATAAAAAGGGGCCCATCAAATTTTTTCAATATCCATTTACGAAGGAATAAGAAAGGATTATGCGCAAACCAAAACCCTTTAATCCGTGATATGGGTTATTGAAACATTGCGCAAAGTGTGGACGAATTATATCGGCTAGTTCACATGTACGGATGTACGTAATCCTCCTAATCTTGCGGACCTTGCCAATAATTGTGGAGAGCTCCTTATTTCTATTAGAAGCCGCGATAGCCGGCCCGATGTCATTTTCTATGCAATTGAAATTTATTTTCTCACATCTGTAACCGACTGCTTAACTCGCCACTTCCCATTGCTCTTTGACATCGAATTGATGCTTGATAAAGTCGATTCCGTTCGGGATTTTCGTTACCTTAAAAGTTCTAATATTTAGTGAATTCAGTTTGGAATCGTGCCCAGTATAGCAAAATATAACATGAATAGAAAACTAATAGTTTTCAGACAGCTCTCTGCTCCGTATCATGTCAGATAAACGCGAGCTTACCAACATTTTATTGTTCTGTACAATTTGTAATTGGTTTTGTTTTTTTATTTTAGTTGTTATTATTTAGTTATCTTTTGAATCTATGTAAATATGAATGAATATTTATGACGAAACCCTCGTATAAACAACAGTTTACAGCAAAACGTTGTACGATGCCACCGTATCTACCTATAACATAATAATAATATAGTAATACTTATTAATAAAATGACAATCATCTCTAAAATAAAGCCATACTAGTAAGTAGTAGTAATTTCATAATAAATTTGACAAGTTCCTAGTAGGGGTGACTTAAATAATTTCTAGTATTGAATTTCGCAAAAGAAAATTAGAATGCTGATACAAAAAGTGAAGAATAATTTTACTTAGAAACGCTGCCCCTGAGCGTAGTTTTCATTTGTTTCACCAAAGCGGTTAATGTAAACGGTTGCTCTTTAACATTTAGCTCGATTACATCTAGCGACTCATCGTGCCCCGTGTTTTGTTTTGCGAAATTATAAAAAGCAAGGCCATTTGTTTCGACGCGCGCTAACTACTATTGTTCCTGTGTATTTTTTCATAAAGTAAATGTATTTTTATGCTGATAAGCTTACAGTAAAATAAAAGTGCATCTCTGTTGTCTCTCAGTATGTTGGTGCTTCTCAGGTAATCTTTGGTGTCTTCCGTTGCTCGTTTCTGCTCTTAACAGCTGCATATGTCATCGATACGCGGTACGATCCCGTACACTCGGATCCATTTTCGCCCATACGCCGTCTCTAACAATTGATTTTTATAACTCGCCCAGACACCCGTTTCTAACAACTGATTTTTATGAGTTGACAAACCCAGGAAGGAAAGTAAGTACATATCAAATTTTCCTTCTCTTTGATTCCGAGTTTCTCAAAGGAACGAATGGCGTTAGTCGTTCAGCAAAGGTTCAAAAAGCCAATAACGAAAGACCGTTAAACATTAAAAGTGTATGTATAAGTAAAGGCTGCCTAAGATGTATGAGCACCTTCAGGCAGGTCTACTTGCGCTGAATAATAAGCTGTTCACAGTTCCCGTGTTTCGCTTTGTCTCACTTTGCCTGTTCAATATTCCTTATGTAAATTGAAAATAAGGGGTTACCTTCATTGTATTATTTGATTATATTACATGTACATTTTATTATAGTACATTGACATCTAGCTACCTTATGAAGTATTTTATATACTTGCCACCCTAACGATCTTACCTACGCATTAAATAGGTAAATATCTAACATAAATCTGAGCACGACATCATTACCAAGTCAAAACAGAAATTACATTGAAGTGTAAATAAATATAAAATTCGTCTACTGAATATGTAGACAAATTATGCAAATGATCATGCGTAAAACACGGATCAATCCAATTTAGTGTCAAAGGGCACGGTTAGAAAAGAAAGGGAGAAATCAAATTGTTTTCACGAGGATATCAAATCGACGATGTTTAAGGAAGAATTTAGGTCACGTCTCATGGATTACGGCTTATTTCCCGCCTCTCTTTTTCTTCGTTTGACGCTAATCCCGGCGGCTTCGCAGAGATTCCGCCGCCCAGCCGTCGTGCGTTGGCATTCCCCTCCTTTAGGCGGTCGGTACATCGATTTCAGGGTCAAAAGTATTTACGAATAAATTATGGTCTTATTAATTCTTTGGTAACACGCGCAAAAATAAAATACGCAACAGAATTGCTTTGCACTTACATTTATTCCACTTCGCTGAAGGAAAAATTACATTAGGTATTACAAAATGAGTACCTAACTCCCATCATTTCACAAGAATGTAATTACGTAAAATAATTAGACTCTCGACGTATCTTGTACGTAACTGAATCAAAGGCGACACTCGATTTCGTTCCATAACTCGGGACAATGTAATTACAATCTAGTCTTTTATCGTGTTACCTTTAACATAATCATATAATACTTATGTAAGTGAGCGCCACTTCTCATCCTAATAACATCTCGAAGGAGTCACCTCGACCCGCGCGGAAAATCTGATTATTGAGTGAGTGACGGCGCGCCGTCGACCGAATATTAATCGTGCTCTTCTACTTATACTAATCATTGTAACTATCAGGGTTACAGCATCAACTGGGAATCATCCCACCCGCTCCATTGTACACCCTACCGAGTAGCACTAACGACGTAAGAAAATATTATTTGGTAGGTCCTTGTGCCCGAACTTCTATTCGACGTGCTCAACATTTTAATGAAAAAACCTTTAGGTATAAGAGTCAAAGCCATTTTATTGGACTTCACGCGTATCAACACAAAAGAAACTGGACATTGGGAAAAGTGAGCGGTCTGGAATGTTTCCTATAAAATCGAGAAACATTTGAAATCTGCACTCGCTTTTTTGCGCGTCACTAACGATGAAAGCGATAAATATATAAACCACTGCAGACCTAACTTTTTTAAATTCATAAATACATTAGCAGATCGTGTAACTATTGAGCTGTTAACCCGTTTACTAATTTGGCAGTAGTAATCCGTAATATTGCCAGTTTATGTAGATACAACCAATTATCGCCGGTTATATTTTAGTGCTAAAATGCGGCCACGCACATGCAGCCACAACATTCCCAAACTACCAAAATGCAATTTAAACTCAGTATAGCCACTGTTCCTGCGCTGTTATGTGACAAGTTAAAGCATTATGCAAATTTTGGTTAAATCTGGGTTACAAATGTACGTATTACTATTACCCAAGAGCAATTACAAAATGCATTTCTTTAAATGTGTATTCTGTTCGTTTAAGCGGCCGCAGCAATACAACACAACATCAAAACATCCTGAGTTTCCTCTAGGTTCACACATTTTATTTTATTTATTTGGGAAGATAAACAATTGTACTATGAGGATTATATAATATAAAATTAAATTAAGTTTAAGGACACAATACAATCCACTACGTTTCCACGGATAACAAAAATAAATATTGGTGCAGTGCAGGTAGAATATGAATTAATCAAATTAAATTTGGAAAAAATTACAGTATCATTAATTAAGTTAAAAGTAATGACAATATTATTAATTAAATCATGTACTAATTTTAAAAAGTTACAAAATTATTAATTAAATCAAACAATAGTGAAACAGAACAAAACACAAAAATATAAGGAATTAGACTAGTTATTAAGATTATAGTTTTTATTATCTACATAATAATTGTTGGCGCATCACATATGCGCATATGTGATGCGCCAACAATTTGGTCATAGTCCACCGCGGGGACTGCGCGGGGTCGGGGTACCGAACCCGGGACAGCGGCGACCACTGCGCGCTCGCCACACCACTCAGCTCACAGACGCGCTCCACTACGGGCATTTCTTTGTACCTTTTGTCGATTCTATGTAAATTATGGTATTATACCTGTTTTGATACAGTCCACTCTTTTATTTATATATTTATTCCGACTGAGCCCAATCAATAATTTATTATAATGTTAATTGCTAAGATCCTGAAAATGTACCCAAAGATTAAAAATATATTCGAAATCTAAATAAACAAAATATGCAGCAAAGAAAATAAATAATAACTGAAATTATACTGTACTTTCCTCGACACAATAGCTATTTATTAATAGACGAATTTACCAGGATGGAATCAACAGTCGTAATACACAATCCGCGACTAACCATCGGTGCCACCCGGGCTGGAAGGTGTGAAATTGGCGACCGAAGCTTTCGCTGGGGTGAATAGACAGGCCTCAGAAGGAAGAGATGCTAATGTCGATGCCACAACATCTAAGATCGAGAAGATATATACGAACCCATCACCGTATTGGTGCTTGGAACGTCCGAGGTCTGTTAAAATCTGGTAAACTGACTATCGTAATATCTCCAAACTAGGTGTCAGCAAAACACACATGCGTGGTAACGGCCACTTTACCACTGCGACAGGGAACACCATGTACTTCGCAAGCTGTGATGATTCGAATGCGAATGGAGTCAGAATCATATTGCCGCCACACATGAACAAATAATGTCCTCGGTTATAACCCAGTATCTGATAGAATCTTGACAATGAAGCTGAACACTAAATGTGTAAAAACCGTGTGTGTTGAATATTGTACAAATATACGCACCGACAGCACAAGCTCAAGTTGAGGTAATTGAAGCTTTAATGGGAAACTGGAGGAAACTTTGAATTCAATTCTGGGCCGGGAAATTAAAATGATCCTTGATGATAGTAATGCCAAAGTCGGTAGTACATTTGCTGATGATCATATCGGAAGCGCAATCGGAAAATTTGGACTTGGCATTAAGAATGAACGCGGTGAAAAACTGATTGAGTTTTGTAAAGACAGAAATCTTAGAATTATCCAAGACGTTTGTACACATGGAGGATACCACCCGCTGGAGATCCTCAGTTTTAAAAGAGAAGTCCTTTCCCGGCGCTATATGCGGTTCTGACCATAATGTACTCATAGCCAACTTATCGCTGCGCTTAAAAGCGCCAGGACATCAACCATGAAAGCCTAGATCCTTCTGAATAACCGATTTTCCAAGGTTCCCAGAGGCGTTAGAGGTGAAATGGAGTACCCCAGGGATGTATTTTATCGCCCATTCTGTTCAACGCCTATGGAGAGCACGTTATGAGACGTACTTGTGAGAATTGTGAGGGAGACATTACAGTTGGTGGCGTGAAAACCTGCGCTATCGGCTGATGTTACTACTCTTTTTGCAGCAAATGAGTCGGCAATGGCTGCACTTCTAGACAGAATGGAGCGGATTACCAAGGAGATGGAACTCTCCGTAAACAGCAACGACACCCATTCCAAGACCAACGTCATAGGAATAGAATCAGTGTACAACTTTATCTACCTGGGTTCCAACATTAGTAACGATGGGTTGTGCGAGAATAAAGAGCGCAGAGGAATTGGCATGGCTATATATATATATATACCATGTTGTCCATAGATTGTTAGTAAAACACTAAAAACAAAACCAAACTAAGTATAATAATGATCCTATATTTATGCCATGTCTCAGCTTGGAAAAATCTGGAGAGATCGTATGAGTATCATTTCCGTAAAAACTATCTCTTCTTGATCTTTTCCTATGGCGCTGAGACTTGGACACTGAAAACTGCAGACCGCTAACGCATTGACGCGTTTGAGATGTGGTGCTGGAGAGAGATGCTCCGTATTCCTTGGAAGGCGTTTCAAGCTAACGTATCCAAATTGCGAGAACTGAAAATCTCCTCGCAGCTAAAGACTGGTACTGGACTGCGTGTCCAATACGTTGGTCTGACCAAATTCGCACCGCCCTTGACTCTACCGTTCATAACGCCTTCCACACCGCCAGGGACAGAAACAGGTGGAGAAACATCATACGTGTAAAAGTGATGCAGAGGTCCTCAGCACTGAGGAATACGACGCAAGGACGAAGGAGGTATTCACAATACCTATTTATTAATACAGGAACGTACCAGGATGGAATCAACACCCATAATACATTAATGCTAATAATTTTATCCTCGTATAATATAAGTCGTCAGCGCGTGGAAGTGGGTGGAAAATGGAACACTTTTTAGAAGAAAATAATATAAACTTATAATTATTAATTTTACTCTTACTCAGTATTTAATTTATTATTTTAAAGAGAAAAGATTGTAATAATTAAATATCACAAACTTAAAAAAGAAACTCAGTTTTTCGCCGCTTACACTTTTATTGCCAAATAAATTAGTTTTTTTAAAGGTGCTCAATTATGTTTAATTAGGTTCGCAAAGCCTAATCAAACACTTAAAGATATTTAATTACTGGAAGGCGTATGATTCGGGCACAGTTGAAGCAGTTAAAAATAGCAACAAAAGATTTTATTATGAAAGCTTGCGTATTCTGAACCTATGTATTGTTAACTACATCTACTCCACCCATATTATGTACTAGTTGACCCACGCACATGTTTCATTACTGCTCCGCTCCTATTGGTCATAGCGTGATGATATAATTATAGCCTATATATAGCCTTCCTCGATAAATGGGCTATTTAACACTGAAAGAATTTTTCTAATCGAACCAGTAGTTCCTGAGATTAGCGCGTTCAAGCAAACAAACAAACTCTTCAGCTTTATATATTAGTATAGATGTTTTGTATATAAGATATTTAACGTCTGTTTTTCCACAAAATCAAGAAAGTGTAAAACTATTGTAAGGCCGCATTGCCACCTGCGAGCAACTCTCCCCGAAATGTAATTAATCTGGCATGCGAGTTCACTTGCAAGTTCTAAGTATTTGCTCGAAAATTTGTTTCTCAGTCAGAAGTTTCAGAAAAAGCTTCTTTTATTTAAATAACAAACTATATATACTTAAAATAGAAAATAAAACTCCTAACTATAATATCACATCAAAAAAATTCGTCCGCATCGCTGTCGACTGGAAGTGAGCCCAAAAGACTGGCGGCAATGCCATGTTGCATGGCAATGCTTATCCTCTGTCCGAGATAAAAGCCAGCCCTTGGGTTACGCGAAGCGTCAACTAAACGTTTAGCTAGTTCTTCAAATATAACGTGAGCACTCGGACAAAAATAAAATTACAGTCGTTTAATACATAATTATGTATCTTTATTACAATATCATATTTTAACTACAAACAATACGCTTGAGAATGAAACCTAGTTTTTGTATAAATCATTTTCATTTGGAACTAAATCTTGTAAACTAATAAATAAGAACAGCTTATAAAACTTAGGTCATCTGAGTTACTGCTTTCTCAAAAGCTATACGCGGTTAGTAAAAACTTAGTAAAAATAATATAAATCAAATCAAGCAGCATGCTCGCGACACTTTAACTTGAAAGTAGATACTGTAATCATTTAAAAAAGACATGACAAATATCTTTTTAAATGTCAGTAAGTACCTACTAAATAAATACCTAGTAATAAAACTCTTTTTCTTTTCATCATAAAAATCGTTTTACTTCAAACGAAGCCGACACCTTAACATCTAAATAGTGAGTGTTCATCGTATATTTGTATAATTGTATGTACCTATCTATCCATTTGCCAACACATATTTCAGATTACTAGGCACAAACAAATACCTAGTATATACTTGATGCAAATATACAATAGTTTAGCAGAAAATCGCTTTTGTATTTTGTCAAGCGTAATCAACTTTTAACACGTGACTGTGCAATGTAAACTAAATTGTTTGAAATGAGTTGTTCGCAAAATATGGTTTATGTTGTACTAGCTTCTGCCTGCGGCTTCATCCGCATCAAGGGAACGTATTCTGGAGAAAAAAGTATACTAGTCTATCTCCCAGTTCCTATCTATACAGGGTGGCCCGTTTACAGCGGTCCAATTTTTTTTTTGCCAGAGGTCATCGTAACCTATCGTTCAGGAATCTATAGTATAGAAGTTGCATTTTTTTTTCTTTGTAAATTTAATCTAATCTAATAAAAACCACTTTGGTGTGTAAAATATTCAATTAAACTAATTGAATTTTGGCATAGGAGTAGTGTAGTCATGTACCTAGCATGTAATACCATACCTACCCTACCCATATTTATGTTTATTCTTAAGCTGTACAATTTTATTTTACTCTTTTGTAACTTTCTTTATGATTCCGATGAATAGATTTTCAAAAAACCACTACAGGAGATTTGTCTATAGCGTTAAAAATTGCCTACGATTGGTTTAACTGCATAATTTCCACAACAGAGTGGTTTTTATGAAGAGACTAATACATTTCAAAAGTTTACGTTTAAAAAGTCCAACTTCTATACTGTAGATTTTCGCGGAACTAATGTTTTTCCTAAACGATAATTAACTATGACCTTTTGCTAAAAAAAATTTTGGACCGCTGTAAACAGGCCACACTGTATGTATGTTTGCCAAAATTTATCAGATTCGGTTCAGCAGTTAAGGCGTGAATGAGTAACAGGCAGACAGTCAGAGCTATTTTCCCGTTTATAATATTTAAGTTTATAATATCAGCAGTGATTTATTTAACAACTAGCACTCCGCCCACGACTTCGTTCGCGCGGGTTTAGTAGGTACTCCACGAACTTCATCTCCTATACCTAATAAGTAATTTACACATTACCCTATACAGAGGTATAGGGTAATGTGTAAATTACTTATTAATAGACTCAACGTAAGGCAGTTCGCTCTAACCACAACATTTTCTTGCTTTAAGCATTTTCTACCCGTCGTAACTTTTAAACGAAAGGTCAGATTTGAATGATTTAAAGTGTATTTACATGTACATAATCCACCTTAATTATGAAATCATTTAAATGGATAAGGATTAATATCATGATACCAAAATCGCCACTATTCAATTCCGCCCGGGTTTTGATTTAATTATTTGAACAAAAAGCTGGCATTGCGACTTTACCATAATAGCTACACATTATACCCTCGCGGACTTTTATATACGTAATAATAAGTACTTCAATTATTTTTATGTATCATCAATATTTTTCTGAACGCACACCAAATAATGAATTTTATAGGCAATTTTTTTCTACTTTGGGTTACATTATTGCATTTTTCTTAAAGATCTCTTACTTTTTTTAAATATAATAAAGCTTATGTTCATTAGAGATAATGTAGGATTCTAATGGTGAAGGAATTTTTCGAATCGGTCCAGAAGTTTTGGAGCCAATTCAATTCAAACAAACAAATCTTTCCTCTTTATAATATTAGTGTAGAAGTGAAATTCTATCAGTCATTCAAATTATCAAAAAGTTCAAAATATTTTGTGCTAGGTAGTAAAACGATGATTTTGCATTTTCACAATGGATTTTCGCTAATAGAGTTTATTTCGTCTAGAAATCCCAAATATAACTAAAAATTGCAACCCTTTTTCGGATATAAAGAAAAACTTGGAAGAGCAATTATTCCCGTGACAAGTGCCGTCGTCTAACGAAGCGTACTTTAAACGGGCCAAAAGAAAAAGGGATAAAGTACATTCATTGTAATATAACGTATCACGAACTCTAGCGTCTCCTAAGCGATTTTTCATGAGGTGTGCCACGTTAATGTGTACAAACGCTCCGGCTCGGCATACTTTGCTTCTTTGCAGGAAATAAATTACCTATGCTTAGAGCGCTACCTCCTGGATGGCTTTGCTACACGAATTTCGCAAACAGATAAGCTACACCGTTATTTTAGTAGTTTAAACACGCTGAATAAGTGTTGACAAGTTGTAAGACGCGTGATAACGGTAAGTCAGTAAGGAGATTTTGTTTCCTCTTTGCTTTATTTTTGTGTGTAGAGATAAACACATTTGCGAATCGCACGTATGAACTATTCTGGGTTATCTCAACCGATGTTTATTCAGCTATCAGATGAGATAGATTGAGTGGATGAATAGTTTTTCCCCTAAACCAAAGCTGGTGTACTGGCTGTTTGGAAAGTCCCACGTTTTCCGCCGGTTAGTCATAAAACATCAGCTGATTCGGAGCCACAACTATTTCAACTTTGGCATTACGTTGATCACGTCCATTGAACAGGCGTTTTATAAATACCTGCTGTAAATACGGACACGTATTTTTTTTGGGTTTTTATAAAAATGTTTTTGTATATTATACATCTTTTCAATCATTTAGCTCTATGTTATAAGACGTAGAGCCACAACTATGAATTCATACTAAATAACAACGTGTGCAGTAAAAGCGACTTTGTTTGCCCAACAGGCCTTGTTTAAAATCGACACACCGTAAAAATCCTTCGCAAAATCTCCCTATTGGTAGTAAAAGTACAAATTCAGTTATCCATTCTGCCATCCAGAATTAAAATTCCTAATAGAATATGAAATTTCCTTGTACACGATAAAAGAAGCGAGAACACTTTGTTAGCAAAATGTAAATAACCGATACACTCCGTCGAGGTTATCGGGAATTTTACGCAAAGAATTCTGATAAGCTGCAGGAATATTCAAAATGAAATAACTTAAATCTCCGAGAACTGTGCGGCAATTTGCTTTAAGAAATAAGAAAAGAAATTAAACACTGACTTGAATGGCTTTTGCATACGTCAATAGAGGCTAAGATACTGTCTTTATTGTTGAGCACATAATTATACGAGTATATATTGGTGAGCTCAGGCTTCCTGCATATATACTGTTGCTTTTGTGTTATGTTTTATTAGGTATTATAGAACAGAAAATAAACAGTTAATCCAGACTGTGGGTTGATTGCCTAACTACCTGATAACCTTTTGAAAGGTCAGGCTCAGATCAGAAATTACCCAATTTTTTACAGGTCACTTCGTTGTCGGTTGGTATCTACTGGCAGGACTGGGCAAAATACATGCTTTCCTTTGATAAAAATACAAATGACAAAATATCATCTCACAAGTATTTAAATTAAGAATACAAAATATCTTTAAGTAAGTAATTTATTTGAAATAGAAAATACAAAATGCTTTTAAGAATAAAAAGTAATCTAGTCCAAGGGCTGAAAAGCAGAGTAAATGAAGATTAATCAGTAAAACCAGAGTTTCCTTTAATGAACACTAGATTTTTAC
Organism: Lacanobia oleracea; assembly: GCA_950371165.1. Taxonomy (NCBI): domain Eukaryota; kingdom Metazoa; phylum Arthropoda; class Insecta; order Lepidoptera; family Noctuidae; genus Lacanobia; species Lacanobia oleracea. Next base: position 15,610,588 of record OX493394.1, read on the forward strand.
CTGATACCTGATACTTGACATTAACAATTTGACGTAGGTACAGTGTTGCCAAATCGAACGATAGATATATTTAGCGGTCACCAAATTCAATTCAATTAACTTACTTAATTCGGTGAATTTACTTACGAAAGCTATCGAGCGCTATTTTCTTCAGAACGCACCCATTAAAAAGTTGGCTAAATAAAGGTTAAATGTATTTATTTTAAAATGTATTTTGAAGCCATAAGAAAAAGAAATACTTACTAAAAATACCTCGGCGTCAGGTATTTGAAATACGAATTACATTTTAAGCATGTGTAGCGGCATCAATGCCGCCACAAGAAAAACCAGCGCAACAAATCTACGTCGCAACAAAAAGAACCGCGACGCCATCTATCCAACTAGCAGCGAACTACAACTTTGAAATCCTGCATCGCGCAAGCAGAGTTTACCGTGCGAACATTATGCATCAGCCCAAATATCAACTATTGGGCAGTAGCCCGCCAGGCACAACAGCCGCCTGGTCGGAGGATCCTCCCTTTTCAATGGGGGTATGCGGGACTTTACTCTCTGTACCGCATACCCTCTGAACAAGGATGGGCAGTATTTTAATTAGTGATTATTTTTAGGGTTCCGTACCCAAAGGGTAACCAACGGGACGCTATTAGTAAGCCTCCGCTGTCCGTCCGTCCGTCTGTCTGTCAGCGGGCTGTATTTGCAGGACCGTAGTTTACGCGGGGGTCGTGCGGTCCATGGCCCTTTATGGGGCGCTGGTGTGGGCGCCTATTTTGAGGAAGCGACCTGCCCGTTACCTCAACGCGTCCCAGAGGGTCATGGCCGCTCAGCTGGCCCGGGGATATCGCACGGTCTCTGGAGAGGCGGCGAGCCTCCTTGCCGGACTGCCGCCATGGGATCTAGAGGCGAGAGCCCTCGCGCTTATTTACGAAGGCGAGACTCCACTGACGCGGCAAATCACAGCACGACGGACGGAGCTCCGGCAGGATCTCATGGCAGTATGGAGACAACGACTATCGCAACCCAGCGCTAGGCACGCCACAATCCAGGAGATAAGTCCCCTCTTTGAGGTGTGGCTAGAGCGGCGCCACGGCGTCCTTACCTTATGCTTGACGCAGTTACTCACTGGACACGGTTGTTTCGGGAGGTACCTATTTCAAATTCGGCGGGAATCACCCGGAGCACACGGTGGAGCATACGGAGGACCCTACTCTGTTTGGGTGGAACACCGCCGTGTCCTCGTCGAGGTGATCGGCGGCGGCGACCACTCGCGTCCCGCCCTGTTTCAAGCCATGGTCCGGAACGAGGAGACATGGGAAGCGGTCACCTCCTGTAATGCTAGCAAAGAAGGAAACCGAACGCGTGAGAGAGAGGGAAACCTCACGCCCCAGCCGCCGCAACAGAAGAAGACGCCCCGGGCGTCGGAAGTCACGGGGCGGTTCAGCAGCAGAGCCACCCAAGACGAGCATTGGGTGGCTCGCCGGCTGATCAGAACCAGGCCCGGGTCGACGGCACGCTGTGTTCCACGCGCGCCACAAAGATCTGTCAGCACAGAAGAGGGGGCCTGCTAGGGCCAGTGCCTGCCCGGGCTGCGGAGTTTGTTGAAAGCGGGAGGAGTCATTTGATGATTTCCCATCCTTAAAAAAAAATGGTACACAGTTGAAATTTTCACAGATTTTGTATTTCTATTGCCGCTATAAAAATTAAGGTTTAAGGTACGGAACCCTTCGTGTGAGAGTCCGACTCGCACTTAGCAGTTTTTTTTATATATCTTTGAGGCAATCTGAAATTTTTATTTTGAATTATAAATTATATCTTGTAAAAATTTCAATTTGCATGAAATATATTTTAGTTTTTTTTACAAATGGATTTAGGTATAAGACAAATTTTCAGTTTGCCTTAAACACCTACCCGAAAATGTCAACCAGCTCTCCTACTAATAGAAACATTAAAATTACAATTTTTGCTAAAATTTTGTGACAATATTTCAAGTAAATTCAAACTTCGGTTATAATAATATAACATGGGATACATATCGCACTTAGGGTCGTTGTTTGACACAAGGCTTTAACATTTCTTACCTACTTGCTGTTCGAGTTCTGGTTGATTATGCCTAACTTTACCCCCCCCCCCCCACTCCTACATCCATCGGCTTCGTTTATTTTTATGATAAAAACCAAGTGCGGAAAAAAAAATCGATAAAACAACCTTTTTTTATGGTTTATCTTTTTTTTATTATTTGTCATAGCGGAAATAGAAATTTATTTATTTATTTAAGGATCACCAACAACTGTTCAAAAAATAAAAAACTTTACAAAAATTCAGCGCGGTCGAAGTCGCGGGCGAAGTGCTAATGCCCCACGCGTGTTGTGTACTGTTAATGTAAAAGAAATAAAGCACAGCTTTTCAATGAATTTTCATCGAACAATTAATTTTTTTACGGAATACAATATCATCATTCACATACTTGACATTCTACGCGTTTGTAACTAAAACATGGTCAAATTCAAACCTGTAAACTTATAAGTTCTCGAATTTGACCTCCACGGAGTGTCTAAGACCTTGATATAATGCGTATTTTGCTCAAACTTGTTCGAATGTGGGGGATGTCTCGCAGTTACTCTTTGTGGCTGGCACCCTAAATGTTTACAATAGGTATCAACCCTAATCACCCAGTTACCTAATTAAGAACAGCTAGAGCTATAAGCGGCAGTAGGTCCAATTACATCATTATGACAATTAACATTTTGAGCCATTTGATACCCTCCCTAACTAACAATTACGATGAATATATCATGAACTTCACTGTCGAGGAGTCGTAAGACAAAGGTGCCAGGTATTTACCGACCCGAGTAAATGTTTCACGGTTCACCATGGCTTTGTTTTGTCTAACATAAAACACAACACGTAATTAAACGTAAGTTGGAGAAATCAATTGTATAAGTAACTACGTATATTTAGGTATAAACGTAGAATGTACGCAGTCACGAGAGCCCTTGTTTAGCACCCAAACAGTTTTTTCCGCTTGCTCATATCGTGAGGTAAACGAGTTTATGTATACGACGCGAAGGCGAGTTGACCAGTCGATCGACATCCACTGACCGGGTCGCATTACCTAATACTTTACACACGTTACCAGCAAAATGAAGAGCGCGCCTGTACTATTCATCGTACTTTTGTCGATCATTTGTGTCGTCCATTGTAAGGATCTGATTGTGGGCTCCAGTTTCAACAACAGATTGATACATCAGCAGAAGGCCGAGTACAATGCCATCCCGCTCAAGAAGCGAGTTAAAGAAGTGTTCTTTTCCGATCCCGGACAGCAAATTATTAAGGTAAGCATTTTCTGCACCTATTTTGTGTTCGATTTTATTTAATAATGATTGGAATTGTTTAAACGCTTTTCTTCGTAACTTCGTGAAGCCTTTTCAGTGGGTGCCCATTTCATCTTAATTAATTTTGTAATAAAAGGTATAAAATACATTATTTAATTATACTCTTAAATCTTGACTTCGTTGACTTTCGTAGAAGTTCTTAATGATAACTGGCACCAAGACTTTCATAGACAAAGTTAAAGGTGATCTAATTGCGACAACAGCACTTTACAAGTAAACCTGTTCTATTTAAATTATATATTTAGTCAACTTATTCTTGGAATCACACTTGGCTCTTGCAAACTTATGTACAACACAACTTGTTTATTAATATTTTCGCCTGCGTCAGTTGGGCCAACAGATTGTAAACTACAGCGCCGCAGACTAGACCAAGTAAACACTTTTGCTCTTCTCTATGCATGTATTTTGTTAGGGAAAGCGAAAGGTATTTAGATAGTACGGCATCCCAAACACTATGCAAGTGAGTCGTCAAGAATAACGATGCCAATAAGGATTTGGCCTTTCGTTTTATGTTAGCAATTAGGGTCACGCCACGCACTCGCCTACGCGTTGATAACAAAACTCCATCTGTACATAATATGCAACATATCTCAAGATTAATTTTACCTGTTCAACTAATTAAAATTTATCAGAAATGTTATACTTTTACTTTATAATGTGCGAGCTAGGTAAGACCGAAGTACTCCATTGTTGTACGGCATAAACAGTTGAAATCTGGAACAAGCTATGCGTAATATTTTATACAACTTCGTACATAACTCATGTAGCTTTCACGTTTATTCCATAGGCCTTGTACACAGTTAATTGCAAGCAAACATTCCTCACATTTTTGTAGAAATAGGTAGTACGATGTGTCTGTGGAGGAACGCGCGTATTATTCCGGGCCGCAATGCAGGGCGAAACACTGCACGACTCATTTTTGTTTATTTATTACCGACTCATACTCGCATAGTAACCTTCGCACACTATTTGTGGCACAGCTTGCAATTTCCGGAATGAACCTGCTCGTCTACTCACATTATAACCAATGAGTCTATGACCTAAAGACGCAGGCCATCAAAGTTTATTTTTTCTTTTATAGAAAGTTTTTGCTTGCAGCCAGAATCATGTGTAATTGCGTAATGATCCAGTTTATACGACGTACTAAGTAACATTTCACACCGCATTTCTTGTTATGTTACAAGAAATTTAAAAGCAAAATGCAGCAAAAAAAAGTGGAACATTCCAACGCGCAGCGACAAGAAATGCCTTGAGTAGTGTAAACATGCCTTTAGCGAAATAAAACCTTGCAAATAAATTCAACTGGGTACAGTCGGGTACCTAACAAAATTAAAGGGACTTGTATATCGTATTTGAATAGCTTATACCTCTCTTACGAGTAAGCGAGCACTATTGAATGTTTTGGAACCACATCCATTACATATCATAATACTTTGAGTGAAGATCGTTCTTCTGAGAAAAGGTTTTCTTTTATTGCGTAACTCCACGAAAAACATAACATTATAGGTATGTGGCTACAATCGTTCTGATCTTATTAATTTAATTGATACTCAACTGCAAAGGTTTTTTACTGCTGTAACAAATGAAAAGCCTTTTTGCCGTGTTTTACGTTCAGCACTTGCGTGCCATATAAAGCTTTGTTTGGCACCATGAAAAAGACCGATTGGCTTTTTGTTAATGTTTTTTGTCAGTATTTTAACGTTCATCGCTTTTGGTAAAAGTGAAACGATCGTTCGATGTACCTAGGTATATTTTTAGTTTATCAAAGGTCTAATTTGAGGTTTCCTCAAACTTTAAATGCTCACAGAACGTTAATTAGCACCATTATTGTTCTAAAGATAGCTTTGCGGTTTGTAAATCATTTACTAAAACAAAATAGGAAGGTACAGACACCAGCACATCAAACTACCCGAAAGTACCAAATTTTCCCAATCAACCTTGAACCTAATGCCCTAACGATAAAGTTGAAAATCTATTATAGAAATTTGACAGTTTGTTGTAGCTCAATGTGCTAGCGTCTGTACAATGAACGATAAATATTAGGATACCTATTCAATGTTATGAATAGCACATTCTCCAGGCTTCACCTTTGTTTACAACTAAACATGAACAGGTTCCCAGGAACATTCTGACTAATTGGCAGGAAATACCAATAACCAAGAATTCTTAACGATGAAAACTGACTGCCATTTAAATAATTTACAACTCTGTCTATCGCAGTTCAATCGGTGACATAATAAATACTCCCAAAGAAGGGAACGATTTTTTCTCGGTGTCAAATTTCCAAATGTCTTTTTCCTTATTCTAAAATTATTAATAAAAATGAGAAAAGAATTCGTGAAACAAATGTAGTAAATATGATTGCGTACTTACTTAAACCTATCATTTGATCAATTTATTTAGTTGTGTACAAGTGAATGATAAAGGAGTATAGAGGTTTTGGAGTAAAGAGGTTTTATAGCTCAAAATATAGTAAAATCTAAATGTAATCTTTATGATAAGACTAGCTCAGACTTCAGATATCGTCTCTGGGGAGTTGTCTGGAATCCCCCCGGTCATGACTCATGCTTTGTTAATACTTGGCATTATTATAAAAAACAAGAACCCAAGTCGCAGACCTTGGCATACTATATTATTAATTATACATGAGGTTTATTATGTATAAAGGTAGGTATGTCAACAATCTCGTTGTTGGTGTGACTTCATTAAAAATATAGTTGAGTTACGAAAGTCGTTCCTTTTTTGGAATCAGTTAAACTTACATTAATATATTATTACTAAGTTACAACTGCTGGTTTGTGCAAAATATTCTTCTTTTTAGTGAGTTTTGAAAAGAAAACAACGACGAACATTATTTTTAAAACGTATGGTTGGTCGTCTTTTGTACTATCCCAGTTTCGATATTAGAACTCCAATAAGTCCTATGTACCAATCGTCAACTCTATACAAGCAAACTAAGAGGTCGAAGTCTATTTTGAAGTCCACACAATTGTGCTGGTCGAATCCAATGAGAACTATGTAGGTCAATGTCATGTCTGAGGTGGTCTTTAGGTTAAAGTACTACACAGATTTGAGTGGATCTGACCAGACAGTGAAGCACTGAACAACATTCAAGCATTTGCCAGTTGTCGTGTAGCTTAAAATTAGAACTTTAAGGAGCACAACAATTTGACGAACAATACCAAAGTAAGGCCATTTGTATAGGCCGCATAAAGAACTCATACCGCCATGAACGCTTTATAACTAGATAGGTACGACAATTGGCCTTCAGAGATCAATCTTGTAAATCTAATCCAATAATTGAATAACTGCATGAGTGACACACAGTGCAGAACTCGGACACAAAAGATAACGATAATAGACTGATCGCCATGCTAGACACGTTACATTATACAAACAATAATCATAAAATACATGCTTGAAGATGCGTAATACCTTCATGTCTTTAGGATCGTCACGTGTAAATAATAATAAATTATTACGATTACATTTACCATTATTACCAGTCCTACGCTTGACAGCCTGGGTTCGACTTCCCGATTGCGAAAAGTGTTCGGTATTGGATTTGTGACACGTGGCCTAATCATAACGATCATAACTGGCAAACTATGGTTGTGCTATAGAACGTTATGCACGCCTCTGCCTTACCCTTCGGGAAATAGGTACGTACGGGCGTGATGTTGTGTTACTCATAAAGGCTGTACCTAATCGCAACTATTTTTCCTAGCTCAGTTAACACGCTAAAAGAGTTCTCCGACATTAAAATCCGAATTTGAACATTTATTTAACAGCACAAAACATCATTCACAACTATTTACACTGAAAAAGCTGAAAGCGCGCCAAATTAACGCCGGCAACGAGTCGGAACACCTTTTGGTGTAGTAGGTGTCCGTCTATTATGTCAGCTGAAACCACTTTTCATCAGATGGTCAGCATCGCGGGCAGTCAATCTTTACCAACAAACATAGGAATAAAATTTAATCGAAAAAAAGTTCAGTTATCTTTTTCATTTCGTTCATTTATATTAAAATTACAAGCCAGATAAATGTTTGTTATTGCTAACCTTACGTTGTCTGACCTACTGTTCCGTGATAACGGGGCAGCCCTAGAATAAGTAATCAACAATGTGGAGCGGTTGCGAATTTGCCTTTTTTAATCGGTGCCAGTTAATTTTCTGAGAATAAAATCATAAAACAAACAACAATATACTGCGATTTTTTAAACAGATGGACATTGACAAACTATCTAAACATTTTTTTTTCCAGGGTATTATTCTGCGGGACCTGGACCACACTGATGCGATCCCTAGCGTGACAGCTGGAGGCGTAGGCTTCTCATACGCCAACATCAGGCTGAAGAGCGACCGAGGATCAGGACTCAACTATCAGATCGAGTTCTACGTCTAAGCACCAAAGTTACACCGACAAAACAAATACCTCTAAAGCTATGTAGGTAGTTTTGTAAGTATCGCACATTCATTAGCTCACTCATTAACTTTAAATTAATATTTTCAGTAAGATTACAATAAAGAACAACACACAAAGTACTTGTTTTATTTCAATAAGCTTTGTAACATGACTCATTAGAATTAAAATAACAGTAACACGTAAACTTTAATACCAAAAGTCATGAATTTATGCACATTAAGTTATGGTCACTCGGTCACACAATAGATATAATTTACCGCAATAATTTCAACTATCAAAATAATAATGATAACAAATGATAGCCGACCACTATCCTCGTATAATTATTATATTACATGTTAATTTCATGAAGCTAATAATTTAATAATGTACTCAAGGATTGGGCTGTTAGTGTTACGGTTTATGTTCATTTTTGGTATAATTAACCTGATTTTTGTCAAAATAGGGATCGGAGGTGTTTGATTAAACTAAAGATGTTATAACTAGGGTAACGTACCTCAAAAGGAAAAAATCGGAACCCTTCTAAAATCACTTTATTGTCCGTCCGTCTGTCTGCCAAGACCATTTATTTCGGGAACGCGTGGATGGTATCGAGTTGAAATTTATACTCTCCTTAAGCTGTGAAAAAATCAAAGTTCTAAGTTTACGTGAAAAAATGATACGGCCGTTTATGCCGCATAAAACGTATATTTCGTCACTCTCAAGGGAATCAAAATGTATAGGGTATTTCCCGTTGACCTAGAACTATGAAATTTGACAATTATATACAACAAGTATAGGAAAAGTCTGAAAACTATACATAGTAATCAAATCATTAAATAATAGTTTTTATTTAAAGTAATATGTACTTACTTTGGACGGAACCCTCGGTGGCTAGTCCGACTCGCACTCACCCGGTTTTTTTTATTGAAAGTACCTACTACAGTATTTTATGCAGAACACAAACTATCACAATGAATAAAGGTTAATGTCGCATGTAAGGAAAATGTTAAAAGGAAAAATATACCGCGTAGTCTGAATGATGTCACCCTCTGCGGCCAACAAGAAACCTCACAACAACAGGAAATCTTCATTTAGCGACGTTGATTGCCGAATGATGGCCGACAATTGCCGACCAGCCGACCGTGTTTACAAACTACCTACATTTTACGAATAATGTTTTAAGCTCTGCAATCAATCCTACGCTTTCTTTTTGTCTAGAAAACTTGAACTCACGCTGTTTTATCCAGCGACTAGTTTACCTGACGCTAATTAGGCGAAGACAAACGACTTTTCTTTTCGCTTCATGCTGTTCAAAACATTTAAAGATCTGTAAAAGAGATTGTACACAATTATATAAATTATTTTATCTGTCTTTTGAGTAACGTGATAATACCATTAATTTATAACAGCTGTGTTCTTAAATTATGTTATCTTGATGCTAAATTATGTTGTGACCTTTGCTTGATCACGTCTACACGATTCTCCGAATATACTATCTGATAGGTTACAATGGTCAATATATGATGCGTTAGCCGAAGCGTCACATGACTAGTATACTCGTACTAAAATACTACATACTCACTAGTAGTTCTTAAGTACTAGTTTAACGTAGCTTCGACGGGCGGCTCGATTATGACTAGCCGGACACTTTGCCTGCACTAACAGCCAACTTTCTGACTCAATAATAAGTTTAATGTTTCATCATTTCAGTCTACAGATTTCTGTGGAAGTCTGACTCTTTCTTTTAGCCTGTCACAGCAGTCATACAATATGATTGCTGTGACAGGCTAAAATCCTGTACCACTATCTTCGCTCCCATTTTTTTGAAACCGACGAAATTACTAATGAAAGTAGAGCCACTCATCGAGTACTTGTTAATATTTAAAACTTGTTATTACTTCAAAATATTTTGGGTTTTTTACCCTAAATGGCATAGATTTTCAGGCTAAAGTGGAGTTTAATAAAATAAATTCGCTCAACTTCAAATGATAATGCAGCAACTGGCCAATTATGTAGACATTCCATTTTTTTCTTTTTAGGGTTCCCTACCACTAGTATGGAAATACGGAACCCAGTCTGTTTGTCGGTCTAACTGTCTGTCTGTCCGTCTGTCACAGTCGATTTTCCCCTATTCTACTAGACCGATCCAGTTGACCACATAATCTTCTGTAATCCGAACACAGACGCGTAATGAAAATTAAAAAAATGGGGTCAAATTTAAAATAAAAATAAGTTTTCCAACTGTATCGTGTGATATAACAATTCAAAAGACTTCGTTCGAAACCCTTTGATCGCGAGTCCGACTCGCACTTAGCCGGTTTTTAATTGACTATGTATCCAATGGTGACTAGCCTAATGTCTCCTCTTTCCCTCCAAGAGAAGGTACATAGGGCTGGTTAAATTGGTTATCTTCATCTTAATTTAGACTCGTGCAGAATACCTACCAAACATGCTCGTCCGAGGTCATGGAATGACTGTCTGTTTTCTGTTAAATATCAATCCAGTCAAAGGCAGCGTGAGTCAACCTGTGACTGGAGCCATTGTTTAGTAGTTTATTATATTAAACAGGAAGACACATTTGATGCGCGCTGGCGTAATATCCTGAGTCGTCTAGCTGTGCAGTACCTGATTATAATCTGTAAGTTATATCTATGTAGTGTCTACACTACATACCTAATCATGTTCTGCTTCAACGAATGTACGGTCAACCTCTAGTCTTTTCAACTCTTACAGTAGCAACTTAGCATAAAGGCTTTGCCCTCGATACAGATATTGGTCAGAATCTCAATAAACTTCAAAGTAAATGTGCGTCATCTGAATTTCATACATTGACTAGGTAAAAGGATTTTTCTTTTTAAATAAGCATTCTAAGAAATAGAGATCATTCTAAAGTTAGGAGAGCTCTTTTATGGCAGTAATTTATTAATGTATCAATAGGACTTAGATTCGAATTGTAGCTTTCACAAACATTTTATTTACTAAGTAATGTGAAGAGGTAGGTATCTTACATAAGCGTGTGTCGGTCCACAGTTCTGTCTCAGCACTACCGTAATCTTTTGCGGTCCTCTGATATTATTTTATACGGCTAATGTTCAACAGGTAATAACGCATAAACGGCACACGTATGATGACAGGGATCCTATTATCGCCCCTCGACCAAGACCCGGGTTGCCCGCCTGCCCGTCCTGTACAAAGGGTCCCAGCTAATTTATTACCAAAATATCTTTAACACCGCCTACAGATAATTAGACACCTACATTACGAAATATGTTCTGTATAAAATATATGTGAGAGGTTCGGATTATGTTTATCACATAGCTATAGGGTAAATATAGCATGGTATGTGTTGTAAGGGTAAAATCAATAGAGCTCGTGATTCTTAGGATTTACCCTCGGAAGCACGTGATGGTGGGCTCGCCATGAATGCAAGAGGCATGGTACCAATGGATCAGAAAAGTAAATATTGTTGATGTCTAAGCCTAACCTACAGATAATTAACAGAAACAAAGTCTTATGCAAATACTACTTAGATATATTGAGATAGTGCAGACCCACCCCCGCAGATCTTTCATACGTAAAACTGGCAAGAGACCTCTTTAAGTTCGATATACCCATAATCTACAGACAAGACAACACCCATTCATGGCCATTCACAAAAGTTCAAAATCTCAGAGACATAAACCACGACTGGAGATTACAATAAAAATAAATTAAAAGCGACAGCCCATTAAAACAGCTCAGGCTTTGAGTGCTATGCATAAAGTTGGGCATAATTTGTGAAAACACGCTTAGCCTTCCGTCAGCTAAAATGATTTCATAAATATGCCGTCCGCTCCACAGATTTATAACAGATCAATTTGGCGTTAATTAGAAAATGTCACTCCCGAAAGCTTTGACAGCGTTAGCGAAAACAGTATGTTTTAACGATAAAATTAATTTGAAACACGTGTACAGTGAAGGTAGGCACTTTGAAACACCTACTTACGGTTATTTCGAAATTGTGAAAGATCTCAACATTGAATCATTGGAAGTTTTACGATTATTTTTCTAACCACTTTACAATTTAAGAAATCTCTGAAACCGATTGAGATAATGCAAGCCTGTCCGTAACGAACCTTTGTTTCATAATAGCCCAGGGCATGAAATAAAATTCAGAACAAATTGGTTGAGTCCTAAGATAAATGTTAGCTCAGTGAACATTCTTAATTAATTCAGAGAATGAATCTATCGTTAGAAGGGATATTTCAAATAAGGATAACGCTGCATTATTTACTCATCGGTAATTAACTTTAATTCTTAACCTTTTGTTTCGTAAGAAGTGCTGGTGTTCCGCCTATTAGCAAGTTTCTACTCCGGCGATATTTTTTTTACTAGTATAATTTAGCATGACTATCTAACCTTTGATATCCAGTGAGGTAGATAGATCATATCGGTGTTTGTAATTTATTACTGTAATCCGCATCTAACTATATTATGCCCGTATAATGATGGTAGAGTGCCTATTCTGATAACATTCCTTTTGATTGCCTCAAAACTTCGTACTTTGATAGTCTTGCCTACACAATATCGGAATACAGCGGTAGTAAAGCAGAAGTCTTAAAGATATAGTTCTTAATGTAGCCACATGCGCTTCAAGATTTTCCTTCGTCTGCGGCACTAACCATAATGAATCATACCGCTGTGTGTTACAACTGTACTAATGCGAGATAATAAGATAATATAGCGGAGGAGTCAAGTGCAGTTAATGAACAAGCAGTACGTCATGCAGCAGTCAGGTAACACCCCCCTGCCCCCACGACCTTCCTTCCTCGTGACGTCACTGACGCGAGTCGGTGCAGCGCCGTCGACTTCGCCGGATCCGCAATTTCCCAACGTGGAAATTACGAATCCTAATGAAAACGCAAACGTTGATAGAATAACATCCGCATATACAAAACAATGTTATCGCAAATGCAGCTTCCTTGATTTAATAAAGTGATAAGAAAATTATATTCAGTGTTTCGTCTTCGTCTTCTGTCGAGTTTTTTCTTGGTCCTTTTGCTGACTGTTACTTGACGCTTTTTAATTTATTGTATTGTGGCCTTACATTGTCTGATGCAGATCTAATATATCGCTGGAATTTACATGATATTTTTGCTTATTTACTTAATAAGCAAGTGCCTACAGGTGCCCAAGTAAAAGGAATCTCCGGAGCATTGTAGGTAGGTATCTATTTCCTTATCTTGGTTATCCTTGCCATTTTCCTGTCCATGGTGTAAGTCTGCTTGGATTTAACAATAGCCAAGGTAATTGGCCAACTTGCCTTTGCAATAAGTTTGACGCTCAATTCGCGGTAAGGTGTTCCCTTGTAACATTAGTAGGTACTTCACGGTACGAATATAAGAGACGAACAGGCCTATACAAAAATAGTTATAGAATTATGTTCTTTAGAAACCTGTTTCACATCTAAAAATATGAAAAAATCTAGTTTACAGCTGACTCGTGAAAATGACTTACGAAAAAATCGCTTTCAAGGTTAGGTAGTTTATTATTGGTGTGCGAAAACAACATTCAATCTGAATAATTAATTTAACCAAAATTACCCATACGTAATTCTCTTAAACCTTCAGTCATAAATAAGTAAGAAAAGCGTTTCATATTTAAAATTTTTATAAAAATAAACTTATTCTCAGAGTGGCACCAAATGTTCCGGGGCATGAGCGGAGTTGGCCGCCACTCGCACGACGGATAGCGTAAGCTACAATTTATGAGGCAATTCATCAGATCTCTGAGAGCTCTAGGAGCCTTATTCCATTCTTGAGGTATAGAGGCATGACAACGCAAATTATATCGATTCCGTACTTCTTACGCCCTTGTTTGTCTGTCAGCTTACATTGCACAAACAACTAAATATTTCGATTTCAGTTTGGCTGTGTAATTTATTCGTATTGGTAGAAATAATGACATGACCAATACGTTCCTTATCATCATCATCATTATATCAGCCGAAAGAAGTCCACTGCTGGACATAGGCCTTCCCCAAGTGTCACCACAACAACCGGTTCTGTGTGTCTCGCATCCATCAGCTACCCGCAACCCTCACCCGGTCATCAGTCCTCCTTGTGGGAGGCCTTCCAACGTTGCGTCTTCCGGTACGCGGTCGCCATTCCAGAACATTTCGGCAACATCGACCATCCGATCTGCGAGCAATGTGCGCTGCCCACTGCCACTTCAGTTTGTCTATTCTTCGGGCTAAGTCGTTAACCTTGGTGTCTTGCGGATATCGTCATTCCTGATTCGATCACGCAAGGAAACTCCAAGCATTGCCTTCTCCATTGCTCTTTGAGTGACTTTAAACCTTCTGATAAGGCTCATTGTGAGTGATAATGTTTCGGTTCCATATGTCATCACTGGCAACCCGCACTGGTCATAGACTTTCATCTTGAGACACTGGTATGTGGGACGAGAAGATAACACGGAACTACCTAACTGGACCGTTTGTCCCAGGTAGACGTACTTGTCTACAACTTCGAGCGCAGTCTCGCGCCAGATTATGTCGTTCCTCAGATGCCAGTAATTGATTCCAATAATACATCCCTAGAAACTAAATTTACTACTCAAGAACTTGATAAATGTCTTAAAAAGAAAGATACTGCACCGGGTGATGATCAAATAACGTTCTCTTTGCTTTATAATCTTCCAAAATCAGCAAAATTGTACCTATTAGAAATATATAATTTGATTCTAGAAACTGGTAATATTCCCATCCAATGGCGAGATATTAAAATAGTACCGATTCCCAAAAATTGTACAGGTTCAGACATTCCCTTAAAGTTAAGACCAATTTCTCTAATTTCTTGTACATGCAAAATATTCCATACTTTATTATGTAAAAGACTAGAATGGTATGTGGAAAAAGAAAAATGTTTATAAGTGAATACTGTTGGATTTAGACGTTCTCAGTCATGTTTGGATTGTTTGACTCGATTAGCTTGCTACATCCAGATGGGTTTCTCCAAGAATTATCCTACGCTGGCGTGCTTTCTAGATATAGAAAATGCGTACAACAATGTGACGGTAGATAGTGTTATCCAAGCCATTAATGGAATTAACGTCGGAAAGAAAATATGCAAATATCTGTGGGAATTCTTGTCAGAAAGGCACCTCAAAAGCACATTCGACGGTAATGAAGCTAACTTCGTGGTTAAAAAAACTTCGAGCGCAGAGTCTAGACAGGAGTGGGTGCTACATGATTTCATATAGCACCCACTCCTGAATACCACACCTGTCATACGTCAATAGATCGAAAACTATACAAGTTACAATTGTGTCTATCCAAAGAACTAGCTTTCCTTGTTCAATTGACACTTCACTCGAACTGTCCGGAACTTCAATTTATTTTCCTCTATGACGTAACTAGAATTCTCTCAATATTCGTATATCATAAAAGTGCATAAGGCAGTCACAGGTCGCCAGTCCATTTCCCGCCGCCATAACTTGTTTCTCTCTATTCCCCATTGTGAGTGTCGCGATGAAAACGTGCTACATCTGCTGCGGCTGTGACGTAGCGACTAGCAATGTACCCAGCCACTTTCGGAATTACCAACAAAAGAAAATAATGTGTACCCAAATTCCAATAAGTAAAAAAATAGTTTTAGGCGTTTTTCCAAATGCGATTTCCAAATTGGGAAGCACAGTCGGAAAAATTAAGATAAAAAAGAAACTCATCATCTGCCTAGCCTTTTCCCAACTATATTGGGGTCGGCTTCCAGTCAAACTGGATTCAGCTGAATACCACTGTTTTACGTGGAGCGGCTGCCTACCAGACCTCTACAACCCATCAACTGGGTAACACGGTAGTGCTTGGCAAGACTGGAGTCAAAAGAACAAAACAGAAAAGTTATTATTCTCTAATTTAAATAAAAAACTTTTTGATGTTTTGTTTAATTAAAGTAGTGAGCTCGGAGTCATAACATTTCGAACACAAGCGCCTACTAAAATGGACGCTTATGTACGAAACGAAAAAACGTGCTCTGCAATATTAGCAAGTTAAACTCAGTTGCCGTAACAGTGATGAATTACGTCACGCTATAAGACTAATAAAGCCTCAAGGCATGACTCCAGATTATGGAGTTAAAACGAACGGAGGGTGTTTGTGAAAGACGTTGTAGAACGTGTATTATGTATCAAATCGTTAAGTAACTCCCCCCCGGAACGCAAACACCTACTTCATTTTAAATATTTTAGAGCGGGTACCTGATCGCTCTCTAATATTCCCGGTGAAAACATATTTCGCCTCTTCCCGCTCAATTTATTTCTGAAAAATTCGTCGTTAACGTTTACCGACATCAGAGAAGGTAAATTTATCGGTGCAGACTATTTATGTGCCGCCATGAAAGGAACACATTAAATAGCTGATTCATATTAGACCTTAGAAATGCTTCGTCGTAAACGAGTTGTATAGAATCTTAGGTAGATACTAAAATTCCTAAGCAGGTAATGCTTACAAGCTTGTCATATGACGATATAAATAAACTAGAACAAAACACACATTACGTAAGAAAACCTACTTTAACTAAACGAAAATCAATGTTCATAACACAGAAACATTCGTCACTAAGTTATAAATGTAATAATGCTATGTAACTGGGTCATCTACCTTGAACTATGTATCGAGCAGATAAGGTCGAGACATAACTTAAATAAGCAGCAGTAGTAGCAGCGCAGGCGACCTAACTCGCAAAACTATTTAGCAAGAACGTTACACTTCCATACAAAAGTTGACTTCCATAAGTACATTAAGCTATATACGCTTTCGACTTGTCCCGCCGGACCGTTACTTAAAATTGCATCGTTTTGTTACGGGCTAAGTAAAGTAAGTACAGTGCTTAGTGGTACTGGTATTTGGACTGAGCTGCGGAAGTTAAATGAAGTTCAGTGTAATTACTCTCGGAGAGGCGGTTAACTCGGCTCGGTTATGGTGACAGCCAGTGGCGCGCGCCTCGTGTCGCCTTGCCTCTAATTGAGGCCAATATTAATATTGAAATACCTACTGTTTCGGATAAAGGAAAATCTGTGTACGCGAAATTCGACTGCATCGGAAAATTGTTAAGGCCTGAAATGAAAATACTAAGAGTACGTAATATTTTGTAAAATAAATTCCTGAAATAATGAGCTTATGCCTTTATCGTAGGTGTATATAGAGGTATATGTAAGTAGACAGCGAGCTACGCATGACGCTATTAACGTTAATAAATATTAAAATCGGAATATTGTGACAACGCCACAAACAATAGATAATAAATCTAAATGAATTTAGCAGGCGACAGATGTTCACTGGATTTGAAAGGTAGTTGCAACATAGTATGTCGTACTGACATACCTATACCATTCTAGCTATAGAGGTACGGCTGAACAAACATTCCGCCTAAAACCATGGCGTTTATCCAACTATTTGTGAAATTCTAAAGCTTCTATTTGTCCACGATGCATTTGCCTAGTTACACAGCCAACGGCAAAATGAGTTGGACAACAATGCCATGAGCCAATTTTCACCATTTTTTATTTCGTCGGCTTTCAACACCCATTAACTGATTAATGTGCGAATTTTGATGCACTGGTTCTTTTCAGTTAACAGATCGTATCTATCGTAATCAACTGATGGAAGTTGATCATTTAGTTCTGTCGCAGTTTTGTACTAGCTACGAGACGGCCCGGATACCCAGGGTGTAGCCGGAACCCTCCCGGAAACAAAGGTCCTGAACTAGACATCTCGAGTTACTATCTATGTCGCCTTATTGTCTTTGGTCTGGCACTTCCTAATCGCAGGGAGAGCGGTGCCAAATTAACATTAGTATTTCTTGTAGTTGAACGAAATTGAGTTTACTTACGTTTCATCATAGTGTGTTTTAAACCTATTGGAGAAAACACGTTTAAAAAAATAGAGCTTTGAATGAAACCGCTATTTCTGACTTTGTGAACAAATAGGTATGTTCCTTCCTATCTATTTCATATTTCATGGCTACGACTGAAAAGCATATTTTATGTCAAACTATTTAGATTATAAATGATATTCATTTTGTAAGTACTAGGTTAAATATAGCACTTTTACACGTTGAGTAACTAGCGGACTACCCTGAGAAGAAACACCGAAACATACTCAGAAATCAGTCTTTTTTTTAAAGTCTGGTAAAATAAAATTTAGAATTAAAACATGTTTTCTTAGAAGAGACACTATACCCAATTCCTGGTTTGTACTTGAAGCTTCTATCATAATTTTATTCAGGTTAATTTTACTAGCCTCTGATGTGTTTCTAATAATAAGTCTTAACACTAGCTTGCCTACGACTTCATACGCATATCCCGTTTCGTAGAAATTTCGGGAAATCCTCTCTTAGGGTGCCTGTCCATTACAGCGAAGCGAGACAGCGGAGCGGGGATCGGAGAAATATTAACGAATCATGTCAGTCAAAATGTGGTGCTGAGATTTTATGGAATTCCATTGGTTAAAATTCCTCCTTTTCTCCGCTCCGCTGCCTCGCTCCGCTGTCTCGCTCCGCTGTAATGGCCAGGCGCCCTTATGCTCCCTTACACTCGCCAAGGAGCCTACAAGCCTCTCAGCTTCCCACGACCAGTAGTTTCGGCTGTGCGTTGTCTGTCACTCACTCACTCAGTAACGGAAGAATTTTATATACCTATTATGACTAGCTTTTATCCGCGACTTCGTACGCGCGTATCCTGTTTTTTTTCCCGTTCCCGTAGGAATTTCAAGAAATCTTCTCTTAGTGCTCTTGCACACTCTCCAAGGAAACTACATGCCAAATTTCAGCTTTCTATTATCTGTATGTTTGTGTATATACTGTGCGTTGTTTGTCAGTCACCTCAGTCACTCAATCAGTCAGTAACGGAAGAACTTTATATAATATAATTGGTCTTTACCTATGAAATTGCCGTTTTGTATGAAAAAATTTAAACGAATTTTTTTCATGTATTTTTATTTGTATTAATCGAAGTAATCACCCATGCAATCAATGCATCTTTGCCAACGCAGTGGCAGTTTATTGATGCCCTTCTTAAAGAAATCAGCTGGACGGGAGGCAACAACTTCTTCAAAGGCATTTTGTACTGCCTCTCGGGTATTAAATTTTTTTCCCGCCAAGAAGTTATCCAAATTCTGGAAAAAGTAGTAGTCTGTAGGCGCAAGGTCTAATGAGTAGGGCGGATGATGGAAAGCTTCCAACCCCAGGTCTTGCAACTTGGAGACCGTCTGCTGTGCAGTATGAGGTCGCGCGTTGTCGTGCAGGAGCAGCGGAGACGAGCGATTGACCAATGCTGGTTGGAGATGTGCCAGCTTCTCCATCATTGTGTTCAGTTCTTCACAGTACACATCTGCAGTAATGCTCACCCCGTTTGGTAAGAAGCTGTGATGAATCACACCGGCGCTAGACCACCAAACAGTGACCATCACTTTTCTAGGGGTAAGTTTTCGTTTAGGGCATTGTTTAGGTGCTGAACCAAGATCCAACCAACTTGCTGAGCGCTAACGGTTATCAAACAGAATCCATTTTTCATCGCAGGTAACAATGCGGTTCAAAATTCCTTCATTTGTGTGTCTGTTGAGCAGTGCAAGGCACGTCTCGACGCGTACTTCGCGCTGGCGATCATTGAGTTCGTGGGGCACCCATTTGTCAAGCTTTTTTACCTTGCCAATTTGACGCAAATGGACCAATATTGTTTTGACGCTAACGTCGAAAGCTGCTGCTAATTCAGCCGTAGACTGTGTATCATCAGCTTCCACAATCGCCTTTAATTCGTCATTGTCGACCAAAGTCTTCAGACGACCGCGAGGTTCATTTTTCAGGTCGAAATTTCCAGAACGGAAGCGAGCAAACCAATAACAGGTGGTGCGTTGGTTTGTAGTGTTAGCTCCGTAAACGTCGTTGATGTTGCGTGCCGCTTGTGCCGCGTTGCTGCCACGACGGTATTCATATTCCATAATTACTCGAATTTTTAACGTATCCATGATGACGAAAAAGATTGAAATGCGATGAAAATGTAACACTAATCAATAAACAAATGACTATTTTTGGAAAAAAAACCATGTTTTTAAAATAAAATTAATTTGAATTAAAATTCTTAGCCAAACAAAAATTATTTTGATTTGAAATGGCCAGTACTGCAGAACGGCAATTTCATAGGTAAAGACCTAACATTAGGATTGATTGATTTCATGGTAGTTATCGATTGAAAACGTTAAACCACGTAAAGAGACATTCTACTATTTGGCAGACATACCTAAACCTATATCTTGTACTTTTATGGAAAACTTAAAGTTGTCCTTTATTGTTGAACGTTTTGTCGTATTAATTGCGAACTAATTTATTTATTTAAATGTAATTTTTTGGTGACACGGTCGTTTTTTAGTACATAAAATTGACTCTAGAAAAGTACAATAGCCGTAAAACCATATAGGTACTATGGCTGTATAAAATACCGTAAAAAAATCATCTGGAGTTAGAAGTTCTTGTCATAGAGATGGCTGTAGAAGACACTAAGTTTACCTATACCGTGGCATAAATCTCTCATAATGCAGGTTTATTCTGCTAGCTTCTGGCAATAAGATCGCTGAAAAAAGATGGACGAAAGATTGAACTTCTTAGATAGGACTATTAGGTTACGAGGCCCACTTAAGGAAGAATCATTCAATAAACTGGAAGAAGGTACGTTAAGATATACTTACCAGTATTTTCGTTTTATCATCAGTTACTTACACCATTTCAAAGTCCTTAAATAACAAGAAAGACACCAATCGCAAATTGTCTGTAGTCTCTTAAAAATAAATCAGGCACTTTTTATTGCCGCGCGACACGTAACGAAATGGATTTAACAGAAACTGTGTAGGTAAAATAGTCATGAACAGTACCGATCATTGGCAGGACTCGGTTTTCGTTGCAAATTCACCCTCGCCATACTTTTATATCCTCCAACAATTGAGAGCTTTTCAACATGTGGTCTGATGTATTCGTAGGTAGATTAATGGAATTCGGTAAATTTTTATATTATGCAATTTTCTTGGAGTCTTCAGTCATAAGTATAATGAGCAATGAGAGAAATGCTCACTCAGTAAGAGAAGGTCAAAACTTTGAAGAATCAATAATGGTATTAATGATTCTTCAACGTAACTCTAACTCTTCATATTCTGAGAATGTCTCCAAAAAAATAAACGAAATTCAAGTTATTACTCCGAAAGAACGTGATATTGAATCTTCTTTAAAACATTCTGCGAAATATTTGTTTTGTCTGAAAAAGTCTTCCAATTTGTATCACAAAAGAACTTCTTCTTATCGTGTGCCCACACGATAAGTAAGGTCTAATGACCCCACACGCCCTGATGTCAGAGTTTCTAAACCGCTTCAAGGGCCTCTGACATGTTTTATTTGACGACCACCATGTGGCGGCCGGGACCACCGGCTTATACGTGCCTTCCGAAGCACGGAATCATCTTTTTATCAGACAATCAGGTGATTCAACAAAAGAACTGAATTATTACAATTCCAAGAATTCTTAAAACTTTTTCCACAAAACCATAATTATTTATCAACTAACCAACAAGAGCCCTTTAACTTGTATTTTCAAAGCTATAGAATACGCGCAGGGCTTTGAGTTGGTAATGTGGCTCACCAATATTGGTCGACTTTTAACTCCTACTTTTATCAAAAGAGGGCATCGAGAAATCTAGGGGTCGGAATCGTTTAACTAATTTTTAAATTAAGCATAATTTCAACCTCTATTATAATAGAGGCCGAAGTCAATCAACTTAGTCGTTGTTGCGTGAAAGCTTGATACGTGTAGAATATTAACATTCCGGGGAAAATAGTGCGGTGCGAATATTATTAGGTGATACTCGCATTAGTAATATGCGGAACAATATTATTTGTGTGTTTATCGGTCGTAGTGTTGTGATTCAGCGGGCGTCGGGCGGCGAGGACGCGACTGTGGCGGGCGCGCGCCGTGTTTGGCGACTTGGTGAGCAAACTCGCGCTCTAGCCGCATTTGCAATTCGTTTGCGGACTACGAAATACTCTGCACCCGACCAAGTCTTTTGTGTAACCGGATTTCTCGGTTAACGACCTAGATTCTGCATATTTATGCAGTTTGGTCACACAATTTTTCGTGTCTGTAACTATCTCTTAAGCCTTCGCTGAATGTGATGTGAGGTGATAACATTTCTGTGCTCGTTAGCCATTTTGTTTTCAGCGCCAATTTTGTTGGTCAAATGAATCAATTTTTAAAATGTAAGATATCATATAATATGTGCTATAATATCAAGCAACTGTAAATAAAGGGTAGCTATAGTACCTATGTATGGCAAAAGGACTCCCTTAGATTATACACATAATTATGTAGCCGTCACGTCCAATGCTCTACGTACGACTTAAGCCTTCTCCTAGATATTGCTTAAGGCTAACAATGGTACGGGTATCCAGCCGTTGTTACCATATTGGAAAATGGAATGACAGAAGCAAGAGGTAGGAAAGTAAGCATAAGAGCATACGAAGATTCCACTGCCCCTTCTCTTGAAATCTGTACTCTACGCAGATGAAGTTATAAGCTTTCGTTAGTTCCAAATAACATGGCTGGCAGCGCAAGATATCTTGAATTTAATTATAAAGTTAGACAATAGTCGTATAGCTACGTTCATGAACCCGTTTAATGTTCACTTTATGAGGAAACAGTCTCAAAAATAAACAAAGAAGATAAACATAGGTTCCGCACCGCCCGCCGCGCCGCGTCGGAGTAATAATCGTACCAGTGTATGAGTGTTGCAGAGGCGGGGGCGGTTGGCCTGCCTGGCTGGCTGACTCCCCTGCACTGGTTCCCGCCCGCTGCAACTTACACTAATGTTCTTAATTTTTTACACCAAGGGCAATACGAGCGAATCCAAGATTAACAATTGCCCTAAGCTGGGGAGCGAGAAAATTAACTTTTAAATGTAAATTTTACGAGGAAGTCATAACGTGAAAGCTGCCGCGGTTAGCTCTGATTTATTGCACTTGGAATTGAAAGTGTTAAAGGAGTTGCAATCTGAAAAAAGTTTTAATAGGTACCTCTTTAAAGAAATATAAATCATGATTGTAGAGCGAATTTAACTTTTGCAAAGTTGTACAACATTTAGGCTCATCTACTTGAGTAGCTATTTAATGACGGCGCTTATTTCGCTAATCAGAAAAGTATTCATTAGCTTCACAGTAGACGAGGATGATTATATTTTATCCCACCCCTTTGCGAAGGTCTGTGGAATCTCTCTACAATAGAATATACCTTGTCAAAAAGTTAAGATATTTACTTGAGAGTTCTGCTTAATCTCAACTTGTTAATTATTACTATTATCAAACCTGATTTATTTGATAGAATAGTAAAAGGTACCTTGTTTTAAGGAATACCATTTTACATAACAGTAAACTTGAAACGAATCTTTGTTCTCTTTAATTAGTGTACCTACACTAAAACCTTATAAATTTTCTTTGGGAAGCCCCGGTTCACGAGCCAAAGATTTTACCTTTTCTGCAGGAGTCTCTCAGCAACATATTAACAAATCTTCAATTAATATGAATACGAGTGAAACTCATTCCAGACCCATATTTTTAAACTTGTAAGACACATTAATTCTGTAACAAATTTCAATTCCCAAGTACTTCGAAGCTTAACTCTTTGGACCGCAAAGTTATATGGATTGGAACTCTTTAGCGTTGACGAATGGTAGGAGGTAACGAATGTGTACAATCAAAACTTTGAAAAGATTCATTGCCGCAAATTTAGCCAGCCAAAAATATGATCCAACCTGAGTCAAAGAATTTGAGAACGGATGTGGCTCGAGGCGGTGCCATACCGCCACTCGCAAAACTTTTTCATTTCCACGCAGAAATATTATATAAAAAGCGGAAAAGTTTCCGCGAATAAACTATCATCCTGGAATATTTTAAAAACTCCTTCAGATTTTTATAGTGGCCTACTGATGTTCTTTTTAAAAACATCTAAAACTATTATAATGTCAGGTTTGCTTCTTTTCCATATAAGAAAACATTTTAAGACAGAAAATAACGACTCAATAAATGATTCCTTACAGAAATGACTTGCTGTTAGATTTTCAGAAATGCTGTTGAGTATATATTTATAAACGATTTAGCGTTTCCTAGAATCAGTTTGCTGTCTGAGGTTTATTTACAGGTCAGGTATCTTATCATCTTCCCGCAATGTATACTATATTATTTATTTTAGACTTACATTTCGTGCATTCAACATAGTTGTAATTTAGGACTGCGAATGTCTCAATTTTCTATAAATGTAACGGAGGCTCTTTGGTTCACCGGAAGCACTCAATTATGTTATAATCAAGGTGTCCGGGGTCGAGAGCGACGCGGCGCGGCGCGGTGGCGGCGCGGCGCGGCGGCGGCGGCGGGGCAGCCCGGCGACCCGCCACCAACCAACTTAAATGTCACGGCTTTAATGCACGACCCATTCATTATTAAAATACGACTCTCAGCGTACAACGACCCTCCTCGTAATAATACCTCAGGAAAAAGTTTCTACGTGGAAATAATACCAAAATACACAATAATTTCTGTACTCATCTGGGAATAAAGAAAAACCACGAAGTTGCTTATCAGGGCAGGTTGAAATACACTTACTGTGTTGAACAAACATTGCAATACAACTTTCCGCTGCTGCAAAAATTCAGTGTACACGGGTTGCGTATTTGAAACCAAGCAAGTTTTAACGAGATGATTGTATGTGTGTGATTCTGAACCCAAAATAATAAAAAAGATATCTTAATCGGGCTTTAACTTTTTATTGGGTTTATCTTGTGTGTCGGTCGAGGTTAAAGGGCTTTTCCGGGAATAACTGGGTTTTTACTGTTCTAGTTTAGAATGCGGCATTCAATCACATCGAGTGGCTTGTTTGGATTCAAATGCGAAATAGACAAAAAATATTGCAGCTTGATCCATTTAAATTTTTATTTTATTTTCTTTATTACGGTAACCAACGGCGATACTTAAAATATATTACAGATTATTCGTATAACATTATTGTATGGCTAATAATAGGTTTCCCTCTGTAACTGGGATTCTTTAAGTATACGAACGGACTAACACGATACAATAAATATAATAACAAACAAAATTATTTATTTAAATTACTTACGTTAAGTTTAAAATTTTGAGTAAGTTATACTTAAACAAAAGAGACTAACAAAAGAGATTGGTTATCATTTGCTTTCGCTTATACTTCTAATTATTTGTTTCCTGAGTAAATAAGTACCTTTTTTAAGGATGGGAAATCATCAAATCCCTCTCTGGGTAAAGCAGGAGGGAGTGTCAGACTCTTACTGACTAAAACCCATCCGTGTTCCTCCTGCCCTTTGCGTTCCAGGTTACAGTCCCTTTTTCGAACAGATTCCGCAGGAGTAAATAAGTACCTACACTAAAGTTTAAGTACATACTTTTATAACATTTACTAATGTTTATGGTACTGATTTGACCTAAATTATATACAGAGATGCACTTAGGTTTTTTTCGTGTAAAACTTAATGTAAGTATATTCAGATTCTAATCTAAATCTGTGTCACTATTTTGTTGCAAGAAATGCGAAAGTATACCAAATTGATTGATCGTTCTGTCGACAAGAATGTTTCGTATTCGGCTCACTAAGTACGAAATCAATCTGGTAAGCTTTTAGATCAAAATGTTGCTCATCGATTTGTGCTAAAAATATAATTTTCCTCAATTACAGACCAATAAGTTTGTTATATAGATGCTTGCATAAATTATCTTCTTTACTTTGAATGCCAATAAAAAAAAAACCTTACGAAATAAATGATGGTATTAATAAATCGTCCATTTTAGCTGTAAGTAAACTAAGCAGGGGTTTTTTGTGATTTAGAAACCGCAGAGAGCGGCGTCCGCTCGTTAATTTGCTCCTTTCTGTGTCGTTCGTAATCAAACAATCACGGCTGGCCGCTGATCGAAGGACGCCGGACGGACTATAGCGATTTGTTACATATTGTGTTGATATTTCATTTATCACGGTGATTCAATTTTCCCAGCAATTAATCACTAAACAATAGCCGTGGTCTGTGGGCGTCGGCTGGACGAAAAGATATCCGAAGCACACTGGAAAAAATATAAATATAGACGTTTCCATGTCCATACACGATCGCAGTCCTACCCGCTATTAGGAAAATGGCAACGCTTAAAATAACATTGTAAGGATAATACAGGGTCTCCGAAATCTTACATATTTTTGGACAACTTTGAGGTCAATAAACATATATCACGTCACACCGGGTAATCATTCCACGTACTTTGGTATTAACCTGAACTTTTTCTCTAAAGGTTATGTAGTGGATTTCCCAAGGCCGCCTACTTGTTAATTTCTATATTAGTCTAGTTCTGATTATTTAATCGCTTCAGGACTTACATCAGGAGACTACTTATAGTAGTACTTATAGTATTTAAAAAATACCGACTACTGCATTTCTATGTTTATTGAATCCTACTAATTATATCTAATCTAATTGGATGGATGGTTACTCTTTCACGTCAGAACGCCTGAACGGATCTGAATGCAATTTGGAACAAATATAGATTATAGCCTGGCATAGCACATAGGCTACTTTTTATCCCGGGAGTACGTTGCCTAGGGATCACGCGGGCGAAGCCGCTGGCAGAAGCTAGTAATATTATAAATGTGAAAGATTGTGAAGATGGGTGGATGTTGGTTACTCTTTCACGTCAGACGCCTGAAAGGATCTCCATGAAATTTGGCACAGAGGTAAATTATAGTCTGGAATAACACATAGGCTATTTATATCCCGGGAGTACGTTCCCTAGGGATCACGCGGGCGAGGCCGCTGGCAGAAGCTAGTAGAAACATATTTTTTGAAAGTCTATAAATACTTAAATGGCCTTGTGGGTGTCTTCACTGTACCAGATGCATTCAAAATGCAATCACTATTATTATTATTTCGTTTATTTATTCTTATTTACATACAAAGTATATTTTTAAATACATTCAGTCAAAAAAGTATCGGGAATGGATGATTTGTTTATGGTTCCAAATTCAAATTTTTGTTTTTTTGTAGTTGTTAGATTGGCACAACTGTTTTCCATTTTGGCGCGGAGTTTGAGTTGCATCTGTTATTTATATTAAATACAGTGCTGGTTTTAGTAATATCATATATAGTGTGTATTGCGAATTTCATAATGGACAAAAATATCGAACAAAGAGTTTGTCTTAAATTTTGCATCGCCAATGGAATTTCGTGTTCGGAGTCACTGAAAATGTTACAGAAGGCTTACGGTGAATCGACTTTATCAAAAACTCGTGCTTATGAGTGGTTCAAAGCGTTCAAAAGCGGTCAAGATGTGATGGAAGATTTGCCTCGCTCTGGTAGGCCGTCAACGTCTGCAACTGAAGTTAACATCGCAAAAGTGAAGGAAATAGTGACTGAAAATCCCCATTCAACTCTGAGAGAGATTTATGATTTTAACTAATCATTTGGGTATGAAACATGTTGCTGCTCGGCTAGTCCCAAAAGATCTGAATTTTCTCCAAAAACTCAATCGCATGAAAGTCGCTGAGGACATGCTAGAACGAGTCAGTTCGGACCCAACATTCATGAAACGCATTGTTACTGGTGACGAGACGTGGGTTTACGAGTTTGACATGCAAACTAGTCAACAAGCTTCGGAGTGGCGCCTTCCAACTGAACCGAAACCGAAAAAACCACGCCAAAGTCGATCAAAAGTCAAAGTCATGTTGACTGTTTTCTTTGACTATCGCGGTGTTGTGCACTCTGAATTCTTACCGGAAGGTCTAACGGTAAATAAAGAATATTATTTGAGCGTTATGCGGCGTTTAAGAGAGCAAATTCGACGAAAAAGGCCAGATTTGTGGAAAGAAAATTCTTGGATTTTGCACCACGACAATGCGCCTTCGCACAAGGCTAACATTGTGAACGAATTTTTAACCAAACACTCAACAAATACCATCCAGCAACCACCATATTCACCAGATATGGCTCCTGCTGACTTTTTTCTTTTTCCTAAACTCAAATTACCACTTCGTGGCACCCGTTTTCAATCGATAGAAGACATAAAGGAGAATTCGCGGCGAGAACTGAACTCAATTCCGGAAGCAGCGTTTAAAAAATGTTTTGATGAATGGATTATTCGTTGGCGCAAGTGTATCGTTTCTAATGGAGCATACTTTGAAGGTGATAAAATAAATTTGAATGAATAACAGACATTTTGTGTATTATTGATCTTTTCCCGGTACTTTCTTGACAGAGTAGTATATCTCTAAAAAACCATAAAAAAAATACATTTAAAAATATAAAAAGTAGTAGTCCGCCGGTGTCAGGAGCAGAGTCCAAGCCTCACAATAAGAGCCGTATCGAGGAGTACTGCCTTCTGTATCAGGCCCTTTACCCAACCGCGTAACGCCAGCTTCGACAGATGTTCGTCGAAGCTTTTGGCCATCAGGCCATTGGCCGTAATGACTATCGGCACAATGATAGCTGAGTCTTTTTTTTTTTGGCTTTTAAAAAATCAACCTCATATGGTATTATTTGCTGACGATACGTCCTTAATTTTTAAGATAGATAGACGTTCCATAAATCTTGACGACGTAAATAACGCCCTACAGCAGGTCCAAAATTGGTTTACTGCTAATAATTTAGTATTAAATGGGAAAAAAACTAAATGCATCAGATTTGCCTTACCGAACGTTAAATGAAATGATTGCGACATACTCGTAGTATTGAACAAGGAGAAACTTGAATTCGTCGAAAACACGGTTTTCCTGGGGATTACGCTTGACTCAAGGCTACAATGGGGTCCACATTTAACATCTCTTGCGGGACGGCTAAGTTCAGCAGCATACGCTGTCAGAAAAATCCGTCAATTTACCGATATAGATACCGCGAGGCTGGTCTATTTTAGTTACTTTCATAGTATCATGTCTTACGGTATCTTATTATGGGGACGTGCTGCAGACATCGAGTCTATATTTATCCTGCAGAAAAGAGCCATCAGAGCCATTTACAATCTCCGTCGGCGTGATTCCCTAAGAGAACTGTTTAAGGATATCAACATCATGACGGTACCTTGTCAATACATTTACGAAAATATTATGTATGTTCGGAAAAATCTTCATCTCTTTAGCAAGATTAGTGACAGGCATAATTTTAACACTAGAAATAGGAACAAATTAGATCAACCCCGATTCAGATTGGCCAAAGTACACACTTCTTTTATGGGGTACTGTATTAAATTTTATAATAAAATACCAGTTGATATTCTCGAACTGAATGAGAGAAAATTTAAAGCATGCATAAAACGCACACTATGTAGACAAGCGTATTATAAACTGGAAGATTATATCCTCGATAAAAACGCTTGGCTAAATGCTGGTCCTGCTCCACAGTCACAGCTGCTTAGGTCCACTTTTTAGGTTTCTATGTTTTTATATTTGGAAGAGATGCTCGCTCCTTTTACAGGTTCTTACATTATTTCGTTTATTTATTCTTATATACATACAAATTATATTATTATATTAATTACTTATTTATTCTTTTTGATGTAAGATCTTAATCGTTCTCTTTATTAATTTATTTTTCATTATTTGGTCAAAGACAACCATAGTTTTGTGTAAAGTAGAAGCATATTTTTTCAAATTTTGTAAATGTGAGTACCATGAAACCATTTACATTTTATGTGAGTAGTTATAGTTTTACTTGTTGGACATGAACGAGCATGGTGGTTGAGAGCATGTCATGCTCACTCAAATGTCTCGCTGATGGCGGCGCGTGGGTTTGATCATTCGGTTCCCTTCGAAATGGTTGAGCTGAAGGGTGCCGATACACGCGTCATGTTCGTGAACAGGCGCCGTCGGTTGAGACTGGTCATCTCTTAACTGCCATTGGCTTATTTTAATCTTTATATTTAAAATTCTTATAATAAGCCCTTTTTTTTTCCTTTGCATTGTCCTCTTATGCAGAAGCAACAAGTATATGTAACTTGAAATTTTGTAAAACCAGAACATGATTTAAAAGAGTGTCCGTGGAGTTTCTTGCACGTTCTTCTCCATAGAGATCTACGCTTTGGAACGTGCAAATAGCTTCCATGTTTTTGACTGACCGACCTTGACGTTTCAAAAGTGCCTGTGAATGGTTTATTTGAAATAAAATGCTTTGAATTTGAATTTGAATTTGAGTCCACATTCCACATGTCGACAACCTCGTGCGCTAAGTCAAGATACTTGATTAGTATCTTGTTTCTCTTTCTCGGCCTTCACGAGGTTCTCGTCATGCGGGATGGTGACATCAATTATCATTATGCGGCGCGCTAATCGGTCTATCACCACTATATCAGGCTTATTGGCAACAATAGTCCTATCAGTGATGATAGACCGATCCCATTATTATTATTATTTTATAAGATCGGCTGAAATACATGACATAGAAACAACTGATTCCATGATATCAAGTCCCCGTCCATTGGAAAATTAACTTTTATTTAGAGTTTCATACTTAAGCCTCCGGCTGTCCGTCCATCCCGCCGTTTGTCTGTCAGTGGGCTGCTGTATCTCAAGAACCGTAATGTAGACGGTTGAAATCCTACTCGGAATTGGCCGGTTTTTAAATATTTACTATGGAATAGTTGCCAATGGTGTATTTCCCGAATGTAAGAATATAAATTTTCACTTAGGGGTAACTTGATAATAACTTCAACATGAAGCCATTTCGGCTAGATAGGCTAAAAGCAGCCACCAGCGTTAGACAGGGAATAATTTTGTCATGGAAATTTGAAATCTCTTAGTAGTCTAAAGCCTAATATCCCGCTCGGCTGCAAGAGCATTAGCCTTTATGAAACGTCGTGCCCATTAGCAACGTGGCACCGTTGCCTATTTATTTTTCTTCCAGTTTTTCTTTCCTATGTATCATATGAAAATTCATCAGTTTTTTCAGCAAGGCTTTAATATGTTCTTGCTTATAATTATTTAGTGTATTTTACTTTGAAGTTATCTAAACAGTTAGTCAGTTCACTCGGTTCTTGAAGCAGTACAGAATGGGAGCTGTCACAACACTCTCTGGGAACCTATTTCCATACTTTTACGACTTGTTTGAGCAGGAATTGCTTCAAAGGCATTCTTCCTTGATTTGTTTTTCCATAGCTTGATGGAATGTCCTCGTAGGTTTTTGTAGGCATTCAGTGTGTAAAGTCCTTGAGGGCCGGACTTATTATGATAAGTCCGGCCCTCAAGGACTTATAGAATTCTGTGAATATTTTGTTTACGACCTAGGGCACATTATAACGGTACTGCAACGGCACAGTAGCAGCACGGTAATTTACTAGATTAGAGCATTAAATCATGTGTTATAAAATATATTTCATAATGTCAATATGAAAAGCCAAGGGCGGATAGTCAGCGCGCTGTAAACGAGCCGACCGACACAGAGTCCCCAGTGAAACAACGTCGGACTGCGAGCTTGCACCTCGCGGCCGGCGCGTAGTTAGCGAGCTGGCGGCTAGCCGTAGCCGTGCTGCTGCTGTGCCGTTGCAGTGCCGTTACAATGTGCCATAACCTCTAATCTACGCGGTTCCAGAGTGATAACACCAAGGTGTTTGAGGCTCTGCGTAGGGTACGATTAGTCAGACGGGGCCCGCTAGGGCCAGTGCCTGCCGGGGTGCGGAATCCGTTCGAAAGAGACGCCGCGGCCCTGGAACGCAAAGGGCATTAGGAAGAACACGGATGGGTTTTAGTCAGTAAGAGTCTAACAACTCCTTTCCGCTCCGCCCAGAGCGGAAGGAGTCATTTGATGATTTCCCATCCTTAAAAAAATGGGTACGATTAGTCGATTTCGTAAGTGATACAAAAAGTCCGGATTGATCTGAAAAATTGGTAAGATAAAGGGGCTGGACTAAATTAGTTAACTGTTGGCGCACTTACCTACTGTTAACGTGGGGTTCTAATAACACTGCTACAAATTATACACATTTTAGTTGAACTGATAAAATCTTTAGAGATCTGTGAGCCCAAGCACGCAGAAAGAAATCAAATTATCACAGGTACAGTTATTTGGTAGCGTTAACTATCTGCCGTGGCGTTAACTTTCCGACGATACGTTTTATTTTGCGCGCTCTCTCTAAAGCTGAGTGCAGCTTTTCGGTAATCTCGCATAATAATGCAAAATACGAGTCGCACTCGCGTCCCACTCCGCGCAGATACACCTAATTACTTGCCCTCTTATTAAGTGCGAGTTAACTTACTGTTCCATTAACTTTCAGCCATGAGACAAGTTATAATGCAAATAAGTTTGTTCGCTACTTTTTACGGCTTAAATACAAAACAGAGGTTGTTTGTTGATTTTGGTAGGAGGAGGCTACTTTTTTGGTCACATTACCACTTTGCTAGTATGTCAAAAGTTTTAAAAACAACTGAACACAAGTGGTGTTTCGTCCATTTTTACATTCGATTCTCTTTTCGTCAACCTTTTCTTAAACTAGTTTTTTGTACGGTATAGTCTGCCACAAAAGTAATCAAACTCCTTTTTGTTTATCTTTTTGTCATCCGACATTCCCGGAAATGGGTAGGTATAATAGATTTCTGAGGCTGGAAGTAGGTGCGAGCGGTAAAGACTCAAAAACAACCAAGGGAGCTACTCTCTAAGCCCGAAGTTCGTAGTTTCGAGCTTAGTTACCGGCGTATTCTACTGCGTATCACCTAACCACTAAGAATGAATGACAACAGGATTTCAAAGTTACTGTCAAAACGTGTTATCATTTATTCTTAGTTCTGGTTTAGGACTAATCGTAAGTCCGTAGGTGATACGGAGTAGGATACGCCCGAAACTAAGCCCGAAACTACGGACTTCGGGCTTCGAGAGTAGCCCTCCTGGATACCAGAATTATGAAGACGTATTTTTGAGGCTAGAATAAATATTTAACATCTTGCTCGGCTACAAAGGGTCATCCTTAGGAGGCGAGCAAATAGCAAAATAGTCAGAAATAATGGTAAGCCAATTTTGACATTTATATTGTTAGTAGGATTACACATTATGATGAGATTCAATCATCCCTATCTGAAGCCAGTTCTAAAGTTCACGCAGACGTCGCAGGTAGTCGCTAATAAAGATCTAGAACATACCCACGAAAGCTGCAAAGTGATAAACAAAACTATTGTACATATGGTTCAAACTGTGTATACCTACAATAGGCGTACATACCAGAACTAATATTTTAATTTCCAACCATCCGGTCGGAGGATCCTCCCTTTTTAACGGAGGTTTGCAGCAGGGATGTTACGGAGCTTTGACTCCGATTCCGATATGTCGGAACTTCCGATTGACCTTACACCTCCGGTTGTAAACATAATTAGCAACTTATGGAGTCAATTAATTTGATTGAATTATCTAACTGTTATAGAAATGTGGTTATTTTTGTTTGTGACACCTATTTCATATAGATTTATTATTTTTTAATTGAAATTAAAGAGGCTGACTGATTAATGTTCTGCACTATTTTATTTTATTGCCTGCTCTTTACACATCTTTCTTTTGTCACTATTTCTGACTCCTCCTCCTCCTCCTCCTCCGACTCCGCCCGCCTCCGACTTCGATTCCGACTCCGAAAAGCCAAATTTAAAAACTCCGACTCCGACTTCGGTTTTAATAAATCCACCTCCATAACATCCCTAGTTTGCAGGACTTTACTCTCTCTTCCGCATACCTTTATGTTTGTGTAAGAACCAAATAATAAAATAAAAAAGCTCTTTTCACGCGTGCAATGCCGCGGGCGGAAGCTAGTACGTAGAAATAACATGAACTGTGGTATTTCTTATACTCCTGATTGTACTTCCCAAACAAAAGGTTGACCAAACGGGAATGAAAACAGGCATTCTCAAAGTTACGAATCAGGGATTAACGTATGATGACTATCAAAATCTTGACGAGTCACTTGTATTCAGTGGTTTTCTTTTTTTAAATTTACATGTTGTCGAACATAGAAGTAGCCGAAAAATTAATGGCGCAAAGTTTTTTTTTTTCAATAAATAAGTTGCAGGTGTAGTTGCTATTAAATAAAACACAGCATTCGACATTAACAGATTCTGTTCCGTTAAAGGTCAGTTTACAGTTTACAAATCACAAAAAGTAATGTTTACTAACACTTCACTGATCCGCGCCCCGCATTTTGGACTTCACCACTATTGGTGGATTAATTCTACTGGCATTGCACACCTGACATATCTTACAAACTGGTGTTTTAATTGTCATCTACTTTAACTGCCAAAGTACCTTAATCGATCTTGACTAAGTAAAGCAACCCCTTTTTTAAGGATGGAAAAGCGGAACCGGGTCTCTTGTTGACTAAAACCAATCCGTAAGTAAAGCAATCCTACTACTGAACAAAGTTGATCGTAATCCTATACCAATGTACGCTTATCTCGAATTCCCGACGAGTTCACAAAATTCAGCAGCAACGCTACACCTAATTCTAAACGTAAGTCCATACTCACGTTTTTCATAGTTGTAGTATTGTTCTCTATTGATTCCAACCGATCGTTTGCGGCCACTGAGCTCGATCAAACTTTATCCTGGCCGTATTGGCCGAAGTTATATCGGAACGGCAGTAAAACCGGATAATAATAAGCAGTGGATGCAATAAAACACGGCGCTTACGATCACACAATTCGATGACACCTATAAAACAGGCTGCATCACCCATCCTCTCTGTTTATGTCACGCCCCCAATTTATATGCCTAAGAAGTTTTTATTTTATAGCACTCGTAATAAAACAATGTTTGTATTCATACGTTGTATTAAATGAATCTTTTTTATTGACATATAAGCTCGGCACGTACTTTAATTCGTTCCTAGTTCCAATACGCAAGTAAAATCTTTCTGATTTTCAAGACACGTTTCTTTTCTTTTCTGTTATGAGTTAGTTTCAAACGTCAATTAAAAGTTAGAAAACATAGTTTAATATCCCTAAAAATCACCATTTGTAGGCGGATATTTCTGAATTATCGTGCGATGTGGTCAAACAAAATATTGTTTAAAATTTCTAGTCAAATAGGTACTACATTAGGTCAACAACTCATCAATCACAGAGGCTGTTTGATGTTAAGTGTCCACTAACTACGGCATCGATATTTCAATTAATATGCATCGTTACTTTAAACTTTACTTAGTGGAAGTGGGGTGAAGCAAGTTTTAATAAGGGTCTCTCTGGGTCATTACAGGCTCGTAGCGGTAATTGTCAGAGGCGGCGCGGCCCCAGCACTTAACGACACTTCTGCTTGACGTAGGCAGCCACTCCTTACTGCCGCCGTTTGTATTTCAATAGCTTTGTCAAACGAAATAAACGTATATCTGCTCAACAAATACGTTTTTCGCATAAATGTGCCGCATTTGTTTTGTTTATTTTTGTATAAAACAAAGGCCTGAATTCCTCTTATTGTTATTGGAATACGCCTCTGCATTATCAAAAATACTCTGCGCTCATAACAACGGCGGATTTCAGGCGAGGCATCATCCATTCTAGTCCTAACCACTCGCTTGATAGAGTTGCTGAAGTTTCCGATCTAATAAAACGAATCACATGTTCAACGATCCTTACACAAGTGAATTAAGACAAAGAGATTGCAAGACAAGAGATACGACATCTGCCGTATTCAAACTTTACACGCACGGAGGGTAAAGTAGCTTTCCTTATCAAATATATTATTATTTTTTCTGCTTCGGGTTGTAATCAATTACAATTGCTACGCAACGCGAGGAATTGTCGTACTACGCATTGTGTTTAGTCGTTCGCTTCGTGATTTGTTGGCGTTTGCTACGCAATGTGTAAGCGTTTGCTACACAATCTGTAAGTGTTTGCTACGCAATCTGTAAGTGTTTGCTACACAATCTGTAAGTGTTTGCTACGCAATGGGTAAGTGTTTGCTACGCAATGGGTAAGTGTTTGCTACGCAATGGGTAAGCATTTGCTTCGCCAATTTTATACGGATGCTACGCTGTTCAAACTTCTATTACGAAAAAACTAAAATTATGTAATTAAGTTTACTTATTTAATTAACTATAATAAAAAATGGCCCTTTTGTGTGACACTTTTGCAATGTTATTATGGAAACAAGATGAACGAATTAGCCGTGATTCAATTAGCTAAGTTAAATAAGCTGCTTCATTTCCAACGCTAATTTCGGTAGATATCTACCGACCTGACAGAACTACTCGGTTTTAATTAGGTGCTTAAATAGGTACTACTAAAATCGTTACAGAGTGTTTTTTATAAAAATAAGAACGAAGAATATTTCCAAAAAACGCGTGTGAGGGAAACAAGCTGAAAATTCATTAATCAAAAAACGTGGGTAGGATAGACCTACTGACCTAATTATCATATTTACGTATGCTATTGAATTATGTATGTTTTTCGGTGAAAGGCATGAAAAGTTTAGATGTTTACATGTTAAAAAGGCGCATGTTCTAATTGGTGCGGGATCGCAATCACGGCAGACATGTCATGTCAAACGGCGTCGGCTCGGCGGCGGCACGGCGCGTACCTAAGGTTACGGGAGACGGCAACGACTAATTCAATTCCGCAGCAGCGAACTGAATGCTAACGACCGGCTTAAAATGAACACGTATACTGAAATAACACATGCGAGAACATACTCTATTCACTAATAATACGCGCCGAATATAAATCAAGGGATTTCTACTGTTTCTGATGTAACCATACTCCGGATTATTGTAATTCTAAGCGGTTTAAGGATTTAGATTTTAATTTTCTTTAAACTTACCTTCAAACTTAATTTCTTTCTTTGAGAATAATTTTTCGAGGCCTTTGATTTTCTCGCCCACCTTTTCAAGGGATTTTTCGTAAGTAATACAATTTATTATAACAGTCTTGATCTCACTTTAATCAAGTGTCCTCTCTGGCTCATTAATGGATAATTCAAACCGCTCTTTAATTACGCTGAGTCACAACCTTTTAGGAATATTTTCTCTACTGCTCCCGCCGAGGTGGCGACGAAACGTCCAAATGAAAGCCGCGATACGAACGATGATGTGTCGTTAAGTAGGTAATGTTACATATACAAGCGTAAAGGACGTGTGAAAACGTACGTACGTAAGTTGCAGGTGTAGTTGCTATTAAATAAAACACAGCATTCGACATTAACAGATTCTGTTCCGTTAAAGGTCAGTTTACAGTTTACAAATCACAAAAAGTAATGTTTACTAACACTTCACTGATCCGCGCCCCGCATTTTGGACTTCACCACTATTGGTGGATTAATTCTACTGGCATTGCACACCTGACATATCTTACAAACTGGTGTTTTAATTGTCATCTACTTTAACTGCCAAAGTACCTTAATCGATCTTGACTAAGTAAAGCAACCCCTTTTTTAAGGATGGAAAAGCGGAACCGGGTCTCTTGTTGACTAAAACCAATCCGTAAGTAAAGCAATCCTACTACTGAACAAAGTTGATCGTAATCCTATACCAATGTACGCTTATCTCGAATTCCCGACGAGTTCACAAAATTCAGCAGCAACGCTACACCTAATTCTAAACGTAAGTCCATACTCACGTTTTTCATAGTTGTAGTATTGTTCTCTATTGATTCCAACCGATCGTTTGCGGCCACTGAGCTCGATCAAACTTTATCCTGGCCGTATTGGCCGAAGTTATATCGGAACGGCAGTAAAACCGGATAATAATAAGCAGTGGATGCAATAAAACACGGCGCTTACGATCACACAATTCGATGACACCTATAAAACAGGCTGCATCACCCATCCTCTCTGTTTATGTCACGCCCCCAATTTATATGCCTAAGAAGTTTTTATTTTATAGCACTCGTAATAAAACAATGTTTGTATTCATACGTTGTATTAAATGAATCTTTTTTATTGACATATAAGCTCGGCACGTACTTTAATTCGTTCCTAGTTCCAATACGCAAGTAAAATCTTTCTGATTTTCAAGACACGTTTCTTTTCTTTTCTGTTATGAGTTAGTTTCAAACGTCAATTAAAAGTTAGAAAACATAGTTTAATATCCCTAAAAATCACCATTTGTAGGCGGATATTTCTGAATTATCGTGCGATGTGGTCAAACAAAATATTGTTTAAAATTTCTAGTCAAATAGGTACTACATTAGGTCAACAACTCATCAATCACAGAGGCTGTTTGATGTTAAGTGTCCACTAACTACGGCATCGATATTTCAATTAATATGCATCGTTACTTTAAACTTTACTTAGTGGAAGTGGGGTGAAGCAAGTTTTAATAAGGGTCTCTCTGGGTCATTACAGGCTCGTAGCGGTAATTGTCAGAGGCGGCGCGGCCCCAGCACTTAACGACACTTCTGCTTGACGTAGGCAGCCACTCCTTACTGCCGCCGTTTGTATTTCAATAGCTTTGTCAAACGAAATAAACGTATATCTGCTCAACAAATACGTTTTTCGCATAAATGTGCCGCATTTGTTTTGTTTATTTTTGTATAAAACAAAGGCCTGAATTCCTCTTATTGTTATTGGAATACGCCTCTGCATTATCAAAAATACTCTGCGCTCATAACAACGGCGGATTTCAGGCGAGGCATCATCCATTCTAGTCCTAACCACTCGCTTGATAGAGTTGCTGAAGTTTCCGATCTAATAAAACGAATCACATGTTCAACGATCCTTACACAAGTGAATTAAGACAAAGAGATTGCAAGACAAGAGATACGACATCTGCCGTATTCAAACTTTACACGCACGGAGGGTAAAGTAGCTTTCCTTATCAAATATATTATTATTTTTTCTGCTTCGGGTTGTAATCAATTACAATTGCTACGCAACGCGAGGAATTGTCGTACTACGCATTGTGTTTAGTCGTTCGCTTCGTGATTTGTTGGCGTTTGCTACGCAATGTGTAAGCGTTTGCTACACAATCTGTAAGTGTTTGCTACGCAATCTGTAAGTGTTTGCTACACAATCTGTAAGTGTTTGCTACGCAATGGGTAAGTGTTTGCTACGCAATGGGTAAGTGTTTGCTACGCAATGGGTAAGCATTTGCTTCGCCAATTTTATACGGATGCTACGCTGTTCAAACTTCTATTACGAAAAAACTAAAATTATGTAATTAAGTTTACTTATTTAATTAACTATAATAAAAAATGGCCCTTTTGTGTGACACTTTTGCAATGTTATTATGGAAACAAGATGAACGAATTAGCCGTGATTCAATTAGCTAAGTTAAATAAGCTGCTTCATTTCCAACGCTAATTTCGGTAGATATCTACCGACAAGACAGAACTACTCGGTTTTAATTAGGTGCTTAAATAGGTACTACTAAAATCGTTACAGAGTGTTTTTTATAAAAATAAGAACGAAGAATATTTCCAAAAAACGCGTGTGAGGGAAACAAGCTGAAAATTCATTAATCAAAAAACGTGGGTAGGATAGACCTACTGACCTAATTATCATAGTTACGTATGCTATTGAATTATGTATGTTTTTCGGTGAAAGGCATGAAAAGTTTAGATGTTTACATGTTAAAAAGGCGCATGTTCTAATTGGTGCGGGATCGCAATCACGGCAGACATGTCATGTCAAACGGCGTCGGCTCGGCGGCGGCACGGCGCGTACCTAAGGTTACGGGAGACGGCAACGACTAATTCAATTCCGCAGCAGCGAACTGAATGCTAACGACCGGCTTAAAATGAACACGTATACTGAAATAACACATGCGAGAACATACTCTATTCACTAATAATACGCGCCGAATATAAATCAAGGGATTTCTACTGTTTCTGATGTAACCATACTCCGGATTATTATAATTCTAAGCGGTTTAAGGATTTAGATTTTAATTTTCTTTAAACTTACCATCAAACTTAATTTCTTTCTTTGAGAATAATTTTTCGAGGCCTTTGATTTTCTCGCCCACCTTTTCAAGGGATTTTTCGTAAGTAATACAATTTATTATAACAGTCTTGATCTCACTTTAATCAAGTGTCCTCTCTGGCTCATTAATGGATAATTCAAACCGCTCTTTAATTACGCTGAGTCACAACCTTTTAGCAATATTTTCTCTACTGCTCCCGCCGAGGTGGCGACGAAACGTCCAAATGAAAGCCGCGATACGAACGATGATGTGTCGTTAAGTAGGTAACGTTACATATACAAGCGTAAAGGACGTGTGAAAACGATATTTTTATTGTATTTCGAGCACGAAAAGTTTTTTTATCCGCAGTGGCTCCGTCTCCGGCGGCAGCGGCGGGCGACGGGCAACCAGTCCGCTGTCGGCAAGTAAGTATTGTGGAATGATTAATTGTTCTGTAAATTGAATTCACCGTGATAAATGAAATATCCGCACAATAGGTAATAAATTACGCTGACCCGTTTGGGCGTAAGATGAAACGGTCTGAAAGTAGGTCCGGACGGATGTTACAGGATAATAGGTATAAAACACAACACACGTAAAACACCTGCCCGAAGGTATTGTTGGGATTTTAATTCGCATGGGGCACGAAACGGCTTTGTTAAACGAACTCGTACAGCTTGCTCGCACTCCGTTACTGGCTCCGGTCTATCTCGATTTTGCTGTGTTCGTTACTATTCTGGTACGATTCGAAACTTATGCGATCGAACAACACGATCTTCAGACCTGCTTGAATACGACAAAAATATCCACGCTACGTCAAAAATGTTCTACTTATGAATTATGATTATGTTCCTAACTAATAAACGTAGAGAAGAAGTAGATATATATTTTTCCCGAATTATTATGACCATTCATATAAACACGGACTTAATTGCTTCCACATTTTTTATATACCTGAGTAATGAAGTCGTATCGATAAAGCTCGAGAACGGCTGTTAAAAAGACATTTATTTATTCGAGTTCATTTACGACTGAGGCTGCTGACCGTCCCTGTACTTACCTACGTAGGTATAGGTTACTGACTGGATCGTTAAAGGGTAACTTGCTAGTTTGCTACGTACCTTGCCATTAGTCAGCCGATAGACATTGGTACTTTTGGAATGATTAGTTACCACACACTCAAAATTAATAGTACTAGTAGATGTTATTGGGTTTTTCCATGAGGAAAAACTGAGGGCCAGGTAAATGAAAGTTGATGCGGATGGTAATTGTCCTGTGTCACGCGTGTGCGTGTGCGTTGCGTTCTTCCTGCGCCTGATTTGATCTTTCCCCGGTGTGGTGTCGTACCTAAGTATTGTTGTCCCATTGAACTTATGGGCGTGAAAGGAGTGCACCTGCACAAACTTGCGCACTCAACCTATCTCTCGCAGCCATTGGCAGTCCCCTGTGATAGTCGCCAACAGGAACGACATCGGTCAGGAGGGCTAAATTAATCAATATTTCTTATCTTTAGTACCTACAGTTTCTGATGTGGCTAGATATGAGGAGCTCGTGGCTAGATAATAACAGCCGCACGGGTCGATCTTCAAGGTTAAGCAACGCTTGCCAAGGTTGGTCTGTGGATGGGTGACCATCTTAACATACCGAGTTTCCTCCGTGCCTCGGAAAGCACGTTAAGCTGTTGGTCCCGGCTGTCATTTGTAGATCTTTGGCAGTCGTTACGGATAGTCAGAAGCCAGTAAATCTGACTCCAGTCTTGCCATGAAGTACAGTGTTACCCAGTTACTGGGTTGTGGAGGTCTAGTAGGCAGCCGCTCCGCGTAAAATACTGGTATTCAGCTAAATCCAGCTTGACTGGAAGCCGACCCCAATATAGTTGGGAAAAGGCTAGGCAGATGATGAGTACAGTTTCTGATGTGTAAGTGACAGCTTATTCAGAATATATCCTGGGCAGACTACAAGAAACCACCCCTTATTCTATAGCTGCGCTGACAAGCGCCATGGCCCTTGATTAAAGGTGAATTGATTATGCAGTTCCCCTCAGCATTTAATTTGTTGCTTCCCCTTTTTGAGAATTCCCCGTTATTTTACATACAATTTCAACAGTGACTCGCATATATTATAAATGTTGGCAAAGAGTACCTTCGTAGTGGAAATATCAAGCGACCCTAAAATCGAAAATTAAAATAACGAGTTTTGTCGAATGGTAAAATAAGCTACGTCCAATATATCTTAAATCTAAATATCTACAAAACTTACATCAAAAGATCTAAATATCGAAATACAGATTATCAAATGTCCTAAATATCGAAGCACAGTTGATATGAATGCATCAAGCTCAAGTTGCGGTGGCGAGCGTTTAAACCATCTGTTTCGATAAGCTTGCGTGGGACTGCCGAAGCCCCGCAGCGCCGGAGCCATGACAGAAACCATGCTTGCTGCTTGTTGCATGCTCGCTTGCATGCTGCATGCTTCTAATCCGTGTTCCGACATGATCTCTAAACAATACGTTCATTTTTTTCAGTAGACAGACTAATAACCAATCACAATGC
Source organism: Lacanobia oleracea (assembly GCA_950371165.1). Lineage (NCBI taxonomy): Eukaryota > Metazoa > Arthropoda > Insecta > Lepidoptera > Noctuidae > Lacanobia > Lacanobia oleracea. The sequence goes on from OX493394.1 coordinate 15,652,860, forward strand.
GTTTGCAGAGTGTGACAATTTCAAATCTACCTACATGAAAAATTTGTTCGATATTTTAACTAGTGGGTAGGTATTTTTAACGTACTCGTAGATATTATGATGAACTGTATGATGAACTTCTATAAATGTATTCAATGTTGACATTGTGAACTTAGGTATACCTAAATTCATTCGATATTTTAAATCATTCGATATAATTATTTTTTGAACGTTGGTATTTTACGCGTAGGTATTTTAATCTTCGATATTCAAATACGTACCTCCCCGTTGGCAAAGCGCTGCCTTTAAATGAACAATACATTGGCTAAACGAAGCCAACTTAACGAATACGAGGAAAGCTAAACACAATCAATTCTAGAAACTCAAGTCTGTTAAATAATCAGGAACCCATGATCAAAGTTTGCCTTTTCTTTCTTTAATGGATACTTACATAACTTACATTAATTCCTCGAGACACAATGTCCTGATTCTGTTTAAACTTCTAGTCGTAATGAAGACAAACGACTAGGAAATAATTTAATTTTAAAATAAAGAAGACATATACAAGTGACGAGCAAAAGATATTACAAGCTAGGAAGCTGAAGTCACGCATGTCGATGCGTGTGTAAATACATGGTTTAGCATTATTACGTAATTATGATTGTAATATGAACCTAACATCGTGAGAAAGGTACTCCGGGCGTACATTTATTGAACAAAGCGGCAAGAAAAACGACGGCAACAAGCGGCGCCGGCTGTTCTAAATTGCCAACACTTCTGAGCCGCGGGCGTTTACTGGAGTTCACTCCACTTCATTATTTGTTACATTGCATCGATCCGGGATCGCGCAAAGTGTTATATGATAGCGCCATCAGTGTATGCGCCAGATAAAAGACGATACTGAATGTCCGTACCTCCATTTTCTGTATTGCAAGTACGAAAACGCTGTCGATAAATGTGAAAGGGAAATTCATTTGTCATTAAGTTGCATTGTTACTGAAAAATTTTTACAAAAATAAAATGTTGCTGAATATTTGGCAGAACATGTTCGTGCAGTTGGATAATGAAAGCAAATCAGATTTTCGAAAAAAAAATAATGTTTCGCTCGCCTACATCATGGAGAGCATGAATTTTAAGTGTCCTTTTTTTCAATATGCGAGTGCACATTTTGACGGTAAATTTAGGAGTGCGTCTATCCATTAGTGATATTTCAATGTTAAAAATAAGTTTGTGCAACAAGACAGACGGCCGACCACTGAACGTAACTTTTTTAAATTCCAACTCTGTAAAGTAATTAGAATTTTTCCAACGGCTCCATTGTGCTACGAACTCAGCTCACGCAAACTTTTAATGCGACTTAAATTCAAATGCTATTTTACGGTTTCTCTTTGTGAAGTTGATTTTAATGAAATATTGAGTTCGTCGACATTGATTATTTACCTTTTTTATTTTGCCATTTAATAGTTTACTTTGTAACGACCGTAAGAACCAATAGATCAAGAGAATGACAAAATCATTGTCACGCATACCTACATTGATTGATGAAAGGACTTGAATGTAGTGGAAATAAGATGTCACGGTCAATATTAAAATGTCATAATCTGTAATTTAATTTTCATCCAGTTTGTGCAGCTAAACCCTTTTTCAATAACGTAATAATACATCTACCTATTTATATGATAATCTCTCATAATAGCAAATGATTCATGAACCAATATTATCCCAACGATATATTTTTCGAGCAACTCAAACGCTGAAGGAAAACTTGAAAGTCATTCAACGAACTCGAAGTCGGCGCAAATAGATGTCATCAATCGAAGAGGCTTTCGATCAAAGACAAGGGACAAAGGGACATCGTAGAGCAAGGGCTGATATGCGGAAGAATTATTACCGAAGTAGCCTTAATGTCTGAGAAGAACGTATTTATTCGGTGACCTGCTAGAGGTAAACTCGCAGCCCAAATGCACGATAACTTATTGTTTCAATAGCGCCACTCCTTGACATAATCTCTTTCATCTGATATGGCTTTAATGGGTTATATAATTTAAGGGCCAGTCAAACATAATAGTATGGTCGTAGATAACCGCTACTCTAAAGCTGGAAATATAAGCTTTAAAGCATTCCTTTTCCAAGACACACTTTTCCACCCTAATGCTATCTAAAAGTAATCGCAATGTGCGATAAGCCCGCCCTTTGTTTTTGCCTTCCATTTCAGTAATTAAAGTTTCATTTGTGCGCTATAAGTAGAAGAATAAACCATCTTTTTTTTTGTTGTTAAAAACAACAATAACAAAGACTTCGAACTTCTCGGGTTGAATTTTCCCGCGAAACTACCTCCTAGACTAAGCGTCAAATCCCACTTTGCGAAACGCAGTTAGTTCACAAATCTTAATCAAGTTTCTCATAAAAGGATCCCCAACAGTGTAGCTGTGTAATCCGTGCTTTTGAAATATTTCATAAACATTATAATCGCGCGGCACTTGTTTTATTATGCAAATTGCTTGATGGTATTTGCTTTGCACTACAAGGAACACGCGACATGCATGCCTGTTATCGATAGGAAGGGTTATTAATGAAACGAATGAGGCATATGGGGTCTACCATTCGGCGTTTTATCCTGTGGTGTGTAGTGGTAAGACCGAGGGACCCTAGTTAGTGAAGAGGCCTTCCAGCTATGTGGTCGCACTGCTGAACTTGATGATTTTGCCACTCAGTAAGCTAAGCGTGGTGTTAATGAAGATTTTTTTTTTAATTTTGAGGAAAATTTTATGATTATACAATTAGATTTTATTAACAATAACAAATTGTAAAACTATTCCCTCACAACAACAGTACCGCACCTATGTATTTTGCTACATAGAGAAAGCCGTCTAGATAGCCACGTACAGTCAACAAAAACAATGTCGCGCCGTGGTTGAAAGAGCGAGATTCCGGCTGCAATCATCTAGATAACACTTGAGGGATTTATCCAAAATAACATTTCGCCTGCGCAAAGTTCTTAATGAAATAAGTTAGTAATCCTCGGGTAATTCGTTAAATGTTTGTGCGATAGATACTAGTTTGGAAGCTCTCCCCGAGTGGCTGTTTCATGCTTTGATTACAGTGCCGCGTCTTCACAGTATCAATGATTCACGTGAGCGTGCTCGCAAGTTTACCTATCATTTACATTGTTATACAAGAACGTTATAAAGTTTCACTACATATTTATGAATAGTATGCAGATTGGGAGAAAGTTTCAGGCGTGTTTGCTGTTTGTTGCTCTAACGATTGATCATCTGATCAGGTTAATAACGTTTCCTCGAGTTCCAAACTTAATAGAACTTCATTTGCTTTCACTATCACCCAATAGTGATTAATAATTATTAGCTTTTGCCCGTGTCTTCGAACACGCATATATACCGTTTTTTTTCCCGTTCCCGTTGGAATTTCGGGAAATCCTCTCTTAATACTCCCCTACACTGCCCAAGGAACCTACATGCCAAACAACTTTCTACGTCCAGTAGTTTCGGCTGCGCGTTGTCTGTCAGTCACTCACTCAGTAACGGATGAATCTATACTAATATAATAAAGTTGAAGAGTTTGTTTGTTTGTTTGCTTGAACGTGCTAATCTCAGGAACTACTGGTCGGATTTGAAAAAATATTTCAGTGTTAGATAGCCCATTTATCGAGGAAGGCATTCATGCTAAGACCAATAGGAGTGGAGCAGACGAAGTTGCGCGGGTCGACTAGTTTTATATATATTGATCACTCAGAAACGCTAGAATTTTATACATATTGATTATAAATGTTAACATTACTGTGCATTAGAGTGTGCGCAAACACAGGTTAACTCTCTCTTCCAAAACTCTCATAGCCCGATATGTTGTCAATCTAACACGAACGGAGAGAAATCTATCGCGAAGCCTGGTTTTACTTATATGTACTTCCAAACTCTGAGCTGCAACTGCGAAATTTCTAATGGAAAACCAAATGACACATAGGAATCCAATCCAGGACTTCACTCAGCAGTAGCAGTTATGACCACGAGACACTGGGCAGTTACAGGATTACTAACTGTATAACTATACATCACTATGAAACAATACACTGAAGAATTCCTTAAAAAGGAGGCAATGTGTTAATAATCATGCGAAAAATGTTTACTGTAATAAAATCGCGTGATACACGAATTTAAAACTGAATCGTAGTGAGAGGTTAATTAACAGAATATCTGAATACTCCACTCAATGTAACTGGCAGCGGCCGCGATACGTTTGTGATCCTTTTGGGGTATCTCAGCTAATTAGCAAAATTAATTATTTCCAAATTCAAGATTCAGGACCGCATAACTTTTGTTTACAGAAACATAAGCGTATGGTATCTGAATTACAAAAACAGCATTTAAATTTAGGAAACTAGATCAAAAAAGTGGATTTAAAAAATATGTAAACTTTGTTCCGAATACTAAGAACAAAACAACGGATTATTTAATACAGATTGTAACAATCTATTTCTTTTTATCTCATTCGTCTTCCACTCCTCAAAAAATGTCTAGTCTTTTCAGAGAGTTCAACTAGATAAAAACTAATGGGTTCCGTTTCAACCTGTTACACCTATTTGCCCCATATGTCCGTACAACAATTTACTCACAAGGGTCATAGAGACCCCTGACTTGGGCAACACTAAGTTCTGTCGAATAAAAAAGTCCCATAAAATAAAGCTAAAACTAACCGACGGTCGGTCGCCGGGCACAGGTTATTTATATAAGTCATGTCAGACAACGCTTCTGGCCTGAAAGTTCACTCATATTTTTTGTTTGACAAATTGCCGCGGTAACGGGACTTGGCTAAAGTTTCACCTCCATTTAAGCGTCCATTAATACCTACCCGGTGGCCGTGACTCTCTTTACATTTTATGAAATATTGAGTATCGACCTACCTATCGCAAAAAGTATAGGAGTGCCTCCTGCTAACAGGCTGGCACGGCCGTACCGGGAACTAAACAATATTTCGTATTGATCACATATATTTCTATTTAAAAACCTTAATATATTTTTTTTTTTTTTTTCTAATGATAGGCACGCGTTTGACCGCTATCTCACCTGATGGTAAGCGAGGATGTGGTCGAAGATGGAGCACGCTTGCCTAGAAATAACCTATTCACTCTTGATTTAAAGACTCCCAGGTTGTAGCTATCAGGAAACACAGACTCCGGCAGGGAATTCCACTCCTTAGCTGTACGCACTATGAATGTGTTCTTAGTAAGTCACTATAGTGACAAGTTTATGTTTTTTGACACAAACATTTTTGTGGAAAATTTAAAATCGACTAGGGATACAGTGTATTTGCCAATTAGTTTTAGACACACAATAGCAAGGCTATTAGCTTATTTTATTAACTCAGACATAAGTAGTATGTCGCAGTCTTGTTTAATTAAATCCACAATGTTTAGTAATTTTACTAAGAATCAGGTGGAGAGCCTTAGTAACGGTAGCTCTAGTGCTACAAATACTTATAAAAATTGTACGGAGTTTCCATGTAGCTCTATGGATACTCATTTAAACTAGTCCATAAGACAACAGAGGATACCAGCGACAGAATAGTTATGCCTACCATTAACAAGGTATCTTCTTGCTCTTTAGTAAATAGTTGTCAAAAAGGGAGTCAGCAGCATGCCTTGAAATTATTTCATCAAAATATTCAGGGTGTCTCTTCCAAATTATTAGAAATTGAAATGTTTTTAGAAAAAACAATGTTTGACATTGTATGTTTTAGTGAGCACTGGTTGAAGGATTACCAGATGCTAATTAGTTATGAAAATTATAATGTGGGCAGTTGTTTTAACCGCAAATCTATGTTACGTGGTGGTTCCCTCATCTTATTAAAAAAAAACTTAAAATTTAAGCAACATAATGACATCGTTAACTTATCAGTGGAACATTGCATCGAACTGTCCTGTGTTGAGCTAGATAAGCATATCATAGTGTGCGTGTACAGACCCCCAAACCCTCAAAACTTTACTTTATTTGAGTCAACAATGGAAGATATCCTTGCGAAACTTGCAGCAGGTAACAAGCCCGCGATTATTTGTGGGGATTTTAATATTAATATTTTAGAAATTAATTCAAATAGCAGCAGATTTATAAGCCTTTTTAAATCGTTTAATTTGTCTAATGTGTTTACAGAACCGACTAGGGTAACACCAACTTCTTCAACCTGTATCGATAATGTATTCTGCGATTGTGAATATTTAGATAAAGCCATAGTTAATTACCTTCCCTCTGATCATAGTGGTCAATTGGTAACATTTCAGTTTAAAGCAGCCTTGGAAAAAATTCATATACAATATAGGCCAATTACAACTGGTAAACTAGCTAAATTCAATGGTACCTTACAAAATAAGTTAAATTTTCTAGGCCATAACATTGAAGATGCTAATAAATTTTATGATAATTTCTTTTCAGTGGTTCTAAAGGAATTCAATGCAACTTTTGAAAAGAAGTCTAAGGATACTTTCCCTAAGTATGTATTTAGTGACTGGGCGACTAAACGCATTAGGATAAGTAGGGAAAGACTATATGAGCTATATGGCCTTAAGCCTGTCATAAACACTGATTCTTTTAATAAGTTTGTAAACAAATATTCTAAAGTGTTCAGAAATACTTGCAAGGTAGCTAAAGCCCTATATATTAGCAAGAAGATCAAATCGTCAGAAAATAAAATAAAGACAGTTTGGAAAGTTATTAATAATGAAACTAATAGAAATAAAAAACGAAACACTGATTATTTACTGGAGACTACACATGGTGCCAAAAGCTCTAATTTAGAAGTAGCTCAAGAATTTGTAAATTTTTTCACCAATATACCAACTAAAACTACGGAATATTTAAATTCTTCACCTGAGGTCTCATATAATTTATTAAAAGCTAACGTTCCAGGTTGTACGGTTGAATTCCAGTTCAAACATATCAACCCTGTGACAGTCATAAAAGCTTTCCGGCAAATCAAAATCAAATTGACCGAAGACATATAGGGAATGTCTATTAAAGTGTGCACGTCCATAATTGAAACTATAGCACCATACTTGGCTTTAATATTTAATTTATGTGTAGACCAAGGAGTTTTTCCGGATATAATGAAATATAGTAAGGTTATACCACTATTTAAATCGGGCGACAGCAAAGACACCAATAATTATAGACCTGTATCTGTTTTGCCGGTTTTTAGCAAAGTGTTTGAAAAAGTAATGCTCAATCAGATGCTCAATCATTTTAACATCAATAAAATTTTACACGATCAACAGTATGGTTTTTCCAGGGGTCGTTGTACGACTGACGCTGGTGCCACGTTGTTAAAACACATATACTCAGCGTGGGAAGAGGCACAAGATGCCATAGGAATCTTTTGTAACCTCTCCAAGGCATTTGATTGTGTAAATCACGAAACCTTGCTCCTAAAGCTAGGACATTACGGACTAGGTAAACTTGCACTCAGTCTAATAAAATCTTACTTAAATGATAGACAGCAGCAAGTTCAAATAAATGGTGTCAATTCACGGGGTTTAAAAGTCAAAATGGGGGTACCACAAGGCTCTATTTTGGGTCCTTTCCTCTTTCTAGTATATATTAATGATCTACCCCATCTTTTAAAAAATCAACCTCATATGGTATTATTTGCTGACGATACGTCCTTAATTTTTAAGATAGATAGACGTTCCATAAATCTTGACGACGTAAATAACGCCCTACAGCAGGTCCAAAATTGGTTTACTGCTAATAATTTAGTATTAAATGGGAAAAAAACTAAATGCATCAGATTTGCCTTACCGAACGTTAAAAGAAATGATTGCGACATAGTATTGAACAAGGAGAAACTTGAATTCGTCGAAAACACGGTTTTCCTGGGGATTACGCTTGACTCAAGGCTACAATGGGGTCCTCATTTAACATCTCTTGCGGGACGGCTAAGTTCAGCAGCATACGCTGTCAGAAAAATCCGTCAATTTACCGATATAGATACCGCGAGGCTGGTCTATTTTAGTTACTTTCATAGTATCATGTCTTACGGTATCTTATTATGGGGACGTGCTGCAGACATCGAGTCTATATTTATCCTGCAGAAAAGAGCCATCAGAGATTCTCTAAGAGAACTGTTTAAGGATATCAACATCATGACGGTACCTTGTCAATACATTTACGAAAATATTATGTATGTTCGGAAAAATCTTCATCTCTTTAGCAAGATTAGTGACAGGCATAATTTTAATACTAGAAATAGGAACAAATTAGATCAACCCCGATTCAGATTGGCCAAAGTACACACTTCTTTTATGGGGTACTGTATTAAATTTTATAATAAAATACCAGTTGATATTCTCGAACTGAATGAGAGAAAATTTAAAGCATGCATAAAACGCACACTATGTAGACAAGCGTATTATAAACTGGAAGATTATATCCTCGATAAAAACGCTTGGCTAAATGCTGGTCCTGCTCCACAGTCACAGCTGCTTAGGTCCACTTTTTAGGTTTCTATGTTTTTATATTTGGAAGAGTTGCTCACTCCTTTTAGAGGTTCTTACATTATTTCGTTTATTTATTCTTATATACATACAAATTATATTATTATATTAATTACTTATTTATTCTTTTTGATGTAAGATCTTAATCGTTCTCTTTATTAATTTATTTTTCATTATTTGGTCATTGACAACCATAGTTTTGTGTAAAGTAGAAGCATATTTTTCAAATTTTGTAAATGTGAGTACCATGAAACCATTTACATTTTATGTGAGTAGTTATAGTTTTACTTGTTGGACTTGAACGAGCATGGTGGTTGAGAGCATGTCATGCTCACTCAAATGTCTCGCTGATGGCGGCGCGTGGGTTTGATCATTCGGTTCCCTTCGAAATGGTTGAGCTGAAGGGTGCCGATACACGCGTCATGTTCGTGAACAGGCGCCGTCGGTTGAGACTGGTCATCTCTTAACTGCCATTGGCTTATTTTAATCTTTATATTTAAAATTCTTATAATAAGCCCTTTTTTTTCCTTTGCATTGTCCTCACATGCAGAAGCAACAAGTATATGTAACATGAAATTTTGTAAAACCAGAACATGATTTAAAAGAGTGTCCGTGGAGTTTCTTGCACGTTCTTCTCCATAGAGATCTACGCTTTGGAACGTGCAAATAGCTTCCATGTTTTTGACTGACCGACCTTGACGTTTCAAAAGTGCCTGTGAATGGTTTATTTGAAATAAAATGCTTTGAATTTGAATTTGAATTTGAAAGTTCCCAAAACGTTTTGTGCGTATGGGTAGGATGTCCACCATGTACCGGTGGCGCATCGCCGTTCGTCTTGTGGTCCGATGATGGAACGGGCTTGGCGGAATTAAATTATGCAATTCCGTCGCACATTCCCCAAAATGCAACCGGTAAAAAACCGACAGGCTAGCAACTCGTCATCGATGTTCAAGACTTTGGAGCTTAATAAACTTAACCTACTACTTGTTTATCGTACTTATCTTAAACACTAATGAATTCCACGAAAAATCTCGACCTTCATCGGGAGTGACGTCACTCAGCGTTCAAAGTCTCTCGAGTTGTGATCTTGTTTGTCAATTTTATTATTCGTCACATCGCTCGACACGTCCCGCGCCCTTATTCTACTCGAAGGCAACCCCCTTAGCTTTTACCCTTGGCCGACATTACGCTAATGAACATCAAGGATAAGAGGATTCAGTGAGATAACTTTTTCTATCGCTGTAAGTTTTGAATCGGATTTATTTTTTTTTGCTCGTAGAATATGACTGTACAAATAATTTTTTACAGTTTCATCCTTTGAAAATAACATTACAATGATATCTATAACCTACGCAGAGGTTTTAAAACTATCACAGTATGAGCTTTCTGAATACAAGTATGCTGTGAAGATAAAGCAGCGGTACCTTAGTTGAGTATTCAATCTGAGAGCGTTAAACTAAGTCATCGTTCCCCGCAGCGCACTTTGGGCTGACAGTATAACCGAATAACTGTGACAATCGTCACAGTCAGTCTAAAGCCGGACAGCCGGCCTAACTAAGGAATATTTGTGCCCCGAGTTATTGTCTCAATAGGCAGTCGCTTCCAGATAAATTCTGATATTCAGCTGTACCTAACCAGCCCGTATTTGATTGTTTTCGGTAGCAGGAGTACGACTAGTTCACTCTCTGGTTTTGGCTTGATTTGGTTAAAGCTTGAGTAAAATCAAGAGAAAAGAATTCTATTATTGTCATGACAAATTAAAGTAAAACATCAAACGAAGTAGTTTATTGATTGTTATAAAAATGTAGACTACATAAATTAACTATTTCCACACGTCAAAAAAACTAAAAAAAATCATCCTTACTAAGTAAACAATCGAACGGAAGTGAAAGTCGAACAATTCCTCCACATGAAATATCAAACAAGTAAAGTTATAGAAACTTTGAAATAAAATAAAACAAAATTATTAGCGTATTATTATTGTAACAAGATTATTTCGCGTAAATGTCTTACAAGTGTCTACGCGGTTTAGAGGCGCGCTACGAACGCTACGAACGCTAAGAGCGCTACGCGGATCCGATTACCTACGCGTCGCCGTAGCACTTCAACTTGTGCGCCAAGTACCTTACCAGTAAGTACGAGTATATATTACATTACAGCAACCACTGCTGAATCAAAATCGTTTTCCTGTGTTCTATATAATATATTTCTATAACTGTGGGTGTAACATTATACCAAATTCGGCTCATATAAGCTTTGATGAATTTCGTCTAAAGGATAAACGATTCCAATGTGAAACTGATAATTGTCATTTAAGATTAGTTATTGAATATTTGTACGAGCTCATTGGATTGTCTGATTGATTCCAGCAAAGTTCAGGTTTCGCTCAACTATTGTTTCTAGCCAAAAGATCAAACTTTTCATTGAAATTCAGGCTTCGTTAGCATGCCAACCGCAATACCGAAATCAATTAAATATACATTCCAGGTCAGCGAACTGAGAAATGCATGGGTGGCGCTCGCACGGGCCGCGAGCTCGTCCTCCCCCCTCCCGCGCCGCCGGAGCGCCGCGCCACACCCCCGCCTGCGCCCTGCTGCCCCCTGCACGTTCTAATCACTCCTAACTACACTTCTTACCATTCCGAACATTGCAATTAGCCTAAAGCCGCATAGTTTGCTTCCAAGGAAGGGAAATATCGTTTCAAAAATTGGCTATCACGTTAAATGTATACGTTAGTAAATGGTTCACAAAGTAATGTTTAGAATTAGTGTTTTATGTTTACTTAACAGCTATATTACTTCGACAACTTTTATAATTATTTGTCGATTTTATTGCTGGGAGCAATCCCATCCCGATGCACACGAAAAAAAAGACCTGTGAAAATTTCACTTCAAAGTAACCTGTCCACACAAAATACAAGTGAAAGCTTGAATAGACTAACGTGGTTTCAGTTGAATGATTAACGAGAGCGAATTGTCACTTAGTGACACAAGTGGCACGAGCGTCACGGAGCTATATGAAGAATAGTGTGTGAGCAGCGCAACGCCGAGCGAGGGAAGGCGCCCAAATTGTCAAGTTATGTAAATGTGGCCGGGAACTTGCAGCGCGTCCGGCGCTTTGTTGTGTCGTCTCGATACTCAATAACATGCCCCTTTAATAATTCATTACAATATTAACTTTCCCTCGATAACAACTTTTATTGCTGTGAAGCAATAAAAGTTGTTATAAAACGCTCACACAACGCACCATTTATTACCGCTGTGAGCAATTGTTCTACGCATCCTCACAGTCGTATAATACTTTAGATTGTTCAATAAGATGTCATAAATAAGAATCATCGGAACTATATAAGATACAACTTTTAACATTGTTTCTAAAGAAAAATAAATAAATCAAAGAAATAAGTACATTTCTCTCACAATAATAAAAACGTTAAACTTAATCAATACAGACAAAGCAAAAGCTCTATGCAGCAGCGCGACTCCCGAGAGAACGTAAAGTAAATTAAAATCTAAAATGAAATGGATTTAAAAGAATATCAAAAGAGGATACGGAGATATTTTAACCTTTGGTGGCGTAGAATGAGATGATAACAAGGCGTTTAGTATTCGAGGCACGAAAGGTCGATCCACCTGCTTTTCATATCACGACAATTGCCGACCCCGAGGAATCGGCTCTCTAGCGGAATGACAATTCTTGTCTATGAAAATCAATTGGGGAGAACGAGGAGCTCCGGGGCCGGCGACAATTCCAATTTCATTAATAGCTTCCGATTCCGTCGCAGCGTAGGGATGCCACTGCGTCGGCATTCGGAATACCTCAAAGTCTCTTTTGTTTACGGCCGCTGCAGCGAGCTATAACGAGCGCTGTAATTAACAAACGATTAGCAAGCCCCGCCGACGCGCCCTGAGCGCATGTCACCAACTACTTGAATATTACACGCCAGATTTATTACTACTCGTCATATTATACGCTCAGGTGCAAAGATCTTTTTCATTACCAAGTCTTACAAATGACGCTGGTCATCACCTACAAGCTTGTATAAGATGAATTATTTCAGAGGAAGGCTATATGTTATGCTTAATCCATTCATATCTAGATATTTTTTGTCTTTGTGCTCGTAAGTTGAATTTATCAAGATCATAATGTGTAAACATTATTTATTTAAGCAGATAGTAGTAGCTACACTACGTAGGTACCTACACAATGTAAGGCACATATTGTAAACATACGTTTTGGAGGCATTGCATACTATTGCTTTGTACTCCGTTTTTGATTGAACATAGTTCCGTTTTTTGTGTTGTCAAACCGTTCTTCCATAGTGAAACTGTATTTTTCAGTTGCCAGAAAAGGTCTAAAAAGGTCTGTAGCAATATTTTGCAGCAGTATAATATTTTTTTTTAGCTTTATGAAGATTTTCAAAAATATTTCATAATTATGTAAATATTATAATACAATTAATATTTAAAATTATTATACTTTTTTTGATTTCGTCTTACAAATAAACGAATTCTCAAAGTTCAGCAGTGACATATTTTATGAGCATAACAAGTAGAAAGGTTCTTTTGCTAATCGCACTAACTAGTTGGAACAAGTTCTGAGCCAGGCCCAAGTTTCGGGACGCTGATGTGCTTTACAATAGAACTTCCTGTGTAACATAAACAAGTAATTTAATTTTATTCACAGACGCCTTAGTAGTACTTCATTTTAATTATAATGTAATGTTTACCGTGTCTAGTGTTTGAAGTGTCTAATGAAGTTTTATTCCCTTACTTGTAAAGTTAGGACTCTTAAAACCACTAAAGTATATCACACATAGCGCGAGGTTGTCTGTGTGGCGTGTCACCACTCAATGACCACCACGTAATATATCTTTGTTTTCATTAATAAGTTCAAGTATCTTGTGTCGTTTACCTCGGACACAAGAATACTTTGTGACTCAACTCAATCAAAATGGATACATGACTGACTCATCCATATTCATGTATCTATCTACCATAATTATACATCTTTTACCTTAATAGTCATCCCTAAGCTTAGCTCACACGCAACTGGCGTGACAGATATAGCTGGTGCGAGGTTTGTGCATGAACGTGTCCTACACGCGTTTTTTCCTATAGCGTTTACAGGCTGAATGGACCGTGGCCACGGCTGAAAAATAATAGTACATTGTTATCTTAGGGTTAAAAGTAATTGATTTAGTCCCAAGACGGTATTTGGCGCCCGAACGTAGCGAGGGCGCAAAAAGTTCGAGAGACTAATAAGTCTTTCACCCGAGATAAACACTGCTTTTTATTACGAATACAAGGAAAGTAAAAATAAAAACACTAATTAGCTAAAGATTAAATCCATATCTGAATCTGATGAACTCATCGTGTTAATAATAATCTCCGCTATATATAAAAAACCGGCCATGTGCGAGTCAGACTGGCACACGAAGGGTTCCGTAACAAAAAACCTTAATTTTTTGTTATAGCGGTAATATAAATACACAATCTGTGAAAATTTCAACTGTCTACCTATTACGGTTCCTGAAATACAGCCCGCTGACAGACAGACGGACTGTCGGACGGACAGCGGAGGCTTAGTAATAGGATTCCGTTAGATACACTTTGGGTACGGAACCCTTAAAAGTGTGAACAAAACTTTACAATTCGAAAAACAAATGAAGATCGGACTGCCACTTTCCCGCCTCTTGTGTGTTTTTTCTGTGACCGGCAGCTATTCAGACATTATTTTATATTTTCATTATTGAAAAAATGGTAAATATTTTGCCCAAACCTATATTATTTTTAAAATTGTTGAAAGTAAAAATATAATCATCTTTTTGTTATTTCAATTTTACATCGTGCTGTAATTGACTGGCTGTATAGAAATTTGGGACATGGTTCATGAGAAATGTTCAACAAGTTTTTTTAACTATTTAATGGCTGTAAGTTCGAAACGATTCTCCCTAGGGCTGAAAAGTAATACTTTCAACCCGCTCTTCAGGCAATTTCAGACCTACTTTTGGAGTATGAGTAAAGAAAAATCGTTTCCACACCACCTGCGTGATAACCTCAAATTATTAGCCATGCAAACCTAAAGTACGTCATTCTAACCCGCGAGCGGTTCGCCGGGAAATAATCACATTATTTCCCGGCGGGTTATAATGAAATTGAGTACAATATTATTGCCCGGCGGTGGGCTGTAGCCGCAGCTTCGGGCGCGCGACCTGCTCCTAGCAGTCGAGGCCGACGCGCGCCACCTGTTTTAATGGCTAGAGCATAATATTCTCGCAGTATAAATGTGAAACTAACTTTTTGTACATAAGTGTTTATGGTGTTCTATTATCTACTTTTCGTAAAATTAATAAATACTCTGATTTTGATCTACAGTTTAGAGTATCCTCCTCGGGGATAAAGGTGTCTTTGCCTTGGGCTAGCTTGAATCCCTCACTGCATTCAGGATTTGACTTGTATTAACTCCCGTTTCCTTCATTGCTGTCGAAAGTCACACCCTTGACATAAGACTGCTTTATCCTCTCGTTGTATAATCTACTATTGAGGTCCTTTTTATGTATGATCAGGCTTCAGTATGATCAAATAACATATGATTGAGCGATATGGAACTTGTCGGATAGAAAACTTATTTTCGTATTTTAATAGTAAATAATCCACGTGGCTAGGAGTACCTAGTAACTAATACAGTTCCTAAGAAATGTAATAAAATTATACCTACCGTACCTACCATAGTTTCAGTAGTAGTGATAGTTGGAGAACCGACTCTAGTTCTAGTTCCGTCTGCGAGCAGGGTAATAAGTAATTATAGGGAAATCACTTATTACCCTGCTCGAAGACGGTGTTACACTCAGGCTTCTACTGAGTCAACTGCTTCGGAACTATGTAGCCTCCGATTTAGAATTCTTATCATCATCCAAATATACCGCTTTCTTACGATTTTCACAAACATTTTCATGATTAATTTAGTGAAAACAGGCCTCTATAACCGTAGGTACTTATTTTGCTTTGATGTTTCTGAACGTTAATTAAATAGGTTGGCTGGGCCGAATAAATTGGAGTACTTATCTAGGCACTACACAAACCTCACATACTGATATAATATATAGCGATGAATGCCTATTGTACTGTGTTATTTCATGTGATATTAAACCGGCGAGCCAACTCAAACACGATGACATTGATGTGCAAGTTACAAGCACACTTTATTACAAACGGCGGCGCTGCTAAAATATTAATCTAATCTGGTGACAATCAATAACAGTATTGTAGATTTCAGTTGGTTTCATACAAATATCATGTGTGGTTTAACAATTTCATGCACGTACTCATAAGTTAATAAAGCGCGCGAGTTACGATTATGTATGGCGGTGCTTATCCTAGACCCTGTTTTATGTCGGCATTAGGGCAACCTTTGACCAGTGGAGACGTGTACCGCAGGTGTTGAACTACAGCCGCAAGGACGTAAAGCTTTCATGTATTCAGATATCATATGAGATATGTTAATAGTACGCCTAAACTTTGGGGACACCGACCAACTTCAGCCTTAAACAAGTAACCAGTTGTGTACTTCAACAGACGATTCGGGGAATATTTCACTTAACTTGAAGAACAAAAACAGCACTCATTTAAATGAAGTATCGGAAAAGTACAAAAAAGTATTATATCAGGCCTTCTGATCACAGAGCAAACTACTATCTATTCACAATCCAACTTGTTTCCATTACTGGCAAAATTGAATGGAAACGCTGCGAACTTCGGTTTTCTCATCAAACTACAAAAGTAAGTTTAAGTAAGTGTAAGTTTTGTGTAACAATACCTGCACAATGTCACCAATGAAACTAAAACAAAGAGTGTAGAGAAGAGCTGGGAATGATTTCCTTGTTCGCAAGTTCTGTAACTATCTGACGTAGACGGACTGACCCATATTCTAGCTTAAAACATAGTTCAGATATTTGTCTCGGCTCCGGCTAGGCGGAGTGCCGATGTTAATTAACTCCGAGGTACATAGTTAGTGATGCAAACATTGCAAGGGGCAGGTGTATTTGCTGAGCAGTGGCTGAGGTCGTGGAAATCTTAATACGGGATTAATACTTGACAGAAATCGTTACCGTAAATACAACATCAAATAAGCACACGTATGCTTGCTTACGCCGTATTCATAAATTATTTACAAACGCCTTATGATTGATTAAAAAGCTTTGAACACATTTTCGATGACAAGTTTTCTGAACAGGTTTACAATATGAGGGTAAACTTTCTGAAAAACATGTGAATATTCCTTGAAAAATCGGTTATGCATGCGTATATTACGTCTTCGGTTAGATAATATTTTACTAACTATGGTATGTTTGTAGTGGAGATTTGTAGTTAATTAGCTCCCGACCTAGGAACATAAACCTGGCCCTCACGCTTGACCAATAGACTAATTGGCGGTTTCGTCGAGAGCCATCGGTTGGAAACTACTTGTGCATAGTAACTGAAAATTTTGTGAAGATAAGAACCCGTTTGGAAAAGTAAAGTTATTCATCTTAAAAGAACATCATTATTATGCTACCTAATGGTAGTTCTACAGCTTAGGTTACTTATTAAGAACAAAAGTTTATTTAATCCGAAATAATTAATTACGACGCTGATCTTAAGTACAAAATGGATTTTCGGAGAAGTTCTAAATGAGTCTTAAAGATATTTAAATAGGGGGAGGCAAAGAGTAAGCCTGGCTTACTTTACTATACTGCTTATTTGTATTCCACCACCAAAACCAACCTCTTCTTCATTTTCAAGACTCAAATTAAAGAGTTCGAAGAATAACCAACAGCAATACATTAAATATGTAAATTATATGTAATTGTTACGTTTTTACAGCTACATAATAGGTTTCTATTGTAATATATCGTTTTTACCACAATATTGGTCAGCGTTTGATTAAAAACTAGCACCACAATTTGTTTTAAAACAAGCCAACACAATACCTAAGTAAACTCATAGTTTTCACATCACCTGTAAATATGTAAGCACGTAATTAATCAACTCGACATAGTCGGACATAGGCCCCTCATTGCACACGATCCTTCAGCCCCGCATTCAGTGTGGCAGTGAGCCCGTGAGCCAGTGTGCTGGTACATACATAATGTGACGTAATAAAGTGGGCCCGACACCCGCCTGTTGCCTTCCAACTACCGACACATTGGAAGTATCCCACTACTGAGAATTAATACGCCGGGTTTGGTTTAGCGCAGACTCGGATTACGCGGACTACGCCGTAATTAGTTTCGGTTACGTGTTGTTATACATGCAAACAATACGAGTATTTTGTAACCTTTGGGTACCTACCAACTAAATATTTAAGTCAATAGGTATATATAGGTAGGAATGCCCAATTACCCCTGCAAACTGACTCAAATACAAATGTTTTACACTTCTTGCAATTTTTTTTACGTAAAGAGGCAAAAATGAATACCTCGTCTGATTAATGAAGAATATATTTTGTGCTACCGTTATTTTAAATTCACATACAACACCTTAGCAAAAAGCTTTAACAAAAAAAACGTTTTTTTCCACCCCAAAGTTGTCATACCCTCTAAGGAGACACCTGTATATAGCAACTCTGTAGATATGTAGGTAGGTAAGGTATAAGTATACAGCTATTGTTTCAGACTTGACACCTCTCCCTGATTCGGATTCTGAACACGGCTGTGTAGTAAATTTCTTGCTCCCATTTTGTTTGGTTTCCTATAGAGACGGCGGATCGGCCAACAGAATTGTTACGAGATTAACTTTATTTGATAATCTAGGGACCAACGCTAATTTTAACAAGAACGGGAGGAACGTTTACAGGATCATATAATAAAATTGGTCTTCTACCTTTAGTACATTGGAGACTATTGAACACCTGGAAAGTAATCTTACCTATTATATCGAGCTAGGGTGATGTCACCTTTAAAGTATAAAAACAGTATTATTTAAAATCCAAAATTAAAAAAAGAACTCACCACTAACCTTTCTACTGTGATCACATCAAACACAGTTGGTTAAAAGTAATAAAATTACTGTTAAATTAAAACTCATCGTCAGCATCAGACTAATAATAAAAGAAGTTTAAAAATGTATGAACAAATACGTGTTGCCTCAAAAAACCAGTGATTCTAATAAAATGTTAATTTAATTTTAATGAAGTTTCTCTCAATGCAGACAGGTGTCAATTGATCGGCTGTGCAACATTATTTGTCAGTGGCGAGCGCGCGGCGCCTGCGCACCGGACCGGAAACGGTGACGAAAGAAATCGATCAGAAGAAATTCATTTAGACAAAAGATTATAAAAAATGAGGGCGACTGCTTCGCAACGTAACCTTGACTGGCGACGCCCTTGACTCTAGTGAAAACGGTCGCGACTTCTGACGGCTCATCAGCGCTGTGACCTTAGCGAAATGAAATTCTGTATTATGTTTGTTTGGCTGCAATGTTTGAGCGATGTCGAGCAAATATACGATTCAGTATGAGAGTATTGCTTTATAGGTATAAACGTAGGCGTAGCGTAGGCGTATTTACTATTAAGCATTTTGAGTACCTACTTATATTTCACTATAAAGTCTATAAATCTATCATAAGCATTGAAGATTACCTACTATGTAGAAATATGCATAACGTATTCAAAAGAGAACATGAACAATACACATACCTACTCGTACAAAGTATGATCGCTCATACTTATTTATTTACTAAGACCCACTTCTCCATATTTTTGAAACTCGGCAAGGAAATATGGAAGCAAACTGTACTCATACAACGTATTAATTTATTCCTTGGCCCCGAGTGCGTGACGGATTGGCGCAAAGTTCAAATTGTATCAAAAGTTCGTACTTCGTCGTCGACTCGTCGCCGCTTCTTCGATGGTAGTTTATCCGACTTTTGCGTCGGTTTGGCGTAAGCCTAAATTTCATGAATTTTAATTTGAGTAACTTCGCAATGCTAACACAGATGTAGTTAGGAGAAAGTCTGTAACGACCGCATAAAGAGTCAATGTTTAATTAGTCCCCAATGAACATTTGACTATAATAAATTATAATCCACAATATATAACCTACATAAATAAATTATAACGTGTTTTTTAAATGGCAAGTTAAACAATTCGCAGTTTAACGGCAAACACTGATAAATACATTATGGCACTATTTACTGTTCCACTACAATCGCAGCCAGAAACGTGGTCCGTGTGGTGAAAACTCGCGTACATACGGGAACTTCACTGAATCAATCAATCAATTTACTTAATAATCGAGTAACCATGACTCATTTGTTTGTAAAATACTTATCCTATGTTAGTCATTTAAAACAACTGTATTCACAAAGATTCACACACACAACGACAACTAACATATACAATAAAAACATACACAATACAACATACGTAACCCTACATACACAGCGGCAGTGTACTGCCCGACTATTCACCGCAGCTGCACCATTCCATGAGAAATGGCGCAACAGCGATTCACGTACGGACAGTCCAGCCTGCTGGAAATCAGAGACAGGATACTGTTGTTGCTGCCCCACACCCCACGCACCAGGGACGCACAGCGCTTACGCATTGTCGCAAAGAACAATCCACACGTGCGTCCGCGTACATCCCTGACTTAATTTATTAGTTGCACATCGTTATATTTACATCTATTACCTACAATATTGCAACAGTATAATTTACACAACTATGTTTTTTTTCAGTAATGCCTTCAATATAAGTTTAATTTAACAAGAGCTGCTTTGAATTAAAATTCAATATAAACACTCTTTAGAAGCTTCATATTATTAGCGTGCTGTGAACATGCCACTTATTTCTTTTGAATAGCCTTTATTTAATTAAACATTCATTGTGAAGTGTAGTGAGGTAATGTAGATTGTGAAGACCGAAACATTGGCTATGATACGTATCTATTATTTAAAATACAATTCAGGTCAGTCGCGTACTTGTGACCGTCATTCATTACCCTGACATTAAAAGCAACAACTAGGTACAATATTATTGCCAATACTATATAAGCTAAGAGAAAACTGTAACAGGCATCATTTGGTAATCATTACTCAACAGAACCAGGACAACAGTTCAGGATGAGAGCTACCGTCGCAACTTGTTTGTTGGCGCTGGTGGTGGCCGTGTGCGCCAGAGACGTGCGCCTCAGGAGAGACGTCGACCTGCAGACCGCAGCCTCGAGCAAGTGGGAGCAGGGCGCGGGCGGCGAGCACCATGGAGACCACCACAGCGAACACGGTGGACACGGCGAAAAAGGGTACAAGGGCTATCACGACCACGAGCACGGCAAGAAGGGACACTCTCACCACGAAGGGCACAAAGGACACTACGATGAACACGGCGGTCACAATAAAGGCCATCATCACGATGATGGCTACTACGATGAACATCATCACGGTGAGAAAGGCGAAAAGGGCCACGGTTTCGAAGAGCACGGACACTACCACAAAGGACATTCCACGAAAGGACATCACGGTATCCACAAGCTAGACGAATTCAAGAAGGACAAGCACTTCCACGACAAGCATGGTGAGTCTGGTTTCGAAGAAGGATATGGCGGACATCACCACGAGGGCGGCTACAAAGAAGGCGGACACTTCGACAAGGGACACAAGGATGGCGGCTTCCACGAACAAGAGCACGGCAATAAGGGCTTCTACGAGAAGGGAGGTCACCACAACGACCACAAGGGCCACCACGACGAGGGCGCCGGCCACGAGTACTGGGGCCACCACGCCGACCACGGCAGCAAGGGAGGCCATGGGGACCACAAAGACTGGGGCTGGAAGAAAGGTCATAAATAAGTTAACGCAGTGATTATTTTGAGATGAGGCTTTTTGTTATTGTTGATACTTTGTGATACACGAATTAAATATTTATTTTTAAATGCTACTAGAATGTTTTTTGTTCGTTTCAAGGAAACCCAAAAATAAAGAAGTGGACTTATTTTTTGTAATTAACTTGCCTAAATTAATTAACCTCCCTCTTTCTGAAAGTAAACAGAGATTACGGGAGTTTAAATATTAGACCACCGGATTTTCTTTCGAAAGGACATCATTCTGTTATATTATTATTTTATTTAAAGAAAAAAAGTAGGTACTTTAATTTTCAGAAGACCATTATACCTACTCAGTTTAAAACTGAGTTTTCACTTGCGACATAATTACTTTTTTTGGGATACAAGTAAAAAAACTTTTTTACAAAAAAAAATATAACCGACTTCCTGACAAAGTATAAAACCTTAATTTCGGAAGTAGGTGTTTTTGGTTTTGTTTTTTAACACTGAGTTTCAAAATTAATTAAATTTTATACTTTGTAGTGTTTTGTATGGAAGTCGGATATATATTTTTTTTTTGTTAAAAACTTTTTTTTTCACTTCTAAGTGGTGATACTCGGACGACGTCTTCGTCTACGCCGAAATTAAATAAGCAAAGCTGCTCATAAAATAAAACTACTGAGCCAAAGTGAATTAAATTTCTACGAGACTAAATGGAACATCGAACCATCCAACCTTCGAATGGAGCATCGAACTATAAAAGAATCACAGAAATCGGATCAGAAACCTCGAAGTAATCGATGTACATACATAAAAAAGAACCGAATTGAGAACATCCTCCTTTTTTGGAAGTCGGTTAAAACTGTCAGGTTTATTCCTCATACGAAAGTAATAAGAGTACCTATTGCAACTAGCCCTGAATCGCTAAAATGAGCATTTGCTAGACCTCGTTAGGTACTAGATATTGTGTACGTAGTACAATATCGAACAAGTAATAATATCCAATTAATAATGTTTAAAGTAAAAGCCAGACAGTATTAAATAATGTTGTCAGTATTAGGGCTACTACTACTACCCTTGGATGTTTGCGTAAAATACGAATGTTGTAAAATAAAAATAGTTCGAATAGGTTGAAAACTTTGGCATTAGGTTTATTAGCCACGGCTTTATAAAACTAACAACGCGGGACTCTGGAGAAGCGTCGGCGGTTGAAATCCCCACTGAATACCTAATCCAGTGTCCTAGCCGAGTGCCCGCCCGTCTACTAAAATGTATCCTATATTTTCACTCTGCTCATGTAGGATACATTTTCAAAAATTTACGGGCTTTTAAATAAACTGAGCTGAAGAGTTTAATTTGTAGAAAAAAATTCAGTCATATATTAAGATATAACGTTGATCCAGCGTCATCAACTCATCACTGCGCAAGTGCATAGACACAGCCGCATAGAGTGACAAGGCCGCATATTGTGACACCCTATTTTTTTTTTGGTATGCGTCATGCTTGGCGCAAATAAACGCTATTTCTTTCATTCTTTCTAACTTATATCTACCAACCCATACTAATATTTATAGAGGGGACAGTAACTCTGTCTGTCTCTTACCTTGGATCGGATTTGATCGGATGCAACACGGCACCCGGGTAAACCATGTCCTAGGAAACAGGATACATATTATCCCGGGAGTATGTACCTTGAGGATATTTTTAGATTTGCAAGCGGTTGGAGCCGCTGACAGGAGACATAATAAAGTATTCTACCTCTAACAACAAAAAACAACAATGAACAACAACATACAATTTAAAAAATCCGTGTCAATGCTAAAGCAGTTCCTAATTAATCAATAAGTTTACTTACTGAACAATTATTCATGCAAACACCACTCAAAAAGAATTAACCATCTGAAAATAAATTAAACACCTGTTTGTTTACTATCAGATATTCGAATAAATTACAAATATTTCTACCAAGAATTTTTTGTAGCCGACTTACGGACTTATAAAACTGGGTTTACTACGGAACTCTTAAAATACACTAGTGATGATATGCATTGTATTTCACGACACTAAACTATAATACACACGACTTTGTCGACAGTATCTTAGTATGCCGTTGATTGTATCGTCGTTTCATAGCCTATGAATCCTCGTTTTTATGAAAATTTCCTTAGAGCGGCAACACAATTTCTAGCGATAGGAATCAAATACTGAGGAACATTGTTTTAGCCGGATTCAGAATAATGTCAGCTGGTATTTTACCAAATGACGTTTGTGTAGGCTTAAGAGTTTTGAACCATGAGGTACTAAGCATCGACTTTTTAAATTGCACGATCTAGCAGAAAGTACTAGAACCTAGTACGGTCGAAGTAACCAATAGCAAAAGGATTTTTATATTGGGTAGGCTCATTGAATATCTACTTCAGTTCATTTTCGGAATAGATCGTAACGTGGTGTGTGGGTGTATTAGATTTTACTTTTACGAAGTCTACCCACATATGATTTGATATTGGAGGGCCAAGCTATGCATCGATGGTCGTTAACTACGTAGGTATTGATATGGTCCTATACAGTGAAGCGTGACAGTTTGTATAACTTGATAGACGACATACTAGTGTTCACTGATTAAAACTAATTGGTTACAGCGCTAGCGCTTAAATCGAACATAGCAGACTTTTCGTCTCGCAACTTTATATTAACCATATAAAGGCCACTTGCCTAGCTTCAAGGGGTCGGCTTCTAGAATTAAATTATCTTTAACCGACTTCAAAAAGGAAGAGGTTCTCAATTCGTCGGAACCTGTTTTTATTTATTTATGCATGTTCCCGATTACTCCAAAATGCCTGAACTGATTTGGAAAATCCTTTTTTTGTGTTAAACCCAGGTGGTTCCATGATCATCAAGTCAGGATCTGATGATGGAATCCTGGAGAAATGGAGGGAACTCTCCAAATATAGGCACGCTTACAGCGATTTTAGCGTGAAAATCTGATGAAGATCTTCAAAGATAGGCAACGGAACTTCTAAATTAATATTAGCAAATGGACCAGGATTGTTGAAATCTGTCTATTGCTTACACCAGTTCATAACATAACATCGCAGTGAAGGGGTAGACACATTTGAAAGTAAATTTAGTTGTGGAGAATCATCACTAAAAAGTAAAAAAAAAGCTTTTTACAAATAAAAAATACAACTGACTTCCAAATAAAAACACTTCAAAGTATAAAATAGGTAACTTAAATTTCGGAATTCAGTGTCAAAAACGAAGACACATACCCAAACACATTATTCGACTTCAGAAATTAAAGTAACGTATTTTATTCTTTGTAGTGTTTATAATTGGAAATCGGTTGTATTTTTGGTAAATAAGTTTTTAACACGGAGCGACTGTCTATTTGACATCGACAACTCAGTTACTGTTTATTTATTTCTTCTTTTGATTTTCTATGGTCCTTTGATCTGAAAATATCATCAAATTGAACTTATAAAATATCTAGCTTCCACGTGCATGAATACTAGATATACATTTCAGCGGGGATAGTGCAAATCCGCGTAACTACCATTGGATAAAACCGCGTATATGACAAATATAGCCAATTTAAGATTTCTCAAAATTCACAGAACACATAAATTATTGGTCTATGTATAAAAAGAAGGCCAAGATCTGTTAAAATCACTACATAGAATAAAACAAAGTCACTTCTGCTGTCTGTCTGTCCCTATGTATGCTTAGATCTATAAAACTGCGCAACGGATTTTGATGCGGGTTTTTTGAATAGATAGAGTGGTTCGTGAGGAAGGTTTTTGTTAAAATCTGCACCCGTGCAAAGCCCGGGCGGGTCGCTACTAAAACTAATATAAAGAAAAAATCACCTGTAAACTTATCTGTAGTGCAGATACGCGCTCCCTCCCTGTAGAAGAGTCGCGGTTTTGCACTATCCACGACGACATGTATCATCTACTTGGCAAATATAATGTTTGACCAATAAGTCAAATATGAATCAATAAACATGATCTACAGATTGAATAGAAATGATATCATCAATGCATTGGTTACATCATAAAGATGAGTATTTTTATCACAAACTACAGATTCATTTGGCACATAGCGATCCGCAAGAATTCCCTTCCGGGTCCGGCGCCGGTCGCTAAGATAATGAAATTCCTAACTATAACCCCTCACATTGCTAGCATTTCATGCCAATATTTATTTAATGCACCGCTTCATCCAATACGAAATGATAAATGGATGTGCAATGTGTGGCATAATTGTATTTCTTAAATAACACAACTAAAGAAATGATTTTGTTTGAATTTCTTTAATTTGAAAGTAATCAACATCTATTCCTTGACAGTTCAGTCGTCTTACCAGCCAATTGCCGTCCACTGCTGAACGTAAGCCTCCACAAAGTGCCACCTGTAAATGGTTGAATTATACTAGGGCTGGCAGACTAAAAAACATAAGTCCAAAAGTGAAACTTTTCAGGAACAACTAAAAACTGTATAAAAAAATTGCGTTAAACTATAAATTCAACTTTATTGGAATATTGAGATGTTTTTAATTAAAACTAACATGCACGTAAATATAATTTGATAAAAATATAATAAAAAGCGATTTTAGTGACTTATGTTAGAAAGAACACTGTGTACCTAGTAGGTACTTGTGACTTAAGTGTATGAGAACAGTAAATTTAATTATAAACTATGTTTTAGTTGACATTCAAAAGTTACTTCTATGAACGTAAAATTAATTTAGCATGCATCATTTATATACTAGCTTATATTTATAATTTATATAACTATTTCTGTCACTGTATATATACTAGCTTATATATATACAGTGACAGAAAGTTCATGTACCTACTAGTTGAGTTCACTACATCATGTCATCTATAGGTATTTTTTTATGCGTTTTACTATATAAAGTTGAAGAGTTTGTCTGTTTGCTTGCTTAAACGCGCTAATCTCAGGAACGTCCGATTTGAAAAAAAATTTCAGTGTTAGATAGCCTTTTATCGAGGAAGGCTATCATCACGCTTAGACCGATAGGAGTGGAGCAGCAATGAAAATTGTAACGCAAACGAAGTTGCGCGGGTCAGCTAGTTTGATTATATTTGGCTTGGTAAATGAAAAATAATAAATAGTTCTAAGTAATATAGCTTTGGAAAATCTCTTATATGTCAAAAGGAGAAAAAGTAGCTTCTAATAATTATGATTATACAGTTACGTTCACTGTTTCCTGTACTAAAATAACAAAATCTGTTAACATTATAATCATAAGCACGATATATGCTGACAACACGGAGGCCGGTAGGTACTTTAAACGTAGGTAGGTACTTACCACAAGTTATATTTGGGTGAATCGCCAAGTTAGCGGACTGTAATGCAAACCAAATGTTCAATATAACACACTGCCTTCACTTATGTAAATGCGCTACATATTCTGAACGTAACTGGCCGTACAATTATAGCCTGTTGCGCAACAAACCAACCATCCATTGTGGAGATTTTGGATAACATTCTGATGTACAGACTTAGCTAGGGAACAAATATATGATTTACAATCACTGGATTCTATCCAAATATTAGTGATGCAATTCCTTTATCTAACTTTCCGTTATTGATATAATCTACGGCTCATGTTTTTTTGCAGCGTAGCTTCCATCGTGCAGCGCGGAATTTTTGCTTCATTAGTCCCTGAAGGTTTTTGTACATTTAGTTCGCTAATGGTCAATTAGTTGGTTCCTAAGCTGAAGTTGGGTAAACGTTCCTCGTACTGATCTTTTACAATTAATCGCATTATTACGAACGAGTTGTAATATTATGTTTGCCATATTTGATTTTCTGTTTTTTTTTTATTTGTAATGGGTTTGCTCTTGACTCTAGTCTATGTCAGAGATGACAGAGTCTACGATGGAGCGAGCCTACCCAGAAGGAGCCTGTTCACTCTAACTTTGAAGAGTTTAGGGTTGTAAGCTTTCGGAAACACAGACGCAGGCAGAGAGTTCCACTCCTTTGCTGTGCGCATTAAAAAAGACGTTTGAAAACGCTTAGTGCGAATTGATGGAATAGCCACAAGGTAGGGATGGTAAGATGCAGTGCGTCTGGATGTCCGATGGTAGAAGGGGGCCGGTGGGATGAGGTCGTGGAGTTCTTGGGCACACTCACCGAAGTTCAATCTGTAGAAGACCGACAAGCAGGCAACCTTACGGCGATGAGCCAAGCTATGCTTGGCATCCACCAGTTTTACGTCGCCGATGAGCCTCTTAGCCCTGCGTTCCACCGAGTCAAGCGCGGCAAGCTGATACTTAGCTGAGCCATCCCAAAGGTGGCTACAATACTCCATGCAGGATCGGACTTGTGCTTTGTAAAGTGTTAAAAGCTGTCCAGGCCTAAAGTATCGTTTCACCCTATTCAGGATGCCCAGCTTTTTGGTCGCAGTTTGGGCTTTGTACTCGATGGTGGCGCCGAAGTTGAGACTGGATGTTAACTCCATGCCTAGGAGCTCGAGCCGATCAGTCACAGGAACAGATGCACCCCGAAAAGTAGGAGCTTGGTCAAACCACTCCTTTTTGCGGTAAAAAGACACGCCTGTGTTTTGGTGGCGTTACAAGTGACCAAATTGTCATCACCCCACTGGGAGACAACGCTTAAGGTCAAATTTGTCCGCCCCTTGTCTTTTCTATAATATAGAAAAGACAAAAACATCCGTATTTCTTTTTTTTCAACAACAAAAGGACATGGTAAAAAGTGTCCTATTAATCAACACATATGAAACTTTTACCATAATTCCAAGTTTTTTTTTATAGTTAACATTTTATAATAACGAAAGTATTTTAAAAAGTAATTTACTTCGGTTTTATTCCCGAAGTAAATAAAACCTGCATGCCGTTATTTTATTTATTTTAGGTTTACCAAAAAATATCTCAAATTGAAACAAAGCACTCTCAGCGCTTGATCTAAAGAGTAAGATTTTTTAATTACAAAAATAATAAAGCGATTTAAACGCTGTGACACGAGCAACATCGACTCTGACAGCCGATGAATTCACAAATGACACTTTGGTAATTTGCAGATAACACTTTTAGACTGAGATCCCAGAACTGCCAGGGGCAAAAGGTTCAAAAGGGATAAAGTTATGCGTTTTGTTTAACTCCGTCTCCCTCCCACACCGTTATCATGATAATTTTAAAATGTCATAATAGGCCTACAAACCTCTTTTATTTTCTCCCTAACAGAATATGTGGGATAGAGTACCTAGTGATAGTGTGTATTTTTAAAATACGCATGCCCGCTAACTTGTGCCAACGGCCTATTTCTTATTTTCTTTGTAATGTACTAAAGGAGGTAGTTTTGCACCCTCCCTAATCCTGTCAGACTTTAGCTTTTCTTATTTGCACCTAGTAAATGAACTATGCCCAAATTACAGCCTTGTGATAGATATGCGTACTGTAAAACACACATAAAAACCAGTACCTACCAAAACACACTTAAAAACCAGTACCTAGGCTAAAAAAAATGATTTAATGACCTGGAAATCGGCCGTTGGCCTAATTTACTACGTTTGCGTAAGTTGAAAGAACACACTAACACTACTTCTGCACTACACATTTTGTTAGTGAGATAATAAGAGAACAACAACTAAACATACCAAATGTAATTAAAACCTCTAATCCGAAAGCATTTTGATTTTTTACAATTTCGAAAAGTGTCCGTAATTTTAATTCAGTTTCAGTCGCATATTGTCAATTTATATAATTATGCATTATTTAGAACATACTCGAAGAAAGTAAATTCACGATGCTGTTGGTTCTTAGGCGAACGATTAATGGACGCGTAGCAATATCCTTTGAAAGATTAAAGCCTCACTCCGTTTCAAACCCTAAATCTAATGAACCACAATGAAATAAATAATAAAAAAGTTACAAACATTTTTATCATCATCTTCCTGCCCTTATGTTGTTACTTAGGGTCGGCGCAAAACGGTTGTTTCTTCCAGCATGTCCTATCAGCCGTCACGCTATCATCAACTCCCTTTTATTTTATTTCGCTCTTCACACAATCCATCCATCTTTTCTTTGGCCTTCCTCTCCCTCTCCATCCATCCATATTGAATTATAGTTACAAACATTTTTATGTAGATTATAAATTGATGCTAATGGCATGCAACCCCTGACATTTTATATCCAGATATCGTCACAAAACAAAGATGAATCACAAGAAGCAGCGAGTACGAACAAGGGAAATAAGTAAGAGGTACAGAAATATCTTATATCTGGCTCATTTATCATTTTCAAAGCGAATATTAACGGCGTGTCAGTCATTTAGCAAACGAAACAAGGATCGTGTTAATGTACAAATCATAATTCCTGTACATTCAAAAATACTCTTATTTAAAATTTCCAATAATTTTTTTGTTTCCTAAAATCCCAGATATTTTTATTTTGGTTCATTCACTATGAAAACAAAATAATTTTATCAATTTATTTTTTCTTTTCTTCAGTCTGGTGGGAAATTTTCTTACAAAGCATCTAAGTGTTGAAAGAAAACATAAAGCTGGTTCTTACTTCGAAAAGTTCGGGAACGAAATGTTAATTGTCAAAGGTCAAGGCTTTACACCAAAATAACTGTTCGTAGTTGACTGTGTGTATACTTATACTTTTCATGGCTTTCTTTGAAAGGTAATAAGAAGCTTAGAAAATCAAATTTTAATCCCACCTTTCCAGCGGGTGATAGAAAAATGAGCAGACCTTAAGTATGTTCCTTCATAGATACTCCAATGATAGAATAGAATACTCTTTATAAATTACATCATATACGTGACAGAAACGATGAAGAAAACATTACGTAAGGTGACACAATGGACGGCATAATAGACTTTTAAAACAAAGTATTCCCTAGAGATTCAATAACAAACAAGTACTGTTTAAAGTAGGTCTACAGCTGATATGATGGTACATAATGTTTTATTAAGAATTATTTAATAATAATAATAATGTAATGTATTTAAGTAAAGTATTAAATTATTAAGAATTAGTTTAATAAAGCATCAGCTCACATTCAAATTAAAAGTCAAAGTCAAAAATCTTTATTGTGAGACAGTGGTTATTATAAAGTAGTTATTCAATTAATTTGTGCGCATTTGCACTGCTCTACCATGTTAGGCGTACAATAGGTTACAATTTTATTGTCTTAGACCAAGTTTATGTGATATATTATATAAATTTAAACAAGGACATTTCAATTGAAATTAAGCTATCGACTAAACTATCCTAAGCATTCAACTAGACAATTCTGGTTAATCCACACTTACAGGTACATTAGGAACACACATGAAAGATTAGTAAAACAAATCTCTAAAACTGATACGCTAATAGTTCGGAAGTTATCTCACAACAAAGTTAATGTTGCCAACCTGGAAGGAAGTGGAAATCTCCGGCGGTCGTTAGTTGTTACAACCTTGACACTATCAGCGGCGTGCCTTACCTAACCGCTGCTGTCGTTTAGTATATAAAATCATTGACACTGATGGATCGATATCATTCAACAACAACTAGTGTAATCAATCATGAGGAGTATCCTTCTGGTGGCTTTGGGCCTTCTGGCCATCGCCGCCCTCAGCTCCGCCCGGGAGCTACGCCAGAAGAGGGACGCCGACCTGGAGACTGCCGCGTCGGGCCACCACTGGGACAAGGGCGGCGGCCACGAGCACCACGGACACCACCACCACGAGCACGGCGGCGGCCACCACAAGGGACACAAAGGCCACCACGAGCACCACCACGGCAAGCACGGCCACCACCACCATGAAGGGCACAAGGGCCACCACGGCGAGCACGGCGGCCACAAGAAGCACCACCACCATGACGACGGCTACCACCACCACGAACACCACGGAGAAAAGGGCGACCACGGCCACGGCCACGAGGAGCACGGCCACTGGCACAAGGGACACGACACCAAGGGCCACCATGGCGTCGAGAAGCACGACGAGTTCAAGAAGGACAAGCACTTCCACGACCACCACGGAGAGAAAGGCTTCCATGAGCACCACGGTGGCCACCACCACGAAGGCGGACACAAGAAGGGCGGCCACTTCCACAAGGGACACAAGCACGGCGGCCACCACGAGCACCACCACGGCAAGAAGGGCCACCACGAGCACGGCGGACACCACCACCACCACAAGGGCCACCACGGCGAGGGCGGCCACCACGAGCATCATGAAGATCATCACCACCACGACAAGAAGGGCGGCCATGAGGACCACAAGCACTGGGGACACAAGAAGGGCCACTAACCCCTCGCTGAATGTACCTGAACTGTTATTTGTTGATATTAAGTTGTTAACGAGTGTTTTTGTTATGTTTATACGACAAAGAATTACATTTTGTACAAAATAACTAAGTACTTCAACTTCTTTATTTCCTTAAAGAATCAGTATTAGTAAACCACCACACAATGATTTGCACTTTGATACCATTATAAGCATGCAACCATGTCAGCAAGACATCAAGTTGACAAAGTCAGAGTATAGTAGTCCCAAGAGACATTTTTTTTCTTTTCACTTTTCGCACATATAGGCTAATAAACATGAATAATAATCAAAATGAAAATATCCATTTATATGGATCTATATATATAAAAATGAATCCCTATTTCCCTTGGTCATCGCATCACGCTTAAACGGCTGGACCGATTTCGATAATTCTTTTTTTGTTGTGTGCGTTCTGGTTACGAGAAGGTTTTAGGCTATATATTATCACGCTATGTGCTTTGGAGGATGAACAATATTCAAAAATGTCCGTATTAACGACAGGCACAAGGTTCGATCCCCGGCCAGCAACAGCTATTATTTTTGTATTTATTGTATCTTTTGAACTTTATTTTTACACCAAAGTATTGTCAAAAAAGTAATAAAATGGTTTTTTTGCACTTAAAATAACATTTAAATTTATATTTCACATTTTGCCAAACAGTTTAGTGGGGAATTGTTATAAAACCACCACTTAATATATAACTTTGCAGATACTTATGCGTCTAACCTTAGCAATGTTTATCATCACGCTATACTTTCATGGAGCTGAGCAGCAAAAAACCATGACATAAGTAAGATCGGCTATT
The DNA here is from genome assembly GCA_950371165.1 of Lacanobia oleracea. Taxonomy (NCBI): domain Eukaryota; kingdom Metazoa; phylum Arthropoda; class Insecta; order Lepidoptera; family Noctuidae; genus Lacanobia; species Lacanobia oleracea. The sequence goes on from OX493394.1 coordinate 15,685,258, forward strand.
TCATTCATTTGTCAATATTACTCATAGACTATCGGTTTAGAGATTGCCTTGCTAATGACTTGGTGTGGGTTCGATTCCAAACATTTATGATTATTTTTGAATTTTGTACATATTTTCAAATTATTCATTTCCTTTCTTTTTTATTTTTACTATTAATTTGATACATTGATAACATGTTATGATTGTATTTTGCATTAATTTTTGGCATTTATCCAAAATATAATGGCCTACATGTTAAATGATAATTAACAGAACGCATCACGTTCAAAGGTACAAAACCATTGTAGATAACTTTTACACATAAACCGGGCAGGAATTGTGGCAATTTACATGAAATCAACATTACATAATGAAGATACCCATCGTGCCATCTATTGACCTCAAGACAGAATGAGAATTACATCAAAACATATTTGTTAGTTATTAGTGGTACTTTTAAGACGTCTGAAAAAAAGGGATTCTTTTAATACCTTAAAAATATCGTTCTGAATGAATTCCTATTAATAAAAATAAAACAAACTCAGAACTCTTAGACAGTTCAACTTTAGATTCCATAGATGGCGTTATGTATTTGATCTATCTTTTTTAAATCGTCAACAAGCGTCCGCTTACATTTGCTAAGCTTAACTTGAGTTGCTCAAAAATGAATCTTTACGGGTCTAGGGCCTAGGATCACGTCATACCACCCGCGAGCAGCTGGTAAAGTCCCATGGTAGAAGAATCGCGAAAAGAGTTGAATTAGATTAGTTTATCGGATGTCTAACTGGGTTTTAAAAACTTAAATCGTTTCGATTTACGTTCCTGATTCGAAATAAATTGAGAATTAACTTGATTCATCACGTAGTTTCTTAACTTAGTAGTTTGAAGAATAGCACCATTCATATAGCGCAAAATAATATTAGCATAGGTACTAAAGATCAAATATGCAAACATATGGCCTTTTTTATGGCCCGACGCCATAAAAAAGGCTGTTAAAAGCAGCATGCACAGAGCGGTCCACACTGCAGAAGACCGCATGGATACGCGGCATGTGTGGTTGCGATCCTCAGCATTCCAGGAACGACGGAGAAGAAGAAAAATGCAAACATGATATAACAGGCCATTCAAATGCGCATTATTTTACGAATACTGTTAAAAATTGCCGATGGCATACACCACAATCAAAAGATGGTTAGGTTATTTTATAAGATAGCCTATGTTTTCCGTTGCTTCAGCATTAATTCATTACTTCTGTGAACGGGGAATCCATCGACCAAGCAGACTATTAATACGAATAATTTTGACAAATATTTTTGGAAAAAATTAGGAAAATATTTCCATGAAAACGCAAATGAAGAAAATAATATTACCATCAGATCAAATTTTATGATTGTTATTTAAATAATTACCTAATTTATAAAAAACTTTGCAAAAGCACTTGGCTGAAAGTCACACGTATCCAAAAAACTGTCATAGTAGCTGAAATAAGATTTCGGTTGATTGATCCGGCATGGCTTAAAACTGTTCAATTCCCAGTGAAGCAACAGTTCAGGGCCAAAAACTATCCGTCGCGGGTTTCACCCTCCAGTGGATCATGGGAAACTGTAGATCCTCAGACAATGATGCCAGAGACGAACTTTGCGAAGAGAGTTTCCGAGACGGTACTGCTGGACCTGTACCCACTTCTCTTACCTTTCTCACTGATTCATACATGAATTTGCCAGAGATCAACTGAACTTCAAGACAACAGATGGTCACGGGCTACAAATTACAGTGCAGCCTATACATGTGACTAACTAAGCGACTCCTCAACCCAAGTAGAAATACTCTCCGAGTAATAATAGGTATGATTACGGATCATTTCCCCGTAAAAAAATATCTTTTCAACATAGGCACTGCGGCACGATGGATCGATGATTTAAAAAAGGTGGCTGGCAGTGGTTGGACGTGGACTGCACAAAACCGGGATGGTTGGCGCTTTGTGGGGAGCTTACATTTAACAGTGGACGGCAATTGGCTGAAATGATGATGATAGTCGCCATAGACAGCCCAATGTACAGAGGTTGCTTCGATACCGAGAAATAAGTAGCCCACTTCATTCTGGAAATGAGGCCTTTGCTACCCGACGTGCAAAAATCTTCAGAAAGACGAGGACACTCAGCGAAACCTATATGCGTAGCTTTGCTGGCTAACCTTGCCAGGACTCCTAAGCACAATGGCGCGAATGGGAGTCTAAGTACGGATAACGGAATCTCAACTGTACTCTCTCCGTTGCGAGGGTAGTCTTTCCTTCAGGATAGAGTTTTCCATTTTAACTTTATGTAGCTCTACCCTAGCATTAAAACGTTTCTCATTACGAAAAATTACTAAGGTTGGTCGGCGTTTTGAATAGAAGAGGTGATACAGCATTTCCTTTGCATTCTAAGGGAGTCAAGCAATGCAAGAAGTTGACTGTTCGTAAATCTTAAGCCACAATGGTTGCTGGTCGCTCACAATGGGCCTCATCAGAAGGCTTAAAGTCACTCAAAGGGCAATGGAGAGGGCAATGCTTGGAGTTTCCTTGCGTGATCGAATCAGGAATGATAATATTCGTAGAGAACCAAGGTTACCGACATAGCCCAAAGCATCGCCAAATTAAAATGGCAGTGGGCAAGGCATATTGCTCGCAGAACAGACGGTCAATGGGGCCGAAAAATTCTGGAGTGACGACTGCGTACCCGAAGACGCAAAGTTGAAAAGCCTCCCACAAGGTGCACCAATGAAGATCGCCGGTACCCGATGGATGCGAGACGCGCAGAACCGGTTGTTGTGGCAACGCTTGGGGCTATGGCGACGCTATGTCCAGCAGTAGAGGTCTTTAGGCTGATATGATGATATCTTATCTTAGCGATTTTACCTAGCGACATCGAACTATATGACATACACGCAAACGAAGTCGCGTGCAACAGCTATCTTTTTCTAATCTTCTAATGTTTAAAAATCTCGGATAACAGTGTTTGTTATCGAACTTCTCCGAAATGGCTTGACCGATTTATACGAAATTTTTGTGTTAATTTATATGGCAAAACAACGTTTGCCGGGTCAGCTAGTACTTAATATTTAATCATATTGAAAATATGTATCTACTTACTTAGTCACCCACCCAATCGTGAACAAATACCATCGCACCCGTGGTCGGACCCCAGACAAGAACCTCCTAACACAATAGAATTAAATAATTACATTGTTGACGAATGTTGTTTTAACTCAAATAAAATCCCATTTCATAAATTTATTCTTCGAAATCGTTTTTAACGTCACAGATTATACACAGCTTTAGCTAATTAAAGGATCCAAGGCGAAATTATTCTGAAATGGCTCCTGTGGTGAGCTAATTAAGTATTGATTTCTGACTTTTCCATTTACTTTACGTTCTTTACAGTTCGGGGTGGAATAAATCTACAAAATTGCTTCAGTACTCAGTTCTATTTGTTTACGGAGTACGCCTTCTTATATTGTTTCTATAAATGCTTCACTTACGACGTCAATGTCTAGCCATGTGTGCAGACGGACAGACGGTCGATGTAGCAGACATGTGTTAAAGTTGAGACCGCGTATGTGCAGACGTAGCGTGGGACGCCCTGCGGCACGATGGGCTGATGATTTGAAGAAGGTGGCTGGCAGCGGATGGATGTTTTTTGGGGTGGCGCTTTTTGGGGGAGGCTAACGTTCTGCAGTGGACGGTAATTTGTTGATATGATAATGACGTCGATACTTGAATACCACTCCTATTAGTAAACAGTGCTCAGACGTTACAATAAAACTGTTGGTATCGGAAAACTCAAAAGTGCTTTTGTTCGACCTAATAAAAATACAGTCCAAGATATAATAAGGGTTACGAAGACTATCAAATGACTTTTAAAAATATAATACATTTGCAAACTAATATTTATTTTGAAGATTGCAATCCAACAATGTAACTACGAATTAGATCCAAGAATTAAATAATACCCAAAATAAAATGTTATTTATTTTTACTTTGGTCTAGAAACTAAATTGATATTAATTAAGTGAATGTTTTGTTATTAATATTTTACACGAATTTATAAGTCAGTAATTGTTAGTACTAGTCCTGGCTGCAAAGTAAATGCTTGGGTGGGGTTACTTGGGAAAAGTCCTTAAAGCGTCGTAGACTTTGTCTCTGTCATCTTTGACATAGACTAGAGTCAAGAACAAAACCATTGCAAATAAAAAAAAAAAAGCTTTAAAAGGCCTCGAGTATACTTTTGGAAAGAATAAAGGGCTAGTATACTTTCTTTGAACGAAAGCCACTACAGGACAGTACAGGACCCACAACGGGCAACCAACCCAAAAAAAAACTAAAGATCTTAGTAAATAACGTAGGTACCTACTATAAGAAGTAGTGTAGTAGTTTGTTTATAAACACAGACAAAATTGACAAAAATTAACAGAACAACAATTTTAACATAGTAGGTAAATCAATAAAATCAACCAATTATTTTTTTTTTCACATAACCTACACGAGAACGTCAAAGTATTTTTCATGCAAACCTAACCTAACGTACATACTTCATTGCGCGGCTCCCGTCCGCCTCCGCTGTTACGTGCAGCGAGCGCAGTCAAAATGTGTTCCAAGTTCAAATCACATTGTTGCCTGGCGGGAAATAATGAAATTCAGTAAAATATTAAAGAACAGCGGTGGGCTGTAGCCGCAGCTTCGGGCGTCGACCTGCTCCTAGCAGTGGACGCCGACGCGCATCACCCCTTTTCATGGCTAGAACATAATTTTCTCGCAGTCGATGTGAAACTAACTTTTTGTAAGTGTTTGTGGTGATCTACTTTTTGTGAAATTATTAAATACTTTCATTTGGGTTTCGGTGGAGACGTGCCCTGCTTGCGCGGAGCTCCGCCGTGTCCTCGTCAAGGCGATCGGTGGCGGCGATCTCTCGTATCCGGCCCTGGTTCAAGCCATGGTCCGGAGCGAGGAGACATGGGAAGCGGTCACCTCCTGCTGCGAAGCAGTAATGCAAGCAAAGGAGGATGCCGAACGCGTGAGAGACAGGCAAACCTCACGCCCCAGCCGCCCCGGGTGTCGGGAGTCGCAGGGCGTTTCTCGGCCACCGTAAGCGCGGGCTTGCGGACGGCGAGCATTGGGTGGCTCGCCGTCTGATCAGAACCAGGCCCGGGTCGACGGCGCGCTGTGTTCCACGCGCCTCAAAGAGCTATCAGCAAAGAAGGCGGGGCCCGCTAGGGCCAATGCCTGCCAGTGCTGCGGAATTTGTTCGAAAGAGGTACCGTAGCCCTGGAACGCAAAGGGCTCTAGGAGGAACACGGATGGGTTTTAGTCACTTCCTCCTGCTTCACCCAGAGCGGGAGGAATCATTCGATGATTTCCTATGCCCTTTTGATGGCAAAAGACTCGCCGTTAACATTCAGTCTAGAAAATTAAAATATGTTCCACACGGATGTAATCCAGCATCCCATCCGTGTGGAACATGCTTTATAACCAAAGTCATGATGACACACCTTTTCCCAAAAACATATCAACATATGTCTAAAATCTATTTTTTTCATCATCTGCCTAGCCTTTTCCCAACTACATTGGGGTCGGCTTCCAGTCAAACCAGATTCAGCTGAATACCAGTGTTTTACATGGAGCGGCTGCCCCCCAGACCTCCACAACCCATTAACTGGGTTACACGGTACTTCTTGGCAAGACTGGAGTCAGATTTACTGACTTCTGCCAAAGATCTACAAATAACAGCCGGGACCAACGGTTTAACGTGCTTTCCGAGGCACGAAGGAAACTCGGTATATTAAGATGGTCACCCATTCACAGACCAACCTTGGCAAGCGTTGCTTAACCTTAAAGATCGACCCGTGCGGCTGTTATTATTTAGCCACGAGCTCCTTATGTCTAAAATCTATCTGACCTCAAAAACTGTAAGGCTACCAAGATGGCCTTCGTAAGACTATTTTTCAGACTTACGGGCCTTACCCGTAATAGACAGCATATTACTGTAATACACATTACCATATTCCTTGCTAGCAATAATTACCTATCCAACAATACAGATCGTGATTGTAATAGGGCAAAGAACAAGTGGTTTCCGCGTATTATCAGCGGAACAATATGCCACATGTATCATGTACATCCAATGAACATGCTACTATCACCAGCACAGACGAGATAATGAGCTCGTGTTCCCCTACAGCTGTCTGTTAACTACAAGCTTGTTCTCATGTTACAATCTAACAAGTTATCTGTATTGGCTTGTTTACTACCTCTAATCACATAATTAATTAATTAATTATTTTTAGTAAATAGTTCATGAAAGTCTTTCACTTCCGCCGCACAATCTTTTGTCATTCGATCGAATAGAACCATACGAATGTCGTTGGAATTCGAGTGAGTACGGGAAGTCTGTGTAAAACCATATTATAATAATCAGCAGCTTGTAAAATTGGTGAAAGCAGAATGAAAAAGTTTTTGGAACAACAGGGATGATTCCTGAGTAAAAAAAATATGATTCTATTTAGTCCGTCAGTTAGATTATCGAAAAATATTGGACTCGTATTTTTTGTTTTATCAAATGAGCATTAGATCAGGAATGGGAGCTTTTGACGTCACCATTCTGTGTGTGCTAACATGAGACGTCACACGAGTTTTCAACGCACTGTATCGTCTTAATTTTTGTTAACGTAAATAAAGAAAAGAATGTGTCCAATATTTTTTTGGAAATATATCTGAATAAGATGCTTTAGACATTAGAGTTGCAATATTTCAGCAACCCTACCTACCAACTTGAACAACGATAACACGTCGATACGACATTTAAACATTAATAACAACCGAAGTAAAAATAGTTGTTACCGTTGCTGATCAAAGTTGATATTAAATCAAAACTCACCTAGTACTAGGGCGCTTGACCTTGCTAGTAAGTAAGTGCAAGCACCCGAGTCAGTGCAACTATTGCCCAATGCAGGTTCGAGAAAACCAGAGCCACAGTATCTATAAAACGGTGTAGTGACAATAATACGTGCCACATCTCATCTCGACCTGTCCCAGAATACTACAACCATGAGGGTGGCGCTCCTACTGAGCTGTGCGCTGCTGGCGCTGGCCGCACTCGCGCAGGCGCGGGACATCCGCGAGAAACGTGACGCTGACCTCGAGGCCGCCGCCACCGGCCACCACCACGAGAAGGGAGGCGGCAAGGAACACCATCACGACCACCATCACCACCACGAGGGACACGGACACAAAGGATACAAAGGACACCACCATCACGAACACGGCAAGAAAGGCCACCACCACCACGAAGGACACAAGGGACACCACGACCACCACGGAGGACACAAGAAACACCATCACCACGACGATGGTCACCACCATGAGCATCACCACGGAGAAAAGGGAGAGAAAGGTCACGGTTTCGAAGAAAAGGGACACTACCACAAGGGTCACTCCACGAAAGGACACCACGGTGTTCACAAACTAGACGAGTTCAAAAAGAACAAGCACTTCCACCACAAGCACGGCGAGAAAGGCTTCGAAGAGGGATACGGTGGCCACCACGACGAGCATGGACACAAGAAGGGCGGACATTTCGACAAAGGACACAAACATCACGGCCACCATGAGCACCACCACGGCAAGAAGGGACACCACGAGGAGGGCGGCCACCATCACGAGCACAAAGGCCATCACGACGAGGGCGGCCACCACGAGCACCACCACCACCACCACGGCCACGGCAAGAAGGGCGGACATGAAGACCATAAACACTGGGGCTTCAAAAAAGGACATTAAAATTAGTCCTCTAATTTATTGATACCTCTTGCTGATAGACTTGTTATTGTTATGTTTTATATTTTTTGTTATAAACACGATGTAAATAAACACTATCTTATTCAAGAACTTTTTAATTTTCTTATATCAAGAGGGCAAGAAAATGAAATAATACATTGTTGTTTTACGGTCCTATTTACAAGGTTTTTAGAAACGGAAATAATAAAATGAACTAAATCCGCAAGGCAGTTTTGTGGCGAACTGTTGGGCACTAGCGACCCCACGGACCTGATCTCCAGGGAGAATTTTTGTTCCTCATTACCGGCTTGCCTTTATTGGCTGGCCGGAGTGAACACTGACGAGGAACAGAGCTCCCACCTCTTTCCAGCCTTAATCGGCCGGTCTGAGTGGAGATTCACAAGAGCAAACGTGCTCGGGAGAAGGACGTATAATCCAGTAAGGTGCTGGTAGGGATCTTGACCGTACTTCCGGGATTGTCCTGATAGCCGTGGTATACCTCTCCACTCCTCTAGCACCTCAGGATATGTTGCCCCCTTGGCGCTACGTCACTTTGTGCTAGCGACCCTTTTCGGGGGGCCCATTTATTGAGTGTGCAAGTCACCCCCTGCTATTTTAAAGCCGTTTTAATTGTCAATGGTCAGGCAGGGGCCAATAGTTCTTCCATAGTAGTAGTAATTAATCCACTAAACCAGCCAAACCCATAGCGTTTTTCATCTTTTGTTTCCATATTTTGCAATAGTTTTGCTCCAACCGGGGATTGTCCTTGGGTATACTTTCACAGTGCATACAGGGATAATCGTCGGTTGGTGTCCCATTCCATTTGAAATGTCTAAAGAGGCCTCTGCGAGTTGGCATCGGCCCCTCGTACGCCTACCAAAGGACCGGGTCTCTAGGGACCCGAGAATGTCAAAAACACAAATGAACTAAAATATGAATATACTATTGGATAATTTAGCTGACTGAAACGGTATTCATTCATTTATCATGTAATAAATTGTAGACAAGTTTGAATTAAAGCTAGTCTGGAGTATTCAAAACTCTCTTAATTGGTGGGCTAATGAAAAGCAGTCAACGCTAATAATCGCTTTCCGACTATTACAATTGTTTTTGTGCCTCGTCATTGTTAATGGTCAAAGTAAATTTAATTTAAAGGGTTTTGTTTTCAATATTATTTTCCTTTGTTATCTTCGTAGCTCGTGTCGGCACAAACTATCTAAGTACCTACGTAAGGAAATTATATCTAAACGAGTTATAACTAAATTAATAGATATTATAAAACTAAATCTCATCTAATATTTATTGTGCTAAAAGTTTTTTCATCGTAGGAGGATATTTCTGGAAGTTCTGACTCACTAGTAGAAAATTACTCTATTGCCTGAAGTTTTAAAGTACTGTTAATGCGAAACTAAAACCTGTTTCCTTTGGGACAGGTCTCGGGAGCTACGACGCAAAAAAACATATTTTGCAAGAAATGACTAGTTAGTAGTAAGTAAAAAACTTGGTAGAAGGGGAACTCCCCAAAGTATTCGTTAGTTGGAGAGGCTCTTTTTGTAGCTGCCCGGCAAACGTAGTTTTGCCATAAAAAAATACCGGTCAAGAGCGAGTCGCACTCGCGAACTGAGGGTTGCGTACAAAGTAGGTACATTTTATAAATAGTTCAGGAATCAAATATAAAAAAAAAAAAATAGTTTAAGAATCTACCGCGGTGGCTTTATATAGTAAGGTCCCGTGAGCACCTGTGGTATGGAACCCTACTGGCCTGTATCGTGGACGATTAATATAGTAGGGACCCGACAGCACCTTTGGTACGGAACCCTACAGGCCTGATCCTCAAGTCGATCCGTCCAATACTTCGCAAGTACCAAATTAGTTTAAGACAGTTCTACAATAAATGCATTAATGTATGAATTGTGTATTAATGCATTTATTAACGGACCCAGAAAAGTTCAGGGACTTTTCAAGACCTTTTAGAAACCCTTAAAGCCCCCTAAACCCTAATAGCCCTCGACGAAAAATATCTCTGTTAAAAAATCGTGTATCCAATAAAAAAATTATCACCACGAATCAGAAAATCGCATCATCAGTGCAACGCCATCTGTAAACTGACAAAATATTTAGCAGTGGAAGTCGTTAAATAAGAACGTATGTAACGACAAATAACGACAAGTTATTTTAAAATGCTCTCTTTTATTTTGGTTCGTATTAAAAGTTTCACAAATAACTCAACAATTTGAAAGTGTTATTTTCATGCTTTCGTGCATTTTATTTTTTCTCAATAGATGGCGCTCTGACTGATCCAAAATTTAAAAATACAATATCTTTTGATTTTGTGGATTAATTTTGATGAAATAAACGTTAAATGTTACTCAGAATAAAACTCAATATTTTTAAGTAGGTACCTAAATTTTTAGTCCAAGCAGTGCTTTATTACGACCGCGCATGCCGTTGCATTGATAACTTACTATAAATAAAGACTATATTTTTTATGATTTAATTACAAATGTATAGTTTTTAGACTTTTCCCTATACCTACTTGTAGTATAAGACGGTTTTACTTGCCAAATTTCATAATTATTTCAAATAGTATCGAAATATACGTTTTTTGCGACATAAACGGCCGTATCTTTTTTTACGTTAACTTAGAACTTTAATTTTTTCACAACTTCAAGACGACAACTCAACTCAACTCGATGCCTATAGGCATTCCCGAGATAAAGAGTCTTGACAGACAGACGGCCAATAAAGTGATTCTATAATGGTTCCCTTTTTCCTTTTGAGGTACGGAACCCCAAAAATATAAAAAATAGCCTACGACCTATACTTAGACCTACCAAATATACACAAAAAAAACATAACAATCGGTCAAGCCGTTTCGGAGGAGTTCGATAACAATCACTGTGACACGATATTTTTATAAGACTACAGCTAGTCTTATAAAAATATCATACGATGATGTTATATAGCTTTAAATGCTATGTGTTATAAATGGGCTCTCCAACAGTAAAATAATTGTTTAATTCAAACCAGTAGTTCCTGAGATTAGCACGTTCAGCCAAACAAACAAACTCTTCAGCTTCATATGGAACAGATAGATTCTAACATATTCCATCACATTGAAACTCGTGCCCTCCCATGAGAAAAGCAAAAACTATGATGTAACGTGCAACGATTTCTCGGATGTTTTTCATGTAATCCCATACCTACTCACATTTCTTACTAAGTTTTTTCCCACCCTTAAGAGGAAATATATTGATAAATTGAATAACAGCCACAAACATAAACCATAAGACCTTATAGGCAGCAGGTACCTGTAACACGTTCAATAATACCACCAGCATAGACATCTGTCAGTGTCTGTCTAATTATAAGAAATAGGTAGTTAATAGAAGTTTTGGTTTGTTTTTTTGGTGGGTACTGTTTTATTTCACGTATTCAGCTAAATCCGGTTTGACTGGAAGCCGACCCCAATATAGTTGGGAAAAGACTAGGCAGATGATTGTTTTATTTTCACATTTTGCAATTCTTATTTTTAGCGTAGTTTTTTACGTTCCTTGTGCATGCTGTGGTCTCCTGTAAATGAAGAGGTACACTATCTAAATATCCAAATAATGCTTCTGAGGTTACAAACTGTGTGTACGTTAATACCCTTTGTTAGAGATCCTTAAATCGGAGTCAGCTAAAATGTATGAAACCACACATAATAAAACTGCCATTAGAAAGCTTCTTTACGGATACAATAGCAGCGTTTTTCAAATTACTCGAGAAACAAGTTGTGTATTAGTATTTTTTGTACACGACGTTGTTGTTTTGTGTTGATGCTTATAATAATCCACAATTCAAAAAGCGACACACAGTATAACTTTGATTTTTTTAAATACAATAATATTCATGTCTCTCAAAAGTTTTTAATAGGCAAAGCTACCGAAGTACTTCAATGATGATTGTGTAAATCTACAAGGGAATTCAATTCTGTGGTTGAAGGTAATGCAAGGTTTCAATTTTCAATCAAGTTAACCACAAACCTTTAGCGAACGAACCTTTACTCCCAAAAATTGGTTATCTGCTTGACCAATTTACCACAAAACTAAAAGATTTAGGTACTTACAGGGGATTTTTAATTCATTTGTATTTTTTTTCCTTCTGCGGGTGAAAGAACTATGAATTTGGATTACTTTTAGTATGGGATTATCCAGGAATGCGCGTTTTCTTTTGAAAAGTCAGTTTCGTTGTTAGATCAAAAACGGCTATTCAGTAGTAGCAACTGCAGAGTAGCTGTTTTTGACCCAAAAGAAAGTACCTACGATTTACCAAGACTTTTACCAGTTCAAAAATTACTATTTGTTTTAATTAAATGATAATGTTTCACCCTAAATGGTTTATGATAGATTTGATTGGTTATTTTATCCATATGAAGATAATTCAGGAGTCCTTTTAAGCATTCTGTAAAACTCCAATGGCTGTTACGGATAACGATATTAATACCGAAACAGAAGGTTTTCTTTTACTTTTACAACATCACAACAATATAGTATAAGTTAAAAAGGTATGCGTGTACATACATACATGTGTTTGGCCAGTACAGCAATTTCGATTTATCTCGAAGAAGGTTGTCAAAATAATGCTTTTTCCAAGCATGTTTGAGAAAATTAACTCAAAACCGTAAAGCCAGCGCAACGATGGAAAATAAACCATGTAATTACGTTGCAATAACTTAATAATAATCCGCTTGTTCATTACGAATTAACGTGCGTTTTTAATACGATAATATTTTGTTCAATTGTAAATCCTCATTTTAAATGAGAATCAAGGTCATAATATTACCAAAGACATACTCTCAAACAGACCAGTGAACACAACATACAGAACAAACAGAACAGATCAGTGTATTAAACAGTTAAAAATATATATAGTTCACAAATTAGATGCACTGTAATCATTTACTATTTCGTGAAGTGTTAAACAAGAAACCTTTAATGGCTTAATGCATAAAATCAACCTCCCTTAAATAGCATGTAATTAATACAAACGATATTGGTTTAGACTCGAGAGTACCCAACGAAGTGCTAACAACCACGACCGCCAAGTTTTTGTAATCATGCTAAGAGCTAGAAAACTGCAAATTGTATTACGCAAGCAGATAACCTAACTAACTAATTAATTAAAGAAATGGCCACAGTTTTTGCAAACTTAGCTTGAGTTAGTCATATCGCGTTTATTCAACACAAATAGACAAAGTCTCGTTTTACAAAGAGCTGTTTTAAAAACTGCGCTTCTACAGCAAGTTCTTATACTAAAACGACGCTCCAGGACGTCGCGGCGGTAGATCATATAAGCTCCGGATTAGCATTAAGTGTACCTAAATAATGTTTTCGACCACAAAAAATCTTAATTATGCAAGAGTTATATGCAATTCCTTTCTCACGTACCGAAATCACAGCAGTATCTTACTAACAACTCATTTGTACCGAGGTACCTGCTAGTAAATATTAGATACCTACAGCTCTGCCTACTCACTTAATAATGTATCGGTAAGGATGCCTGTCAGCGGAGCAAACATTAGTTACAGCGAGGAGAACTAAAACTTAATTGTTATCTATGTTAACATGTTCAAATTGTTAAACGTCAAACACCAAATTATGCTGAGCTACAGGCATCTAAATAATTGCCGCAACAATGGCTCCGCGCACATTGTGCTTTTCAAAGTAAATAGGCGTTTTCCGATAGAACTCTTGTATGGACGTCGGCGCTTCAAAAAGATATTGTTGGGCTAGCGCGTTCATTATTCACTTGTTTGTCTTGTACGCTACAACAATGGGGCAGAGCGCCATGTGTTATACTGAACTGTTCGAACCCACTGTCCTGTATTTCCTAGCACAACGACCATCGATCGTTGATAGTAAACAAAAACTGACACTTACCTAAACTCTTACATGAATTTCAGTGAAAAACTGGCCAAGTGCGAGTTGGACTTGCGTGCAAAGGTTTCCGAACGAATTTCTTTTTTTTTAACATGTTATTTGAACATAAAATTCTATAGAATTCTAATAAATTTTCCTGTAATCTATAGGTAACGATCTATTATTTCATTTTTTTTTTTCAAAATTTTAGGCTCAGTAGTTTCTGAGATAAGAGGGGGAATGGTCATTTTTTGTCTAATTTCTTGAATAACTTCAAATCCATTTATTTTAAAATTATGAAAAAAAATATAATTAGACCGTCATAGTAAGCCCTTTCATTTGAGGAGCTTGTGGCTAAAGATTACTAGCCGCACGGATCGATCTTTAAGGTTAAGCAACGCTTGCCAAGGTTGGTTTGTGGATGGGTGACCATCTTAACATACGAAGTTTCCTCCGTGCCTCGGAAAGCATGTTAAGCCGTTGGTCCCGGCTGTAATTTGTAGATCTTTGGCAGTCGTTACGGATTGTCAGAAGCCAGTAAATCTGACTCCAGTCTTGCCATGAAGTACCATGTTACCCAGTTAATGGATTGTGGAGGTCTGGTAGGCAGCCGCTCCACGTAAAATACTGGTATTCAGCTGAATCCGGTTTGACTGGGAGAGCCGACCCTAATATAGTTGGGAAAAGGCTAGGCAGATGAGTAAGCCCTTTCATTTGATATGTCACACGATATTGTTGTAAAAACTTTTTTTTAATTTTCTAGTTTGACCCCCAAAAGTGACCCCCATACTAAAAATTTAATAATTTACGTAACACTTCCGTGTTTTGGTCAAAGAAGTGCATATGTGTTCCAAATTTCAGCAGAATCGGTCCAGTGGATCCAGAGAAAAATGGCTGTGACAGACGGACAGACAGATAGACAGACACCCGAGTGATCCTATAAGCGTTCCGGTTTTTGTTCGGAACCCTAAAAATATACAAAAACCCTATATCAAAACATAATAAACTCCCACCAAACTTTTTTAATGTTTCTAAAGTGTTTTCCTCAACACCATAAGTTATTATAAACAAGTTCACGTAGTCCGTAAAAAGTTAAAACAACAATGTCGTTTTTGCCTCTAAAAACAGAACAGAATAATAAATAACAAAATGTTTTTCTATCGTATCACTTTCTTGACTAACTGAAAAAATGTTTATTATTTACTTAACTGTCTCCATAGAAAAGATTCTGAAGTAAAAGAAAATGTTGGTGATAAGAAAATAACATTGTTGTAGTTAGCTGTTGAAAAATTCAGCCAATAAAGGTTTCATCTGAGTTAGGAGAGTTCGTCCCTTAAAGGATCCTTGAAATAATGACCTCCTTTTCTGTAGCACCCTGCACCGCATTTTCTCTCACTCAAGCATTGTTCCTACCTATATGCTTTACTTTGAATAAAACTGGCCTAAAAAGTTAAAAATATAATTGATATTGCGTAACATGTTTCACAATATCCGAGCTTTTTAATTTTGAACACACTAAATACTAAATTGTAGGTACCAAATATTTTCCAGCGCCTGGCAGCATAGTTCACAGGAATAAAATTACTATAATATAACATTAAACAGTGATGTAGCTCGGCCATCACGTAATACCAGTAACGGTAATATATTTCTCGGCGGGTAAGGGTAAGTCTTACGGCGTACGTGTGAAAAACCACCGAAAGCATTCTACAGTTTTCCTTTTGATCGCCAAAACATAAGTATTTGGAAACCACCTAACGTTTTGTTCAGCTTCATTGGTCTAGAATTCTAGATTTTTAAGATTGGAAAAGTACCTATTGCTATCGATTCCCGGGGAGGAGAAATTGTGAATTAGAGTTCCTTCTCTCAGAACATTTCTGTGATTCAATACCTAATTTCGTACACCTCAACTTAATTGAAAAATAAACACGATTGACTACCCCTTTAATGGAGTAGGCGTGATGAATATAATTTACCTATATTCATCAAATATGTTTATAAAGCAGCACGAATTAATCAATTTTGAGTATTAACGCGTTATATTATAACGTAGTTGTATTATAACAAGTAAACGCTAATAATAACTTTAGTCTCGCGTGAATGATACATGAATGGAAATCGAGTTCATAGTGGTGGCGATTGACGATTAACGAGCTAACAAGTCTCTCTGTGTGCGTTATCGAAGGCTTAACCGCAGATACGCTATAGCGCATACACAGGTAAGTACGTGCGGTAACAATGAAATTATTACGGTACCTGAAGATCGGATTAGGTTTACTAGGTATTATTATTATTGTGTAACACAAAGGTACCTTTCTAAGTATTTTGATAGGTTTGAGTTGTCTGGCAGTAGATAAACAGGTAAGCCTATAATACACTGAAATAATTGTGCAATTAATAGTAGAGGCGGCAATAAGTAAATGCCATGCATAGCGGCGGCGCGACACGACACGGGCTCGGCTTCGCTCGGCGCAGCTCGGCACGTCAGCTCCTGCTCACTTGGTCAGGATTACGAGCTGACAGCGTCTGCACCCATAAATCTAGTGACGTCACGTCACTAAGCTCCATACTCACTCGCTAATTAGTGTAAAAGCGTTATCAATGGATTACACCCTCACCCGTCTACTGTTACCACGTAAATTCTAAAATATGTGGATAAATGCTCACAAATCTTCTTTGCGGTTCTGAGATTAACACCGATGAGGGTTTTTTAGGGTACGAAATTAACAGCTATTCGTAACCGCACAAGATTTAAGCAGTGACTTTTGATCTAGGTAAATAATTGCGTAGGTTTAGGGATTTTTTAAATGTATCTAAATATAAAGCTGAATTTAAAACAAAAAACATTATTTACATTTCATACCATATTTTATTGTAACACACATTGTACAATTGTTTGTCTTTCCCAAATAAATAAATAAATAAATAAATAAATATTATGATAGTGGACGCTGTGTATATTTAATCAAACGCAAGCTTCCAGGAATAAATTAATTGATTAGCTCTCCGAAAATATATCTATATTTAACAAAATTCCTGAAAATTTTGCTTATACAAGGAGGACAATGGGCCCTATTTATACGAGTATGTTTCACCGGAAAATGGTAATAAAATATCAATATCAAATAGAAATTGTAATCAATTTTTACTAAATAAGATACGGATGTATTGGAAACGACTGAATTAGTATGGGATATACACAAAATGATTTTTTCATAATATATGGAGAAATTATAATCTAATCAAGTTTTCATACAATATAACGAAGTCTGTCATTTTCCGGTGACATAATATATAACGCTGAATGTATTCGTAAAACGAATACTATAAATAAATCCGTGGAAAGTATTACAACTGAACATAAAACTACACAAAGTAAAATTATTGCAATCGAGGATGAGCTACATCAACTAAAAAGTGAAAACCGAAAATCCGAGTTAAGCTTTGGAGCACAGCACGAGATTTTTGTCGAAATGCAAGATAGACTTCAAAGAGAGAAGAACATTATACTAGTGGGTCTGAATGAACAAAATGTCATCTCCTCAGGCAACAATTGCGACACTGAAGAGGTTCACAAGATCCTAACCCAAGCCTACCAGGATTGCCCTAAGCCTTTAATTTCTACAAGATTGGGCAAATTTAATGCGGATAAACCTCGCCCTATTAAAATTGTATTTAATTCTGCGGATACACCAAAATATTTACTGAAGAATCGATCGAAACTGCCTAAGACTATAAAAATATATTCGGACCAAACACCAGTTCAAAGAACTTATATGCAAAATCTCCAAACTGAGCTTACAGAGCGCGAGCAAAAAGGTGAAACCAATCTTATAATTAAATATATCAAAGGAGTACCTACTATAACTAAAAACAACTACAACTCAAAAAACTGAACGGAGCTAACAATTGCTTCAATAATGTTAGCCCAGGAAATATTACTTACCAAATAATTCACAAGTATAAAGATTTGCCCTCAGAATCATTATTCCTCAAAACATTCTATGCTAATGTAAGAAGTATCCGTACCCCAGGAAAACTTGAAGAACTACAATGCATCCTAAAAGAAATTCCTTCTACAGTACATATCATAATTCTTACTGAGACTTGGATAACATCAGAACAAGATGCAAAATTATACGATCTACCGAATTACAAACATATATATAATTATAGACATGACAGTAAGGGAGGGGGCGTATCAATCTACATTCATGAAGGCATTCCCTTCGAAGTAACAGAAGACACCTACAAGGATGGTAACCATTACCTATGGATATTTCTTCCCAAATTTGCGATGCATGTAGGAGGTATCTACAAACCAGGCCACACGAATGTTAAAGAGTTCCTCGAAATATACACCTTGCAACTGGAAGCTAGAAAGAGATCGATCGTGTTTGGTGATTTTAACCTAGACCTACTGAATCCAAACACATGTGTCACTCAATCAGTCAGAAGTCGAAGAAAGTGGTTACGACATTTTAAATAAGATAGATAAGGACTACTCCACGAGGCAAACTCAAACCACTAACACTATTTTAGATCATGTTGCAACAGATCTACAAAAACAATCCTTCCATTTTATGATTCTGGAGTCTGCTATGTCTGACCATAAACAGATTTATCTGGAAATTTTTAAATACAAACCAAAAATTAAACAAAAAATCCAATATGAGGCAATAGATTATGAAAACTTGTATAAAAGTATTAGCGAAACTTCATACACAGGTGACGATGATTACAAATGTCTGGAAGCCTTCATTACGTCACACATACTACAAAACAAGAAGCAAAAATCAAAAATAATGAACTTACCAAAGGACGACTGGATTAACAAAGAAGTTATTAAGATGATTGATAGCAGAAATACCTTATGGCATCAGTTAAAAAATAAAGGAGCCAATAGCGTCTTGAAGAGAAAGTTTTTATGGAACGAAAAAGAGTAAGAAAGAAGATAAATAACGATAAAAACAGTTACTACTACAACAAATTCCAAAAATGTAAGAATGACCCGAAGAAGATGTGGAAGACTATTAATTCTCTAGCTATGACTAAGACTAAAACTGGTACTGTACCTTCAAAACTTATAGTAAATTCACAAATTGTAACAGATGGCAACGAAATCTGTGATATTCTAAATGTTTATTTTGCCACTATTGGTACAGAGCTGGCCAATGGGATACCATCGGGATACCATTTAAATTCAGGTAACACACTTATGTACAAAGATGGACATGAACACACAGAAACGCTTGCTCAATTTAGACCTTGTACAGTCGAAGAAGTTACTAAACTTATTGATAATCTGGATGCTGATACCAGTACAGGTGTGGACGGAATAAGCACAAAAGCGTTAAAATGTATTAAAAATGTTATAATTTCACCCTTAGTTAATTGCATTAATAAATGTCTTGACCATGGAATGTTTCCTGATAGCCTAAAGTTGGCAAAAGTTTCTCCTATCTTCAAGTCAGGTACGAAAACAGACCCGAGCAATTACAGGCCAATTTCTGTGCTGCCGTTGATATCTAAAATCTTTGAAAAAATTATTTACATTCGTTTAATTGAATACCTAAATGAGAAAAACTTCCTAATAGACCAACAATATGGTTTCAGATCAAAATCAAATACTCTATCAGCAACTATTGACCTAGTAACTAATATAAAAACAAATATAGATAAAAAAAACATAGGATTGGGCATTTTTATTGATTTAAAAAAAGCGTTTGATACTGTTTCTCATTCAAAACTCTTACAAAAACTACTTAACTTGGGTATCACAGGAACCGCTTACAGCTTATTCGAATCTTATTTATCAGACAGATGTCAAAATGTTAAAATTGGTAACTACAAGAGTACTGCAACCCAAAAAATTACATGTGGAGTTCCTCAAGGATCTGTTCTGGGACCGCCATTATTCCTAATTTATGTAAACAATATTAATCAGCTAGGGTTAACAGGATATTTAACCCTTTACGCAGATGATACTAGTCTATTTTACTTCGGCCAATCCATACACGATATCATTAGTGAAGCGCAGAACGATTTAGACGTGATAAATGAGTGGTTTTTACATAACTTACTTACCATTAATACTTCGAAAACATCTTACATGATATTTGCAGCCAAAAACAAAAAGATTCCAACCCACGCCCCCTTGATTGTTAACAACCTAACTATTAAGCAGTCTAGTACAGAAAAATACCTCGGTCTACTATTAGATGACAAACTGTCCTGGAAACCCCATATCGAGCACGTAAGAGCCAAACTTGTATCACTTTCTGGAGCTCTTCGCAAAATGGGAAACTGTTTACCACCTAATATAAAACGCACAATCTACAATTCAATAGTAAAATCTAATCTAGAATACCTGATTGAGATCTGGGGATCAGCATCCAACACTAACCTCAATTACCTACAGAGAACCCAAAACAAAATTATAAAACGATTATACTGTTATGACTTCTTAACACCTACCAAACAGCTAAATGAAAAAACTAAACTTTTCAATCTTCGTCAACTATACAATTACTATAGTTGTATATTAGTAAAAAAGATTTTAGATAACACTACAAAAACCAACATCAAACTTACAAAAAAGACATTCACACATAACCTAAGAAATAGAAACGAAATAGTTCTTCGTTTTCCGAGAACAGTAAAATATGGAAAAAAGAACTTTTTATATGAAGGGGTCCAATTATATAATAAATTGCCAAATGCAATCAAAGAGTGCAAAAGTATTAATATTTACAAAAGAAAACTAAAAGATTACATAATGCAAAAGTATAATTTCTACATATAAAAAAAAAAAACGCTAAATTAAATAACTACATTAAGAAAAATACAAAAATATAATAGACGTATGAACTTACTATAAATCTAAACGTACATAATATATTAATTTATAAAATCCTACAGGTTTATATAAATAACTGAAATTAATAATAGCTAAATCAATGTTAGTACACTACACGTTAACACTATAAATTAAAAACAAATAAAACTAGAATAGGAACACAAATTAAACAAAAAATAAATAATTATATATTTATATTCATACATATGAATACATAAACATAAATCACATACTTAAATATACATACATTTATGCAATAACTAAACCTAAATTAATTACATACCTACGTAACAAAATCTGAATAAATCAAAAGTCAAATGGATAAATGATCCGCTGTCTCCGAGACTATAGGCATACACAAGCAAGCGTACATGTGCATACACCGTGCTAGCACACTAACACATTCTCACAGCAGTTCGTTTCTGAATCGTTGTTTGTGTTCCTCACAAGTTGAGTAATGAGTACTTATGAGGGTAGTTTGGTGTCAAATTGGCCAGCTGTAATCATGTTTTAGATGTAACTACCGACTTTTTTTTTTTTTTTTTACGTTGTTATTGTTTTACTTTTTCAACGCCTGCATGCTTCGTCATTAGACGACGATTTTATTATTAAAATTTAAATCTCATTTAAGTGAACTGTACCTATGTTCTTATGAGAATAAAGATTCTTTAAACCTAAATGCGAAAGTTACTTTGTCTTTCTGTCGCGCTTTCACGCCAAAACTCCTGAACCGATTTACTTAAATGAAATTTGGCACAGAGATAGTCTAGGACATAGGTTACTTTTTATACCGGAAGCATGTTCCCTAGGGGACACGCGGGCGAAGCCACTGGCAGAAGCTAGTATTATATAAACTAGCAAAATTAATTAATCTAAACTAATATCATAAAGAGATTAAATGGTATTGTTTACTTGCACTACTACAATGGGGTCCTCATTTAACATCTCTTGCGGGACGGCTAAGTTCAGCAGCATACGCTGTCAGAAAAATCCGTCAATTTACCGATATAGATACCGCGAGGCTGGTCTATTTTAGTTACTTTCATAGTATCATGTCTTACGGTATCTTATTATGGGGACGTGCTGCAGACATCGAGTCTATATTTATCCTGCAGAAAAGAGCCATCAGAGCCATTTACAATCTCCGTCGGCGTGATTCCCTAAGAGAACTGTTTAAGGATATCAACATCATGACGGTACCTTGTCAATACATTTACGAAAATATTATGTATGTTCGGAAAAATCTTCATCTCTTTAGCAAGATTAGTGACAGGCATAATTTTAATACTAGAAATAGGAACAAATTAGATCAACCCCGATTCAGATTGGCCAAAGTACACACTTCTTTTATGGGGTACTGTATTAAATTTTATAATAAAATACCAGTTGATATTCTCGAACTGAATGAGAGGAAATTTAAAGCATGCATAAAACGCACACTATGTAGACAAGCGTATTATAAACTGGAAGATTATATCCTCGATAAAAACGCTTGGCTAAATGCTGGTCCTGCTCCACAGTCACAGCTGCTTAGGTCCACTTTTTAGGTTTTTATGTTTTTATATTTGGAAGAGATGCTCGCTCCTTTTAGAGGTTCTTACATTATTTCGTTTATTTATTCTTATATACATACAAATAAAATTATATTATTATATTAATTACTTATGTATTCTTTTTGATGTAAGAACTTAATCGTTCTCTTTATTAATTTATTTTTCATTATTTGGTCATTGACAACCATAGTTTTGTGTAAAGTAGAAGCATATTTTTCAAATTTTGTAAATGTGAGTACCATGAAACCATTTACATTTTATGTGAGTAGTTATAGTTTTACTTGTTGGACATGAACGAGCATGGTGGTTGAGAGCATGTCATGCTCACTCAAATGTCTCGCTGATGGCGGCGCGTGGGTGTGATCATTCGGTTCCCTTCGAAATGGTTGAGCTGAAGGGTGCCGATACACGCGTCATGTTCGTGAACAGGCGCCGTCGGTTGAGACTGGTCATCTCTTAACTGCCATTGGCTTATTTTAATCTTTATATTTAAAATTCTTATAATAAGCCCTTTTTTTTCCTTTGCATTGTCCTCACATGCAGAAGCAACAAGTATATGTAACTTGAAATTTTGTAAAACCAGAACATGATTTAAAAGAGTGTCCGTGGAGTTTCTTGCACGTTCTTCTCCATAGAGATCTACGCTTTGGAACGTGCAAATAGCTTCCATGTTTTTGACTGACCGACCTTGACGTTTCAAAAGTGCCTGTGAATGGTTTATTTGAAATAAAATGCTTTGAATTTGAATTTGAATTTGCTTTTTAGAGGTACTGTCTGTATCTACTGATTTTATTACAATGATTAAATACCTATTTATATGCCGTGGCCATGTCACAGAATTGGCCATTTCATGAAGTGGTCGGACATTTTATTTTCATGAATGACGTGAATCTTCGGCCGCATCACGAAATTACCAATACTATGATATGGCCACGACATACATATCCCTGTACTGATAGAGAGCTTATGACCACCATTCTTAGAACGTCGTCTGACTCTCCAATCTTGGGGTGGTGGATACAAATGCACGCAGTCAAGTAGACATTCTCTAGGATTGTCGGGCCTCGTGCAGGTTAGACTTATAAATATTACTAATTCTAGTTTATAAGTTTAAATTGTTTCTAACAAATATGGAATGAATAATTTATTTATTTAAGTGCCATAACGTAATTTAACCGGAACAAAGCACCGTTCCTGTGGAATAGACCATCATTGAAGCGAAGCCACGACAAAAAGTTTTGACATAAATTCTTTATTTCGAAAGATAAAATGGATACGCAACGTATTCGTAACCAGAAATCTTACGTGAAAGGTCCTACTTGGGTTATTCTTCCAAAATGGTCAATGCCGTCCTCCCATCTTTGATTGAATAATTTGGACAGAAACGTACAACGTAAACTCATTTGGTTTAATATAGGTAAACGGTGCTGTATGGTGCCGTAAAAGAATAATACCATCCCATCACTTCCCGTGGGTGTCGTAAAAGGCGACCATAGAATGGGCAGCATGGCTCTCTGACAAACGCTACACCATACACAGCGATCACAAACCCACCTGCCAAGCGTGGCGATTATGGCAAACTCGAAAATACGTGCATTCAACATGTGTATCCCACCAAAGACCACCACCCTCGGAAAAACCACCGCCTGCCAGTTACAACAGACCACTTTACTCGCGTTGTTCCCTGCCTGGGCTTTCTCATCATCACTGTGACTATCTCTAACTTTAACCCTACCATAAGCGCACACGTAATAATTCAGAATTCATAACGTGTACTGACTACCATCCGTTTGCACATCGTTTAATTTATTCTAGCGGACCTTAAGATTCTATGTCCAGCAGTTGACGTCTTTCGGCTTGTAGGATGTGGTAAATAGAACGTAAAAGAGTTAAAAACAGTATTCTAAGTAAAATAGTCATTGCATTTCTTTATCAGAAGTTTCTCAGAAAATAAACAAAATACAGACAAATTATAAACAAAGTATTCATTCTTACATAATATTCTTATTGCATTTAGAAACCTGCCAAATTATGCTTTGTTTATACATTTGTGTAATTATTTAGTTCAGTAACAAAGTGAATTATGGTATCATCCTTAAAAGTTATTATAAAGTTTAAACAAAAGCGTTAAAACACACCTGCTGCGAGAATTGTTTAAAATTACGGATTCACTACAAAAACACCCTGACTGTTGAGATAGAGGCTTACTGTAATAATTGAGACACATCACACGTACACAAGATTGCTATACATTATCCACAATTAGAGAGCACGTTGACATTCGATGACATCTTTACAACCCATCAATCGTTTATTTCTCATGAAATACGGCGGAATATATTCTCAATTACATACTACCTACCCATGTGTTTATTTGTAGGAGCTATAAATTAGATCTATGTCAACGAATAAGTTCTTGAACCATAAACGAATACATTACTCGCACGAGTACCGTTAAAATTTTAATGTGTAATTTGGGTTCACACAATGATGGATACTACTCCACTCGTAGCCGCGTGTGCTACACACGTAGCGCTACGGACGCTACGCCGCGTAGACGCTACGAGATGAGTGATACACCCGCATATCTGTCTAACTCGCGACAAATACCTACATGTCTTTTTTATTGAAACTGAAAAAGCAGTGTGTGACAGTTCAAGTTTTGACGGATTCTTTAAACTTTTCCTTTAGTCTATCTAAGAGCGTGGAACGTCTGTGTTATTATTTCCATCAATAGTTTATAACTAACCGACCTAAGTTTAATAGTTCTGTTGTTGACACCATTATAAAACTGTTATTACAAAGTTGGTCTCTCGGAGCTACAATATAAACTGGGCATAAAATCAGCATTATGTTGTAACATAAAATACAAATCAAATTGGTACAGCCTGTGAAATTAGCAAATAATTAGATCGACCGCAATCTGTTACCACCGAATTAAACGAATAATGTTCCAATAGATAGGTACTTTAATTAGTACGTGAGCTGTTTACATATGCAACACAATGAAACAATAGACTCGTCTAAAAATAAAGCACGCACGGAAATAGTGAGTCCCCCATAACATAGCAGAATAAAACACGCAGACAATGGACTGAACTGTTTGTCGGTTAAACGACAGTTTGATTGAGTCGCTCGCATGCGCTGCAGTGCTGAATCTCATTCACTTTTAATCCTTGACCGACACGTTGTTCGACCAGAAATCGATCGTGTAACTGAACCCTTAATCGTTCAATCCGTCAGCTAGCGACATAGATCCAATATCACGCTATTTAGCCTCACAGGTGGGCAGAACTCCAAGCGTGACAAATCCGAGGCGAGGTGACATTGCTGAGAGCCAACGAGACTCCGACAATGACAATGCTGTAGAAAT
The DNA here is from genome assembly GCA_950371165.1 of Lacanobia oleracea. Taxonomy (NCBI): domain Eukaryota; kingdom Metazoa; phylum Arthropoda; class Insecta; order Lepidoptera; family Noctuidae; genus Lacanobia; species Lacanobia oleracea. The sequence continues at coordinate 15,710,732 of OX493394.1, forward strand.
TGAAGACAGAGATAGTGCGAGGTTAATTGGCTGTTTGGTAACGTATGACCTTCGTGATCTCGTTCTGTGCAGACACTATTGTTTATTTTTTGCACAACATGTCGCGGGATGACAAGCTAGCTTATGTCAAAATACATCTGTACATGTGTAAGAATTATGGATTTTATTAAACGAAATGAGAAATAAATATCAGTTTGTTGCATGTTCTTTATTGAAATAACCATCTCGTACCTATCTAAACAGGTGTCACGTACATTATTGATTTATTGTGTACTTTAATACCACAAAAGACCGTCGTAACGCGGCAGCTGGCTTTATTCAAAATTCAGACTTTGACAGTCATATACTTACCTATCAGGAAGATCCATATGTCACTTTTCAGATATAAATATCACACAGTTAACATAATATTTGCATATTATGTCGACGCAAAAGTCGTACGATCCTGAGTTGTGGTTACCAACCTAAATTAGTTTAAAAGCATACTTAGATAAGCGACGGAATTTCGCATCCTCACCATCTAAAGTGCCGGGATGGAGGTAGGATTTAAGTTCATTCTCACTTCGACATTAAAACCAATTAAAGTATGTACTGCAGTTTCATTTAGAAATGAGAATTTGCAAAGATTAAACTCAGATTTTGCTGTACAAATTATTTATTTAATGACTTAAGTAGTTACTTAAAATAAAAAATAATAATTTAGTTATTATATACCTACATAATGATGTCATCACTTAACTGTTGTCGCAGCATTGAGTGCACTATCATCAGATAAGTTACAGTTCCGCAAAAATAAATCAATTCGAAATCACTAGCGTCGTTTGTCGAAGACTGTCTTGCATTCAGCCAGTTCCTAGAAATGTGTTCAGTGACCCTTCTTGTATCCATATTTCTTATGGTGCTCATGATCGCCCTTCTTGCCGTGGTCGTGATGATGCTTATGATGCGAGTCATGTCCGCCGGACTCTTTGTGTCCTTTATGTTCGTGGTGGTGGCCGCCCTTCTCATGGAAACCTTTCTCACCATGTTCTTTCTCGTGATGGTCACCATGATGATGACCTTTGTGGAAGTGGCCACCCTTCTTGTGACCATGCTCCTCGTGGAATCCTCCATGCTTCTCTTCGTGGCCGGAATCTCCCTCTTCATCGAAGAAGTGTTTATCTTTCTTGAATTCATCAAGCTTATGTATTTCGTGGTGTCCTTTCGTCGAGTGACCCTTGTCGTAGTGTCCCTTCTCTTCGTATTTATGTCCTTTCTCGCCCTTTTCGCCTTTGTGGTATTCATCATAATGGCCGTCATGGTGATGATGCTCTTTTTTATGTGCACCGTGGTCGTCGTACTCGCCCTTGTGATGCTCCTTGTCGTGATGTCCTTTTTCTCCCTTCTCATGATGATGATGGCCCTTGTAGCCCTTCACACCTTTTTCTTCATGGTCGTGATGGTGGTGTGCATGATGCTCTTTACCGCCTCCTTTCTTGTATTCATGATTCTTTGGGGCTTCTTTTTTGTGCTCCGTGGCAGCAGGGGCTTGATCTTTTGTTTCTAGTTCTGTACTTTTTTCCGCTTGCCGTGAGGGTAAACGGCGTGTATGCACAACAGCCAACAGCGTTAGAAAACCTAAAACTAACGCCACCCTCATATTGCTAGGTTTTTTTTTATGTCACGGTGTTGATGCGGTGTGCTCCACTCTTAATATTGACAACATCATTGATGGTGCAGCAGTTTTATATAAGGCATTGTGTAAGATGTGCTAATCGCCGCGTCGCGCGACAGACTCCGCGGCCACGAGTTGCAGCAAGCGCCGGCCGGGAGACGAGTTTGTTTGTATCTAAAACACCTTGTTTGTTAAGGCTTCATTTCTATTTAAATTGATTATTTTGATTGATAAATAAATAAACATCATATTTATAGTTTACTAGTTAACCCACGCTACTTCGTTTGCGTCACAATTTTCATTACTGCTCTGCTCCTATTGATCTTAGCGTGATGATATATAGTCGTCTTCGTCGATAAATGGGCTATCTAATACTGAAAGGATCTTTAAAATCGGACCAGCAGTTCCTGAGATTAGCGCGTTCAAGCAAACAAACAAACTCTTCAGCTTTATATATTAGTATAGACTAGTTGACCCACGCAAATTCGTCTGCGTTACAATTTTCAATACTGCTCCGCTCCTATTGGTCTTAGCGTGATGATTATAGCCTATAGCCTTCCTCAATAAATGGGCTATCTAACATTGAATGATTTTTTCAAATCGGACCAGTAGTTCCTGAGATTAGTTGTTCAAGCAAACAAATAAACAAACTCTTCAGCTTTATATATTAGTATAAGATAGATATAAATATAGATATAGAATATAGATTGGTGACCCGAAACGATCACAGTAGTAATATTATAGAAAACAGAAAAAGAGTATAACTATAATTTTAAAACTAGGTATCTATACTAGATCTTGGTACTTGAATTACTGAGAAATAACACAAATGGTAATGAAAATATCGCAAGTACCACAAGAAATTGGCTCAGACAGCAAAAACTATTTCAAAAATGTTTAGTAAAATTATTTTGTAGTTTTTAGTTAGCCGCTGCTCTCGTGGCAGGATAATCAAAGAATTTCTAAAATGAGGTACGTTATCACGACTTTTACTAACTGACTCAACTTCAAAGGAAATTGTTACGTGTAGAAGTGGACACAACTGAAGTCATGTGATAATACATAGTGTACACACGAAGTCCTTTATTATTAGGTATTCGATGCCGCGGTAGACCGCTGGCCTCAAGATTCAACCACTTGTTGCACGGGATACTGTTAACCACATAAGGTCGCAATGCTCATAATTACACAAATATTATTAACTTGATACACTAATCTCTGAACAAAAATACAGCTGAAACTAAACCCATCCGGTGAGTGCCATACTCATAATGGCATTGTGCCAAGAGAGCTAACTGGATTTCTTGTCATTTACAAGCGACGACGTCCAATATCGTGCAAAGTGGAAAAGAATTATCATAACACTCGTTATTGAGTTTAAAAAGTGTTACTTGGAAATTGATACCTAGGTACTTATTTCAGAAATACTTCAAGATTGTTTAAGTTTGCACTTAGCTACTAGAATTATTGATGTACAGATATCTGAGAAGATAAGCTCTCTCCGAGCTGCGGAAGGGTCTCGATTTATAATGGATGCCTTGTTCACCCATCTACGAACTGACCTCGGTAAGTGTTGCTTAACCTTTAAGCTCGACCTGTGTGGCTGTTATACCACACACAAGGTATGTGCAGTAGCTTTTTGCTCTTAATGAGATTTGTGCAGTTCTGCCCAGCTTGTTAAGTTATACACAAATAAAACTTGGCAATGTAGACTAAGTACGCTGCGATCATTAACTCATCTATGCACACAGTAAAGTTTACCTAGTCATACATTATTTACGTAGCTAGTATGCTCCAGGGTTGTGGAGTTTGTCTGAATGTGTCACCGCGGCCCTGGAACGCAAAGGTCACTAGGAAGAACATGGATAGGTTTTAGTCAGTAAGAGTGTGACACTCCCTTCTGCTTCGCCAAGAGCAGGAGGAGTTATTTGATGATTTCCCATCCTTAAAAAAAGCTAGGTATGCTGAATACGGAAACCTCGATTGAAAAGTATGTCACGAATAAAACGTATGGGTTTTTTAGCAATTAAAAAAAATATATATTAAAAAGATTTACAGCAAGGAGGAAAGGTGGCCAATGGATTTCATTTTGCCTTTATTAATGAGAATGTCTCAAAATAAAACAGATAACTGTAGCTATATTAGGTAGACAAGATTGTTAGTTACAGAGTGGCGTAATTTTTACGATTTTACTATAAGTAGCTGCCTGTATACTTATCGCTAAGTGTCATCAGTAATCATTTGGGAACCTAAGAGGACAAAGTAATTTACGCGTCTATCTAGGTCTACCGCTTTCTGGACCGACCTGGACGAAGCCGTCCCTGGCAGCCATCCGACGTAACCTGCCCAATCCTATTTGAGTCTGACAGCCTTTTAGCTACGACTAGATTTCTGTTTTCAGTCATATCCAGAATGAAAAAAATACTTCAGCAAATTGACTTATCATTTGCCGTTTACCGTCACTGCTCATAAAAATATTTAGTTTTTATTCTAGTATACGCACTGTTTCTACTTGTAAGAATAAACTAGGAAACAATAAAAAAACTTAGGCAGCACATTTATAAGCGAACCCCGATCTGGAATCACAACAAGTACCGCCATCTATAAGGCAGATTCAAAACAATTTCTTATTCATGAATTTTTAAAGAGACGCAGCTCAGAAGGCTGAAAATGGCAAGGCCTTAACACTGTCGTGAAAGCCCAGGGTTGCGGTCTCGCCTCCATGCTTGAGCTCTTGGGTTCAATCAAATACTATCAATGTATCTTTTTCCAATTATTTTGGCACCGCTGACATTGGTAATAGAAAACAGACATAGCACACCTACTCACCCACCTATACATATATAATTAACTTACCCCTTTCAATGGGGTTATGGAAAATATCGTGGAGAAATCTCACAATGTTCACCAAACACAACTTGAGGAAACATGGGCCTTAATACTCGTGCTCTTTTTTTGTGATGGTATTGCTCTTGACTCTAGTCTAGGAAAACTGAAAATTAAGTCGCTCTCTGTCTCTGTTTGTTTCTTCGCTTATAATATTTCTTAGGCCTGTGCCTCGAGTTTTGCGGGCAGCGGGCGACGGCGGCGGCGGCGCGGGAGCGGGGCGGGCAACATAGACCCGTTTTCGAAATAGCGGGCAGATCGCGCGGCACTACAACGGCGTAGTGTTGAGTTCGTGGTTCTGTCGTCGACATATTTGTTTTTATTCGCGAACGAAATGTCTGAACAACGGCGACAACATTTGTTTGATTCAAATTTATTCTTAACGCTCGATTTATTGTGGGTAAAAGAAGAAAATAAATTTCACAACACATCAATGCAGACGCGCGTGCGGTCACCACTCGACTGGCTCGCACCGCTCATTGCCCGCCTTCGCGCCGCTGCCGTGCCGCTCTTTTCGAAGGTCGGTCCATTTGATTTTACACATAAGATCCTGCCGCTCCCGCGCGCGCGCCGCCGCCTCCGCCGCCCCGCTGCATGCAAAACTCGAGGCAGAGGCCTTAAAGCTACGAAACGGATAATAATATGGTTAACACTAATAGAAAGATCTGTATACGTAGGTAGGATTGTGTATATAATTTGCCGTTCCCGTTCGAATTACCCGTTCGAAGCCGGGGCGGGTCGCTAGTTAGGGTTCCATACCAAAATGGTAAAAAGCGGCCAAGTGCGAGTCGGACTCTCACACGAAGGGTTCCGTACAATAAACCTTAATTATTATTATTTGTTGTTATAGCGCTAATAATATAATTGTATATTACGGTTCTTGAGATACAGCCTGTTGAAAGATGACTGGTCGAACGGAAGGACGGATGGACGGACAGCGGAGGCTTAGTAATAGGGTTCCGTTGGTTACCCTTTGGGTACGGAACCCTAAAAAGGAACCCTTATAGTGTGACTAAGTATGTCCGTCTGTCACAGCTGAATATAATAAAAACTTTTTTTTTTTTTTTTGCACTGAATAGGTTTCATAAAAATTCGAAGTAGGGCTACTAGGGCATCATATGAAAGTACTTATAAATTGCACATTCTCAAACATTTTTTTCTTTTTTTTTAGGCCGCTTGGTTTTTGACTTTTAACAAAAAATTTAAAAAGTTTGACCCCCTTATCTCCGAAGTTCGCAAAGAGAAAAATCTGAAATTATGGTCGGCAAGCTCTTTGAAAGAGTAATTGCCTAACCGACTCGTCGAGCACCTAGTAAGGATGGGGCCGGATCTGGCGGAGAACCAGTTCGGTTTCCGCACGGGCCGCTCGACGGTGGACGCCATCATGCGCGTGAGAGCCCTTTCGACGGGGGACGCGGTTTTCCGGGGCGGGGTCGTCTTGGCGGTGTCTCTAGACATCGCCAATGCCTTTAACGCCCTGCCCTGGAGTTGCATTAGGGAGGCACTTCGGTATCACCGGGTGCCGACCCACCTCCGTCGCGTAGTCGAAGCTTACTTGACGGACAGAGCCGTCATCTACCCCGGTCACCTGGGAGAGTGGAACCGGCGAGAGATGTCGTGTGGTGTTCCACAGGGTTGCGTTGTGGGGCCGCTCCTGTGGGACAGCGGATACGACTGGGTGCTGCGCGCCGACCTCCCTAGCGGCGTCAGTGTTGTCTGCTATGCTGACGACACGCTGATCTTGGCGCAGGGGCGGTCGCACCAGGTGGCGGTCAGCCGCCACCTGGTGCGACGACGCTATGACACGCGGGGTTGCGATAGTCGTTGAAAGGATCCGGCAGTTGGGTCTCGAGGTGGCCCTACACAAGTCCGAAGCCATATGCTTCCATGGTCCTCGGAACAGGCCACCATCGGGATCTCAAATAACGGTAGGAGGGGTTCACATCGGTGTCAGGTCGACGATGACGTACCTGGGTCTCGTCCTTGACAGCCAGTGGAACTTCGTCGAACATTTCCGACGTTTGGCTCCCAGACTTGGGCGAGCCGGGGCTGCCTTCAAGCGGCTTCTGCCCAATCAAGGAGGCCCAAACGCCTCCTGACGGAGGCTTTACGCGGGGGTCGTGTGGTCCATGGCCGCCAGTGTGGGCTCCTATTTTGAGAAAGCAGGATCCGGCAGGATCTCATGGCGAAATGGAGAAAGCGACTGTCGCAACCCAGCGCTGGGCACGCCACAATCCAGGCGAAGTCCCCTGTTTGACGAGTGGTTGGAGCGGCGCCACGGCGTCCTCACCTTCCGCCTGACGCAGGTACTCACCAGACACGGTTGTTTCGGGAGATACCTGTTTCGGATTCGGCGGAAGGACACGCCCGGGTGTCAACACTGTGAGGGTCGCCCGGAGGACACGGTGAAGCATACGGTGGAGGTCTACCCTGCTTGGGCGGAGCACCGCCAAGTCCTCGTCGAGGCGACCGGCCCTGGTTCAATCTATGGTCCGGAGCGACAAAGCGGTCACCTCCTTCTGCGAAGCAGTAAGTGCTAGCAAAGGAGGAGGCCGAACGTGTGAGAATCACACGCCCAAGCCGCCGCAACAAAAGAAGACGCCCCAGGCGTCGGGAGTCGCAGGACGATTCCCGTCCACCGTAGGCGCGGGCCTGCGGACGGCGAGCATTGGGTGGCTCGCCGTCTGATCAGAACCGTGCCCGGGTCGATGGCGCGCTGCGGTCCCCGCGCGCCTCAGAGCTGTCAGCAAGAGCGGGAGGAGTCATTTAATGTTTCCCATCCTTAAAAAGAAAAGGTTTCCATCTATATATCAGTACCATAATTCATCAAAATCGGTTCGGCGAACAAACAAACAAAAAATCTCAATTTCGCATTGATTATATTAGCTGAAAAGTTCGCTCTTTCACAGAGTGATTCTGTTGGTTATATTTTTTTACATATATAGTACCTATGTAAGTACGAAGATACTAGGTACCTAAAATGTAATATTATTATAACACAAAATTTAGAAGCACGTTACTCATATGACAGAAAAATGTTTACTTACTAACACATCATAGTGACCTATGTCGACAAAAAATACATTGTGTTTGCATGGTTGTTTTTTCTACAAACGGAATAGGTAGCACAAATAGAGCTTTATACCCACTTTAAGTGGTCAATAAACCGTGAAGCGTCGAAAAATAGTGGAACGTGCCATTGAAACAGGCTACTATTTTGCCAAATAAGTTTGTAAAAAATGACCGCAGTAGCTAATAAGTTGACTGAGATGTCCAAAACATTACCAAGTTTATTTTATCTTGGCTTTTGTTGGACTAACTTATTGGTATTGACAAGCTGGCTATTGAGAAATGTTATCAATTTCAGTGGCTGCAAGTGTTTTCTATAGAAAACGGTTGATTGCAACCACGACTAATTCGTTGCCCAGTAAAATGTAGGCCAATCTCGGGCAGCGCTCTAGTTTCTCAACGCCGAGTTACTTATCTCGTCGGGAGCCGTTGCCAACGGACCAACGCCAACTATTTTATGTAACTTTGTTGTCGAAACGTGCTGTGAAATTGATAAGTTTGTTTTTGTATCTGCATACAATTGTAAACATTATTTCTTTTTATAATTGAATTATTAACAGAAATTGGTTTCTCTGTATCGGTCTCATATCTAAGTATTTAGGTCCACGTTACTGAGTAAATAGGTTGGTTAACACGAAAGCAATATATATGTTTCAAAAACATTTATTTTTAATAATAACAAAACATCACAGTCAACAAAACTTAACACATTATGAAAGCTTAATTAGATACAACTAAATAAAGACTTCATTAACTTGCATCGGTAGGTATCAGTCTCTAGGAAACATTTACTTGTGGCCCTTTTTGTGGCCCCAGTGCTTGTGGTGCTCGTGACCACCCTTCTTACCATGATCATGGTGATGATGATGATGATGGTGGTGACCATCTTCCTCATGATGTCCCTTATGATCGTGATGATGTCCTCCCTCTTCGTGGTGTCCCTTCTTGCCATGGTCGTGCTCATGGTGTCCGTGGTGCTTGTGTCCCTTGTGGAACTCTCCGCCCTTCTTGTGTCCGTGCTCCTCGTGGTGGCCGCCGTGGTGCTCGTGGTGGCCGCCGTCGTGGTGGTGGTCGTGGAAGTGCTTTTCCTTCTTGAACTCGTCATGTTTATGTACACCGTGATGACCCTTAGTGGAGTGACCTTTGTGGTAGTGACCTTCTTCATGATGACCATGGCCCTTGTGGCCCTTCTCACCGTGGTGGTGTTCATGGTGGTGTCCGTCGTCGTGGTGGTGGTGCTTTTTGTGTCCACCGTGTTCGTCGTGGTGCCCCTTGTGCCCTTCATGGTGGTGATGACCCTTCTTGCCATGTTCGTGATGGTGATGTCCCTTGTATCCTTTGTGTCCCTTCTCACCGTGGTCGTGGTGGTGATGTCCGTGGTGCTCGTGGCCGCCGCCCTTATCCCACTTGCCACCCTTGTGTGTGGCGGCTACCTCGAGATCCGCATCGCGTTTCTCGCGGGTAGTTCTACAGCTCACGTACGCTAGCGCCGCTAAGGCTAAGCAGCACACCAGAGAAGCCCTCATGTTTCCAGTGCACCGATGTGGTCTAAGCAGTTGACTGATGCCTGTGTTCACGACAACTTAGTTTTTATACTAGTAGCCCGTTTAGTTGGTATTGTATGAAAATTGTGTAAAGCTCCAAGGTTGCAGCTATATGGCGAAGCAGTAGAACGGGTGCGTTGCGCAGTTCCACCCGGTGTCTCAACGTGAAAATCAGAACTGCACTAACAAAAAGTATGGATTTGCATGACAAGCTACTAGTGTTTGTGTTTCCCTTCATATTTTTGCTATGATTAGTGACGAAATTGATCATATTGAGACTAACATCACACAGGCAATATACCCCATAAATCTGGTATAACCAATAAGTTGATCTCTTAGATAGGTAGCCAATTTCGTCAATCATATCTAACATAATATATTAGCGAAAAGTTAGGGAACAATCGTACCTAGATTGTTATAAAAATGAGTTGTTACGATATCTATTGGAATGGGAAAGCCGCCGCATGCGGTGGGTATAGCGAAAAATGTGTTATCGCCTTTGACGAAGGCGGGCGGAACTCTTACATGAACCAGAGTATTTTTTTATCTTCGCATTAGTTGCTTATACCAAAAAAATGCTCTAGCGAGTATTTTTAATAAGTAATGACCAAAAAAATCCTAATGAACCTGAGTTAAAACAAAATGAGTTTAAAAAGAAATAGCTTGTACCTTACTGTGTTGTTGGTCTACCTGGGTCTATCCGGATGCATGTTTCTTAAGGAAAAATTGGCAACCTTAATGCACTTACCTACTTTCTTACTCTCCAGAGCAAACTTTCACCCTGTATAGTCATCGCAACTGGTAAACGGTTCTCTGTTCGAACCACAGGTCGAGCAACTTTACGGAGTCAATCTATTTGGAAGATTGTTCGTAGCAACGGCAATCGTTCCCAGTTTACTGCTAAGTTGTGAGTGCTGCCTAAACAGGTAGGGCAGGTAGTCGCCATTGCATTCCCGGTCACTTGGTTGCAACTAGAAATGTCAGTAAAGTAATAATGACTACTGGGCAGGGATTTATAGGACTTTCACAGTTTACCTATGTACTATGTTGTAGGGGCAAACTCATGAAAGCCTCTCATCTCTTACTGTCCAACTCCTCTGTCACGGTTGCTGTAATATCGAACTGTGAACTTCTTAGGTCTTTAGGCAGACTCTCCACTGAAGCGGAGGAGAGGGGCGGAAATTCATACAAAACCAGGAAGCGGAAAAAACTGTCGGCCGCCCACGTTAATTTCTCGTCGCGTGAACTCTGACTAGCTCCGCACAGGCCGCAACTCCGCTCCGATACCTCACTCTGCTGCCATACTCCACGTCAATGAACAGACACTCCGCTTCGCATTACTGCTTTTCTCCGTCCGCCGGCAAGCTAAAACTAAAGCATTCCGGCAGTTGACCAAGACATCCCGCGATGTCTTGGTCAACCGCCCCCTTAGCGCGTTCTCCAATGCTGTGTCAAGAAATCCCTATCGATGCCACGGAATAAAATATAAATCATTTCAAAATTGCCACTAATCCCCTATAATAAATGGGTTTACAGAAGGCAGCCTCTTATTCATTTTTTAAAAATCGGTATTTAAGTCGTATATCCGGGAATCGTCCTAAGTTTAAATCTCCTTTGTTAAAAAATTTAATCCTCTGCCATTCCGTCACGGTTTGCGCCTTTTTAACCGACGAAAAAACGGAGGAGGTTCTCAAGTCGACGCGTATAATTTTTTTTTTAACCGACTTCCAAAAAAGGAGGAGTTTCTCAATTCAACGGGTTTTTTTTAATGTATGTACACCGATTACTCCGAGGTTTCTCATCCAATTTGTGTGATTCTTAGATAGTTCGATGCGGCATGCTTGCAGTTTGGTCCCGTAAAAAATTGATTCAGTTTTGTTCAGTAGTTTTTATTTTATGAGTCTTTTTGCTTATTTCAATTTTTGCATACATGAAGACGTCGTCCAAGTATTTTATTTTTACTTTTAAGTGGTGACTTAAAAGTGAAAATAAAAAACTTTTCAAAAAAATATAACCGACTTCCAAAAAAACACTGCAAAGTATAAAATAACCTTAATTTTCGAACTCGGTGTTAAACAACGAAGATTCAAAACCAAAAACACTGACTTCCGAAATTAAGTTTATTTCATACTTTGCTGTTTTTTGGAAGTCGGTTATATTTTTTGTAAAAAAGTTTTTTTTATGTATCAACATGCATAGTTTTCACAGAGTAGCCCAATTTTTAACCGACTTCAAAAAAAGGAGGAGGTTCTCAATTCGGTTGTATTTTCGTATACTAGTACTTAGGTTAGACTTCATGCAGACGTCTACATAATAGGAATTAATCTAGACAATGTTTGTTGACAAAATCCAACTGGTTGCTTTATGTATTAACTTTATAGATGTTCTGTTTCTTTTTGTGTTTGTATTTTTCTGTGAACTCACATACTGTTAATTAGTGATTCCAATATTTGTAAATGTGTGAGTATCATGTACCTACTTATTTAGAAAATTGATAGGTCTACCTCTGCATACCCTAGGTGCATGGTCCTCACATATTACTAAATTTTTGTATACTTACCAAATATTGTAAAAGATTTATTTGAAAAGAGTAACTATGGAGTTTCTTGTCCATTCTTCTCCATTAGAATCTACCTTTCCGAATGGACACTCACTCACTCACTTCAGAATTTTTATATAATTGAAATGTGAATGACGTTCAAATATGCCGTTTAATGGCCTAATTGGAATAAACGTTTTGAATTTGACTTAGGCATTATTAGACTTGTATTTCTTACTAGATACCGCCCGCGGCCTATTCGACCAGAAATACCAAAATATACTTACACAAAAAAAAAATCTTAAAAATCGTCAAGCCGTTTCGGAAGATTTCGATAACAAACCCTGTGACACGAGATTTTATAAATAGTCTAGCCTTTGCCCGCGACTTCATGCATATCGTTTTTACCCGTTCCCGTAGGAATTTCGGGAAATCTACTCTTAGTGCTCCCGACGTCACAAGCGCGGCCCGAATGTGTGTAGATCATCTAATCGTCAGTCCATTTGAACCAAGGGAATCCACGATATATAAAAAGGCAAATGATTTTTGCTTAATTTATTGATACAATCCTCAACAACAATTACATGAGCACTACATGATGCCATTATGGTTAATAATTTTAATCTAAATACCTATTAAATTTAAACTAAATATATTTTAATTCGTAAAGTACTTTTATAATAATAAATCACAATATATACCAACTTTCAGTTGACAAAATTATTTAAACTAAAGGAACATATCTAAATATCTTTCGTAGAAACGCATTAGTGTTTCACACCCTAAAGTTAAAATTTGATATACTTTATCATAATTTCAGTCCTAATTCTGGTATCACAAGCACATATAAAATGCAACGGCTACAAGCAACAATGTTTGCGCTGTATTCAATATCTTCATTAGCTGTCTGTATTTCTGTGTTAGAAATTAAATACAATTATCGTGCTCAAGAACATTTTAGCCGTTACACAAGAATATGTGTTGATTACCGAAAAGCTTGCATTAATTTGTTTTTGGTTACACTACAATTCTTCGTTGAAAGAAGTCAAAATTTAGAAGCATTTGAATAATTTTTACGACTTGTTTGATTTTCAAAAGTAAACGTATAAATTCAAAACAATGTTATAGATAAATAGTTTGAAACACTTCTTTTATTGCTGACCGACCAGAGATTACATTTCAACTAAACACGTCTTGGAACAACTTACATATCCGAAAATAAAACTAATTATCACCACAGCATACACAAACATTTATCTAAAATTAGCTTGAAACGCTAGACACTACATAGTATTTCATTAATTTATCTTCAAACACACTCAAACAAAAGTTACTTAAACAAATTCTACTGTTATACTTTTGGTGTAATGAACATTAAAATGTTTATGTTAGAAGTAAAGCGAAGTTAAATTGAAGTAAAAATCGCTTATCTTATTATTATATTAATATCAAAATATAGTTTTATTTGTGGATTCAGTTTAGAATGTTGCAATGTATGTATATTATTAAGTCAATCTCTGAAAAAGAGTTGTTTTAAAAATCCTTTCAATGTTGCCACTAATCCCCAATAATAAATGGGTTTACAGTAGGCAGCCTCTTATTTTTTTTTTCACACAATCACACCGTCCTATAAAATATAATAAATCCATGCAATTATTTATACATAATATTAAAAATAAAATATATTATTGCATGATAATAACAAAATTACGACGAACGACACACTTTTCTTTCAGAGAATAAGATCGATACCTCGATATAATAAAATACTATTGATATCATAAGGAGTAATGTCTTGAAAAAAATATGTTTCAAGAGATCAGTTTCATATTATGAGCAGACATACTATAATGTTACATGTATATGTTAAAAATAACTGTAGCTTCTTATGTAATGTACTCTGTTAAGTCATTTATTTCAGTTGTTTAAAGTCTGACGAGCACTATGGTTTTTATTTTGCTTAGCTGTCAAGGATAAAGGCTACTGATGTTGAATAAATAGATAGTTATTTCTAATTTCGCGTGTCCATAGGCGAAAGTGCGTGAGTAACAATAGTGTAAAAGTTATTCTCAACATATTCCGAATCGTCCAGGCGTCGACTGTCTGGACTGCTCAGTAACAGTTGCATCTAGTTGAGATGGAAGCCGCGCTCGTTGGTGGCGGCGAGCAGCCTCTCTCGCAGAACCTCTTTGCACGAATACTCCGGCAGCTTCAGGTAGTGAACGCACGTGTTCACTGACGGGTAGGATCCATCTCCGGCGTCAACCTGCACAGATACAAAATATTATACGAACGTCCATACATCGACACACAATCTTGAACACAAACTATTACTATAAGTAGAGTCAGAGTCGGAAATATTGGGTTATAGACTTTCTAAAATGATCTGACTAAATAAGAAAACAAATGTGTCCAGTTGGTAGAAAGTCATGTACTGTGTTCATTGAAATCTTACTATTATAAATGCGAAAGTTTGGATGGTTGTTGGTTACCCTATGGACGACTGAACGGATCTGAATGAAATTTTGCACAGAGATAGATAACAGTCTGGAATAGCACAAAGGCTTAATCCCGAGAGTGTGTTCCCTTCATCCCTTGGAGTGATTACCGACAGTCACGCGGGCGAAGCCACCGGTAGAAGCCAGTTGTAGATATTTGTAATGGTTATTATAAGACGTGTTGAGAACAGTGTTACCTTCCGCACGACGGTGAGGCGCGGGTGCAGGTTGGCGAGCCCGCCGGGCGGCAGGCTGCTGCAGCCCGTGGCGAACTGCAGGAACGCCTTGCGCTCGCGCACCGACATCTCCACCAGCACGTCCACCAGCCGCAGGAAGCCGGGGCTGGAAGCGAACCAGAACATTATCACTATTGCAGGAATACACGCGGACCAAAGCTTCCACCTTAACACCATTTTATACAATAATCACCAGCTTTTATTTAAAAAGAGATGTTGCAAGTTCGATTGCGATTATCAAAGTTCGTAGACTCATGGCGTCCTTACGCTAACAGAACAAACATTTTTATGTGTCGATAGTTATGATTGCTAAGAAAGACTAGAATATTATTTATCATACCTGTCGCGCGTGTAGCCCAGCTTGGGCTCGGTGTATTGCAGCAGGTGGTCGCGGGTCCACACGGGCCCGCGCTCGCCGCACAGCAGCAGGCGCAGCTCGGCGGCGCAGAAGTACATAGTGTGCTCATACCTGTCGCGCGTGTAGCCCAGCTTGGGCTCGGTGTACTGCAGCAGGTGGTCGCGGGTCCACACGGGCCCGCGCTCGCCGCACAGCAGCAGGCGCAGCTCGGCGGCGCAGAAGTACATAGTGTGCTCATACCTGTCGCGCGTGTAGCCCAGCTTGGGCTCGGTGTACTGCAGCAGGTGGTCGCGGGTCCACACGGGCCCGCGCTCGCCGCACAGCAGCAGGCGCAGCTCGGCGGCGCAGAAGTACATAGTGTGCTCATACCTGTCGCGCGTGTAGCCCAGCTTGGGCTCGGTGTACTGCAGCAGGTGGTCGCGGGTCCACACGGGCCCGCGCTCGCCGCACAGCAGCAGGCGCAGCTCGGCGGCGCAGAAGTACATAGTGTGCTCATACCTGTCGCGCGTGTAGCCCAGCTTGGGCTCGGTGTACTGCAGCAGGTGGTCGCGGGTCCACACGGGCCCGCGCTCGCCGCACAGCAGCAGGCGCAGCTCGGCGGCGCAGAAGTACATAGTGTGCTCATACCTGTCGCGCGTGTAGCCCAGCTTGGGCTCGGTGTACTGCAGCAGGTGGTCGCGGGTCCACACGGGCCCGCGCTCGCCGCACAGCAGCAGGCGCAGCTCGGCGGCGCAGAAGTACATAGTGTGCTCATACCTGTCGCGCGTGTAGCCCAGCTTGGGCTCGGTGTACTGCAGCAGGTGGTCGCGGGTCCACACGGGCCCGCGCTCGCCGCACAGCAGCAGGCGCAGCTCGGCGGCGCAGAAGTACATAGTGTGCTCATACCTGTCGCGCGTGTAGCCCAGCTTGGGCTCGGTGTACTGCAGCAGGTGGTCGCGGGTCCACACGGGCCCGCGCTCGCCGCACAGCAGCAGGCGCAGCTCGGCGGCGCAGAAGTACATAGTGTGCTCATACCTGTCGCGCGTGTAGCCCAGCTTGGGCTCGGTGTACTGCAGCAGGTGGTCGCGGGTCCACACGGGCCCGCGCTCGCCGCACAGCAGCAGGCGCAGCTCGGCGGCGCAGAAGTACATAGTGTGCTCATACCTGTCGCGCGTGTAGCCCAGCTTGGGCTCGGTGTATTGCAGCAGGTGGTCGCGGGTCCACACGGGCCCGCGCTCGCCGCACAGCAGCAGGCGCAGCTCGGCGGCGCAGAAGTACATAGTGTGCTCATACCTGTCGCGCGTGTAGCCCAGCTTGGGCTCGGTGTACTGCAGCAGGTGGTCGCGGGTCCACACGGGCCCGCGCTCGCCGCACAGCAGCAGGCGCAGCTCGGCGGCGCAGAAGTACATAGTGTGCTCATACCTGTCGCGCGTGTAGCCCAGCTTGGGCTCGGTGTACTGCAGCAGGTGGTCGCGGGTCCACACGGGCCCGCGCTCGCCGCACAGCAGCAGGCGCAGCTCGGCGGCGCAGAAGTACATAGTGTGCTCATACCTGTCGCGCGTGTAGCCCAGCTTGGGCTCGGTGTACTGCAGCAGGTGGTCGCGGGTCCACACGGGCCCGCGCTCGCCGCACAGCAGCAGGCGCAGCTCGGCGGCGCAGAAGTACATAGTGTGCTCATACCTGTCGCGCGTGTAGCCCAGCTTGGGCTCGGTGTACTACAGCAGGTGGTCGCGGGTCCACACGGGCCCGCGCTCGCCGCACAGCAGCAGGCGCAGCTCGGCGGCGCAGAAGTACATAGTGTGCTCATACCTGTCGCGCGTGTAGCCCAGCTTGGGCTCGGTGTACTGCAGCAGGTGGTCGCGGGTCCACACGGGCCCGCGCTCGCCGCACAGCAGCAGGCGCAGCTCGGCGGCGCAGAAGTACATAGTGTGCTCATACCTGTCGCGCGTGTAGCCCAGCTTGGGCTCGGTGTACTGCAGCAGGTGGTCGCGGGTCCACACGGGCCCGCGCTCGCCGCACAGCAGCAGGCGCAGCTCGGCGGCGCAGAAGTACGTAGTGTGCTCATACCTGTCGCGCGTGTAGCCCAGCTTGGGCTCGGTGTACTGCAGCAGGTGGTCGCGGGTCCACACGGGCCCGCGCTCGCCGCACAGCAGCAGGCGCAGCTCGGCGGCGCAGAAGTACATAGTGTGCTCATACCTGTCGCGCGTGTAGCCCAGCTTGGGCTCGGTGTACTGCAGCAGGTGGTCGCGGGTCCACACGGGCCCGCGCTCGCCGCACAGCAGCAGGCGCAGCTCGGCGGCGCAGAAGTACATAGTGTGCTCATACCTGTCGCGCGTGTAGCCCAGCTTGGGCTCGGTGTACTGCAGCAGGTGGTCGCGGGTCCACACGGGCCCGCGCTCGCCGCACAGCAGCAGGCGCAGCTCGGCGGCGCAGAAGTACATAGTGTGCTCATACCTGTCGCGCGTGTAGCCCAGCTTGGGCTCGGTGTACTGCAGCAGGTGGTCGCGGGTCCACACGGGCCCGCGCTCGCCGCACAGCAGCAGGCGCAGCTCGGCGGCGCAGAAGTACATAGTGTGCTCATACCTGTCGCGCGTGTAGCCCAGCTTGGGCTCGGTGTACTGCAGCAGGTGGTCGCGGGTCCACACGGGCCCGCGCTCGCCGCACAGCAGCAGGCGCAGCTCGGCGGCGCAGAAGGCGCGCAGGCGGCGCGGCGGGAACACGGCGCCGAAGCCGCGCCGGAAGGCCGCCGTCTGGCGCCGCACGCCGCCGCGCACCATCCACCGCGCGCTGCTCTCGGCGTACGCCCGCGCGTTGTGCGGCCCCACCTGGACAATCATAAAAATAATTATTAAAATAGTCTTCCTTAAATATGTTTTTTTTTATTTTTTATTCCAGCATTGTCGTGGTTGGCAACGTTAGCAAACAGTTTTAACAAAAGCATGTGTATCGCGAGTTGCGCTACGTGTCATGTTGGTGTCGGCGCGTACCTCGATGAGCTCGCCGCCGTCGCAGAGCGGCTGCAGCGCGACGGCGGGCTCGGGGTGCGCCGCCACGTGCGCCATGCTGAGCGCCAGCTGCGGGAACGTGGCGCCCTCCACCCGCAGGGAGGCCGCGCGCGCCGCGCTGTCCGGCGCCGCAGAGCGCATGATGGCGTCGTACTGCTCCGCCGCCGACAGCACGCTCTGCAGGAATCTGGTAACGGACACGTTTATAAAGTCATTAGCATGTCAATGAAATACCAAAACTAGTACTGCTGCAAAATAAAGGCGCTTGCGCGTGTATCGTCATATTTCTTACGATAACTGTGTCCACATCTTCAACATGTCGAATACCATAGTAAAGAAATACAAAGTTATGTTTGTCCAATATCCACCCAAAACACGAAAACTCTTTCACTGATAGACATCGGCTACACCATCAAGTACATAAGCTGCTTATTATCCTGAAAAAACGCCCAGTTCATACCGGCAGTAGACCATGGAAGCAAAATAAAATCAAAACAAAATACGGTGACTTACCTATGTCTAATAGGGTCGATCTCTTCTAAACAGTCATTGGTCAATTCCTCGCCGCACATAATACGAAGGAAGGGCTCAGAGATCGGCAAATCAACGAGCCGTCCATCCTGCAGGACCTGTGAAGTAACAATCGTTTGTTAGTTTATAATTTAATTGTTTGATAATATAAGCTATACAAGAAAAATGTGTTTTGTCGTACCTTTGCTAAGAATACTCCTAAGAACCAGAAATATTTGCAAACTCTATCACAGATGGGGGAGTCTTGAGGCAGCGGCGCTGGGAATAGGCCGCCTGAGCGCGTCACGTAGTACCCCGGAGGCTTTTCTGTAGATATAACATTAAGTTTTAGATTTACTTGGCACATTGTTTATTTTGAGCTTGTTTGAATATGTTTAGATGCGTGCAATCGAACAAATGAAATCGATTGCAAATTATTGTAAAAATGGAGAGTGACGGACTTTGGAAACCCTCTCTCATGTTGAAACGTTGACGTGATGAAGACCCGCTGGATGGGACGCACATAACCGGTCGAAGAGGCAACATTTATGGAAGGCCTATCTCCACACCGGACACAACAAACCTCCTTTGGCAGCTCTCGTGCAGCCACATGGCGAGGTCGGCGCGCTGCAGCTCGGCCGCCACCAGCGCGTAGAACTCCAGCGTGGTGTAACATTCAGCTATCGTATAACATACCGTCGGGCAGCACCAGGTGGTGCGGCGCGTTGTCGTTGTCGTGCGTGGCGGCCCCGGGCGCGTCGTGCAGCCACATGGCGAGGTCGGCGCGCTGCAGCTCGGCCGCCACCAGCGCGTAGAACTCCAGCGTGGTGTAACATTCAGCTATCGTATAACATACCGTCGGGCAGCACCAGGTGGTGCGGCGCGTTGTCGTTGTCGTGCGTGGCGGCCCCGGGCGCGTCGTGCAGCCACATGGCGAGGTCGGCGCGCTGCAGCTCGGCCGCCACCAGCGCGTAGAACTCCAGCGTGGTGTAACATTCAGCTATCGTATAACATACCGTCGGGCAGCACCAGGTGGTGCGGCGCGTTGTCGTCGTCGTGCGTGGCGGCCCCGGGCGCGTCGTGCAGCCACATGGCGAGGTCGGCGCGCTGCAGCTCGGCCGCCACCAGCGCGTAGAACTCCAGCGTGGTGTAACATTCAGCTATCGTATAACATACCGTCGGGCAGCACCAGGTGGTGCGGCGCGTTGTCGTCGTCGTGCGTGGCGGCCCCGGGCGCGTCGTGCAGCCACATGGCGAGGTCGGCGCGCTGCAGCTCGGCCGCCACCAGCGCGTAGAACTCCAGCGTGGTGTAACATTCAGCTATCGTATAACATACCGTCGGGCAGCACCAGGTGGTGCGGCGCGTTGTCGTCGTCGTGCGTGGCGGCCCCGGGCGCGTCGTGCAGCCACATGGCGAGGTCGGCGCGCTGCAGCTCGGCCGCCACCAGCGCGTAGAACTCCAGCGTGGTGTAACATTCAGCTATCGTATAACATACCGTCGGGCAGCACCAGGTGGTGCGGCGCGTTGTCGTCGTCGTGCGTGGCGGCCCCGGGCGCGTCGTGCAGCCACATGGCGAGGTCGGCGCGCTGCAGCTCGGCCGCCACCAGCGCGTAGAACTCCAGCGTGGTGTAACATTCAGCTATCGTATAACATACCGTCGG
The DNA here is from genome assembly GCA_950371165.1 of Lacanobia oleracea. Classification (NCBI taxonomy): domain Eukaryota; kingdom Metazoa; phylum Arthropoda; class Insecta; order Lepidoptera; family Noctuidae; genus Lacanobia; species Lacanobia oleracea. The sequence continues at coordinate 15,730,672 of OX493394.1, forward strand.
GCAGCACCAGGTGGTGCGGCGCGTTGTCGTCGTCGTGCGTGGCGGCCCCGGGCGCGTCGTGCAGCCACATGGCGAGGTCGGCGCGCTGCAGCTCGGCCGCCACCAGCGCGTAGAACTCCAGCGTGGGGCCCAGGCCCGTGCCCTCCTCGCCCGCGAACTCCACCTCCAGCACCGACTTGCGGCCCGCGTGCACGCGCATCACCTGGACAACACAATTTACGTTACTTAACAGGGAAAAAAAAAAAAACAATCTTTACGAGTCAGGCGTCGTGTGCAGGTAGATGTAAGCCCCCCGAACTTTCGACGCATTATAGTAGATGTATCACTCATTTACGGCTTCAATTTATGTAATATCGTAATAATGTCGTCGTGTGTAATTTCAATTATACATACAATAGGTTAGTTTTCACCATCATTAAATTCTATTTAGTCCGTCAGAGTACTGAAAAATGATGGACAAGTAATTTTTTGTTGAAGTCAATGAATATTAACAGAGATTAAACGCATCAAAACTCGGGAGTGGGGGGCCTCGTGACGTCAGAACGCACTAAAAATTATACCACGGCGTAACATATTGAGAAGTTGAAAAGCGTCGTATCTTCATCAATTTTGGTTTACGTAACAAAAGAAAAAAACACCGGGTTGCACTTGAATACATGCTTCTCTACCTCCGTCTTACGAATTTTCGATCAGGTCACGTGTCCTGACGCGATTTAATCATTTTTGCCCATCACAAAAAAAGTGCACAACGCCGCTAAAGTTTTCACTTCAAAAAAACAGAATATTTTTTGATTATCTAACTAACGGACTAATTCGATTTTTTCAGTGGACAAGCCATTATATCGACTTTCTCACTTTTGATGTAGTTTTTATGTTGTAAAGTAATCGTACCTGCATAGCAGACCGCAGCAGGTCAGGCTGGCGCGGTATCCGCACGCGCTCGTGGCGCAGGCGGCCCATGCGGAACTCTGTCGCCTCCAGCTCCGCGCGGCGAGGAGACACCGTGTTACCAGATCTAGAACATTCCAAGTATGATTAGTAAATCCCACTTCAACTAACACTATTTATCTTATTACTTGAAAATAAATAATTATGATTAAAATTGAGGCAAAGAGCCTAAGTGTTTTATAGTTCCTTTTACGAATAACTATTGAGGTGTTTTGTAGAATATCTATCGGGGTTTGGTTCCCGCACGTAGTCCTTGTGTTGGAACACTCTGCGTGAGACATAGCGGCCTTCATTCCGACACACTCATCATCATAACCTGAGCCCATAATCACCCACTGCTGGTTATAAACCTCCCTTTTCTTCTGCCGAACTTCCCGATTCCATGCGCCTCACGTGCTAAGTCTACAGTCACGTCGCCTACGCATTTACGACAAAGAAGTTGTAGATCACCTTTGTCTATCGAGGGCGCGATCCCTCTGGGCCTGCAGCCACACGATGGTGCGGGAAGTTCCGAAGGCGGTGCACGCAAAGAACATCTGACGAGTCTCCAGCGGGAACAGGAACGGACACCAGTCATTCAGCTGCTGGCACCTGAGGAAATAAATCGTTTTTGGATATTACAACGATATCTATATTCATTCTAATCTAAATAAATAACAGTTAGACACTATACCGCCTTACTTTCACCACACAATGGCCATAAAACCAATACAAAATAATGGATGGTATCTGTTACGAGTGTTAGCAAACTTACCAGAGCGGAGTGGCCGCGGCGGCCAGTGTGAGAGGCTCCTGTAGCTGCTGGTGCAGCTTGTTGGTGAGCTTAGTGGACACGAAGGCGTCGGGCGGCAGCGAGGGCGCCGCGCTGCGCAGGCGCCGCAGCACGCGCACGCAGCACGTCGCCATCGCGCCCTCGGGACCCTCTGCGCCTGCGATACCGCGCTCTGGAACAAACGGACAAGCGTTATAGACACCCTCAAAATAACGTAGCGAAACTTCACGATCGTCTACCATGTTTGCGATATCTATCTATCCTCTATGTATCCTATAATAATATATAAAGCTGAAGAGTTTGTTTGCTTGTTTGTTTGCTTGAACGCGATAATCTCAGGAACTGCTAGTCCAATTTGAAAAATTATTTCAGTGTTAGATATATCATCACGCTAAGACCAATAGGAGCGGAGCAGACGAAGTTGCGCGGGTCAACTAGTCTATCTTTATAGGGTGAATTTTTAAAGTGTGCACAAATCCGAAATTATGAGGATTAGATCACGATCCGAAAGTGTCGCTACTAAAGATCAAATTCTGAAAAGTGGCAAAATAACACATGGCAAACTAGAGGAAAGCGCTCTTTTTTAACAAATCACGTTTTAGATTTCTTACTAAGCTTAAAACTGCATTGCAATGATGCAGTCGTAAATTCTTGGGTCCAATGTTAAAATAGATGCACTTACACTTTCGTTTAGTTTGCCGTAATATTTTATAAAGCTTTTTTTTTTGCCTCCTTAGTAGCACGTACACACTTTCGGATGGTGTACAAATAAAAATGAATAGCTATTTATGTTTCTAATGCAAAAGTCGGAAACGGCTGTATCAATTCGCCAATTTTACTATCTCATATATTTGTAAAAATCCGAGGAAGGTTCTTATGAAGTTATAGTATGAACAGCCACATTCTTCCCATACAAGCCACTGTACACTGCCCCAGTTCAATAGCTTTTGCCGGGGTCAGCTTCTCTTAAATTATTTTTAAGCAAACAAAAGACCTACATTTCACTTTTTTTCTGTAACTACACTCATAATAATGCCATGCTAGTAGAGATCTCTCTCACCTGGATCACATGGTTCGTCATCCTCGCTGTCGCTGGATGAGGCGAATGTTTCCATACCCTCAATTTCCTTGTATGTCAATCTGGAAAAAAACTTAAAATCAACTTGGGATTTTTTTCTTAGCCTATGGCGATGGCAAATAGTATAGATGAATACAAAATGAAAATATATTTGGCCCAAAACTTCAGCCAAGAAAATATTGCAAGCGGGCAGGCGCCCGGGGCAGTTGCTGGCGCCAGCACTCGCGCGAGCGCTAGCGGTCGCTGTATCTGTGCTGTTGTTGTGTTCGCTTCATACGTACGTGTAAGTGAGGTCGCGGTGAGTATCGAGCAGCGGCAGGCGGTTATTGAGCTGCAGTACGGCGCGGTACAGCGTCCACGACGGACGCTCCAGCGGCACGGACGCTGGCGGTCGCTGTATCTGTGCTGTTGTTGTGTTCGCTTCATACGTACGTGTAAGTGAGGTCGCGGTGAGTATCGAGCAGCGGCAGGCGGTTATTGAGCTGCAGTACGGCGCGGTACAGCGTCCACGACGGACGCTCCAGCGGCACGGACGCTGGCGGTCGCTGTATCTGTGCTGTTGTTGTGTTCGCTTCATACGTACGTGTAAGTGAGGTCGCGGTGAGTATCGAGCAGCGGCAGGCGGTTATTGAGCTGCAGTACGGCGCGGTACAGCGTCCACGACGGACGCTCCAGCGGCACGGACGCTGGCGGTCGCTGTATCTGTGCTGTTGTTGTGTTCGCTTCATACGTACGTGTAAGTGAGGTCGCGGTGAGTATCGAGCAGCGGCAGGCGGTTATTGAGCTGCAGTACGGCGCGGTACAGCGTCCACGACGGACGCTCCAGCGGCACGGACGCTGGCGGTCGCTGTATCTGTGCTGTTGTTGTGTTCGCTTCATACGTACGTGTAAGTGAGGTCGCGGTGAGTATCGAGCAGCGGCAGGCGGTTATTGAGCTGCAGTACGGCGCGGTACAGCGTCCACGACGGACGCTCCAGCGGCACGGACGCTGGCGGTCGCTGTATCTGTGCTGTTGTTGTGTTCGCTTCATACGTACGTGTAAGTGAGGTCGCGGTGAGTATCGAGCAGCGGCAGGCGGTTATTGAGCTGCAGTACGGCGCGGTACAGCGTCCACGACGGACGCTCCAGCGGCACGGACGCTGGCGGTCGCTGTATCTGTGCTGTTGTTGTGTTCGCTTCATACGTACGTGTAAGTGAGGTCGCGGTGAGTATCGAGCAGCGGCAGGCGGTTATTGAGCTGCAGTACGGCGCGGTACAGCGTCCACGACGGACGCTCCAGCGGCACGGACGCTGGCGGTCGCTGTATCTGTGCTGTTGTTGTGTTCGCTTCATACGTACGTGTAAGTGAGGTCGCGGTGAGTATCGAGCAGCGGCAGGCGGTTATTGAGCTGCAGTACGGCGCGGTACAGCGTCCACGACGGACGCTCCAGCGGCACGGACGCTGGCGGTCGCTGTATCTGTGCTGTTGTTGTGTTCGCTTCATACGTACGTGTAAGTGAGGTCGCGGTGAGTATCGAGCAGCGGCAGGCGGTTATTGAGCTGCAGTACGGCGCGGTACAGCGTCCACGACGGACGCTCCAGCGGCACGGACGCTGGCGGTCGCTGTATCTGTGCTGTTGTTGTGTTCGCTTCATACGTACGTGTAAGTGAGGTCGCGGTGAGTATCGAGCAGCGGCAGGCGGTTATTGAGCTGCAGTACGGCGCGGTACAGCGTCCACGACGGACGCTCCAGCGGCACGGACGCTGGCGGTCGCTGTATCTGTGCTGTTGTTGTGTTCGCTTCATACGTACGTGTAAGTGAGGTCGCGGTGAGTATCGAGCAGCGGCAGGCGGTTATTGAGCTGCAGTACGGCGCGGTACAGCGTCCACGACGGACGCTCCAGCGGCACGGACGCTGGCGGTCGCTGTATCTGTGCTGTTGTTGTGTTCGCTTCATACGTACGTGTAAGTGAGGTCGCGGTGAGTATCGAGCAGCGGCAGGCGGTTATTGAGCTGCAGTACGGCGCGGTACAGCGTCCACGACGGACGCTCCAGCGGCACGGACGCTGGCGGTCGCTGTATCTGTGCTGTTGTTGTGTTCGCTTCATACGTACGTGTAAGTGAGGTCGCGGTGAGTATCGAGCAGCGGCAGGCGGTTATTGAGCTGCAGTACGGCGCGGTACAGCGTCCACGACGGACGCTCCAGCGGCACGGACGCTGGCGGTCGCTGTATCTGTGCTGTTGTTGTGTTCGCTTCATACGTACGTGTAAGTGAGGTCGCGGTGAGTATCGAGCAGCGGCAGGCGGTTATTGAGCTGCAGTACGGCGCGGTACAGCGTCCACGACGGACGCTCCAGCGGCACGGACGCTGGCGGTCGCTGTATCTGTGCTGTTGTTGTGTTCGCTTCATACGTACGTGTAAGTGAGGTCGCGGTGAGTATCGAGCAGCGGCAGGCGGTTATTGAGCTGCAGTACGGCGCGGTACAGCGTCCACGACGGACGCTCCAGCGGCACGGACGCTGGCGGTCGCTGTATCTGTGCTGTTGTTGTGTTCGCTTCATACGTACGTGTAAGTGAGGTCGCGGTGAGTATCGAGCAGCGGCAGGCGGTTATTGAGCTGCAGTACGGCGCGGTACAGCGTCCACGACGGACGCTCCAGCGGCACGGACGCTGGCGGTCGCTGTATCTGTGCTGTTGTTGTGTTCGCTTCATACGTACGTGTAAGTGAGGTCGCGGTGAGTATCGAGCAGCGGCAGGCGGTTATTGAGCTGCAGTACGGCGCGGTACAGCGTCCACGACGGACGCTCCAGCGGCACGGACGCTGGCGGTCGCTGTATCTGTGCTGTTGTTGTGTTCGCTTCATACGTACGTGTAAGTGAGGTCGCGGTGAGTATCGAGCAGCGGCAGGCGGTTATTGAGCTGCAGTACGGCGCGGTACAGCGTCCACGACGGACGCTCCAGCGGCACGGACGCGCCCGCCGCGCTCAGCACCAAGCGCAGCGCGGGCAGGCGCCCGGGGCAGTTGCTGGCGCCAGCACTCGCGCGAGCGCTGGCGGTCGCTGTGTCTGTGCTGTTGTTGTCTTCGCCGTCTGACGACTCATTTAGTGGGATTTCGAGATCTGCAAAATGGACATTATTAAGAAAGTTGGAATCGGTAAAATATTGAACAGTAATCTATACTGAAATTGGGGTTACTTCTAACGAATGAGGCTTACAAGTTTAGACGAATTCACCATAGAACATTTCTAGAAACCATCTCTTATTTTGTTAATTTAATGCCATAAACCTAGTAGATATCAGTTACTTACCAACGGTTTGGTTCAGGTTGGTCCTTCCGGGGCGAGGGTCAAAGGCCGGAATAAGTGCTGAGAACTGTCGTTTTAGTACGAAGTCGTCATCCCAGGGCTTACGCTGGCGACCTCCCTGACCGCTGCTGCCGCGAACTGCTTCCAAAGCTTCCTCTTCCATCAATGAGAGAAGGTTCCGAGATACCTGAAAATTATTCGAGTAATAAGTCAACCATCTACAGAAGTATAGTGGCACATAAGTTAGCAACATGAAAACGATTTTCCACACATACCCACAAAGCAGATATTTTTTCAGTTCATAGGCAAGCAATACAATATATTAAGCAATACTCATTTAACTTAAAAAGCGTAAAAATCGTCGAAACCAATGTTAGGAAAAAAAAACAACTTTTTAATTTTTCAACCTAATACAATTAGTCAACTTTGAAAGTAGGCTATTTACTCTAGGAAATAAAACCAGTATGTTGATTTTTCTGACTAAAGTATTTAGAAGCTTAATACCATCAAAAATTACGTAGTCAAGAAAGAAAATTATTGAGCGTATTTTCAAGAATAATACAGCTGCAAAAGAAAACAAAGCAAAATAAATGAAAAAAAACCACTACCAACTGAGTAGAATGTACACAGTCATGCAGCTACGAATGATCCAAGCTACTTACAGAATGTATACTCACTACCTCCTGGTACGTGGGCTCGTTCTCCTTGTCGCTGTCCAGCGCGTCGTCTGCCTCGTCGTCGTCGTCCAGCTCCGTCAGCAGCGCGGGCGCTCGGCACGACTCCAGGAAGTCCTCTAACGACACCTGCAGCCACTTTCAATATGTATACCCAGGTTAAATATCTAACTACTGCTACGTGCAAGTTACTATGGTAACTCTGCGGAAATATCTGTGAACCTGAACCAATCCGAATGACATGACTATACTATCATGAAATAGGCTCGCCCCTTATTGCTTGACATGCATTGCATTACATTACATGCATTACAATGTTTATCTGAACATGCAAACACAAATGACAGAAACTTCTCAGATACTTCTGCTGAGTTGTGCTAATATTAATAAAGTTTACCTGTTCGCTTTCACTAGACGTCGACGTGAGAGACAGAGTGAGAGCATTTTGTGCGTTTGGTACCAGCGACGGATAGCTTTGAGCAGCGGATAACAGACCACCCGGGAAGTTGCTCGACAGAGCTAACCGCACCAAACTGAAAATAACAAGTTTAATGCACTGATGCAGATTTTATCTAAAGGTAATAATGTAGAACAGAACACTCACGTAACAATATAACACGAGTTTGAGAGATGAAGTGACAGATATGACCCTCAAAAAGCAAATTTTATGCAAAGCTTGACGTGTCCAGCAGGAACGTTATGGAGCTCCGTAACCGTAACAGGAACTATTGGATATCCGAAATAAAAACATATCCGTATCCGTTTCACAAGTTTCGGATAGTTTCGTATAAGGGCGGAGTCTAAATAAAACGTTATGTTTCGTTACTTACCTATATGACTGATTGTAATACCAAATGATAGACTATGAACCTAGACTAGATAAAACCTATAAATAAAACCAAATTATTACATACTATTTGTGTTTATATTTTACTTCAATCTAATATCCTTAACCGAAACTATCAGAAACCGATATAATTTTCTTCCTATATCCATATCCAAATCCGAAATATCATATCCATAACATCCCTGGTGTCGAGTTGCCGAATTCAGTACAAATATAAAGTCGTTGCCCGTGACGTACCTTGGGAACAGACTCGTGGAGTGGTTGGTCCGCGCGGCGCGCTGCGGGGGGGTGCCGCGCGCCGCGCCCGCGCCTCGCCCCACCCCAAGAGATTCTAGCAATCTTGCGGCACCCTGCATTCACGCAAACATTTCCAAAATTAAAGTTGAAGATTTAAAGTAGTTTACAATTTTTTTTTATTTATTTATTTATTACGGACATACAGCTATCATTACAGTGACCCAATGCGATAGTGTAGAAAAAAACATTACAAGACTATTTCAGTTTACGGATACAAATACAAAACAATAGAATTCAATAAATTAATCAATTAAATACAATAATTATTCCAATAAATCTTAATTCCCATAACATAAAATGAGTAATGTTACTTTACGCATTTGCTTACCTGTTGCGTTAAATCTGGTTCGCTAGCGCTCATGGCGCCCGAGCCGCCGGACTGGCCGTCCTTGTGGTCACCGTACTGACCATCAGCGGCATCGTTGTCCTCGCACTGCAAACAACTCGTAGGATCAGTCACACGTCGGGGACGCACAACATTTACACAACAACCATAACAAAGCTTATACGACTACAAAGTAATAAGGGCCCCCGCTATGACAAGCATGATTTGCAAATGCGCTCATATGCACGGGGCTAGATTTTCGTGCTAGTGCGAAAAGACTAAGCGTAGGCCCAAAAGCAACGAGCGGCTCGAATGCAGCGCGAATAGTGCCGTCGGTACCTGTATATGGAGGCGGCCGGCACTGTCGCGCACAGTGCGCAGCAGCGAGCCGGGCTCGGCCAGCAGCTGCCGCGACAGCAGCGCGTTGGTGCTGTTGCGCACCGCCTCCGCCGCCTGCGACATGCGCCAGCACCGCGCGTCACACCACTACCGCACACCGCACTACCGCCGCTCCACACAACCATACCAACACAGCCTCACGACAAACACAGACTCATCATCATATCAGCCGAAAGACGTCCACTGCTGGACATAGGCCTCCCCCAAACGTCGTCACAACGACCGGTCCTGTGCGTCTCGCATCCATCGGCTACCCGCAACCTTCACCAGGACATCAGTCACACAACACAGACTCAAAAGCAACATACCTAAATCTCAATGCACATTGTTGTGTTGACATTTATGTCGTGACGTTCCTAGGTCGGTATCACGTTTCATTATTAATAAGCAAATTCCGCAACGACTACGACACACCTCGACACAACAATATGGACCAATTCAACTCTCTCAACTTTTTTTAATAAGCAATAAGGCATACTGCTTATAATATGTATGTATTTAGGTCACCACTGTTTTTCTAAGCTTTTATGTGCAACAATGCAAAAAAGATGTCGGATGGCGATGGAGCAAACAGCGCGTTAGAACTAAAACTCCCTATTTCATTATAATAACGGAGGAGAATTGAAGGCATAGCATATAATTATTACAATTTTAGTGAACCATAAAAATGGAATTGTCTTAACGATGATGAAACCGTCACCCAACGTCTCTTACGCATAACCTAAACAGCACCTAGCACTTTGCAGCAACCACTTTGAAGTTCATAAATTATCGGCAGTGCAGTACTCTTAATTGCACACAAAAAATATATACATTCGTTGGTGGAGTCCATGAGTGATTCTCATAATAATTATAGCAATGACTAAACAATATGAAATATTTTAAAATATGACTGACCTCTTGAGTATTGGTTTCCGGTACTGGTTCTTTGGCAGGGTAGGGCTTAGTGATATCAGTGATACTTGTGGGTCCCATTTCCATATTAGTGAAAGATGTGTTGCCCAAATCGGTCATACAGTTATTGCTTTCAGCTCCCAGGGTCAGCGATTCTACTATTGTAGCCAGATCTAAAACAAAAAATATATAATGAAATTGAAGTATTTAAGAACCAATATATTTTGATAACTATAAATATATTTTATAACCGACTCACATAGGCAAAGTTACACGTATCACAGCATGGGAAAAGAGTAACTACAATGACTTGGTAAAAGCCTTTGCCGTGAGTGGGACAGCAACGGCTAGTTTCTATTAAAGAAAGCAGCACTTGCCTGTATTAATATGATGAGTGGAGTTGTTGATAGCTGACAAGTCAGTGGCGTGCGTGCGTGGCCGCGACATGTTGCTGGCCATCTCCTCGGAAGATATGTTGTCTGCAGAGGACGCCTGCTCCGTTGAAGCCACCGATACCTGGCACGAAACATTGTTAGCAAATACAAACTTTGGTCACATGTCAAATTATTGTGGATCAGTATAATGAAGACATCTTAGGTAAAGTATGCGCTTCGGAAAATAAAGTGTCTTCCGAAATACGAACAGAATTAATAAATGAGTTACTTGCCTTGAGTTATTTTTAACCGGCTTCAAAAAGGAGGAGGTTCTCAATTCGTTGGAATCTTAATGTATTAACATTATCACAAAATAACAGACTCTACTGTATTTCACTATCTGTCTCGTGAGCTAAGTTACCTGATGATCGACGGCCGTGGCGTCGGGCAGGCTGGGCGTGGAGTGGCTCTTGCGGCCCTGCTTGGCCTCGCCGCCCGTGGGGCCGCCGCTCACCACCTTGAGGTCGAACTTGCCCTCCGCGCCCATGCGGTACGAGTTGCGGCCGCCGTGGTCCCACCTCATGTTACACACGATTTAATTATAGCACGCCCACAATCATTTGCTGCTATTTCACTTGTCTAAATATTCGCGTCACTTGTGCAATACAAAATAGATCTTATGATTTTCGAAATAACGTTAAATTTGTATTGCACAAGGGACTCGATTATATTTGACAATTAAGCCAACGAACCCACATTACAGAAATTTGACTACAGATCAAAAACCTTAAAAGCATCTTTTATATTCAACAACAAAACACTGACACTAAAATAATCTTATAATCAATCAAAAATTGCGTTAGTAACATTAGGCGTCGAACAATGCAGTGGTCAAAGTGAATGCGCGCGACATCATGCTCACCTGACATCGACCCACCCGTTGTGCAGGTCGGACGTGACGGTGCCCAGCGCGGGCGGCGGGCCGTCCTGCTCGCGCCACTTCCAGTCCGGACCGCGCAGCACGCGCGCGCCCGCGCACAGCCCGCGCGCGCCGCGCGACCAGCGCCGCGCCCGCGCGCCGCCCCCCGGGGTCGCGCTGGCGCCGCCGCTGGGCCCGCCCGCTTGTCGGGGAGCTACTTCGTTCACGCTCACCACCTGCCATGCAATAAACAAGCCACTTATTATGATATATCTGCCAAGCTTTTTTCAGCTGTGTTGGTGTCGACTTTGTAGTCTAAACTATTTGCAGCATAAGTATTTTTTACATGTGAGCAACTTCCCACACATTATTGATACCTACCCAGTAGCCTTTCATGACAAGACTGGTTGGCAGACCATTGAACTTCGGAACTCCAAAAACGACTATGTATGACATTCCGGATAAATAACACGTGTTTCTAAAAACACATTATTGGTATGTATTGCATTCTCACTCATCCACGGATCTCGGCAAGTATTGCTCAACGCGTGCCGCTGTTATTCCCTAACAAGTTACTATGAATCGACACGAACTAAATAGCTGGATTTGAGTTTGCAATCCAAAAAGTGCGCAACTGCTATCAAACATGAGACATACCTTGCCGTAGATCTCGAGTCCAGAAAGCGACAAGTAGTGGCTCTGTCCGCTGGCGTTCTTGCCGTTCTGCTGTATCCTGAGGAAGCGGTAGGGCGCGTCGGCGCGCAGGCGCCACGTGGCCGTGCTGCCCGGCTCCTGCAGCGTCTGCTCGTCGCTGTGCGCCAGCAGCGTGCTCCACGTCACGCCGTCCGCAGACATCTTACAAACGAACGACAAAATATGTTCAGGAAAACGTCCAACAAACCAAATATTGATAGCTGATTTGGACACAAATAGACAATGTCCTGGATTATGACTTAGGATACATTTCAGCCGGATACATAAAGCGATTCCCATATTTTTCTCATTAATGAACATACAGTTTTACTTACTTGGAATAACCAGTTCCTGAGCGCCGAGCGTCCATAGCCGCGAGCATGACGTAGTGTGTAAGCCGAAGGCACCACTTGTAAGCCGAGGTCGCACGCTATGAAGGCTCGTCTATCATCGTTCGTGTGCACGTTGAGCGGCTCCGGGGACCGCGAGAGTGCGTCCTCAGCGCGCCCGTAAGGTAGCTGCCTCCCGTCTGAGGACCACACGCTGACCAGCCCGTGCGCACCGGGGTTAACCCATTCGCAAGTACCTCCATTGCTGCCAATAAAGTAGAGAATACCATTCTCGTCGAAATCGTGCTGCAAGAGAGAAATGTTTATGTTAACCGTATTCATGAATAATGTTAAAATATATAGAAATAAATATAGCAATCCTCTTACTTCGTAAGTAAACGTGATGGGAGCTTCTGCTTTTATCTTCTGCACGAAGTTAAAAGTGGTGCGCTCCATGTCGTACCACTGGCGCGCGACGGACTTGGCGAGGAACCTCTCCAGCTGTCGCACCGTCGTCAACGCTTCCACCTTAAGATTGCGACCAGCATTGTTGCCGTTATTCGATGTTGTGTCTTCCGTGGACTCATCGCTTGCACGTTCAACACGCAGCCTAAAATGAACGGATAGTAAAAGTTAGCGTGTAGTACAGAAAAAATAAATTTTCCTACGATAGTATAAAATATAGATGTATCATGAGCAATAATTACGCTACATATTAATGACGATAGAAATACTAGTGACGCCTATTGCTGCTACGGTTGAGCAGCGACTGCAGCAATGCCGTCAGTAACAGAATGTGAGATAAAATGACTTTACCGAAACTGAAGAAGACAAGTTATTAACGCTGACGTCAAAGTTTCGATTTAATACGATAGTAGCATTGTGGTTATTGTGAATAGTTAAGCCATATTAAAACTCTTCAGTGCTTCTGTTATATTCGTCGGAGTATAGATGCAGCAGATAGTTATTTATTTAGAATCCATGCATTGTACAAAGGCTAAGTTCGCCTTTGTACAATGCATTATCAAATGACTCCTCCCGCTCTAAGTGAAGCAGGAGGGAGTGTCAGACTCTTACTGACTAAAACCTATCTGTGTTCCTCCTAGTGCCCTTTGCGTTCCAGGGCTACGGTGCCTCTTTCGAACAAAGTCCGCAGCCCCAGCAGGCACTGGCCCTAGCGGACCCCGTCTTCTATGCTGACAGCTGTTTGAGGCGCGCGTGGAACACAGCGCGCCGTCGACCCGGAACTTAATGCCGTGGGCGTTCTCTAAAGCAAATGGGAGAAGAATAGTGAGCGTGGCAGTGACCTGATCCTCTTGGTGAGATGGTGCAGCGTGCCGGCGGAGGGCGGCGGCGCGTCCCCGTGCGGCGCCAGCACGGGCAGGCGCTCCACGGCCTCCAGCACGGCCACCAGGCGCGCCGCCAGCACGCCGCCCGCCGCGCCGCCGCGCCGCGACACCCACTCGCGCACCAGCCGCGCGCGCGCCGCCGCCTGCCCCGGAGCGTCTGCAGCAGTACACGGTCTTATACGCTCATCCGCAGACTATCAATACGAATTGTCTTGTTAATCATTGATGGTCTGCGGATGAGCCGCGATCATCAATGATCAATACGATAATCCCAAGTTATTATCTTGGATTGAAGGTTCTGTTATACGGGCCTAAGAGCCAAGTAATTTTCTTTAGTCATAGAATTTTCTTATCTAAATGCTAAAACATGTCCAGTTTAAAATGTTTTAGGCCCGTATTACAGAACCTTACTCAAGTACTACTTAAACTGCGTTCAACCGATTACTGCTTGAGCGAAGGATCTCGCCTTTAGCATTCAGTTTATTTTAGAACTGTCCTCAAACTCACATCAAACGAAACTACGCTTGAGTAGAGATTTTGATCTCTGATTACGTGAGTAAGCAATTATTATGGTAACCCTGAACAACAGTTAGTTTTCTATTGCAATTCTTTTTTTTTCGTTCGATTAAACTGGATCAAAACCAGATGACGAGGTGGACGACACGACGTTATTGACACTGACAGCCACCCTTAACCCTTCAGAGTAGGTACATCATAGGTACATATAGGGTACATATGTTCTGTGGACAGCTAAACTGTGAAACTGAGTTTTTTTGGCGGGATTATTTCGATTGAAGTTCATTGGCTGTTTTAATTGATTCCTAGTGGATATTTTGAAGTAAAATGCTGCCAAATACTGCAAAAAAAAATGAATGTGTTGCACCTCCATTCTAATGAAACTCAAAAAAGATATAAGTAAATGAAAATAAAGACTTGACTTAAATAAAAAAAAACACTGTGAAACTTCATCTTCATTGTCAAATTACTCAAGAGTCAAGCTCTTCAGAAATACAATAAAATATTGTTTACAATAATTATTGTAGTTCCGTGTGGTTCATATTTGGGTTAGGAAATATCTTAACAAAAAAGAATTTCACGCTTTTGGAAAGAAATTTAAGTACTACAAATATTAATATCATTTAAAATGTTATAGAAAAAATTATAATAATCTACTTCTGCAAATATATCCATTTTGATTAGGTAGGTACTCCATTTACTCCAAATTCACAACAATTTTCATGAATATCTATGCTCAAGCGTGGTCTCGACTACACTTGCGAAAACAACGATCAAATCTCGCCTCAAGCAGTGATTCTGAGCTGATTGTAATTTTAAAATAAGGACACATTGAGTAGAGCTCAGTTAAGACTCAAGCACTGTTCTATAATACGATAAAAAGGCCATTTTAAAGTGACATTGCTCAGGTGATTATTGATTGTAGTTTCTTTGCTCAAGTAAAGTTCCGACTAGTTTTAACTGAGACTAGTTTTAAGTAATGCTTGAGTCTTGATTGTAGTTCTGTAATACAGGCCTTAGTATAGAAAATATGCCAACTGTCATATTTACTCCCTTTCTGTTCAAAAATACACATGAAACACATTACAATAATCAGGGGCATAGTACAGCTGGCTACTTACCATTAGCTTGCGACGACAGCACTTGCAGCAAGGAAGGGGCTAAGCCAGACGACTGCAGCTCGTAAGCCGAGAGCAGCTCGTCTCCGCACAACAGCTCTGTCAGCTGATCTAACGAATCGTTCAGCTCGCTCTGCCAGTCCTCTGTTTATTGATAAGTTTTAGTAAATAATAGAAAGCAAAATAAATAACCTGAAGCCTGATACCTGTATTGCTTGTAGAACAACCACATTTCAGTCTCATGTAACAAAATAGGTGGCCAGCCAATTTCCTTTATTTCAAATTCAGATAGGAAAACTCCTGCCCGATCCAAATATCGAAACCGGGTCCTCATATTCAGCAGTAATAGATTGATATTATTTATTTCGTACCAAAACCTATTAAATGTTTGACCTTCCCCAGCGACGCCCTAAGCCGAAGTCCGTACCACACTGGGGTAGCCTTTAGCATGTAGTCACTTATTTAAGTAAGTCCTCAAATTATTTTAAACTATTAAGGCCGCCACAGGTAAGTTCGGTTAAGCAGACGACCATCTCTACCAGCCAGAGACCACTAAAAAACTGGCCAACTGCGAGTCGGACTCGCATGCAAAGGCTTCCGAACGATTTTTTTTTAACTTGTTATTTTAACACTATAGACTTTTTCTAGGTTTTCCTGTAATCTTAGGTCTAGAGTCTGTAATCTAATGATCTATTATCTCCATTTTTTTTTTCAAAAGTATGGGCTCAGAATTTTCGTAGATAAGGGGGAATGGTCATTTTTCGTCTATCTTGAATAACTTCAAAACCATTAATTTTAAAATTATGAAAAAAATATAATTAAAACCCTCATAGTCCTTTCATTTGATATATCACACGATATTGTTCAAAAAACTTTTTTTTTTTTTTAATTTTCTAATTTGACCCCAAAAAAAGACCCCCATACTAAAAATTTAATTATTTACATAAGTAATGCTTCCGTGTTTGGGTCACAGAAGTCCATATGTGTACCAAATTTCAACAGAATCGGTTCAGTGGATCCGGAGAAAATTGGCTGTGATAGACGGACGTACAGACAGACATACACCCAAGTTTTGATCGGAACTCTAAAAATAAGTGATAGCTTACCAGTAGGTTGCGTGGCCAGGCGCTGCATGCGCGCCAGCAGCGCGCGCAGCCGCGCCACGGGCGGCCGCGGCTGGCGCGTGGCGGCGCTGGCCAGGTGGCGCGAGTACAGCGCGCGCGCTCGCTCGCTCACCTGCGCACACGCACACCAACGCGAATCTTAGCTTATACTTCCTGCTTCTCTTGTACGGCCAAACGGGTGAACTGCGACGCCAGGTTGAATAGTGACAAAACTTTGACTGAGATTTTCACTTTAATCGTATTGGTTTCTAACAAAACATCTATTTCTTTAAATTTAAATTGTTTTAGAATTTAGAGTCTTCAAAACCGGTAAAATATTCATAAATAACGAGAAAATTACCATCAAAGTTTTGTCTCTATTTTCCCTCGTGTCCCTATTCACCTCGTTTGATGGTACTTACAAATCTTCTACTTTTGTAGTTTGAAGTTTTGCTAGATATTTTTGGGAGTCAATCAGACATCACTAAAATATGACCAGATCTCGCTATGTTGTCGGCTTTGCTATCCACTTAAAATTTTACATTCATTAACATCCACTTTAATTGTAAGTATTATATTCGTAGTATTCAGATTATTAAAGACACATTGACAAACCTGTGCTTTCAACGCCTCTGCTTTGGCCGCTAGTCTTGAGCGATTCGCATTAACCGCGTTTTGAGGCGTCACAGTTCGGCGATCTGTCCAGCCACTCGCTAGCTCAGGACCTAAAACAAAATCATTTTATCAAAATAAATCTTAGCCGTCCAAAAATAAAGGTTAGACAAAATCAATTACAGAAAGCTACAAAGAAAAGAAGTATTTATTGTAACCTAAGTTTTATTCTTACTCAATTTATTCTTGGTACATTATTTACAATGAGTAGATATGCATTTGTGTTGTATTCTTACCTAAGAAGGTTTCAGCTGTGAATGAATGTTTGGTACCCCTGTTAGACTCGAATATAAAACCAGGCAAGTCTTCCCTGAGTATTGTGGTTTGTTGCTGACCATCCGTATTGTGGATTTGTAGTTCCTTTTCCCTGAAAGAACATACAATGAAGTCTTATGATAGTATCAAGTGACCATGTACTACATTATTTGTTTAGAAAATGCAATTTACTTACTTTTTACATGAGAGAGCCCAGTTGCCGATAATCAATTTAGAGGCTCCGGGTTTTGACAGAATCGGTTGCGGGACCGAATTCTTTACTGAAGCACGCGCTCTTTGCAGTTTGTCGATAAATTCGCCGCGATTTTCTGTAATTAAATTATAACTCACTATTTTTTCTCCACACAATGCAAAACGTAACTTTTTAAAATCACGGTCAAACGGTTTATTCGGACATTTAAATACAAGAGTAAAAAAAATTAAAACCTTTCCCTTTTCACAAAGGTGCAAACTTATAATGAGGCTAACATAATGGATGAATGAAATAGTGAAAAATTTAGGGCTTTGGAAATACTACAGCTATTCGGAAACGATGTCCGTGACTAAACAAACATTAAAATAGTCAATTTTAGTACTGATCACCAAACAAATACGCCATGCTAAATGCAAATATGTCATGCTACGGCTACACTATCGCGATAACACGAACTTTTCTTCGCGCTCTCTCTCGCACACAGCTTAACGTCTTGCTGTGGAACAGGGAGCGCGCGAAAAACAGTTCGCGTTATTAGTGTAGCCGTAGCATTAAAAACGCCCTCGACGACACAAAACTAAATAAAACACAGACCGGTGTTGTCAGTCTGGTGCTCGGGGCTGCCGCTGGAGTACATGGTGGCGAGCTTGCCGTCCAGCAGGAAGCGGAACCAGCCGTTGCTGCCCGTGCTGAGCTCCAGCGCCGCCGCGTCGCTCCACACGTAGAGCGCGTCTCGGCCGCGGCACAGCGCCCACTCGGCCCACGAGTAGCCCACGCCGCTGGCCAGGCACGACGCGTCCTCGCTGCAGCCTACGACAAGTAGCCGGTGGCGTAAGTGCTATCGAACATTTAATAATACGGGACACTACTTTCGAGTGTGATCGGTTCTCTTATCAAAATAGTGCTTTAGATCCGATCTCTCTTCGCGTCCTTCCTGAATAAACAAGACATTTTCACTCGTTGGGAGCGCGCTTCTCTGAACCACAGCCTAAACGCAGCCACAGATATTCTTAACTATGAAAACAAAATGATAAAATATCTCATATTTTTCCAATATTATCGCATTGCAATGAACTATTTCTGTGTGGTAGGATTTTTCTTAATAAGAGTGCTTACAGCCGCAATTCTAGGGGCGGATTATCTCTAAGGCAAAGTAGGCACGTGCCTAGAGGCGCCAGATAACAAAGGGGCGCACGAGAAAAATTAACTAAATTAATTATTTTAGAAATTTCGATTCTATTACTACTTGATTATTCCTGCATGGCCCAATCCCAAAAACAAATCATCTACCAACTGTTTTACGACATTCACAATAGTTCTCTCATGCTTATGACTGTCTCGTTGGTCTTGTGATCACATACCGAGATTCGATTTCCGGGTTGGGCAAAGTGTCATTCTGTTTTTCTTTTAGTAATTCTTCGAGCTCAATTTAGCAAAATTGTCAAGACGCATTTTTATCAATAACTCTACCCCTTCTCCACATATAGACCAATTTTCCCCCGTTAGGGGCGCCGATAAGGTTTGTCTAGGGCGCTGGTAACAACTAATCCGCCTCAGCGGATTTCCTTACCCGGAATACTGGAGGTCTCGCTGTCAGAGGAAGGGAAGGCGGCCGGCGCAGCCGCCAGCCCCTCCACCTTGCTGAAGACGCCGAGGCGCGCGAACTGCTCCAGGTAGATGTCGGACGCCTTCACCATCAGCTCCTCGGCGATGCCCAGCACTATGAGGTGCCCGTCGTCGTCATCCTGCGACGTAACATCACATGTCTGCTTTAATCCGGCAACAATTATTTTTAACGCTTTTTATTTGAAGTAAACAGTTTTTTTTTTTCTAACATACAGATACAACAAAAACAGCACATTAATTTGACACGTATTTACGGCTGTAATTAAACATACACAAAATTGAGATAACAAAATACAACAGTAAAAATAAATTAATATTAAACACAAACAAAATAATAAACACAAGAGAAGGATTGTTGATGCAGGTAAGTTTCGATGGTGTGATGTCTTTACAAAAATGTGGATGCATTCAAGAATATGATAGTGAGAAAACAAGAAATCAGAATCTTAATCAACTCAGCAGATAACAAATAAACATATTAGTATTATAAGTCTAATGCTTATGATAACTGACATTTATTATTTGTGTTTAGCCATTCTAAGTTCTAAGCTGAGCGCAGTTGATGGCATCGTTCGACGGATTCAAGCCAAACATGGATTTCAAACGTACACATAAAATCCGTGCAACGGTGTCTCAAGCAATGATGAGTTTACGGCTCTAAAACGTATGATCTGTTTGAAGAGACTCATTTAGAGGCTTCTCTATGACAGAGAAATTTTAGGTTAACTGTCGGAATATAAATCAGTCATTTTAGAGCCGGCTTGCACGGCAGGCTGGGGAGCATCACACCATCGTAACGTTACCGCGGGCGGGCGGATATAGCGGCTGCGCAGCACCCGCGGCGCCGCGCGGCGCCCAGCGCCCAGCTCGCCCTGCCACACACACTACGTCAGCGCGGCACACACCACCACGACCACGTTATTGCGAGCGATGCCGCAATAGTACCGTGGAAACAATGTTTGGGTTTTTCAGTGACCGCCGAAAAGACGACCGGAAATTGAAATGTTAATTTATGCGCACTAAATCAAATTGCCGAGGTGCATAACTTAAATAGCGATATTGTACGTTCTTGAAGTTGCGTGACCTAACGCTTATAATCATAACTCGGTTTCAGCAAACCGACAGCAATAAAATCATGGCTGTTATAAATTTGTTGCTTTTACTACTAAGACAGACACAGTACTCACGGCGTTGTCGAGCACGGCCGCCACGAGCTGCGTGAGCAGCGCGGCGGCGTGCGGCTCGCGGCGCAGCGAGATGGCTCGCAGCAGGCGCGCGGGCGCGTAGTGCGGGCTGCTAGACACGAGACTCGAGACAGACACAGTACTCACGGCGTTGTCGAGCACGGCCGCCACGAGCTGCGTGAGCAGCGCGGCGGCGTGCGGCTCGCGGCGCAGCGAGATGGCTCGCAGCAGGCGCGCGGGCGCGTAGTGCGGGCTGCTAGACACGAGACTCGAGACAGACACAGTACTCACGGCGTTGTCGAGCACGGCCGCCACGAGCTGCGTGAGCAGCGCGGCGGCGTGCGGCTCGCGGCGCAGCGAGATGGCTCGCAGCAGGCGCGCGGGCGCGTAGTGCGGGCTGCTAGACACGAGACTCGAGACAGACACAGTACTCACGGCGTTGTCGAGCACGGCCGCCACGAGCTGCGTGAGCAGCGCGGCGGCGTGCGGCTCGCGGCGCAGCGAGATGGCTCGCAGCAGGCGCGCGGGCGCGTAGTGCGGGCTGCTAGACACGAGACTCGAGACAGACACAGTACTCACGGCGTTGTCGAGCACGGCCGCCACGAGCTGCGTGAGCAGCGCGGCGGCGTGCGGCTCGCGGCGCAGCGAGATGGCTCGCAGCAGGCGCGCGGGCGCGTAGTGCGGGCTGCTAGACACGAGACTCGAGACAGACACAGTACTCACGGCGTTGTCGAGCACGGCCGCCACGAGCTGCGTGAGCAGCGCGGCGGCGTGCGGCTCGCGGCGCAGCGAGATGGCTCGCAGCAGGCGCGCGGGCGCGTAGTGCGGGCTGCTAGACACGAGACTCGAGACAGACACAGTACTCACGGCGTTGTCGAGCACGGCCGCCACGAGCTGCGTGAGCAGCGCGGCGGCGTGCGGCTCGCGGCGCAGCGAGATGGCTCGCAGCAGGCGCGCGGGCGCGTAGTGCGGGCTGCTAGACACGAGACTCGAGACAGACACAGTACTCACGGCGTTGTCGAGCACGGCCGCCACGAGCTGCGTGAGCAGCGCGGCGGCGTGCGGCTCGCGGCGCAGCGAGATGGCTCGCAGCAGGCGCGCGGGCGCGTAGTGCACCATCTTGCGCACCAGCGACAGACAGGCGCGCCGCACGCCCGCGCCGCCCGCGCCCAGGTAGCGCGAGCAGAACACCGGCACCAGCCGCCTGCGGACCGTCGTCAAACATATAACTAGCTCCTACGAAACTACTCACTGGTCACTACCTCATTATATGAGGAATTCCTAGTCCGAGTCTTGATATGAAACTCATAAGCGAAAGATTTCGTGCGACTTTTTCCGTAACAAAATAATTATCATGTTTTTGCTGTCCCTATTGCAAAGTCGAAACACAGTATGTAATACTTTCATAATATAATTTCTAACTAAACACTATTAGAAGAAAAACTGGCCAAGTGCGAGTCGGACTCGCGTGCAAAGGGTTCCGAACGAATTTAATTTTTTTAACATGTTATTTTAACACTACAGACTTCTTATAGGTTTTCCTGTAATCTATAGGTAAAGATCTATTATCACAATTTTATTCAAAATTTTAGGCTAACATGAAATGGTAATTTTTTTTCTAATTTCTTGAATAACTTCAAAACCATTTATTTTAAAATTATGAAAAAAATATAATTAAATCCTCACAGTAACAAGCCTTTTCATTTGATATGTCACATGATATAGTTTAAAACACTTTTTTTTTTTATTTCTAGTTGGACCCCTACAAGTGACCCCCATACTAAAAATTTAATTTAGACACAGACAGATACCCGAGTGATCCTATAAGGGTTCCGTTTCCCTAAAACACTAGGCTGAATAATCAATACTTACTCAAGGTACACTGCTGCCATTTCCTTATCTCCAGTTTCAGGGAAATCATCATCATTTGTCGGCGACGGGGAGTCGTGATTGCCAACTACCAACCATTCGCCGGGACATTGAAGAATAGCTGCCACTTCCCTGTGACCTGGGTTTACAAATAAACACACATTTGTTATACTTACACGTCAATGACTTTTTAAAACAGTTGGATGAATTTATTTCAATGTTACCTTGGTCGTGCCTTTCGCGAGCCTTATCTAGAGGCGTTTTTCCGTCTTCGTCTCGTAGATCAGCATTGGCACCATAACGGAGAAGCACCTTGGCAATAGCAGGGCGACCGAAGCAGGCCGCGTAATGCAGAGACGAACTACGTTGACCACGATTTACGTCAGCACCTAATGTAAAATGGGACATAATTTTACAAGGGTTAGAAATAATAAAATCGACAGGTGAGATAGTGGTCCATAACTAACTTATTTTTTCATTTTTTGGGTGCATTTATTACACTAGCAGACGTCACGCGGTTTCACCCGCGTAGTTTCAGTTCCTGTGAGAGTACAGGAATAAAATAGAGCCTATGTTACTCGCTTATAATGCAGGTAGCCATTGTTGAAAGAATATTTCAAGTCGGTCCAGTAGTTTTTAAGTTTATTCGTTACATACAAAATATAAATCTTTCCTCTTTATAATATTAGTATATAGACATATGTCACCGAGTATTACCGTTACACTTCTTAAAACTGGAACAAAATCTCACCTTTCTCACACAAGAACTCGACCATTTCCCGTGTACCGAACGCCGAGGCCCAGTTGAGCAGGGTCTGCCCGACGTCGTCGGTGAAGTTGACGTCGACGGCGCCGCTGGACACGGCGGCCAGCAGCGCGTCCGTGTCCTTGCCGCGGATGCAGTCGATGAGCTGGCGGTGCGACTTGTCCCCGCGCGCGCCGCTGCCCGAGGCGCCCTCGCCGCCCGCGCCGCCCCCCGCGCCGCCCGCGCCCCCCGCGCCCCCCGCCCCCGCGCCCGACGTGGAGCTGCCGTTGCGCGCCGCCCCGCTGGTGCCACGGAAACAGACACGGAACTCACTCGAGCAAAATGTTGCTTAAGAGGAAATGCGGGTGGCGAGAAATTGTATGTTAAAAGTCATAATTCAAAGTTTGGCTCTCGACTGTTTTCTCCTCCAATATTGGACCGATATATGAGTTAATGTGTCTCTGTTTTGATTAATAGTTGCCAAATTTGTACACTAGGGTTCTGTTGACAACGATTTATCTGACAATTTTAAGCATTTTGTGGGAATTCTATCTAGAGCTTATATGGTTAATAAAACATCAAAAAGGAAAACATAGAGACACAGTATATATCCTTCTTATTCAGTTTGAGAAATATCTCTTAAATCGGCGCAATATTAGAGGAGAAAACAGTAAAGAGCCAAACCTCGAAGTACGACTTTTTACATACAAAGTCTCGCCGCCAGCAGTAGGTACTCTTTTTTATAAGTCTACAGTTTGTAAGCTTCATTTATCGTCTCAAAAATCAGGTTACAGATAGGTACACTATTTCTTTTAAAAATGTGGGCAAGCCTGATTAGTAACGTCGTAATCATTGTTTTCTTACTTTTTGTGGTCAGTTATTAAAAAGCTGAAACTGTAGATAGATGTCTTTTATAAAATAAAACCGTAACTAATCACAGTACAGCGACTTACTTCTGTATAGCATGCCGGCCCTCGCACAAGAGCACCAGCAGCAAGTCGACCAGACGCATGCACTCGAGGCACCAGCGCTCGTCCGCCTGCACGGCCGCCTCCACCGCTGAGCACAACTCCAGCCGGACGAGATCCTACAAACAATCATGATAGCATTATTGTACATTCAGTCAAAAAAGTATCAGGAATGGATGATTTGTTTATGGTTCCAAATTCAAATTTTTGTTTTTTTTGTAGTTGTTAGATTGGCACAACTGTTTTCCATTTTGGCGCGAAGTTTGAGTTGCATCTGTTATTTATATTAAATACAGTGCTGGTTTTAGTAATATCATATATAGTGTGTATTGCGAATTTCATAATGGACAAAAATATCGAACAAAGAGTTTGTCTTAAATTTTGCATCGCCAATGGAATTTCGTGTTCGGAGTCACTGAAAATGTTACAGAAGGCTTACGGTGAATCGACTTTATCAAAAACTCGTGCTTATGAGTGGTTCAAAGCGTTCAAAAGCGGTCGAGATGTGATGGAAGATTTGCCTCGCTCTGGTAGGCCGTCAACGTCTGCAACTGAAGTTAACATCGCAAAAGTGAAGGAAATAGTGACTGAAAATCCCCATTCAACTCTGAGAGAGATAGTCGCCGAACTTTCTGTATCTCACGAGTCGATCCGTACCATTTTAACTAATCATTTGGGTATGAAACATGTTGCTGCTCGGCTAGTCCCAAAAGATCTGAATTTTCTCCAAAAACTCAATCGCATGAAAGTCGCTGAGGACATGCTAGAACGAGTCAGTTCGGACCCAACATTCATGAAACGCATTGTTACTGGTGACGAGACGTGGGTTTACGAGTTTGACATGCAAACTAGTCAACAAGCTTCGGAGTGGCGCCTTCCAACTGAACCGAAACCGAAAAAACCACGCCAAAGTCGATCAAAAGTCAAAGTCATGTTGACTGTTTTCTTTGACTATCGCGGTGTTGTGCACTCTGAATTCTTACCGGAAGGTCTAACGGTAAATAAAGAATATTATTTAAGCGTTATGCGGCGTTTAAGAGAGCAAATTCGACGAAAAAGGCCAGATTTGTGGAACGAAAATTCTTGGATTTTGCACCACGACAATGCGCCTTCACACAAGGCTATCATTGTGAACGAATTTTTAACCAAACACTCAACAAATACCATCCAGCAACCACCATATTCACCAGATATGGCTCGTGCTGACTTTTTTCTTTTTCCTAAACTCAAATTACCACTTCGTGGCACCCGTTTTCAATCGATAGAAGACATAAAGGAGAATTCGCGGCGAGAACTGAACTCAATTCCGGAAGCAGCGTTTAAAAAAATTTTGATGAATGGATTATTCGTTGGCGCAAGTGTATCGTTTCTAAAGGAGCATACTTTGAAGGTGATAAAATAAATTTGGATGACTAACAGACATTTTGTGTATTATTGATCTTTTCCCGGTACTTTCTTGACAGAGTAGTATATCATTCATTAGTATGGTTCAGAATGTTGGGCTGTGAAAATGGATGATGTGGATGAATGGAGAGGGAGAGGAAGGCCGTAGAAAAGATGGAAGGATTGTGTGAGGAGTGATATGAACGAGATGGGAGTTAGTGATAGCGTGACGGCTGGTAGGACAGAATTGAAGAATAAAACGTGTTGCGCCTACCCCGACATGGGGACCTAACATGGGGTAAGGGCAGGAAGATGATGAATGTTGGGCTGTGAAAAAGACGGATGTAGAGATGAGAATGTTGAGAGGGATGTGTGGAGTAACGAGAATGGATAAAGTGAGAAATGAGTAAATTACAGGTTATTTAAAAGTGGCGCCAGTGACGAAAAAGTTAAAAGGGAATCGCTTGTCTTGGTATGGTCATGTGAAGAGGAGGGATGAAACGCATGTAACTAGAAGAGTTATGAACATAAATGTGGATGGATGGAGAGGGAGAGGAAGACCAAAGAAAAGATGGATTGATTGTGTGAGGAGCGATATAAAAGAACAGGGAGTTAATGATAAGTGACGGCTGATAGAACACAATGGAAGAAAACTGGCCAAGTGCGAGTCGGACTCGCGTGGAAAGGGTTCCGAACGATTTTTTTTTAACATGTTATTTTAATACTATAGACTTCTTATAGATTTTCCAGTAATCTATTAAGTATCTCTATTCTTTTTCAAAATTTTAGGCTGAGTAGTTTCGGAGATAATGGTCATTTATCGTCAAATTTCTCGAATAACTTCAAAACCATTTATTTTAAAATTATGAAAAAACACAATTAAAACCCTCACTGTAAGACCTTTCATTTGATATGTCACACAATATTTTCAATTTTTATTTATTTTTATGTTTCTAGTTTGACCAAAAGTGACCCCCCCATACTAAAAATTAAATTTCAACAGAATCGGTTGCGCCGACCCCAAGTAACATGGGATAAGGGGCAGGAAGATGATGATTCACAAATATAAAATATCCTACTCAGCAACCAGTTTTAAATGCAATAATACACGTCCAAGTTCATTGAATGAAAGTCATGCAATCATTTACTACATTTACGACTTACATGTGTAATTTGTGCGGAACCACGGCACAATGTAGAGAGCAGACTGACAGTGGTAGATACAGCTGGAGCCGAGCACTTGTCGTCACCACTTTCAGCACTGCCCAGCCGGCGAACTAGTTCCTCGATCAATCCTATGATTAACAAGAAGGAAACAATGAGATGAAATTATGAAAATTATTTTTAAAACAGTGTTACAAGTGTTTTGTGAGTTTCCAAATAAATAAAAACACACTTCACATACCATGTTCAGCAAGTGGGGCCGGATCAGCATGCGCGCGCGCGAAGCGGTCAGCAAGTGACGCGAAGCATCGGAGTGCAGCGTCCGCGACCCGCGCGTCATTGTGACGCAGCAGCGCCGACAGAGATGATACCGCGTCACCCACGCGAGCATCACCTGGCTCCATTTTGCCACAAACCCTGAAAAAATAAAAAAAATTTGACCATCACACCAATCACATTACAAATTTTCCCAGGAATAACAAAGACTAAGAATTGAACATCTAGTATAAAATACATCAGGAAGTAATCAATAAAATACCTTGAAACAACTGCCATAGCTGAGTGGAGTGTATCCTTGTGCACAGATGTGCCATGATGTGTAATGAAGTGTAACACTGCAGGCAGGCCACCACCTTCCCAAACGGCACCAGCTTCCCTTGTGCATACCAACTCTAATACCTGTGAGCAGAGGCAAGAGGTAATGTTACACACTGCTTTAAAAACTAATACTACAACTTCAAGAAGAAATGCTCCAAGTCTTACTTTAATGCACTGTTCAGCAAGGTCCTTGCTGGTACGATTGTTAGGATCTACTGTGAGCAGTCTGCTGCAAATAGCCTTAACTGCTCCTTCAATAGCAACAATCCGCCTTGTGCATTCAGCTGCAAAATACAATCAAATCAGTATATAGCCAAATGCATCTCTAACAGAATTTTACTTAAATATAACAATTTTGCAGGAATCATAAATCTGCATGTCAGTAAAATAATAAAGATGTTGATAAATTATAGTGCTTAGTCATACATTTACATTGTATCATAACTACCACCTGAGAAAAAAGTAAAACAAATGTGCTTTATTTATTCAAATGGTTAAAATGTGTCATGGGTCATGTGACCATAACCAGGTGCAATTAAAGGAAATTTCTGTTTCCACATAAACAGAATTAAAGTTAAACATTAATTTTCAATGTGTAGCATTATATTAGATTCTTTGTGAAGAGGCTTACCCGAAACATCCAAGTAGTATGTGATAGCCCTGGCGGTCACCTCCAGCACATTATCTGGTGCACATTCATCTAAGAATATTTTACACAATGCTGGAAGAAATGTTCTTGGTGGGCAGCTGGAAAAAAGTAGGTCACATTCAATGTGCTGCTCCCAATATGATAATTTCATAAAATTGTATGTCTGATAAGATAACAAAAATCATACTGTTTGTAAATATAGACAAATTAAGAATAATATTATGCCCAAATGTTTGAATGATTATTAAACAAATTCTACAGCATTAATAGTACTACTACTAGCTGACACTTTGTCGGCGACACATTTTTCACGGGGCTGCTCCTATTGGTTGCAGCGTGATGTTTTATAGCCTACAATCTTCCTCAATACAGGTTAAAATTTCCATTATAGCGCACCGATTTAAGGGGCGGGGCGGGAGGTGTGAAGGGGGGAGAGGAACGGTTGCCCCCTGCGCTACCGACCCACCCTGCGGAGCCCCATGGTTATGGAGATATCCATGGTTAAAGTTTTGTGGTTAGAATAACATTTGAGTTAGAAAAAGGGGTAAAAGCTTAGTATCGTTTGACAGGAGGAGGAAGGGGGGCGTGCCCCCTGTGCCCTGACAAACCCATGCAAAGGCGACGCACCGTTCTTGAGAAAAACTAATTACAGTAACTTAACCCCAAAGCCGTTTTATTGCCGCTCAACATTGCGCAGTTGAGGGGAGACAGTTAGTTCACAAGGTTTATAAAAAAATAACCACGAAGGGGATGGCGCCATTTCCTTCTAACCTAACCTGTCCAAGCCGGGGTGCCACAGGTCCAGAGCTCGCTTCGCTCGCTCTTGCATTCAGTGCTACTTAACTTGGTCAGTCAAGGGAGGCCCAGTCGACGGAGCCCCGCTTCGCGGGGCTCCTACTTCTGAGTGGTTTAAAAAAAATAACCACCAAGGGTATAGCGGGGTCTATCCCAAGTCAAGAGCTTGCTTTGCTCGGTCTTGCATCCAAATTCATCCAGTAGCAGTAGTAGTAGTCAGTGGGGCTTTATTTGCTTTACTTACTTTATTGTGCACATTTATTACACACCAAAATAATGTGAATATGTAAAATTGTTTTTCGTAAATGTATTTATGAATAAAAGATGACATATAAAATTTAATAAAATACACTTCTAACGTCAATGGAACGTGAAATGTCAACTTTCACGTCTACCATGACAATTAATTTAACCTAAAAATTTGCAAATGGCGTACTCTTTCAATTTTTATTGAAACTTTAATGAATTACAGCTCGTAAATCGTGACATCCCGCGTATTGGAAATTTGTAAAAAGCATTTTATTTATGAGTACTATCTACAAAAAAAAATACGAACTTCCAAAGCAGCGGGCTATAATGGAAATTTTATCTACAATTCTTTGTTTGATTGAGTATAGATTTCGTTTACAATATTGTTCATAATTAAATCGGTCTATTATGATGACTTTTATAAAAATAACTATAGGTATCATGAGTATTATGGTATTGCTAAACTATTTCTTAATATGATGAAATCTTTAATATAATTGTTTACATAACATTCATGTGTACTAATATAAATAGATAAAGAATTTTTGAAAAAAGAAGGTATTGATAATCACAGCAATCAACTGGCTCTAGCTTATCACAAGCCTCTCCCAAGCTTGACTCATATTAAGCTCTTTAGTTTGGCTGCCTGCCATGCTGATTTAATTTTAAAATTAATTACCTTTCAAAGCATCTGTCAACATTGTCAGACATAAGCAGCAACATGCACAGTTGTTCAAGAGCAATGAGCTGCATGTCTCGCTCATCACCCTGCCCCGTCAGCAGCCATTCTAACAGGGTTTCCGGATCCACTTCCGCCATCTATATCACACTATTATGTTTATATTGCAACAATACAATTTTCTATGACATTTCAAATTCAGATTATGACACAAAATATCAAGTAGAATATAAGTCATAGCTACCTTCTTGATTTAGTGGCCCAGGTCACCTGAAATGGGAATTTGTAACTATGAATGATGCATTAGTCACCACGCCATATTAAAAAGTTTGCACCTACTTTCGATTTTTTGGTAACCTAATGAAGACGATATAACATATTACTAGGATGTTGAAACGTAATTATGAAATTAGTTCATTGAACTATATATACTATTTATAAACATCCTATGTTTCCAAATAACAGTTAAAAATAACACGTTCGTGATAAAGAAAAAAAACATCGAACACTATAAATGTAAGACATAGATTTTAATAGTAATTTTATGTAGGTTACGGAATAATATGAATGAGAATAATGTGCAGAATGGTCCTTTCTCTTTCGTAATAACAACTCAACAGATCGCAAACACGATTTCTAAAATATTGTAAAGTTTAACTATTGTAAACAGTAAATCATGATTAAAAACATAAACAATGATAAATAAGCACAATAAATAAATAAAGTTTTAGGACAAGAGTGAAGGTGACAATGTATTTCTTACCACTTGCAATCAGTTGACACTAATCATCGATGTCAAATAAAATGCACTTCGAACTATTTTAAAGAAATCCAAAGCTTATTTTAAAATAATTAACGCCCAGGTGGTATTACAACGCAATATAATCGCACAAGATTTTCTACAAAAATCTCTTGACACCAAGATCATCAATCGCCATTTCCACAGATAAATAAACTTTTTTTAGGTGTATTATTACAGTGTGACAACTTTGCTTTTCATACCACAGACAAGGAATTCAAAAACCAAACTAAGGTACACCCCATGCCACTAAATCTTCTCAAGGACCGTAAGCCCCGGATCGTTAGACGACCTTTGCTTGCACATCACTTAAGACGTCCTTAGGGGCCGTCTCTACGAGCGAGGGATTCGTGGCGATATTATCGTCTTGTCACGTTTTTCTATAACAACTCTATGAAAGTGTCTACGTGTCTCCACCTTGTCTTCACACGGCAATATTATCGTGGCGATATATTGACGAGTAAAAAGCGAGCAATACATCAACCCGCGGCAATACACGCGTATACTTATAGTATACTCTTTGCAATCTCTAAGTTTGCGATACACTCGCTCGTGGAGGTGGCGCCATAGACAGATGTAACATTTTTAACTTAGGTTGCTAGGAAACACAATATTCAAAACAATCCAGTAAAAAACTATACGTAGTACTTATTTCAAGTTACCTTTGTGAGTTCTTCGGGTCATTCAGGTTTCACACTAACCGTATAAAGTTGTAGTACTCTTTGTTCCGCTGTTCCATACCATATTCTCGAAGAGAAGCATAATTTGTCAGGTCAGCAGCAAGAGTCTGCTAGAATTATGCTATCGATACCAGAAATAGCTACTCAAATAATTGATAAAACGCATACAAACGTGAGCGAAAATAACTCGCGAACAATATTTCTTGTTGGAAGCAAATCTGTAGTGAGTTGAAGTATTATAATTTATTGATTTATTATTTCGCTTTAAGGTGGATGCTCCAGGGTAGCCCGCGAAATTCAAATATTTTTGTTTTTTGCAATTTGCCGGTCAGTGTGAAGCTGTATGTGGACCAAACGCGATCCGCGACCGTAACGCGTATTTATCTAAAGAATTATAACCATTTTAATCATCAATATAGCCCTCTAAGTTCATGTAGTTCGAAAGAATGGTTATTTCTGAAATATTCATTCTTTCAAACTACACACAGCTCACCACATACAGCTTCACACTGACCGGCAAATTGCAAAAAAACATAAAAATATTTGAATTTCGCGGGCTACCCTGGAGCATCCACCTGCATAACCTATTCCAAGCCTAAAACTTTTAGGGCAAGACAACTCTGCTGTATACCTTTCTGGAGAAAAACGATCCACCACGAGAAACAATAGTGGTAGAATACTCGTTTGGGAGAAAGTCAAATCAAAAACAAGGAATCGACAAAACGTTGTGTCACATTTGGGAATACGGCGGCAAATTGGAAACACTGAATAATGTGCTGCAGGCTACACCTATTCGCGGGAAGTTCTTCTTCTGTGTCATGGTAGATCTTTGTAAAATTAAAAGTATTTGGGAAACTTTGGAAACTTGCATTCAAACAATGAATGATGTTTATTCAACTGCGGAAAGTTTACCAGAGTTGATAATTATTTGTGGGAAATATGATCTATTTAAGAATTTTGGTAAGTTTCAACGCCCTAAGACTTGTGCCTAAAGCGTTGGCGTATATTACAATGAAGAGGATAATCAGCACTTCTAGCTAATCAAATCACTAAATTTAATTACAGATAGCGAGATAAAGAAAATGATCTGCACAACCTTAAGAAGCTTCGCAATACTAAATAACGCGCACTTATTGTTCTACTCGTCTAAAGAACCGCAACTTCTGAGGCGCGCCAAAGACATGCTGTTCAACATCGCTTTTGGGAACTGTATTCCTATCAAAGAAAAGAACACTAACTACACAAAGCCTTTGTTCATACCGAAAGACTCGGATACTTGGGAAAGTATTGGAGTGGCGCCATCTACAATAGAACAAGTGAGTTTTGTAGCTTCAATTTAGTGGCTCATAAAGTCATAACTGATGGCATAGTAAGTATTTGTGACACGATTATGCAACACGCAGTAGCCGGTTACCGAGCAAAATTACGCAACTGGCGTAGCAAGCTGCATAATGTATAAATCGTCTGTTTACCCAAAGATATCAGGTAAACAGACGATAGCACTGTTGTTGAGAGATACGTGTCCGACGCACGAGCTGGTGGGTCGCAGATCCGGTCTCTCCGGGAGGCTATGGTTGAGCGCTTGAACGTGTCCTTACCAGTAGCGTAGCGAGGGGAGGCGGAGGGGGTGGCCCGCGCCGGTTGACACTCGTTTAGGGGTGCCACTCGACCAATCGTTGACAGGTTTTGTCACTCTCGGGTGTCCCTAAGCATTTGACGCAATGTCGGGAGAGTGCTGAAAAAAATTTTGAGCTCGCTTTTGCTTTTTGCACTCTCTACTTTCATAAGCTTTTCTGTATTAAAGAGCAAAAGACTTCTATGATCAAAAGACAATAAAACCCTTCCGAGATGAGATGAGAACCAAATCGCATAGTAACCTAAAATTACTATGCTATTTGGGATGCAAAAATTTTCGAGGTCGCTTATGCGATTTACCCTCCTTAGTTCCTGAGCTAGCTTGCATCAGTCAACAAAGTAGACTTAAGACAATGATGAAGAAAAAATCAAAATAATCTGAGGCGAGGTGCATATATTTTCGAGATTTTGTTTGTAAGTGTGATGTAAGAACATTCCTGAAAATGAAAACCTGCAGCACAAATGGAACACGACTGCCGTCACCAGAACGAAAGGCGCAGCTCATTATTGTGGTTGGGGTTTCATTTATGTGGTGACACACCATTATTCTCCCCGGGTGTCATCTTAGCTAGCTACGTTACTGGTCCTTACAGGCTATCTCTGAATAGGTCGATGCAGCTAAGACCCAAGCGTGTCTTTTTCCGCCAAAAGGAGCCAATTCCACCCAGCTCCATTTTTCCGAGGTGCAACCGTTCTGATAACCGACCAACTCGATTACTCGAGCTTCTTTCTTGGTACATTACATTAAAATCTACCCTTAATTATTATTATGGCCTTTTCATGGAGGCAAAAGCTCAAGTGGCTGCAAAAAAGTTGGGGATCTTAGCAAGACGGTAGTTCAGCGCAAGTTCGATCTTCTCATCTTTGGGACGGACCTGCCAAATACTAGCTTGATGCCCTTGAGTCAATTGAGAAACGAGCCAAGAATATCATCGGCAATGATAAGCTCGTCGAGTCAAAGCTCCAAAGTCTTGAGCATCGACGCCGGGTTGCTAGCCTGTCGGTATTCTACCGGTAGCTTTTTGGGGAATGTGCCACGGAATCGCATAATATAATTCCGCCTAGCCCGGTCCATCATCGGACCACAAGAAGAACGGCGATTCCGCGATGCGCCACCGATACATGGTGGACATCCCACCTACGCACAAAACGTTTTGGGATCACATTCATAGTGCGTTTAGCTAAGGTGTGGAATTCCCTGCAGGAGTTTGTGTTTCCTGATAGCTACAACCCGGGAGACTTTAAGTCAAGAGTGAATAGGTTACTTCTAGGCAAGCGTGCTCCATCTTCGACCACATCATCGCTTACCATCTGGTGAGATAGAAGTCAAACGTGTGCCTATCAATAGTAAAAAAAAATATCAGGTTACTGCTTTGCTACTAGTTGTGATTGCGTAACTTCCAAGTGTAGCAGTACCTTCGTAGAATTGTTGCAATTATTACGTAGTACACTGTAGCAATTATTTACAGAGGAGTTCGTGGCTAGATAATAACAGCCGCATAGGTCGATCTTCAAGGTTGGGGTGCATGGGGTCTGTTACCATCTTAAGACCCAAGCCAACCTCACCTGCTAGCGGTGCACCCTGCTGTCCAACGGACGAGGCTCTGGCGAACCTGGTTTCCCTCTCGTAGGGTTGTGGGGGTCAGACGGCTGGTCGCCCCACGTAAAACCAACTTCAGCCAAATATTAAAATGGACAAAAAGTTGAAAACGGGTACTCGGGCTAGGGCGTCGCCGCATAACGACGCGCAGGCACATCGCCCTAAACCTGCGATAAGTGGGCTAGGGCTACCGTGTCGAGTACGGGCACGGCTAAAGAGGATAGTACCCAAGAAGAAGTTCCGCTTTGCCACCTGGAACATTGGCTCCCTAACCGGACGTTGCCGAGAACTCGCGGACGTACTTGCCAAGCGTCGGGTCCAGTGCGCCTTCCTTCAGGAGACGCGCTGGAAGGGAAATAAGTCACGTGACATCGGGCAGGGGTACCGGCTAGTGTACACCGGATCACCAACGGGCAGGGGCGGAGTGGCCGTGGTGCTGTCTAAGGACCTTCAGGATGGACTCCTTGAAGTAGACCGATGCAGCGACCGGTTGATGCGAGTTAGGGTGCTGATCGAAGGGTCGGTAACGAACCTAATCAGCGCCTATGCTCCTCAAACTGGTTGCTGTGAGTCTGAAAAGGAGGCCTTCTGGGATGAGTTTGAGGACGTACTACGCG
This sequence comes from Lacanobia oleracea, assembly GCA_950371165.1. Taxonomy (NCBI): domain Eukaryota; kingdom Metazoa; phylum Arthropoda; class Insecta; order Lepidoptera; family Noctuidae; genus Lacanobia; species Lacanobia oleracea. Next base: position 15,764,971 of record OX493394.1, read on the forward strand.
CTATTCCGAATTCCGAAGGTGTTTTGGTTGGGGGGGATCTCAACGGTCACGTAGGTCAGTTTGCTGGAGAGTACGGACGTGTTCACGGTGGTTTTGGATATGGCCAGCTAAATGCAGAGGGAGTCAGTATACTCAGCACCTGCGCTTTGTCTGACCTAGCCATCGCGAACACGTTCTTTCAGAAGAAGCCCCAGCATCTTATTACGTACCGTAGTGGTGCCTACTCAACCCAAATAGATTAGCTGCTGGTGCGACGGTGCCACATTGGCAAGGTTACCAACTGCAAAGTCATCCCAGGTGAAAGCCTAACGACTCAACACCGCCTCCTTGTCCTGGACTTTGCGGTTGTACCGAAAAAGAAAGTGACCGAAAAACGCAAACCCCGCACTAAGTGGTGGTTGCTTGATGGTCCTAGGCAGTCGGACTTCATCGCGGAGGTCGAGCATCTCGAGATCAGTGCTCCGCATGAGTCCGCTCAAGAGATCTGGAGTAGGATCCATTCAGCGATCACCGATGCGGGTAAGCGCGTCCTTGGCACTTCTCGTGGTGGCCGCACCATAGAAAAGGAGACGTGGTGGTGGGATGACGGGGTGCAGGAGGCGACTCGGAAGAAGAAGGTTTTATTTAAACAGTGGCAAGGGTCCAACTCTCCGGATGACAGAGAGGCATATGGAGCGGCTAAGCGCGATTGCAAAAAAGCTGTAGCCAGAGCCCGCAGCAAAAGTCTGGCGCCCTTGTACGACAAGCTGGAAACTGCGGAGGGGCAAAAGCTTATTTTTAAGCTGGCGCGTGCCCGGGAGAAAGCTACACGGGACATTAGCAAATGTCTCTGTGTAAGGGACGCCCAGGGTAAGCTGCTCTACGATGCCCCCTCTGTTAAGGAGAGATGGTGTACATACTTCGCGGAGCTGTCTAACAAACAGCATCCCCATAACCTTCCTCCCGAACCGCCTCCTAACCTTGGACTTATTTCCCCTATTTCCCCCGACGAAACCCGCATTGCTCTTCGCCACATGAAGAACCGGAAAGCGGTCGGGCCTGACAATGTGCCAATTGAAGTGTGGAAGGCGATGGGCCCACATGGCGTGGACCTTCTGACGGATCTTTTTAACCGCATCCTGATCACCAAGGAAATGCCGAACCAGTGGCGATTTAGCCTGATTATCCCTGTATACAAAGGCAAAGGTAGCGTACAGGATTGTAGTAGCTACCGCGGTATCAAGATCATGTGCCACACCATGAAGCTCTTCGAGCGCATCATTGACACACAGCTCCGTAGCGAGTATACTGTCTCTGAGTGTCAATATGGCTTCCGGGCGGGTAACAGCACCATGCACGCAGTATTCGCCTTACGGAATCTGGCTGAGGCTTACAGAGAGAGAAGGAGAGCTTTGCATATGGCCTTTTTAGACCTGCAGAAGGCCTTCGACTGTATACCTCGGCAGTCCATATGGCACTGCGCTTCAAGGGCGTTCCCGAGGCCTATATTGACATTATCAGAGACATGTACAGCGATTCCGTGTCCTCTGTCCAGACCGCTGTTGGCGAATCGAATGGCTTCCCAATATCTGTTGGCGTTCACCAAGGCTCGGCTCTTAGCCCGTTCTTGTTTAACGTAGTGCTCGATGTAGTTACGGCAAACATCCAAGATAAGCCCCCATGGCTAATGATGTATGCCGATGACATCGCCCTCGTTAATCAGAACAAAGCCCATCTTGAGCGCAAAGTCAACATTTGGAAGGATACGCTTGAAAACGGTGGTCTGAGACTAAATGTGGCGAAGACTGAGTACATGTCCTGTGGCGGCACGGATTCAAATAGGTTCATCCGAATAGGTTCGGACCTGATCAGAAAGTCCGATACGTTCAGGTACCTTGGATCCGTGCTGCACGAGTCTGGCAACGTGGACGACGATGTCCAAGCACGTATAGGCGCGGCTTGGGCGAAGTGGCGCGAGGTAACGGGCGTTGTATGCGACCGCAAAATGCCTCCGAAGCTCAAGGGGCAGATATATACATTCAGTCAAAAAAGTATCGGGAATGGATGATTTGTGTATGGTTCCAAATTCAAATCTTTGTTTTTTTGTAGTTGTTAGATTGGCACAACTGTTTTCCATTTTGGCGCGGAGTTTGAGTTGCATCTGTTATTTATATTAAATACAGTGCTGGTTTTAGTAATATCATATATAGTGTGTCTTGCGAATTTCATAATGGACAAAAATATCGAACAAAGAGTTTGTCTTAAATTTTGCATCGCCAATGGAATTTCGTGTTCGGAGTCACTGAAAATGTTACAGAAGGCTTACGGTGAATCGACTTTATCAAAAACTCGTGCTTATGAGTGGTTCAAACCGTTCAAAAGCGGTCGAGATGTGATGGAAGATTTGCCTCGCTCTGGTAGGCCATCAACGTCTGCAACTGAAATTAACATCGCAAAAGTGAAGGAAATAGTGACTGAAAATCCCCATTCAACTCTGAGAGAGATAGCCGCCGAACTTACTGTATCTCACGAGTCGATCCGTACCATTTTAACTAATAATTTGGGTATGAAACATGTTGCTGCTCGGCTAGTCCCAAAAGATCTGAATTTTCTCCAAAAACTCAATCGCATGAAAGTCGCTGAGGACATGCTAGAACGAGTCAGTTCGGACCCAACATTCATGAAACGCATTGTTACTGGTGACGAGACGTGGGTTTACGAGTTTGACATGCAAACTAGTCAACAAGCTGTGTGTGTGAACCCGTTTTCAATCGATAGAAGACATAAAGGAGAATTCGCGGCGAGAACTGAACTCAATTCCGGAAGCAGCGTTTAAAAAATGTTTTGATGAATGGATTATTTTTTGGCGCAAGTGTATCGTTTCTAAAGGAGCATACTTTGAAGGTGATAAAATAAATTTGGATGAATAACAGACATTTTGTGTATTATTGATCTTTTCCCGGTACTTTCTTGACAGAGTAGTAAATGCATCATACGGCCTGTCCTACTGTACGGCGGTGAATGTTGGCCAGCACTAAGCAGACACACCCTGGAGCTTCGCGTCACGGAGATGAAGATGCTGAGGTGGATGAGTGGCGTAACGCGATCCGATCGCATACGCAACTCTTTCATCAGAGGTAGTCTTGGTGTCCGTGACGTGGGGGAAAAGCTGCAAGAGTGTCGTCTGCGATGGTATGGCCACATCATGCGCCGCCCTATGGAGTACGTTGGTCGGGGATGCATGAATATGGCTGTTCTTGGGGCTAGGTCCCGTGGTCGCCCTCGCAAGCGGTGGTTGGACGTCGTTAAGTCCGACATGAGAGCCAATGGCCTAACTGAAAAGGATGTTCAAGATCGGGCAAAGTGGAGGAAGCTAAGTAGGAAGGCGGACCCTGGCAATAGCCGGGATTAACGCCAGGTAGAAGAAGGTCGATCTTCAAGGTTAAGCAACGCTTGCCAAGGTTGGTCTGTGGATGGGTGACCATCTTAACATACCGAGCTTCCTCCGTGCCTCGGAAAGCACGTTAAGCCGTTGGTCCCGGCTGTCATTTGTAGATCTTTGGCCGTCGTTACGGATAGTCAAGAAGCCAGTAAATATGACTACATCTAGTCTTGCCATGAAGTACCGTGTTACCCAGTTAATGGATTGTGGAGGTCTGGTAGGCAGCCGCTCCTCGTAAAATACTGGTATTCAGCTAAATCCGGCTTGACTGGAAGCCGACCCCAATATAGTTGGGAAAAGGCTAGGCAGATGATGATGACAATGTAGCAATTAATTTTGTAGCATCATATTCCTTCCTTCGTAGCAGCGCAGCGTAGCCGTTACTTCGTAGCAGCGTAGCAGTTCCTTCGTAGCGGCGTAGCCGTTACTTCGTAACAACGTAGCCGTTACTTCGTAGCAACGTACTCCGTTACTTCGTAGCAACGTAGCCGTTGCTTCATAGCAGCGTAGACGTTATTTCGTAGCAGCGTAGGCGTTACTGCTAGAGATGTTATGAATATGAAATTTCGGCTCATGATACGAATTAGAAACAAAATTATACCGGAATCGAATGCGGTTTCCGGTTTTAGATATAAAACTATTTGGGACTAGTTGTGCCCCGCGGCTACGCTCCCTCAACTAACATTTTGGTATCAACTACAGGCTTATTTAGTTCAAAGTGATATTACACAGTAACAATTCTCAGTTCTAACTAAAGGTGATATAGAGGAGGTAACAAACAAGTTTAGCCTCAACTTTAACCTGTCTGTAACATCCAAGTCTTTATAACAGCGTTCGCTGACTTCTTTCACCTTTGTTGTTTAGTTATTGCAATGATATGTCTTATACACCATAAGGTGAAATATTGACTATTATTGCAAACACAGGTTATAAAATAGAGTTTGTCGAGAGTTTAGCAACACGAGATACTAATAGTGTCGAAAAAGTCTTATAACTAGGTGTAACCTGTAATATAGGAATTTGACTAAAGCTTATTGTGCTAGGCAGTTTCCCGTTACAGGCGTTCTAAAGGTATTGGTATCAAACAATTTATGGGTCGTCACACTTATAAGGTATAGGTATGTTTTGTAAGGGTTAACCTCTAAATGTGCTCTTACATCTTAGGTTTCTACAAACACGCATTTTTTGTAACTGAACGACATCCTCCTATTGAAATTTATGTAGTTACTTTAGCACAAAAAAACAGGAGCAGTGGAAATAAAGACAAAGTGGGATTGTTATTTTTTTTTAATTCAGTTATTAATAGTATGACTAACATAAATACGTCAAGTAGATGTAATAATATTCACCTAGGTTCTGTTGGTCCAATCATTAGGAAAAATTAACGAGATAAAAAAAAAAACGATCCCCACGCTAAGCAGCCGTGGTTGTGACAAGAGAAGCAAGAGAGAGCTACTGTGAATGTCGTAAACAGTTGGCAGATAGGAGGGGAGAGGGTTTTTGGGATCGGGCCTTATAGGAGTAATCAAGTAGTAATAGGGGCGTACTTCGGAATCATAAATCGGCTAGATAATAACAGCCGCAACGGTCAATCTTGAAGGTTAAGCAACGCTTGCCAAGGTTGGTCTGTGAATGGGTGACCAACATCTTAACATACCGAGTTTCATCCGTGCCTCGGAAAGAACGTTAAGCCGTTGGTCCCGGCTGTCATTTGTAGATCTTTGGCAGTCGTTAAGGATTAGTCTGAAGCCAGTTAACCTGACTCCAGTCTTGCCATGAAGTACCGTGATACCCAGTTAATGGATTGTGGAGGTCTGGTAGGCAGCCGCTCCTCGTAAAATACTGGTATTTAGCTAAATCCGGTTTGACTGGAAGCCAACCCCAATATAGTTGGGAAAAGGCTAGGCAGATGATGATTACTTCAGAATCACCATACAAATTATGATTTTTTATTTATGTACCTAAGTATTAAGTACTTTTTTCACGTCAATTTTCACCCATAGGCACGTACCTACTTTACCTTAAGGATAATCCACCTCTGTGTATAACAGTGTAGTGCCGCTCTGTCGTAGCACCGTTAGCCGTCCGTTCGCTGTAGTGAACAGTTACGGCATAGCAATTTGCACCTAAAACTCTAGAACTGCGAACTCTGCCCTTGTTACTCTATGAACAAATGGTACTGAGTGAAATTGTTCCGTGATGGTGCAGTTTATTTTCCGACCACTCCAATGCAGGTTTATTATATTTAAAATTTTTCTTCGCAAATTATTAAACGATTTATACTTAGCTCTTTCATTCAATGTAGTTCTAGAATAACATGCAATTGAAATGTCTTTAAATCATCTTAAAAATAATTCCAGGTAAAGATTCGCCACATAACTCGCATACCACCGAACGCAGTGACCAGTGTGTCGAACACGTCGGCGCCTGCGCAGATGCTCGCTCATCCTGAAGCCGCACTGGACGCGCTCGTGGCCCTCAAGTATAGTGAGCTGCGCAACATGGAGTCGCTGGACATTAATACTGATTATTTGTTGACATTAAATACATAATTTAATTTTTATTCGTTGTTTTAAACATGACTCCTCTCTAACAGCTCATTCACGCAAATTATTCAAATGACAGTTTTTAGCGGGTCCTTTAAATTCTACTCGATCAAGCAGTGCGTGAACGTGCAGGGCCGTGATCCCACTTATTTTTAAAGTAGTCAAAATTTGCTTCGATTCGTAATTCCAATAATTACGAATTAATTCAAATACTTTTTCATCCCTCATACAAAGAGTTTTTGATAACACTAGGTGGCAAGTGCTAGAAGTAAATAAATCTAATGTACTCAAGCCTGGGTGTAACCTCAAAAAACCTACGAGTTGCGTGTTCACGCTTGCTTCGGTTAGTGACGATTGATTAGGTTATTTTTCTAAAAACACCGTTAAAGTGAAAGTGAAAGTGTCCGACACCTTGTGACTATGAAATTATCCCTTGCACAGATAGATATTAGCCACCCTCCTTGAGCGAAATTCTAGATCCGCGTCAGAGTTACATTCTATTTAAGAGACTACTACAGTCATATATTGCTTATTTTGGTGCATTTATCAAAAAGTTTATATTATTTACTTATTAAAAATCAAATCTTATGAGATAGAGCGAAAAAAAATCAAGCTAGCTTCGCTCGCTCTTGAATTTTAAAATCTCTTAGTTCTTATTATAACTTTTCCTGTATGAGGCAAAAAGTTACTTCTGTTTAGATACGAGTATTAAGGTAGAAAATGAAACTATCCAATAAGGGGTACAAAAATTTTCGAGCTCGCTTCGCTTGATTTTTGAGTTTTCTTGTATCAGTCGACAAAGTTAATTTATATCTTCTTGGGCCCCAGGACCATGGGGAGCTGGGACCTGGGCCTTTAACTATGACTGGCGTAAAATTCTACTTTTGATCATGCACATCGCAACGATTTTTCTTGACGTGTAAAAGTGTTATGTTTAACTTATTTACAAAACAAATATCATTTATCATTGGGCGTCGCAATATCTCAGTTTGGGGGCCAGGCCCCCCCTAGAAAAAATCCCTAGATACGCCAATGGTCGAAGTAAAGGCTTGAGTGAAGTGATCTCTTCACCCAAGCGTTCACTTCGACGAATCGACCGACTGATGGTCGCTGACGGTCGTGTCTGTAAGACTCACAGACACGAGGAGCTCACAGTGTGAGCTTCTACGAGTACATAATTATGGATGTCATTCCCGAATTAAGAACGTCCATGTAATTAAAACAAAGAAACATTTTTAAACATTTACAACATGTTGACGATAATTTAAGTTTTAACATGATTATTATAACTGATGATGTTGCTTCTTCTTGCACGCAATCTAGCATCCAAAGCTTGCAGTGCGTGCTGCGAAGCTTCGTTCTTCGAGTCAATTGCAAGACTTACTTGTAGGCAACGGTAGGCCAGAGTCACGTCTCCAGTTGACTGTCATGATGTCATGAAACAAAATTGTAAAAGAATATAATATCTGAACATTAAATAGGTATTACAATTTCGAGGAACAAACCAAATATTTAATTTAGTCTTACCAGAGCAACATGAGCAAGATTAAACCAAATGTTCGATCGAATATCAGGATCCGCAGAAAAGTAGAGAGCCTGTCGAAAGCACGGTATTGTCAAATCCCATTGATTACAGTACAGACAGCAGAGTCCTAGGTTGTTGTATATTTCCGGCCCTGCGGGGTTTGTAGCCAGCAACCTCCTGGAAATCAAACATCCTTTATATCGGACTAGCTTCTGCCAGCGGCTTCACCCCCCGCGTGATCCCTAGGGAACATACTCCCGGGATAAAAAGTAGCCTATGTCCTTTCTCAGCCTCAAGACTATCACTGTACCAAATTTCATTTAAATCGGGTCAGTAGTTTTGGCGTGAAAGCGCGATAGACAGACAGAGTTACTTTCGCATTTATAATATTAGTAAGGAAGTAAGGATTAATTTCAAACCAACTGCGTTTAAAGTGAGTACTAGAGGTTTCTCTAGGTTTATCTTACCTGTAATATCTCAAAGCAATTTCTGGTTGGTCGTTGTAAAAATTATACATCCCTATGTTAGCGATGGCCTCCATGTTGGAAGGGTCCTCCAGCGCCACCGTGCGGTACTCCTTGACGGCCAGCGCCGAGTTGCCCATCTGCTCGTGAATCCTTGCTTGCTCTATCAACAACGGCGTATATTCGTGGAACACGGATAGTCCTTGCTTACAGACCTCAAGCGCTGAAATTGGTTGATTCAGTCCCACATACATCGCTACCAGACGAAGGTATATGGATATGTGTTTGTTATGTTTTAGAGCCTGACGCAGACTATCTTCAGTGTTCCTGTACATGCCGAGTGCGTAGTAGCAACGAGCTAGCGAGAAATTCCACCACCAGTCTGAAGTGTCTTCAGATTTCTGTGCTTGAAATGCTACTTCCATAGCCTGTTTAAATAATGAAATTATTAAGTTAGTATTTTTTCTTTTTAACCGACTTCAAATTCAAAAAAGGAGGTTCTCAGTTCGACCCGGTATGTTTGTATGTAAGTGTTTTTTTTTTATTTGTGATGGGTTTGCTCTTGACTCTAATCTATGACAGAGACAAAGTCTACGATGGAGCGAGCTTACCCAGAAGGAGCCTGTTCACTCTAACTTTGAAGAGATTAGGGTTGTAAGCGTTTGGAAACACAGACGCAGGCAGATGTATGGTATGTTTGTCCGCGATTATCTCGAGTTTGGCTGAACCGATTTTTATAGAATCAAGTACTTAGATACTAAGTACAACAATTTAGAACCATAAAACATGAAAACCTATAGGTAGGGACATGATTTTGGTTTCTATACTGAACTACTTTCTGTCCGCGGCTTCGCCCGCGTGTTGCTGTTGAGTGTTTTATTATCCGATGGGATCGTTCTATCGAAATAAAAAAAAATAGTGGTAGATAGAATAATCCAGACCAAACAATACCTTCCTAACATCCCCTTCACAGTAGAACACATACTCGAACAGAGTCTTCGAAGCTGGAGCAAACAGTTTGTCTTCTTTTGAAAGGAATCTAAGCGACAGTGGTGCGCCAGGAGTGAAGGGTGCTCCTCCGGCGAGGGCGGTGGCTGCGCGGGACATCCTCGAGGCGGTGTTGAGGGCGGTGCGCACACTGCGAGCGCCGGCCGTGTGGGTGCCCGCACGGGACCGCACCGTAGCTGTAGCTCGCTTCTGGAATTTGAGAAACAAATAATAACTATCAAACAACGAAGTTATGGGTGTACCATAATAAAAAAACCGGTCAAGAGCGAGTCGGACTTGCCCACCGATGGTTCTGTACAAATTTGTAGCTACAAATGACTTTAAATAAAGACTATTTTTTTATGATTTAATTACAAATGTATAGTTTTCGAACTTTCCCTACAGTTGTAGTATAAGAAGGTATTACTTGCCAAATTTCATAGTTCTAGGTCAATGGAAAATACCCATAGTCTTATACATTTTGATCCCTTTGCGAGTGTCGAAATATACGTTTTTTGCGGCATAAATGACCCTATATTTTTACGTTTTTTAGAAGTTTGATTTTTCACAGCTGCATACCTCCACGCGTTCCCGAGATAAACGGTCTTGATAGACAGACGGACAGACAAAAAAGTGATTCTTTAAGGGTTCCGTTTTTTGCTTTAAAGGTTCGGAATCCTAAAAAATACATGATATACAGACGAATACAAAACCACCCCCGGTATTTAAAAAAGGAGGTGGTTTTGTATTCGTTTAAAACCCCATTTTAAAAACCCAATTATAAAAATACAACCGACTTCCAAAAACAAAACACTACAAGGTAAGGACTTCCGAAATTAAAGTTTTTTTCTTTCTTCCGAAGTTATTTTGTACCTTGTAGGTAGTGTTTTGTTTTTGGAAGTCGGTTGTATTTTTTGTAAAAAAGTTTTTTATTTTTCACTTTTTAGTGGTACCTAGGTACCTGCGTACCCATTAATAGCGTACCGGCGCAATGTGATGTTAAGAACTGGTGTAAACACTAAAAAAACATCCGATTTCAGCAATCCCGATCCCCTTGCTATCATTTATTGAAGAGTTCCGTTGCCTACCTCCGAAGTTCTTCGTCAGATCTTCACCAAATTGAAACGGGACCAGTCCAGGAAAATACTCTTTCAAACAAAAAAAAGCATCATCCAAATCGGCTGACAATTGGCTAAAGTATCGCTGAACAAACATTTTTCATGGGATCTCATCATCAGATCCTAATTTATACCTTTTATCATCAGCTCAGCAATATGAAATGATGATTACCAGTCACAAATATACGAATTGCGTTAGAAAATTCATGAAAAACATTGTAAGTATATGCCTATAAAATTTGAGGGTTGCCCTCGATTTTCGTAGTATCCCATCATCAGATTCTGACATGGTGACAATGGGACCAATCGAGAAGTATACCCTTTCAGATGAAACAAAAAAAAATCAAATCGGTTCATAAATGACGGAGTTATTAGGTAACAAACAAAAAAAATATGTATATTATAACCTCCTCCTTTTTTGAAGTCGGTTAAAAATCACCTCGGAAGAAAGAAAAGAACTTAAATTTCGGAAGTCGGTGTCAAAAACCGAAAAAGTAACCAAAACACCGACTTCCGAAATTTTCTTCCGAGGTTATTTTGTACCTTGTAGTGTTTTTTTTTTTTTTTCTAGACAAATTATATATTAAAATCTTCTTGGAGATATAGTGGATAGATATAGTGGTTACTATATCTATTGGTGAAAACAGCATAAAAATCGGTGCAATAGTTTTTGAGTTTATCGCGAACAGACAGATAGACGCGACCGAGGACTTCGTTTTATAATAAGTAGTGATAGTGATTAAGCAATTTGTATTTTTTTAATAACTTGAATTGTATCTCTCGAGATCTCGCAAAAGTCGAGAAATACTGGTCGGGAATTCTCGTGACTCAAGAAATAACAAAGGTCGAGAAACTAGAAACCCTAGAGATGTATAGCTCCGATTAATATTTTGTGACAGAACTACATTTTGGTGTGCTGTCTTACCTGATATGAAGTTTCAATATTCCGACCTAATTTAGTATCTCGTTGAAATGAAGTTCCAGGCCTCGGTGTTTTGGCAACCGCCGTAGACATTAGCTCATCTTGTTGAGGATAATACTCCACTTCTTCGTATCCATTGCCGACGACCTTCGCCTGTATTGTCATAGAACGCATTCGTATGAACTCGATCATCCGGTCATCTTTTTCTTGCAAGGCCTCTTCACATAACTTGAGGCATTCATCGAATTGTTTTGTTTTGTATAGATTTAATATTCTGTACTCGATTTCCATTGTAGGAGTCTCCACATGTTTTGATTAAGAATGCACTAAGTATTCGGTGCCTAGCAACCGAACATGACAACAAACTTTAGAATTTCACCTACTCAATCGTATTAATGTAACAAAGCTTTGGCAAATTTATTTACCTACGTAAAACTGCTGCGTTAACGCCATAACAGTAATTATCACAGGCCGTTTACTTGTTTGCCCCGCGCCCCATAACACTTTATGCCCAACGTCACTGAATTTTATGAACTGAAACAAACTTCGTTTACAAAAACAGGTGTTATCAACCTTTTAGGTCATTATTTATAATGACCTAAAACAGACGTTATTTAAACATTTATAAATATTTAAATAATGTAAATAACTAACTTTACATATGTTAGTAGCTTTCAGTTTTTTAATTAAAAATTGAAATAAAGATTAAGGGACCTACAAATACTGAAAACTGAGTGGTTTCAATATTTGTAGGTACCTACTCACTTTTCTAGTTGGCCAATCATGATATTAATTTTACAAATACTATATATCAAGTCAGTGAACATGTTTTCATGTAGATAGCTGGACTAGGCACCTATGAGTTGTGCACTGGCTGACGTTGTTGGGCCGTTGGGTGCCAAATACACTATTAGGCGCCCAACAAGGGTCTATCTGATGTACTTTAAAGTAGGCGCCTGATAAACGTGCAATAAAGTACATTGACCTGTCCCTAACATCACTTCAAAGATACTCGAAAAATAAATTATGAACCGTTTTTCATTACAAAAGAACGTAAAGGATCGATAAAAATCGATTCAGGACAGTTTTTGTCATTATTTCTAGTTTTAACCGAGTTCTTCAAAAAGGAGGAGGTTCTACGGATGTTCGGCTGTATGTATTTTTGTTATATGATCACCGATTTCTCCGCCAATTGTGAACAGATTTTAAAAATTATTTTTTTATTCGAAAGCCTATACTCAAATTCAAATTCAAATTCAAAGCATTTTATTTCAAATAAACCATTCACAGGCACTTTTGAAACGTCAAGGTCGGTCAGTCAAAAACATGGAAGCTATTTGCACGTTCCAAAGCGTAGATCTCTATGGAGAAGAACGTGCAAGAAACTCCACGGACACTCTTTTAAATCATGTTCTGTTTTACAAAATTCCAAGTTACATATACTTGCTGCTTCTGCATGTGAGGACAATGCAAAGGAAAAAAGAAAGGGCTTATTATAAGAATTTTAAATATAAAGATTAAAATAAGCCAATGGCAGTTAAGAGATGACCAGCCTCAACCGACGGCGCCTGTTCACGAACATGACGCGTGTATCGGCACCCTTCAGCTCAACAATTTCGAAGGGAACCGAATGATCAAATCCACGCGCCGCCATCAGCGAGACATTTGAGTGAGCATGACATGCTCTCAACCACCTGTATAAATATACTCCTGAGGTGGTCCCATTGTCACCAAGTCAAGTTCTGATGATGGGATCCTATGAAAATCGAGGGAAACCCTCAAATTTTATAGGCACATACAAAGTTTTTCAAATACTTTCTAACGCAATTCAGATATTTGTGCCAAGTTATCATAATCTCATGTTGCTGAGCTAATGATGGAAGGTATAAGTAAGGATCCGATGATCCAATGAAAAATGTTTGTTCAGCGATATTTTCGTCAATTATCAACCGATTTGGATGATTATTTTTATATTTGGAAGGGTGTTTTCCCGGACTAGACCCATTTTAATTTGGTAAAGATGTGATGAAGAACTTCGGAGGTAGGCAACAGTTCTCTTCAATAAATAATAGCAAATGGATCGGGATTGCTGAAATCGCATGTCTGTTTATTGTTTATACAAGTTCATAATATAACATCACGCCGGTACGCTGTGAATGGGTACGCAGGTTAGGGATACCTAAAAAAAAAGGTAAAAGTGAAAAATAAAAACTTTTTTACAAAAAAATAACTGACTTATCAGTGTTTTTGGTTATTTTTTCGTTTTTTGACACCGACTTCCGAAATTAAAGTTATTTAATACTTTGTAGTGTTTTGTTTTTGGAAGTCGGTTTTATTTTTTTGGTAGTATGAAAGTCAATAAATGTGGGTCATTGACCGTTGTTGCACGGGTATCTGATGTCTATCATAAATAAATGTATCGTCAAACCATCCCTTTTACTTACCTATTAAAGTAGCGTTTAAAACGTAGAAACATATATTTTCTTTATCTCTTTAATTTTTGTTTGCTTGTGCTCGAAATTGACGACCTCTGCTCGCTAGTTTCATGATAAAAGCACAGGATCAGAAATCCTCTTTCATTCACAAACCGTGGTTCGAGTAGAACAGTTCAAAAATGCTTCTGTGGAGTTTAGTACTACTTTTATCTCTTACCAACGTATTCACTGCAGAATCATGGAGAAAACCAGGATGTCACCGAATCGGTAAGCTACCTGTTATCTACTTGAATCTATTACATTTTTCATCTATAGGTACCTACAAATTATAGTTCAACTATTGATACCTAGGCTACTTAGGTAGTTTACCTACTATGGGTTAAGTAAACTGAATTTCATGTTTCAGGTCACACGCGGAACATAAGCATTCCAGACTGCGTAGAATTCAAAATAACTACAAACGCCTGTCGCGGCTTCTGCGAGTCCTGGTCACTGCCCAGCATCATGTTGGGCTTCAAGCGACATCCCGTTACCTCCTTGGGCCAGTGTTGCAATATCATGGAATCCGAAGACGTAAGTTTTTTTTTATCTAGCTGCTGCTGTCAAATTGCAGGACAAAGGTGTCCCAAGTCCTGCTAAGAACTCTTGTCCCGCTCCACGCTGTCATTGCGTGGAGGCTCTTACCCAGCGTTCAAGTATAAGTAGGTACCTACCTGCTGGCACTTCACCTACAGCTAGCTTCATGCCAAGATAGTGCTAATTAAAAGATTGTGTAGGCCTATAGCCTGTTTCATTCATGTTACTCGGTACTTACATTCTGCTACGGTTGGTTTACTTGGTTCTTACGAAAACAGTTTGAATGAAAAATACCAGTATTATTTTGGCGGTCACCGGTGCCTATTGTAGGTATCTAATGTAACATGCTCAATATTATTTTCAACGAGTGATCTAAATCCTAATGCTTTGAAGAGGTAGGTCACTACGGCACTCATTTATTAAATTTCATTGATGTAAAGCAATAGGTCCCTATTACACTTTTTGCCTGACCTGGGAATCGAACCCAGAAAGTTACGCTCGTTAGTCAGTACCATATCTATATTAGGTACACAATCAAGTATGACATATACCTACATAATAGGTGTTTTTGTTTGATTCACTACTAGACAGACTACTTTCATTAATTTTTTCACTTCACATTTCAGGTACCAGTTAAGGTGTTGTGCTTAGATGGAGAAAGAAATTTGATATTTAAGTCAGCAGTTTCATGTGCTTGTTATCATTGTCAAAAGGAATAATTTATGTAGACCATTTCTAATGTTCATTCAGTGCCTTGTAGGGATATAATTTAAGTTAATCAATGAAATGTAAAACGTTATGTACCCGCCTCGTAACATCTACCTATCTGTAACATAAATTTAATTTAAATGTAACTTGCAACATTTTCTACAAAATTGATTAACTTTAAGTGCGATTAAACATATCGAACAAAAGCTCCATGTGTATCTTTCTTTCCTTCCTTCCTAAAACTAACTTACAACTAGTCTTTGATCCTTCAGAAAATACTGATCCTATACCTCTCCTGTACAAACCATGTATTTTTTCTTTTAATAACGATTTGGTACCTATTTTTTGGGTTCTGTACCCGAAGGGTAACCAACAGAACCCTATTACTAAGCCTCCGCTGTCCATCTGTCCGTCCGTCCATTCGTCTGTCTGTCAGCGGGCTGTATCGCAAGAACCGTATGTAGGTAATGTAGACACAGTTTTTTTCACAGAGTGTGTATAAAATGCCGCTATAACAAGAAATAATAATTATTAATATAAACTTCATTTTCTCTAATTACATTTAGTATATTGTTCATCTATACTCCTATACTAATATATAAAGCTGAAGAGTTTGTTTGTTTACTTGAACGCGCTAATCTCAGGAACTACTGGTCCGATTTGAAAAATTCTTTCAGTAGCCCATTTATCGAGGACGGCTATAGGTTATCATCACGCTAAGACCAATAGGAGCGGAGCAGTAATGAAAATAACTTCCTTACACAGTCATTTAAAATATCTTAGGTCCAATACATTGAAGTCCTGATTATAAACACATATGACACACTGAAAAACAGAACCAACAGTGGCGACCATCAGAAAAATGCCGAGCCAATGAAGCCCGACGAGTCTTGGAGAAACGATTCAACTATCTTGGATCCTGCAACGAAATTAATCAGAATATACAGCGGAGGAGTAGGAAAAGAATATATATATAAATTCCACTTCCCTTCGTATCAAGCAGGAGACAGAACAGAACGAGGTCAATAGGCACCAAGTGATATACTGCCAAGCACCACGGATTAAGTATATATTATCACTAAAACTAATGGTCCTAAATTGATGTGCGTGTAGATTGAGTGATCTTTGATGAAGTTCTCTTAATCTCTACAAAAAGAAGGGTTTTAGTAAATAATTGTAAAAAGTTGATGGTGAAGTAAAAAATTTGTAAAACTTCAGGTTAAAAAGTTATGGGCAAATAACTAGATCACTCAATCCACACGCCTCAGGAAAATGCAATGACACATATTTCAAAATTCTCAGCCTTCCCGGTCTTCCTTCGATCATTAATAGTACGTCTTCATTTTAATTTCATATTTTAGTAAAGAATTTGTAAAAGCTTTTAACAAATTCTCAATTAATTTGAAAGCCATTTCAGAAAGTTTAACGATTTAACACACGTGTGGATTGAGTGATCTTTGAATGCACCCCTTCAGACGGAATAAATTAATAATATTTCTTCCAGATATTATACTTAATGCTAAGAATGAATTTGTAAAACAAAAATTGCGATGGTAAACGTACCTGGTTAACGAGAGTTGAAAATTTGTAGAAATGACAGTCTGAGTGATCCATACTTTGGTCTGTATTTTCTAAATGCAACATCGCAGATAATTGGGGCTTGCACTAGAAATTGTTATTTTTTTTTTCTAAAACTTGACATATCACTTGATTTTGTAAGTGCTATACTTTAAGAGATAATTTAGATTTTATATTTCTAAAGGACCATCGTGTAGGGTGGGCATGATTTCTTGTGAAGTAGGACTTTTTTTCTTTATCCACTTCTTCATTCTAACAATGTTACGCCCAGTTCATCATTTGGATTGGGTATTATTATTATTCAATTGATTAGTGTAGATGAATAGCGAAAAGAGGATCTTAACCCCTGGATAGACCCCTAGGTGTTAAGATCCTCTTCTTCTTCGTTCTTTTCTGTTTCTTGATGATTAGTTCAAGGGATGCCAAACTCAAATGATTAAATAAAAGACTTATTCGATATGGCTGTGGGGCGCTCAAATTTTCGGGCTCTCTTCGCTCGCTCTTGAATTTTACTCTCTTGGAGCTCTATTTTTTGCATTTAAGCACAAAAAAAAACATGGTAATGTTTTCTTCCATATCTCCAGAACCAACGGTTTCCCACGCATGGTCTACAAAATTATGTAGACCATGCATATTGGTATAATGGATCTTCGACGTCGTTATCGTTGAGGGTATTTTTACATCAGATTTATAATAAAATAAATCACAAAACGTGGAAGAGAGGGGGGCGGGCGCCACTATCATGTTTCTTCCCCAATTCGGAAAAATCGTGGATCCAGGGCTGCCTTCCATGGCTGGATTAAAAAATTTCGAGCTCGCTTCGCTCGCTCTTGTATTCTTCGATGTCAAAGTTGTATACAGGTTAGAGAGATTATATAACTTGTATAGCTGTATTAATAGTTAAAAGAGTTTCTTAACTGTCCATGGCACACCTTATCTGATAACATTTTAGAGTTCTTTTTTTTAATTTTTAGTTCTCGAACTTTCATTTTAAGTCGACAAAGTAACATCTATGTACTACTCTGTCAAGAAAGTACCGGGAAAAGATCAATAATACACAAAATGTCTGTTATTCATTCAAATTTATTTTATTACCTTCAAAGTATGCTCCTTTAGAAACGATACACTTGCGCCAACGAATAATCCATTCATCAAAACATTTTTTAAACGCTGCTTCCGGAATTGAGTTGAGTTCTCGCCGCGAATTCTCCTTTATGTGTTCTATCGATTGAAAACGGTTCAGTTGGAAGGCGCCACTCCGAAGCTTGTTGACTAGTTTGCATGTCAAACTCGTAAACCCACGTCTCGTCACTCAATTCCATTGGCGATGCAAAATTTAAGACAAACTCTTTGTTCGATATTTTTGTCCAGTATGAAATTCGCAATACACACTATATATGATATTACTAAAACCAGCACTGTATTTTATATGTATATAACAGATGCAACTCAAACTCCGCGCCAAAATGGAAAACAGTTGTGCCAATCTAACAACTACAAAAAAAGAAAAATTTGAATTTGGAACCATTAACAAATCATCCATTCCCGATACCTTTTTGACTGAATGTATAACAATTTAAAAATTAATTTAAATAAAACGAAAGTAATTCAATTTCAAACATACCAATCAAACTTTCAGAAATAAGTATATATAAAATATGAAGACAGTAGTATCCTAGAGCAAGTAGTAAATACAACATTTTTGGACATAATAGTGGACCAAAACTGTAACTGGAAATCACACATCAACTATGTATGCGATAAGCTAGACAAATTCAAATACGCAATAAAACTTCTACGATCAACAGTTTCCGTGGATGCAGCAGTCACTGCATAAATCATGGATACGTATCGTCTGTACTGACATATGGTCTGAAACTATGGGGTAACTCAGTTAAAGTTTCTATGGCATTTCGGGTACAAAAAAAGTGTGTTAGGGCATTATCTGGCGTCTGGTTATGGACAGCTGTTAGTAAACCTTTATTCAAAAAACTTAAAATTTCAGTACCTTTACCTTGCATGTACATCATAGAACTATGTATCCTAGTAAAACAATTTCCGCAATATTTTCGCATTCAATCAGAAGTGAGAAACAAAAAGGCTGCTGCTAGGACTATGTATAAGTATGAATGAAATGTACCTCAATGCAGATTGCAATTATTTAGGAGAAATATATATGTCAATGCCATTCCGGTGTATAACAAGTTGCCTAACGCATTTAAGGAATTTCCCATCCACATGTTTAAGAAAAAGCTGACAAGTTGGTTATTGGACAATTGCTTTTATGACATTGGCGAATATATGGAATATTGTAAGAATCCAAGAACTACTTAACTAACATATAAGTATTAATTACATTGACATTGTGACTATTACCTAATTATAATAATTCAATTTCAATTCGATTTAAATTCTGACATGGCCATTTTGAAGGTAAATTTATTTTTTGTATTATAATTTCAATTTAATTTGAATTTTTACATTGAGTAAGTATTTTGTTGTTTTATTGAACTGATTTTATACGCCATAAATGGCAAAACATGTAGCAACCTTATCGTTATTTATAAGACCTGTATGCTGTACCTACTCATGTTTCACAAAATAAATATATATATATATAGATCTATCTATGTATCCTCGATCGACGATCCTTTGCATCCCCCAATTGAAATTATCTTAAATTCATATAAAAACACAAAACTTCCGTATAATACTCGTAGTAACAAAAGAATATTTTTTTACAAATTAGATTATAACATCATTTGTAAGAGTATGAGATCGATTGGAACCATTTATTTGATGGCACTCACGATGTGAACGGTATGCTCAGTATATTCTACGATAAAATTAAAAATATTACAGAAATGCAAGACCCTCCCACCAGTCCCACCACCCGTAAACATAAGACACACCCTCCTTGGTTCGATAAAAAAAATGATAAGAACTTTGAGGGAAAAGGAAAAGATACGTCAGCTATACAAAACCTATAAAAACCTTCATGGATGAGCTTGAACAAAAGCTGCTCAGTAAACGGTGCTCAGTCATGGCTGCCTCTTGTTACAGTAAATATGTTAGCGACCTAGAAACAGTTATTACCAAGGATCCGAAGCGATTTTGGACGTATATCAAGGACAAGCGAGGAGGTACCAGTTCTTATCTTTGCACACCTGTTGAGGTAAAATATGGCAGAACTTTGTTGTTTGTAACATCACATGTATATACCCATATTTCAGCAAATAAATTATTTGTATTGTATTGTATTAGGTACTTATGACCATGACTGACGGCATCAAATCGTCTTCAGATGGCATCAATATCTCTGAAATGTTCGCTGCTCACTTTTCCTCCATGTACAGGCAACAAAATGTGTCTCCTCATTCATCTTCATCTCCCTCACAATATATGCAGGACATGTTAGCGTATTGTTTACCGTTGACTACACCAATTATTGAAAGTGATGCCTTGCTCTGTAAATTGAAATCCCAGTTCTCGAAAATGACCATGTCATGTACTGGGATCGGTCTATCATCACTGATAGGACTATTGTTGGCAATAAGCTTGATATAGTGGTGATAGACCGATTAGCGCGCCGCACAATGATAATTGATGTTACCATCCCGCATGACGCAAGTATCTTGACTTAGCGCTCGAGTTTGTCGACATGTGGAATGTGGACTTAGCTGTCATTGTGCCGATAGTCGTTACGGCCAATGGCCTGATGGCCAAAAACTTCGACGATCATCTGTCGAAGCTAGCGTTACGCGGTTGGGTTAAGGGCCTGATACAGAAGGCAGTACTCCTCGATACGGCTCGTATTGTGAGGAGGTTCCTTTCTCTGGAGCCCTAACCACCCGTGGCTTGGACCCTGCTCCCGAAACCGGCGGACTGCTACTTTTTTATATTTTTAAGTGTATTTTTTTATGGTTTTTAAAGATATAATTTGAATGTAAATAAGAATAAATAAACGAAATAATAATTGTTTATTTTCTCACCACAATATTTAAGGATTACATGAAATGTTTTTAAGTTTTCATCGGCGTGGCTTATATGGTGTACAAGAATTTTAACACTGGTTTTAGATCAGCGCCAACTCTTGAACGGTAGTGGAACAAATGTAATTTTTGTTGACGATTTTTGAAAAAATGTGCTATTTAGCGACATCGTTTTATTTTTCCTGTAAACTTTACATAAACTTCTATTACGAGTACATAGAATAATTTCAGATTTTTCTCTATGCAAACCTTTGAGATACGGGGGGATGGTCATTTTTTTTTAAATTTTCGTCAATATACATCAAAGGCTGCACATAGGCTTCCCCCAAGTGTTGTCACATTCAGTGTGTCTCGTATTAAGCCTGACAGCCAGTCAGCCAGATTCCCTCAGCTTTCAGCTAGCCTTCGGTTAACCTTGAAGCCTTGATTCCTTTTTTTTTTTTCGAACTAAACCTCTTTATTTAAAAATAAGTACAGTGTCCCCCATTTTTATATTTGCACATTATAAAGACTCACACTGTAAACAACGTGTAACAGAATAGACCCCGTAAAAGGTTTTGGGTTAATTAATCTGTTACACTGCTAGGTAATATGTGTTCTGTGCTGTTACACGTTGTAGAATCCATACTAATTCAACTTAGGCATTTATAAGGTACTAGTAGTTCCTGAGGAGCTCGTGGCTAAATAATAACAGCCGCACGGGTCGATCTTCGAGGTTAAGCAACGCTTGCCAAGGTTGGTCTGTGGATGATTAACCGTCTTAACATAACGAGTTTCCTCCGTGCCTCGGAAAGCACGTTAAGCCGTTAGCCCCGGCTTTCATTTGTACATCTTTGGCAGTCGTTACGGATTGTCAGGAGCCAGTAAATCTGACTCCAGTCCTGCCAAGAAGTGCCGTATTACTTAGTTAATGGGTTGTGGGGGTCTGGTAGGCAGCCGCTCCACGTAAAATACTGGTATTCAGCTGAATCCGGACGCGTTCAAGCAAACAAACAAACTCTTCAGCTTATAGATGATACCACTCGTCAATATAGACGAGGGCTGAGAAAATCCGAAAACCAAAGGAAATAAGCACACAATAAATGACGTGGGGTATACCCACAGAACAGCTAGTCTATTCTGTAAGTAAACATTTCGATATCGAGCTTCACCTGAGTGAGATAGCTCACAAAGTGAACTTTATTGCACACAACATAAAGGTGTTACGTTTATGCTCACCTCGGATTCTGCTGTCGAGACACGAAAATGTTGTTACAGAATAGCACTACAGAACTGTTCCGTGGGTATACCGGCTGCTCTCTTGATTTTCATCTCTTTCACATCGAATGGCAACCCTACTGGCTAGCTGGACAACGTCCCGTCACTGCAATGTCAGTTGTCAAATCGTGTCATGTCTGTCAATTTTTATTTACCATGTCATGAGTTTCTTGGGTGGATTTACGAAATTTTATATCTATGTTAATTACCTTGAGCATATAATTAATAATTCCCGTTCCATAAGACAAAGATGGTATGGAGGACAACTCTACATCTTGTAAAAAGCCAACATGGCAAAACTGTGTTCACTGTCCGAGACTACTTTTCTCTTCTGCCACGGAATTTGAAAGGTTAGACACCTATTATTTGTATTTATCGGTAAGCTGAAACCAATATGTACTCTAAGAATACTGCTTCTTAAATGTGTTTTGTTTCAGGCATATTCAAGAGAAACACAGTATTAAAGAGGGATCTATCATACTCTGTCAGTATGGACAAAATGGAATGTGTTCGTCGTTGCAGTTTGGCGATTTGCGGAAAGCAGGCTTTAAGTATCATGTAAGAGAGTACCACTTATATACAAAAGACTCAAACGATGACTGGACCTTCTACTCTTCCTCTCAAAACCTTCCAGCAGTATTAAATGATCCTAACAGAGGTAAACAGAGCAATTTTTTCACTAAGACGTGGGGTGACAGTTTTATTGATAAAGTTGATATATACCCTAGTCCATATTTACCTGAAATCACATTAGCACATTTTGAATCTTATTGCAAAAGAGTTGCTAAAAAATACCGACGTCATTGTAGACTAAAAGAAAGTATTCCAGTCAAAAATAAAACACCTGTAGTAGAAAATTTATGTGAGGTACCAAGCATATTCTATGAGCAATCACTACCATTAAATGATCCAGATGTATTTAGCCAAGTTTTTCCTAGTCTGTGTAATTCTGAAGAGCCCAGTATTGCTATAAGAGCTCTCCAAGAAACACTAAGTACATACCTAGATGTTATTGAGATGAAAATCTCAAAGCAAGTAGCTCAAAAATCAGATGCATTTTTTCATGCAATGCTGTCTCATGACACTATAATGGAGCAGATGGCCAGAGCAGTGAATACAGTTAGAAAAACCAGACAAAATATAACACATGTAAAGGGAAACTTAACTGAATGTCCATTGAAATTAGCAAGTTTAACAAAAATTAATCACAATTTGAACAATGTCCATGATCTTTTAAAGTTAATGGGCACTGTACAACAGACACAACCAATGATACAGCTTCTCTTGAGTACTTCAGATTATGTAGCTGCCTTGGACTTGATCAGTTCTACCCAAAAAGTGCTATCTACACGCCTGTCTGGTGTACAAGCATTTCGTCATTTATCTCCACAACTTACTGAAATGAAGAGATTAATACACAAAATGCTGAGCAACGAATTTTTAAGGTTCATTGTCACAGACCTAAACAGACCTCCAAAAGATGACACTGAAATACCTGAACGTGAAAAAATTGTATCAATAGTGTCTGGAATTCTCCGTCTGAAGGAATTTGATTTTATTGATACATTCAAAATTGAAGCAATGACATCCATTCAAACTACAATCAAACAATCTGTAATAGAAATCATTTCAGAAAGAGATGGAAACACAGAAATTGTTTTGAGAGGATCAAATGCTGATAATACATGGCTTCTATGTAATGAAGGTATAACATTTCTGCAGAAAGTTACTCCAAACTTAATTAACTTATTTAAAAGAATCTTATCATTGAATAACTTGATATTGGAAATAACTCAAATGGATGATGTTACTGGAAATGACAGTGAAGATGTTTGGTCACCTGAGGAACTACTTTTTGTAGAAGAGAAGTTAAAGAAAATGATTGCTTCTCTTTCTGACTACTGTAATGAACGATGTGCTAATCTAATAGTAACCAAAACTGACAAGGATTATGTTTTTCCTGATATGTCCCAATTATCAATTCTGTCCAAACTCATTGAAAATTTCTGTGACGAATGTGAAAGCATCACTGGACACTGCAGTAATGCAATGAAGCTAGCTCTTCGAAGCTATGCAATGAAGTACATACAATGTTTACATGCTGAAAGACGTACTCAATTGACTTCTGCTCTAAATACAGAGCGATGGAAAGCTGCAGATGTACCTTGTGAATTGCAAAGTGCAATAAATAAAATACATGAATCAGGTGAAATCCCAAATGCTCTACAATATGACAGTGGTAAGCCTGATGGGAAGTATTTATTAATAAATAAAGAGAGTTATGCTGTTGTTGCCACGGTGCAGCTTTTAATCAAAATCTTGCTGGAGTATTGTGATGCAACAAAACAGTCCCCTGTCATTGTTCAGTACTTGGTACATTGCATGTTGGAATTGATTCGTTTGTTCAATTCACGGTGCTGCCAACTGGTGTTAGGTGCTGGAGCAATACAGAGTGCTGGCTTAAAAACAATTTCTACTTCAAACCTTGCTTTAGTATCTAGATCTTTGCAAGTGGTCATGTGGTTTCTACCTAAGATAAGAGGATTGCTAGAAAGGCAGCATTCTAAGGAATTATCACTGAATGGTTTTAGTAATATAGAAAGTGATATAGTAAGCCATAAGCAGGAAATAGAGAATAAGATTTGTCTCATAGTCAGTAATATGCTTGCATCTCAGCTGACGGGGTGGGATGCCAAACCCCCTGTTCCATCTCAAACATTCCGAAATATTTCTAAACATTTAGTTAAATTACATGAAGCACTTATTGATATATTTCCTAATGAACAAATAAGGACCATTTATAAAAGAGTACATGATAACTTCAAGGATAAACTCAGAGAACAATTAGTAAAGATGAACATAGTAGCAAATGGTAGTCCTCAGCATGGAGTAGTCACCTCAGAATTGACTTTTTACTTGCAAACCCTTAAAACACTACGGGTGATAAACGAAACTGATGCAGAGGACAATATATTGTATGATATTTGGTTAAATTAAGTTACACATATAAGGTATAGAGAGAATATTCTGTAGCCATTTTTGTAAAAATACCTATTCTTGTTTTTAAACACTATCTATTTATTGTTCTAAATATGGTATACAATTAAATACAGTGACATGTTATTACAATTTAGCTTTGGTTAAACGAAACTTGTAAAAGGCCAAAGAAAAATTGAATTGTAAACTTTACCTAATATTGACTAACGAAACTGTGTATGTATTATGTAAATAAACTGTTTAATAAGTTCAAATGATATAATTATGTACCTACACATATTTCCTCCTCTGTTATGGGAAAACAGCATGTCAGTCTTTGTGCTAGAATAACCAAATTATTAAAATTCATTCAGATACCCCATCCTACTTAGCCACATTTTCGCTTTAATTTTCACTCACAATCCAACACAGAAATGTCCTATGTCTCAACAATACCAGCTCTCACCTGGCCTTTCCTTGTTCACGTTTTCAGGACTATAAAAATCATTTCTAGATTTAAAATCCTATCTACCTTTTTATTCTTATAATTTTCCATAATCTATTCAGCTTGTAATAAAATTGATAGCAGTGAGTGATAAGCAGTTTCATGTGGATTGTGGCATTATAGCATAATTATGATCTAGAAATCAATCAACTCTATTAAATATTCAAACCCTCTGGATTTAAAGGACAGTTTTACTAAAGATATTATTTTTAAAGAAACTAGTCATACAAGATAACAGAACCATGGCTAAAACTGATAGTACGATCAGCAAAAAAGTCGGTTAACATGATTTTTAAAGTATGATATTGATGTAAAATACATAAAATGTTTATGATAAAAATCCTTCGGGCCTTTGCACACGGCGTTTTTTTAACGCGCCGACGACTTGCAAACGACACGCACTAAACGAACTTCAGACGTACTGCTTTTTGGTCACCTCCAGAACCGTGCCGCGCGCCTTGGGGGCGCGTTAAAACTACTCCGTGTGCATAGGCTTATCGATTAAAGAAACTGTTAAAAAGCGCTATAAACTTTTGTTTTAATTTAGAAGATAATACAGGTATAGGTACACCTACTCACGAAGTTTTCATGAGGGTAGGCAGAAATATATCATGACTAGTTGACCCGCGCAACTTCGTCTCTTCCGCTTCTATTGGTCTTAGCGTGATGATATAGCCTATATCGATAAATGAGCTAACACTGAATTTTTTTTTTTTTTTCAATATCAAAAGATATTGAATTTTTAAGTTTAGTAAGAAACTTCCTTATGTATTCTGATTAGTCATAGCGCCATCTATTGAAAAAGAAGAAATGCTCGAAAGCATGTATAAAACACCAAAACAAATTGTTGAGTAATAGTGTAAAACTTTTAATACGTGGCAAAATAAAAGTGAACATTTTTATACCGGTATTTGTCGGAACAATCGATCCACCAAATCAAAATATATTGAATTTTTAAGTTTAGTAAGAAACTTCCTAATGTATTCTGATTAGGCAAAGCGCCATCTATTGTAAAAAAATAAAATTCATGAAAGCATGAATAAATATTACACCAAAACACATTACGAGTTATTCGTGAAACTTTTATACGTACCTATCAAAATAAAACTGACCAATTTATACCTTATCGTTATTTATCGTCACAATCGATCCAAAAAATCAAAGTACATACGTATTTTGATTAGTCAGAGCGCCATCTATTGAGAAAAATAAAATGCAGGGAAGCATAAATATTACATCAAGCATGCAAGGCTGGCATCGATCTAAGCGCACGCGAACGACGTCGCGGGCACAGCTAGTTACTCCTGTCCTGTAGTGCTATTCTGTAACAACATTTATTAGTAGGCGAGTATTAAATTTGTATTTATATAAGACCTTATCTTGTGTGTTTATAAAGCTCACTTAGTGAGTTCTGTCACGCAGGTGAAGCTCGATATCGAAATAGTTATTTACAGAATAGCACTGCTGGTAAGCTGGATTGGAACGCCTCTATTTTGTGTTGAAACCAGTCGCCGCATTGGCACGTACTCATTCGTGGGCGTGGCGTGGCTAAGCCTTTATTCTTTGTAGTCGTGAAAGTAAACGAGAAACGTGATGATGCAGACCAAAAACAGGCAGGGAGTGACTGTTGAAAAACATGTACTCGTCACGGGCGGGTTTCATACAAACTTTCGAGTCCTTATTCTTGGAAATTAATGAACCGATTTTAGTGACTTTGAAAAGCAAACGCAAAATACATAGGTCTAATAAAGCAAACATTGTTCTGCCATGGCCCAGTCATTTTCGTACTGCCCCTTTTTACTTTCCATTTTACTTACCATCATCATCATCATCTGCCTAGCCTTTTCCCAACTACATTGGGGTCGGCTTCCAGTCAAACCGGATTCAGCTGAATACCAGTGTTTTACGTGAAGCGGCTGCCTACCAGACCTTCAGAACCCATTAACTGGGTAACACGGTACATCTTGGCAAGACTGGAGTCAGATTTACTGGCTTCTGACAATCCGTAACGACTGCCAAAGATCTACAAATGACAGCCGGGACCAACGGCTTAGCGTGCTTTCCGAGGCACGGAGGAAACTCGTTATGTTAAGATGGTCACCCATCCACAGACCAACCTTGGCAAGCGTTGCTTAACCTTCAAGATCGACCCGTGCGGCAGTTATTATTTATCCACGAGCTCCTCACGCTTCCATTTTTCTTACCCATTCAATATTATTAACCCTAACTTTAACAATATTAGTAAAATAATACACATATAATTTTATTGTTATTAGAAGTATGTTATAATTATATTATTACTACTTATTGAAAATGTTTTACTAATATTTCGGTATCGCCTATTTCGTGTGAAGTAAGGAGCAGCTGCTGATTACTTTTTACCAAAGATACTAAGTTCGTGGGAATTGACGAGTTTTATCCTGAGGTCTGGTTACACTTCAAGTCGGTCCAGCTAGTCAATTCTGTAAGTAACCATTTCGATATCGAGCTTCACTTGAGTGAGATAGCTCACAAAGTGAACTTTATTCCACACAACATAAAGGTCTCATGTTTATACTCATCTCGGATTCCGCTGTCGAGACACGAGAATGTTGTTACAGAATAGCACTACTGGTGTTGAAAACTGACTTCACATTTACAAGTTGTGACAGGCATTAAGGGGTGTTAAAGTTTGTTTGGAAGTATATTATACTTTGTGCCAATATATTTGAAACCTGGCATGGATAGGTACTAGCCAAATTCAGTAAAAAAGGTAGTATGATATGAGGTGTACAATAACACATAGGCCGTAAGCTAGGAATACATGACGCGGGCGAAGCCGCTGGCAGAAGCTAGTCTTAGATAAGGACATAGGATACTTTTTAGCTCGGTAGTACTTTCCTTTGGGACAACTTCAGATTTTGACGCGGGCGAAGCCGCTGGCAGAAGCTAGTACTTACATGGAGTGTGTTCATACTTACAAAATGCGTTTATCAATGTACAGTCGACCACACATCAGTAGTAACAAGAAACCTTTAGCTTGCCTAATTTAGTAAAATAAGAGTAGTATCTATTTGATAAGAATAAGCCAATACCTGCCTTGTCACCACTGCTGATATACGGTCGACTGTACACTGAACATACACATGCGCGGAACAAACGTTATAAGTACCTAATAATTTTAATTTATTTTTTCAATAAAACATTTAGTGCTGACTGTACATCAGGAAAATATCAATTGAGTGTCATGGTCTAGTATCTAATAACGCATTCTAACTATTTCTAACTTTTATATAAGTATGTACTTAGGTAAGAACCTAATAGAAAAAAAATACCTATTTATTATCCAAATATATATAAAAAAAAACTATAATCCTAAAAGTGAAATTAGAATCAAAATTACTCGAAAAACAAACGAGATATAATTATTAAAAAAAAAATATCTGTCCCTTTCAAGAAAACGCTGTTTTGTATGGCAGCTGTGTAGACGTCATGGACGATGTCAAAGTCCATATCGGACTTCTGCTTCTAATTGTAATCTTGGAAGCTTTATAACTTCACCGCTGATGAAGGTATTTAAAAAATCAATTCACGATTGTTTACTAGAACTAATTTCATTTTGTAAATAAAAAAGTATGCAGTGACTCCTTGTCACGAATGACACATAAACAATCATTTGAATACAAGTTTTTAAATGTAATGAATAGATTTTTGTGATGGATGTACTTATAGTAATTTATGTTATTTTTATCTAAAATAAAGAACTTGTTTAACAAATTACTTTTTATTGTACGTATAGTAAAGATAACATCATAGAAAAATATTAACAGCCATTATAATTTAAATGGAATTATTTTAGCGATTATGTTATGGACCAAAAGTAGAACAAAGAGCAATAATTGAATTACTGTTGTTCGCGCCAATTTAGTTTTTATATCACATTTTCATCTTTGGCTTACCTTCTAAAATATGTACTTATTAGAATCTTAAAAAAGCTGATATGGTCACATAAACAACTATGCAAAAACATCACAAATAAAACCTTTTTCTTTTTGATCCATAATTTTAACTATCATAGAAATATGATGCTAATGGATATCTTATTACAAAAGCTATACAAGTGCAAACAATTTGAAAAGACATAAGCCAAGTTGTCAGATGAACTTCAGGAATGGGCCCCAACTTAATTAAAAATAAGTTAATTAATGTCATATTATTTATAGTTATACTTTCTTTATCTTCAGTTTTATCAATTAAGTGTAAAATTGTTAACACGCGAAGTATCAATTTGGTTAAGGAAGTCATTTCTTTTTTAGCTATTATTGTTCTGCTAGCATGAAGTAAATCAGTCTCTTCACTATACTTTGGTAAGCGATGCCTTGGGCACGGAATAATATGGAATAGTTGAGGCACTGAATACAGAAAGTTTATGATTTGTGGCAAGAAAAATAGCAAAACTGTTTTACTGAAATGACTCAATATTCCGACAACTGCAAATGTCATTCCAGAAACGTAACAGAATGTATCCCCAACAAACACCTTTGAAGGATACCTGAAAACAGAAAATAAACTTTTAGTCAGTATTTATGGTTATTAATTATGGTTATTTATTTATATAAGTGAATTTGAAGATGAGACCTTATTACCTTGACCTTTGACCTTTGTCCTTACCTTAGTAACCCAGAGCCCTCTTCTTATTTGATTGTTGAATTGAATGATTTGGAAAGTTAAATATTATAAACACCAACTGTTATGCTATCTTGTTTGTAAATGAAATGTGTTTGGCAATTAATTTGATTAGAACATCTTTCTGTAAATGTCCTTTTCAAATTATATCATGTATCATGTACCTACACATTGTAAAACTATTCTTCTGAAGTGGTTTCTCAAGAGGCCTATTACAATTTGACTGTGTTTTTTGCGTAAAATTACCAACTTTGGCATATTGGGTAGTTGAGAATATTTATGAGTAGTTTATTTTTCTCTTTTCTATTAGTAAAAAGCCAAAATTCCGAAGTAAGTTTCTCGTAAAATGCGCGACAGCACTTTTTGGATATCGTGTACAGAACTACTGTAGTAACCAAATGTAATAAAAAATATATCATATTATTCCTTACAGGTTTAGTTCATACTGACCTCAAAAATTTTAAATAAGAATGGAATATATGTAAAGAAAGTCCTATTCAAATCCGTAGAAGTATATAATTGTAAAGTTTTTGTAAATAGTAGCCTGAATATTTAATATAGTTTAAAAATTGCTTACCAATTATGTTTCAACAATGCCAATGTAGTTGCAAGGTAAGGTATCATAATATGTAAAGAGAAAGTGTGCGCTTTATACTGGTCTCCTCTCAATTCAATGATGTCAAAAATAACAATAGATAAGGCTATAACAACAGACTGCCCAACTTCAAGTCCATTGATGCCAGCCAATATGTTTATAGCATTTGTGCAGAATACGGCTAACATTCCCATGTAGATGTAGTACAGAACACCTAGAACAGAAGAGAAATGTTTTAAAAAATAGTCTCTTCTATGTCCATTGCCAGAATCTTTTTAAAAACAGTACATACCAATGTTGATGGATACTCCCAACCATTGCCTCAAAGGAATAGGAACTACAAAAGTAGTTGAGTTGAAGTTCACATAATAAACCACAAGCAGGGGTAGTGATGCCACTGTTGGCAGTAACAATTTATATCTCCATCTCAAGTCCAAGACATCATCAGCAAAGCCAAGAAGGAGCATACAACAGATGGATAACAATCCCGCCAATAGTTCTGCAAACTAAAAAAGATCTTGCTAAAACATAAAGTCAATAGACAACGCATTTACCTAAACTGCTGCCTGTAAAAGCATGCAATTTTGTAAGGATTTATGAAAATTTAATATCTTATGTATGTATGGGTTAAATATGGGATAAAAACATGTATTAGAAATGGGTAAATTTTATTCTGCCTTTATTTAATAAACATTATTTTGATATGCCATTTGTACCAACCAACTGGCTTAAATTAATCTATACTAATATATATATAAAGCTGGAGAGTTTTTTTGTTTGCTTGAACACACTAATCTCAGGAACTATTGGTCCGATTTGAATTTTTTTTTCAGTGTTAAATAGCCCATTTATCGAGGAAGGCCATAGGCTATATCATTATGATAAGACCAACAGGAGTGGAGCAGACAAATTTGCACGGGTTAACTAGTCAAAAAATAAAAATATTGTCTTACCTCATTGTGAGGGAAGTGCTGTGTGTCCATCAAGCCATTACCAAAGACAATTGGTATAAACAGAAAGCATGTTACTAAGAAGACACATCCAGATACAACACCTATTGCTTCTGGGCTGAAAATAGTAATTAAGAGAGTAAGAAAAAGAGCTGTAGACTGCTCCGGACTCTCCATCAATGACAGCAGTAGTGCTTACAACTTCTAGGTACTCTGAAACAAAATGTTAACCAAACTAGGCAACATACTCCTGCCCCTATCCTAATTTGTATGACAGTGGCACAGCCTGTGTGCTTCTTCCATCCAGACCTGTAAGTATTACACACAATACGTCTATCATTTTCCTATACTCTTATAACCATCCCAATACGTACTCCAAACTTTCCAAACGACATGATATCCCTGGACATAATTATTGTTGTTGTATTGTTTGGAAAGGTTGATTCCTCCTCATAAAACCTTTACCACGACAACCGATTTTAAAACAGAACCTCTTTTAATAAAATTTTTCTGTCACCGACACCACTCAAACCTATAAATGAAATAGTATGTTACAATTACTTACATTTTTTTCTTACTAGTTTTACATAGATCTATTCCGAATAGACCGGCTTTAACAAACAGGTCTGTGAGGTTGGGAATTAATTCATCTGTAACGAAGAACGCTACCGCCGACAGAATTAGTAATATAATTATTTCCCACATCCTGCAGGTTATTTGAGAAATAGTAAATCATTAGCAAGATAAACAGTGAAATAGTTCGAACTCTCGTTCAATAACATCGAATTGACAGCTAACAGCTAAGTACCCGATATATTATATTCCTCTATGCAGCTAAGTAAATGAGAGATTGACATTTGACAATGCTGACATGACACTGAAGTAGGGCTGCCATTCGTCCGGGTTTCCCCGGATTTGTCCTAGTTTGAATGGCGTCCGGGGAGCATCCGGGCGGGGTTTTCAAAAAGAGTCCCGGACGCTCTTTTGTGTCCGGGGAAGCTCCATCGATGGAAAAGTTGAACGTAAAAAATAGTACTCAGAAAATCTTATCTAATTATGCATGGGTGCAAATATTTTCGAGCTCGCTCAGCTCGTTCTTACATCATTGTTTCTCGCACTTTTTTGGCTGAATTGACTAAGAAACTCGTTAACGAACTAGATATGAGTGGTTATTAGAAATTTTATATTTGATCCGAGCCGAGGTGCTAGAATTGGCAAGCTTGCTTAGCTAATTGTTACACGCCTTTCAGCATAAACGCATTTCTGTGCAAATGGGCAAAAATCCTAGTATGTTAGTACCCTACGAGCTGTAGTTTATATCGCAAAACAGCTAATGATTAAAAAAAAAAAGTTTTTTTAAACAAGGTGACTGGGTTGTTTCCCCGGACGGACGCAACCAAAAGTTGCGTCCGTCCGGGGAAACAACTCAATTTCACCCAAATGTTCGGGATTTTTAAAAATGTTGTCCGGGTTTGGCAAACTATGTGATGGCAGCCCCACACAGTTGATATTTGATGAGTGGTGCTGGTGACTGGTGTGGTGACACGACGACACTACAGTGACATCAGAAAGGCATGGATTTAATAAGTATTGTGCGTAGTCCGATGTAAAATAAGAGCTGTTAGACGAACGAACCTGTAGTCCGCGGTTTTTTTTTTGTACGTGGTTTTTAACGTGAAAGCTTGCTCATTACTCTAGTATCAGGGGGACCGCGATGTCGTCAATGGAGGATTTTTTTTCTTATTTAGGAATAATATTTTATTATAGCCAGACAGGATAATTGTATGAAAAGCGAAGAAAATCAGTAATTTTTGCAACACAATAGGGACCGTGCACGGCGTTGACTATGCCATCTAGTGTCGCATATTCGAAGTTTTAAGGGTCAGAATCATAGAAAAAGTACTCTGTGGTCAGAATACTTGACATTGACGCTTCTGTGCTGCCACCTGTGGTTCCTGCACGCTCAGTTTAGGGGAACGTGCGCGAAGAAGACTGTGCCATCTAGCGTAGCTATTTCGAACTTTATACTTGAAACATACTTGACAGTGACATTTCTGTGCTGCCACCTATAGTTTCTGCACGTTCCCTATAGCACTTGACGTATCACAAAACAAAGCAATGGCTCGCGGCTTGCGGCTCGCGGCGCTGACAGACGTGCGAACCGAGGCGAACTACGAGCAAAATTTCAAACCTGTTGACTCAGGCAGACTCACACGTCTGTCAATGCGATGCAACAATCTCGAGCATTTATGACTTGTCCGTAACATCATCATCATATAGGCAAAAAGACATTGACCGCTGGACATAGGCCTCCCCCAAGCATCGCCATATTGGCCAACAACTTGTCGTATAAACTGTACTTACTATTTACATGCTATTTACTAATTCCATTATGTCAATGTCATTGTCAACAAGACAATTTTGTCAACAAATTGTGTTTTGGTTATAGTTCTACTGTAATTCCCAAGAAATATTTACGTAATTATTATTTCATTTATTATCTAATCGAATAATCCACAGTACTTTTTTATAGTTCAAATCTAAGGATACGGTAAATTGTTTTCGAAACTAAAATGAGTACCATGGACGAAATAGAAGATGAAGCGAAAGCGGCAGCAGAAAAGATGGTAATGAATATGATGCAGAGACCAGGACAGCTCGAAAAAGTAAGAAGAGGACATCACCTTATAACTAGGATAAATAGTAATACATTCTCGTACTCAACTAGTTCCAAGGCTTGACCAGAAACAAACACATCTGATATCTTTTGTGGGCGTTGCTAGAACAAACCGAAATTGCACATTTTTTACCCCCGACCAAAAAAGAGGTGTGTTATAATAAGTCATACTGTCATCCATATCCTGGTTGAATAGTGCACAACGAAACCTATCTCAATTAAAGTACCTACAGTTACCACCTTTTAGTACCTACATAGATTTCTGTGGTAATTTGTTTGTTTCTCGTACTTATAGGTACCTACAGCTGATATTTATCAGTGATCAAACTTTTCCAAAGCAAACGGTCAACTTGTCAGTATCAGTCAGGGAATTAAAGATTTCAGAAGTTTTTTGTATATCTGGCTAGTGGTCCTGAGACCATAAGCAAATTCATTCCATGACAAATGGCGTTGTCGTGGAGCAGCCAGGGCTGCGCCTCCCATTTAAAGAAGGTGGTTCCTCTTCAGCCTTTTTACCACCGCTGTTGGGTTTAATAGTTCCTTAACTATTGGGTTTGGATGCAAGGCTAGGCGTGCCTTGTGTTGCCTTTTGAATCGATCGATTTCAGAGTTTACTGATGGCATTTGTAGATACTCGTGGACTTCGTCATTCCTAGCAAACCAAGGAGCGTTAGCAATTGATCTTAGGATACCATTTTGGACTCTTTGCAGGCAGAGTATGTTGGTTTTGCTGGCAACGCCCTATAATTGGATGCCGTATGTCCATATCCGTATGTTTACTATCTCTTGAGACATTAGAATACTTGTCACAAGCAGAAGCCAGTATTATTTAATATTAAACTATTGTGATGATTAAGTAGGTACAACTTAAAAATAGAAATGTTCCCAATGTCCAATCTTCCCAAGTTTTATAATTAAGTGTTATTTAATTTTATTTTATTTTTTTGGTATGTGTCATGCTTGGCGCAAATAAACGCTTTTTCTTTCTTTCTTCTTTCTTTTTTTCTTTCTTTCTTCTTTCTTTCTTTCTTTCTTTCTTTCTTCTTTCTTTCTTTCTTTCTTTACTAGCTTCTGCCAGCGGCTTTGCCTGTGTGAATGTCGGTTGAATGTTGTTGTCCCAATATTAAAAGCCCATAGATAGATAACCTACATGCTATACCAGACTGTAATTTATATCTGTGCCAAATTTCATCTAAATAAAAAAAAATCTGTTCAACTGTTTCAGTGTGATTGAGTAACAAACATCCATCTATCCAAACTTTCGCATTTTTAATAGTTATAACATTTTCATGTATGTTTTCCAGGTAGAACATTACAAGAAAAGGATTACTCATAAGAAAGCATCCATTGAGGCTCAGCTGAAATCAGCCGTGCAGGGCAAACTCGATGGAGTGAGTGTGGGCTTGAAACAGTTGCAGGAGTGTCTGGAAGATGTGCAGCAAGTCAGTCTTAAGTAAGTATGTGTTACTAGCATCTGCTAGAGTTTGCACCTGCTTGAACCCAGACACTTTTCCAAGGGAATGTGAATTTCACGGGTACATGGTTTTTTTTTATTAATAATTACTCTTTCAACACATTATTGTCATCTATCTACACTAATATTATAAAGAGGAAAGATTTGTTTGTTTGAATTGAATAGGTTCTGAAACTACTGGACCGATTTGAAAAATTCTTTTACCGTTAGATTCCTAAATTATCCCTGATGAACATAAGCTATAGAATATTTTCAAAAAAGTTAGGTATCCATATGAAAACTTTATATATTCACCCAAGGTGTGAAAAAAACCAGCCAAGAGCGAGTCAATCTCGCCCACTGAGGGTTCCATACACATTTGTAGCTTCAAAATTCAAGTTACTTTAAATAAAGACTATATTTTTTATGATTTAATTACACAAACTACACAAAAAAACTACACAAATGTGTAGTTTTCAGACCTTACTTGTAGTATAAGACAGTATTACTTGCAAAATTTCATAGTTCTAGGTCAACGGAAAATACACAATACATTTTGATTCCCTTGAGAGTGTCGAAATATACGTTTTTTACGGCATAAACGACCGTATCTTTTTTTTTACGCTTTTTTATAGCTGCAAGGGACCATTGACTTGAGTATATGGTTTTAATTTCAACTCGATATGTCCAGGCTTTCTCGAGATAAACGGTATTGACAGACAGACGGACGGACAACAAGTGATCCTATAAGAGTTCCGTTTTTTCCTTTTGAGGTACGGTACCCTAAAAATACCAACAAAGATCCTTATATCCCGTACGCTGCGGAAACTATTTACAATAGAGCAAAGTTATGTACTACAATTTTATAGAGGACATCAATATCTACAAAAAAGTCTGCGAGGGTATATATCTAACTATTATGGTTAAGCCACAAGGACCGCTTTCTGGTCAAATAATTCAATCAAAACACGGGTGAAATGGAATAGTGGTGATTTTAGTATCATGATATTAATCCTTATTTATTTAAATTGTTTAATAATTAAAGTTGGTTATGTACAAGTAAATTACACTTTAAATTATTCAAATCGGACCTTTCGTTTAAAAGTTATTATGGGTATAAAAATACTCTAAGTAAGAAAAATGCTGCAGTTTGCGCGAACTGCCCTCGTCGAACTTTTAGTCTATTAATAAGTAATTTACACGGAGAGATGAAGTTCGTGGAGTAATAACTAAACGCGCGCGAACGAAGTCGCCGGCGAAGTGCTAGTTATCATAAACCTGACAATGAATTATAAATGATGGTAAGGCCTATTTTCTGTTTAGCTTTGAAAAGGCATGGGTAAATAATATAATTACTTAAAACAAAATTTATTTCAGAATGGATGAATTGGAAGAGTTGTTGAAGAGTGTGCCTCCCCTGGTGGCGTCCCTCCAAGCAGTCAGAGAGGAGGACTCACGGCACTCGCAATATGTCACTGCTATGGACAGTCTGAAACACATATTTACAGTGCCAGAAAGTGTGGCCAAAACTAAACAATGGATAGGGGAAGGCAAGCTACTGCATGCCCATCAAGTAAGTATTATTGGTGTGTTAGTGTTGTTGGTGTTGTGTTATTTCAAATAATTATACCTAAATTTTATACATTTATTTACATGCATTCATACCTTTGTCCTATGGGTGTACGCAGAAACTAAAAAATGCCACCTGCTATGATTCTTTAATACTCGTTTTGCAAAGTTGTAAAGATCAATTACATTTTTATTCTCCATATTGCACCTACCATTATTTTCAGTAAAAGCTGACTGGTATGGTATGTACGTAAAGTTTTAAGTAAATAAATATAAATTAGCGTCACTTAATGAAAAATAAAAACATTTTTGATTACACCTTATCCAGGTCTCTATACTTATGTTACAAAGCTTATGAGTTTGTTTCAACGCGCTACTCTCAGGAACTGCTGGTTCCAATT
The DNA here is from genome assembly GCA_950371165.1 of Lacanobia oleracea. Lineage (NCBI taxonomy): Eukaryota > Metazoa > Arthropoda > Insecta > Lepidoptera > Noctuidae > Lacanobia > Lacanobia oleracea. The sequence goes on from OX493394.1 coordinate 15,802,291, forward strand.
GAAAAAATATTTTAGTGTTGGATAGACCATTTATTGAGGAAGGATTTATTAGGACGGTATATTAACATCACACTACAAATAATAGGAGCGGAGCATTAATGAAAAATGTGACACAGAAGAAGTTGCGCGGGTCAGCTAGTGTATAATATTTGTTTCTACTTTCAGTGTCTGAATGATTTAGAGAACTCAAGAGATGATTTACTGTATGAGCTTCACAGGTTGCCCAACCAATCTTCACACGATAAAATTATGCTGAAGGCGTATTTTGAAGATGTTGAAATGGTGTCCAATTTACTTGAAAAACAGATTAAACTGATTTTAGCGCGAACTTTGAACACTGTTCGTAAAGAGCCTACTGTCATTGTTACAGCACTTAGGATTATAGAGAGAGAAGAGAAAAGAGATCAAATGGCTTTACAGGTTTGTTCTTGCATTTCTCTAACAATAAGGGCCTTGTTTATAAAAAACTTTCTAACTATAAGGGCGTTTTTATAAATACGGCAGTTTATCTCTAGACTAACATAATTGTATTTCAATCTACAGCAACAAAACCAAACTGGTTTTATGCCGCCGGGCCGCCCTAAGAACTGGCGTGCCAAAGCTTTTGAAGTCTTAGAATGTGCTGTTGCTCAGCGTATAGAAGGTACGCGTGTAGACGAGCGTGAGGATAACAAACTATGGCTGGTGAGATACTTGGAGCTCACCAGACAACTCATTCTGGAGGACCTGAGAGTTGTCAAAACATTATGCGTGCCCTGCTTCCCGCCGCACTATGATATTGTCAACAAATACGTCAATATGTACCACATTTGTTTATCTGCAAGTGTAAGTTTAATATTACATTTCTAGCGTTTAGCCTATGCAATGTCTTTCGATGCGCTGATATAAAAAAAATACTTTCATCACAAAGTTATGATAACTTTAATTTACTTTATTTTCATTCTTACTGGTTTCTTTTTATCATTATTACAGCTCCAAGATGTTGTAACCAATGGCGTAGAAGGCAATGAATATGTAACACTTTTATCATGGATATTGAATACCTATCCAGGACACGAATTAATGGGCAGTTCAGAGTTAAATATTGACGTATCGACGTTACCGCCTTTGCTTAGTAAGGAAACCATGCAAAAGTTGCAGGATGAATACCTGCAGGTGAGTTTTCAGATCGATAAAAACGGTAACATAGAATTGTGACTTAGATGTAGCTAAGAAACACCAATTTGACCAAAATGAAATAGTAGTGATAAAAAAACTTTTTCATTTTTAAGTTCTTAGTGCTACTTCCCAAAAATTCCACCCAGTCCATACTTATTGAGCTGTTTTTCTCCGAAGTTGTTCATCTAGTCCAGTCAAATTAACGTTTCACCTCGGAATTATAAATAAAAAACTGGAAACTCGTATACACCTTCATTTTGGCGTTCTAAATGTTGTGTATAAAAAGTTTCATAAGATCTCGTGACTGCGTCGTAAGCTTTCACGATTATCTCGGTTTCTATAGCTCCAATGATGTGATGATCCGCCCGCTATTGGTGAAGCAGAATGGAGTATTACTAATTACAAAACATCCGGGTTCCTCCTAATGCCCTTTGCGTTCCAGGGCCGCGGTGACCCTTTCCAACAAATTCCGTAACCCCGGCAGGCACTGGCCCAAGCGGACCCCGTCTTCTATGCTGACAGCTTTTTGAGTCGCGCGTGGAACACAGCGCGCCGTCGACCCGGCCCTGGTTCTGATCGGACGGCGAGCCTCCCAATGCTCGCCGTCCGCAGGCTCGCGCCTACGGTGGGCGGGAATCGCCCCGTGACTCCCGACGCCTGGGGCGTCTTCTCTTCTGTTGCGGCGGCTGGAACGTGAGGTTTCCCTCTCTCTTACGCGTTCGGCCTCCTCCTTCGCTAGCATTACTGCTTCGCAGAAAGAGGTGACCGCTTCCCATGCCTCCTCGCTCCGGACCATGGATTGAACCAAGGCCGGACGCGAGAAGTCGCCGCCGCCGATCGCGTCGACGAGGAATGATGTTAACACTTAGGATCAAAATTGTAGAGCGTAAAATTTGCATCAATTCTCATAACGAACCCTATTTCATGCCTCAACCGTTTTTGTGATAGAGGGTGGAGAACACGCAGCGCTCAGCCATACTATAATATATGGTCAACAGTTAAACTCGGTGAAAAATACCTTTTTAAAATTAAGAAATTGATAACCTCCTCCTTTTTAAAGTCGATTAAAAAAGTAGTATAACTCTCAAAGCTTATTTATATTAAAACCTTTAATTACTTCCTTTCCATGGCCCTATACATGTTCTATGTTTTATGCCCATTGAACCAGTTACCGTTGGTAGTAGTAGTAGTAGAGACTCCAATTTCCGCACTTATACTCCCATTCGAACCGTTGTGCGTAGATGCCCCGGCTAAGTTAGCCAGCCTAGCTTCGCCCGGAAGCACATAAGTTTCCTGGGAACTTCACAGGCTTCGCGGAGTGACCTCACCATTCCGAGGATTTGTTGTCGTTGGTTAGCCACGGCCTCGCATTCCAGGATGACGTGGGCGGCTGATTCTTCGGCATCCAAGCAGCCCCTGCTTCTGTTAGACAGTGTTATACTCTCCAGGGCGAGGCGACATTTGAAGAATAATTAACTGTTGGTTTGGTTTGTTTTCGTTTTGAGTTTTGTTTTTGAGCCTGAGGTGTAGATGCGTACTTCATTGACTTCTGACTGATCCCTTTCTTCCTCTGTTGTTTGTATGCTATTTGTTGAACATTATTAATTCTGTTTTGGTGGGGTTACCGTTGGTAGTAATTGATTGTTAAATTTGTAGAAAATGGAATCGAACTACATGGAGTGGATGGAGAAGACGCTGGAGTCGGAGCGCGCGGAGTGGGCGGGGCAGCGCGCGCCCGACGTGGAGCCGCACTCCAGCGCCTACCACACGCACGCGCCCGTCATCATCTTCCAGATGATCGACCAGAACTTGCAGGCAAGCTACTATTATTACTACACATCGGATGATCGGATGCATACGACGTGGAGCCGCACTCCAGCGCCTACCACACGCACGCGCCCGTCATCATCTTCCAGATGATCGACCAGAACTTGCAGGCAAGCTACTATTGTTACTACACATCGGATGATCGGATGCATACGACGTGGAGCCGCACTCCAGCGCCTACCACACGCACGCGCCCGTCATCATCTTCCAGATGATCGACCAGAACTTGCAGGCAAGCTACTATTGTTACTACACATCGGATGATCGGATGCATACGACGTGGAGCCGCACTCCAGCGCCTACCACACGCACGCGCCCGTCATCATCTTCCAGATGATCGACCAGAACTTGCAGGCAAGTTACTATTGTTACTACACATCGGATGATCGGATGCATACGACGTGGAGCCGCACTCCAGCGCCTACCACACGCACGCGCCCGTCATCATCTTCCAGATGATCGACCAGAACTTGCAGGCAAGCTACTATTATTACTACACATCGGATGATCGGATGCATACGACGTGGAGCCGCACTCCAGCGCCTACCACACGCACGCGCCCGTCATCATCTTCCAGATGATCGACCAGAACTTGCAGGCAAGCTACTATTATTACTACACATCGGATGATCGGATGCATACGACGTGGAGCCGCACTCCAGCGCCTACCACACGCACGCGCCCGTCATCATCTTCCAGATGATCGACCAGAACTTGCAGGCAAGCTACTATTATTACTACACATCGGATGATCGGATGCATACGACGTGGAGCCGCACTCCAGCGCCTACCACACGCACGCGCCCGTCATCATCTTCCAGATGATCGACCAGAACTTGCAGGCAAGCTACTATTATTACTACACATCGGATGATCGGATGCATACGACGTGGAGCCGCACTCCAGCGCCTACCACACGCACGCGCCCGTCATCATCTTCCAGATGATCGACCAGAACTTGCAGGCAAGCTACTATTATTACTACACATCGGATGATCGGATGCATACGACGTGGAGCCGCACTCCAGCGCCTACCACACGCACGCGCCCGTCATCATCTTCCAGATGATCGACCAGAACTTGCAGGCAAGCTACTATTATTACTACACATCGGATGATCGGATGCATACGACGTGGAGCCGCACTCCAGCGCCTACCACACGCACGCGCCCGTCATTATCTTCCAGGTGATCGACCAGAACTTGCAGGCAAGCTACTATTATTACTACACATCGGATGATCGGATGCATACGACGTGGAGCCGCACTCCAGCGCCTACCACACGCACGCGCCCGTCATCATCTTCCAGATGATCGACCAGAACTTGCAGGCAAGCTACTATCATTACTACACATCGGATGATCGGATGCATACGACGTGGAGCCGCACTCCAGCGCCTACCACACGCACGCGCCCGTCATCATCTTCCAGATGATCGAACAGAACTTGCAAGCAAGCTACTATTATTACTACACATCGGATGATCGGATGCATACGACGTGGAGCCGCTCTCCAGCGCCTACCACACGCACGTGCCCGGCATCATCTTCCAGATGATCGACCAGAACTTGCAGGCAAGCTACTATTATTACTACACATCGGATGATCGGATGCATACGACGTGGAGCCGCACTCTACACATCGGATGCATATTTACCTAAAGTTACTCGTAATTTTAAAACATATTAAAGATAGCCATATACTACCGCGTAATATTTGTAGGTATTAATATGTTCTCTAAAACTGTCGTACATTGTTTTGTTCTACAATCAATAGCAGCTCACGCGATGTAAGGGCTTATTATAGGTAATTTTTTTCAGTCCTTTTCAATAATAGTCGTCATATTTCAACCAATCCTCATGAATCACTTGATGAAAGAAAACCGCATGAAAATCCTTTCTAGAGTTTATCGCGAACAGACAAACAAACGCGGCGGAGAGCTTTGTTTAATAATATGTACTGATAAAATCCTGGGATTCCGGGAATCTTAAATAATAAAACATAAATTAAAACAGTACAACGCGCTTAATACTAGTTAATACAATCACGCTTCCTTAATAGCCAACATTTTAACTTTAGGCAAATATGCATCTGAATAACCGAGCTCTAAAATATATTAACTACCTTGAACTATTTATACTGTTTTTTTTTTTTCGTTGAATTGAGATTCAAAAATTTCGTTACTTCTTCAAGGTTTGGTTTATTTTGTAGAGCGTTAAAGTAATTGCCATCAATATAACCTTGAACTTGCTGCAAGTCAGCCGACATTGCGACCGTTTCGAAAGCGGCCTTATAGAATAACTTTCCATGGTACTTTTTTCCATGTTCCTAATTTATATGTTTTTACAGGTCACTGAAACTATAAGCAAAGAAATAACTTTTAAGGCGTTGCTTCTCAGTATCGATCAAGTTACACGTTACGGGAATATGTATAGAGATGGAGTTATTCAATTTAAGGTGAGTTCGCAACTATTTTAAAATCGAGAATTTTAGTGTTTCGTCCTACTTGAGATTCATAAAAAGAAATAGTTACTCGCCCCGGCTTACCACGAGTAGCAGAACATAAGTAAGATCCCAGCTGGCAGGTTTTTCTTCGATATCTCTCACGTTCATCCATATTTCAGTCACTCCGTTCTGGAGTTTTTGAGTTGGTCGCGTGCATACAGACAGTCAGACGCGGCGGGCTGTTTTAGAACAATACTAGTTTTTGCCCACGACTTCTTACTCGTATATCCCGTTATATCTCGTTCCCATAGGAATTTCGGGAAATCCTCTCTTAGTGCTTCTCTACGGAGTGTAGGGAAGCTATATGCCAAATTACAGCTTTCTACGACCAGCAGTTTCGGCTGTGCGTTGTCTGACAGTCACTCGGTCAGTAACGTAAGACTTTTATATATTAGGATGTACAGTCAACAAAGCTATTTGGTATACAGGCAAAAATATTTATTTTTCCACTGGACTGCCAATATGAATTTCTCCATACTCACGAGTGTGGTGTACAATAGTAGTCGACTCAGCACATTCACTGTTACTGTGATAATGGTTTGTTTCATCAGAACGCTCACTTCGCGGACCGGTCCCGCGTGGCGTACTTCACGCACCACATGATCACCATCGTGAACAACAGCGAGCAGATGGTGCGGCTGGCGCAGCAGACGCAGGCGCGCCACTGGCCGCCCGCGCGCCACGACCCGCCTGCAGAGGCCAAGTTCGACAAGATGCTCAACACCTTCCAGGTAACTGTCGTTTCATTTATTTAAACTTTAAACCTTTTTTTTCTAAACACGTCCGACAGAAGGGATTTCTCCTGTATCATGGGCGTGTTCACATACATATAAATACACATACACAAACAGCCAGACCCACAATAACTATCTGTAGGCCATACAAATCATTGTTCCGTACAGGAATCGAACCCGCGACACGCAGCGCAGCAGCCAATCGCTCAACCACTGCGCCAAACGCCACTAGCTATGAATTGTATCATAATAATGTTTTATTTCCCAACCATTTTTATTTCCCAATTAAGAAAAATATTACTTAAGTCTTGCATTTTCCTTTACTAGTATAGATAGACCACCTGGACTTCACAAACGATACTGAAAATAGACACTTTCGTTGACATTCAGGGCCAATCGCGACAGTTCAACGTTCGCTACGGTCAGTGAGATCTCTGTGTAAATAACTCTCATCGCTACAAGGTCAAGCGGCGTTCCGCGGTCAACGGCAAAGAAAAACTGGTGTTGGCACGATAATGAACAATAGTTCCTAAAGCAACTAGTGCACTTTCGACAAAAACTCGACTCATTCAATCAACTTTTTTGGCATATCTTTCGCACCGCTAAATAGAAGAAACCGTGTCCATGACCAGAAAACCAACGCTTGAAACTGGAAGAAAACAAAACGAACATGTAATGAAGGTTTTTTTTTCCAAGCATTAATTTGTAAGTTTCTCGAGTCGACGTAATAAACTATACCTTTAACAACTCATGAAATGCTGCTATTCTTGAGTGACAAGTATTGAATGTCCAGAGAAGGAAAATGCCCTTAGCTGGTTCCTAATGGAAACATAGAGATTTCTCTAGAAACCAGCTAAAGGCATTTTGCTTAGCAAAGGCAAACAGTAAGGCGCAGCTTGTTTTAAATAAAGTTTGAGCATTTACTTTGTACAAAATTTTATTCTTTGGCGTAAGAACATAACAAAAACACTCGTTAACAACGTAATATCAACAAATAACAGTTCGGTTACATTCAGCGATCGCTTAATGGCCCTTCTTGTGTCCCCAATGCTTGTGGTCCTCGTGGCCGCCTTTCTTGTCGTGGTGGTGATGGTCTTCATGATGCTCGTGGTGGCCGCCCTCGCCGTGGTGGCCCTTGTGGTGGTGGTGGTGTCCGCCGTGCTCGTGGTGTCCCTTCTTGCCGTGGTGGTGCTCGTGGTGGCCGCCGTGCTTGTGTCCGTGGTGGAAGTGGCCGCCCTTCTTGTGTCCGCCTTCGTGGTGGTGGCCGCCATGGTGCTCATGGAAGCCTTTCTCTCCGTGGTGGTCGTGGAAGTGCTTGTCCTTCTTGAACTCGTCGTGCTTCTCGACCCCGTGGTGGCCCTTGGTGTCGTGTCCCTTGTGCCAGTGGCCGTGCTCCTCGTGGCCGTGGCCGTGGTCGCCCTTCTCTCCGTGGTGCTCGTGGTGATGGTAGCCATCGTCATGGTGGTGGTGCTTCTTGTGGCCGCCGTGCTCGCCGTGATGGCCCTTGTGCCCCTCGTGGTGGTGGTGGCCGTGCTTGCCGTGGTGGTGCTCGTGGTGGCCCTTGTGTCCCTTGTGGTGCTTGCCGCCGTGCTCGTGGTGGTGGTGTCCGTGGTGCTCGTGGCCGCCGCCCTTGTCCCAGTGGTGGCCCGACGCGGCGGTCTGCAGGTCGGCGTCCCTCTTTTGGCGGAGCTCCCGGGCGGAGCTGAGGGCGGCGATGGCCAGAAGGCCCAAAGCCACCAGAAGGATACTCCTCATGATTGATTAGACTAGTTGTAGCTGAATGATATCAATCCATCGTTGGCAATGAATTTATATACCAAACTGCAGTGTCGATTAAGAAATTCACAGTTGCTCGATAGTGTCAAGGCTGTTACAATTAATTCGTTCGTTTGCGGCATTACTTTCCACTTCCTTCCAGGTTGACAATGTTTAGTTCCGTATCTTAACTTCAGAAGTAATCCTGAAGCATTATTTACTTGTTTTATAAAATAGGTCGCGTTTTCAATCAGTTTTGAAAACCTTTTTTCTTGTTTTGCTTATTTAAAAATGCCATCAATTTGAACTGAAAAATCATTTAAAACGGTTTCTCAATTGATTATGCAATAGAAAATGGCTCATACAATTTATGTTGGCACTGATAATGGTGCCATTCCCAGCTACATAAAAAAATAATGAAGTAACAGTAGCTTAATGTTTATCAGTAATTTATTTCTGGTAATGTTAGTTAAAATATAAATTTAATCTAAAGACTCTAGATTGATTGCATGAGCACGTAAGCACTCTTGTAATATATTTTTTATGCACCTATGTTATCTTTGTTTTAGAACTTAAGAGATGAAGCCGCAAAGTTTCTTCTGGAGGAAGCGTTCTTAGACCTAGAAGTTCACTTCGATGACCTATTTACAGCGAAATGGTTGCCTTCCACCATTCCAGTTGACACTATTTGCATCACACTCGACGATTATTTTCAAGACTACAATCATTTGAGAGATAAAAACTTTGAGTATGTCATAAATGAAGCGCAAAACTTGGTATACAAAAAGTATATTACGGCGATGCTATCCAAGAAAGTGGCCTTTAAAAATGTGGAGGAAGCTCAGCAAGCGGCTACGAAAATAGTAAAGGAGGCGAATCAGATAAGGTCGTTCTTCAGGAAAATAGCAGCCGAGGGAGTCAACGTGGACTGGCCCTTCGAAGTTATCAGCATGCTAGCAGAAGTAAGTTCATATTATTTATTTCTTCGTAATACTTACTTCAACATATTATGTTAATCCAGTACTGTGGCTATATTACAATCGTTTCTCATGATTGAGTTTTTAAAACCCTACTGCCTACTATCTGAAACTATGAGAACTAAGCCACGTCTAATTCACAAGTATAATTCGTGCGTTTCAATTTATAAACAGGATAATACACTCATGTCCGATATAGCACCGGCTGGGGGCCTTAAATTCATTTGAGGCCCACACAGGCAAGTCCGGTTTAGTAGTTGCAACCCTTCCAGAGGTTGAAACTCGGGGCGAGACCTCTGCCGCGGCAAATCGCAGCAAGGCGGACGGAGCTCCGGCAGGATCTCATGGCGGTATGGAGACAGCGACTGTCGCAACCCAGCGCTGGACACGGAACAATCCAGGCGATAAGTCCCCTCTTTGAGGAGTGGCTGGAGCGGCGCCACGGCGTCCTCACCTTCCGCCTGACACAGGTACTCACCGGACACGGTTGTTTCGGGAGATACCTGTTTCGGATTCGGCGGGAGGACGCGCCCAGGTGTCATCACTGCGAGGATCGCCCGGAGGACACGGTGGAGCATACGGTGGAGGTCTGTCGTCGAGGCGATCGGCGGCGGCGACCTCTCGCTACCGGCCTTGGTTCAATCTTTGGTCCGGAGCGAGGAGGCATGGAAAGCGATCACCTTCTGCGAAGCAGTAATGCTAGCAAAGGAGGAGGCCGAACGTGTGAGAGAGAGGGAAACCTCACGTCCCAGTCGCCGCAACAGAAGAAGACGCCCCAGGCGTCGGGAGTCGCAGGACGATTCCCGGCCGCCGTAGGCGCGGGCCTGCGGACGGCGAGCAGTGGGTGACTCGCCGTCTGATCAGAACTAGGCCCGGGTCGGCGGCGCGCTGCGATCCCAGCGCGCCTCAAAGAGATGCGTGGAAGACGGGGCTCGCTAGGGCAGGTGCCTGCTGGGGCTGCGGAATCTGTTCGAAAGAGGTGCCGTAGCCTTGGAACGCAAAGGGCACCAGGAGGAACACGGATGGGTTTTAGTCAGTAAGAGTCTGACACTCCCTCTTGCTTCATCCAGAGCGGGAGGAGTCATTAGATGATTTCCCAACCTTAAAAAAAAAAAAAAAGAGGTTGAAAATGCGAGTGGCCACCGACCAAAAAAAAAACTCATGTCCGAATTCGTGAGTTCAAGACTCAAATTAGGAAGCAAGAATCTTTGCTGCCGGCCAAGTGCTAGTTATACTCGCACACATAGGGTTTCGTACATAAACCTCATTTTTATTATTTGTTGGTATAGCGGCAACAGAAATACACAATCTGCGAAAATTTCAACTCTCTACCTATTACGGTTCTTGAGATACAGCCCGCTGACAAACAGACGGACGGACGGCCAGCGGAGGCTTAGTAATAGGGTTCCGTTGGTTACCCTTTGCGTACGGAACCCTAAAAAGGAGGAGGTTCTCTATTCGGTTGTGTTTTTTTATGTTTGTTACCTCATAACTCCGTCATTTATGAATCAATATAAAAAAAAACTTGTTTTGTGTAAAAGGATATACTTACCGATTGGTCCCTTTTAAATTTCATCAAAATTGGTTTATAATTTGGCTTTTAAATCAAAATAACTGGAATTCGTTTATTTAGATGACTTATTTGGTTTGTCATCCAAGTAAACGAAATCGCGTATTTTGTTGTTAGGTGTGCGGAATCACTAAAAAGTCAAAAATAAAACCGGCTTCCGAAATTAAAGTTATTTTTAAAATTCAGTTTACGTGTTACAATGTTATCGCACCGCAACGGACTGAGTAAGGGTCAAGGGATGCTTTTGCACCAGAGATGTGCTTGGTAGCTAGGCGGTGCGAGAATACTTAGCGGAACTGTACAATAATGTGTGACTGTTTTCACCAAAGCTCTGCGTGAAGTTTGCGCGACGTGAGGGTGCGAAACGGTTTGTAGGCGAGTGGTACGACTGATACGAGGATGCACAGCGGAGTCTATTCAGCTGTACTCAGACAAATTCATCGTGTGTTCCGTTCTGGCCCGGCCACGACGCCAAACAAAGTCATGGTTATGGAAGAAGACTACGGATATGTACCTTTTGGTACTAGAAAGAAAAATAATAGTAGCACATTATTTCATGGCTTAAACACCATTTTCAGTGGCCGGGCAGCAGCGTATCCGTCCCAGCACGGCCACGCTTAGATCGGCTGAAATCCACAACTTTAATGGATGATTCGTATCTGAAATTAATGTACGTGTTATGTACTATAAAATAAAGCTACTTATTTTTAAAAGAAAACTTAGTCTCCATTAAGACATGCTCCTACCGCCCTTAAATAGTTATTGTTATCGATCTGTCAACTTAATGCTATTGAAATATTGTCAGGCGTATTAAGTCATGAAATAATATGGTACTATTATTTATTTTTCTAGTACCAAAAGGTACATATCCGTACAGTCTTCTTCCATAACCATGACTTTGTTTGGCGTCGTGGCCGGGCCAGAACGGAACACACAAATTCATCGCTCGTATCCCTTGTCTACGTCTCTCGCACACATTCCTCGCCCGCATCTCTCGCACACATCTCACGCTTCTTTTACGTAAAAATATGTAGTTCTGCTAGCTAAATCTTTATGAACAAAGCTTCAATGAGCCTGGCTAGGAAAATGAAGTTATCTCATTGTTCTTTGGTGAAAATGCGATAGGTACTTAGACAATTAGTGCTCTTGTGTAAAATACTGGTATTCAACTGCATCTAGTTAAACTCGCATCCGAGACCAAACTAGTTGTCTAAAAGGCTAGGCAGTTGGTTGACCGCCTTGCTACTTCGCACATGTTTGGTGGACGCGCACCGTAAGAGCGGACGCTGGCGTCCATTAAGCGAGAGACACAATGGTCCTACGTACGCAACGTATGCAACGCTCTTGTATTGTATCGTATGTTGTGTTGCATACGATAAGTGTGTCTCTATTGCATAGTTTTTCATACAAAATCAAGAGTCCAGATATCATAATGCGTTGCATACGTTGCGTACGTGGGACTAGTTTCTCTCTAGCTTTAGTTGTGTATAGCGGGGTTTGGTGTGCAGGTGCTGCGCTGCCAGGACATCGAGATGCTGTCGCTGGACCTGCACAGCGTGGTGGCCAAGTGCCCGGACATGTCAGAGGAGCAGCTGCTGCGCCTGCTGTGGCTGCGGGGGGACGTGCCGCGCGCGCGCCTGCGCGACACCGTGCACATCGCGCTGGCCAGCCGCCCCGCCCCGCGCGCCTCTGCGCACCCCGACCTCTTCCGCCACATCACCTTCAGCGACCGCCTGCTCGCGCACTTTAACCTCTAGTACACTCACACATATCACGCTTATTTATACTAACACAGATATAGATCGCTCGTCATCGCCTGTCGTATTCGTATCCACATGAACCACGTTCGCTTGTATTGCTGGAAACTGGAAATAGAAGAGTGACGATATAGTTTTAACATTCCTCAAAACGCCTGAATTGTTAAGTCGAGTAACTAATTCGTTTTGTTATTATGTCCCACTTCCAGAGGAAATTGGAACAGTGCCCTTTACAGTAATTGCAAGGTTTTGTAAAACAAATTAAATGTTGCACTGAATAACGCTCGGTACCGTGGCGGCAATATTTAAGTATTATTATTACGATTATTTTAATTACATTATTAAGATATGTTAAAAGTGTAAATTATGAAAAATATATTTTTATGTATATAAAACTTTAATTTCAATTCACCACAATATTAAACATCAACTAAAAACTGAACACGCACCTACTTTCCTTCATCTGTACCTACTGTGCTTACAGTATTAAACCTAGTAGAAGTAGGTAGGTATACGCACAATTTTAATAAATAAATCTATACTAATATATAAAGCTGAAGAGTTTGTTTGTTTGCTTGAACGCGCTTATCTCAGAAACTACTTGTCCGATTTGAAAAATTATTTCAGTGTTAGATAGGATAGCCCATTTATCGAGGAAGGCTAAAGGCTATACATATATCATCACGCTAAGACCAATAGGAGCGGAGCAGACGAAGTTGCGCGGATTAACTAGTGTAAGTATAATATCTTTGCAAATAGTCTATTATCTACTTGTATTTTGAAAGTTGATCCACACCAACATTCAAAAAACCTTAATTCCTTATTCCACTAATCGTTTAGAATCGTTTTAATGATTCTTTCTGAGAATGAAATTGTAATTAATTAAAAGATGAAATTGTATTGCTTTATGCTTTCAATGCTCGTAATATGCTGAAGCAATGCTTGGTACGTGCATTGTTAAATTGATTTGATTTGCTACCTTGATCTTAAATACACTACAGCGAGAGCTTAAAATTAAATATACGAGTCCATCGACTGAAATCAAGCTTCCAATTCTAGGTGTCGTTTTCTTGAAATACATTTCACATGTAGTTTTCTAAATAAACAAAAGAAGTAGGGAAATCGATTATTGAGAGACATGACATGAATTAGATCTCGCACACGCACAAGATACACCTCGTTGACACAACAATGAGCTCCTGCGCTTCTTCACGACGGGCTACGAGTGTCGTTGGGTACAATTTAGTGGTTACCTCGCGCTGACTCAAGGCCAGTAATTGATGGTCCGAAGGGCGGGCGGCGCGGCTGGCGCGCAGTCGTGTCGCCGCGCGCGCTCCGCACACCATGTCCGCGCCCCGCGCCGCGCTGCTGCGAGCCACCGTGCTGCTGCTGTGCCTGGCAGGTGAGCTCTGCCGCACTGCCGCCATGCCGCCATGCCGCCATGCCGCCACTGCGCTCACCTATCGTTCCGTGTTCCATTTTGAAAAACACTCCACGGAATTTACAAAATTTAAACCGGCCAGTGATCTTTCTTTAAATAGTTAAATATTATCTACCTTCTTTGATATTATTGTATCGGTTAGAATATTTCCATTGCAAATAACATCGTTTTCAAGGTTTATTTATATTGTTTTTGATATTAATTGAGACTCGGATTTTGATTTGTTTTGTAATGAGTTTAAAGCCGAAGATGTGCCTACATGATGAATTATGAAATCGTCTTGTAAGATTGTTGTAAGGAGGTGCCCGAGATTTTATACTTAAAACAATCTTATAAGAAAATGAATGTAGGGCAGATAGGTAAACTACACTAAACAGAAGCTAAAGCAATGTCTCTAAGTACTTAGGTACATATAGATACAATAGGATGTTCAAATCCCTGTTCTACTTCTCATGACTCATCCAATCATAACACCACAGGAAGACAAACTTTTGTATGCAATTTGCTTTTGTGCGCGCTCTACGTGACCAATATTTAGGTGATATCTATTTCCTTTAGGGCTTGTTTACTGTTGGAGTGGTTTCATAAATAGGTTTGATAGATACAGTGACGGTTCCCACTATTAAAGATGTGCATTTGCCAATTGTTGATCAACTAGTCGGTATTTTATCGAACAAGTACAAATCGCGTCTACACACACCGCGTGCGCTCTGGTCGCGGCGGTATTTTTAACATTCCCGGACCGCCTCAAGGTTAGCCAAGATAGTCGCTTATTCATTGGGATATGACCTAATTTCCTATAACAAATTATTTATAGAAGATTCATAAAGGAATGGATGCAAAGTCAAACATTTCTGAATTATAAACATAATAGAGGTTCGACCCCATTAAGGTGTTGTATGCGGAAGTTAGTTCATCCGCACTTACATGAAGTGCAGCAGCACGGCGCTATGTTTACATTAGAATATCTCATGCTAGACAAGCTCAAGCCACACTCGCCTACTACAAAGTACCTACAAAATACTACCGAATTACAAAAACAAAACAAAGTATTAAATAACTTTAATTTTGGAAGTCGGTGTTTTCGTGTTTTGACACCGACTTCCGAAAGAGTAGTTTTTTATATTTTGTAGTGTTTTGATTTTGCAAGTCGGTTGTATTTTTTTTTGTAAAAAGCTTTTATTTTTCACTTTTAAGTGGTAAATGGGTACCCATTCAACCTGCGTGATGTCATGTTATGAACTAGTGTAATAAATCAATGCGATTACAGCAATCCCCGGAGATTTGCTATCATTTATTGAAGAGGTCCGTTGCCTACCTCCGAAGTTCTTCATCAGATCTTCACCAAATCGAAATGGAACTAGTCTGGGAAAATACTCTTACAAACAAAAGAAAAATCATCCAAATTAGTTGACAATTGGCCAAAATATCTCTTAACAAACATTTTTTCTGGGATCTCATCATCTGATCCTGACTTATACCTTTCATTATCAGCTCAGCAACAGGAGATGATGATTACTAGGCACAAATAGCTTAATTGCGTTAGAAAGTATATGAAAAACATTGTATGTGCCTATAAAATTTGAAGGTTGCCCTCGATTTTCCTGATCAGATTGGTAATAGGTCCACAACTGGTGGAGAAATCGGTGAACATACATAAAAAAAAACATACATACAGACGAACATAGAACCTCCTCCTTTTTGAAGGAAGTCGGTTAATGATCCCGCACGCCCATTGTTTTTTCATTTTAAATTGTAGCGTGGGTGGTCTATTACTATGGAAACTCCAGTGATGAGCAATATCATACATAGGTACTAAAAATATACCTCTAAATAACTGTGTGGTGTCATAAATCTTTGGTAATGCAGATTTATTTACTGTCCACCCTAGTAGTTCCGCACCTAATCATAATGATAGTGATCCGCTCCTGCCCGTCAATTTCAATTCTTAAGGTCTTTGCAACAACAATAAAACTATTCACACTAGACGCTCTGAGCTCTGTAGCCAAAACATGAACGGGTCAATACGTGAAAATAATATAAACACTTGCAAACTTGTTATTTTGTTATGTTATTCATATCTTATTTTTGGTCAACATAGTTAATTCTTCGACAGCATAATTACTTATATTCGTTATTATTTTTTAAAATTTCAGCATAGCTGCAAAGTAGATTAAAGAAGAAGTGAACTGTCAATCCGCACAAATAAGGTGGAATGTCAGTTCACTTCACGCTCACTCCACCTTAGTTGACACGGTGTGACGTCGACAGAACAGACCGGCTGAACTGGTGAACATGGACTTCACCTTAAACCGCTTTTACGAACAGCCTTGGCTGAGTAGTTTCGAACAAACGCCATAACATTTTACTGCGTCCAACAATCTGCCTGCCAAGTGTAAAGATTAATGTTACCGATCGTTTCACTATAAAGATTTTGAATACTAGGTACAAGCAGCTGATTCACTTGCATTATTGATTCATTGGACTGTATTCTAAGTACTGTTAAATATGTATATTAATTATTTAATCAATCAACAGCTAATTTGAATGTCAGTAACGCTTCTTTCTTCTTATCGTAACGATGGTTCATCACCTCATATTATTTGGACCCAATGGGTGCCACGTTTATTGCTTCGATGGAGGAATTGCTATGCCCATACTCCTGGTTTGGGCATATCAGACACTACAGGGAATGAGACTTTCAGCGGCCTAGGTAGGTACTTCGGTACGCAATCGATTCAGAGCTTTCTATATAGGCCACTGCAGTTCACAACAAAGGCAAATATTTGTGGCGTCACGTATTGTGCATCTGTGAACGCAACTTAGATGTAGTATTGCATGTTTTCCGTTGTTACATGGCATCACAAGATACGATCCGAGGCGCTACCCTTAGCCCTCTCTCACTTGTCAACCGCCTCGAGACACGGACTGCGTCAGTTCATTCCGTGTTATCTAGTAATAGTTATGTAACTATATCTACACAATCAATATTGTTCTTAACGGGGCACCGAGGAAATTAGGTAAGTATATGTAATTGGCGTTCGTTTGATCCCGTGATGCATCGTTATTACGAAACCTTTACTTATAGAATTAACTAGCTTTTGACCGCGACTTCGTATGCGCGCGCATAAGGCGTTTTTTTCCGTTCCCGTAGGAATTTCGGAATATCCTCTCTTAGTGCTTCCCTACGGAGTGTAGGGAAGCTACATGGTAAACAGCTTTCTACTACTATTATATTCGGTGCGTCGTCTATCAGTCACTCAGTAACGGAATAATTTTAAATATTAGGATATGTGTATGATATTTAAGGATTCACTCTAAAAATCGTACACTTTAGAAACACGATTAGGTACTTGTAGTTTCCTCGATAGAAAAAATCCAAATCCAAATATTCTCTAAAAACAAAATAAACCCTCAGTATGGCGTAAATACTTCATGGAAGGTAAAACAAAATTACATGTGTTTTATAACATTTTAAATTTTCATCATTTGAATTTGTTTTGATAATATGAAAGAAATACCTAAATTATTATACCTAAGTTTTCGTCCATTCTAGCTAGAGCTGCCTCGCTACCCCCATATGCGCTTTAGTCCCACTCTGGCCGTCGGACATTGAACTCTGTGTCTTGCATTTACGTACGGTTTTTGCTTGCGCTTACGCACGCATACACGGACCGCATAAAATACCTAACCAAAAGCTCGGTGCGCAATTAACGGTAACCGTGTGTTCAAAACTGGATTAACACTCCGTCTCCAAATCATCAACCTCATCGTAAGACGCACCAAGGTGACAGATAGAATACCTTCCATCTGCGTCCTCAAATGTAGGGGTGGCCACCATGGACACCACCAAGTTAATTATTGAGGATTCGGATCTCATGGCCTTGGGACTCATTGAGCTATGTTATGATTTATCAATTATATCTTATTAATAAATTGTTTTGTATAAGGGAAGTATGAAAATACCAACAGGTAGACAAGGTGTGAAAATAGGGAACCTTAAACTAGTTTCCTTTGTTTTAATAAACGAGCCATTACCTAGTTAGTTAAAACATGTTCGCTCTAAATCATGGATTTAATAAACGCAATACTTACTTCATAAGGGGTCATTGTATTCATCATTATGAACAACTTCTCTATGGTACCAACACTGAAATCATGAAAGCACAATGATGAGTACAAGTTCTCTTTTAGGTATTGTGTTTCTGTGACACGTTGTAAAAAATTCGTTAACGTTTTCACCGTCAAAACTTTTGAATGCGAATATCGACTAAAACACCGTTAGTTTATCAATAAGCTACCATTTGATGGTATTATCTATTCACAACGTAAGTGTCATGACTTCGTTGTGAATTCGTGAATCATAGATAGATACAGTGCAACTAAAGCCCAAAGTTAATCATTTATTTTATAAAATATACCTAGTAAAGCAATTTTCATTACAGGCAGTCGACAATTATCGATAAAAGAATTTATAGTACCGAAAGCCGTAGAAGTGGGGAACGATGCCGAACTGCGATGTCAGTACGATCTGGCAAGCAATGAGACCGACGCGCAGTACGTCAAGTGGTGGTGGACGCCGGACTCCGGCAGCGACGACGACAAGCAGCAGATATACCAGCGGATCGTCGGACAAGTAGCAGAGGCCATTCATCACGACAACAGCTCTAGCCAAATAGGTAACTAGAATTTATACAAGTAATCTTACTAGGTACTATTATAAACTAGCGACCCGCCCCGGCTTCGCACGGGTGCAAATTATATACTAAACCTTCCTCGAGACCCACTCTATCTACCTATGTATTAAAAAAACCCGCATCAAAATCCATTGCGTAGTTTCAAAGATTAAGCATACACAGACAGACAGACAGCGGAAGCGATTTTGTTTTATACTATGTAGTGATACGAAAGTATGGATGGATATGTTTGTTATTCAATCACGTCGCAACACCTGAACAGATCTCGAAGGAATTTGCCACAGAGATAGATTATGGTCTGGAATAGCAAATTGATAAATATATAGGGGGTCAACACTTCGCCCGCGTCTTTGTCTGCGTAGATTTAGTACAAACAATTTCTATCCCCTACTTCATCCCTTGTAGTAGTAGTTTCTTAAAATCCATCCCGGGTAGTTTCTTAAAATCCTTTCTTAGCTGGCGTCTCCTATTGATAATCTACCTCCGTGCTAAATTTCATCTTCATAGTTCAATTAATCAGTGAGTGAATGAATGAGTGACCTTTCGCTTTTATAAATATCTATCTTATAAGATAGAAGTTATACTTTTTAGCCCAAGAGTAGTAAGGGATGACCCTTGGGTTAATTTTCGGCATACTCGCGAGCAGCTCTTTGCTGGCAGAAGTTAATAATTATGATCCAAGTAGATTAACTGTCTTTTTTTATATTTCTGTGCAATCATTAACCATTGATTCTAAAATCCTGAAGGGTTCCACAGAAATAGAGCCCCTAACGTAATAGCCACTAAGCGAATAGTACTTCAAAGCAATATTTAAAGCACACCTTTGTTTTACGTTTCAGAGATAAAAGGCAACGATTCCATCGTCTTGCTAAATGTAACCGCTGTGGATTCTGGAGTTTACGAGTGTGAAGTGTCAATTGTCGACGAAATAAGAAAGCACGAAAAGCTTATTGTATTTTGTGAGTATCAATGCAATACCTATAATTATATTTACAAAAATGTGCCTACTGTCTGTGTTTCCCGAAACAAGGATAAAGCAGAGGTGTACGGTAGGTACATCCCTTTTTTGCCAGTTATTGTTTGATAATCAGATACTGACGGTCTTTGATGGTTTTTCAGTCTTGTAGCGTGGTACGTGTGACAACAGACCTTAGAACGATGCTCCTCCGCAAGATTATGAAACATCTAAAATTCATGAAATCTTAATTTTTGTCTTCAGCGAAGGGTACCGGGCCGGCAATAAATTACACGGAAATGAAAAGCAAGGCAGAGGATGAAGCCGATAGGTTGCTAATACAATGTGAAGCTGAAGACGTCGCACCCTTGCCAGATATGACCATCACCTTTCAAGGGTATGTTTTTGATTTAAATATTTACTTTCTCTGAACCTAAAGATATACGACCAAACCTTAGTTGATCCTGGCTCCTACTTGGAAATTGGAATTGGAGATACGAAGAAGACGTCCCAGGCGTCGGGACTCGCAGGACGATTCCCGGTCACCGTAAGCGCGGTCCTGCGGCGGCGAGCAGTGGGTGGCTCGCCGTCTGATCAGAACTAGTCGGCGGCGCGCTGCAATCCCAACACACCTCAAAGAGATGTCAGCACGGAAGACGGGGCCCGCTAGGGCAAGTGCCTGCTGGGGCTGCGGAATCTGTTCGAAAGAGGTACCGTAGCCCTGAAACGCAAAGGGCACTAGGAGGAACACGGATGGGTTTTAGTCAGTAAGAGTCTGACCCTCCCTCCTGTTTCACCCAGAGCGGGAGGAGTCATTTGATGATTTCCCATCGATAAAAAAAGGATAATTTAGGAAAAGTTGGTAGTTGCTCCATGTAAGATAAGAGTATTCAGCTGCATCTGGCTGTAGTGGGAACCGATCTCAACGTAATTGAGAAAGGGTGGTCAGATTACTTAAAAAAAATCGTAACGCGACAGAGATCTTAGCGTCTAGCTGTTGTATTATCTTGGTCAGACAATCGTATAGGCCTACACTTGGCTTGGGTCCCATTCCTGTCATCTTTACTGACAATATTTGTTTTTCCGCGGTTTCCCCTATCAGGGAATATTTTTTTAAGATTTTGTCCTGTCTTAATCCAAAGAGCGTCGCGGTCGCAGGGTTTATGGTGTTACAGGAAATCCAATAAAGCAAGCACTGAAAGTGTCCAGTCAATGAATTTTTCAAGACAACAACTTCTTGAAACTTTTGTATTTATTTATTAAAAAGTTTTACCAACAGCTTCTGTGTGCAATAAATCTTATGTTTAGGATTATACTCTACAGGGGCGGATCCAGGGGGGAGGCTAACCGGCTTAAGCAATCAAAGACCCACACCTCTTTGGTAGTCTAAAATAAGGATCAGCAAGTTAAAAACAATATCGATATTTTAAAAGTGTCGATAAATATCGTGTGAGAAATATCGATCTATCGTCAGTTTTCGTATGATTATTCATACATTACGTACATATTTCCAAAAAATTCAAAATTCGTAAAAAGTAATACTTACCCAAGAAGAAAATAGTTCTGTTTAACTATGCTTGAGTTTAAAAAACTATGCTGCCTACTGCGGGTTAACCACATATACCTATGTGGTTAACCCGCAGTGGGCAGCATATGTATAAGTAGTAACGTTAAATATGAATTCGATATTCTAAAATCAGTATCGATATATCGCCATTTCTTACCCATCCCTAGTCTAAATCCTGAAGAAGTCATTAAATAATTTACGAAAAGTAATCCAAGGAAGTTAAGCGTTTCACGGATTTCACGGATTAATATTAGTTCACATCAGTCCAAACCAAAATACTCTAAATAAAATGTAGAAACATTCTAATAGAATGAATACTTTTTGTTCAAAAACGAGCAAATTGCCTACCTTTAGGTACTTAATTATGTACTTACTAAAATAAAAACCATTGATTATTTCAGAGAAGCAATCAACGTTTCAAAGGCTGTGGAAGACCCAAATGAAAATAACTTATATAACATATACGTTAATGCCACCGTTAGTACAGCAAACGTCGACAAAGGCGAAATACGCTGCGAGCTAACGTACACCACTCTAGAACACGATCCGTACGTAGATGTGAAGACATACATCCCTGCAGGTATGTTCTCTTGATACAAAGGAAGCGAGAACACTCGTTTTATTCAATTGTATGACTATGGGTTCAATACTGTACCTAGCTGAGTAATAAGTATAAAAACGTGGTCAGCATAAAGTAAAGATGTGTAGTTTAAAAGTAGAATGCCTCAATTGGTCGCTTAGTGCACACATGTGTTGCTTTGGAACGTCTTCACATTATTTTGTTTATTCGGACAACGAATGGTACTTACATATTTGCACTTTTCATTTACATACAGTCTGTGGGCAACGCCGCCTAACCCACTTGAGTAATAGCGAATTTGAACCTTATCGCGAATACATTCCGTTCAAGTATTTCGATAAATCATGTTGTTAGACGATTTTAATCATTATGATGCTGTTTTAAGGTTGAAAGGCTAATAATTAATACGACTCCAAAAAATAACCAAGGCTAGGGTGGACTACAAGGCTGTTTCCGTGATTCATTTAACAGATGAAATGAAACAAAATCATTGCAAGTAATGAGAATGCTTACATATTGCATTTAAACATACTTTTGAAAAGCTTAAAATAAGATAGGTATTCAAACACCGCTATATTAAGTCTACGGCCAATCTCTCCGATTCCAACATTCTGCTCATGTTAAATATTATTTTACTTCGTAGGGTAGATAGATACTCAATTGAGTATCCATCTCCTCGACGAAGTAACTATATTTTACTTCGCATGTCATTTAAATGCCGTTCAACTTTAACGACAGCAAGATAAGGATTAAAATGGCTTAACAAAGGTAGTGGTTTAGACAATGTAAGGCACAGACTGTACACAACCAACTAAACATTCTCATAATGACTGCACATTTACCCATTATCCACACTACTTTGATATTGAAAACAGAAGCATGATGAGTAACAGCATTTCGCTTTTAGTAAAGGGATAGGAGAAACCCATTGTTTGGTGTCAAACCAATTAAATGATTTGTTTTTACAGGATTCGTTAAAAACAGTTCAGTGTTATTTTCACAACAATAACACTACGAATTGTATCTGTCATTTTGCAATTTAAAATAGATTTGTAATAATTTGATAGTCTAATTAAATGCTTACTTCAGCGGCTGCATGAAATGCAGGAGATCAATAATAATGTTTTGTGCTAAGATGTAGGATGGATCTGTTGTTAATAAGTAAGAGGTAATGAGTACCGTGGCTGGCCGTAGAGTAGTGTGTGCCAGTGTGTGTTGTCTGTGTACTAACGTTGTTGTGGTGGTGGTCGCCGCCAGGCCGCGCCGCGCCCCCCCCCGCCGCGCCCGCCGCCGCCAGCGAGCCGGACCCTACGCCCGACTCCGCGCAAAACCCCAGTAAGTCATAAACGAACTAGGTACACCACACCAAGGACTACACGACACGTCCGACGACTGATTCTCAATGATTAACCAACTATAGTTAGTTATATTTAATCATAACTGATTAAGAATATTTGTACCCTATCTATACTTCGTGTAAGTTTATTTATTATGTTTATAATATTCATTCAGTATTATCTTATAGTTTATTTATTTATTTCGGTTTGTAAATATTGAACATTTTATATTTTACCCATCCGGTGATCCTGGCCACGTCCATATGCCTGATACATGACTTCCTAACTAAATCTTTATATTGTGTGTATTAATGTGTGTCATCGCGTGGTTATCCACGTTGACCAGCCTGGCTACCACTCCCTGAAAGACGGGTCTTAGGGTAATAACAGTTTAAATAAATACCCAAAAAGATTCTCAATAATTTTTAGGGTTCCGTACCCAAAGGGTAACCAACGGAACCCTATTACTGAGCCTCCGCTGTCAATCCATCCGTCCGTCCGTCCGTCCGTCCGCCGTCGTGTCTATCAGCGGGTTGTATCTCAAGAACCGTAACAAGTAGACAGTTGAAATTTTCACAAATTGTGTATTTCTGTTGCCGCTATAACAACAAATAATAAAAATTACTCGCACGAGTCGACTCGCACTTGGCCAGTTTTTTTTTTTTGAATGTATTGAAATCTATACTTACTTAATATATAAAGCTGAAGACTTTGTTTGTTTGTTTGTTTGTATACTTGAACGCTCTAATCTCAGGAACTACTGGTCCGATTTGAAAAAAACTTCAGTCTTAGATAGCCCATTTATCGAGGAAGGATATATATCATCAAGCTAAGACCAATAGGAGCGGAGCAGTGACGGAAATTGTGACGCAGACGAAGTTGCGCGGGTCAGCTAGTAAATAATAATCGTATTGTATTGTAATAAAAAGCATTAACATCAGATACCTACTTTACAATATATCTGTATCTTGCCGTGAAATAGTGAGTTAGCATAAATTAGGCGCTGCCGTAGAACTTGTGAAGTTTATTTAATCACTAGCTGCCGCTCGCGTGACTGGTGAAAGTTGACCCAAGGTACCACACTCCCGGGATGAAAAGTTGAAATACGACTAATGCACGATAATGCCCGACCTCGCACAGCTCGCAGGACGGACGGACAGTAGCGGAGGCTTAATAATAGGGTTCATTTGGTTATCCTTTGGGTACGGAACCCTAAAAAAGAAAAGAAAGAAGAAATTTTCTGTTGCCAATTTGTTGGGAGTGTAAGCTTTCGCGAAGTTTATTACTATCGATGTTTGCAATTATCCGATGTCATGTACAATCAAAGCTGTCGGTGGGCGGAAATAGAAACTTGGAGGGCAGACAAATAAATATTAAATTATGAGTAAAAAACTGGTCAAGAGCGAGTCGGACTCGCGCACCGAGGGTTCCGGACGAATTTGTAGGTACGTATTATAAACTAGCCTTTGCCCGCGACTTCGTATGCGCATATCTCGTTGTTTCCCGTTCCTATAAAAATTTCGGGAAATCCTCTCTTAGTGCCCCCCTACACTCTTCAAGGAACCTTCATGGCAAATTTCAGCTTCTTACGACGTATTTTAATTCATAGAATCGACTTATGGTGTAAGAATAATCGTTTTTTTAATTAGATATTTAGGAGGTACGGATTGAGGAGACTGATCGAATGAGGAGCTCGTAGCTAAGTAATAACAGTCGCACGGGTCGATCAACCCGTATGTATGTTAAAATGGTCACCCATCCTCAGAGCGACCTCGGCAAGTGCTGCTTAACCTTAAAGATCGACTCGTGTGACTGGTATGTATGTATGTAAATCGGGCTGGTTTCCGCAACTCCACGACTAAGCGCGTATTTTGCGTGCAGGTGGGACAAATGCGTCATTCGATCCACCCCAGCTCCCCAAGGAAGGCCAGCAACGCCTTGGTGTTACTAACTATCTCGCAGAGGGTACCTGGGTTTCCGAAGTACTTTGCCCTGTAATCCGCAACTACCGGGCAGCTTAGAAGCAGGTGTGCTGCTGTCTCATTCTCCTCCATGCAGGCTCTGCATAGCGGGCTGTCAGTGTGACTGGTATATTCTAAGGCACGCTGGAATCTCGGTACGTTAAAATGGTCACCCATCCATAGACCAACCTCGGCAAGCGCAGCTTAGGCTTGAAGATCGACCCGTGCGATGATTTATCAACTAGCAATACAGATTATAAAAATAATCGTCATGTTGATTTTCTTCGTTGAACAACAGGCGGTTATTTTAACATGGGCTGAGGTCATATTTCTTAACACCGCCATCTACCGACAATGTAGTTGAACTGTCAGATATAAGATCGAATTCAGAAGCTCACAATTGTTATGATAAATAATGATTAGTTAATAAAATGTTCACTTTTCTTTTACTACATATTAAAAGTATAATAAATAACTCAACGCTGTTTTTGTGTTCTTTTACACATTTGTTACTACTATTTTTCTCAATAGATGGCATTGCAAGTATCTGAAGTCTCAATGAAAACTACCTATTTTAGCACTCAATGAAGTTTCTTCCTAAACTTAAAAATTCAATATCTTTTGATTTTGTGGGTCGATTTTGATGCAGTAAACGCTAAATGTTACTCGAGATAACACTTATTTTTTTTAAGTACTTAGATTTTGAATCCAATCCAACGTACTTTAAATAAAGACTATATTTTCCATGATTTAAATACAAAGGTATAGTTTTTAGACTTCTCTCTATACCTGTAGTATAAGACGGTATTACTTGGTAAATTTCATAGTTCTAGGTCAACGGGAAATACCCTATGAATTTTGATTCCCTTGAGAGTGTCGAAATATTCGTTTTTTGCGGTATAAACGGCCGTATCTTTTTTGAATGTTAACTTATAACTATAATTTTTTCACAGCTTCAAGGGACCGTAGACCTGAGTATATGGTTTAAATTCCAACTCGATACCTCTTCACATTCCCGAGATAAAGGGTATTTACAGACAGACGGACGGACAACAAAGTGATCCTTTAAGGGTTCCGTTTTTTCCTTTTGAGGTACGGAACCCTAAAAACAATTTTATTAATCAATCTGCTGAATCGAGCAGTCGGTTAAAAATAAATTAGTTAACCTGAATGATTAACTATTTGCTCATAAAATTGAGTTTGGCTATTTGACTCATTTGCTTATGATGTGATGTATTTTTTGTTTTGCATTCAGCCTGACGTTTTTTTAAAGTTTGTAAGATTAGATAACCCGATTCAATAATAACAATTACTGCGAAAATAATGTCATACATCACGCCGTTTCATAATCTACCTATCTATATTTTTAAGCAAACCCAATTTCATTGCAGAAACTCTTAATATTGCAGAGAAACATATGTTCATAATTATATGTATTGCAGCTACATAAGTGCCTATCCTATCCCTATATGTTGTACATAATGAAGTTTTATTCTGATTTTAGTTTTTTTTGTTTTTGTTCTATCATTTAATCATTGGCGGATCCAGGAGGCTAAGAGGCACAAGTCCCTCTTAAAGACCGAGTTATCTTTGGTAGACTTGAACATCTTAACAAAGTATTTGAGGATTTTACGAAAATAATCCTGTTTAATAATTATTATTGTTTTTATAGAGTTGCTAATTTGTTAAAATCTACCCTCAGCAAACCTCGCTCCCCCCAACGACAATCCTGGCCGCTGCATTAAATGATGTCTCCCACATAGGTAGATCAACCAGTCATCCATTGAGGATGTCTACAATAAATACTACTTAGTTTATTTTTATAAGTATTATTTTTGGAGAAGCTGTCTAGAACTCTCGATAGACATTTAACTCAACATAGACATATCCCTCAGTTATTCCGTGTAAAGAATCAGCGAAAAGGTAATTATCTATTGGTTCACACGTATGTTCACATTATTATGATACTTTCCAGGTAACGACGGCTTTCGGCTCCACAGCTCGGGGGCGCTGCTGACGCTGGCAGCCGTGACGCTTCTACAAGCGACACCCTGACTCTTCTATTGTGATACTAATTACGTAATATGCTATTATGTTACTATTTAACTAAGTGTTAATTTTATTAAGCTTTACCTAGTAAGTACCTGTACAATATTATTTCAATTTACAATATTAATAAAAAGATACCTATTGTTGCAAATTAACTCTTTTATTCAGATCAGATCAGGTAGCTTTTGAAATATCCTAGGCTTGTTTCACACGTACCTACCACAAGCACAACACGTGGGCGGGCTTTAATTTGTATGAAAATTAATAGTTAAATTCACATGGAAAATAATAGTTAAAGTAACATGTTACTTGGGGTCGGCGCAACACATATTTTTTCTTCCATTCTGTCCACTCCTAGCCGTCGCGCTATCTAGTCCAGTCATCTGGTCCTTTAACTTGGATCGCTCCTCACACTGTCCATCTTTTCTTTGGCCTTCCTCTCCTTCTCCATCCATCCACATTTATATTCATAACTCTTTTAGTTATATATAAGAGACTCCCTTTTAACTTTTTCTATCACTAGCGCTACTTTTAAACTGCCTCTAATGTACAGGTACTGATTTCTCACTTTATCAATTCTAGTTACTCCACACATTCATCTCATTTACATGCAATCTATTTTCATCAGTCTTTTTTTACAGCCCAACATTCTGAGCCATAAATTACGACAGGTCTTATCACGGACTTAGATATGTATTCCTTTTCAACTTGAGGGACATACGTGGGTTGCAAGTTGTTCCAGTGATCTGTCGCCATTTCATCCATCCTGAGTTGATCCGGTGCGTTACGTCTCTGTCTATATCGCCTATATCGTCTCCAATCTGCTCTGGACCTCTAGGCCGCCTTCGGCCACCAGCACAATGTCATCAGCAAACAGCATACACCAGGGAGCCTCTTCCTGGATGAACGACGTCAGAGCATCCGGTATCATCAGGAAGAGGTAAGAACTGAGGGCCGAAGCCTGGTGCAAACAGACTGCAACACTGAAATTGTTTTTTGTGCCCATACTCAAAATTCATATTTTTACGTAATACATTCGTGTTTGGGTTACAAATTTCAACAAAATCGGTCCAATAGATCCGGAGAAAACGAGCTTTGACAGACGGATAGACAGACACCCGAGTGATCTTATAAGGATTCAGTTTCTTACGGATGTTCGGAACCCTAAAAGAATTCAAATAGCAAGAGCAAGCAACGTGAGCTTAAAAATACAGTGGAATCTAGTGAGATTCCATTGTATTTTTTAAGCTCACTTTACGCTTCACTTTTTTTTATCACTTTAATAGTGGTGGATTCACCAATCCACCACTATTATAAACCATCAGGGGGTGCCGGATTATTGAGCAGGTCGTGGCTTGGTCGATCTTCAAGGTTAACCAACGTTCAGTGGATGGGTGACCATCTTAACATACCGAGTTTCCATCGTGCCTCGGAAAGCACGTTAAGCTGTTGGTCCCGGCTGTCATTTGTAGAACTTTGACAGTCGTTACGGATTGTCAGAAGCCAGTAAATCTGAGTCCAGTCTTGCCAAGAAGTACCGTGTTACCCAGTTAATGGGTTGTGAGGTCTGGTAGGCGGCCGCTTCACGTAAAATACTGGTATTCAGCTGAATCCGGTTTGACTAGAAGCCGACCCCAATGTAGTTGGGAAAAGGCGAGGCAGATGGCAGATGATGAGAGGGTGCCGGATTATTGGAATGTTCGCATTACTAGATTGTTCAGAAAAATTAAGATAAATAAAACATTTCATAATGCACTAATTCTTATTAAATTAGGTATGTAGTCTTTTATTTTAGGGAATACCTAAGTAGGGGTGAGCGCGGGCGGCGGCTGCCGAAGTAGTAAGAAGTGCCAGATTAGTAAGACTGTACTGTATTTGCATATAGACACGGATTAGTTAGATTTTTTTTTTGCTTTAGCAACGATTTTTCTGAGTTGAATTAAACCAAAGCTGCGAGGCCCTTTGGAGCGCGAGGCCGTAGGCGGTGGCGCACGTCGCCCACGCCTTGTGCCGCCTCTAAAGCAACAACCAACATAAGCTGGTCTCTTATAATATCCAAAAAGCGTAGTAATTTACCAGTCCCACTCACAAGCGGTCGCCTGTTTAGTATCAAGATCAGTTAGGCCAGTCACCGTAGACAGATTAAACGCGTTAGGTCGCAGAAAATTGGATCTTCCTGATTTTTTGGGTGGTCGTTAGGATATACTACTCTGTCAAGAAAGTACCGGGAAAAGATCAATAATACACAAAATGTCTGTTATTCATCCAAATTTATTTTATCACCTTCAAAGTATGCTCCTTTAGAAACGATACACTTGCGCCAACGAATAATCCATTCATCAAAACATTTTTTAAACGCTGCTTCCGGAATTGAGTTTAGTTATCGCCGCGAATTCTCCTTTATGTCTTCTATCGATTGAAAACGGGTGCCACGAAGTGGTAATTTGAGTTTAGGAAAAAGAAAAAAGTCAGCAGGAGCCATATCTGGTGAATATGGTGGTTGCTGGATGGTATTTGTTGAGTGTTTGGTTAAAAATTCTTTCACAATGATAGCCTTGTGCGAAGGCGCATTGTCGTGGTGCAAAATCCAAGAATTTTCTTTCCACAAATCTGGCCTTTTTCGTCGAATTAGCTCTCTTAAAAGCCGCATAACGCTCAAATAATATTCTTTATTTACCGTTAGACCTTCCGGTAAGAATTCAGAGTGCACAACACCGCGATAGTCAAAGAAAACAGTCAACATGACTTTGACTTTTGATCGACTTTGGCGTGGTTTTTTCGGTTTCGGTTCAGTTGGAAGGCGCCACTCCGAAGCTTGTTGACTAGTTTGCATGTCAAACTCGTAAACCCACGTCTCGTCACCAGTAACAATGCGTTTTATGAATGTTGGGTCCGAACTGACTCGTTCTAGCATGTCCTCAGCGACTTTCATGCGATTGAGTTTTTGGAGAAAATTCAGATCTTTTGGGACTAGCCGAGCAGCAACATGTTTCATACCCAAATGATTAGTTAAAATGGTACGGATCGACTCGTGAGATACCTACAGAAAGTTCGGCGGCTATCTCTCTCAGAGTTGAATGGGGATTTTCAGTCACTATTTCCTTCACTTTTGCGATGTTAACTTCAGTTGCAGACGTTGACGGCCTACCAGAGCGAGGCAAATCTTCCATCACATCTCGACCGCTTTTGAACGCTTTGAACCACTCATAAGCACGAGTTTTTGATAAAGTCGATTCACCGTAAGCCTTCTGTAACATTTTCAGTGACTCCAAACACGAAATTCCATTGGCAATGCAAAATTTAAGACAAACTCTTTGTTCGATATTTTTGTCCATTATGAAATTCGCAATACACACTATATATGATATTACTAAAACCAGCACTGTATTTAATAGAAATAACAGATGCAACTCAAACTCCGCGCCAAAATGGAAAACAGTTGTGCCAATCTAACAACTACAAAAAAACAAAAATTTTAATTTGGAACCACAAATCATCCATTCCCGATACTTTTTTGACTGAATGTATGCCAGTAGTGTCCTCCCAATTTTTCAACCTCGAAAGAACTGTGCTAACTTCACGGTGCTCAGAAAACTTGTCAACTTTCGGTCATTTTTAAGAGTTAAGCTTAATTCTCCTAAACGGTGCGTTCTACGGAGAAAGTCAATC
This sequence comes from Lacanobia oleracea, assembly GCA_950371165.1. NCBI lineage: Eukaryota > Metazoa > Arthropoda > Insecta > Lepidoptera > Noctuidae > Lacanobia > Lacanobia oleracea. Next base: position 15,832,830 of record OX493394.1, read on the forward strand.
TGGATACTTTTAAAGCACACCAAATTTTCTACAATTTGACTGTAACGGTTACTCTGTAGATTTAATAGGTGTTGACGTACAGCACTTCAAACATATCTAGCTAATATTTTACCAAAAGTTCGAAATTGGAGATTTTGTTCTAGTCAGCGTAGGCAATATCGTTACATTACCAAATTATTTTGCATGAAACATCTATGAACACATCAATGACTACATACGTATAAATTACTTATGTAAACTTTTCCGTCATGAAATTATAGGTCATTCTTTGGTCGCGCAGAGTAAATATAAAGTATTTTTTTTTTAAACCCTCCCTGCTCACTGATGTCAGCACACGACATTGTAACGGGCAAGGCGAATCAATATATACCACATATTATGGCACATATTTACGAGATATATGACTTTTTGGTGACGTCGAAATCGGTTCATCTCTTTTTTAGTATCTATACCTTTTTAAAATCATTTTCACGTTAAAAGACTCACTCTAAAAGGAAATAAACCAGTTGATTCAGGTGATTTTCTTTTATTTTTAGCAAATTAACTACAGTAAAAAATCGATTTCGTAGTCCTTATTCACTTTCTCTATACTAAAAATGTTATTATTAGTAAATTTGTTAGGGGATTAGTATAGCCCTGTTTTTTCTGTTCTGTGATTTTAGCTGTAAGGGCGCTAAAAATCTGTAACTTCGGTCCTCAAAATTAGTCAACAACTAAGTCATTAACTCGGAACATACTGACTATTACAAGGTCAGGTCACTACCGTTTTTGGGAAGCTCTTTTTACTGGTGTAACTTATGGTTATTATGAACTGAACAAAAATCTTAACTTTGGAGTCTAATTGTTCACCTTTTTCGGTCATTATCTCCAAACTGACCTAAAATTAGAAATAGTTATATTTATAGCAGAAGTCCTTTTTAATAGCTCTCTTTCCAACGATGACTATAATGAATGATGCTATGGGGCGCTAAATTGCTTAACTCCAGCATTCAAAATTATTTGTCAGTTCAGGTTTAATTTCATTCATTAACACGAACGAATTCATAATTGACAGAAGTCAAATAAGTAGCAAATGATCTTCTAGAAAAGGGCTTTCGAACGGTAAATGTCTTAAGTAAATTGAACATTCGGGTAGTTGGATGACCATTCTCTTAGATTATTGAAAATACTAATTAATATTATGCCGTCACTTCTGTTGCAGACATCAGCTGAGGTCCCGTCATCACGTAACGTAAATCATTTCCCCTAATTTTCTTCCATATTTGAATACTCCCAAAATATGTGCAATATTTAAGATCGATAAATTTATAGTATTTTTTCAATTGTAGGTACTCGATTTCATTTTCCACTGAACTATCTAACATATCAATTTCGAAAGTCCGGTAAATTACAGAGCGCTCCAATTTTTAAGCTACAATTTCGATTTTATGTGGAAAATGGGTCGTGTTTGATGTGCTTTGTCTTAATTCCTGTAAAAACAATTGAACTGCATTTGCACTCTAATTGTAATCTACTTTAGTCCACTAATTTATTTTCATGTAGAATTCACCGTTTAGAAGATATGAGACAAAAGACTGAAAAATGAAAATGTTGAAGTTTTCCGAGCACCACGCAGTTAGCACAGGTCTTTCGAGGTTGTAAAATTGGGTGTACACTACTGGCATCTAACATACCAAACAATCAGGATGGTTCAAAATACTGCAACCTAAAATGTCTTGTATGACTACAGTAGAATTAACTGTCAAATGTTATATGTATAATGGAATATTTAATTTAATTATTCATGCAAATTCTGTAAATTAATTATAAATTGTAAATCTTTAATTGAGAATGCTGTGCAGACCTATAAGTGATATATTTACACAGAATTGAAGATTTGTGATTGCCAGTTATTGTTATACTTAATTGTAAATATGTCGTTGGTGTGCCTTACTTAATAAATAAAAATAAAAAATGTATAGTGCTATGTATCAAAGGTTAGGAGAAAGCAATAACAAGTTAAAAGTACAATATCTTATATTTTTTTTTCCTTAAACTGATCATTTATACATATGTCCAATTAATATTTTATAATTATATATTACTAGGTAAATTTCTTAAATCTAAAATTATATACACAGCATCTCAAAAAAATCATAGGTACTTATATAGGTACGGCGGAGGTACCGACCTCAAATGGCACACTTCATGTAAATAAATGAATAAAAAAACATCCTTATGCTCAGTCAAATAAAGGACAACATAAAACATCACAATATTTCGGATGGGTTGAAGTACGTCTTTGGTTCATACATTACTAAAGCTCTAGGGATAGAAGTGAGTCATCAGTTTCAATAAGCTGCAATATAAAATATATTTTCTCAACTAGATTGACCCACCAAATGAGCCTACCAATTTAAATAAATAACACAACCAAACTTCAATCGTCGATCATTTCAAACAATAATAAATTAAAATTAAAAAGAAAGACGGATTGTTGGTTTTAAATCTCACTATACTTAAATTTATAATACGATATATTGAATGTTTCTATTCAGCTATAAAAACTTAGCAAAAGATTCATTACTTGTAAAAATCCGGTATCTTTTAATTACGTTATCGTAGCATTATTTTGACTAAATGTTTAGTTTTAGTCAAAATCACAGAATACACAAAGTCTGACTCGCTCTTTTCCGGTTTTTAAGCAAAAATGCAGAAAATGTTGTGGTATGTATACTACAAAATTTTCTGCATTTTTGTTTAAAAATCTTTTGATAAGAGCTTTTAAAGCTCCATCCATTATATCGTATTATAAATTTAAGTATAGAATATCGATTAATGCCCGGTTTCTGAGGTGTTCACCTGTCCGTTAACGCTATTTGTCATGCTATTGGATGATTAAGTGGTTAACAGACAGATAAACGACCAATAAAGTACATCAGAGACCGGGCATAAGTTGTCGATTTACAATTTTTTACAATTTATTACAATCATTACAAGCTTTTATACATTGGTATTTGGCATTATTTGGTTGAAAAGTGTGTAATTAAAGTTAGGCCAGTCACATATTTAGTAACAATAACTATAATGGATTCCATTACAAATATTTAGGTTAGACCCTTGCTTTTTCAGCACCTTTTTCTCATTTCACAAACAAAGCACCTATCTACACACTAACATATCTAACCTAAGGGCGAAAACATTTCGTAAACATTCTAATACCTCATAGATAAGATAACCGGTGCATTTTATTATCCTTATTGAACACTAGCTTTTTCACGCGGCTTGGTTCCCGTGGCCTATCCCATAGGAACCGTACGGAAATTTAAATAGACCTATGACACTGAGCCACAGCGTTGCTTTCAGATTGAAAATGAATTTTGGCAATCGGATCACTAGGGCTTCCAGGGCTTAGCTTAGGTACCATCTACAAATAGGTAGATAATTTTACCTTTTCACAATATTAGTTTAGATTATGTCTTACACACTTGAAAAAATATGTTTTCTTTACACAATAATTCAGTTCAATGTACAAAAACAATTATACTATAAAGCCTCATTAACAATCAGCTACTTAATGATTAAAACCAAGTTCATTGATATCATTTAGCAGTTAGAATAATTTGAGTTGATGGTGAAATACGGACTGTCGGACTATGCTACGAGGGCTGCTATTTATGTATCCGGAACTGGCCAGTTACAAAAGTAATTATTACATACTAGCCTCTGCCAGCGGCTTCGCTCGCGTGATCTCTAGGGAACATACTCCCGGGATAAAAAGTAGCCTTTCTCAGGCTCTAGACTATCTGTGTGCCAAATTTAATTTAAATCGGTTCAGTAGTTTTGGCGTGAAAGCGCGACGGACAGACAGTCAGAGTTACTTTCGCATTTAAAATATTAGTAAGGAAAAAACCGCCCAAGTGCGAGTCGGACTCGACCACCAAGGATTCCGTACAAATTTGTAAATACATATTACTTTAAATAAAGTCTATATTTGGTATGATTTAATAAGAAATGTAGTTTTCAGACTTTTTCCTATACTTGTAATATAAGACGGTATTATTTGCCAAAATTCATACCTTGTTCTAGGTCAACGGGAAGTACCCTGTACATTTTGATTCGTTTAGAGTGTCGAAATATACGTTTTTTGTGGAACTTTTTTTGAAACAACTCGGTATTTGGAAGGTCAAAAGATCGAATTAACAGGTCATCCGCCGTACAACCCCGACTTGGCCCTCAACCGTGAAGAATAAATAACGTGGTCAACGTTTTTCGAGCCATAAAGAAGCCTTTGAACCGTTCAAAATGCACGTTTTGGAGATACTTCAATCCGAATGAAAAAAATACTACGAAAATTGGTTCCAACGTATGCAAAAGTGCATCGATCCATAATAATTGCTAAATATTTCACTTTGTTATTCCGAATACATAAATGACAGCCCTCGTATATTATTTTGCTTAAGACGTTGTCACAGTTTATTTTAAACTACTACAATCGTAATTAACGACAAAAAATCTGCCATCAAATTCAAAATTATCTTGTGTGGTAAATATTTTCTAGTAATTCGTCTTTGGCTAACAATAACGTTGCTAATTGCTATTTAACAAGTAATAGATACTTAATAACTAACACATCTTAATCTATGCACTTTAAGATTCAAACAAAGACGTTTCACTTAAATATTTGTCATAGTTTACTTTCTTCGTTCGATTTTTGGTGTTCTACTTTTAGGTGTAGGAACCTTATGTTGTATGAATATTACACTATCTTATTTTAATGGTCATAGATCTACGAGTCATATTTTTGTTATTTGACAAAAACTAATGTTTAAACATTTTGATTAAATATGTGTATAAATGTGAAAGTCTTATTTTTGGATGGTTTGGTGAGAGGAAACTCAACTTTGTGTTAAGTTCACCTTTGTACAACAACTATAAATCACTGTATTTTAAGTTGTTTTGGTGTACAATAAACAATTATGTATCAAGTCTCAGCTGAACAGATTTGGATGTCATTTGCAACAGGGGTTGCCCATGGCCTGGATAATGATACAGCCAATATGATAATTTTATTCCTGTAGCATGCAACATCCCGTCGGATAATTTAGTATAATATGTATTTGTGGTACACCCAGCACCCAGACTTTCTCATTTATAATCAAAAATTTTACTAGTAATGGATGGTTCCTTGAGAATTTTTGTAGGAAGTAGGATATTTCATACAAAGTAAAGGATAATATGCTCCTAGATACATGATAGTATAATACCCCCTATAACAAAGGTTACATTTACTTACATTTGGTTAAATCTACTTTGGTAACAACATGCAATATAAATATTTACATAGATTTATTAGGAACTACATAATTCAAATGAATGCTTCTTATCGGATAAATTATTTGGTATGCATAATGCACATATAATGATGTAAACAAGAAAAATGATCAGGCAAAAGCCAGCATTGAGTTTTAATATTTTACACTAAACCTATCAAATGAAAAGTATCCACAAGTTCATAAATTTTAGGACATTTTTTTTCCTTTCGGCATCTCAAAATGTGTGAAATACCCTATTAATGCAACTGTGTCCCATTCATTATTTTCCTGTATAAGAAATATAGATTAATATTGCACCCCATATATTAATTAAATATTTTGAAGCTGGCTCCAATTTTGACGCCTTTCTATCCATATCCATCTGATAGTCCTAATAGTAAGTCTTCACCGATTCCTCAGGTGCGATCCCAGAAGAACCCTTGAAACCGAAACAACGCTGTTCGGCGGTAGAAATGGCAATAGTCCTTCTCCAGGCTCCCTCCCTCCCAAAGACGTCTAATACGACTATTATACAGACGTACGAATTTGTGCATGGCGAAATCGGATGAAAGATCTCGATCCACCAAGTGCTACGGGTACAGATTGTCTAATTTAAATTGAGCACTGGGCCCCTGCTTCACTGCATGACACAGGTATATGACTCATGGTGACTGTGACTGAAAGAAAAACCAATAACGTTTGGCGAATTTAAGTGTGTGGAACGTATCGACATAGTTTGAATGCGTATGTGAAATGGAAGGGCGCGCGGGTTTTAAATTAGAAGATCTAGTTTGAATATTTTTCGTCATAGCATAGAGCGTCGATATATCACAAAACGAGTGACGAAAGATACTACCGGTATGAGCACTCCGTTGTACGACTAGTATCGTACGTTTACTTGTGATACAAATTCGTATTCCGGCCGGGCTTAAAATATTTTGTTATATAGGGTGCAATATTTAACTTCTATTTCGTTTTGTCATTACTGGCTGGGCTTCCGCAAACGACATTACATGAATTATGTCTAGTCTTGCGATTGCCATCTGCATCGCAATCCGCTCCGGCGGCCACAGATGTGAGCGCGACGGTTTTATCAAAGTCAATTGTCGTGTATCCGATGGCAGCAGACGGCGCCGGGGCAGGGTTGGCAAGAAGACTCGTTTTCTCTACACTGCACTGCGATACAAGACGTCCGCGCGGCTGCGACGAATGCGAGGCAACGCTTTCATTTTTAGAACTGCTGAAGGATTGACTCTCGGGGGAAGTTAAATCCCTTGTCATTTTTGCAATTTCTTTATTTGAATCAATATCTAATATTGCGTAGTTGACTTCCAATTCTTCCACAGGTGACATAGAGGTAAAAGTATCGGACTCGGAGAATTTTTGGTTGTGGTCAGAAGGTGCTGAAAAACTTAATATTTGTTTAGCGTTTTTAATACTGTCGCCCATATCACCTAGTGATAAATTTGCGTACGTGTTTATCTCTGGCTTATTCCCCACAGATAAATTACAATATTCTACTTGTTTTGGTGTCAATGGAGTGGTAGGCACGGTATCGCTCTTACCCGCTTCTGGATCATTGCGAGCAATGTTCATGTACATCCTAGCCGCATCTTGTTGCTGCTGTTGCTGTTGTTGTTGTTCCAGACTCAATTGCGCGTAGTGTTCACTCGAGTTACTTAGCGTTGGGGATAGAGGGCTGTTGATTTGTTTGTTATTTGGAGTATTGTTATCCAAACTTTTGAGAAATATATTTTCATCTTCTATTTCTTTCATCGTATTCATAGCAGCATCTTGTCGTAACGTGCTCCGTAAGAAAGCTAAATCTCTATTGATATCATTTGAGTAAACATGTCGAATTTCCGTTGCTCGGTTATCAGGAAGAGGCAGAGGCAGAGGCACCGGCGCCGGCGCAGGCGCTTCTCCTTGATTATTATTGGGTTCTCTCTTAAAATCTCTGAGCTGATAGACATTCGTGACTTGATTGGTACTAGATTGAGATCTTGGATACAATGGCATTACCTCTAATATATCCGCACTAGATGGTGATCGTGGTGACTGAGTAGCATTGCGTGGGACTGTCGTATTTGAAATAATGTTTGGGAGGTTGTTGTTGACAGCAGGGCGCGCATTGTCTGGCTGGCCGTTGTCTATAGAAGAGCGATGAACTACACTAGCTTGTAATGTTTGCCTGCCCTGAGGAGATGGCGTCAATCTGGATACAGGATATGGCACCGAATCATGAATCACATTCCTTAATTGAATTTGTTGTTGTAGTGTACGAAATAACAGAGAAGCCCTTCGACAGCGAAATGCATATATTCCCTCTCCAGTCTCACATCGTCTACCTGAAAACCCAAAACATTGTTTTTGTTAGGTACATGAAGCTAAATGTTAAATGCTTGCCGTGGTTGATTGGCTCAGTAATTAGTGGGTGGGTGGGTGACTACCTATTATATACCTAAGCTACGTTAACCTACTAAAGCACGTTATTCGAAGATCTTTCGACAGGTGTAACTTGTAGTCACACGCCCAAATGATAAATCTAAGAATGGAAGCCAATCCCAGCATAATAACTTAACTGAATTAAAAGATAATTGGAAACGGCCTGAACAACTCGACACCTAGGTACTCCTGGACCCTTGGACGACTCGAGCCCATGAAAACTCAGTCCCAAATAGTTTCATGTTCGTGAGCGGGCGCCGTCACTTGGGACTGGTCATTTCTCAGCTGCCATGATTTATTTTAATTATTTCTTTGAATTGTTCCTTTTTTAGGGTTCCGTACCCAAAGGGTAACCAACGGAACCCTATGACTAAGCCTCCGCTTTCCGTCCGTCCGTACACCTGTCTGTCAGCGGGCTGTATCTCAAGAACCGTAATAGGTAGACAGTTGAAATTTTCACAGATTGTGTATTTCTATTGCCGCTACAACAAATAATAAAATTAAGGTTTGTGGTACGGAACCCTTCGCGTGAGAGTCCGATTTGCACTTGGCCGGTTTTTACCGCACGCTTTATCTCGCTCTTCTACATCGTCGTTCTCACATGTATGTTTAAGTTCAACATGATGAAAACAAAACTTTGTAACAATTTATTATTTTTAAAAGAGTGTCCGTGGAGTTTCTTGCACGTTCTTCTCTATACCCTCCTCCGAGTTTGAGTTTTGAATACTCTGGAACTCGAATTAATTGCTCAAAGAGCAGGCACGGCACGTTCGGCAACAAACATGTGTGTATTTTGCGGTTGCAAAAAGTATGATCTGACTTTCAAGATTGTAAAAATACCCCTAGGGCGATTCTGATTTGTCAGTCTTTGTCAGTTTAATATCTTTAAGCGAGATAAATTAAAAATGAAATTAAGTACTTACTTCGTGAGTGTTCAAGATACGTTATATTTATGTTATTTTTACACGAGTATTCTTTGTAATTTATGCATTGATGTCAAAAAAGGTACCTGAGTATACGTAGGTAACTTATTTAGGTACTTCCCACTGCATTACATACTTCCAAACGGTATTGATAATTTTGCTAAATAAGCATACGTATATATTTTTTTAAATTTAGTTTAAAGACTTATTTATCAGAAAAGACAGTGAAGTGACTGATGCCATAAGTTCATATCCGATCGGGAAGACCCTTACTAAGCAGTACAACAGCACAGATAAAATTCATTTAATACTAGCGGCAACAGTAAATATTGGTATGATATGATAATGTATATTATTATGTATGTGAAACACAAACCTGATTCAAAGCTGAATATATCTCCTTCAAACCCATATCTTCTTAATGAGTGTAAAGGCCATACAGTCGAGTCTCTTCCTTCGCGATACAATATTATATCGGATTCAGTTATCTCTAACTGACCAGAACACAAATCGGCACCATTCTCATCAATGTTCACAACACGAAACACATTAGGATGCAAGTCTGAAGTTTCTTTCTTGCTGTGTAAGCACCCCATTATACATTTCAAAACTAATTGCCATATATTAGCGTAATCTGCAAAAACAAATAAAACCATTAGCATAACTGACAAAAAGTATAAGTACCTAGGCATATGTTCAACTAACCACCAGATCTAGTAAATTATAATGGCAAGAAATCACTGTTTACTGTCAAAAATAGTAAATGATCACCAAAATCAAATCCCCATTTTAGCGTTTATTCAATAAGGCTAAGATTTGTTTTCCCCTTTTCTTTAACTGCCATCAGTCCTTTCTGGACTATATCAGTTTAGTTGTGTGAATTAGTTGGCGTTTCAGATACAAGGGCCATTGCCCCTGCTACCTCTTCAGATTACTGGACCTCCCTTAAGTCGATTTATAGATTAGCTGCTGTCCAGCAATTTAACAGCCAAAGAATTTGGGAGAATGGCTAGACGATCAGCTTTTTATGTTTATTAATTTTCTCGAAAATGGTCGGAGTGTTGAGATAATCATGGATTTCTTCATTCCGTGTGAACCATGGTGCATTGACAATATTCCTCAAGATCGCGTTTTGAGCTCTTTGGAGGCACATTATATTGCTTTTGCTGGCCACTCCCCAAGCTTAGATGCCGTACGACCGTTATATTTTAATACAGAATTGTACAGCAGTAGTTTTTTGTCCAAAGATAGGACTGAGTTACGACCCATCAACCAATACATTTTTTTTTTATATTTGGCATTTAGATGTTCTCTTTTTTGAATTATATGCGTCTACCAAGTGAGCCTTTTATCCAAGTGAAATCCGATATACTTAACACAATTTGTGTGTGGAAGCTTTTTATCTCCTAATGTTACTGTGGGACAGTCACCTCTTCTCAAAGTGAAGGTAATGTGCCTTGATTTTTGGGCACTGGCACAGATACCCCACTTTTGCAGCCAGGCATTAATTTTATCCATGGATGGAAGATCGGATGTGAAAATATGATATAAAACGGGTCCCAGGACCGATCCTTGTGGAACTCCAGCTTCGATATTATACAGACAAGATCGTTCGTCTCCTTGTTTTACTTGGAATTGTCTGTCCTCTAAATATGAAGCTATGATGGGAAACACTGAGTGGGGGAGCTTTTCCTTTACCTTGCACAGTATGCCCTTGTGCCACACACGATCAAAGGCCTATTGCACATCTAGAAATGCCGCAGAGGTGTATTCCTTCTTCTCGAAACTCTGGCGTATTGCGTGATCTTTTCGTTAGTTGAATGTGATTTTCTAAATCCGGGCTGAATTCACATTCATCCATTATTACTTTGAGCCTGGACAAGAAAATTCTTTCCCAGAATTTAGACAACACTGGTGTGAGGCTTATAGGTCGATATGATGTAACATCATGTGCTGGTTTACCAGGTTTATGAAGCATGATGATTAAGGAGATTTTCTATAAATTAGGAACATAGCCCGTTCTGATTATTCCGTTAAACAGAGTAGCTAGGAACGTAACTGCTTTTTTGGGTAGCTCCTTGAGAACTCGAGGCGTAATTAAATCAAACCCAGGTGCTTTCTTTGTATTCAACGATCTGATTTCTTTCGCGATTTTTTTGGGTGATGTTGGTCTAATAGGCAAACACAACTGTAAATCCCGATTCAGTATATCTTCAACTTCTTGTTGATCTAACCCCTCATTCGTTTAAAAACGCTTGCCAAATGTAAGCCAAAGATCTCAGCCTTTTCCGTGTCTGTTCTGGCCAAAGATATGCTTGACCTAATGCGCGGATTGTGATTTTGAGACTTGTCGAGATTTTTAACGGCCTTCCACAAGGAATGTTCGCCTTGATCCGAAGTAGACAACACTGATATTTGCTTTTGCAGAGAAGTATTTGAGGTATCTCTTAGGTTCTTTCGCGGCACGGTTAAATTTTGTCCTATCCGACGAATGATGAGAAAGGTGCCAACCTCTTCTGAGGTGACGTTTTTCTTCGATTTTTCTTTTTATTTCTAAAGGTTGTGAAGTTTGCATGACCGTTCTAGCTCAGGTGTATTGATCCTACAGGCCACTTTAAGTTGGTGATATATTTGCATGCGTCTTCGATGTCATCTGGCGACTGAAGTGCTATTTTTAGGTTTAAATTGTCTTCAAGGTAACCTTCCCAGTCTGTTTTGAAGTTATGCAAGGATCCAGGTTTCTCTGTGGTGATATTTTTTTTTTTTACTATTGATAGGCACGCTTTTGACCACTATCTCACCTGATTGTAAGCGATGATGTAGTCGAAGATGGAACACGCTTGCCCAGGTTGTAGCTATCAGGAAACAGACTCCGGCAGGGAATTCCACTCCTTAGCTGTACGAACTATAAATATGTTTCCAAAACGTTTTGAGCGTGTGGGTGGGATGTCTACCACCTACACGTGTGCGCCTACAGTGCACCTACGGTGGCGCATCGCCTTTCGTCGTATGGTCCGATGATGGAACGGGCTTGGCGGAATTAAATTATACAATTCCATCGCACATTCCCCAAAATGCAACCGTCAGGCTAGCAACTCGCCGTCGATGCTCAAGACTTTGGAGCTACGTCGCGACGAGCCTCTCATTGCCGATGATCCTCTTGGCTCGTTTCTCAATTGACTCATGGGCATCAAGCTGGTATCTGGCAGATCCGTCCCAAAGATGAGAGCAGTTTTCCATACACGATCGAACTTGCGCTTGATAGAGTTTAAGCAGCTGTTCCAGCGTGAAGTACCGTCTCACCTTTGCTAGGATCCCTAACTTCTTTGCAGCCACTTGAGCTTTTGCCTCTATGAAAGGGCCAAAATTGAGAGTAGATGTTAATGTAACCCCAAGAAGCTCAAGATGGTCGGTTATCGGCACGGTTGCACCTCGGAAAGATGGAGCTGGTTGGATTTGGCACCTTTTGGCAGAAAATAGACACGCTTGGGTCTTAGCAGCATTGAACTTGACAAGATTAGCATCACCCCATTCAGAGACAGCCTTTAAGGACACATTCAAGCGCTCAACCATAGCCTCCCGGAGAGACCGGATCTGCGACCCACCAGCTCGTGTGTCAGGCACGTATCTCTCAGCAACAGTGCTGTCGTCTGCATACCCAAAGGTACCGGGTTTAAGCAGATCATTAATATACAGCAAGAACAGTGTTGCCGAAAGCACAGACCCCTAAGGAACCCCGGCATTCATATCCAGCAGTCCAGACGAGCAGCCATCTATGACCACTCAGATAGACCGATCCCTCAGGAAATCTGCGATCCAATCACACAAACCGGCGGGCAGACCGAAGGAAGGAAGCTTACTTATAAAGCTATCGTGCCAGACCTTGTCGAAGGCCTTCGAGATGTCAAGGGAGACCGCTAGTGCCTCCCCGTGCTTCTCTATGGCGTCACTCCAGATGTGAATGACATACGCTAGAAGATCCCCAGTTGACCGATTTCGGCGGAACCCGTATTGTCGCTCACTAAGGATATCATTTGCTTCTACTAGGTACGCCAGGAGCTTATGATTCAGCACGCATTCCATAGTCTTACTGAGTATGGACGTTACCGAGATGAGTCTATAATTCGAGGGGTCAGCTCGACAACGCTTCTTGGGCACAGGTTGCACGGGCATGCTTGCTTCCAAGCCTTCGGCACTTTTCCAGTCTCAAACGAAAGGCGAAATAGGCGTGTCAAGATCGGAGACAACTCAGGCGCACAAGTCTTCAGAACAATTGCCGGTATCCCGTCGGGGCCACTAGCCTTGTTCACGTCTAGGTTACGCAGTACCCTACCGACATCTTTCTGATAAATGCGAATGTTCAAAGTCAAAGTCAAAGTATTTTATTTGTTATTTCGACATACTCGACTCGCATCCACCAGGAGAAGCAGGGGGCCTCGCGCCACCAGGACCCAGACGCGAAGATTCCGCAAACAAGGAAGCAAACAAGTTCGCTTTCTCCTCAGCGGAGTGGGCCAGCGTCCCGTCGGTTCTCAGCAGTGGTGGTAGTGATGGGCGGCAGAAGTTCGATTCGACCGACTTAGCCCTGGACCAAAAAGCCTTACTACCTGCTGGTTATGAAGCAAGTTTATTCCCTATTCGGCTAATGTGGTCAAACCGTGCCCTCCGCAACACCTTGCAGGACTTGGCAGCCCTGTTGAAGACTTGCCCCTTGGACCCCCTGGTACGGGAAGAGCCACTCCTGATGGTGGGCGTTGATGCCCCCCAGTAACACCAATTGGGCAGAAGGGTACCGCTGCTGAGCCGCATCCGCCGCCTCACTTAGGTGCTGTGTGAGCTTAAATCACCGCTGTGCGAACGGTAGACACAAGCGTAGTCAATTTTATCCAGGCCTGTGTCCACTAAATCCCATAGCGTTGAGAACCTGAAGTCCTCATGATTGCGAAGACGCCGATAGCAGATGTCGTCACGGGCGTACATACATACGCCCGCACGTGGTTTGAAATGGTGCTCCAGGGTAAACCCTGGGTATGAAAGGTACGACACGTCTGACGGACATCTGATCTGCGTCTCGGAAAGGAACAAGAGTGCTGGTTTCTCAGTCTCCAGGCGGTGATGGACTGCGGCCGGATTTGAGTGCAGACCTCGAATATTGCTGAGGTGCAGTTTATGGGAGAGGAGGTGCTGCCGCTCTACAGCTTTTCTTATTTTGTTCCTTTTCGTCATGAGTTTGAGTGAAGAAGGTTGAGAAAGAAGTGAAATGAGGTTCCATGCTGCTACCTAGGCACGCTCTGACAGGACGACATCATTGAAAAACAATTTCAGATGCGAGACTAAGCAGACGTGTCGTTTAAAATCGGATAATATGAAATATCATTAAATAATTATTGTGACTAATGTTTTGATACCTAGTTATCTGCGGCGTCAGTTATTTAAGTAAAGTGTGTCGCGTGTGATTAGTAGGTAACTACCATCTGAGTCATTGTGAAAGATGAACTAAATTTATAGACAAATAGTGTTTGTGTTAGTAATGTCTAACCCAGGATCTAGCCCTTTTGGTCGGAGCCAATTAATACGGCGAAGTCCTCCACCGACGCCAATCGAAGACTTCCATCATAGAGAGCCAAGTCCACCAGCATCCTCGGAGAAGAATGAATTGCCGAGTGAAGTTATTTCTACGCCAGAGATCCAGAAATGGATGGTATCTATAGATACCATTCTGAACGAAGTATGCACTATTGTCGCGGAAGGAAAAATGAACTCGGATCAGAAGCTCCGTGTCAATACTCTTTGCCGGAAGGTCTTAAATGGGACATCTCAAATGGCAATCTTGTACCAAGCCTTAAAGCAGAAAACCATCCAGGCGCACAGCACCATCCAGCACTTACAGGTACACCAGAACGTTTCGAACTCACTTCAACAGTTCAAAGAGGTTGTCGAAACTAAACTCAAACCTGAAAATGGCTCATATGCCAATATGGTAAAAAAAGGTTCCGACAGCTTTATTCGCCCTGCAAACCTGAGTACTGTTGCAATTTATCCCTCTGATAAGACGAAGACCAGTGACGACACGAAGTCCCTAGTACAGAAAATCATCTCGCCAGAAGCACTAAAACTACATGTCCGTGGCCTGAGAAAAGTCAGAAACGGCGGTGTCATCATTTGCACCGATAGCAAAGGCGACATCGATAAACTGAAAAAATCTGAAAAACTAGTTTCATCGGGCCTCAAAGTAGAAGAACCATCAAAACGCCGCCCTAGGATCGCTGTCATTGGTGTCCCCATAGCCCTCACTGAGAAAGAAGTTTTTGATTGCATTTACGAGCAAAACATTTCTGATAAGCTGCCGAATACTACTCGTGAGTCCTTTCAAGAAACCATCAAATTGAGCCATAAATCGGGTAAGAAAAACCTTCCTACCTGTAACTATATATTGGAAGTGCCCGCTAGTACCAGGAAAATTTTAATAAACCAAGGCCGAATTTTCATAAACTGGACATCTTGCCCCGTGAAAGATTTCACGATTGTCACCAGATGCTTCAATTGCCAGCAGTTTGGACACGCAGCCAAGTTTTGCCGAGAATCTAGTCCGACATGCAACCACTGCGGAGTAACTGGTCATTCCTTCAAGGAGTGTAACAATAAAGCTGCTCCCTTCCAATGCGCGACTTGTAAACGCTTCAAAAGAAAATGTGACCATCCAACTGGTGATGTAAATTGCCCGGCACGCAAATTTGCAGAAGACAACTACATCAATTCAATCGATTATGAAGGCGCCTAAGAGCGCCGCCGATCAAATTACTAAGTAAGCACTTAATCAGTAGTTTACCTCATATTTTATTTGTTAGTTTATAATTAAAATGACAGATCATCTAATTTGTGATCTGGATGGTTTTTCTGTGTCTGAAGCTAAAATCTGTAATGTTGAGGACTGTAGGAATCTGATACCTGTTGGAGGTAAAACGTTAACCCTACTAACACAAAATATCCGCAGTCTAAACCGGAACATCAACGGTTTTGAAGTGTTGCTACAGAACCTTGAGGTTAGCTGTGATATTATCGTCCTAACAGAATGTTGGCTGTCGAAACAAACAGTTTTACCATCTCTTGACGGATATTACTCACAAAGAACTGATAGAACCATCAACCAAAATGATGGTTTGGTAGTATATGTAAAAAATAATTTAAAAACAGAGGTAGAGGAACCGTTATTCCAGGACAGTAATTGCTTATTAATTAAAATTTTTCCTGATACAGTAGTAATGGCCATCTACAGGCCTCCTTCTCAAAACATAGACTGTTTTTTGGACTCACTCAACATGAATTTAACAAAAGTATCATCTTTTCAAAATATAATTCTTGTAGGTGACATAAACATTAACATTGCTTCCGGGAAAACCAATGGCCATGCTAACAACTACCTGAATATTTGCGCGTTTCATGGACTATTACCCACTCATTACCATCCCACGCACCAGTCCGGCTCATGTTTAGATCATTTCTTTATAAAATCAAAGAAACCAACCCAAACATTTGTAACTAACTCATCGCTTACCGATCATCAAGCTGTTTTACTAACATTGCAAATTTCTTTACCTAGAAAAAACTGCTTGCGTAGCGATACTAAAGTAAATATGAAAAACCTTGAAAATGACATAAGCGCTATTAATTTTGACCCAGTTTTTAATTCAAACGATGCAAATATTTCTTTAGAGTATTTCATACATTCGCTACAATATGCAATTAAGAAAAACTCATTTGTTAAAATAATGCCTAGGAAATATTATAACATTAAACCGTGGATCACACCCGGTCTCGTTCGATGTATGAGACATAGGGACAAACTTCACCTGAAATCGAAACTGGCACCTGGTGATGAATCACTTTCCGTCACATACAAGAGGTATAGAAATTTCTGTAACAATCTTTTGAAAAAAATAAAAAATCAGTATGATAAAAATGAACTACAAAAGGCAGGAAGAAACAGCAAGCTTGTTTGGAAATTTATAAAAAATAATACTTTTAGATCTAAAAATTCCGAACCTCCCCTTGATTTATTATCAACAGAAATAAATCCGTCCGAAGCAACGAATAAAGTCAATAATTTTTTTGCTAACGTTGGTAAAAACTTGGCAGAAAAAACATTAAATTCTAGATCGTTGCCTCCTCAAAGTTCACCTGTAACAACTTCTACACTACATTCTTTTGTTTTATTTGAGACCGACGCAAATGAGGTATTAAGAATCATAACCGAGCTTAAGGATGTTTGTGCTATTGGCTGCGATAACATACCGAATCATATACTTAAAAGATTTAAATATCTAATTGCACCTCCGTTAACTCACATTTTTCAGTTATGTTTATCACAAGGAGTTTTCCCCCAATTACTTAAAAAAGCTGTAGTCACCCCTGTTTTTAAATCTGGAGACAAGAACTGTGTTAATAATTATAGACCTATTTCAGTCTTAACGGGCCTCTCCAAAATTTTAGAAAAAATCATAAACACTCGTTTAATAAAATATCTAGAAGACAACAAATTGCTTTCAGACAGTCAATTTGGTTTTAGGCCCAAAAGATCAACAAGCCAAGCAGTCCACCGATTGACAAATTATATAAGTACAAGTATGGACAATGGCATGCACACCATTGGTATCTTTTTGGACCTTGCCAAGGCGTTCGATACTATTTCTTGTTCTATATTATTACATAAGCTTGAAACGATTGGGATAAGAGGAACACAACTTCAACTTTTTTCTGATTATCTTAGTGATCGTTATCAATGTGTGAAAATTGGTCAATTTATAAGTTCTGAGCTTAAAAATAGCTGTTACGGATTTCCACAAGGTAGCATTTTGGGTCCTACGTTGTTTCTAATATATATAAATGATCTGTGCAGCTTGCCACTCAAAAATGGTATCATACTGTCATACGCTGATGACACGGCTCTAGTGTTCTCAGCTAAATCAAGAATCGAGGTTTATGAACACGCGCAGAATGGTTTCAATACTGTGTCTAATTGGCTTCTTAACAGTCTCTTAACATTAAATTTAGATAAAACAAAATACATTTTATTTACGATTAGGAAAAATAACATTCCGCTTACTAACTTAAACATTTTTGCACATAATTGTAGAACTAACGCTGACAACGCATGCACTTGTTCCACCTTAGCTAAAGCTGACTATGTGAAATATCTAGGTGTAACGATTGACACAAATCTAAATTTTCGTAAACATATTGATGTACTATGCAGCAGAGTGCGGAAATTAATATACATTTTTAAATACTTACGTAACGTAGCCGACTATGATTTAATTAAACAAGTTTATTTGGCTTTGTGTCAGTCCATACTAACGTATTGCATAACTTCCTGGGGTGGTGTCGCAAAGTCCATTTTACTTCCTCTAGAACGTGCTCAAAGAGCAATTCTAAAGGTTGCAACCTTTCGCCCTTTTAAATTTCCCACGCACCAGCTTTTCAAGGCATGTAAGGTACTAACAGTGCGTCAACTAGCTATTCTAAACATCGTACTGCATCAGCACACTGAACTTCCTTATGACCGAGTACCTTCAGGCAAGAGAAGGAAAGATTTGGTTTGTATTAAACCTCAAACCAAACATGCTTTCGCAAATAGATTTTTTGTGTTTTTGGGACCTTATCTATATAACAAGCTCAACAAGCCACTTGACATATATAGTTTAAATTATAAGAAATGCAGTACAACGCTTGCGGAATATTTAGCAAAACTCAATTACGTTGACACAGAAAAACTGCTAGAAATTTTAGTATGATGTTTATTGTTTCATATTTCTTTGTATTATTTATTTTTGTTCATTGTTTAGAATAGTATTTATTAATAATTGTAAAGTTTGCTTATTTTTAATAGTCGATTAAGATTTTTTTATTGTATTGATCTAGTTTACATATATAACTGACCAATTTAAATTGCGATGAAGTGAGGGCCTGAAACACAGGTTTAAATAAACCTAGATCGGGCAGGTCGCTATATACATTATAAGTTCCAAGTTAAATATCTTATACGTCAAATTATTGTTAGCCATACACTAGTTTTAAGTTAGGCACTAATTTACCTTTATATAAGATTTTTACTTTATTATCTTTTTGTGGCTATTTATACACATTTTATTGTAAAAGTTTTTTTGAATAAATTGAAAAATTGAAAATTGAATTTGAAAATTGAGGGACCAGTCTGGAGACTGAGGGAACGCCCGAGCCCCCCCGGGAATGTCCATCGGGTCCTCCCGTCAGGTCGCCAGCCAGCACGATGGTGCACCCCGGGATTTTTCGACAGTTGGCAGGGCAGCCTTTCATGTATGGCTAGCACACTACTTCCCCCAACTACCTGCGGTCAGCCAGTGGCTCACCGTGCCTTGGATCCCAGTGACCAGGACCTCAAATTGTTTTTGTCTACTAAGTTTTTTAATGCTCTGCCTCTGCTTACTGTGCATCGTGAGCCCCAGAAGGTATGCTTGGCGTTCAAAGGTTAAGAGTTAAATAAACAATAATTATAATATTAAGCCCCCTAAACAACCACACTTCCTGATAGACCATTTAATCACATGTGGGGCGGACACAAGAATGAGAATTTACTGGAAGGATAACATTGCTCTGGAAACCCATTTAACATGGAGACTAGGTCAAAGAATAAACGTTTAGGACCACTACCTGAGGGAAATTGTTGGGGCACACCTGGGGTCAGACACAGCATACGACCAGTGGGGTCTGAGCAGGCGGGTTCTCCCCCATAAAAATACTACAGCCGAAACAACTGACAGACTGGACAATAGTGGAACAGTTACATCTACTGAGGATGTTTCGCGGACGGCGTGAGCTATTCAGCCTGCGACCATCAAGGCAGAAAATAACCCCACCGCTATATCTCTATGTTGACGTTGTGGTAGGACTTGCATGCATCAATGAACCTCAGGTCATACCTAGGGTGATGAGCAAGAAAAAGAGAGATACAATCTGCAAGGCAGTTTAGTGGCGAACTGTTGGGCAGTAGTGACCCCACGGACTTGATCTCCCGGGAGAAGTCTTGTTCATCTCCGACTTGCCTTTATTGGCTGGTCAGAGTGAACACTAGCAAGGAACTGAGCTTCCACTTCGTTCTTGACTTAATTGGCCGCTCTGAGTGGAGATTAGCAAGAGAAATTGTGCTCGGGAGAAAGATATATAACCCAGTAAGATGATGGTAGGCATATCTTGACCATACTTCCAAATTCTCTTGATAGCCATGGTATGCCTCTCCACACCTCTAGCACCTCTGGCAAATACAGCTGGAAGGATTTTTGGGGAGAACTATTTTTGGAATCTTCTAAATGAACATAGCATTCACAAGGAAACACAGCTTTATGGTGTAATCATGTGGATGTCAGGTTCCTTCCTCACAACCTTATTTGTTTATTCTAAAATATAGCTTATGTTCATCACACTGAAAAAACGCCTTATCATAATGTTATTAATGTTCTAGAAAGGTAACCCTCAATTAATTTAAAAAAAACTGCTGATATAGAATAAATATAATGTCTATTGCATCAGGATCTTTTAACATAACAATAAGAACACAATGGTCAACCTATGTATTGTAAAACAGTAGTCAGTAGTGTTTATCGCGAATATTATTTTCACAATATATTTATCAGACATTTTCACCCTATTGCAAACATTAACAAATTTGGTACTTACCCTTACTT
The DNA here is from genome assembly GCA_950371165.1 of Lacanobia oleracea. NCBI lineage: Eukaryota > Metazoa > Arthropoda > Insecta > Lepidoptera > Noctuidae > Lacanobia > Lacanobia oleracea. The sequence goes on from OX493394.1 coordinate 15,853,209, forward strand.
TAAATTTGCAGTAATTAATCACGTTCCTCCATTCATTATTTTCGTGTACATTATCTATGTGCGAAACATAATGCTTTTTACACAATAAGTAACAATATAAATAATACTCTAGCAGGTTTCACTTGTGTTTTCAATGAAATCAAAATAAAGTATTTAAAATGTCGAAAAGACACAAATGTATTTGGTTTATCCAATATCTTTATCTTGGCGTCTAAATAAGAAGATTGAGTTGATAAGATTTTTTATAAAATAGCAAAATAGAGAGTGGAGTAAAGAGAGAGGACCATAATTATCTATCAGTAAAGGTTGTCATTTGTCAATTTGTCACTGTCAGTTTCCAACTTCCAACGCAGGCATGGAATTAGTATATTTTTTTTGTGTCAAGATTCGTACACACTCTACAGCGAAGCTACCTTTTTTTTTTTTTTTTAGGATGGGAAATCATCAAATGACTTCTCCCGCTCTGGGTACAGCAGAAGGGAGTATCAGACTCTTACTGACTAAAACCCATCCGTGTTTCTCCTAGTGCCCTTTGCGTTCCAGGGTACGGAGCCTCTTTCGAACGAAGTCCGCAGCCCCAGCAGGCACTGGCCCTAGTGGGCCCCGTCTTCTGTGCTGACATGTCCTTGAGGCGCGTTGGGATCGCAGCGCGCCGCCGACCCGGGTCTGGTTCTGATCAGACGGCGAGCCACCCAATGCTCGCCGTCCGCAGTCCCACGCCTACGGTGGCCGAGAGTCGTCCTGCGACTCCCGACGCCCCGGGCGTCTTCTTCTGTTTCGGCGGCTGGGGCGTGAGGTTTCCCTCTCTCTCACGCGTTCGGCTTCCTCCTTTGTTAGCATTACTGCTTCGCAGAAGGAGGTGACCGCTTCCCATGTCTCGTCGCTCCGGACCATGGCTTGAACCAGGGCCGGACGCGAGAGATCCCCGCCGCCGATCGCCTCGACGAGGACACGGCGTTGCTCCACCCAAGCAGGTCAGACCTCCACCGTATGTTCCACCGTGTCCTCCGGACGATCCTCGCAGTGTTGACACCCGGGTGTATCCTCCCGCCGTATTCGAAAAAGGTACCTCCCGAAACAACCGTGTCCGGTGAGTACCTGCGTCAAGCGGAAGGTAAGGACGCCGTGGCGCCGCCCAGCCCAGCGCTGGGTTGCAACAGTCGTTGTCTCCATACTACCATGAGATCCTGCCGGAGTTCCGTCCGCCGTGCTGCAATTTGCCGCGGCAGAGGAGTCTCGCCCCGGCGTATCGCCTCCACGCGCCATTCGTAAATGAGCGCGAGGGCTCTCGCCTCTAGATCCCATGACGGCAGTCCGGCAAGGAGGCTCGCTGCTTCGCCAGAGACCGTGCGGTATCCCCGGGCCAGCTGGATGGCCATGACCCTCTGGGACGCGTTGAGGTAACGGGCAGGTCGCTTCCTCAAAGTAGGCGCCCACACCGGCTCCCCATAAAGGGCCATGGACCGCACGATCCCCGCGTAAAGCCTTCGGCAGGAGGCGTCTGGACCCCCTAGATTGGGTAGAAGCCGCTTGAAGGCAGCCCCGGCTCGTCGGAAATGCTCGACAAAGTTCCACCGGCTGTCAAGGACGAGACCCAGGTACGTCATTGTCGATCCGACATCGATGTGAACCCTTCCTACTGTTATTTGGGATCCCGATGGCAACCTGTTCCGAGAACCATGAAAGCACATGGCTTCGGACTTGTGTAGGGCCACCTCGAGACCCAGCTGCCGGATCCTCTCAATGACTATCGCAACCCCGTGTGTCATAGCGTCGGCCGCCGCCTGGTGCAATCTCCCTTGCGCCAGTACCAGCGTGTCGTCAGCGTAGCAGACCACGCTGACGCCACTAGAGAGGTCGGCGCGCAGCACCCAGTCATAGCCGATGTCCCACAGAGGCGGCCCCAGAACGGAACCCTGTGGATCACCGCACGACATCTCTCGTCGGTTCCACTCTCCCAGGTGACCGAGGTAGATGACGGTTCTGTCCGTCAAGTAATCCTCGACTACGCGACGAAGATAGGTCGGCACCCGGTGATACCGAAGTGCCTCCCTGATGCAACTCCAGGGCAGGGTGTTGAAGGCATTGGCGATATCTAGAGACACCGCCAAGACGACCCCGCCCCGGGAAACCGCGTCCCCCGTCGAGAGGGCTCTCACGCGCATGATGGCGTTCACCGTCGAGCGTCCCGTGCGGAAACCGAACTGGTTCTCCGCCAAATCCGGCCCCACCCTCACTAGGTGCTCGACGAGGCGGCTTGCAATTACTCTTTCAAAGAGCTTGCCCACCTCATCGAGCAGCACAATGGGCCGGTATGCGGACGGAGAGTCCGCAGGCCGCCCCGGCTTCTTAATGAGGACCAGTTTCCCCGTCTTCCAACGAAGTGGGAACTGGCCCCTCTCCAAGCATGCGCTTAAGAACCCTCTTAGTCGAGGCCCGAGAGCCTCCAAGGCCAGGACTCAGGCTTTTCCAGGTAAGCCATCGGGTCCTGGGGCGGTATTTTTGGCCTTCAACCTATTAACCGCCACTCTCAGGTCTACCTCAGTCACCTCAGGAGCATCGTCATCGTCGTCATCGGTGTAGTCCGCATCGGGCACCGCAGGTGGCGGAGCCATAGGCGGGGGAGTATGCTCCCCTCGCGAGGGGAACAGAGCGGTCACCACGTCCTCCACCAGACAGCGAAGCTACCTACTTAGCGAGTAGTGTGGTACAGGCTTATTAAAAAGCATACCATACGTCTGAAGTACTTTTATTTACCAGGATTTAGCAATCTATTGATGTCTATGGTACTTCCAGATTTTGTGGGCCATATTTTAATTTGAACAGCGGGTCTAAAGCCTCCACTACACTACTCGCGAAGTGCGCGAAGTTGATCGAAGATGAGCGAATACGATAGTGTAGAGGGGCACTTCGCTTCGCATCGTGCAACTTCGCCTCGCCTCGGGCGACTTCCAGTCGTTGTCGGTTTTTGCGCCCGAGCCAAAGGAAGGCCACTTTAGCAGAATCAGAAAGCAAATCATGCTACCCGTTGCTGTCATTTTTATTCAATCAACCTTGAACCTAAACTGTTTGTGATAGAGATGAAAATAAATTTGGACAGATATCAGATACAAAAGTGGCCTTTTTTTAGGCACTTGTCTCACCACCGGCGAGGAAGCGAGTAGCTATCGACCATTAAATTTGCTCGATGAGGAAAGTGACAAAAGATATAGATCTCGTGTTAGTAAAACAGACACTTACATTCATAGTCGATGGCTATAGTGCGAGCTGGAGTAAGTATTGTGAGTTAAAGCACTCGCTGAAAGCCGAGCGTCTCCGGATCTACGATTTTTCCGAATCGGGGCAGAAACTTGATAGTGGCGCCCCCCCTCTCTTCCACGTTTGTGATTAATTGGTTGTAAGTTGTTTTATAGACGACAGTTTCACAAAATTTCGTTTCACATAAAAATTTTCTCGTATTATCTTTTCTTAGAATAATCAATACGCAGAATACTTACAATGAATAAAATCAAATTATAGATTTTTGTTACAAATAAACTTTGTTTCAATTTTCATTATATCATAGAAATTCAAATTAAGTATTCTTAATCCTGATATTGAGTAGTTAACATAAAACTGGTTTACTAAGAAAAACATTTTATTCATATCGAGTGAAAGTTTTCTATAAAATTACAACATCGCGTTCACAAAAACAATGCAGGTAAATTCTAGTCAATCAAAACTTTTCATTCGGACCCGGTCGACGAAACCCCACGAAGCGGCAATGTTGGCATTATGGCGATGGGAATAAAAGACCAAAATGTGCAAACAAGCATACACCATGAATGCAGCAAGCATACAGCAAGCATGCAGCAAGCATACAACAAGCATGCAGCAATCATACGGCATTCAACATGCAATCAAGCAAACATGCAGCACGTTAACGAGCATGCAGAATGCAAGCAAGAATCCAGCAAGCATGCGGCATGCAACAAGCAGCAAGCATGCAGCACGCAAACGAGCATGCAACATGCAGAATGCAAGCAAGCATGCAGCGGGCATGGTTTCTGTCACAGCTCCGGCGCTGCGGAGCTCCGGCGATCCCACGCGAACTTATCGTCGCATCGTATGTATCATGGACAATAAAATTGGACATATTATAAAACAATAATCATCATCTACCTAGCCTTTTCCCAACTGTATTGGGGTCGGCTTCCAGTCAAACCGGATTTAGCTGAATACTAGTATTTTACGCGGATTATAAAACAATAATATTTAATTATAATTTCATTTTTACTGAAATACAAAATTCCATGGAAGAATATACCGGACAAACAATATTCGTTAAAAAATAATTCTGCTGTTTGATAAATTAATTGAATTGTGTTTCTGTACCTATTTGAGGTTCTAGTTCTTTGAAACAATAATAATTGACATAAAATTACAAGGACGAAATATTAAATGAAACATTTTCTGCGTAACGAAATTCTATTAAATTTCTGTCTGCAAAACAAGGGTACACCGATTAATTTTATTATGTTTCGGGTGTAAACAGACCCTTAACGATAACGAAGACTCATTGTAGCCTTCATTGGTTTTTTTTTCTAGACCATACATGGAAAACCATTGGCTCTTGAAATTTTGAAAGACTTACTTTGCCACTTAAATGCTGAAAATAGAGATCCAATTTCGCGCCCCTTTAATTTGCCCCCCTTCCCCCCTCCTAGATCTGGGCCTGGTCAAAACTATCGAAAGGAGATGTTCCAAAATGTATGGACCCTGAGGCAGGTCCTTGTACACTTTACTTAAAAATAGAGAAATATATTTAAAACAGTTCTCAACTGTCCAATTTCTTTAAAATGGCTTTGTTTGCTGGTAAAAAAACAGAAATTACACTTGAAATTGCAACACGCAACAAAAAACCGGCATAGCGGTAAGCTGTCGTTTTGATTGATTAATGACGTTTGACATTTATTTCTGACATATTTATTTACCGGCAACGAGATGAAAGTGACTGAAGTGACATTGTTATGACAGCTGACAGTTATTTTTCTAGCTCATCAGATCATAGAAAAAATTTCCATGATCTGTAAATAAATCGGTGCGACTGGTGCGACGCCATGTTGAAAATCGATAAAAGTAATTTATAAACATCAACTAACACAACAGTAAACATTTAAATGAATTAAATGTATTTTTCCCGAATTCTACGGATTTTTCTCTTTTTTATGAGGTAATGTACATAGACCTGGCCCATTTTGAAACATCTCCTTTTCACTCGCTACTCGCTTATCGCCAACTGTTTCGATTTCGAGTTCGAAGTTTTACTCCACAGATATGCTTTACTCGCTACTCGCTGATTGTCGTCGGTGAGACAAGTGCCTTAGCCCCCCTGCGTGTGTCAAAACTCAATGTCAAATTGACATCAAAGCAATAATAATCCAGTCACAGTGCGTCTGTTTGTGTCTTTGTGCTTGATTATGAAAGTGCATTGCATGTTTTCGCAATTCAAGAGTTTATTTGTAATCTTTAGTATATATTCTTCGATTTCTGTTTTCCGCTTAATCAAATAAAGTACCTATGCATTAATTAATAAAATAGGAACTGAATATTAAAATGTCTTGTCAAGTGGAGCAAATAGCAGACTGTGGCGATATATCCAGTTTAGGAAGAGCTTTGTTCATATCAGAAAAAGAAGGTAGGTATTCTTTTAATAAAATTGATAACGTTGTACGTTAAGTTGTTTCTAATATAAAATATTATCAATTTCAGACACTAAGTGGCTGCCACAGTGTGCCATTTCTTTGTCTTCCTGTAGCAGTTTATTGGCCGTTGGTTATAAGAATCGACTCTGTCTGCTTACTAATCAATGGATAAGTCTTACAAACAGTCACACATTTCTTATATCATGGAGCGGAACTTTGCCTTCAGAAATAACAGTGGTGTTAGCATTACCTATATGCCCTTCGCAACAATCTTCTCAGGTAAATGTAGTATTCAATTTTGATGCTTCATTATGTTGTTATGCTTTCCAAACAAATCTCATAATAAAAATCTTCATAGTCTATCTTGCACTGTATTCACAGTTGTTTTTCATGTTACAATTTTCTAAACATATGTGTAATGTTTTTGTTGCTTTAGGACTTTGACACATATAGGATCCTGTTCACTGGTGTGATTGTATTAAGATAATAATATTTATTTCAACAGTGGTTTTCAAATTCTCAATAAAAGTGGTTTGAAATGTTTAAAAAACAAAGATTAAGATTATAAAAAAAATCCATTAAGATAAAAAAAAAACAACCAGCAAAGAGTTGGCAAACAATTAATGAATAGCTTTTGCACAAATAATCTCTTACAATGTTTGATACAAAATAGTTTAAAAGTATGTGTAGACCTAATCACTGCTACCTGCTACAACTTATGTAAATCATAAAACTGTTACTTTATATTGATAACCTTATTTACAGAATGGACCTGATTGGTTCTGCATAATTGTTGGCTTTAAAAATGGCAGTGTTGGTTTCTATACCAATACTGGTCACTTGCTGTTACTTGAAAAGTTAGATGAAAAGCCAGTTTTGAAAATATCTTGCCACACTGGGACTTATGGAACCTTACCTGATGATATACACATACTTTTTCAAAGTTGTGAGTGTATCATTTCAGGATCAAGCTTGTACCAAACTCTCAGGAATGCAAAAGCACAGTTAGCCAGAGGTATTTTACACTTTAACAGCATTAAAAAATCTTTAGAACCTTACATTCTTCATTCTCATTAAACTTTAATTCCTCAAAGAATGTTTACTAGACTTGGCACAGCTGCATGTTTTGATTTAAAAGCAGAAATAAATATTAAAACTGTTATCTGCGTATCTATACTAGATACGCAGTTACCTGACCAGTTGAGTAATCACATGAATGGGAATGATCAAAACTAACTATCTTAAATAAAAAAGTAATGGTATAATATAATTGTAGTTCGAGCTGGTATCCAGGGGGACTATTCAGTGGATAGCCGAAGCATCAATATACGAAAATGGATGTTTTATGAACAAGAAGTAATAAATGATGCAGCAGTTGTAGGACTAGACCTCAAAAACACTTATGATCACCTGTTAGCAGCATCCACTTATGGCGGATATGATGTTTGGTAATTAAAATTCATTGTTTTAATAAATGCAACAGCAATTCAGCCAACTCCTTAGCTATACAGCTATATACATACATACACAGTACTCATGTCACTGGAAAATAGTAAACTTAGTAAGACTTGAGAGATTGTAAACAATAAATTGTCAACTAAACATTTGGAATACGTTTTTACGCATCATTATTTGATAGTCTATAAATTCTCGAAGTTATTCCATGAAATTGTGAAAGCATATATAAATAAATAAAGAAATAAAATGGCGATCAATCAGAGCTGAAGTCTACAAAAAACAAGGCTGTCATTGGTCTGTTCAGATGTGCTGTCACATGTACGCCATAGAGTTACAAATTGAATGGAGTCGATAAAATTTAGCAAAATAAAAAATACCCATGCCAAAAATTGGGATTTTTTCGTTCGTTTAGTATATTCTTATTCAGTACTAGATCTAATTATCATCTTGTCTAATTGAAATCAGTCTGATCTTACCACTGAACAAAGACCAACCGCGCCAGCTCGGGAAGACTAACTTAGGGTACCCCAACACGGATAGATTGGGTTCGACTTAAGTGGGATCTCTTCCATTCATGTTAGGTTACTTTAAACCCTGCAGGCAGACTCCGTCAACTTACCTTGGTCACAACCGTAATTTAAACCGAATATTCCCAACATAACACACCCAAAGTAAACCCAACCAACATCGGACAACATAAGTTCCATTTAATTCGTAACTCTATGGCGTACATGTGATGTCACATCTGAATAGACCAATGAGAGCCGGTTTCTTTTAGACTTACGCTCTGATTGGTCGCCATTTTATTTCAGTTCACAACTTCTGGGATGAATTCGAGAAATTATAAACTATCAAATTTTGATGCGTAAAAAAAGCGTTCCCAATGTTCGGTTGACAATTTATCGTAAGTTTACAATCATTCACACACAACCATTTTCCGGTGACACACACGTACATACACAGTGCATACCCACGATGAATGTGTTCCCAAAACATTTTGTGCGTGTGGGTGGGATATCAAGATAACAAGTTTGTCTAAAATACTGTTTAAAAATTACAGGTATCGTTCTGTGCCCCCTGTAAATACTTTGATTCTTGGGGCTGGTGTAAAGCCATATATTGGTTTTCACTATGCTCTGGAAGGCGGGACTGCTCCCCCACTGCAAGATGTGGCTAGAGCTGTTGCTAATAAAATTAAGTCTGCTCTTCCGTAAGTATGAGATTATGTGTAATAATAATATAATACTTGCTTTAATAGACTTTTTTTAATACTCTGGGTACCTAAATATAAGTCATATACCTACACAATTATGGAGGAGCTTGTGCCTAAATTTTTTTTTTTTTTTTTTTTACTATTGATAGACACGCGTTTGACCACTATCTCACCTGATGGTAAGCGAGGATGTGGTCGAAGATGGAGCACGCTTGCCTAGAAATAACCTAATAACAGCAATAAGGTTTGTCTGTGGAAGGGTGACCGTCTTAATATAACGAGTTTCCTCCGTGCCTCGGAAAGCACGTTAAGCCGTTGGTCCCGGCTTTCATTTGTAGATCTTTGGCAGTCGTTACGGATTGTCAGAAGCCAGTAAATCTGACTCCAGTCTTGCCAAGATGTACTGTGTACGTAAAACACTGGTAATCAGCTGAATCCGGTTTGACTGGAAGCCGACCCCAATGTAGCTGGGAAATGGCTAGGCAGATGATGATACACAATTAAATGTTACGTAACGTAAGTGAAGAACTGCCTGCCTAGTAAAATTTTATTTGTCTGTAAGCATAATTTTTTTGCTTCTATGTTTTCTTTGCTTTTGATCTTTATTTTTATTAAATTCAAATTGCCAACTTTAACAAAATAATTATACTAGTTACCTCGTGAGTTTATAAGTTTTGAGACAAAATAAAACTAAAATATTTTCGTAGCGATGTTAAATATTTATTCATTGTTTACATTTATTATAACCACTGACATCTAGATTTCAATATAAAAATAAGTCAATCAAAATGGGCGCCGTTGTTTTCAGTGCAGACCTTCAAACGCGTCGGCCGTAGGGCCTGGGCACAGTTTCTGGTGGTGCGGGGCGGAGAGGTGCGATTTGCGGTGGTATGCCACAGCTCGCTGCGACCGTAGGGGCGTCAGCGGTGAACGTATTTAGAAAACCTATTAAAATATTTAATTTGTTTCGGTCGCGCGATGCCGAATGCGTCACCGATGCCGCCGCGCGCGCCACTCTGAGCTGTGGCCGCCTCGATACTCCTAGTACATTTGTTTCAATCGCACACCGCGAAGCCCGTCGCCTCCGAGTGCGGCGCGGCGCTCTCCGCACCGCAGATCGCTCCGCAATTCGCGTCGCCAGTAGTTGTGGCATACTTCTTATGAAGTCTACCATTTGTTTTCGCCGCTTACCACTTGACGCGACTCACACCGTGCCGCAATCCGTGCCGCTCTGGGCTGTGGCCAGAGGGATATACAACTATGGCAGCACGAAACTTTTTAATAGAAATCCGTTTTGGTGAAGATCTTCACGGTGGAAGAAAAGTTTAACCCGCAGACTAATAAGGCTTAAGCTAGAAATTTATATGGCTTCCACTTTTCTCTACATAAGTCATAAGGTTCAGTAATCGTCATCCGGCAAGTTAAGATGGTCAAGATGGTGGGCGGGTGTTTTATACGAGGGGGCACTTCGCTTCATTTTTGCCAGAAACACGTCAATGTGAAGGCACAAAATTGCCATATTCGAAGCGGTGCGCGGTGGTTAAATCATTACGTAATATTCTATTCGCTACAAAATACAGGTTATTCCCAACATAACCCTCCCATAATGCTAAGTCTACCCAATATTGGTTGTAGGCCAATTTGCCAGCCTTTATTTTGAACGAAGATTGGCTGTCGTCGAGCCTTGATTCAAGTCCTTGGAAATATTCTATGTGAATTTATTTGGGAATATTCTGGGATTCTCTCAAGCGAGTCCTTATCAAGGAGTCCAATTGAAAAGCTTCGTTCATAGCTGTATGGCCCACACGTTTGAAGGCCATAATGAGACTTTAACCATCCATACCATGTCAATTTTCCGTTGAACATTCTCAAGCAACTGTAGTTATTATTGTTTTTTACTTTTGATTGGCACGCGTTCGACCACTATCTGACCTGTTGGTAAGCGATGGTGAGGTCGAAGATGTAGCACGCCTGCCTAGAAGTAACCTATTCACTCTTGTCTTAAAGACTCCCAGGTTGTAGCTATCAGGAAACACAGACTCCGGCAGGGAATTCCACTCCTTAGCTGCACTATGAATGTTTTCCCAAAACGTTTTGTGAGTGTAGGTCGGATTTCCACCATGTACCGGTGGCCCATCACCGCTCGTCTTGTGGTCCGATGATGGAACGGGCTTGGCGGAATTTTAATTATGCAATTTTTCGCACATTCCCCAAAATGCAACCGGTAGAAAACCGACAGGCTAGCAACTCGTCGTTGATGCTCAAGACTTTGGAGCCTCGTCGCGATGAGCTTATCATTGCCGATGATCCTCTTGGCTCGTTTCTCAATTGACTCAAGGGCATCAAGCTGGTATCTAGCAGATCCGTCCCAAAAATGAGAGCAGTGCTGCATACACGATCGAGCTTGCACTACGTTTATATTTATTTTTTTAGACGGAAATTCCTTAACTGGATTTGATGGTACAAAGTCAACCCTTTGAACCTTTCACCAAAACCTGAAATCGCCAGACAGAGCCGGCGCACATATGGCGGAGCGCAGCGCAGAGCATTTTTCACTGTCAATCTTTTATCGACATTGTCCTTATTGAAATTAATTCCTGAACAGCATGGAAAGGTAGCGCGCAGTAACGCGACTGCGCGAGCCTGCACGCAACTCCGCGCGCATCCGCTTCGGTCGTACACGCTTGGACAGACTTACAGTATCCATATTAAAAATGCCAAAAAGATTTCAATAACGTTCCTATAATTTGTATTTATTAAAGGGGCTGGCTTGGAGGGGGCTCTACAGAGAACACAACGGCTGGAAATGAACCATTGATTCGTTCCGAACCTTTATCGATGCGCAACGGCTTATACGACGGGCAGCGACACGGCAGTGTGGTGGCTGTGTCGCCCGATCGACGGCTGGCAGCCATCGTCGACAGTTTCGGACGCGTTGCCGTTCTGGACGTTACACGAGGACATTTAATCAGACTCATCAAAGGTTGCCGGGATGCTCAGTGTGCATTTGTTCAAGTATGTATTTCAGTCTACGTCGCTGGCAAAAGTCAGTTTATACCTATTACTGACTAGTATGAATAGTTCCCCGATCTAGGCTTACGTCTACGCATGTTCCAAAATTCATCTTTCAGAAATATCCAAACTTACAGACACATTCTTATAATGTTAACATATTTTGGTAAGTTAATAAATATAATAAGAATGATAAATCATAAAAAAAAGACTGAAAATCAGCACTTTTTGTATGTGCAAAAATTACTGTAGATAGACGAACGGAGGAATCATAGGGCCTGTTCGTATATTTCCAACTTAGTATTTAAACTAGATAGAAGAAATGGCGCAAGAAACTACCCAGCGTCCAGCATTATATTTATTACTAGCTTTTGCCCGCGATTTCATAATTTATAAAAGTGCCCATTAACGGAATATGTGCATCCCGTTAATGGGCACTTATCTTTAGTTTGTCGTATGTTATTACTTCCCAAAATTTGATCCTTCGTTACCGAGTTAGGAATACGGATTTTTCAAAAATCTAACAAGAAAAAAATCCGTTTTAGTTTTCATCAACATCCGGCTCGAGCCCCCTTTAGCCGATAGTCCTCATAGTTTTGGATTTGGCCATCCAGGATTTACCCTGTAGGTATATAATGATTACCTGTTTAAACACCAGTAATATTTTTTCAGATATTTGATATGGACGACAAAAAACCTCAACTATCAGTTGTTAAAGAACTTAAAAGAGCCATATTTTTAATTATTTATAACCCAAAGAAAGGGCTCATAGATATAAGATTAATGCAAAAAGGAAACAGAGTAGCAGCATTTACCGCGACGAAAAACGGCTTACTTCTATACAACACTTGTGGTCTAGTTGGTGCTGAGAAAAATTATTCATACAGAAAACTCAATTTGCCTGAATTTCAATGTGTACTAATAGACCCAGACGGAAAGTTGAAGAAGTTTAATATTCCATTTTTTTATGCCTTGGAAGGAGAACATTCCCAAAGATCTAAGGATCTTCATGCTTTGAGAGATTTACGCGATCATCTCAAAAAATCTTCTGCTGACTCTGAGGATTTTATTGACGAAGTATTAAAAAAAGCCGTAGAATTAAAAACACTCGACCTGAAAAAGCACTGTTTAGATATGTTAGTAAGAAAATATGACATTTCTCCAAAAACAGTTATGACTTGCCTAAATTTGTTTTGGGATAGCACTGAAAGTGATGAACCGAATGCTCAAGAAATCGAAATCAAACACTACTTTGCAAACCTTGGGTTAACTACTTTGTTTTTTAGACATATCAATGGAGAAAACACTGATGACATGAAAGAACTAACATCTAAAATACACAACTTCTTACATTTAAATATAGAAAAAACTGAAATTGAAAAAATCCAGATAGCTGAAGACTGCCAGCCCCTGTGCTTCGATCTTTTGGAGGACGATAATTGTATATTGGAAAGATTGTTGACCTTAGCACAAGAGAATAATTACAAGGAACAACATCACGCAAGAGTTACGTTCGCCGTTAACAATGCCAGTACATACAAAGAGTTTGTTTCGTGCTTCAAGTTAGATGAAAGTAAAAACATTTCTTTGAAAATTGATGCAACTGAAGACCAAATAAATAATCTAGCAAGTATCATTTTTAAATCTATATTTAAATTAAAGGATATCACAATGTTAAGTGATTTCGTCAAAGAGTGTAACATGGACGCTAAGGAAATAGTTAAACTATTAATTATGCATTTAATGAACATGCCCTTAGAAGAAATTAGTGTTGAACTTATTGAACAGTTCATACAAGTTTTATACTACCTGTGTAATGTTATAGAGGAGGCGACCCACATAGCTTACAATGAGCTATCACCCTGGTGGCAAGACATTCGTGATGTGTTAGTAGACATGCCTTGTCCGTTGCGTAGCATGATAGTTGCAATGGCTTGTAAAGCAGTAAGTAGAATATTTGAAACTAAACGTCAGGAGATAGAAGATGATATATGGGAGTCTGTTACAAAAGAAAATGCTAAATGGGGTATACTAATCGGCAAGCTAGAGGATATTTCTATTCTAAGTATTATCCTTATGTTTAAAGACTGCTTCAATGGAAATTCATTACCGAAATTGCAAATGACTGAATTAAACATAAATCTCAAATACATTTACACAAGAGGGAAGGGATCTGTGACAGAACTAATAGCGAAATGGTTATGTGGAATGGGCGTTGTACCCGAAGCAGTTGTTGCTAACGAACTACTTGAAAAGAATGCCAGTATGGGCTTGGACACACCCGAAACCGATGATGACAACGATTCTGAATATCTTTTTATAGAAAACAATCGTATATATGTTGATGAAAACCCTAAGATATTTAAATGGTTGTCTCTGTTAAGACAACAATTTCCATTAAGCACGTCATCAAATTACATTATTGCAAACATGTGCTGGGAATATTCTATGGCTTGGCAGAAATCCATGAAAAATTGTAAGCAACTTGAAATCGTCCTTCAATGTCTTGCGTGTATATCAGACTTGCATATTAGATTAGGTTTATTTACCATTATATGGTCGACATATATAAAGCAAGTGTTTGAAATGAGTTGTCGCCTGGTAAACAAAGTCGGAAGACTGCCAAAGGATCCATTGTGTCTACAAGATGTTGGCTTTGATAGCACAAGTATGGTCAAGTTCCTTGAAATTGCTTCAAAATATTTATTTGAATTCCTCAACTGTTCAAATGTGTCGATCAATCAAAATAAAACAAACATTCAATTTGAGAAAATTTGGGACGAAAGTATGCCTTCTTTAGTAGAAGTGGCACAGGATACGAAGAATGTTAACATGGATATATTAAATTTAAATTATCAAATATCGTGTACTGTGTACTATATGTGTCATTTCAATGTAAAACTCTCCAAACCACTGGACAGTCTGTATGATATTGACTACCAGTACATATTTGAAGCATTGACTGGTAACATACACAGCAGAGAAATAAACATGAAAGCATCCGAAAAATTGAGAAATCCTAGGATGAAGTTTTTAACAAAACTCATTCGTTCGGCAGTAGAGACTATATCCACAACGGAAAGTGACGGACCTTACCAATCATATAACAATGGAGAATGTTTTGCTTGGATTGAAAGAATCACCCTCCTAGCAGAATTGTGGAATATTGATATCGACTTTATAAGGCGTCAGCAGGTAAATGCGGTGAAAATACACAAACATAATAAGTTTTTTGCAAATCAACCAGGTTTTATTTTGTATTTGTTACAGGTTATTTCACTATACCATCTTGGCTATGACATATTGGCTGAAAATATAATAGGCTTACTTAAGGAACCGGACATAGTGCTGCCATCGCTTTTAGCCATAACTACGCAAAGATTCAAGAGAAGTTTGGAACAATCAAGCAATCAGCCAGAGTGGATAGTTACGGTGGCACCTCAACTTTACAAACGTCTTCAAAATACTGTCAGTATTTTACTAACCATAGTCATGTGTTTAGCACAGAAACCTTTTGCTTTGCTTTTCCAGATTAAAAAGCATTTTATGTTGTCTATATTTTTGGAGCAAGGCCGCAACGATCTGACATTCGTTATTTTATAAAAGCTGAATGTTTCACTGTGTATGTCACCAATACAGGTAAGATCAATCCCTAACTATGAATTTGGATAATGACGGTTTTGGCTGGTAACAAATAGCAAAGGTGTATCAAAATGTACCTCAAATTCATTAAAGATCAGTTTTCCCATACTTTAAATCACTTCGTTAATTGTCCGACACTTAGTAAGGTTGCAACCCTTGTTGTATTAATATTTTCAAAAAGTTAGGGATCCATATGAAAATATCGACAATGTAACTCAAGGTGTGAAAAACTTAAAAAGAACCTAATATCGCGTACGCTGCGGAAACTATTGACAATAGAGCAAAGATATGTACTACAGTTTTATAGAAGACATCAATATCTAAAAAAAAAACCGCGAGGATTATGGTTAAGTCACAATGACCGCTTTTTGTTCATATTATTCGATCAAAACCCGGGTAAAATGGAATAGTGGTGATTTTAGTATCATGATATTAATCCTTATCTATTTAAATTATTTCATAATTAAGGTTAGTTATGTACAGACGCCAGCACATCAAGCTACAACAATCTGTCAAAATTCTTCAACAAATTTTCAACTTTATGTCTAAAATAATAGGTTCAAAGTTGATTGGGAAAATTTGACAGTTTCGGGTACCTTGATGTGCTGGCGTCTGTACATGTAAATTACACTTTAAATGATTAAAATCGGACCTTTCGTTTTAAAAGTTACGACGGATATAAAAATACTCTAAGTAAGAAAAAGTTCCGGTTTAAGCGAACTGCCCTACGTTTAGTCTATTAATAAGTAATTTACACATCACCCTTTAAGGGGGCAGAGGGGAGATAAAGTTCGTAGAAGTATCAACTAAACCCGCGCGAACGAAGTCGCGGGCGAAGTGCTAGTAACAGCTTAATTTTAGACTTTATTGTAACTATAATTACAATTTACCATAGTTGAAGGGTGTCTGACAGGGAGTTGCAACCTTACTAAGTGTCTAACATTAGACGAAGTGATTTCTAATATTATTCCAAATAAAATATGGGATGAGCTTTATACTTAAACGAATTTAAGGTACAACTGGTACACCTTTGCTATCAGCTACCAACCAAAGCCACCATGATTCCAACTTCATAGTCTGGAATTGATCTTACCTGTATAATATTGGGGCATACACAGAAAAACTTTCAGCTTTTAATAATAACGAAGTCTGATCGCCGCGGGCTCTTCAGATGTTAGCTGTTTATTTTATGCTTTACATGTCATTGTTAAACAATGCATAGAAAAGTAGTTAGTTAATGATTATACAACACAATTTTGAATGTTTATTTTGTTTTCAGACATTAGATACTTCAATACCAGCTCACCCTTCAATGGACACAACAAAATTGGTGCTCGAAAAAATCCTTATCCAAATTGATAAAAAAAATGCAAATAATCCTGTCAATTCTCAAAACATTAAAACTACAGAACTTTACATTGAAAGTTGTGAAGTTTTGGCAAGGCGTAAACTGTAAGACTTTTTACGCCATAGTTTTTAACTTAATTTATTGAACAATCAAAGAAAGGTTTATGCAAAAGCACCTCTTAAAAATGTTTTTTTATTATTTAGTAAGTTTGTATTTGATTGATAGGTACAGACGCAGTCGCCAGCATACCAAGCTACAACAATATATTAATAGATTTTCAACTTTGTCACTATACTATTAGGTTCAAGATTAATTGGAAAAAATCGAGTTTCGAATAGCTTGATAACATACATACGTAATGCCTACACTTGAATTCATAATTCGATATAATTTTAATTTATCTTCACAAAGTCAAGTATCCTAAAAATTACCAAGTACCCAAAAAATATTGGATTTTTAGTGAACATTAATATTAAAACAGCCCTAAAAAGTATATTTTGCAATGGAATTTGAACTTTGCTTTGTATGATATAGAATTTTTTGTTCTGATTTGAATTCAAATATTGAAAAAAATCGATGGTGATAAAAAATCTGACTGTTTCTTACTGTATGTCTATTTCCACTGTTGCCATCGCAGGTAGAACCTGGATGAGGCTGGCACAGGAAGTACAGGAACGTGGGGATTGGCACAAGAAAAGAGAGGCCTATGCTCAGCAGTGAGCGAAGTCGGGCTGTGGATGATGATGATGATATCTACATTACGTCTATTCCCTGTGATCATCACCGACATTGTCACCACTTGTGACAAATGGGAAAAATATCCCAACTGTTGCCACACATACTATAAGTATAAAATAAAGTCGAGAGTACCTACTTCGACGACGTTTTTTCCACATTTGTCGCCAGTGGTGACAACGGGGAATAGACGCTATATCAATAAGTATAAAATATAAATTCATAATAAATATTTATAAAAAAGTGTTGTATTCTTGTAAAATAAAATAAATATAGCCTTTGTTCCTACTTTATTCACTGACTTAAGTATTCAAAATACAAAATATATTAATGTTTTCAAATGTAAAAATTACTGTAACTATGTAAGTACCTAGTATTTATATATTATTATGGTCGTTGGCATCTGTTTTAATCAGGCTGTCCTTGGACATGGCCTCCTCCAGAGTTTTCCGTAAATGCATTGGATATGTTAAGAACATAACTCGGCAAGCCATGGAAAATTATATGCTCAGAGGGATCAGATATTCACAGGATGACATCAGCTAGATGAGAGTTGTTGAGAATCGAGATGAGTGACAGGCAATTGGAAACACGATGTCCGCAATGAACTGCTGTAGTTTGAAGATGACAATGAGTGGCAGAGCCCATATGGGTTTTAGATTTTGAAGATAGTTTTTTTAACTTCATGCCGCCCTACAAAAGTCTATTTTCTACATAAAAAAGCGCTCCTTCACCGATTGGTTCAGGGCCGCGCCGCCGCCACTGCCGTCAAAATGTGACGCATTTTGACGGCAGTGGCGGCGGCGCGGCGCTCATTATATAGGTACATAACATAAACTTCTATCACTTAGAACAATTTAAAATTTTTAGTATTATTATTAAACTTCGGAGATAACAGCTCTTATCTGCCCGAACAACTCATCAACTGGAATGTCGCTTTATTTCTCCGTTGGGGAGTATGCAAGTCCAGTATGGAGACGCTTTGTCCACACCAAATTAGTGGATACAGCTTTAAATAAGATGTGCTGGTTTGCCACTGTTCGAAAGAATGAATATTTCAGAAATAATCATTCTTTCGGACTACATGAACTTAGAGGGCTATATTGATGATTAAAATGGTTATAATTCTTTAGATAAATACGCGTTACGGTCGCAGAACGCATTTGGTCCACATACAGCTTCACACTGACCGGCTAATTGCAAAAAACATAAAAATATTTGAATTTCGCGGGCTACCCTGGAGCATCCACCTTAAGGGCGCTATTACAAAATCGAGCGCTTGCCCCCAGCCCCTACGCTACAAACCGCGTTTCCCGAGATTTATAGTGATTGTGGGGCTGTATACAAAAATTGCGTAAAAATATGAGTTTACTTTTAAATAGACCAATTTTTTTTTCATGCGTTATAACAATACCTCCTTAATTATTATTATTTGAATTTGGATTATACTTTCATAGATAAAAAATATAGTTTCGTACGGAAAATTGTCAATAATTCTCAGTTTTACAAAATTATTTTTGGTTTATTAGTGCATGAATCGTAACAAATTGATTTGATCATTCCAAAGTACTAGGTACAGTTGTATCATGGACATTTTTAAAATTGATTAAATTATTATATCTTCGGTGTACCAAAGCCAAAGCATCAAAAGATTCCCAAAAGCGTAATTTTATGAAACACCCTTTGCGGAGACAAGAAATTTACTGATGTACGTGAACAAATTGATATATTTATTTAGAACACTCCCAAGATCAACTATCAAACTTTCTTAGGCGTATTTTTGATTTTGTTTTTTTGTACTATATCTAAAGCATAATCAGACATCAAAACTCGAATCAAACGCTCAAATTCAAGAAAAATTGTGAAAGCGCTCTTAGCGATAGCGTCTTTGGTAAACCTAACAATATTTTTAAAATTATGTTTAGTGATTTCAATAACATTACTAGACGAACTACAAAAAATATTTTTATCGATATCTATCCATCCAGTATCCGACCCAACTACATCACTATTTGAATAGCGAAGAACTTTCGAGAACGAAAAAGTAACTGAATCGATGTAAAATAAATCTATGTTAATGGGATAAGGTGGATTTTAACTAGACTTGAACTTAAGTTTTTGGCAAAATGAAATTTGCTAAAATTTTATTAGAAAATAAATAAAATCGTACTTTTTTTTTTTTTTTTAAGGATGTGAAATCATCAAATGACTCCTCCCGCTTTGGGTGAAGCAGAAGGGAGTGTCAGACTCTTACTGACTAAAACCCATCCGCGTTTCTCTCAGTGCCCTTTGCGTTCCAGGGTACGGTGCCTCTTTCGAACGAAGTCCGCAGCCCCAGCAGGCACTGGCCCCAGCGGGCCCCGTCTTTTACGCTGACGCTCTTTGAGGCACGCGTGAAACACAGCGCGCCGTCCACCCGGGAAATAAAATCGTACTTACCGATGGTATGTAACACCTCCATTTTTAAGATTTATTCTTGGACTCCAAAATGGAACAATACGGCATGGTTCAAAAAATATAAATTTATATCGAGAGTGAGCGAGAAGATCGGTTCGTCGTGATGTTAGAACACGACTGGGTTGAGGTACGCGTAACTCCGCGTAATACCGGCACGCGTGCCACGCTTACTTTGCACTTCTACTGTTTTTTCTGTTCTGTGCTTTTCCCTATAGGTACCTGTAGTATAAGACGGTATTACAGTATTTCATAGTTGTAGGTCAACGGGAAATACCCTATGAATTTTGATTCCCTTGAGTGTCGAAATATTCGTTTTAAAAACGATGTTAATTTATAACTATGATTTTTTGTCAGCTTCATGGGACCATAGACCTGTGTGTATGGTTTAAATCTCAACTAGATATGGAGGTATCTACAGGTATTACGCGGTTTGTAGCTATAGTCCGGGGCTGGGGGCAAGCGCTCGATTTTGTAATAGCGCCATTAAGGTGGATGCTCCAGGGTAGCCCGCGAAATTCAAATATTTTTATGTTTTTTGCAATTTGCCGGTCAGTGTGAAGCTGTATGTGGACCAAATGCGATCTGCGACCGTAACGCGTATTTATCTAAAGAATTATCACCATTTTAATCATCAATATAGCCCTCTAAGTTCATGTAGTTCGAAAGAATGAATATTTCAGAAATAATCATTCTTTCGAACTACATGAACTTGACGGGCATGCGATGGACACACGGCCATGGTAAATGTCAACTTGATCTCGGTCAGAAAAATAATCTCGTTCTCGGTGACGTCCCAGTGACGGTGGCCGTGGACAATCAGCCTAACCATGGATTGTGCGACACGCATTTGTTTGGCTATTATCTGGCCCAAAACCCACATTTAATCATAGATATAAATAGATTTTTTTTCTATCTCTATGGTCGAAAAACTAATATTAACTGTCAATGTCAAACGTCTGTCAGTAGTGTCAGTCTCATTCTCATTTCATTAGATCAGTCTGTGGTCAGTTATTTCTTTCATTGTTAAAAATAAAGAGTTTAATCCAATTTCATCTTGATTTTCGTTGTGTTGAACTAAATATAAATACATATTACGATGGCTCCTAAAGCTGGTGGTGATTCTGCTAAAGTTAATTCTGCGGTATACAAAGATAAAAGCAAACCAACTGACATTCGGCTCAGCAACATAAATGCCGCAAAAGGTAAAAACATCTGTAACAAAATACTGTGATTGTTACTTATTCATAACAATAACTCTATTATAATTTGCAGTAAATCCACTAGAAACTTGTAATAAAGGTTAACCCTGTTTTGTTTTCCGATTTCTTTCCACTGATAGCTGAAAAAACCTGAAAACTCGTGATTCTTCAACTTATCTATGGTCTAAGCAATACATTTTAATAGTTTGCCAGGTTTGCCTTGATAATTTAGAATGAAAAACTCATTGGTGCTGTATCAACTAAATATTATCAAAAATCTTACAATAATATCACAAAAGTCATGAAAGTTTTCATGACTTGTGATATTATTGTATTTTAATTTGTTGTATGTTTACTCCAGCATTGTTCTTTTTGTAAATTCGATTTTTGAATTAAAATATGATATCATTATATCAATTTCAGCTGTGTCTGATGCTATCCGCACAAGTTTGGGCCCCCGTGGTATGGATAAAATGGTAAAAATCATAATTTTTATGTTATATTATTTTCTCTAAACTTAAATTTGCTTGTGTGTAACTAGAACAAAAGATGAAGAATTAAAATACTATTTGTAACTTGGGTAATATAAACAATAATTGTATACTGCTTGGCTTCAATGTTTGTCCACTCTTTCAGATTCAAGCAAGTAATGGAGAAGTAACAATTACTAATGATGGTGCAACTATTTTGAAGCAAATGAGTGTAATTCATCCAGCTGCTAAAATGGTAAGGGATTGCCAAATGATAAAGGAACACATTTCCTTATGATGAACATACTTAAGCAGAAGTTATTAAAACTATGAAAAAATTAATTACAGTTGGTGGAATTGTCACGGGCTCAAGATATTGAAGCTGGTGATGGCACCACATCTGTTGTTGTTATTGCTGGTGCTCTGTTGGATGCTGCAGAAAAGCTGCTGCAAAAAGGAATACACCCAACAGTAATTTCTGATGGTTTCCAGAAGGCATTGCAGATGGCTTTACAGGTAAAGTATTTCTAATAGTCAATTTAAAAAAAATACATTAGTTTGAATATATGACCATAATGGATGGTTTGCTAGTCTGTGCATAATCTGTCTTCCTACTTGATTTTAAAAGGAAAGTTGGTCCAAGCAGCTGGTGCCGCTTGGTGCCTGCTTTAATTGGGTATTTTTCTTTCTTTCTTTCTATTTATCTAGACGTCAGGTATTCCTAAATATGTTGTTTTCCAACCTGCAACCTATACTCATTAAAAGTACTATGTGCCTAGTCTCTTTCCGTCTTATTACAAAACAAGATCTAACTTTAGTACTGGGATTAATACTAGGTTTAAACCATGCCTAAATAAAACGTTATTATAAAACGAAGTTTATCACTAGTTCCTGAACTATCTATGGTACTAAAGTTAGTCCGCCGAGACCCCTAGTTTAACTTCGGTACTAAAAATATTTGACAGCTAATGTCATTAAAATATTGTGCATCTTTCTATTTAAAATTTGTTAAAATCGGTTAAAATGGATATTAATATGATTGACGTCATGGATTTGGAAGATTTGGTCATGTTGGAGACGTTCGGCGATCGTACAGGCATCGCCATCGTGTGAATCCATTTCAATTGAGTGACGAAGACTTTTAATATAAGTACAGATTCACAAAACGTTTTGGTCGGAAAATTGTGGATCTTTTACGTGAGGATTTGATTCACGACTCTCGAGGATGTCCACTGAGTCGTGAAATGCAAGTGGTTTGTGCATTACGGAACTGGGCTCGACATGAAGTAAGTAACCTTGGTCAATGCTAACATAACATTAGACAAAATCCAAATATGTAAGTAATATGTACATATGCCACTTGTTTACATGATACAAAACACTAAAATTTGCCAAATCTAAAGACTTATATTGTAGGTACCTTATTAATCGTTTTGAAACAAAAATAACATGTCATAACTTGTAATGAAGAAGGCAAACAGTTACTATTATTGAAATCAGTTGCCAAAAATCAATTATTGTGTACACAGAGTACCTACTCAACAAATCATGTTTTGAATTTTACTATTAGACAGTAATTAATAGTATTATCACATAAATTATCTGAAAGCCAAACAAAACAAATCAGTTTGCATACCTAATATAACAAATTTTGTCAACTACAATGATAGATAACCATGTCTGACTTATACCCTACTAATATTATTGTTTTATTCTAGATTCAAGACGATATTGCTGATTTACATGGTGTATCTCAACCCGCTGTCAGCAAAACTTGTAAAAAGATAGCAGAGATTTTATCACGGATGTCCCGAAGATTCATTAAAATGCCTAATACTATAAATGAGCAGGAGGAAAGCATGAGGAAATTCCGCAGGATCACTAATTTTCCTACAGTGATTGGGGCAATAGACTGTACTCACATAAGAGTTAAAAAGTAAATGCTGATGGGGTCAGTTAAATATTAATAGAAAAGGATTTGCTTCAATCAATGTACAGGTAATCTTGAACAAAAATTTGTGATTGTCTCAATATTATTGTGAAATGACTTTAGTTTGATCCAAAATGCTTCTTACAATAGAGAAAAACTTATTTCATTACCTGATTTACCAATGTCATATTAAAATAACAGAGAAAATGTAAAGTTCTAATTAATTGTCACTTTTCAGGTGGTTTGTGATGCTGACCTGAAAATCATGGACATTGTTACCAGATGGCGTGGCAGTGTATACTGTTTCCTGGTGAGGAAGACAACATAGAGCAATCTTCAAGTGAACCATCAGTACAAAGATATATTCCAACTTCTGTTAGGGGATATATTAGGAGAAGGCAGTTTATTGAAACTCATTTTTAGTAAAAAAGAAAATATTACTTTTAATCAGTAGGTATGTATTTTAAATTAGTAATCTTTTTACAATATATGGAGCAATAAGTACCTAAAAATAATAATTTCACATATCAGGATATTTTACAAACATGTTAATAATTATGATATAGTACATCAGCTGAACATAGGGGCAGCAGTGAATTACAGTTTTAAAATGAAATTAAACTTACTATTGTTTATTAAGTATAAGATTTTTTACTGTAATCTTTATAAAAAATATGCTTGGTTCCTGTAGACATAAACAATTGTTTCTCTTACCAATGGTAGCATTTTTATAGCCAAAATATTCATATAAATGTTTTCTTAACTAATTTTACTTGTGATAGCTACCTACTTCCGCATTGGAGGGTTTTCTATGTAAAAAGTTGTTAGATACATATTTGCTTAATTATTTGGTTAAGTTACAAGAGCCTTATAATGGCCCGTAAACTATAGCATTCAGCCATACGTGTGTGGATGCAGAATAAAAAATCTACTTACATTTACACAATCTACCTATTTTGCAAGCTTGTTTTCTTTTTCTTTGTTGTGCATTTTGTGTCAATATTCTTATGCATCGACATCATGCTGGTGCTTTCTGTATCTGTCGTTGGATTGGTTTAAAAAAAATAGATATGGAAGTCATGGAAAAAACTTGTGTTCATATTGGATTGTAATAATGTATTTTACTAGCTCCTGCCCAAAATTAACGTTAAAATTTAGTCCACAGGAACTTAGTGCTTGGATAAAGTGCTAATTCCATCCAAATTCATAGAGCCGTTAATTAAAGCGTGATTATATTAGTAGCTATTTACCTTGCAAATACACAATATGCTGTTCTGGGTCTTCTTTGTGTATTGTGTGTGTAACTTCATATTGTACAGTTTCCGCATTACTAGGACCAGGTTTAGGGTCAGTGAAAATTTCTTTTGAAGTTGGCACAGGAACTTGAGTCTAAAAGAAATAAATTAACTTGTTTTTTTCACACCAACTGCTGTATTTTTTCTATAATTAGTTATGTTTGGTTATGTTATTAGTGTTATGTTATCCATGTCATGTTATTAGTTGATTGAAAATTATGTAAAATATCTAAAATTAACCAATTTCAATTAAATGTTTTATGACCTTAATATGAAATTTTATTTACCACTGCATCACTATCATAGTCATTGACTTCAATGACAAAATCGTGAGGAGCAATCGCCATAATTTGTAAGTCCTCAGGAGAAGGTGATGGAGGTTTTTCGCCGTCGCCTGTCTGCGTCTGTTCCCTTCTGTGTCTGGATAGGTTGGATTTAGCAGACAACTTCATGCGCTTCCACGCCAA
This sequence comes from Lacanobia oleracea, assembly GCA_950371165.1. Lineage (NCBI taxonomy): Eukaryota > Metazoa > Arthropoda > Insecta > Lepidoptera > Noctuidae > Lacanobia > Lacanobia oleracea. The sequence continues at coordinate 15,878,119 of OX493394.1, forward strand.
CTTTAACTCTCCATCTGCTCGATACTTACCCGTTAGTTCATTAAATCTAAAAATAATAAATAAGCTAATTAATATCACGTAAACAATAACGTACTATTGTTCAATGTACACAACAAAAGCAGTAAGTACTTACTTAGTCTGTATATTCTTCCACTCTTTTATTTTTTGCATATTTACAGAGGATTTTGTAGATTTATCTTCTATAATTTAATATGCGCTGACTGCGCAATTAGTTGACGTAATATTTCCTATAAATAAAAGAAAATTCACGTTAGGCAGTCTAAATAAGATGACACAAAGCATTGCTTCACTAATATTAATAAAAAGTCCATGTTTTACTAACTTTTTCTTCGACCCTCCAGTTTACACCCCGTTTTTTCCTGTGCTGTTGTACATTTTTTATTTCAGTCACTATTTAACTTTTACAAGTGATAGCGTGGCGGCTGATAAGACAGAACGGAAGAAAAATACGTGTTGCGGACCTCAAGTAACGTGGGATATGGGCAGGAAGATTATGATTGAAACAGACGAAACAAAGAATATTTTTTTAAAAAGACCGCCAAACGACAACTTGCCGCCATCTGAAAGTCGCTCCACTTCATGCTAGAGGTGTTAAAAAATATGACAAAATGATTATAAAAAGTTCGTCAAAATACAAGTTGTACTTGTTCATTATATTATAAAATAAACAAAGAATAATTTATGATATATTTTTGTATTGATAATTAATTATTTAAGCATTTCAAGTGTTATTATAAAATCAATATTTAGAGAAACGGAACGTTGCTTCAAGTGCAGCCTGAATGAACGAATGAAAGAATGCCATTTATGCTTCTTATCTGTGGGTATTATTTAAACCATGGACTTTCTTTGGTACTAGCTAATCCTCGAATAGTCTTAGTTTTGTAATCGGAACACATTTTAAACCTGGTACTAGCGTTAGTACCGTAACAAACCTAGACTTGTTAGTCTTGGTTTAAACCAGTATTTAAGCCTTGTTTTGTAATAAGACGGTTTAAGTTTAGGGGAAAACATATGTTATGTTATTATAGTATATAAAAAATAAGTAAAATCTTTATTTTAATTTGTCCTTTTAGGTGGTTGAAGGCATGGCAACTCCAGTCGATTTGTCAAATGAAGATGCTCTGTTGAAGGCAGCAGCAACATCTCTGAACTCTAAAGTTGTTTCACAGCATTCTACAATCCTTGCTCCCATTGCTGTTCAAGCTATTCGTGCTGGTCAGTATAACAATGCTTTGTTTTTGGAAATATTTTATTAATTCTTTGTTAGGGTTCCAAACAAAAATCGAAACTCTTGTAGGATCACTTGGGTGTCTGTCTGTCACAGCCTGTTTTCTCCAGGTTTTTTGGACCGATTCTGTTGAAATGGTGGTACACATGGACTGTGACCCAAACGTGGATGTGTTTTATAAATGATTAAATTTTTAGTATGGGGGTCACTAATGAGAAAATTTTAAATGAAAGTTTATTGAATAATGTTGTGTGATATATCTAATGAAAGGGCTTACTGTGAGGGTTTCAATTATATATTTTTTTATAATATTAAAATAAATGGTCTTACAGTTATTCAAGAAATTAGGCGAAAAATGACCATACACCTGAAACTACTGAGCCTAAAATTTAAAAAAAGTTGAGATAGATCTTTACCTAAACATTACAGAAAAATCTATAAGAAGTCTATAGTGTTAAAATAACATGTTAAAAAAAAATTCGTTCGTAACCCTTTGTATGCGAGTCCGACTCGCACTTGGCCAGTTTTTTATATTCTTAACTAGCTTTCGACCGCGACTTCGTACGCGCATATCCAATTTTTCCCTATTTCCGTAGGAATTTCGGAAAATCCTTTCTTATTGCTCCCCTACACTCCCTAAGGAAGCTACATGCCAAATTTCAGCTTTCTACTACCAGTAGTTTGGGCTGTGCATTGTATGACACTGGAAGAATTTTAAATGCTAGGATTTTTTTTTCTTTTTTCAGTAATGGAACCTATAGTGGGAGGTGTGGGTGCACGTGTTGACTTGCGTGATGTGAAAGTAATTGAACGCATTGGAGGGACAGTAGAAGACACTGAACTGATTCAAGGACTGGTAATACCCCACCGTGCATCCAATGTCAATGGCCCACATAGAATTGAAAAGGCAAAAGTTGGACTCATTCAGTTCTGTATTTCACCACCAAAGACAGATGTAAGTGTATTATGTATTACTTTTTTTTTTTTTTTATTCTTTATAATTCCATTTGCAATCGGTCCTCGGACCATAAGCGAATTCGTTCCATGACAAATGGCGTTGTGGTGGAGCAGCCAGTGCTGCGCCTCCCACTTATAGAAGGTGGTTCCTCTTCAGCCTTTTTACCACCGCTGTCGGGTTTAATAGTTCTTTAACTAGTGGGTTTGGATGCAAGGCTAGGCATGCCTTGTATTGCCTTTTGAATCGATCGATTTCAGAGTTTACTGATGGCATTTGTAGATACTCGTGGATTTCGTCATTCCTAGCAAACCAAGGAGCGTTAGCTATTGATCTTAGGATACCATTTTGGACTCTTTGCAGGCAGAGTATGTTGGTTTTGCTGGCAACGCCCCATAATTGGATCCCGTATGTCCATATGGGCTTGAGAACCGAGTTGTAGATGAGGAGTTTGTTGTCTACAGAGAGCACAGAGTTTCTTCCCATGAGCCAATACAGGTTGCGGAACTTGTGGTTTATCTCGTCCCTCTTATTTTTAATGTGAAGCTTCCATGTTAGGCGCCTATCTAAATGGAAGCCAAGATACTTTACACAATCTGTGTGTGGTAGGGTGTCAGGACCAAGTCTAACAAGTGGTGTGTTTCCCTGCCTAAGCGTGAAGGTGATATGGTTAGACTTCGATGCACTGGCACGTATTCGCCACTTACAGAGCCAGTTATGAGTTTCGTCTAGTTGTTTCTGGAGTCTTTTACTGGCCATTTCTGGGTTGTTATCAACTGATAGATAGGCTATGTCGTCGGCATATGTTGCTATAGTTATGCCATTCAATGTGGGTAGATCTGATGTAAAGATATTGTACAACACTGGGCCAAGAACAGATCCCTGTGGTATACCAGCTTTCGCTTCAGTCAATCTCGATCTTGCTTCGCCCTGTTTCACTTGGAAGCAACGGTCAGATAAATACGACTGGATGAGCAGGAACATTGAGTGTGGAAGTTTTTCTTTCACTTTAGCCAGCAGTCCTTTGTGCCAGACACGATCAAAGGCTTGCTGAACATCAAGGAATGCCGCTGAGCTGTATTACTTTGTTAGCTTTTTTGCCCGCGACTTCGGACACGCCAAAAAAATTGGGATTTTTTCGATCATTTAGCATATTCTTATTTAGTATAATGTTCTTTTGATCTAATTGTCATCTTGTATAATTATTGACATTTGATGTAACTGCTGAACAAAGAGCGACCGCGCCAGCTCGGGAACTTAGGGCACCCCTACACGGATAGTTTAGGTACGAATTGCGGGAGCCAGTGAGCGAATGTAGCAAGCGAACTTAGCACCCGTGATCCCATTCATGTTAGGTTACTTTAAACCCTGCAGCCAGAAACAGGAGCACCGCGAAGCGGGGCTCCGTCAACTTACCTTAGTCATGTCACCGGATAATTGCAAAATACATAAGACTTCAAAATATCTTGAGAGATACTAAACACTCGATAAATTGTCAACTGAAAATTTGGAATACTTTTTTACGCATCATAATTGATAGTCTTATCTATCGAAGTCATTCCAAGAAATTGTAGACTGAAATAAAATGGCGACCAATCAGAGCACAAGTCTACAATTTATCTATTTTGGTGTGTATAGTTAAATTAAATACTTGGCTCCTCATAGGTCTTTGTTGGTGTCAGCTCACGTGTACGCCATAGAGTTACGAACTGAATGGAGTCGTTTTCAATTTCGCTAAATAAAAAAGATCCATGACAAAAAATTGGGATCTTTTCGTTTGTTTAGTATATTCTTATTTAGTATAATGTGCTTTTGATCTAATTGTCATCTTGTATAATTGACATTTTTGATCTAACCGCTGAACAAAGAGCGACCGCGACGCTTACCTTGGTCACGATCGTAATTTAAGCCGACAATGTACATTCGAATTAAAAACTAGTTGACCCGCGCAACTTCGTCTGCGTCACTAATTGCATTACTGCTCCGGTCCTATTGGTCTCAGCGTGATGATATAAAGAGCTATATTTCAGTAATATGAATAATACAAATGGGATAACGTTTAAAACTAATGAGGTGAATGAGATGGGATTGAGTCGCGCCCAATGCTATCAGAGAGCGTACTGAATGTCTTACTTAGGTAATACATAAAATAATAATCAAGGCATAGAGCGCGTGTTGCAATTACGATAAAATTTTTATTATTGATGTTCTATTCAATGTTGAAACCGAACCGAACGCATAATTTATTGTTCTTATAGGATGGTTTATTTGGGATGATACTTAATGGATTCAGGTTAGGTACTGCTAGAGCTGCCCTGCTTTGTAGCGCTTCGGGTATGATAGGGTAGGTCTTACGGTTAGGTTATGATTTCTCGATATATTATGAAAGAATCGTTCTGTATACAATAAATCCCACCGAAAATCAATAGTCTCCAAAATGTCCCTGGCTTATTAAGAAAATATATTTTACAATTTCTCGAGATATTTTTCAATTTTACGCCGTTTACAATTTTCTGGTGACACATACATATCAAAATTGATATCAGCACTTGGGAGAAATTTATATTCTTCTTTCTAGGAGGAGGAATTTTGTCTTAATGACGACTAATGTACCCTTTTTATTTTCGTTTTAGATGGACCACAATGTTATCGTATCAGATTACGCCGCAATGGACCGCGTCTTAAAAGAGGAGCGTCAGTACATCTTGAACATAGTCAAACAAATAAAAAAAGCTGGATGTAACGTACTTTTGGTGCAAAAGTCAATTTTGCGGTAAATATCTTGGTTGTTGTTATTCTTAATTACATAACGGACGTAAAATGACGATAAGGAAGCTGAATGTCACTTGCTTTTTTCTTTTCTTTTGGGTGCATGACAGTAACATGAGTCATGCATAAAAAAAAAAGATCTGAATAATATTCTGTAATTTCTCGTTCACCTTCATATCATTACTGCCATTATTCATTGATGTTTTGATGAATACTGTTTTGATCGGCTAATTTTAACCCTCACCAATTTAATAATTATACTTACTTATTCATATTATATACTTTACTTGGGTAACTAAAATACTTGACTCTTATTTTTGGATGCCAAAAAAGAGCGAGATAGTCCCAGCAATTATTATTTATCTACAATGTCACTTAGTTTGATGAACAGAATGCAGAGGTTGGCTTTGCGGTGTATATTTTATGTCTTGTACAGAACTATTTAAATTAGAAAATGTCATTGATTAATCTTGAAGTTTTGAATTACAGTGATGCTCTGAGTGACTTGGCTGTTCACTTCTTGGATAAGATTAAAACAATGGTAATTAAGGACATTGAACGTGAAGACATCGAGTTTGTGTGCAAAACTCTCGGGTGCAGACCTATTGCTTCACTGGACCACTTTACTGCCGAAAACCTCGTCAACGTCGATTTAGTCGAAGAGGTCAATGAGCCTGCCGGGAAGTACATCAAAGTGAGTATTAGTATGAAATGTTGAAGTGTAAAAATAATACCTCGTATGGCAATGGCAAAGAAATAATGATGTGTGTTTCTCCACGGCGCACTTTCGCTAACCTGTCGGTCACGGCTCTGCAGATGAGCGGCTGCGCGGCGGGCGGGCGCACGGTGTCGGTGCTGGTGCGCGGCTCCAGCGGCGCCGTGGTGGCCGAGGCGGCGCGCTCGCTGCACGACGCGCTGTGCGCCGTGCGCTGCGTGGCGCGGCGGCCGGCGCTGCTGGCGGGCGGCGGCGCGCCCGAGGCGGCGGCGGCGGCGGCCCTGGCGCGCGCCTCGCTGGCGGCGCCCGGCGCCGACCACTACTGTCTGCGCGCCTACGCCGACGCGCTCGAGGTCGTACCTTCCACGCTCGCCGAGAACGCTGGTGAGTGCCTTACTGACGCAGTCACGCTAAACATGGACTTCTATTCGGGCGTCGTCTGGCCACTGACTGTACAACGTTACATCCAGGAGGTGATGAATCATCACGTCATTTCATACGCTGGTTTTATAGCCAAGGTTTTATGCCCATGCCCGTCCATTTTTTGCCTGTGGAGTTCCTGTTATGGAAGCACCAGCCAGGAGCCCTGACCATAATCATGTTGAGCATCTATGGGATGAGCGTAAGAGACGCATTAGGGTTAGAACTCACAAACCAACTCCAGGAACTAAAGGTAGTATCCAGGAGGAGTGGGAAGGGACACCTCAGGAATTAGTTTAAACATCAATAAGTTCAATGAAAAACAAGATGGAAGCAATAAGGGCAAGGGGTGACCAAAACAATTTATTGTATTGATATGTTTCTAATCATTTTCGGGTAAAAATAATTTAATAAGTTTTGTACACTTCAAACTGATTTTGGTTTCAAGTAGAGATGCCATGTTCTCTGTAAAACTCAACACCATACACTGCGATCGCCAATTCGCCTGCCAAGCGTGGCGATTATGGCAAACCCCCCAAATGCTTGGGGAGACCTATGACCAGAAGTGGACGTCTTTCGGCTGATATGATGATGATGAGAAATGCCACGAATACCGAATATTCGGCTATTTCAAAACCTTTTCGAAATGCTTTCAGTCGATAAATAATTAATTTTATTTAATGCTAGTTGACCCGCGCAACTTCGTCTGCGTCACAATTTTCATTACTACTCCGCTCCTATTGGTCTTAGCGTGATGATATATATATAGCCTATATATAGCCTTTCTCGATAAATGGGCTATCTAACACTGAAAGAATTTTCAAATCGGACCAGTAGTTCCTGAGATTAGCGCGTTCAAGTAAACAAACAAACAAACTCTTCAGCTTTATATATTAGTATAGATATATAGATTTCGTAGCCCGCGGCTTCGCAAGCGTGAAAATATTATTTTTGCACAGAACCTTTTTACAAAATAAAAGTAAGCTAAGTTACTCCTTTTTAACCAATTTCTTCAAAAAGGAGGAGGTTCTATGTTCGGTTGTGTTTTTTTTAATGTATGTTCACCGATTTCTCCGCCAATAGACCGATTTTAAAAATTATTTTTTCATTCGAAAGCCTATACTCCTGAGGTGGTGGTCCCATTGTCACCAAGTTAGAATCTGATGGTGGGATCCCATGAAAATCGAGGGAAACCCTACACTGTACATATACACTGTTCATGCATCATATGGGTACCCACCGCGCAGAAACCTTAGAAAATCCAAGTTCATTGACTATGATGTTTTGTGTTCATTCATACGAGATGCCAATAGTGTCTGCAATCACTCTGATGGTCAATCTCCGATCTGTCAATATCAAATCACAGATTTTCCCGATGTTTTCTTCAGTCGTAGACGTCATAGGCCGGCCAGAGCGAGGGTCATCTTCAATACTCTCTCGTCCGCGTTTAAATTCAGCAACCCACTTTTTCACAGTCGTATACGACGGAGCAGATTCCCCCAATGTTGTTGACATATCTTCGTGAAACTCTTTTGGAGTTAGTTTTTTTTTAAACAGGTATTTGATGACCGCACGTTGCTCAATTTTCTCCATTCTTTAAAAACGCTGCACAAAGGCTCACAAAATTCAGTCTAATTTAAATACAGTTAATGCTATTGCGATAGAATTTTACAATTTGACATTCAGAGAGTAAACTAATCGAATGAGGTCAGTTACATTAAAATAGTTAAAGTATTTATGTGCTAGGCCGCGAACTTTTCAATCCACCCTCGTATTACTAGATAGATTCTTTCAGCACTCAGGCAAATTACCACACAAATAAAACCACAGTTTATAAATTTAAAAGCTGCTTTTTGGCATCAGGTTTACGTTGGAGAAAAATAAAATTTTAGATTACAGTCCCCTAGAGCTTGGAGTTTTTCATGTGAATAGGAAACCAAGAAAATAATAGTTTTTTTAACCGACTTGAAAAAAAGGTTTCTCAATTTTTTTTGTGTGTGTTTTACCCCATAACTCCGTTATTTATGAACCGGGTTGAAAAATTTCATGTGAAAGGGAATACTTTCCGATCTTTAGCATTTTGGCTTTTAAATCAAAATACGTTTACTTAGATGACGTTAGGTGTTTGGTTAGTTATCCAAGTAAACGAAAGTGCGTATTTGCCTTTCCTGCGACTTTCCAGTGTTGTTGTTAGGTGTCAAAAGTCAAAAATAAAAAAAACGTTTTTTACAAAAAATACAACCGTCTTCCAAATACCTAAAAAACTCTATAAAGTATAAAATAACTTGAATTTCGGAAGTCAGTGTAAAAATACGAAGAAACTACCGATTTCCAAAATTAAGTTATTATCAAATAGTAGGAAGCTAAATACAGAAAGGATTAACTTTTTTAAATGTATAATTTAAGTACAGTTCTTTTACGAGTATCTCACGATAGCGGGTGAGCCATAGTTGTCGTTGAAGCGCGTATAGACACGCGCGCTTGTGTGCGTAACTACAAGTAGCGTTAGCAAGCTCATTCATTGTTTATGAACAAAATTATATAGTGTGGATTTAAATTATACTTCTTGATACTAAATCTGGTACTTAATTGCAAAATGAAAAAAATAATAAAATAAAAGCTTAATATACTCATAAATAATTTATTTTTTAATTACATATTTATTTTGACACTGATTTTTAATAAAATATTATTTCAATCAGAATCGTAACTAGACGCCTCTTCAGAGTCAGTTTCGTCGTCACTGTCATCTTGTAAATTGATTATTAATTCAAAATCAGTGTCAAAATATTTCATATATTCAGTTTCTTTCTTAATTACACTATTGCATGTATTACGCAATTCAGTGCATTCATATTCTTGCAATTATTGCAATTCAGTGAATTCATATACTTCTTTGAGAAAATGATAGACATTTGCAATTATTTGACGACCCTAAAAAAACAATAGATTATTAAAATCATGTTTATTAAACTAACTCAATACAATAAATAATCACAAAGTAAATTTTTTTTTTTTTTTTTTTATTCCACACAACTATCACACAACGCCATCTAGTCCCAAGCTAAGCAGAGCTTGTGTTATGGGTACTAGACAACTGATAAACATACTTATATATTTCTAAATACATACATATTATAGATAAACTACACCCAGACACAGAACAAATGATCGTGCTCATCACACAAACATTTGTAGCATTCATAGCAGTCAGGGTCACTAACCACTAGACCAACAGGCCAGTCAAAATACACACCAAACATAAACATTAATTTGCCTTACCTCACTGCGAACAACTTTTCTTCGTTTACTCGTACCTTCCATGCTGACGGTATTAGTTAAATAATTTTGGCGCGAACTGGATAACACTACTGACTCAGCCGTCGACTCGGCCGAAACTGAGCGCTCCCGAGCGTACGCAAACAAAGACAATGTGCATGTACAGTTACCCACACAAGTATGGCACACCCGCGCTCGTGAGATAAAACACTGTTCCTATTATACTATGGGGCTCTGTCGCAAAATGACCACTTCTCAAAATGTCTCTTTCGCATAATGTCCTTTTCGCAAAAATTCTGAGAAAGGGACATTTTGCTACCTGTAGTCATTTTGAGGAGCTCGTGGCTAAATAATAACAGCCGCACGGGTCGATCTTAAAGGTTAAGCAACGCTTGCCAAGGTTGGTCTGTGGATGGGTGACCATCTTGACATACCGAGTTTCCTCCGTGCCTCGTTAAGCACGTTAAGCCGTTGGTCCCGGCTGTCATTTGTAGATCTTTGGCAGTCGTTACGGATTGTCAGAAGCCAGTAAATCTGACTCCAGTCTTGCCAAGAAGTACCGTGTTACCCAGTTAATGGGTTGTGGAGGTCTGGTAGGCAGCCGCTCCACGTAAAACACTGGTATTCAGCTGAATCCGGTTTGACTAGAAGCCGACCCCAATGTAGTTGGGAAAAGGCTAGGCAGATGAGTCATTTTGAGAAGTGGTCATTTTGCGACAGAGCCTATTATGGCTTATTGTGTTGGTCTTCTACTGATTTTATTACTAAGCTAAAAACCAATAAGGTATTTTTACACAAAATGTCATAAGAATAAAAAAGTAAGGAATGAACGGTGCATTGGCAGGTCTGAACCCGATCGAGACGGTGACGGAGCTGCGCGCCGCGCACGCGGGCGGCGCCGAGAGCGGCGTGGGCTCCAACGCCGGCGTCAACGTGCGGCGCGGCCGCGTCACCGACATGCGCCAGGAGCACGTGCTGCAGCCGCTGCACGTCACGGCCTCGGCGCTGGCGCTCTCCACGGAGACCGTGCGCGCCATACTCAAGATAGACGACATTGTAAGTAGCACGCCCTTATTATCTAAACACTAAAATATATTAAAGGTCCATTCATTTAAATACTTACCTATTTCAAGGTAGAAGAACAGCACTGACCTACGCATTGACTTCGTTATAGGGGAAACCCTTAAATGTTATAATTACTCAACTTTCATAGATTATATGTATAGTATGTCCTTCTTAATTTATACAACGTGTATAAATTAAACACGATTTCTCTCTTGATCTCATAGTAAAAGTTGTTCATAATAATGAGTACAATGAGCCCTTTTAAGGTATTGCGTTTATTCTGTTTCACGTTGTAAAAGTATACCGGTAAACGCAAGCGTTTTGAAAAAAAAAACCGAATATTATGTTTGCATTTCAATCTGCAAGTGCAATTTAGTCTTTGCTTAAAATTCATGATTTTTTACTTACCTTTTTATTGTTTCAGGTAAACACATTAAATTAGAGGACAAACAATAAGCTTTAACGGTCTCCTGAGTTTTATCTTTACAAAACGCTTTATTAATTACTATTAGCATTAAACTGTGTATCTTACACAGTTTGCACATGGTAGCAATGTCAGTTGATTTACACTTCTGAAGTGTAAATTTGAACAAAATATTTTTAAACCAGAGGCAATTTAAAAATAAAAACTCATTAAATGAAATGCTTTTCAGCATTCTTCCTAATATTTTTTGTCATTTTAATATGTAAAAGTGACAGTGTTAATTGACTGTTGTTGCTGAATGCATTTAATTAATCAATACTTAATTATATAAAAAAGTCCTGGCTGACACATCACCACCCAACCTAAAAACTAAACCCTTGGATTTTGAAAGCTGCAAGTTTTGAGGCTTTCTGAACATTATGAACACAGGGAATAAGGATGGAATAGAGTGGAAAAAAAAAAACAACATATTGCATAGTATTAATATCCCAGCTCCACTAAGTCATTCTCAATCATGAGTATTGGCCAAATTGCATCCATTTGACTTAATTTAAAATAGCTTTACTTCTGCGCTAGGGGCTGCTCAGTATATAATATATTTAATCAAAATTTTGATCAATTGCGATTTTCTGTCATAACAAAAGTAATATTAATGGTCAGTAATGACGTTATTAAAGTGGCACTCAAAACCTTTATAATTTACGTTTTATCTTTCGATTTGCTGGAGTAAGCAATTCATGAGTGCACACCAAGCTTATATTACATAAAGATAATTGTTTTACTTACTGTATTAATTATTTCTGCTTAACTTGAGTATTATAAATATGGATATTTATTTCCAAATAAACGAAAAAATTTAAATTTCTGTTTTATCTTTTAAAACTGTTCCTGTTAGTCCATTCCCATGTTCCCATAGAAAACCGATAGTCACCATAATCACCCTACTACGAAAAAAAAAAACCGGTTAAGAGCAAGTCCGGACTCGCGCACCGAGGGCGCCGAGAGGATCATAAAAAACGTGTTTTTTTTTTAATTCTCATCGGCGAGGCCTGTATTCGTCCGACAATTATTTTAACACTGGTTTATACTGAAGTTTTAGAATCGCGCCATCTCTTGACCGGTAGTGGAACTAAAGTAATTTTTGTTGATAATTTCTGAAAGTGTCCTTCGAATTTTTAAGAATACCTTTCAGTCGTTATTGCAAAAAATTATGTACATTTTTATGTCTCTCTTATTTGCAAAATATTTGAGTAAAAGCTATCTAAAACTATTTCAAATTTCAAGTTGATGGCATTAGTAGTTCTTGAGATATCCAGCTGTGAAAGACGGACAGACCTAGTCACACCATAAGGGTCAAGTCACACCGAGATGGCAGCGAAGCGGCGAGCAGTTTCAGTGTCATATAATTTTAAACTTTATCTTCATTACTGTAACACATATTATCGCGGGAGTCGTCGGAATGCTCGCGGCGCCGCGGGCGGCCGCGCGACCTTTTCAAGTTTCTCAAGCGACCAAGCGATACTATGTGTTACTGTGATGAGGATTAAGTTTAAAATTATATGACACTGAACCTGCGCGCCGCTTCGCTGCCATCTCGGTGTGACTTGAGCCTAAGGGTTCCTTTTTATCATTTTGGTACGGAACCCTAAAAAGGAAGGATAATGAGTTTGACAGTCTGTGGACAGGAAGAATAATTTTAGACGGGTTTTTAGCATTTTTATCTTTGTTACTTAAATGAGGAGCTCGTGGCTAAAGAATAACAGCCGCACAGGTCGATCTTCAAGGTTAAGCAACGCTTGCCAAGGTTGGTCTGTGGATGGGTGACCATCTCAACATACCGAGTTTCCTCCGTGCCTCGGAAAGCACGTTAAGCCGTTGGTCCCGGCTGTCATTTGTAGATCTTTGGCAGTCGTTACGGATAGTCAGAAGCCAGTAAATCTGACTCCAGTCTTGCCAAGAAAGTACCGTGTTACCCAGTTAATGGGTTGTGGGGGTCTGGTAGGCAGCCGCTCCACGTAAAACACTGGTATTCAGCTGAATCCGGTTTGACTGGAAGCCGACCCCAATATAGTTGGGAAAAGGCTAGGCAGATGATGATCTTTGTTACTTAAATCTTTTTAGGGTACATCCGTAAAAAATGGAACCCTTAGGATCGCTCGGGTGTCTATCAGTCTGAGTCCGCCAGTTTTCGCCGTATCTACGGACCGATTCTGTTGAAAGTGTTGAAACCTAACCTAACCTAAAATGTTGAAAAAAGAAATGCAGATAATAGTTCTATACCTGAAGATTATAGGTAAACCAATATGAAGTCTGTAGTGTTAAAATAACATATTAAAAAAATGAAATTGGTTCGGAACCCTTTGCACGCGAGTCGGACTCGCACTTGGCCAGTTTTTTTTTAATTTATTTTGATGTCTTGTATTTTTTTTTGTGAAAAAGCTTTTTATTTGGCAAACAGTCTGTTTATGTTGGCATAATTATTTTGAAGGCTAATTTGTTTGGGCATAAATTTAATTCACTTAATATTACTATCGTCTGTTTTTTAATCTCGGGAGATTAAATTAACAAGTGCAAATGTCAAAACTGACTAAAATCGTATTGCAATTTGTCAGATTGGCATTTGCACTTGTCAATTTAGTCTCCGGGATTAAAAAACGGACTAGGCATAATAGTATTTAGGCATAAAAAAATATAAATCACGGAAACAATTCCATTTATAACATTAAATTAAAATTAAAGTATTGTCTTAAAAATTCAATATGTTGTGCTACAAAAGTTAGTGACAGAAACGAATCGCTGCTAAACCGACTCCACGCCGGCGCGGAGGTGGTTTTAACGCTCGCCAGTCAGTAAGCCGAAGCTGCAGTGGTTGGTGAGCGTAAAACATATCTGCAACGATAACATCGCGTGGGGCCGCCGCAGACCCGCAACGCCAGAGCCGTGACAGAAACCATGCTTGTTGCACGCTGCATGCTTGCTGCATGTTGCATGCTGCATGTTATGCTTGTTTGTTGAGTGACAGAAACCATGCCTGCTACATGGTGTATGCATGCTTGCTGCATCCTTATGCCGACGCCGAACAAAAACCTTTAAAACCCCGGACATTTAAAGTTAATGAATGTAGAAAAGAAATTGAGATTTTTTCCCGGACGCAACCAAAAAAACTCACCATCTATACATATAATAAAATCGTAGACATTGAATATTTTTGCACAATAATTACATAGAAAAGTTAGGAAAAACACAAAAATGCAACTTTTGAAATTTTTGTCTGTCTGTGCGTTTGAGGGAGCATCAACGCATAAACCACAGATTGGGTTCCAAATCTATATACTTGAAAATATTGAATGATAACCCGAGTAACATTTAGCTTTTATTACATTTAAATCGACCCACAAAATCAAAAGATATTGAATTTTTAAGTTTACTTAGGTACTTCCTAATGTATTTTGAATGTAAAGCGCCATCTATTGAAAAAGATAAAAATGCACGAAAGCATGAATATAACACCAAAACAATTTTTTGAGATGTGTGAAACTTTTAATACGTGGCAAAATAAAAGTGAACATTTTAATACCATATCGTTGTATATGGCCTTCTTATTTCACGTTTTTCGCTGCTAAATATTTTGTCAGTTTACGACTTGGTCGATAGATGGCGTTGCACTGATGAGCGTTTCGACTTGCGAGCCAAGGCGAATTATAGGGTTCCGTACCAAAGGTGCTAACGGGACCCTATTCTAAGCCTTCACGTACAATTTGGATTCGTGCGAACCATTCGAACGAAATCAATTTTTAGGGTTCCGTACCAAAGTGCTAACGGAACCCCTTTTATTAATAAGTAACCGCTGTCCTCTAATTTAAAAATGCCTACTAGAGAAAGATCGATTTTTTCACAATATAAAACAAGTTGGGTTTGTTCGAACACTTATAAACTCAAGAACAACTAGACCGATTCTCATGATTTTTGTGTTTTTTAATTAGTCTTTGTCCGAAATAGCATAATAAGTATTAAAATATTAAAAAAAAACAGTAGGTACCTAGGTAGGTACCTACCTAGGGTAGGTAGGTTACGATAGGTTCCTCGAGGTGTCCCGACGGGCGCAGCCACCAGGGTCGCACATCGTGGTCGGGGGGGTCGAAATTGCTGTCGAGTCTACCATGAAGTACCTCGGATTGGTGCTCGACAGCCAGTGGAACTTTGGCCCCCACTTTCGACGGCTGACTCCCAGGTTAATGGGCGCCGCAGGCGCGCTCGCAACGCTGCTTCCCAATCTGGGGGGCCCGAGCACCGCCTGTAGGCGGTTATACTTAGGGATCGTGCGATCCATGGCCCTTTACGGGGCCCCGGTGTAGGCTTCTGACCTGACGGCCGGCAGCATCGCGACACTGCGAAGGCCGCAGAGGGCGATGGCCGTCAGGGTTATCAGGGGGTATCACACGATCTCCTACGAGGCGGGTTGTGCACTAGCCGGATCACCGCCCTGGGACTTAGAGGCGAAGGTTCTCGCCTTACTTTACCGGTGGCGCGAGGAGGTGCGGACGCGGGTTGGTGAACCGATGCAGCGCGAGATCGAGTTGCGTCGGTCACAGCTCCGCGAGGCCATGGTGAGGGAATGGCGGGAAAGGCTTTCGCGACCTACCGCCGGCCTCGCCACTATCGAGGCCATCCGGCCAGTGCTCGACGAGTGGCTCGGGAGGAAGCACGGCTCCCTGTCGTTTCGGGCGACGCAGGTGCTCTCGGGGCATGGCTGCTTCGGGAAGTACCTGTGTCGCATAAAAAGGGAGCCGGACGCTCGGTGCCATCACTGCACCGACTGTCGGGAGGACACGGCGCAGCACACACTGGCAGAGTGTGCCGCATGAGAGGAGCAGCGCCGTGCCCGTATCCGAAGTGGGACCCGACCTGTCGCTGCCGGCCGTCCCTCGTTCGATGGTCGGGAGCGCCGAGTCATGGAATGCGGTAATCTCCTTCTGCGAAATCGTAATTTCGCAGAAGGAGGCTGCGGAGAGGGAGAGGGAGGCCGTGACCACTCTCCCGTGCCGCAGCAGGCGAACCGGGCGTCGGCGGAGGGCGGACCACGCCCTCTTCCAGCCTCCGTGGAAAGGTCCGGAGGGACGGTGGACTCGGGGTCGTCCGCCGCCCCCAATCCAGCAGGACCCGAGACGGTGGCGCGTATTGTTCCAGACGCGCCCCTACTGGACGTTGCGGGGGGACCTTGCTCCTCCCGCGGGCCTGAGGTGGCCCGCATACGCGGGCAATAGCCGGGGATTATGGAAGGCGTACTAGCTCTCACATTCCTCGGTCAAGTGTGAGATGGACCACCGGGGTGGTTTTTAGTCAGTAAGAGTCTGACAGACCCCTTCGCCCGCCCCAGGCGAGGGACATCCATGAGGATTTTCCACTTTTTCACCACGGCAACAAACAAAAATAAAAGGTTCCTCGAGGTGTGCCCGGCTTGGTCTGAGCCGTGCCGCAGTCTGACTGCAGAGATCAGACAGGACCTCTCACTTCCCAGCGTGGTCAACGCCATGCTGGAGAGTGAGGGGTCCTGGGCAGCGGTCGCCGCCTTTTGCGAGGACGTCATCTCGCAAAAGGAGGCAGCGGAGCGCGCGCGGGAGGACAACCCTCTCGCTGCGCCGCTCCGAAGGCGAAGAAGAGGTCGGAGAAGACGTCGTCTTCTCCCTCCTCACGGTGGTGATGGGCGGGCGATAGGCGCCTCCGCCCGCATTGCACTCCACACCACCTTCGCCGGTCATTCCCAGCCCTCCCCCTTTACGGGGAGGACGTGACGGGCCCGCCGTTTTAGGCGGGTTGTCGTCGGAGGAGGACTGGACGCCAAGGCTGCGCCGATCTCCCAGTCCCCCTCCACTCGGACGATGCGGGAATGCCGCTGGGTTATTTTAGTGGGTATACCGGTTCAGCCCGGGGAATCCCACATACCCCTCCCTTTCCCCCGATGGGAGGGTATGCGTAATGCATTTTTCCTAGCGCAAAAAAAAAAAAAAGGTTACGTTAGGTTACCTACCTTGGGTAGGTAGGAAGGAGGCTCATGCGGTGTGTCCCTCCTCAACAGGGGGGCGGTCCACACGTGTGTGCGGCAACGGGGAGGGTCGGTGGTGGACGTTTCGTTCGCCACCCCCGTGCTAGCCGCACGCATTGTGAACTGGCGGGTGGAGTTGGTGGAGACCTTGTCGGACCACCGTTATGTGCGGTTCGACATCTCCACCCAGAGCCCCCGTGGGGAGATGGCCCGCTCTGGCAGGTCTCCCTTCCCACGGTGGGCTCTCACTCGCCTGGACCGGGAGGCAGCCAAGGAGGCGGCCTTCCTCCAGGACTGGCTGTCGCCCCCTGTTGGGGCCCCGGACGTTGACGCCGCAGCGGTCCGGCTGAGGGAATCCCTGACCGAGGTGTGCAACTCCAGCATGCCTCGGTCTCGGCGTCCGCCTCCCCGCCGGGCCGTTTATTGGTGGTCAGAGGAGCTGGCGGGCCTCCGGGCCACTTGCGTGGCGGCCAGAAGGGCCTACACGCGGAGCCGCCGGCGCAGCGCTCGTAGTCAGGCAGAGGAGGACCGCCTCTACGCCTCTTACCGAGAGGCAAAGGCGGTCCTCAAGTCGGCTATGGGCGCTGCCAAGGACTCGGCGAGGGCCGAGATGCTGGAGGGTCTCGACAGGGATC
Source organism: Lacanobia oleracea (assembly GCA_950371165.1). Taxonomy (NCBI): domain Eukaryota; kingdom Metazoa; phylum Arthropoda; class Insecta; order Lepidoptera; family Noctuidae; genus Lacanobia; species Lacanobia oleracea. The sequence continues at coordinate 15,895,676 of OX493394.1, forward strand.
CGTATGGGAGACCATACAAGGCGGCGCGCAATCAGCTGCGGCCCCATGGTCCCCCACTTACGGAAACCCTCGAGCCGGCGTTGCTGGATGGGGTGGTCCGGTCTCTGTTTCCGCGCAGGACCGACTTCACCCCACCAGCGATGGGCCCTCCGCAGGCGGCGGCTCCGCAGGAGGAGGAAGAGGTGCCTTCAGTAACGGAGGAGGAATTTCGCGCGGGGGTTCTTAGCCTCCGCGCGAAGAAGACGGCTCCTGGGCCGGACGGCGTCCCCGCACGGGTGGTGGCCATAGCTGCCACTCAAATGGAGGACAGGTTTCGGGAACTCTTCAGCGCGTGCTTTACGGCTGGAAGGTTCCCGAAACTGTGGAAGGAGGGGCAGCTATGCCTCCTCCGAAAGGAGGGACGCCCGGCGGATTCCCCCTCGGCATACCGGCCCATCGTTCTGCTCGATGAGGTCGGTAAATTGTTCGAGGGGATCATCGCCGGCCGGCTCAGGAGCCATTTGCGGGGTGTGGGGCCGGACCTGTCGGACGCCCAGTTCGGGTTCCGACAGGGTCGGTCCACAATCGACGCGCTGGCCCTTTTGAAGGGCCAGGTGAAAGAGGCGGTCGAGGCGGGGGACGGAGTGTTGGCGGTGTCGTTCGACATCGCCAACGCCTTCAACTCCGTTCCCCACTCCACCATATTGGAGGCACTCCGGTATCACGGAGTGCCCCAATATTTGAGGAGACTCCTGGCCAGCTACTTGGAGGATCGAGAGGTCCTCCTTGTGGACAAACTGGCCAGGATGCGGAGATACAGCGCCGAGTCCGGTGTTCCGCAGGGGTCAGTCTTAGGGCCCCCCCTGTGGAACATCGGATTCGACTGGCTGTTGCGGGGAGCTCTTCTCCAGGGCACGAGTGTCATCTGCTACGCGGATGACACTCTCCTCACTGCCCGGGGGAAGAGCTTCGGGGAGGCGGCCTGTCTGGCCTCGGCTGGCGGGTCCTTGGTGGCAGGGAGGATCCGCCGCCTGGGATTGAGGGTGGCGCTGAACAAGACCGAGGCCGTGTTCTTTCACGGGCCTCGGCAGCGCTGCCCTCCCGACGCCCACATTGTGGTGGAGGGCGTCAGGGTGGACGTCCAGGCCCAGATGAAGTATCTGGGTCTGGTGTTGGACAGCAGGTGGCGCTTCGGCCCGCACTTTAGCGGGCTGTCGACGCGCCTGCTGAGGGCTGCGGACGCCCTCTCCTGGCTCCTCCCCAACCTGGGAGGGCCCAACGCACGATGCCGGCGCCTATATGCCGGCATCCTGCGAAGCATGGCCCTGTACGGGGCCCCCATCTGGGCGGACTCCCTCCACAGGAGGGAGAACGCTACTTTGATGCGGAGGCCCCAAAGGGCCATTGCACTGCGGGTGGCGAGGGCCTACCGCTCGGTGGGCTTTTCGGCGGCGTGCGCTCTGGCGGGCACCCCTCCTTGGGAGTTGGAGGCGTGGGTGCTCGCCAGAGTGTACGAGTGGACGGCGCGGCGAAAGGCCCTCGGGGAGCGCCCCGTCGCGGAGGAGCGGGAGGCCGTGCGGCGGGAGGCGAGGGACGCCATCATCGTCCATTGGACGGACGACCTCGCCTCCGCCACCTTTGGCCGCCGAACGTTGGACGCGCTCGGTCCGGTCCTGCGAGACTGGCTCGAGCGCTCCCACGGGTTCCTCTCATTCCGTCTGGTGCAGGTGTTGTCAGGCCACGGCTGTTTCGGCAAGCACCTGCACCGGATCGGGAGGGAGGAAACCCCGGCGTGTCACGACTGCGGCGCGGCGGAGGACACGGCTCAGCACACCCTCGAGGTGTGCCCGGCTTGGTCTGAGCCGCGCCGCAGTCTAACAGCGGAGATCGGACAGGACCTCTCACTTCCCGGCGTGGTGAATGCCATGCTGGAGAGTGAGGGGTCCTGGGCAGCTGTCGCCTCTTTTTGCGAGGATGTCATCTCGCAAAAGGAGGCGGCGGAGCGTGCGCGGGAGGACGACCCTCTCGCTGCGCCGCTCCGCAGGCGCAGAAGAGGTCGGAGAAGACGCCGTCTTCTCCCTCCTCATGGTGGTGATGGGCGGGCGATAGGCGCGGGGGCGCCTCCGCCCGCATTGCACTCCACACCACCTCCGCCGGTAATTCCCAGCCCTCCCCCTGAACGGGGAGGACTTGAGGGGCCCGCCGCTTTAGGCGGGTTGTCGTCGGAGGAGGACTGGACGCTAAGGCTGCGCCGATCTCCCAGTCCTCTTCCACTCGGACGATGCGGGAATGCCGCTGGGTTATTTTAGTGGGTATACCGGGTCAGCCCGGGGAGTCCCACATACCCCTCTCGTTCCCCCGACGAGAGGGTATGCGTAATGCATTTTTTCCCAGTTTAAAAAAAAAAAAAAAAAAAAAAAGGTAGGAAGGAGGTACGTAGGGTAGCCAGTTGACTGGTGCGAAGCCGCGCAGGTAAGCTAGTTTTGAATAAAATGGGTCCAGGGACGGCGGACGTCCCTGAGTCCGCCATCCATCATATTGGACCGGAGGTGGTGGCGGGTATTTTTTCGCGTGCGCCCCTTCTTAGACGTCTCGGGGGGAGTTAAACACCTCACTCCCCCAGCTTGACAAGACGGAGCCAGCAGAGGCGGGTCTGCACCAGTCGGGAGCTACGTAGCACTCCCTGCAAGTGTGCGAGGGAACACGAGGTGGTTATAGTCATAGGAGTTTGACAGACTTCTCCGTCCGCCCCAGGGCGGAGGACAGTCATGAAGGATTTGCAACCCGTTACAAAAAAAGTGATGGAGTGACGAGAAAAAAAAAACAATCACTTTAGGGGTTTTATTTTGAAGTGTTACTTACATAAAAAAAATGTCTTCTTTCAGTAAAATATGGAATCAATATTTGAGGTAATTTCCCTCCAAGAGCCACTTCAACTGAATTCCCGATACATAATTGATAGGTTTGACATGTAGCTAACGTTGATAGGGATGAATCTGGTTAGCAGCTTTGATATTGGTTTTAATAGCAGATGGTGCTTTTGGTAATGATGGAGTTGCCTGGCCAAGTTGTGGCGTTGGTCCTCGCGATGGACCCATCCCTGGAGCTACGCCTTGCGGTACTATTGATGGTATTCCTGGACGTAACCCTTTACCCGTACCCACGGCAGTCACCAGTGCATGAGTATCGGAAATGCTGTGAGTTGGTTGCATTCCTTAAAAGAAAAAAAAACAATTAGTGAATGTTATTTGAGTAGGATGGTTTTCCATTCGAAATTGCTCAGGTTTCAGAACTCTAAATAAAATCTACTGGATACAAAGGGTCAAGTATTTCGAGTATGTGTGTTTCTCCCTCCCTTTCCACATGCAACTTTTTTTAAATATAATAACCATATTCCACTAACATGGACATGAACGGATGCGCATAATTTTTTTGGCATGTGCGCACTCATCAGAATGAACAAAAGTACAAACAAGTAACAAATTCGCCAGTTAAAATCGGATGTCTTATTGAGGATCCTTAACTAAAACATGATTTTCTCTTCACATGCCATGCCACAGATCGCGTATCTTTAATTTAACTTTTATACCTTTTGGAAAGCTTACAGAATAGGCAAGTTTTTTAGTTATTTGTATGATTAAGTTCATAGTAATTTTTTGAGCGAAACAACATTTCTTGAAGAGTATATTGTAAATATTGGTAAGACATTATTCTTAAATCCGTCATCATTTTAATAATTTTGTTGAATTTAGTGCTTTTAATTATATTCTCAGCTTAATTGAAGTGCCAGCTACAATATCATTTTCTAAGGGTACCCATTCCATATGTAACCTTAAAATTCAAATATCTCGAGAACAATTGAATTTCAGCCATAAATATGGGGAGTTTAACTTGTTGCATTTTGGCCCCCCTATCAGCACCCGACGGATATACGTCGAATTACAAGTAACCCTGTATATTGATGATTGATGATAGGTGGGGGCTTGCTTAGCTTTTTCACAATTAGTGTATCTTTATCTGTTAGGTCTATTGGTAAGCTGTTGTATTGGTTTCTAGTTTGCAGCACCTGTAGAAGACTGTCTTGATGGTTTTTCTCCTTCTTATTTCAAAAGTCTGTATTCAATCATTCCCCCACTATGGGTGATATTAGATACGCCTGTGGTTTTAGGAGGCAGGAGGTAGGGTATGCCTGTATCTACACTACCAAGCTAGCAAAGCATGTCAGTGTGTACATAAGTACACAACTGTCCCCTAAAGCCAAACCCTCCCTTGTGTCACATTTGTTTGCAATAATAATATTAGTTCCCAAAACTAAGGCCCAGTTTCGGGAATGAAAATGATTAAGTCCTGTGATTTAACATTATATACGGAAAGCATAGAAAAATGATTTATTTTATTATTCTGTCCAATAATAAACTTGATAGACATTATTGAGAAAGCTGGCAATTCAATTTTTTTTAAACAATATAACACAGATGCTCTTCAACATAGGAAATTTTCAAAATGCAGTTTCTTTATATGTCAATGTATTAATACGAAATTTGTCCAATGAAGTCTCAAGCAAAAATCAAGATTAATGCGAGTATTGAGTCTGTTTGCAAAGCAAACACATTTCGGTATCTTGACTTCCGATTTGTCTATTATGTCACTAAAAGAAATCCAAGTAATCACGCTGCATAAAATACATACCAGCTGATCGCATAGACTCTCCATCCCAATCTTCCCGACCTTTGGTTATTATTTCCCAAACATGGCTCACCACTTTAGTAAATTGAGCAACTTGTTTCTAAAACAAAAAAAATTAAAGATTAGTCACTTAGTATTTTATTTTTATGTAGCTGAAACTAAAATAGGTACAATCTTCATAATTTTACCTGTGCTGTGTCATAGCTCAGGGTACTGGCTTTATGGTTAAATTGTTGAAGCCTCTGTTCAGCTTGAGGCTCTGGTTTGGTACGTAGTAAGTCTGGGACAAGGTCATGAGTGCATGCTGGAACACGACCTTCCGTCAACCTTGCTAATGCTTCATCACGCTCACAGCTCAGTTGAAGAGGCAAGACAATACGCGACCTAAGTGATGCTGCCAGTTCTGCTTGCAATATTTTACTCAATCCAGTTAACTGTTGAAAAAGAAATGATTATTTGATACAATCTTGATATTAATTCTAAAACTGACCAAGTGCGATTTGCATGCAAAGGGTTCCATACCATAAATCCAACAAAAACAAATTCATGTACGGGAGCCCTGTTTAACACGTACAACGCCATGTCGGACATTGCTGGGCGACAATTAACTTACCCTATAAGCCATACAAAATATTTGAAATTGACAAAAAATCAATTTTTTGTTTTATTGTTAGTATTATTAAATATGAATTTCTAACTTACAAAACATTGACATAACTGCAGAAATCTTTATAAATGTGAAGATAATTCATGTCGCCCAACATTGTCCGACATGGCTTGCTGCGTATGATTATTTGAGTTTTCTTCCGTTGAAGCCGCGCGGGTCAAAGTGTCGCCCGCTCCCGAGCATCCCGCCCGCGCACCCCCACTCTAGCGCAGTGTGCGCGCACAAGTCTCAGTGCCTCGCAGGACATTATCGAGAACGCTTGTTGCACATTTTTTTTCCCGCCAAATCGTAAACACGCTACGAGTAGGTATACGACTACAGAATAGAATATATTCTTATTAGGTATTCAAAATGTGTGACTTTGATGATGCTTTTGAAATAACAGAGGAAGATTTGACACAGCTTCAAAATATTGAAATATCACTACTGAACAGTAGTTTTCACATTAGTTCAGATGAAGAAGAAAGGCAAATAGTGCCTACTAGGCAAAATCGACGACGTATCATCAGATCGGATAGTGAAGGCAGCAATTCAGGATATGAAGTCAGTACACAAGAAACTTCAATCGTTACGCCTACCACGAGTTCTTGGTGTGAGCCAACAGGTAAACAACGCCACATAATTCCTTTTACCGAGATTTCGGGTGCTCCGCTTCATGTCAGATTATCTATGACTGACAAATCACCCATCGATTTTTATTCACTCTTTGTGACTGATGACGTGTTTCAACAAATAGTGCATAACACAAATCAATATGCTATTCATAATATTACCAGTATGCCTGAAGCTTCAAGAGGTGCACGTATTAATCAGTGGAGTCCGACGAATATAAAAGAAATTAAAAAATTTTTTGGTCTTATTTTATTCATGGGCTTGGTAAAATTACCCAGATTGGCAGACTACTGGTCCAAAGATAAAATTATCGGGCATCCTTTTCCGAGAACGGTTATGTCCAGAAACCGATTTGAATTGCTTTTGAAGATGTTACATTTTTCTGATAAAGATGATGAAAACAAAGAAGACCGACTACATCGAGTACGTCAACTAGTGAACAGTTTAAATGAGAACTACAAAAAAAACTATACCCCTGGTGAAGATATTTGTATTGACGAAAGCATGGTTCCATTCCGTGGCAGAATAATATTTAGGCAGTATAATAAACAAAAAAGACACAAATACGGAATTAAAGAATTCAAATTATGCACGATTCCTGGGTATACCTACAAGATTAGCATTTACGCGGGAAAAAACGACGATACAAATACAACGCCCACAAATGTAGTTATGTCTTTATGCGAAGATTTACTCAACAAAGGACACACATTGTATACCGACAATTGGTATACAAGTGTAGATTTGGCACGGCAACTATTAGACAAAGAAACTCATTTAGTAGGCACCATTCGAAAAAATAGAAGACAGCTTCCCAAACATGTCGTTACTGCTAAGCTCAAGAAAGGCCAGTTTGCTGCAGCCGAAAGCACCGATGGAATAACTATGATGAAATGGAGGGACAAGCGCGACGTATATGTTTTGTCCACAAAGCATTCGGTACGGTTTAGTCAAGTAAATAAACGAGGAAATGTGATATCAAAGCCAAAGTTTGTTGTAGACTACAATAAAGTCAAAGGTGCCGTTGATTTGGCTGATCAATTAGCTGCGTACTCTACACCACTGCGAAAAACAATAAAATGGTATAAAAAACTCGCTATTAATTATTACTTAATACTACGTTAGTGAACGCTATGATTTTATATAAAAAAGTTACCAATAAACACACGTCTATAGTAGACTTCAGAAAAGAAATAATGCAAGAATTTTGTTCGAATCCTATGACTGAGACAGAAGAGATTCGTGAAAAAAGAGCAAAAAGAGGAAAACACAGACTAGTCAAAAAAGAAGGAAAGAGTAGTATTATTAGAAGAGGGTGCTCTGAATGTTACAAGGAAAAAGTCAAAATTCTAGGTAGAAATCAAGCGAAAAATAAAGTAAAAAAAGTAAACACATTCTGTGAAGACTGTCCAAATAAACCGTTTCTTTGTTTAGATTGTTTTAATAAAGTACATCGTTCTTTTTAAATATTTTTGATTGTTATTTTGATTCTTTTCTTATATGATTGTTATTTTGATTCTTTTAATTATTTCTAAACCTAAAAAACTGTTTGATTTATGTTAATTTACCTAGTAAATATTATTGAAAATTTACGTTTTCCCATGATCTCAATTATTTTAGTTTAAATGTGATAATTGTTCCTATTTCCTAAGTTTAAAACAATAAAACTGATTTTGATTTAATAAAAATCATGATTTTTTAATTTATCTATAAACCGAACACTATTGTTTTCCATAAAATCGAAAAAACAAATCAAAATTGCATTACACAATTTTTTATGTATTGTTGGCAAAATAACGTTTTTAGAAAAACTGACGTAACTTTTTTATTTTAGTATGTTTTTAGAGTGCTGATGTGATTACACTAATCTAGGAGGCCGCGCGGGTCATGTTGCGTACAATTTTGCCTTGTATTATTGACCGACAGCTTAGTAGAGACGTTTAAACATAGCTCTGACTGTCGGACACCATTGTCTCCCACGGCCCGAACGGAACATATTGGTGTCGCCCATCATGGTCCGACATGGCCTGAATGGAAACTTATCATTTTATTTCGTGGCGTTATACGTGTTAATTTTTCATTCAACTTAATTGTTATTATTAGTTTTTATAGCACCAAAACAAATACACACTGTGAAAATTTATTGTTTTCTGTTTACAGAACCCTAAAAACAAGCAGTACTGATGGATATTTTTTTTTTAAGTCAATTTCAATGGGTGAGTATTGATTGTGTTCTATATGCTTGTGCACTATAATATCTCCCGCAGTTTTTCTCCTTTGGGACTGGCCATCATGTTCAAAATTTGGTCTGGTGGAGTTTACTATGTTACTTGCTTACAAAATTCATCTTAAATCGGAAATTATGCTATAATAATAAAAAGAGGCAAAGTTTGTAGAGGCTATATATATTCTTTAACCATGCAATAGAAAGCCACGATATTAATTTGTGTGTGTCATGGGCTATAATTAACCCGATAAATACCGCCCAACGAAGTGGGCCCGGGTACAAGTACAAACACTTACATGTCCGGATAAAATTGCATAGTTATCCAAGAATGTAGGCCAGTTGATAGTTTCGTATTCATTTTCGAGCTTATTTATAAGTGCCTGGATTGCCGTTTTCAAATCATTAACTCTATTTAATATTGCTTGAATTGTAGTCTCCAGTTGCTTTTCTTCTCTTTGTTGCATGTTCATTTTACTTTCAGTGGAATCGTACTGTAGATATTGCTGAATATTTGTCAAAAACGAACAAACAGTTTTTAAATCAACAGTAAAAGTACAAACTCATTTACACACACAGATACTTTTTTTGTAAATAACTTAGACAAGTAGACTGGCGTAGACAGAGAAACCGAGAAACCATAAATTAGGCAGTAATTTAAGGTAAAATAAAATAATGATTATTTAATCATCTGTCAAAGTGCCAATAACAATAACTTGACAGTATAGTATTAATTAGGCACAGCATGATATTATATTCCTCTATGGCATGACAGCAGAACACATATACCGTAGACAGCTCTGTCTACGACATATACCTATTTTTTTTTTTTATAATGTTTTTATTTATGACCATGGATACAAGTCTTTCAGTCGAATACATAGATGGGTTTTAACAATGTGATATTACAACAGTAAATAATAATATCATAACAATCGACATATTACAACTAATAAACAAATTAATACATTTACAAAATGAATTATATTTTTTCTACCGTATTACAAATATATTTATATAACACACTAAAATATTTCTTATTTACTAATAAATCCTGAACACAGCGGGGAACACTGCGGTAGTAGGGATACCAGTTTCTGTGCGATAAAGGTACTAGTGCTGTCAAAAAAAAAGAACGAAGTCGATTGATTCAATAGTGAAAAAAATAAATAAGACCAGGATCATTAGTTCATTACAAATCATTTTTAAGTTTTTTGTCGGGATTTATTAAATTTATTTTTATTTAATTATTTTTAAACTTAAGTGGGTGATAGACGTACAAGCAAGTACGCGTACTTTGACGATTTTCTTAAAAATAAAAATGAATTAATTAAAAAAAAACCAAGGACTATGGCTGAAAGTCTGTATTTTTTTTAAATATTGGTATGATGCATGCATGAAGGCGTAGATAAAAGTGAAGGCAACACTAAACATTTAAAGCCCGTATTACAGAACCTTACTCAAGTACTACTTAAACTGCGTTCAACCTATTACTGCTTGAGATACGGGCCTTAGAGTGCTGCCTCCATTTTTATCTATACCTTCACGGTATGATGGGCAAGTTCAAAAAAAAATATGGTTATTTAACGTATCTAAGTATATATTATCGATTTAATATTATGGAATCGATAAATATGTAATAAAAAAATCGCTTTATCGATATATCGCAAGATCGCAAGTTCATCCCTAGTATTTTCCTTTAATCTGATCTGTCAATGTCAAAGTCGTGACTTCAATTCAAACTTGGGTTGCGAGTACATATTATTTTGTGACGATATTAATTTATCAGTTTAACTCTTTGTCGCAAAACTAGTCGTGTATTCTTTATTAATTGTAATTCTATCATTTGATTTCACGTATCTTCAAGTAACCCAATGTCAGTACAAAATAGAGAGAAAAAAACGCCATGTGTTCCTACACCTGATTGGTCCACCAACTTGAACGATGAGGTAAAATTCTTAATGTATTGTTTGGGCTTCGATTGGTACTTCTATGAACTGACTAGAAGTAGAAATCTGTTACGACCCTCGGATCCACAATTTTGTAACGCTTTTCGAAAAGAATGATCAATATCAATACCTATACTAGAATGGTTTAGATAATTAAACAAAGGTTTAAAAACAAATGTAAATGCAACAAAAACGATTACTAAATCAATGGAACCCTTAATTTGCTGTAGTTTATTTTTTTAGTATGTGTAAGTCACATCAAGATTGTTTACCTTTATTTAACTACCCAACCTTTCTAGTACACCCGCTTATTAAATATCTCTGTTTATTAGATGGAGAATGGTGAAGAAGAAAGGGCTGGAAAAAAGAAAGAAAATAATTTGCAAGATGCCTTTGAAGATAGCAGGGTTTCTGTAATAAGTAGACTTTCAAATCAGATAGGTGATACAAACAAGGGGTATAGTACAAATATGAATCATACTCCTGTCCTCTGTAGAGCTAGTGGCTCTTCACTGACTACTCCTGCAATGCCAACTTCACAGTCACATATTGCTGGGGATGTGGCACTTACACCAACCCACAGTACTTTCACTCCTCAAGCCATTAATCCCCATAGTGGAATGACTGCTATCACTCCAATGGTGAGTGGAACAGATCAAGCTAAGAACAGTATAAAAGTCCAGTAAGTACTTTGTATTTCAATGACTGTTAATTTAAAGTGCCATCCTATATTTAGAATATATTTTATTAAATACTGGTTAAAATTTCCATTTTAGCCTGCTGATTTAAAGGGCAGAGAGAATTTTTACTTAAACTTTATATTTGCACCAAGTGCAACCCCATTTCTTGTCCAGGCTATCCCTATCCATTCCAGGTTGCCTGGAAGAGATCGCGGAATGCGATAAGGCCACCAATTGTATTTGTTTTAGTTTAAAGTTTCCTACATATGTTTCATTTTGGTGTACAATAAAGTATACATAAATAAACCTGTCCGAGTCGGGTGCCTGAAGTCCAGAGCTCGCTTCGCTCACTCTTGCATCCGTATTCTCCTAGTAGTCAATGGAGCTTTATTGAGGATTTTTATTTATGAATGTTTTGTTATAAAAAGAATAAAATATTCATAAATTAATGACACATAACATACTTTATTGTGCACATTTATTATACACCAAAAGTATGTGAATATGTAAAAATATTTTTTTTTCATAAATGTATTTATGAAAAAAATATGACATAAAATTTAATAAAATACACTTCTAACGTCAACGGAACGTGAAATGATAATTTATCTAACCAAAAAATTTGCAAATGGCTTACTATTTTCCGATTTTTATTGAAACTTTAATTAATTATATCTCGTAAATCGTGTCTACCCGTATAATACGAACTTCCAAAGCTGCGGGCTGTAATGGAAATTTTATCCCAGAGTGCTAAATTTGCAAGATTAATATAATTATTAATCAGGTTTAAAGCATTTTGGTGGAAAAATAAGCTATAGTGATAATTTATTGAACAGGAATAGGTGTATGGATATAGTGTAAGGCTGCATTTCCACCAGAGATGTGTGAGGATGCATAGCAAGAGACGTGTTTGAAGAAGAAATGGTAAATTCATGTACCTAGCCTCGATTGGTGCAAACTATTCTATTGGTTCTTATTCCTAACAAGCACATCCCTCACTACACATCCTTGTACATCTTTGGTGGAAACGCAGTCTAAGTCTTTTGATATATTTTTGTTACAGAAACTGTGTATCAACTATCATTTGATATATTTTTGTTACAGAAACTGTGTATCAACTATCAATTTGGGTTGTGAATTAAAACTGTTGGATATTTACTGTAGAACCCGTTTTTCTGAATATAATCCGGCAAGGTTTCATGGAGTAGTCATGAAAATAGTTGACCCAAGAGCTACAGCATTGGTGTTTAGGTAAAAAAGATGTCATACATATTTGAAATAATCACAAATGCAACTGAATCTTCTTTTGAAATTTGAAATGGTGCTAAGCTGGTTGACTAAGTCTTTCTCAAATTGTTTACAAGCATGCTAGAAGAGAAATTCAAGTCACAGGCAGCCTCGTGGAACACCAAGGGCATAGAACTCAAGTCATAATAGGTGGACGAATATCCGATTTACCAACAACATAGCCTTTTTGAGCCACTGTAACTTGTAACTACAAGCCATGCTCCAAGAACTGGTCATAGATTAAAGACTGCCCTGCCTGGCTCAAATGGGATTGAGCAGGTCATGCACATTGACAGTGAGTGCCTGTTGGGTAAGGCACCTTCAATCTTCAGAAACCTATGATTGGAAATATTGGTTTTTATTATTTTATTCACAATAAATTGGTCAGACTTAGTAATTTTTTCATTAAAAAAAAGAACCTTTTTACAGATCTGGGAAGGTACTCTGTACTGGGCTAAGAAATGAACATGATTCCTATATAGCAGCTAGAAAATTTGCACGAATAATTCAAAAACTTGGATATCCTGTATGTACTCAGAACATAATATAATCAATGTACCTATTGAAATTAATTGATCATGCTTGGGTATACATTATAATGTTTTTTTTTTAATTTCAGGCTAAGTTTTTGGATTTTAAAATTCAAAATTTTATTGCTACTGCTGATTTAAGGTTTCCAATACGATTAGAGGCACTACAACAAGCACATGGCCAATTTGCATCTTATGAACCCGAATTATTTCCTGGTCTAGTGTATAGAATGGTACGACCTAGAGTGGTATTATTAATATTTGTCAACGGAAAGATTGTATTTACAGGTAAGTTATAAATATTTGTATTCAAAATTGAATTCATAAGTAAATGTAAACACAAATGCATGAATCACAGTTGCTACATCTGAAGATCAGGCAGCGAACAACTTGTTGAGATTTATTTACAATAACTACTTAGTTTGCTGTGAGCAAATTCGCTAAGTGTGACTTTAGGCTAGGCACGCACTTTGAATTAATTTTAATTGTTATGTATAATAAATAATCGCCAATCTGTGAACAACATAAATAAAGGTACTAAAACACCACAGGCTTCTTATAGGTTTTCTTGTAATCCATAGGACGGTATAGAACTAAAATAGGCTAATATTTTCAAAATAGGCTCAGTAGTTTCGGAGATAAGGAGAATGGTAATTTTAGAAAGAAGAAAGAAAAGGCGTTTATTTGCGCCAAACATGACGAATACAAAAAAAAAATCTTATCGTGTGGGCAGTAAGTTCTAACGACTGTACACACCTTAAAAATAAAAAAATAAAAGATAAATCTATCTATAATAATATATAAAGCTGAAGAGTTTGTTTGTTTACTTGAACGCGCTAATCTCAGGAACTACTGGTTCGATTTGAAAATTTTTTTCAGTGTTTGATAGCCCATTTATCGAGGAAGGCTATAGGCTATATATCATCACGCTAAGACCAATAGAAGCGGAGCAGTAATGAAAATTGTGACGCAGACGAAGTTGCGCGGGTCAACTAGTAAAATATAAAACAAAATTATAAAAGATGGGAAGATATGTGTCACTTTCGCGCAAAACAGCCACCGCACAGCATAATGCTAGGACTCGTGTGCGAGACAGAGCCACAGCGCTGGTTTTCAGCGACAGCTGGCGTTGTGTATGACGTCGATCAGAAAAAGTAACGGGATAAGTAAACAGAAAAAGAATTCGATCTAATTTCTTGAATAACTTCAAAACTAAATAAATATAAATAAATAAATAAATTATGAAAGAAATACTTATAATGACAATCCTTTCACTTAGCCCTTACATTTTATATGACACACGATACAGTTTCAAAATCCTTTTTAAAATTTTTAGTTTGACTTCCAAAAGTGACCGCCATACTAAAAATTTATTTAGTTTTCGTAACGCGTCCGTGTTTGGGTCACAGAAGTCGTAGGCATACTAAATTTTAACTGAATCGGTCCAGGAGATCCGGACAAAACTGTCTTTGACACACAGACACCTGAGTCCTGAGTGATCCTATAAGGGTTCCGTTTTTTACGGATGGTCGGAACCATAAAAATAAATAGCATTTTATAGAAAAACCAAAAAAATATGAAGACATGTTTGTTACTTATTTATTTATTTATTTATTTGTATAAAAACTATATTAGTTTGCATTTCTTGAGTTCCGTACTTAAAGGGTAACTAACGGAACCCTATTACTGAGCCTCCGCTGTCCGTCCGTCCGTCCTATGCTAACACTTGTATTATTTCCTTTGTTGCAGGTGGCAAAACAAGAGGTGAAATCAACGAAGCCCTGGACATAATTTATCCAATTTTAAGGAGTTATCGAATAAGTTAATTTTTTCATGAACATAATTATTTAATCATCATTCACTAGATGCAGCAATAATTTTATTCATAATTCATTAAATATTTAATATTAAATCCATTTTTTTATTGTTAACTAGCGACTGGCCCCGGCTTAGCGTACCAGAGCATATTTGGATTAATATGCCCTAGCCTACGACTACTTTTTATAGGGTTCCGTACCCAAGAAGGGTAACCAATGGAACCCTGTTACTAAGCCTCTGCTGTCCTTCAGGCCGCGGGCACGAGGGCAGATTTACATGGAATAGAATAGGCAACGAAGGTAGCAGCGCGGGGAGAGGCGCGGCTGCGACGTAGGAGCGGTGCGCGTCAGTCGAGCGGTGTCCGCGCGTCTGCAGTGACGTAGTATCTTGCGGATGGCTTTTAGCAATTATAGTCTGTCCAAACCCACTTGTAACACAACGGTCTGTAGTGTAGCCGCATTTGTTTCTATAATTCAATCAAGAGAAAGAAAAGTCGGATTCAACACAGATACACATAGACTGTGCTGCATTATCTTGTGAATGGCTTAACGCAGTTATAGTCTGTCCGAACCCAGTTGCAAAGCTGCGGAGCCCGCTTTGCGGGGCTCCTACTTTTGGGTAGATTAAGAAAAATAACCACGAGGGTAGGGTTACCAGATAAAAAAATCAAAAGTCCGGAGAAAAAGCCTGATTTCCATTGAAAAATCCTGAGATTTTTTACAGTTTGAGAATTTTTCATAAATGCATAATTAAGGAAAAAACCTTACTTAAAAATGTATCATATAAAACTGATTAAGTACCTAAGTACTTGGATAAATAAGTAGGTACTGATTTGAATTGTGCAATTATTACCAAAGGAAGATTATTTTTATTTTGTTTAACTTTTTATTAAAGAGATCTTTAAAATGTAAGCTGTATTTTATGGAAAAATAAAAAAATCCTGAGATTTCATGAGATTTGCAAAATCCAGCCGCAATCCTGAGAAGAGTCCAAAAATCCTGAAATCTCAGGACAAATCCTGAGATATGGTAACCCTACACGAGGGGCATAGAGGGATCTTTCAGACCCTTGTCGATAAGTCAAGGACAAACTAAGATTCGATCTGTCTGCAAAGCCGCCGCATTCGTGCGACGATCTATGGACGTTGCCGTTCCGAACGCGATCATAGTACAGTACAGATACTACCGAGTAGGTTATCAGCTGTTCTGTATTGCAGCCGTTTTTGTTAAAACAATGTCTTTCGAAACGTTCGAAACCGATCACAGAGCAGACAGTTTCCAAATGTCTGTGGTATAAGTAGTCGTGTTTGTAATCTATACCTATCTATACTTTATTATGTATCTATCTAAACTAATATATAAGAGAGTTAGTTTGTTTCTTTGTTTGTTTGTTTACTTGAACGCGCTAATCTCAGGAACTACTGGTCCGTTTTGTAAAACTAGGGCTGGCAGACTAAAAAACATAAGTCCAAAAGTGAAACTTTTCAGGAACAACTAAAAACTGTATAAAAAAATTGCGTTAAACTATAAATTCAACTTTATTGGAATATTGAGATGTTTTTAATTAAAACTAACATGCACGTAAATATAATTTGATAAAAATATAATAAAAAGCGATTTTAGTGACTTATGTTAGAAAGAACACTGTGTACCTAGTAGGTACTTGTGACTTAAGTGTATGAGAACAGTAAATTTAATTATAAACTATGTTTTAGTTGACATTCAAAAGTTACTTCTATGAACGTAAAATTAATTTAGCATGCATCATTTATATACTAGCTTATATTTATAATTTATATTTAACTATTTATTCATCTTCTTCACTATCTAAAATATCAGGGTCAGTATTACGTACATTGTATACAGATGGTAAATCTAAATAAAATCTATGAAAAACGTCGGGTATTAAGGAGAGTAAAGAAATCAGATCATCTTTCTTTTCTTTTGATATCGGTAAGGGCTGTACCGATATAACAGGAATAGTGTCAGGTATGGCAGACACTCGACGTTTCAAGTTAAATTTGTAAAAATTACATTCCGTGTCCAATGTGTCTTTGTAGGAGATTACGCCAAATTCAGAATCATAGCGCAACCACTTTTTATCGAGCCATTTAAATTGTCGCCCTTCTACATCTTTGTTTCTTAATACTAAAGGACCCTTTAGCAATGAAGAAAAATCCAAAAAGTCGGAACTGCGCATTTCGACAACTTCAAATTTTTTACTGCTCGATCTGATGAGTTGAATCCAATCATGCGGGTGATAAATCTGCAAATACGTTTTCTTTTTCTTTTTTTCAATGATGCTATGATCCGTGTCCACTTCCAAGTGGCTATGACCCGGAACCATGAACTTGTGGTCTATGACATCTATGTCTAACTTCTGCAAAGCCCAAGTCAACATTGAACTGACATGAGAATTTCGGTTCTGACCGCCACAAGTATCAGAATAAAATATTACATGTTTTGTATTCTCAGGTACGTATGTTTGAAGATGTTTGAAAAGACATGATGCTATTTGATTAGCTCCTCTAGCAGCTATGGTTTCATACCATATGTAACACACAGCTTTTCCAGTTTTGTTGTCATGGACAGTCAGGTTGAACGTCCACAACTGGCGTTTGTAGAAAGCTACAGAAGAGCTGAGGGCTGGAGTTGGTAAACACTGTTGTAAGTCAAATGTGTAAACTTGCACAGTACTGTCACTTTTATTTACTTGAGTATCACATTTTTTCATTTCGTATGCTTGATCTGCGGCAGTCTTGTGATATTCATGTTGAGCAATTAGTTCCGTTTTCACCTGATCTTCCTGACATAGTTGAATTTGCATCTTGAATTTATCACAAGTAAAACATGTGTCGGCACGGGGCTTTTTGAACGATAATCCTAATTTGTGGAATTCTTGACTATAAATTTTTACTGAAGGTGGACTGTCGCGGTTTTCACAAAATAAATCATACATTTTCGTAATAGTTAGATGAGAAGGCAAGTACTTTTTTGATGTAGTTTTTCTTGTGTAATGGCTCTCATAGGATGGAAATGATAAAATATGTTCCTTAATTTCTTGTCTTTTTTCATCAGAAATCTTATGTTTGGGAATACTCTTCCCACGGTTATCATCTGTTTGAGTGCCACCTATCGACGACCGTTTTTTCGTGGCAACTGTTTTTATAAAATTATCGCTTTCGCCTAACGTCTTTAAAAGGCATCCCCGACAAATGGGTTCACGCTTCCCGTGAATTAATAAAAAATATTTGTATGTTTTCATGCGATTCTTTTGTTGGTCAGGATCTAGTGTGCGTTGTCTTTGAGTGGCCTTGTCGTGTATTTCAATTAAAGATGCCATATAAGTTGTTCTCTTGAGATATGTTCCCATTTGCCAATATTCTTTGAAAATAGCTTGTCTATCGTTCAATGATATACGCTCCTTGCATTTCATTCGACACGTCCCTAGCTCTTTCATTGTTCTGCTGGAAACAACTTTACCTTTTAATGTTTTATAAGACTGACCTGTGTTGCGTTTTATTTTCTTTTCTTGTTTCGTAATGCGAATACTTTTTTTTGGAGATGTTTCGACCGCATGTGGCCTGTCGGCTCTTCGGTCAGTATCGGTGGATGTCGACGAATCTACTGCTGTTTCAGAGAGTTCGAAATGTGGATCCAGAACAGAATCATCACTTGAGAAATCCATTTCTCGATTAATAAACATGACGCCAGTGTGGCCTGATGATGTGGAAGGCATTGGTTCTTCTTCCTCTATTGTGCCTGTAGATGGCTGTTCATTTCGTTCATCTAAAAATAAAAACATACTGTAGAGGCTAAAAAAAATATTATTTTAATCATTTATTTATGATTGATGCTAAAATGAACAAATCACTGATGATTTCTGCTAAAACTACAATGAAAGATAAATATATTACTTTCTGATTTAAATCAAACATGGCAAACTTACCTTCAACATTTGTGTTTCTCCTCATCACCATCTCAACTAATTTCTTTCCTCGCTGACAATCCATAGTAATTGGGAATATTTTTAAATAAAATGTCACACACCACAACTGTTCTGTTAACAAATCAGAGCAAAACTAACTCGACTAGTGTGACCCAAATCACTACAGTTACCACTTCAGTTTTTTGTAAGCAATAAATAATAATTTGAGTACCTACCCTCGAATTAAAAATCGAGATAATACGACGCACTTGACGTTCCTAATAACATAAGTCACTTTCTGTGTCCATGAAGTCCGAGAGCTTCAAGTGTTCCTTTTAATATAACTCAACTTATGTTTTTTATAACGCCGCAAGATTAATGGGATTCAAGAGGTTGAAAAAGGACGCCACTTAGATTCAAGCCCGAACAAGCGATATGACTTATGTGCTTTAGTCTGCCGATGTATTGATTTAAATTAATAATTTTGGTACAAAGAAAAAATAAAGCATTTTTTTGACTTATGTGCTTTAGTCCGCCGACCCCGCTATCTAACACTGAAAGAATTTTAAATTCTTTCAGTGTTAGATAGCCCATTTATAAAGGAAGGCTATAGGCTATACAAAGTTGGTACAACAGAGGGGCTTTCCTTTAAACTGCCTATACTAGGTACAATTTTCAAGCTCTGTACCAAAAATCAATTAAATAGGAGCAGTAGTTTAGTCGCAAATGATTTTTTAAGTTTTTGCAATGTTTGAACACGATGTATCTTTCCTAACAGCTGATTATGTCTATTTTTTAGATTTCCGTACCCAAAGGGTAACCAACGGGACCCTATTACTAAGCCTCCGCTGTCCGTTCATCCGTCCGTCCGTCTGTCTGTCTGTCAGCGGGCTGTATCTCAAGAACCATAATAGGTAGGCAGATGAAATTTTCATATATTGTGTACCAATTTCTAATGTCACAATAAAAATAAAACAATGAAAATAAAAATAAAACAGTGTATGAGTCCGACTCGTACTTGGCCAGTTTTTTTATTGTTTGTGATATAAATACAATTAGGTGCATTTATTTTCTAATCAACCCAAATAATCAAGAACGTGGTCAGGGTGAAGAAGAGGACTGTAAAAAGCGGCTCTTACTCTTCCTGCTCGTCAATCGACGACATTACTTTTATATCTGTATGGATGGTAAAAAGAGGATCTTTCCCCCCGGATCTAGGGGAGGGCAAGTTCAATGGGCACTAAACCCAAATTTTTAAATAAATAACCTTCAATTTTACTTTGCCGTACCTACTTGGGTAAAAATTTATTCGATGTGGCTGTGGGGTGCTATAATTTTCGGGCTCGCTTCAATTTGACATTGCCGTAGTCGGGTAAAAACTTATTCGATATGGCTGTGTGGGTGCTAAAATTTTCGGGTTTTCTTCCATATTACCAGAACCAATGGTTACACATGTAAGGTCTGGAAAAAAAATTGATGCCAATGATTAGTAGGTACAGTGGGTCTTCGTCGTTATCGATGGGTATTTTAACATCCGATTTATAAAAAAATTAGAGGGCTGCCACTATCATGTTTCTTCCCCGATTCGGAAAAATCGTAGATCCGGAGCTGCCTTCCAAGGCTGGCTTAAAAATTTTCGAGCTCGCTTCGCTCGCGTTCGTTTATTCTTCGATGTCAACATTTTAAATAGTATATGTCGAAAATTTTCGAGCTAAGGAACATCCATTTGTTTGAATCTCACTTATCTGAGACAAGGTTCTTAAAAGTCGAGCTCGCTTCGGTGGCTCTATTTCCAATTTTCTTCAGGCTAAAGCTTTTCAGCAAATGTCACCCACGCGGTTATGCCCTCGAGAATTCAAAGGTGTTGCTGGCCTGGGTGTCATTTTTGTAAAGGTCTCCGTTGTAGGAATGCAATTATTCATACCCACCCATCGATAGTGAGCTAGTCTGTAGTCAAATTTTCTCGATTTAATTTATAATTTGAACCCTTCTAATAACTTTAAACATGACCCCCGTCAGCGACTGTGACGGGGCGACGGCCCTAAAATTCAATTTTTGATCGTGATCACCGACCGTGGTGTCGTCGTCACCGATCTGGATCACCGATCTGGGCGTCGAATCTTAGGTTAGGTTAAAATCCTAGATACGCCAATGGTCTGAGGTCATCGGAAAACTTGAGATTAGAGATGCCGATGCACTCCCGAGCTTCTACGACAAATCTTTTACGGTTCAAGCGGTGCAGTTATGGAATGCCTTGCCCGTATCAGTAAGACGTGCTCAATCTTTGTCCATTTTTAAAACAACGGTCAAAAATCACTACCTTTCTGTTTGATCGTTTTTACTTGGTTCCTATACTTTTTTATTTGTTACATAATTATTATTGTATATATTTATCTATTATGTATTTATTTATATAAATCGTACACCTAAGACTACCTTTCCATTATCTTTGAAATCCATCGTTTTCTGCATCTATCTTTTCTGTAACATATAAATTATTAATAATAATCGGAAGTACCGTACTATAGGTATGTGCCCAACCCAGTTCTCGAAAGTGGTAGTTGCACATTGTATTGGGATCGGTCTATCATCACTGACAGGACTATTGTTGCCAATAAGCCTGATATAGTGGTGATAGACCGACTAGAGCGTCGCGCAATGATTGTTGATATAGCAGTCCCTCATGACGAGAACCTCGTGAAGTCAGAGAAAGATAAACAAAAGAAGTATCTTGACTTGGCTCGCGAGGTTGTCGACATGTGGGATGTGAACACAACAGTTATTGTGCCGATAATCGTGACGGCCAATGGCATAATTGCCAAGAGCCTCGACCAACATCTCAAGAGGCTCTCGTTGGGCAGCTGGATCAAGGGCTTGATCCAGAAAGCAGTACTCCTGGACACGGCGCGCATCGCTAGGAGGTTCCTCTCTCAGAAGCCCTGACCACCGGTAGCTTGGACCCTGTTCCCGATACCGGTGGGTTACTATTTTTTATATTTTTAAATGTTTTTTGTTTTTTTATAGAAACATTTAAAAATGTAATTTGTATGTATATATTAATGAATAAATGGAATAATAATAATAAAGCCCATTTATTTCCAATCTAAAAATTATTAACATTACATACCATGTTCGTTGAATATTTAAATTATTAATTAATTATAACAATGTATCACTTTTGTGTGAAACTAGTAATGAATTCTTTATTTATTAATAACAATTATTTGTTTTAATCGCTTTCGTTGCTACCTTCATCACCATTGATTGGAACCCCTTCTTGGGTATAGGCCTCCTCCAGCTTGTCCCAGGCCTCTCTGTCCATTGCTCTCTTTCTCCAGTCGTTTCCTGCTATCGCTTTTACATCTTCTATCCATCTCCTTCTTGGACGCCCTCTTCTCCTTTTTCCTGATGGTCCTTTCCACGTTGTTGTCTCTATTGTCCACCTTTTGTCTGTGTATCTTGCTATACTACTCTGTCAAGAAAGTACCGGGAAAAGATCAATAATACACAAAATGTCTGTTATTCATCCAAATTTATTTTATCACCTTCAAAGTATGCTCCTTTAGAAACGATACACTTGCGCCAACGAATAATCCATTCATCAAAACATTTTTTAAACGCTGCTTCCGGAATTGAGTTCAGTTCTCGCCGCGAATTCTCCTTTATGTCTTCTATCGATTGAAAACGGGTGCCACACACACAGCTTGTTGACTAGTTTGCTTGTCAAACTCGTAAACCCACGTCTCGTCACCAGTAACAATGCGTTTCATGAATGTTGGGTCCGAACTGACTCGTTCTAGCATGTCCTCAGCGACTTTCATGCGATTGAGTTTTTGGAGAAAATTCAGATCTTTTGGGACTAGCCGAGCAGCAACATGTTTCATACCCAAATGATTAGTTAAAATGGTACGGATCGACTCGTGAGATACAGAAAGTTCGGCGGCTATCTCTCTCAGAGTTGAATTTTCAGTCACTATTTCCTTCACTTTTGCGATGTTAACTTCAGTTGCAGACGTTGACGGCCTACCAGAGCGAGGCAAATCTTCCATCACATCTCGACCGCTTTTGAACGCTTTGAACCACTCATAAGCACGAGTTTTTGATAAAGTCGATTCACCGTAAGCCTTCTGTAACATTTTCAGTGACTCCGAACACGAAATTCCATTGGCGATGCAAAATTTAAGACAAACTCTTTGTTCGATATTTTTGTCCATTATGAAATTCGCAATACAAGATAATATTCGCAATCACTAATTCGCAATAGTGAGGAGCTCGTGGCTAAATAATAACAGACGCACGGGTCGATCTTCAAGGTTAAGCAACGCTTGCCTAGGTTGGTCCGTGGATGGGTGACCATCTTATCATACCGAGTTTCCTCCGTGCCTCGGAAAGCACGTTAAGCCGTTGGTCCCGGCTGTCATTTGTAGATCTTTGGCAGTCGTTACGGATAGTTAGAAGCCAGTAAATCTGACTCCAGTCTTGCCATGAAGTACCGTGTTACCCAGTTAATGGGTTGTGGAGGTCTGGTAGGCAGCCGCTCCTCGTAAAATACTGGTATTCAGCTAAATCTGGCTTGACTGGAAGCCGACCCCAATATAGTTGGGAAAAGGCTAGGCTGATGATGATGAAATTCGCAATACACACTATATATGATATTACTAAAACCAGCACTGTATTTAATATAAATAACAGATGCAACTCAAACTCCGCGCCAAAATGGAAAACAGTTGTGCCAATCTAACAACTACAAAAAAAACAAAAATTTGAATTTGGAACCATAAACAATCATCCATTCCCGATACTTTTTTGACTGAATGTATGTCCTGTCCACCGCCACTTCTGTTTTAGAGCATAAAGTAAGGCATCTATAACTTCCGTTTTCCGTCTTATCTGTTCGCTTTTTACTTTTTGTATTCTTCTTATTTTAAGTACGCTCCTTTCCATTGCCTTCTGGCATGCTACTAGTTTAGATTTTATTTTTGTATTAAACGTCCACGTTTGGCATCCGTATGTGAGGGTTGGTAGAATGCAGGTATCTAAGACGGTTTTCTTTAGGTGGAGGGGAAATTCGCCTTTCAAGATTTCTTTTAGGGAACAAAACTTTTTCCAGCTCATGCTAATACGGCGTTCAACCTCTTGTTCTTCGTTTTGGTCTTCGAATGATATTTGCTTCCTTAAGAATATGTAGTTCCTCACATATTCCAGCGGCTTTCCGTTCAAGTTTATATCATTAACTGTGTGGTTGTTTGTCAGTACTTTCGTTTTACTCTCTTCATTTTGAGACCTACTTTTTCGCTTTCTATGTTTAGAGTATTTATCATTTTTTCTAACCCGTTCCTCGTTTCGGCGAATAAAACAATATCGTCCGCGAATCTGAGGTGAGTAAGTCGATTTCGGCTGACCTTCCGACTGCCAGTTAAGGTTATCAAAAATGTGTTGTAGTACTATTATGAACAGCTTGGGTGAGAGGGGGTCTCCTTGTCTCACTCCTCTGCAGATCGGTATATCAGGACCTCGTTTCTCAAGTTTGACTTGGCTTACGCTACCTTTGTAGATGTTTTTCAGCACTCTAATGTATTTCTCGTCTATGTGACATTTATTTAGAGCTTCCCAAATGGCATGAGAAATCGTGTCAAATGCTTTGGCGTAATCGATGAAAGCAATATATAGTGGCCTGTTGAACTCCTTGTATTTCTCTATCACTTGTTGCATTACCTGTATATGGTCCTTTGTGGAAAATCCGGAACGAAAGCCCGCTTGTTCTACCGGCTGAAGTTTATCAATTGTCGGACTCAATCGGGTTTGTAGGATTGATGTAAAAAGTTTATAAATACTCGAAAGGAGGCTTATAGGCTTTATCTTTAGGATTATTGATCGAAGCTTATAGGGCGATAATTTTCGATATCTCGAGGGTCTCCTTTCTTGTAGAGGAGGATTATGTCGGACCTTTTCCACTGTTCCGGTACCTGAGCTGTATTAAGAATCTTGTTGAATAGGAACGCAAGTGGGTGCACTAGCAGGGCAGGACCAGGGCTTTTTTCCGCTTTTAGTTTTTGGATGTGCTTGGTGACCTCACTGTCATCTACTGGTGGTAGAATATTCGTGTCTTGATTTCCCATTGTTTTACCGGTTGTAGTTGTACAGTAAATTGAGTTTGGTTTTTCATATAATTGTTTGTAAAAGTCAGTGGCGCAGTGCATGATCTCCTGTCTGGTCTTGGTTTCCCCTGATTTTATTTTTAAGTTTTGGATCCAGTTTTTGTGCGTGGTCAATTCTTTATAGGCTTTTTTCGTGCTACGGTATTCTTTTAGATTAGCCTCAATTATTTTGTTCCTGTGATCTTTATAGTCCTTATCAATTGCCCTACTTGTTGCTTTAAATAATTTGCTCAATTCCTCCTTCATTTCTTTAGTTTTTTGTTTGGTTTTCAGAAGTTCGGTTCGCCTAGCAAGAAGAGCTCGAGTGGATTGGCTAAGTATTTGGTCGACGGTACTTGGCTTTTTGGTTTTCGATTTACAAGCAAGACTAGTGTTGATTATGCTAACTAGCTTATTATAAAAAGTTTGAACATCTTCTTCTCTATATTGTATTTCCAGCTGCCTAATATTGGTACCCAAGTTCATTAAATACGACGATATATTCTCCTCCGTTCTCAACGGCTTAGGTTGTACTTTGAACGATGTTCTACTCTTTTTGCCTAGGCCTAGTATGTAGGTAGCTCTAACAAAGCGATGGTCAGATCTGAATCCGAAGCCATGTAATACTTCTACGCTTCTTATCTTCTTAGGGTGATTCGATAGAATAAAATCGATTTCGTTTTTTATGTTGCCATAAGGGGAGAGCCAAGTCCATTTTCGGTTTTCTCGTGCTTTGAAGAAGGTGTTCATAATTGACAGTTTGTGTTCCAACGCATATTGAATTAATTTGTCTCCTCTTTCGTTTCTGTTGCCGTGTCCAAATTTTCCCAAAACAAAGTTTTCATTATCTTCTGTTTTCGGCTGGCCAATTTTTGCATTGAAATCCCCGAAAACGAGGACATTTTCCCCTGCCTGGCCTTGAGCTATCCGTAGAGTTTTATAGAACGAGTTGATTTCTTCATCAGTTGCCTTTTCAGTTGGTGCGTATACTTGTATTATTGTTAATGTTTGATTGTCATGTTTCTTTTTTAATAGAGCAACTCGATCAGACAACGCTGAGAAACTTACTATTTTATCTTTATGTTCTATTTTTATTAAAACGCCAACTCCATACTGGCCGAGTGTTTCACCCTTGTAACAGAATATAAAGTTTTGTGTTCATGATCCTCGATTGCACAGCCCAATCTTCTTACCTCAGCCAGGCCGACTATATCAATTTTTATTTTTTGTAACAGATATTTCAGTTCTAAAAAGCGTTTTGTTGATGCCAGAGATCTTACATTGAATGTTCCTATTTTGAGAGTTTGTTGTGCTTGTTTTATTACTTTTGTTGTTTTTTCAGTGCGTGCTGGAAGGTTGTGGTCTTTTCCCCCACGGGGACCAGCCGGCTTGAGGGAGGTTCTTCCTTTTGTATTGTTTCATTGTTGAGTTTTTTATTAGATGTTTGCTTCCGATTAATGGTAGCTAATTGTTATTGTTTCGTTGTTGGAAGAGAGTGGTTTCGATTCCTCATCTTATCGAAAGCATTGATTCTGTTGTTCTTAGTTGAGCTTAGGGTCTGTTGTTTTCTTGGCTGTAAATCAGCTTGCGGCGAGGTACTTGATACCTCTCTCTTCCTTTTATCTATGGCCCTAGAATTTTCCTTTACAATGAGTTGGTCGTATTTTATGTATGCGAAGTTTCCTTTTTTCCTTTCTTCCATTAGTTTGGGTTGCAGTGATTTTCTTATTTCTAGTGTTTCTTTTGAGTAGTCGTCTTTAACATGCCACTCTTTTAATTTCTTTTTATTCCTGATAATTTCATTCTTTTTCCACCCACTAACTAATGAAAGGAGCGTAGGCCTCGGTTTATCGCTTTTATTTCTCATGCCAATACGATGGATTTTATTTATTTCGTAATCTTCTATTACTATGTCTAATTCAACCAAAAATCAATTCTTAATAGTTTTAATTAAATCCAGTGTCGAATTCTCCTTTTCCGCTAATCCATGGATAATTATATTATTCCTTTTTTTATCTCTCTCCAAAAGCTCCACCTTTTTTTCTAAGTTTTCCACTTTAAGTTTCAATGTTTTGTTTTCTTCTAACACAGGTTTCAATTTTTCTTCCATTTTATCTAGTATTGTATTAGTTAATTCAGTTGTTTGGTTCTGCATTTCAATTTTCATCTTGTCAAATAGCAGTTGGAATTGTTCCTCCTTGTTTTACGTATAATGAGACGAAGTTTTTTTTTTTTCTGTTGGCAACACTGATTTAGTGCTGTCAGATGTGACGTAAATGCTACAGCTACAGTGACAGATGATTGTGTAAATCTATGGTTATAAATCTAACCTCAAAGTTTCGCCGGTGTTTTTCTTCCAAATTTTCGTGAAGTTCCCGCAAGAAATGCGAAGTCCTCTGCCAGTAACACTCAGTAACCCTTAGATCTTTGCTTGGATATAGAGTAGTTGTAGATATTGTGACTTTCAACAATTTTTTTTGCTATGTTTAGGTATACGGAGCGTCGACACTGTGATGTTTAAGTTACGAGTACCCGAAACAAAAAACTGTAACATATATGATGTACATAATAAAGAGTATTCTATTCTATTCTATTCCATCCCAGTTTGTGCAAAAGTTCTCTTAAAAAAGTTAATCCGCAATCTAAAATATTATCCTCTTTTAACACAGCATTTAGTTTTCGTAGACTTGGATTTTTTTCTCTACCGTATAAAACTGATTTATTTTTCTTCACATCACAGAGGCTCGTCGCGTCGAAGCTCCAAAGTCTTGAACATCGACGACGAGTTGCTAGCCTGTCGGTTTTTTACCGGTTGCATTTTGGGGAATGTGCGACGGAATTGCATAATTTAATTCCGCCAAGCCCGTTCCATCATCGGATCACAAGACGAACGGCGATGCGCCACCGGTACATGGTGGACATCCCACCCATACGCACAAAACGTTTTGGTAACACTTTCATAGTGCGTACAGCTAAGGAGTGGAACTCCCTGCCGGAGTCTGTGTTTCCTGATAGCTACAACCTGGGAGTCTTTAAATCAAGAGTGAATAGGTTATTTCTAGGCAAGCGTGCTCCATCTCCGACCACATCCTCGCTTACCATCAGGTGAGATAGTGGTCAACCGCATGCCTATCAATAGAAAAAAAAAAAAAACAAAATCATCAACTTGTATTTTCATTTTTATTTTTTTTGGTCTCCGGAAGTTTTACTTTCAGCAATTACTCTCCTTACACTTCGTTCTGATATCCCTGTTGCTTCTGCTACTAATTTATGTATATTCGCATCAGTTTATATTCTGAACTATTGACATTGGCTTTACGATTTTTTAAAAAACGTATGCACTTTAAAAATTATTTCCTTAGGCTTTTTATCGGCGGACTCATATCGCTATTGAAATCTCATGTGCGTTTTGTCTAAACTAGCCGGAACTTTCAACGCGTGTTGCCGTCGCGAGTCGGACTCGCGTTCAAAGGGTTCCGAACTTCCGAACAAATTTCATTTTTGTAAGGGTTCCGTTTCTTACGGATGTTCGAAACACTAAAAAATGTGTGATGTGTGTTATTTTTATTGATTAATGTGTAATAAGGTATATTTACATAAATAAAATAAAAACCTTTGAAATAATGTTTTTTTTTGTTTCTATCTACTTTTATACAATAAACTGGGAATATTTCGCTTACGCTATTTTGAAAGTAGAACTTTTTTCATGACGATTCCAAAAACAAGTTTCGTGTATGGCTCCCATACAAAACTCCAACACCAAGCGAGTCACATTTGGAATTA
Source organism: Lacanobia oleracea (assembly GCA_950371165.1). Classification (NCBI taxonomy): domain Eukaryota; kingdom Metazoa; phylum Arthropoda; class Insecta; order Lepidoptera; family Noctuidae; genus Lacanobia; species Lacanobia oleracea. Next base: position 15,923,955 of record OX493394.1, read on the forward strand.
ATTAAGAAAAAAGTTATCTTATTTATCGATACCGACAATGTAAGTCAAAGTTCATGTGTCACAGCCGTGACGAGTGGCAACTGTTACTACCCAAACATAGAGTAATGAACCTTATTGCTAAGTGGTTTAAGTTTATAATTGCAACCATCGAAAATACCGCCATCTATGGTCGAATAGCGGAATTTATTCGTAAATTCAACTTAGAATGAATTCAGAAAACGAAACGCCGTCAGTACTATACACCTTAAAGCAAAATAAATTCTACGTGTAAGGCAGAAGGTATAAAAAAACAAAACAAGAATAAGTCAAAGAACCTACATTTGAAAATTCAAATGTAGGTTCTTTGACTTATTCTTGTTTTGACCAAAATTGAAACGATCAATCAATCGTAGGTATTTGATTTGTGGTGAATTATATGATTATCGGTATAGTGTGGCGATACAGGTTCCGATACAAATTTCGTCGCATAGCATTTCCACCTGTTTTTTCTGTTCCGTGGGTTTCTCCATTAAGTCTGGACGGCAGTTCAAATGAATCAATTAGTTCGTATTGAAGATACCAGACCACAAGTTAACGCTAAAACGATGTTGAAACGTTGAAGCTCTCCCTTCACGTGGATTTTCAATCGCCCACAAGTGGTAATTATAGTAAGATGGCCAAGAAAATATTTTTAATCAGATGGCCAGGGGCGTAACTAGTTAAAGTGGCGCCTAGGGCACGCATCATTGTTGCGCCCGTTCGTAACTTATCTTACTATGAAAAAAGCAAGAATGTACACTATGTAAAACTGTTACAAATCTTATTTACAAAACATTAAGAGACCTATTACAATTTGACTGTATTTGTTTTGCGTAAAATGGCCAATTTTGACTTTCTTATTCTTGGAAACTGAAAAATTTAGACAACTTTGGCTTATTGGGTAGTCGCTAGTCGAGAATAGTTATTACTAGAGCGGTTCATAGCGGCCTCACTTTTCACATTTTAGCCAGAATTTATAATAATAATAATAAATTATTTATTTTCAGAATCAGTCCATAACAGTTCAAAAACTTGCAAGAATGGCGCTAGCGTAGCTACAGGTGGACGGATAAAAGTGTACCCAGTTTGATGAACTTTTGTTCTCTTTATTTTGAACATTTTCTCATCTTATCAATGTTTTTATTTTTTTTGACTTACTGAAAATTAATATACCTACATCAATTTAATGACGAAACGAAATGATAACGAAGCGGAAATTGTTCTTTCCTTGTTTATTTTTCTATCCTGCCCTCTAATAACTTTTGGCGCTGTTTTTTAAACTTACCCTGATGCGATTGTAGCACCACACCACCACAGAGATATCTAGTCCTCCTAGCCTCTATTCTCCATGGTCCGTATATACAGGGTGGCCAGAACTTTGACCTCCAAAAATATTTAGGTCCCTCGTATAGTGGGTGTATGTTCCGCGACTTTTCATAGTTTTGGAGATGGATGAATTTTCGACCGAAAGAATGGACCTGACTAATTAAAAAAAATATAAAAATAAAAGTTGAAGACTTTTTCGAGATTTCTATTTGCAACTTTTATCATGAGTTGTACTTTTATGCATAATAATTATGAAAATGTTGGTCTAAAGTGAAAAATTTACGTGCGGTAAATTATTACCTAAATTTTCAACTTTAAATAAAAAAATTAAACAGGTAGGTAACTTCATGGTTCCTCAGTAGCTCTTGAATATGCGCTAGACTTTCAGTTTTCATAATCATAAAAAAATGTGTACTTTTATAGGGCTACTTTGGCTGAAATCGGCCTCCAAAGACAGCGAGGTAGAAAATTCTTAAAATTAGCCATCTGCAGAGGCGTAACAAGGGTAAGGCAAGTAGGGGACGAGACCTGGGCGTCTATCGAAAGGGGGCGCAAAATAACTAAATTTAAAAATCTTAAACCATGGTAATTACTATAATTTACCGTACACCACCATCCTGTAATATTATTATATATATTTAATATTATATATTTTGTTTTATTATTGGTTTACATTTATTTCGTGATTTCAAATCAGTGAGAGGAAATGAGTGGTGCGCTCCGGTGCGTAACGTTCAGATTTCTTCTAGATGTCGCAGTCTTCGGTGCCGTAACACAGAGTATCACTGTGTTACGGCACTGAATAGGTACTGCGACTATTTAGAAAATAAATGTAAAGAATGAAGAGATTCCTTTAGTTGCGATGACAACTAACAGAGAACAGTTTTACGAAGACAGGGCCAACTCTTTTTTTTTTACGGTTGGAAATCCTCATGGATGTCCTCCGCCCTGGGGCGGGCGAAGGGGTCTGTTAGACTCTTACTGGCTATAACCACCCCGGTGTTCCATCTCTCACCTACTCCGGGGACCGCGAGAACTTATTTTGCTTTTCGCGATCCCCGACTCTGCGGGCCACCTCGGGTCAGCAGGGGAGTGAGGTGTTTGATTCCCCCTGCGACGTCAAAGAGGGGCGCACGAGAACACCACAGCCGCCAACTCGAGTCCGGATGAATGGGGGGCGACAGCCATCCCCAGGACCGCCGCCCCTGGACCCAGTTAGGGGGGCCGGAAGAGGACAGCATATGCCCTCCTCCAACACCCGGTGCGCCAGTTGCGGGCCGGGAGAGAGGTCGATTTCTCCCTCTCCCTTTCCGCAGCCTCCTTCTGCGCGATAACTATTTCGCAGAAGGAGACCACCGCGTCCCAGGACTCCTCGAGACAGAGCCGACCCTAAACCAAACCCAAAAGAAAAAAAAACTTTCCAAGGTGGTGTGAAATTTTTTTCCGACTCTCTTTTATAAATGAGGACATTTCCTTTATGACTCAAACAGTCACTTCTATTTATACATGAAGAAGAGAATTATACTATCCGAGACAGGATGCGAATGCCAATTTTTAAATGTATAGATTTTACGGACTTACTTTACTTTCGTTATAAAAGGTATAAATATGTATTTAAGACAAAATCCCGTTTTCCTATACCTAACAAAATTACGTTTTCACTCACAAAACTGCTGACTCATTGCATTCTTTAAAAATTAGACAGTTGCAATTACGTTTATTTTAGGGCTTTTTATTAATTTATTTACTGAACATTTATTACATTTTTACATTAAGGAGAAATTTAAAATGCGCCGAATGAACTGTAGATAATGCGACTCGGCAGCGCTACAGAACAGCTACTGTATGTGCTGCAGCCGTCTTTGTATTTATGCGACCGGGTCTGCGCCGCCTCCACTCCTTGCCCGCGGCCTCCGTCCGTCCGCCTGGCCTGTCTGTCTCAAGGGGATCCCTTCTTTACATACAGAGTTGATACGACAGAGGGGCATTAAATTAAACTACGTATATTATACGTGTTCAGTATTAATTCGATACGGTACAAAAACAAAAAGCGCCAAAAATGAGAAAATATTTTTTTCAAACAAACTAAATAGCTTGCAAATCAGAATAAAACGCAACTACCCTTTGTAAAAAAATTACACTGACCTTAGATACCGCTAGGTAACAAAGCGGCAACGTCGCGCGCGCGCCGGAGCGCGGTGTGCGGTATCTCGTGTGCTCGGTGGGGGCCGGGGCGGGGGGGCGGCCGGCGACTTAGGCCTCCGCTCGCACTGGCTTTTATGTTAGGTAACGTTTCGAAGTACGCGTACAAAAACAAACACACTAAATTTTTAAATTTTCGATGTGTCCTCCATTCACATTGATGCACAAATTATACCGACGGAGAATATTGTTATTTATTTTTCTAATTACATCACTGTCCGTCGCTAAGCACTTTAATTTGTGAAATGCTAAAATAATCCTATTTTTTAACTCATCAATTGTATTTACCTCTGAGGCATACACTTCACCCTTAATGTACCCCCACAAAAAGAAATCCATGGGAGTGAGGTCCGGAGATACTAATACTAAATAATAATAATCCCAAGTTACGTGTCCTATCACCATAAAAAATCACAAAAAAAAAACACTAATACTAAATAATAATAATCCCAAGTAACGTGTCCTCTCACAATAAAAGAAAGAAATACTGTCTTAAACTTATTTAGTGTCCTATCACAATAACAAAATAAAATCACAATTGTTTGCGCGCGAATTCCACAAACCGTACGTTCCGAAAAGACAGCGTCGGCGCACTGAAAAAACAAGAGGCCCCACTTACCGATCGCAAATAGCGAATGTCCTTCGACATGCGTCAGAGCGGCAACAACGCATCGTAGATTTATCGTTGTAAGGTGCATGACCTATGCTTAGACGATAATCAGCTGTTAGAAAAGATACATCGTGTTCAAACGGTGCAAAAACTTTAAAAATCATTTGCGACTAAACTACTGCTCCTAATTTTTGGTACAGAGCTTGAAAATTAAAGGAAAGCCCCTCTGTCGTATCAACGTTGTTTAATGTCGTTTTTCCTAATATACTTTGGCATAACGATTTTGGCATATTTTTTTTTCCGTAATAATACTTTTCCATATTTTTTTTTCGTATAATTATCTTGAAGGCTGTTTTTTTGGCACAAATTTAATCCGCATAATATTACTAGGCATAAAGACTATTAGCATAATAGCATTTAGGCATACAGTTTTTAGAAATAACGGAAACAATTCCATTTTTAACCTTGAATTAAAAATTAAAGTGTTGTCTTCAAAATTAAATAAAGCCCCGTAGCACCGGAGCCGTGACAGAAACCATGCCTGCTGCATGTTGCATGCATGCTTGCATGGTGTATACTTGTTTACATGTTTGCTTGCTGCATGCATGGTGTATGCTTGTTTTTTGAGTGACAGAAACTATGCCTGCTGCATGTTACATGCTTGCTTGTATGCTGCATGCACGCTGCGTGCATGGTGTATGCTTGTTTGCATGCTAAATGGTTGCTGCATGCATGGTGTATGTTTGTTGAAAAATAAAAATAAAATAATTTATTCTACCTACAATGTAAAGTGCCTACAATATTGTACAAAAATGTATATTAGTTAGTGTTATGCGAAAATATAATTAGGAGAAACATAAGTATGCCAAGTTATATTATTAGGTCTTAAAATTGAATGCAAAAGAACCGTGATGGGTAGAAAATTGAAATTTTCAGTATATCGGTATTTCATAAACGTCATAATAACGGGACCAAAACTTGTAAAATAATTGAAAGATTCTACCACGTATATTTAGTACCCATTTAGTACCTACTATTTTGTACCTGTCCTGAAATTTTTGTACCTCACACTGCGTAAACGAAATTTCACGGTAACACTGGTCCCGCCATTATGATGCGTTGAAATGGCGAGACCATGCCTGTACCTACTCCAAAACTACAAATAATTACATCATTCTAACCAAACTAGTATTTAGTACTTCCAGAGCGCAGCGACAGCCGAAATTAGTATTGCATTTTGTTCCCCATCGTCGATCGATTTTAAAATGATTCTTTTTTTGTTTGGAAGAATATTTTTTTGGACTAGTTCCATTTCAATTTGGTGAAGATCTGATGAAGAACTTCGGAGATAGGCAACCGAACTCTTCAATAAATGATAGCAAAACTTCCAGGATACTTCAAAGATAAACCAGTGAACTCATCAACATAAAATGAATAAAATCTAGCAAATTAATATACTTATTGTTAGGTTTATGAAATGGGACTGGGCGGGTCACACCGGGCGCATGCATAGTGACCGCTGGGCTAAAGTCTCAACGCAATGGGTGCCAGAGGAATGGACGGAGTCGCCGAGGCCGGCCTAGAAAGCGGTGGCAAGATGATCTTTTTTGTTTTTATTAGGTCTTTACCTATGAAATTGCCGTTCTGCAGTACTGGCCATTTCAAATCAAAATAATTTTTGTTTGGCTAAGAATTCTAATTTAAAATTAATTTTATTTTAAAAACATGGTTTTTTTCCCAAAAGTAGTCATTTGTTTATTGATTAGTGTTACATTTTCATCGCATTTCAATCTTTTTCGTCATCATGGATACGTTAAAAATTCGAGTAATTATGGAATATGAATACCGTCGTGGCAAAACGCGGCACAAGCGGCACGCAACATCAACGACGTTTACGGAGCTAACACTACAAACCAACGCACCACCTGTTATTGGTTTGCTCGCCTCCGTTCTGGAAATTTCGACCTGAAAAATGAACCTCGCGGTCGTCCGAAGACTTTGGTCGACAATGAGGAATTAAAGGCGATTGTGGAAGCTGATGATACGCAATCTACGGCTGAATTAGCAGCAGCTTTCGACGTTAGCGTCAAAACAATATTGGTCCATTTGCGTCAAATTGGCAAGGTAAAAAAGCTTGACAAATGGGTGCCCCACGAACTCAATGATCGCCAGCGCGAAGTACGCGTCGAGACGTGCCTTGCACTGCTCAACAGACACACAAATGAAGGAATTTTGAACCGCATTGTTACCTGCGATGAAAAATGGATTCTGTTTGATAACCGCAAGCGCTCAGCAAGTTGGTTGGATCCTGGTTCAGCACCTAAACAATGCCCTAAACGAAAACTTACCCCTAGAAAAGTGATGGTCACTGTTTGGTGGTCTAGCGCCGGTGTGATTCATCACAGCTTCTTACCAAACGGGGTGAGCATTACTGCAGATGTGTACTGTGAAGAAATGAACACAATGATGGAGAAGCTGGCACATCTCCAAACAGCATTGGTCAATCGCTCGTCTCCGCTGCTCCTGCACGACAACGCGCGACCTCATACTGCACAGCAGACGATCTCCAAGTTGCAAGAACTGGGGTTGGAAACTCTCCGTCATCCGCCCTACTCATCAGACCTTGCGCCTACAGACTACTACTTTTTCCAGAATTTGGATAACTTCTTGGCGGGAAAAAAATTCAATACCCGAGAGGCAGTACAAAATGCCTTTGAAGAATTTGTTGCCTCCCGTCCAGCTGATTTCTTTAAGAAGGGCATCAATAAACTGCCACTGCGTTGGCAAAGATGCATTGATTGCATGGGTGATTACTTCGATTAATACAAATAAAAAATACATGAAAAAAATTCGTTTAAATTTTTTCATACAAAACGGCAATTTCATAGGTATGAAACCTGATATTATGATGACCTATTATTATTATTGTTTTGGCTGAAACATTGTCATTTTTATGAATACCTAAGTTTTATATACAACTTGACATTTTTCTTTTTATCGTATAATTTGTCATTTTTTTTTATATATACAATTTAACATAATTAATGACTACAATATTATAATTATTTTTATTATGAATGGGGACTATATGGGTTATTTTTTATTTTGAGTAATTTTAATGTTTGTCTGGCAGTTCGAGTGCTTTGTACGGCCTACACAAATGTCTTTTCTTTGGTATTAATCTTCGAGTTGTTGAGCTCCTAAGTGGATCTGAGTTGAACTACACGACTACTGACAAATGCTTGCACTGACTGGACAGGTTTCACTCAAATCTGTGTGGTTCTTTCTTCTAAAGACCATTTCAGACACTAAACTGCATGGTTCATAAAAACTGATGTATTGTAAGTGTGAGGACTATGTAGGTCCTTATTTTTAAGGATAATTTTCATGATAGTCTGGCAGTTTGAGTATACTATGCGGCCTACCCAAATGCCCTTACTTTGGTATTGTTCGTCGGCTCGTTGAGCTCCTCAAAGTTTTGAGTTGAGCTGCACGATAACTGACAAATGCTTGTACTGTCTGGACAGGCCCACTCAAACCTGCGTGGTGCTTTCCTCAAAAGGCCACCTCAGACTTTAACCTACATGGTTTTCATATAAATTATTGGCAATCGTACTACAAAAGAGAACTATGGACTAACGGACTGGACTTCAAAAGAGAATATGACCTCTGAGTTTGTTTCGGTGTTTCTCCTCAGGGTAGTCAGCTAGGAAATGCCGGCCTCATCTAGAGTAATATGTCAAATAAAATGACGTGTAAAAGAGTTAGGTACTTGTAACCTATTTGCAAAATATCATTCATCATATCATTTATCTGGAGGGACACAGCGAAGGCTGTTTCCAGGTGGCGCAAGAAAAGAGTGTCTGGAAGGATACAGGGGATCTTTAAAACTTTTTAATAGATAGAGTGGTTCTAGAGGAAGGTTTTAGTATGTAATTTGTCAAGGTTTTGTGTAAATTTGCTGATATATGAAAATTATTACTGAAGAGGTCGGCAAAAAATGATCTAAAAAATTCTTTACATCGTGTACGCTGCGAAAACTATTTATGATAGAACAAAACGATGTACTACAGTTTTAGATAACACAACGAAAAAGTCCGCGATAGCGCAAATAAACGCTTTTTCTTTTTTTATGTCTATCTTTTATGGTTGACTCACAATAACCATTTTTATGACATTCAAATTTGATATAAAATAATGCTTCATTTGCAGAGGTGTTTTCACCAATATAGCACAAATCCTTATCTTAATAAATATGTTAGTCATCTTGAGTTTTTAATTTAGAGCAAAATTGCCGTTCACACCATTTAATTTGGATGAATCTGAAGTCTTAGGAGATATCTCAAAATTAAAGTAAGTCGCGCAACCAAATAATTATAACAGGCATAGATGTCCCGAAATGGTAGACACCTGAGAGTAGACGTCATTGACGGTTGTCTATTGCACTTTTTATTTCAGCCTGAACCACAATATTATTGATTCTGGTAATAAGATGTTTACTTTGTTAGTTTGCTTTGGGCTAAATAAAAATATGCAACCGTGCGAAGCCGGGGCGGATCGCTAGTTTAACTATAAGCTGGTCTGGACTTGGACTGCACATAAAGCACTCCTTAACGACAAATAGCGCAACCATTTAGGTACTTAATTATGGGAATAATATTAATTTAGTTGTGGGATTACGATGACAAACCAGGAACTTAGCCCGTAACATGCATCACAAGGGAAGTCTTTGATAAATAAAACATTTGGCACACAGAAGATTTATTAAATACAAAGTACGAGTATTTGAATGGTGAATCTATGGTACAAAAAGGTTACATGTTTCAAGAATAGGTACTGAAGGCTAATTTTGTTTATCGGTTCTGCTGTCTGCAAATAACTGATTTCAGTAGGTCGGTATTTTGCAAGAGGCATAATTATTTTTATAGTTACCGTTGTTCTTTTTATCCATGTGTTTTCCCCACTTTTTCTCTCTCTGCCATGAGATAGTTACGCAGTAACCCAGCAAACAGTAGGTAAGGATAAACAATACCAACCATACTTATGTAGACATACATATTTATAGTCAAATCTACTAATTTAGGAAAAATTCTAATAAGTCATAGGTACAAATCAGTGATTGACTAGAATACTAACTTCCTATAACTACATTTAGGAATGTCAAGAATGTTGTAAGAATTATGTATATTACTAAAGCCTCGTATCCAGGTAACATAGGAAGCGCAACACATGACGCTCAAACACACGCGCGTCAAATGTTGCCAATTAGGTAGAAATACCTGAGAGTAGCTGATGATTTTAAAATGAGAAGCACATCTAACCGACTAGTTTATTGGAAAATATATGTTACCTACTACCTATTCGACTATTTTCTTAATCATTTCAGATATGTAAATTTTGAGTTTTATTCATTCAATATAGTGTACCTAAGTAATTAGTAAGTAAGTAAGTAATTAATTTGTAAAGTTATGTCTAACACGGACATAAAAACGACTATCGGACTAAAACCGCCGGGTGTATTTTAATGGAATTGATACTACCTATCTACATTTAGATAAATGGCTATATTTTAAAGTCTTACAATAATAAATAAAAAAGGTAAGTACAAAAAATACTGAATTTTGGGTCGCGAGGTTATTAACTGATGCCTGTGGCATATTAGTTACTAACTAAAGTTAATTTGAGATTGATTTCAAATGCAGCATCTACAGAAAAACCAAGCTTCCATCAAACTAAATACGACTTTATGTCGTTGGTAAGTACCTAATATGACTAGCACGTAACACTAATTGACCAATAGGGTTTCTTAAAAAAAATAATTAAATGACGTTGTACCTACACTTCGATCAATAATAGTACTAGATTCCCGATAAGCGCTTCAAAACCGGCCCGAAACATAAGACCACGAATAATTTTGAGGTACTATTTCAAATTAGTATGGTCCAATCATAGCCAGAACTCAACTAGTTGACCCGTGCAACTTCGTCTGCGTCACAATTTTCATTACTGCTCCGCTCCAATTGGTCTTAGCGTGATGATATATAGCCTATAGCCTTCCTCGATAAATGGGTTATCTAACACTGAAATAATTTTTCAAATCGGAACAGTAGTTCCTGAGATTAGCGCGTTCAAGTAAACAAACAAACAAACTCTTCAGCTTTATATACGAGTGAACATTAAAAATAAATAAAAAATCGTACTAGGCAGGTGCGAGAAAATTTGCTTTAACGCTGCATTTTCACTCGCCATCTGCATACAAATATGTACGTAAAATGTTTAATACATGTTTACCCCACCCCCATACATTATATGCATGGTATCGAAGTGTAAATGCGGAACCTGGGTTTTGCAACGAAACGTTGGTTGCGCAAGGGTAACCTGCGAAATTCACATATTCTTACGTTTTTGCAATTTATGTATTTTCAGAATTATAATCACTAAAACAGTAAAAACGAAACTAACGACAACGTAAACGTAACGTAACTATTTTTTAACATAATTATTGAATAGACTTTTTTTATTTAATCAGTGCGCATTATGTGTATTTCTGGTTTTGTTTTTTTTTTTATTATATTAACTATCTAATTTTTTTTTTTGTGAATATGGATCTGAGGTGGTCTGAAATAAAGTTTTATTATTATTATTTTGTTTTTTTTTATGTTTTTGACATTCTCGGGTCCCTAGAGAACCGGTCCTTTGGTAGGCGTACGAGGGGCCGATGCCAACTCGCAGAGGCCTCTTTAGACATTTCAAATGGAATGGGACACCAACCGACGATTATCCCTGTATGCACTGTGAAAGTATACCCAAGGACAATCCCCGGTTGGAGCAAAACTATTGCAAAATATGGAAACAAAAGATGAAACGCTATGGGAGTGATGTCAGGGCACAGGGGTACCTCATGCTGCCTCCTCTTGCCAAACGATACTCAACTTTTACCCCTTTTTCTAACTCAAATGCTATTCTAACCTCAAAACTTTAACCGTAGATATCTCCATAACCATCGCGCTCCGCGAAGTAGAGGTGATGCAAGGGGCGTCCCCTCCCTTCCCTCTTCCCCCTACCACCCTGTCCCTTAAATCAGCGGGCTATAATGGAAATTTTAATCCTGCACCTCCTTGCTACACCACTGGTCAAAAGTATTATAAAGAATAAAAATGTAAAAGTAATAAAAATGCTTCTGTATTACAGAAGCATTTTTTCAATGATCTACAGGAAGTACAAAGTGTCACTTAAGGTATAATGTGGCTGGCTGTGAAGACTGTTTGCAGCCAAGAATGCGAGTTTGTGAGCATACTGGCACACCGCCGGGACACTCACTTGGGACGGGCAGTTGAAGTACAAGTGTGTTAGCTTGTATGTCAGCCGTTGCATCTGAAATCAACATAGAGGTACATGTGATCAGCGTTGCAGCTAGGGTCCAGGGCCCCAAGTCTGATATTTTTTATAAATTCGTTATTCCAACACGATCCCATTGTCAATTTGCTAAAAGTTCGTAATCTGCTAATTCATAATGATCGATCACTGTACGGTCAATGGTCTCGTAATAAAATCGTGGTAGAAAGACATTTTCGTATTGCCATTATTATAAAACCCGTTAGTAGACATGATTTTCGAAAAACCACTACTAAATTTGAACATAAGTTATATATTTTTATATTATTTTTCAACTAATAAAAATGTAAAAACGGGCTCTTAATGTTCTCGAATAGGTTGTGCCACGGAGTTGTCGACATACATGTTACAGTCAAAGTGATTAATTTGTTATTATACTTATTGAATGGTCATTATACGGGGTGGCCAGAACATTGACGTCCAGAAATAAAATTTAGGTCATTTAGAATTTATTCGTAATCGCCGTCGTGTGGTAATCACGGCAAAATGAACATAAAAATATTGGTCTAATTTCTAATAAAACTTCTAAACTGTTGATTTCAAAATTATTTAAAAATATAGTTACAACCTTCACAATAAGTCCTTTCGTTTGATGTTTCACACGATACAGTTTAAAAAAATGTCAACTGAATCAGTCCAGTAGATCCGGAGAAAACTGTCCGTGACAGACGGACAGACAGACAGACGGGTGTCAGTCATCCTATAAACGTTCCGTTTTTTACGGATGTTCGGAACCCTAAAAACGCTATTTAATATTTTTTTCATTCATCATCATCATCATCATCATCATCATATCAGCCAGAAGACGTCCACTGCTAGACATAGGCTAGGCTTCCCCAAGCGTCGCCACAACAACCGGTCCTGTGCGAGTCGCATCCATCAGCTACCCGTGACCTTCACCAGGTCATCGGTCCACCTTGTGGGAGGCGTTCCAACGTTAAATCTTCGAGTAAGCGGTCGCCACTCCAGAACTTTTCAGCACCATCGACCATCTGTTCTGCAAGCAATGAGCCCTGCCCACTGCCACTTTAGTTTGGCGATCCTTCGGGCTATGATGTCTTGAGACACTGTGATATGTGGGACGAGAAGATACCACGCCAAAGTCCCGAACGCTGCCCTGCCCAGCCGAGTCGGATTCGATGGTTGACCTCTTTCTCAACGTTGGTTCTACCTAACTGGACCGTTTGTCCCAGGTAGACGTACTTTGAGTGTAGAGTTTCTGATCTTGATAGGAGTGTGTGCTAAATGGGTATTTACCATGATCTCGGTTTTGTCCATGCTCAGTTTAAAACCCACTCTTTCGGAAGCTCTTCTGAGGTCATCGAGCGTTGTACTGAGGTCCTCCGTAGTCTCAGCCATGACGACTATATCGTCAACAAATGATGACGAAGGCCGGTGATGTACATCGCCATTGACAATGACATTAATGTCTAGCCTTCTCCAGTCGAAAACCTTGAAGACATCCTCCATTGCAGCCGTGAAAAGACTGCAGCCCAAGTCTCGATCGAATCGAAGGTTTTCTCGTAGCCCACAAACGCTAAACAGAGGGGCGGTCTTGTGAATAACCTGCCGCAGCCGCAGCGTATGTATGTGGTCTACGGTGCTAAAGCCTTTTCGGAATACGGCTTGTTCGAGAGGCTGGAAGTCGTCAAACCTACGCGCGAGACGGCGCACCCTTTATAAAGAAGAGTACCACCACACTTCTGCTCCATGCCAGTGGCGTTTTCCCCTCGAGTATGATAGAATTGAACAGTTCCTGAAGGGCCTTACGGACCGGTTTTCCACCCACCTCCAATAGTTCGGCTGTAAAACGTCCTCACCCGACGCCTTGTTGTTTTTATTCTGCCTTAGAGCCATCCTAATCTCATGCAGGCTACGTCCGGGATGCCCTAGGTATAGTGCCGGGTCGATCTAGCTCTTGGGTCGTTAGCTAGATTCGTAGTGGGTTTAGTCATTGATGTGTGTAACTGTCCATAGTAATAGTAGTAGTAGGTGGGGTGGCTATTTATTATGACAATGACTTTGAATATTACGTGATGAGTTGCTCGATTTACCGGCCCCTTGGACGTCCCACCGGCGGCGGTGCCCGCTTTGCACGCCCGCTTACGAAGGGCCTGGTAATGACTAAAGGTTGTAGACAGTGTGATCATAATACCTGGTCCAAGGTACCTAGCCAAAGTAATAAAAACAGTCTTGTTAAATGTCTTGTCTCGCCAAGGAGTGGAATATAGGGCACAGGGAGCTTTAGGGCACCCTGACACGGATAGGTTAGGTTCGAATGATGACGGGAGCTACAGTGAGCGAGCGAACTTAGCTCCCGGCTCCATCGACTACGTAGTATAATAATTAAGTAGGCACCTTATCAGGATGCAATCCTGTGTTGTCGTCGATAACATTGTACGAGGTCGGTGAGATGGTGCCTTGACGCACATTCTGCGAGACTAGGAAGAAGTCATAGCTGTAAAGAAAAACAAAATATGGTTTAGTGTAGGTAGTCAAAATATGGTTTAGTGTAGGTATCACACGTTATCCCGATTTGTCGGGTATTCGGCCATCAATAACAACATTTAATATGAAATTATTTTCAATATTATTAAATATAGGATTGAGGATAGATACAAAGTGTTATTAAGACAGGTCCATTGATAGTTCATAATTTTCAGCGTGAAATCGCTGAACATTGAGGGTAGTCTTAAATTAATCGAGTAAAGTCAAAACGCCGCGAATTCCTAGAAAGACATACATTATCTTTTTCGTTATCCGTGAAGGTTAGTTGCGTAGGTTTCACAACCGTCGTTCGTATTATAAACTAATAGCTGACCTGTGCTTACACATATCAAAAAATGTTTGCGACCACTAGCATAAGCTGTTATATTTTATTAGATACCTATATCAAGAAAAAATCCTTGTTGTATATTTTCTTTAAATAGAAAAACCCTGTTTGAATTTAAAAATAAAACAATTTTATTAACAATAATTGAGAAATTAACCAGAATATAATTGTAACAGGCATTTGATAGAAAGAAAAATACTGTTTAACCAAACTTAAACAACAATTTATTAATAAAAAGTTTATATCTTAATATATAAAACAAAGTCGGGTTTGTTCGAACACTTATAACTCAAGAACGGCTGGACCGATTTTCATGATGTTTGTGTTTTTGGACTAGTCTTTGTCCGGAATAGCATAATAAGTATTGAAATATTTAAAAAAAAACAGTAAGTAGTTAGGTAGATAGGGTAGGTAGGTTGGGTTGGTAGGGAGGTAAGGACGGATTGACAGTTGACGGGAGCGAAGCCGCGCAGGTCAGCTAGTTAAATATAATATAACTCCTCCCCTGTCTGGAACACCTGGGGAGATCTTCCTGGACATGCTGAGGATCAAGTTATATTTCAATATAACTTGTAAATGTTGATAAGCATTTCTTGGATACCTGTCCCATTCTTGAATAGCGGCTTCCCTGATCTCTGGCACTGTCTGGGGACGGCTGACGGTTCTAAATAGCTTGCTTAAGCTGCAGCTCGCTGTTAATTAATTACTCAATAATTTCAAACAGGGTTTTTCTATTTAAAGAAAACACACAACAAATACTTTTTCTTGATAAAGTGAAATTTAAAAAAATATAGCAGCTTTGCTAGTGATCGCAAACTTTTTTTGTTGTGTAACTTGTGTGTACTTTGTTTGAGGTTCAACAATATTGATTGTCAATTATTCACATTAAAAATAGCATATGCCGCTGTATATATTGTTTTCTACTTTTCAAAGAAATTTCAATATCGGTTCAGTAGTTCCAAAGATTACTTCCTATATCATATTCTCAGTAACTTCATCTCTTTAAAATATTTGTGTAGGTGAACGTAAGCAAAGGAAAATGATGGTAGGTATGGATCGTAGCCGATGGCGTTCTGTAGTTCTGTAGTTTCTATCTACCCTCGTGGGAAGGAGGTGTGACCTAGGTGTGTCAAAAACTAACCGCTCGGGCTGAGTGATGACGTCGTCGACGACGGTGCCGGGACGCGGATTCACGAAGGTGTTGCCGCGGTCCAGGAAAATGCGAGTATTGATGCGCTTAGAAACGATTATAAACGCCATTTTGTATTCGAGCTCGCCATAAATTTCAGCCAGTTTCTTCTTTATTTCGGCTACCTAGAAAGAGAACACCGTTTACGTTTTGCTAGTCACTGACATCACAATATAAGGTAATTAGGCTTAATTACCTTATATGTAGATTGCCTCTTGATTGTTTTTTTACATCCCTTTGCATGTACCTAGCTATGGCGCGTAACAGTATTTTTTTTTTCTAAATTCCAATGACGACTCCCAATCTTTAGCGCTTCACAGGAAATTAGTAAATCGTGTAATTTAAACCTACTACATGATACCTACTATAAATAAATAGTGGGTAACTCAAAGGAAGATGCCAACTTCCAAATCTTATCGCTCCGTATCTCTAAATTGACGTCGTAGGGGGGTTGCGCGCCCCAATAAACCTCAGGTCATACCTATTTACCTAGGGTGAGGCATCTTGACTGTACTTCCGGGATTGTCCTGGTTGCCGTGGTTTACCTTTCCACTCCTCTAGCATCTCAGGATATGATGCCTCCTTGGCGCTACGTCACTTTGTGCATGGAAATAATATATAAACTTTGTTCTAGCGACCGTTTTCGGGGGCTCATTTATTGAATGTGCAAGTCACCCCCGGCCATTTTAAAGCCGAATATATTTTCAGTGGTCAGGCAGGGGCTAATAGTTCTTTCGTAGTATATGGTAATGAATCCACTAAACCACCCAAATCATAGACCCACAGCCCAGCTTTTGTTTCCATGTTATGCAATAGTCTGCGCCTACCGGAGATTGTCCTTGGGTATCCTTTGATAGAGCATACAGGGACAATCATCGGTTGGTGCCCCGTTCCATTTCAAATGTCTAACGGGGCCTCTGAGGGTTGACTGCGGCACCTCGTACGCCTCCTAAAGGACCGGGGCCTCAGGGTCCCGAGATTGTTCAAGACAAAACTTTAAGCAATAGCCATAGCCATAAAATAAAAAATAAATAGACAAAATAGCCGAAACAAATGGACAATAATAATAATAACGGAGAATATTTGCATAGGCACAACCTTGTAGCCAGGATTATCCATCAGCAACTTGCTCTGAAATACTCTCTTGTGGAGTCGGAGGTGCCATACTATAGGTATGCGCCCGACCCAGTTCTCGATAATGGCAATAGGTACCACATTGTACTGGGATCGGTCCATCATCACTGACAGGACTATTGTTGCCAATAAGCCTGATATAGTGGTGGTGGACCGAATTGTGAGGCGTGCAATCATTGTAGACATAACCGTCCCGCATGACGAGAACCTCGTGAAAGCCGAGAAAGACAAACAAATCAAGTATATTGACTTGGCTCGCGAGGTTGTCGACATGTGGGAAGTGGACTCCTCAATCATTGTATCGATAGTCGTGTCCGCCAATGGCTTAATAGCCACGAGCCTCGACCAACACCTTAGGAGGCTCTCGTTGGGCAGCTGGATCAAGGGCTTGATTCAGAAAGCGGTACTTCTGGACACGGCTCGCATTGTCAGGAGGTTCCTCTCTCTGGAGCCTTAAAGGAGATAATAATAATAATGTTATTCATGTAATAAGTATACCTTACTTGACTTCAGTATTTCATTTTAATGCTAACTATTATGCAGAAAAATTAAATACTCGAGTACTTTTCGAGTAGGTACTTAGATAGTATCTCTAGATACTAACTTATAGTAGTCACACTACTGCCTCAGAAGGAGGGTAATGTTTTTCGAAGGCCACTTTCAGGGCCGACCCGTCCATAGAGCGAACGGAGCGGCCGCTCCAGGCGCCAAGGGTCAGGGGGCGCCTTCGGCAATGCTTGAAGAAGGATCAGTGTGACTACGGAGTATTTATTTTTCAACACATTTGCTCAAAAATGCATGTTCGAAAGTAAAAAATACGCACCATACAATGGAGCGTGCACACCCGTTTTCGGGGGCTCATTTATTGAATGTGCAAGTCACCCCCGGCCATTTTAAAGCCGTATATATTTTCAGTGGTCAGGCAGGGGCTAATAGTTCTTTCGTAGTATATGGTAATGAATCCACTAAACGACCCACAGCCCAGCTTTTGTTTCCATGTTATGCAATAGTTCTGCACCTACCGGAGATTGTCCTTGGGTATCCTTTGATAGAGCATACAGGGACAATCATCGGTTGGTGCCCCGTTCCATTTCAAATGTCTAACGGGGCCTCTGAGAGTTGACTGCGGCACCTCGTACGCCTCCTAAAGGACCGGGGCCTCAGGGTCCCGAGATTGTTCAAGACAAAACTTTAAGCAATAGCCATAGCCATAAAATAAAAAATAAATAGACAAAATAGCCGAAACAAATGGACAATAATAATAATAACGGAGAATATTTGCATAGGCACAACCTTGTAGCCAGGATTATCCATCAGCAACTTGCTCTGAAATACTCTCTTGTGGAGTCGGAGGTGCCATACTATAGGTATGCGCCCGACCCAGTTCTCGATAATGGCAATAGGTACCACATTGTACTGGGATCGGTCCATCATCACTGACAGGACTATTGTTGCCAATAAGCCTGATATAGTGGTGGTGGACCGAATTGTGAGGCGTGCAATCATTGTAGACATAACCGTCCCGCATGACGAGAACCTCGTGAAAGCCGAGAAAGACAAACAAATCAAGTATATTGACTTGGCTCGCGAGGTTGTCGACATGTGGGAAGTGGACTCCGCAATCATTGTACCGATAGTCGTGTCCGCCAATGGCTTAATAGCCACGAGCCTCGACCAACACCTTAGGAGGCTCTCGTTGGGCAGCTGGATCAAGGGCTTGATTCAGAAAGCGGTACTTCTGGACACGGTTCGCATTGTCAGGAGGTTCCTCGCTCTGGAGCCCTGACCACCGGTAGTTTGGACCCTGTTCCCGATATCGGTGGGCTACTATTTTTGTATTTTTTAAAGGAGATAATAATAATAATTTTATTCATGTACTAAGTATACCTTACTTGACTTCAGTATTTCATTTTAATGCTAACTATTATGCAGAAAAATTAAATACTCGAGTACTTTTCGAGTAGGTACTCGTAGGTACTTATTGTACTGTATTGCGGAGCTCGTGGCTAAATAATAACAGCCGCACGTGTCGATCTTGAAGGTTAAGCAACGCTTGCCAAGGTTGGTCTGTAGATGGGTGACCATCTTAACATAACGAGTTTCCTCCGTGCTTCGGAAAGCACGTTAAGCCGTTGGTCCCGGCTGTCATTTGTAGATCTTTGCCAGTCGTTACGGATTGTCAGAAGCCAGTAAATCTGACTCCAGTCTTGCCAAGATGTACCGTGTTACCCAGTTACTGGGTTGTGGAGGTCTGGTAGGCAGCCGCTCCACGTAAAACACTGGTATTCAGCTGAATCCGGTTTGACTGGAAGCCGGCCCCAATGTAGTTGGGAAAAGGCTAGGCAGATGATGATGATGATGACTCGTAGGTACTTAGATAGTATCTCTAGATACTAACTTATAGTAGTCACACTACTGCCTCAGAAGGAGGGTAATGTTATTCGAAGGCCACTTTCAGGGCCGACCCGTCCATAGAGCGAACGGAGCGGCCACTCCAGGCGCCAAGGGTCAGGGGGCACCTTCGGCAATGCTTGAAGTAAGAAGGATCAGTGTGACTACGAGTATTTATTTTTCAACACATTTGCTCAAAAATGCATGTTCGAAAGTAAAAAATACGCACCATACAATGGAGCGTGCGTACCTACCTATCCTTTACCTTTTTTTTTGTTTCCAAAAACCATACAAATAAAAATTCCACTTCATTCATGCTTCATTCCCCAATTCCGCAAACGCATGGAAGTGCTTTTGCTCAATACGTTTGTCTCACTTCATAACTTGATAAATTATTCGAAAAAGGTGATAAATAAAAGCAAGGCATAATCTTTAAAATAAAAAAAATAAAAAAATTGTTTAATTCTCACCATTATAAAAAATACTACTTATTAGGTACATAACAAGCTTTAACAATTGTTGTTTTTTATTTTTCTGCGGTGGTTAAAATGAGGTACACAGAGCATTGACCCTACCCCCTGAACTAGGCGGAAACCTGTATCTCAGGGGATAGTGTTCAGCAATTTACATTTTGATTAAACTTATGACGTTTGTGCGTCATTACCATACAAATAAAGTACCATTAAAAGTGTGAGGGTTTGTTGGTGAGGTTAAGATATGAGGTGTTGGTTTATACATATAAGTATTTTAAGTAATTAAGAAAACATATTGTAATCTTTTATCAAAAATCACTTTATTAGTGGTAATTCTGGTACCTGCCTTAGGCCTTTTTAAAACATGGTGACTAAACAAAACCTATATCCTAAATTTACGGGAATATTGTTATTAGAGTATTAATTATATGAAAATATATATTTCTGAGTCTTTTATCAAGTGTTTCCGTGAGATCTTTGAACAACTTTCTATTCTAAGTTTTTTTAGTTTTAGTTGCAAGAACTGGGGTTGGAAGCTCTCCGTCATCCGCCCTACTCACCAGACCTTGCGCCTACAGACTACTACTTTTTCCAGAATTTGGATAACTTCTTGGCGGGAAAAAAATTCAATACCCGAGAGGCAGTACAAAATGCCTTTGAAGAATTTGTTGCCTCCCGTCCAGCTGATTTCTTTAAGAAGGGCATCAATAAACTGCCACTGCGTTGGCAAAGATGCATTGATTGCATGGGTGATTACTTCGATAAATACAAATAAAAAATACATGAAAAAAATTCGTTTAAATTTTTTCATACAAAACGGCAATTTCATAGGTAAAGACCTAATATAGGTAAGCATTTGTGTCTATTGTCTCCTAAAACTTTTTCAATCTCATATACAGGTTCAGGCTTGTTTCTCTTAATTATTTCTAAAAGCTGAGGTTTAGTCAAATCCTCTCCGTAGTCAATTTTATTTTGGGTCAACCATAATTGCATATCTTTTTTTAAGGAATTCGTATTTGGGACATTATTCACACAATAAGGAATAATAAGGAGCATTATCCATTACTATTATGGATGGCTCTCGTAAATTAGGCACAAGTTTTTCAATAACCCACTTTTTAAAGTTGGTACTATTCATCTCGTCATGATAATCACCACTTTTTGTGTTTGATTTAAACACAAGTAGTGCATTTGTAACAAATCCAGTATCTCCTCCCGCATGATCAATAATATGTCTTTGGCCTTTCGATACAGGCTCCAATACTCCGTCTTCACCCTCTCCTTGCCAACATTTACCCGATGTATGCGAAGAGTGAATATAGGTCTCATCCGAATAAATTATGGGCGGGGGTAGGGGAGATTTATTATTTTTATCCATTGCATGCAAGTACTTAGCTCTCCAAGCTGATATTTCAATAAGTGAAGCAGCTTTCGCAGACTCTGTCGCGCTCTGTCTAGATGATGGCGCTTTTCTGAACGCGCTTTACCGCCAAAATATTAAGAATGAGCTGCAAATAGGATGACTTTATAAAGTCTACCAAAATTATCCTTAGATAACGGTCGAAAATAGATTGGCATTGAAATAGAACCCGCGGTACGTAAACACTTAGTAACTACCAAGGATAAGTTATTTATTGATTGGGCTACCTTCCGTTTCATTGATGATGTAGAAGTAGTTCGGTGCTTTCATTGCCAACAGTTCGGTCACGTTAAGAAACACTGCGCTAGTAAGGAACCGACCTGTGCCAATTGTTCGGAGGCACACGAAACAAATGATTACCCGCATAAGGACGACTTAAATTTTAAACCGACTTGCGTGGCGTGCAAACGATTTTAAAAACCGTGTGATCATCGCTGCGGATCTCAAGAGTGTACTACCTATAAACTGAAACTCGAACAATTAATCCTAAACACTAACTACTAATAATGGATATTTTATAGGACAATTAAATCTCTATAACGATAGGGTGGCGACATCTGAGCTGGATAAATTGATTGTGGATTATAATCTTGACATAGTACTTATTCAGGAACAATACCAAAACGCGCGCTTACGTCACATGGTGGTTCAGCTGGACTGCAAGGCGCGAGCCGGAATTTATGTAGCGCGTTCTTCGGGCTTTACCGTAACATCTATAAATAATAGGTTATTTCTAGGCAAGCGTGCTCCATCTTCGACCACATAATCACTTACCATCAGGTGAGATAGTGGTCAAACGCGTGCCTATCTAAGGTGAAAAAAAAAAAAAAAAACAAACTCATGACGCCTCATTGCGCCGTGGCGGAAGTATCATCGCCTACCTTTAAGGTTTAATTTGTGAGCTGCTACTTTCAATACTCAGACTCCATATATACATAATCTCCGTCACGTGCAAAGTTATAGTAGGTGCTGATGTAAATGCATCTTCTTCCCTGTGGTATGGCAAAGTTCGATCCACTGATTCCGAACGATGTTGTGCTGTTGAAGATTTTATTGCCGAGATGAATTTATCAATTCATAACACCCCAGACGCACCACCTACTTTTTGTAGCCAAATGGGCGAATCTTGTATTGACGTCACACTTTCTAGTGCAGACGTACGCTTGGATAGGTGGCGTGTCTTTCCTGACGCGTCTTGTAGTGATCATCGCCTGATCGTGTAAGAATTTGTTTCTATGTTTACTAAAGGTTCGTCACACTTAATTGGAAATTTTAGATATAAAGGTAAGGGCGCGAATTGGGAATTCTTCGGCTCACTTTTTTCTGGTCATGTCAAAGACTTCACTCGCGATGGACTGTCAGCTGAGGAAAGTGCTGAGATAATGTCAGACGCCTTCACTTACTGTGCTGACATTGCTATTGGTAAACAAGCTCAAAAACGTGAGGTTACCGGGGACCTCCTTAATCTTGCTTTAAGTACTTTTAGAGTTGCCAAGTCACGCTACAGAGCATCTGTTGAAAAATCTAAGGGTAATTATTGCGGAAAATTGCTGATAAACTTGATAAGGACGGACCGTGGTCTCCTTTGTACCACGAGTTCAAAGCTAATAGATCTGTCGACCTTGCGGACGTTCAAAACATTAAAGTAAATAATAAGCATACAACCGGCATTGAAGAAACAACTGATGCTCTGCTTGATTCTCTTATACCAGACGATTCATCAGTAAATGATAATGAATATCATCAACAGATCAGAGCGTGGGCCGCGGTGCCACCTGAATCACCGGAGTCAGATCTTCCATCCACTGACGAATTCATAAACGTTGTCAAGAGACTACCTCTCAACAAATCATCCGGTGAAGATAAAATATCTAATAGAATTATTATAGAAGCGTTCAGGAGCTCGTGGCTAAATAATAACAGCCGCACGGTTCGATTTTGGTTGCTTGCCAAGGTTGGTCTGTGGATGGGTGACCGTCTTAACATAACGAGTTTCTTCCGTGCCTCGGAAAGCACGTTAAGCCGTTGGTCCCGGCTGTCATTTGTAGATCTTTGGCAGTCGTTACGGATTGTCAGAAGCCACTAAATCTGACTCCAGTCTTGCCATGATATACCGTGTTACCCAGTTAATGGGTTGTGGGGGTCTGGTAGGCAGCCGCTCCCCGTAAAACACTGCTATTCAGCTGAATCCGGTTTGACTGGAAGCCGACCCCAATGTAGTTGGGAAGAGGCTAGGCAGATGATGATGATGAATGATTATGGAAGCGTGTAAGACAGCGGGAGACGCGATCTTATCAGTATATAACCGATGCGTTGCGGAAGGTATTTTTCCTCGAATATGGCGACAAGGCTTTTACACATTATTCCGAAGAGTGGCGATAAGCCCCCGGATGACGCTAAGTTCTACCGGCCCATAACCCTACTTCCATCTTTGGCAAAACTCTTAGAGCGACTAATCGTTCCGCGCTTACTACCGAATGGACCTAAATTTCATAATAATCAATTTGGTTTCTTTATTGGTAAATCTACCGTCGACGCGGTGCTCTCTGTCCGTAAATTTATTAACTTACCGGAACATAAATATGTGGTTGGAATCTTTCTCGACATTTCTGGCACTTTTGATAACGCATGGTGTCCGATGCTACTACTTAAAATGAAAAACCGTGGTTGTTACAAAAACATCTTTAATATGATTCTTTCTTACTTTCCAAACGGCTCCGTAAAACTCAAACTTGGACATCATTCCATTACTAAGTCTCTAACCATGGGATGTCCTCAGGGCTCAGTTATCGGTCCATATGTTTGGAATATTGGCTACGATGATTTCCTCGCGCTTCCGCTCCCATGCGGCTGCTCATTAACCGGTTACGCGGATGATGGCTTGCTTCTCATTCAGGCAAATACTCGGGCTGGCCTCGAGAATTTGGCTGACACATGCTTATGATTAATATCTCAGTGAGGCGATCGAAACCGTCTGACCTTTGCACCGCATAAAACCTATCAACTTATTTTAAAAGGTAACCTTAAATCCTGGCCTAGTATTAAATTTAATAACGTACCCGTTAAAAGAAAAGAATCCGTGTGCTATCTCGGTATGCTTTAAGAAAATAACTTTTCATTTATTGATCATATAAAAACAGTAGGTGAGAAAGCAAAAAAGAACTTCTACGCCTTGACGAGAATATCCAAAGCTACGAGTACTTGGGGTCTATCTTTGGGGCTACCTACTTGGGTTGTATGTGCTACGGGGCACCTATCCGGGCCGATAGGGCCACCATAGGTGCGGTACGACGTAAATTGCTTCAAAGCCAGAGTTTGGATTTGATATTCTTATGCAAGGCGTATAGGACGGTTAGTACTGAAGGCTTACCAGTGCTGGCAGGTGTTCTCCCAGTCGATCTAGAAGTGCAGCGGCGTGCTGCATACCCAGAGTTCATACCGCAACGCGGCCGTGCTAAGATCTCTAGATTACTAAAACCCCAGACTGATGTCTGGGAGGAACTTTTATCCGAGTGGCAATGTAGGTGGGAAAATTCCATCAAAGGCCGTCACCTCCACCAGTTTTTCCCATCTGTTCGTGAGTGGCTGGACAGGACATGGCTGGAGGTGGATCACTGTGTTGCCCAATTTCTCACAGGTCATGGCAACTTTAAGAGTACATTATTTTCCTTTAAGCTTGTGGCCTCACCTTTATGTCAATGTTCTACAGCTGACCATGAATACGAACAATCAGCACATCACATCTTATGGGAGTGTAGTATTTGGCAAACTGGACGCAATATTATGTTAGATAGTATTAAGGTTACATCTGGGGTAGTTTACTATACGGACCTTGTTGAAACCAGAACAAATTTCCGTGAGTTCAAGCGATTTTGCCATACCTATTACTGGAATCAAAAGTAGCTCACAATTTAGGACCTAAAAAGGCCTAATTTAGTTTAAGTGGTAAGATATAATCCGTGGTGCTTTGCAACTGGGCTTAACCCAGTTGTATTTGTCCCTTGGTGCCTATTGGCCTAGTTCTATTCTGTCTCCTACTTGATACGGAGGGAAGTGGAAATTATATTTTTGTTTTTTTTCCCTACTCCTCCGCTGTACTTTTCTGATTAATTTCGTTGCAAGATCCAAGACAGTTGAATCGTTTCTCCGGGACTCGTCGGGTTTCATTAGCTCAGCGTTTTTCTGGTGGTCGCCACTGTTGATTCTGGCTTTCAGGAGTTGCAGTGGTTAGGAATGAGTGGCAGGCTTGTCCCATAAAAAAAAAGACTGTCGCTGTCCGTAATTTATTTCTGTCTTTAAGACCTCTAGAAGCTTTTTATTAGTAGGGTCCTCTTTTTTAGCAGAATAAAGTACATGTGCTTTCCTCCGTATAAATCCCATGTCAAAATCATCAACATGCACAAATCCACTTTTACGTTTCCTGTCCTTGCCTTGTGTCGGAATTTTTGTACCAGTTTCTTCTGCTGCGTGCCCTTCCTTAACTATTTTTGAAATTAGTCCTTGACTCACACCTGAAATATAAGATAATAAAATAAATGCTAGTAGAAATTTGAAATCTGGCAGGTTCGTTGGCTCACTCACTTAGCAGGTTACCTAATAGATGTACGTTACCGTTACGCTAGCCTGCAGCAAGAATAGAAACGAATATTTCGTGGACTTAATTTAATTAGTTAAGTATCAGGTAATTTATAACAAGAAAGTTGGCAACACTAACCTGTCCCTGCCGAAATTTGGTTGTATATTTGATTAAATGGAATAATCGGAGACCCCGCCCGAGCTTCTTCTTCAAAAAAGGTTTTAACCTTTAGAATAATGTTTCGAGCATCACTTTTAATAGCTTTCGGCATATTTAACTTTATACGATATTCAGCAACATCACGACAAAACAACCAGAGAACCCGAATGTACGAGTAGTAGACACTGACAATCGAATTACATTTCAACATGATGGCCGTAGTTCCAATTTTCGCCACTTCACAGATAAGTTGGTAGGAGTGTACCTAAATATCTTTTAACAGACTTTGCGCTACAGGCCTTATTTGAGCATAGGCTTCATTTGTATCAGGAACCTTAGATGTATTTCTAATATGACCCGATTGCGCCAGGAGGTGGATTATGTTACGTGTCGATTTTATTATATGTAGCTATTTTTCATTGGAACCATTGGCGTATCTAGGGACTTTTTCTAGGGGGCCTGGCCCCCAATCTGAGATGTGACGCCCAATGAAAAATGATATATATTTAAAAAAAATATTAAACACGACAAGAAAAATCGTTGGGGCACGCTCGATCAAAAAAGGAATTTTAGGCCAGTCATTGTCAGAAAGCCCAGGTCCCCACAATCAGGCGCGGTCGCAGCCATAAACTTTCAGGTCACATGAATAGGTAAATTTAGGGATTTTTGCACAAAAAAGTTAATAAAATTACAAACTTATAAAGTCATGAAACTAACGGGAGACGACTGGGGCAAACGCGAATCCAACCCAAAAAAGTTGTCTTTGTAACTGTTGCAGAAAACATTAGCCCGAAGAGAACGTACAATGTATGAGCGAGCGAAGCGACTAAGCGAGCTCGAAAATTTTTAGCACCTTGTCTCGGATATATGTTTAAGCCTAAGATGGAGAAGTACGGATGCTAGAGCGAGCGAAGCAAGCTTGAAAAAATTTAATACAATACCGTGCTTCGGATACGTTACATTTTCTTTTTATCACCCATACGTATGTTTTTTTGTCGACTTAAGTGTAACCCGGAGAGCTAAGGATGCTAGGGCGAGCAAGCCCCAAAAATTTTATTTACATGACTCAGAAACGCTAATTGTCTTCTAATCCTTACTTCCATACTTACACATGTGTTTATGTCAACTTAAGCGAAAACCGAACAACCAAGGATGCCGATAAATTGTATTTCCTTGACTCAGAAACGCAAATTTTCTTCTTATATTGTATCCACACCTACACATGTTGGTATTTCATCTAAAGTGAAAACCGGACAGCTTAGGATGCGAGGTTTGGCACAACGGCTGGATTTACAAGCTGTATAAACTTGGTGTGCCAGACGGTCTTGTGCTCATCCAGCGAGACTATTTGTCGAACCGCACCTTTCGTTATCGTATCGAAGGGGCGCTTTCTAGCCCCCGTCCTATCCGTGCCGGCGTACCGCAAGGCGGTGTGCTCTCCCCCCTAATATTCACGCTATTCACTAGCGATGTTCCCAAAAACCCCAAGACGCAGTTAGCATTATTTACCGATGACACGGCCATTTACTGCTCTGGCACGAGCACCAAGGCCATAACTCTCAACCTCCAAAAATCCGCCAACGCCCTAGGCGCATGGTTTCGGAAATGGAGGATTGTAGTCAACCCGGAGAAAGAGTCAGGCGGTCTTGTTTTACAAGCCGTGGACTAGAACTCCACTCCCTCTTATTCCGATCACCATGTTTGGTAAGCCGATCCCCTGGGAGAAGCGAGCTAAATATCTAGGTGTGATCCTCGACAAAAACCTCACCTTTGGCGAGCACATAAAGGCGGCACGCTCGCGTACTGCTTTTGCTCTCGGTAGGCTTCATCCCATGCTGAATGCACGCAGCAAGCTATCCCTTAAATGCAAACTGCGCATCTATACCACGTGCATACGCCCGGTAATGACCTATGCGTGTGCCGCTTTCGCACACACAAAGGAACGTCATATCCATAGGATGCAGAACATTCAAAACCGTATTCTCCAAAAGGCCACGGGTGCCCCGTGGTTCGTTAAGAATGACCGACTACATGAGATCTCAAAGTCCCAACTATAATATTAAGCAATTCATGAAGCGCCTTACTAAGCACATCATCGAATCTGCTGAAAAGCACCAGAACCCTTTAATCGCATCGACTACCCGATACGCTCCCTCCAAGATTAGTGGGATTCGCCGTCCTAGGCATACTCTCGTCGATCCTGACGACCCTCCTTCAAGAAAGCTGTAGGGAAACCAGCACTCTCAAGAAACACAGAAACAGACCGCGTGCCGTTTTCCGACCTCGCCGCCGAGGTCCATCTCGACGCCCCTGTAATGCTCCCCCCCGTCTTTAGCCTAACGAGCCAGCCTGTGAAGCTAAGCCTTTAGTGATAAATAATTCCCTAAATAATATCATGACCCAGCCAGTCCCTTGCTGTCCCCCCCAAAACGACGCCGTTGAGCCAAGGTCCGTACCCCACAGAGGGTGCCCTCAGCGAGCGGAGTTTAGTACATAAGTTTGTAGCCTCGGCTGGGGGCCTTAAATTCATTTGAGGCCCACACAGGCAAGTCCGGTTTAGTAGATGCAACCCTCTAGAGGTTGAAACTGCGAGTGGCCATTTTTTTACCAGATGCTGTCGAAAACGTGGTAATTGGTTCTGAGGTATTGGTAACTGGTAAAACGTGGTAATTGGTTCTGAGGTATTAATAACTGGTATCTGGGTGGTTTGTGGTTCTCAGGCAATTGACAGGTATCTACTGTGTCACTACAAGACCAACGAACCGAGCAAAAACGCTTCCATCTGCGTCTGCGTGAGTTTCACAATACGAGTATAAGAAAAGTTTAGCGTAGTACACTGAATTATTAACAAAATTATATTCAACTTTCTAGGGCAGGAGAATCGTGAATACCTACCACAGATTGAAAATTACCGCCACTTAAAACTATAACTCATTAATTTTAGGTACGTAGGTAAGTACTTTAAACACAACAACACACAATTAAATAAAAAATGGAACATCCGAAATTACTAATATTCATTTTTAAGTATTTTGAAGTTCAGTTTTAAAAATAGAATACCTGCCGGCAAAATAATAAAAGACAACACAGTTAATAAGCTGAATGATCGAACCTCTTTGGAAGCGCTCTTGCTCAATAGGTAGGTACCTACGTTTGTGAGTCGAGACGAAAGATGTTGATGAGATGTTGATGTTGTTGTGATGTGACCTAGTTCTAATTTTAGCAAATACGAGCCATTTTTATATTCCAAAGATTGTTGCGACTTTCCGATTGAAAGTTTGTCTTATTTTACTGTTTTCTCGAAAAATTTTGTAGGTACTTATGACATACCTACGTGCGGAAATTGGTATTTATAAACTCGTGACTATGGTAAGCCCTCGATTTCTACTCATTTGTAAAAACCGACTTACCGCACTTATATCATAAATAACTATTTTTGAAAAGTTCTAGAAGCGAAGTTTACCCTCGCAAGGGATATTATCTGGCCATGAGCTGGTCATGATATAAGTATTAGGCTTACTGGGCATTGAACATGTTTGAAACTGTTCAGAAAAAAAAACCTGCAGTTTATCGCGTGGTGTGCAATTTGGATTAACATATCAAAAATGAAGAACTACATCGTGCTTTGCGATTTTAATATTAATTGCCACGTTCACCGTTGGTTCTTGCCACAGAACAGTCTTGCGATGACTGATTAACAACAGACGTTACTGTAGTGCCAGTAGTCTTCGAGCAATGCCTTTCAGTGCTACCGGTTTGGATGTCATTTTCGGTACCACTTTTCCCTTTGGACCCAGAACCAAAAAATTTTTATAAATCATCAAAGAATACTTGACTTACCTCGTGACTTTGCACATAGGGAATGTATCCATCACTCACACCGTCACGGTAGATGAAAATTCGTTGTGGCAAACTACCCTCTGCAAAAAGCGTTTCAAAAAATGTAGGTACCTACATACAGTTTCAGAAGAATCATGTCAGGGATTTTACATCATTACATTACATGTAAGAGTATTGAACAATATTTTCAACAAATACTTAATTTAAATGTAATTTTTATTGATGATTTCTGAATAATTTTTCTATTTGGTTGGAGACATCGTTTTATTATAACAGACTGTAAGTAACTAATCTTTCGGATTTTTCTATATGCAAACTTCGGAGACAAGAGGGGGACGGTATTTTTTTTTTAATTTTTCGTCAAATGTCCAAAACAATGCAGCTCAAAAAAAAGAAAAATTTGTTTGAGAAAGTGCAAATAGTGTCGGCGACGAGACCCCGTCCGCGTCCCTAGGCGCAAGTAGTGGTATGATGTAAATAAATAATGTTGTCTTAATTATATGAAAAGAGAACTAGTTAGATTCGCATAGATTTTAATTGCTTTAGGTTTAATTTCAGTCTAATTAGTTAAATCAGGTTTCTTTATGTATGTTCGATTAGATAAGGTTTAAATATGATGATAATTTAATGTTTAGTTAGGTAAGAACCCTTTCAATACATACCTACCAGTTGAAAAAAAAACTTATTTCTTTCTTATTTGCAAAATAGCTGGGCAAACGTCTAAAACTATCCCACAAGTTGTTAGCATTAGTAGTTCTTGAGATATCCGGCTGTGACACACGGACAGACAGACTGATTCACACCATAAGGTTTCCTTTTTACCATTTTGGTACGGAACCCTAAAAACGGGCACCTAAGGAAACTTTCGTTCCACTTCCATGGCCGATATCAGTTAATGCAATTGAAAGTACCTACGAGTCATTGTTTGACGTAGTCTGTATTTGTTTACATATGAATCTTGCAAATGAATATGCATGTCTTTTTCGTTAAAAATGACAAATCAAATCGACATCGATATTTTTTTTAACTGTATTAGTTTTTATACTTATTGCTGTATTTAATTGCGATTTATTTTTATTTGAGAATATTTAATTAAGTATTATGTTTATTGTATTTACCTTCGTCCGTGTGTCACTGCGGGGTGCCAACTGAAAACCAGCGCTGGGTGTCTGACGCCCAGCAAATGCTGAGATGGTTACCCTTTCGGCATGGGCACGCTCAGCGCAATTTGTGTACTTGCTAACTATTACTTTTGGTTTTCTTTGTCGCTGTGCGTTTGTGTCTGTGCTGAATAAATGTTTTTCTATTCTATTCTGTTCTACTCATCCAAACATTAAAGAGTGGTTAACAATAATCGCAAGATATTTTTTTTAGATTTTTAAATCCTCGAATAAAATATCTCTGTTTCTTACATTTTCATCTCCATACCTATTGCATTTTGTATGAAACAGTTGATTTTTTTTTCATTAGGTTATTAGTGTTTTACAAATAACCTTGTATAAAAGAGCCGGCCAAGTGCAAGACGGACTGGCATGCAAAGGGTTCCGAACTACCTACTACTACTTTACTTTCAAACCATAGACTTCTTTTATAGGTTTACCTGTAATCTATAGAAAAAGAACTTGTCTCTACTTTCTTCAAAATTTTGGACTCAGGAGTTTCGTAGACAACGGGAAGTACCTATGGTATTTTTCATCTAATTTAAAAAATATATACAAAACCCTCAAAATACATAGATTGTATACGTCACACAGTTGTGAAACATTTTTTTAAGTTTTCTAGTTTTTACTCCAAATAGTGTCCTCATTTTTTTTTTTGCAGGCGATTATAATTATGACTGGGTAAGTTCAAAAATTGTTCAAGTAGATTCGGAAAAATCGGGCGTGACAGACAGACTAAAATGAATAAGTAAACGATGAATAAACGAGATAAAATGACCCTAGTGTCCATTCACAAAAGTAAATTCTCATGGAGAAGAACAAATGAAGTTTCTCATTATTTTGTTCTTCTCCATGAGAATTGACTATTACTCATTCTATTATTATTTTTTGCAATAAGTATTTGGTACCAATGCTAATATATAAAGCTGAAGAGTTTGTTTGTTTGTTTGAAAACCAAGTCTCGCAACTCAGTTCCTCTACCGTAAAAAGTTGTAAGATCCATGTAATACCAAGTCGGTTAATTTATTCAGTCCCTACTTAGGGTTCCTTCTGTCTGAAGTTATTACGTAATTAGCTAACCTAACAACATCTTATAGTGACCATATCAATATTAAAAATCTTATATATTTTAAATAAAAAGATTGACTTGCCATCGCATGAAAACACAATGTATTTCGCAAGTAATACATATTTTTATAAATGAGATTGTTTAGTGCTTTGCTACTTTTTCATTCCGTTGACCATTTTGTAAGTCACAGTTGAACAAAATTATATCTAGGTACCTATCTACACCTATTCTTCCATTATTATTATACATAAATACAGGTACACTGATTCATTCACTGCAAATTTAACTTTGTAATCCTATATGTTTATAAAGGATTACAAAGTTATTTATGCTAATTGTATCCTAAATTTTAAGCTTCTATGTCTGCTAGGCACTTCGCCTTAGAATTTTGATGATCGGTCAGTCAGTGACAAAATTAAGGAACTTTGACTAGTTGTAACTACTGGTTCAAATTGAATGAAATTTGAAAATTCAGGCTTCTAGTTTTATCCACAACGAAGTTATAGGGGGGTTGAAATTGGCCTGAACTGCTTCGAGAAAAGGACAGTATGGTATGGTACTGCCGTGCCCTCAGATTTAGTAACTTTTTCTGTACAAGTACCTACCTAAGTATGTTTTGATAATAAATTAAGAATCTGAAATATGTTACCATTTAGCTCTCGATATCTGAGCAGGGCTGCAGCAATATTAAAGCCCATGTGTGCGCTCAGCTCCTCGCCCGAGGTGTGCGAGTTGACAGCGGAGTAGTAGCGCGTCAGGTGCCGGTCCAGCGTCGCCACGAAGCCGCTGAAACTCTTCTCTTTGGAGCGGGTGTCGTGGCACACGTCGTATCCTATCACTAGGATACTCTGCAGTGGGATGTCTACCCTCCATGGTGCCCCACCTAGCTGTAAATTATCATACCTAACATAAATGCTTGTATAAACCTGCAGCCCCATTTTTAACAGACTTTAAAAAAAGGGTTCTTAAGCCAAAAAAACTTTTTTACAAAAGAATACATCGGCTTCCAACTAAAATGAAAAAAAAAAACACTACAAAGTATAAAATAACTTTGTAGCGTTGCATAAGACACGCGCGCCGCTACAAACTTATGTCGCGTGAACGCCGATCGTACGAGGTTAAGCCGCGCGCTCCCCGCTGCCGCGATCCACCCGCGCAGAGGCAGACTGTCGGCCACCCATGCTTGTAGGCAATGCGTGCGTTCTGCGAACGCTGCCGCGCCGTGCCCGTTCAACGTTCAACTGTGTAGTTGTGTCTAATCAACGTGTGTTTGACTATTTGTTGTGCCCCATTGTTATGTGTAACTAATGATTATAGCTGTACTATCGTATGAGACTGTTTTATTGCCATTCCATCGAAAACCAACCGCCGTCATTTACAACTTTATGTAATTTTGGAAGTCAGTGTTTTTGGTTGTTTTTTCGTACTTTAACACCGACTTCCGAAATTAAAGTTATTTTATACTTCGTATACGTCACTAGAGGTAGAGAACTAAAATTAAGCTTAGATAAAAACAAGTTGCAAATACTAAGCACATGACAAACAACATACTGGCCTACAGACCCAAAAAAAATTTTTATTTTTATTTTGTTATTTGTAATGGGTTTGCTCTTGACTCTAGTCTATGTCAGAGATGACAGAGACAAAGTCTACGATGGAGCGAGCCTACCCAGAAGGAGCCTGTTCACTCTAACTTTGAAGAGATTAGGGTTGTAAGCTTTCGGAAACACAGACGCTGGCAGAGAGTTCCACTCCTTTGCTGTGCGCATTATAAAAGACGTTTGAAAACGCTTAGTGCGAATTGGTGGAATAGCCACAAGGTAGGGATGGTAAGATGCAGTGCGTCTGGATGTCCGATGGTAGAAGGGGGCCGGTGGGATGAGGTCGTGGAGTTCTTGGGCACACTCACCAAAGTACAATCTGTAGAAGACCGACAAGCAGGCAACCTTACGGCGATGAGCCAAGCTATGTAGCTTGGCATCCACCAGTTTTACGTCGCCGATGAGCCTCTTAGCTCTGCGTTCCACCGAGTCAAGCGCGGCAAGCTGATACTCAGCTGAGCCATCCCAAAGGTGGCTACAATACTCCATGCAGGATCGGACTTGTGCTTTGTATAGTGTTAAAAGCTGTCCAGGCCTAAAGTATCGCTTCACCCTATTTAGGATGCCCAGCTTTTTGGCCGCAGTTTGGGCTTTGTACTCGATGGTGGCGCCGAAGTTGAGACTGGATGTCAACTCCATGCCTAGGAGCTCGAGCCAATCAGTCACAGGAATAGATGCACCCCGAAAAGTAGGAGCTTGGACAAAACGACTCCTTTTTGCGGTAAAAAGACACGCCTGTGTTTTGGTGGCGTTAAAAGTGACCAAATTGTCATCACCCCATTGGGAGACAACGCTTAAGGTCAAATTTGTCCGCTCTACCATGGCCTCTCTCAAGGAACAAACTTCAACCCCACTGGTTGTTGCGTTGGACAAGTATCTCTCTGAAACCGTACTGTCATCTGCGTACCCAACAAGACCAGGCTGAAGTAGGTCATTGATGTGCAGCAGGAAAAGAGTTGCAGAGAGAACAGACCCTTGAGGAACTCCGGCATCAATAGCCATGAGATCAGAGGAGCAGCCGTCAACGACCACTCGGATCGACCGTTCACTCAGGAAGTCTGATATCCAGCTGCAAAAACCAGCTGGGATACCATAAGCAGGAAGCTTGCTGAGTAGACCTGCGTGCCAGACCCTGTCAAAAGCCTTCGAGATATCAAGCGACACGGCAAGTGCTTCGCCGTGTCTCTCAATGGCTTCGCCCCAGCAGTGCGTGACATACACAAGAAGATCGCCAGTTGACCGTCCCCGGCGAAAGCCATATTGACGGTCACTGAGGAGATTGTTGTCTTCAAGGTAGGTCAGCAGCTTACTGTTCAGAACCCTTTCCATAACCTTGCATAGGATGGAGGTAATGGCGATCGGACGGTAATGCGCAGGGTCAGCACGGTCTCCCTTTTTGGGCACCGGTTGCACATTCGCAAGCTTCCATGATCTCGACACCGTTCTTTTTTCAAGAGAGAGGCGGTACAGGCGTGTCAACACAGGAGACAATTCAGGTGCACATTGCCTCAACACTCTTGCTGGAATGCCGTCAGGTCCACTGGCCTTATTCACATCTAAACTGCATAATACTCTACAGACCTCTTTATTATGAACTTTGATCTCCGGCATCGAAGAGTCACAACGAGGTAAAGTTGGTGGTTGCTTGGAGCCAGCGTCCAGACGCGAATTACCTGCAAAGAGAGTTGCAAATAAATTTGCTTTCTCTCTTGCAGAATGAGCCAGCGAACCATCAGGTTTCAGCATTGGAGGCAAAGTGGGTCGACAGAAATTCGTTTCGACCGCTTTCGACAGGGACCAAAACTGCTTACTACCCGGAGGGTGCGATGCTAGTTTGGCCCCGATACGTCCGACATGGTCAAAACGTGCCCTACGAAAAACCCGCTTGCAGAACCTTGCGGCAGAATTAAAGGCTTTTTTCCTCGCGCGAACCCTACGCGCTTTAACCTTTCGGTCGCGGGCCTTGATCCAGGCTTGGTAAGCAGATTCTTTACGTGCCAGACATCTTAGATTTATTTATATTTAAGGGTCTTTCGCACTTATATTATACACCTGTAATAGGAACGATTAGCACAACAATAATAACGAAACAAAAAAGGGAAACTCTATATAATAAGCAGACAGACTGGGATGCTTTCAGAGCATATATTGAGTTACAGCTCAATTTAAAGCTGCCACTAAACTCCTCCGATGATATAGATTCGGCTACTGAATACATTACTAATTTAATACAGCAAGCAGCATGGAAGTGTACACTGGAGGCGAATCCTAAAACCGGATGTAAAGATCTAGGAAAAAGTACTGAAAAAGAGAAGACTCAGAAGGCTCACAGCAGTCAGCATCCCTTGGTCAAAAAGGCACTAAGCGCAATGGCTGCAGAATTAAAACATTTCTTAAAGAATATCAAAGCTGATACTCTAAAAAATATGTTTGAAAATTTGTCAGCCTCTGCCAAGAATGAATATTCCCTTTGGACCGCGGTAAAAATAAGCAAAACTGCACCATTGCCAGCACATCACCCCTTAAAGTTAAATGACAATATAGTCTTCGGAATATTTTTTAGCAAAGTGTTAACACCTAACGACAGTACTGTAGTCGCTGAAAATGAAATTAACAACTATCTAAAATCAGACCTTCAGCTAAGCCCGCCCCTAAAGAGTTGCTCTCCTAAAGAAATATACCACGAGATAAGGAAACTAGACCGAAATAAGTTTAAAAAAACTGTAAAACGACTACAAAATAATGGATCATAATCATATTAATTTACTTAGACAATACAAGATATGTACATATTTGAAACGTGCTTGTTAGGACCTTTCTATTCATACCAAACATGTCATGATTATCTTAATTTAATTTTTTTCAGGGTTAAAAATTTACGTGTGAATTCCCGCATGTTAAATTTAATGAAAATTTACATAGTCTATGTCACCCAGAGTATTTTAAAGCACCTTTTGATACTCCATTCATCAAAATCGGTACAGTAATTTAAGTGCTAAGGTGGAACATACACACATACATAGACAGCTAAAATCATAACCTCTCCTTTTGGCTTTGCCGTAGTCGGCTAAAAAGGCTCCAGGATTTTGCTTAATTACTGCTGAAATACTACAACAATTACCTCGGAAGGCGATAGTTTTCCTTACACAGTTGTTTAACAGTATCTTGAGGCTGTCATACTACCCCAAATTATGGAAAGTGATTCTGAAACCCAGAAAACCACCGCACCTTGTGTCATCTTATAGAACCATAAGTCTCCTACCGGTAATTTCAAAACAATTTGAAAAAATTCTATCTCCTAGATTAAATCTTATACTGGACGAAAACAAAATTATCCCTGAACACCAGTTCGGGTTTAGGAGGAAACACTCGAAAACAGAACACGTGCATAGAGTTACCAAAATAAGAAACGCACTGGAAAATAGGGAATATTGCTTAGCAGCCTTCTTGGATGTTCAACAAGCTTTTGACAAAGTTTGGCACCCAGGACGTTTGTTCAAGCTTAAAAGTCATTTTCCATATAATCTTTACCAGCTATTATAATAGAATCATATTTAAATAACAGAATATTCAGAGTAAAGATTAATAAAACATACTAATCCTGTTACGACATAAAAGCAGGAGTGCAGCTGACCTACTAAATCCTCTAGTTTGCTGAGGAGAAGGGGGACAGAGACCGTGTCAAAAGCTTTAGAAAGATCAAAAAAGATAGCTATAGATTTATCTTTGTTGTTTAGATTTTGAGCTACTGAACCTATTAATTCTAATATGGCATCCTCTGTGTTTTTGCCTGATCTGAATCCATATTTATTTATTTATATAAGGTTCACCCACAGCACATATATGGACATAAATACATTGAGTCTCATGGTAATATTCCAATATATATGCCAATTACGGGCAAACACAACATTGACAAAAACACGCTAGATCATTTACACACTACTGCAAAGTGACATGACACAAAAACAAAACATACAATACATCCAATACATACAATAAAACGGAAAACATAACATAACAGTAGTAGACCAGGGAATACAGATACAAACGAAGTTAATTTTTTGGACAACTGACTTGATCAGGAGACTTGATAGCACGTAGGGAAGCTAGGATTCTCGATTTAAATTTCGCCTTAGAGTCACCAAATATATCTGTCTCAGGAATGGACTTGATAAGTGAATTCAGGTTGTCACACATCTTCGCTAGTGGGGAATATTGGTTATTTGCGAGTATATTTTGTGAGTTAAGGTAATCCAGCAGACGTTTGTTCATTACTTTTTGAGAAGCTTAGACAGAGTTGATAGTACCGATATAGGTCCGTAGTTGATACTCGTTTAAAGGTATTAGATAGATAGCTGGAAATCGTTTACTTAGGTGACGTATTTTTGACATCCAAGTACCTAAATGAAATTGCTTATTTTGCTTTCCTGCGACAACCATCACTACATCGTCCTCATCGTTTTCCTCTTTTTAGTGGTCTAAAAAGAGGAAAAAATACGATGTCTTTGGTTGTTTCTTCGTATTTTAACACCGACTTCCGAAATTAGAGTTATTTTATACTCTGTAGGTAGTGTTTTTTTTATTTGGAAGTCGGTTGTTTTGTTTTGTTAAAAAGTTTTTTTTTTACATTTAGATATCACCTGTGGTAAAGGAAACCGGGCATTAGTATATACCTACCTAAATAGATCAAAGAGTAATAATGCTTACCTTGCAGTTTATTTGAATGGCCACTCTTGTAGCTATTGACTTAGCCGATTTGGAAGTCAAATTTTTCGATATTATAACCTGCGAAGGCACGGCACGGTCAACCATGCATTTTTTTTTAATTGCCTCATATCTGGAATGAAACGTAAAATTAAATGTTAACATTGAAAAAATATTATGTACTAATTTTAAAGTGTAAAATATAAAGTAGGAACATAATATGATGGTACTCAGAGATGTTTATCGTCTCAGTAGCAACAAAAATCCCCAAACTGATGGGCATATAACCGCCGAATTTACGTCCACCATAACGAAGAATAAACTCCTTACAAGCATTAAAAAGTACAACCATGACCACAAAACCAACCGGCTTAACTGCTCGCATATTAAATTGGAGGGAAATAATCCCATTTTCATATCAGAGAGTCTTACCACTAAAGCCAGGAAGCTGTTCTATCAGGCAAGAGAATTTGCGAAACTGAACGCATATGCTTATCATTGGACATCGCATGGCAAAGTCTACATAAAAAAGGAAGACGGAGCGCCGGCAAAGAGAATAGCAAAGGATTCCGACTTTGAAGGTTTAAAACAGCAAGGAAAATGACTAGAGTCACTGATATGTACACAACAACGTATCCCAGCTGAAAAACGGATGTTTCGCCTGAAAATTGTTTGCCTTACAAATTTTTCTATTTATAACTTAGTTCCAAGATTTAGCTTTTTGTTTACTATATTTTTTATTTTTGTTTACGTGCTTGCTTATACACAAAAATATAAATACACTACTTGTACATCTCCATTTACACAATACACGCAATCATTACACAGGACATCAAATACCAATCACAGTTTACCCAATCCACTATACAAGTACTTTATCATACACATCTACTTTTATTCTTCTGTACTTTCTTTATCACAGTCATTACTACCAGGTAATAACTCTGCTTATTTCAAATCTTTGTTTGAGTTGCTTAACGTCTTTGCTACTAATGTCACTATTGTATTAAAACATAATTAAAATTCGATCGCAATATTAATATAAATATAACAGAAGAAGTAGATACAGCTGACCCAATTGAATGTATATCCCTTAGTGACACCAGTCTTTGCCCGGAATGGTTTGATTATAATCTTCAAACCCACGATGCAATAGCAATAATAAGTGTTGACATTAGGAGTATTAATTGCAATTTTGACCTTTTGGTGGCATTTATTTCTGCCCTGAATATGTGTATTGACATAATTGTTTTGTCAGAGTGTTGGACAAATTTGAACAATCCACCTCCAGATATGGATGATTACAGAAAATATTGGACCAAAACTAGCTTAAATCAAAACGATGGTGTAGTAGTATATGTGCACAGTGATATCATGGCATGTGTCCACGAGCCTAATATTATTGAAGGAAATTGATTAATTGTGAATATTGAGCCCGAATACACAATCATTTGCTCGTATAGGCCACCAAGTTTTAAAAATCCTAATCACTATTTGGAATCACTTGATACTATTCTATGTAAAACCCCAACAAAAAATGTGATTCTCACCGGAGACATAAATATTGACATTTTACCTGAGAATGTATCTAGTGTAACCCAAGATTACCTAAACCTGATGGCCATGCATGGACTACGACCAGGCATAGATAGACCAACGCGTGTCAAGACATGTATTGAACATTTCAAGATTAAATGCTCGTATCATTGGAAAACAGCAGTTTTTGAGCAGCTTATAACAGAACACTCTCCGATACTTCTATATATTAACAACTCAACACTACATAAAAAAGTTGAAGTGCACAATAAAGTAGTGATCGATTACACTAAAATATACATTCAGTCAAAAAAGTATTGGGAATGGATGATTTGTTTATGGTTCCAAATTCAAATTTTTGTTTTTTTGTAGTTGTTAGATTGGCACAACTGTTTTCCATTTTGGCGCGGAGTTTGAGTTGCATCTGTTATTTATATTAAATACAGTGGTTTTAGTAATATCATATATAGTGTGTATTGCGAATTTCATAATGGACAAAAATATCGAACAGAGTTTGTCTTAAATTTTGCATCGCCAATGGAATTTCGTGTTTGGAGTCACTGAAAATGTTACAGAAGGCTTACGGTGAATCGACTTTATCAAAAACTCGTGCTTAAGAGTGGTTCAAAGCGTTCAAAAGCGGTCGAGATGTGATGGAAGATTTGCCTCGCTCTGGTAGGCCGTCAACGTCTGCAACTGAAGTTAACATCGCAAAAGTGAAGGAAATAGTGACTGAAAATCCCCATTCAACTCTGAGAGAGATAGCCGCCGAACTTTCTGTATCTCACGAGTCGATCCGTACCATTTTAACTAATCATTTGGGTATGAAACATGTTGCTGCTCGGCTAGTCCCAAAAGATCTGAATTTTCTCCAAAAACTCAATCGCATGAAAGTCGCTGAGGACATGCTAGAACGAGTCAGTTCGGACCCAACATTCATGAAACGCATTGTTACTGGTGACGAGACGTGGGTTTACGAGTTTGACATGCAAACTAGTCAACAAGCTTCGGAGTGGCGCCTTCCAACTGAACCGAAACCGAAAAAACCACGCCAAAGTCGATCAAAAGTCAAAGTCATGTTGACTGTTTTCTTTGACTATCGCGGTGTTGTGCACTCTGAATTCTTACCGGAAGGTCTAACGGTAAATAAAGAATATTATTTGAGCGTTATGCGGCGTTTAAGAGAGCAAATTCGACGAAAAAGGCCAGATTTGTGGAAAGAAAATTCTTGGATTTTGCACCACGACAATGCGCCTTCGCACAAGGCTATCATTGTGAACGAATTTTTAACCAAACACTCAACAAATACCATCCAGCAACCACCATATTCACCAGATATGGCTCCTGCTGACTTTTTTCTTTTTCCTAAACTCAAATTACCACTTCGTGGCACCCGTTTTCAATCGATAGAAGACATAAAGGAGAATTCGCGGCGAGAACTGAACTCAATTCCGGAAGCAGCGTTTAAAAAATGTTTTGATGAATGGATTATTCGTTGGCGCAAGTGTATCGTTTCTAAAGGAGCATACTTTGAAGGTGATAAAATAAATTTGGATGAATAACAGACATTTTGTGTATTATTGATCTTTTCCCGGTACTTTCTTGACAGAGTAGTATGACACACTCAATGATGAGTCCTGGGACAGTCTATATAAAGTTACCGATACTAATATTGCATCGGAAATAATAACGTCAAGACTTTTAAACATAATTTCCTATAATACCAGTACTGTAAAAAACCTAACAGGTATAGGCCCCTAAAACCGTGGATAACAAAAGGAATAGTTAAATGCATAAAAATAAGGATAGATTACACAAAGCCGCAGTGAAGACATTGGACGATATACTTCTTCAAAGCAAGTACCAAAAATATAGAAATGTGTGCAATTTTATAATCAAAAAATTAAAAAAACAACACTACGAAGAAAGGCTAAACACAAACAAAGGAAACATAAAGAAAACCTGGGAAGTCATAAAAGAAGTTTGTGCCATGAAAAAAAAGATAGAACCCGTTATGGAATTATTGGATGTTGACAACACTCCAACTGAGTCTCTGGATAAAGTTAATAACTATTTTACTGGAGTTGGTGAAGCATTGGCAAATGAACTACTGATTAAGCTAAAAAAATCTGAGCAGGATCTATCACGTGAAGCTGGAGGGGATACTTCACCGACAAATTCAATGTCCTTCATGCCTACGGATCCTTACGAGGTGAGAGGCATTATTCTAGGACTAAGATCGCATAGCGCACCCGGATGGGACAAAATTAATTCGGAAATTTTGAAACAGAATATTGTTTCTCTTACACCGCCCATCACGTACATGTGCAACCTTAGTCTAGCAACTGGCACATTTCCGTCTATATTTAAGAAAGCCAACAGCTTTCTTAAATATAGACGGAAATGTGCCAGTTGTCCTATATTTAAATCTGGTAACAAAAATTAGCCAAGCAACTATCGCCCTATCTCTCTTCTATCAACGTTATCCAAGATTCTAGAAAAAATCGTCAACACGAGAGTTATGAAATATCTAGAGAAGAACAAACTGCTTAGTGACTTTCAATTCGGGTTTAGAGAAAGAAAATCAACCGAAGATGCAGTTTTGGCACTAACTTCAACTCTGGTATCTTATCTGGATGGGGGGAACAAGTGTTTGGGGGTCTTTTTAAACCTCCAAAAGGCGTTTGATACCGTATCCGTTAAGATACTATTAACACGCTTGGAGGGCGTTGGTATAAGGGGGGTGGCTTTGGACTGGTTTAAAGATTACTTGACTGATAGGTCTCAACGAGTTAGAGTTGCCGGCTATGAAAGCTCTGACTCAATATGCAAATACGGCGTTCCCCAGGGTAGCACGCTAGGACCGACATTATTCCTCATTTATATTAATAATCTATGCAAGATAGCTGCTACCCTGCCATACTTGGATCTTCTAATGTTCGCTGATGACACGGTGCTGATCTTCCATGCTCAAACCTGGGATATGGTATTTAAATTGGCTGAGACAGGCTTAGCAAAGGTGACCTCCTAGCTGGAAAACAGTCTCCTGTCATTAAACACCAGTAAGACGAAATATGTATGCTTCAGCAAAACCTCTGTAGGAAAACCAGCTGCATCGCAAATCTTAAAAATTATTACCTTCCCGTGCAACAGAAGAGATACTCGATCCAGCTGTGATTGTTCGACGCTTTCACGAGTCGCTTCTATTAAGTATTTGGGTGTCACGCTGGATGACCAACTTACCTGGACTATGCATCTCACATTGATAATAGCTAGAATCAGAAAACTAGTAGGTATATATCTTTAAAAACTTGCGCACAGTTGCAAATAGAACTCTTCTTGTACAAACCTACCGAGCTTTGTGCGAGTGCATTATCAGACACTGCATTTGCGCATGGGGAGGTGCGGCAAAAACCCATATGATTGGTGTCGAACGGGCACAGCGTATGGTGCTTAAAGTACTTATATACCTATCGTATCGACATCCCACATCTTCAGTGTACGAACTGGCTGGAGCATTATCTGTGAGAAAGATATTCACTTATGAAATGCTACGAAGATACCACAAACAAGTTGTTCCTAACCTACCCATATCCAAAAAACGCGTGAAAAGATGCCCTGTTCCACGTACTAGATCAGCATTTGCTAGAAGACACTATAATTTTCTTGCTCCGCATACCTACAGTAAATTGATCAAAATCCAGAAAGTAAGCAAATTGAATAGCAACCAATTCAAAATAATTCTATTTACATGGCTAAAGTCAATGGACTATACTGATGTAGAAAATCTTATAAAAACATAACCCATTCTGCACAACACACGAACACACACATACACAAACACACCCGTATACACGTTTGGACAAGCAACTGATGAAGCTACTGAAGGTAACAGAAACCTTCAGTGGCGCCATCAGGATGGAATTTGGTTTGGACAAATGTGCGGTCATGCATGTAAAGCGAGGGGAGATTATGGAATCCGTGGGAACACAACTCTCGGATTCCATAGACCTTAGGTCCCTCTCCTCAACCGAAACTTACAAGTATTTGGGTATGTCGGAAGCGTTAGGCATCAGTGCTACTGACATGAAACAATCGTTGAAGGAGCGCTTCTTTGGCCGCCTGAACAAAGTACTTAACAGTCTTTTATCAGGTGGCAACAAGGTGCGCGCCTTCAACGGTTGGGTCATGCCGGTATTGATATACTCTTTCGGCGTACTCAAATGGACTCAAACGGAACTTGACGCCCTGGATAGGCGGGTCCGTACACGGCTTACTGCGTATCGAATGCATCACCCCCGATCGTCGGTAATGAGACTGTATATCCCGCGCAAGTGTGGAGGTCGAGGCTTTTTAAATGCTAAGACTCTCCACAATCGCGAGATATGCAGTCTTAGGGAATACTTCCTAGAGGCCGACGTGGGTATGCATCGAGATGTGGTAGCGGTGGACAAAGGCCTTACCGCGCTCTCCTTGGCTAACGAGAACTGGCGCAAACCTGTGGTATTAGATACTAACGACCGCAGGGAGGTATGGCAGAGCAAGGAGCTTCACGGACGCTTTTATCGGGTCCTACATGGGCCCGATGTAGACTTCTTAGCGTCCGTAGCCTGGCTTCGTTTTGGTGACCTCTTCGGGGAAACCGAAGGTTTTGTCTGTGCAATTATGGACGAAGTTATGATGACTAATAACTACCGGAAATACATTGTGAAGGACGGCACGGTTGACATATGTCGGGCATGTCACCGGCCCGGGGAATCCATCCGCCACATTATTTCTGGTTGTTCTAGTCTGGCTAACGGAGATTATTTGCACAGGCATAACCTTGTAGCCAGGATTATCCACCAGCAACTTGCTCTTAAATATCTTCAATCTTGTGGAATCGGA
This sequence comes from Lacanobia oleracea, assembly GCA_950371165.1. Lineage (NCBI taxonomy): Eukaryota > Metazoa > Arthropoda > Insecta > Lepidoptera > Noctuidae > Lacanobia > Lacanobia oleracea. Next base: position 15,968,481 of record OX493394.1, read on the forward strand.
AGTACCGTACTATAGGTATGTGCCCGACCCAGTTCTCGAAAGTGGTAGTTGCTCATTGTATTGGGATCGGTCTATCATCACTGACAGGACTATTGTTGCCAATAAGCCTGATATAGTGGTGATAGACCGACTAGGGCGTCGCACAATGATTGTTGATATAGCAGTCCCTCATGACGAGAACCTCGTGAAGTCAGAGAAAGATAAACAAACGAAGTATCTTGACTTGGCTCGCGAGGATGTCGACATGTGGGATGTGAACACAGCAGTCATTGTGCCGATAGTCGTGACGGCCAATGGCATTATTGCCAAGAGCCTCGACCAAAATCTCAAGAGGCTCTCGTTGGGCAGCTGGATCAAGGGCTTGATCCAGAAAGCAGTACTCCTGGACACGGCTCGCATCGTTAGGAGGTTTCTCTCTCAGAAGCCCTGACCACCGGTAGCTTGGACCCTGTTCCCGATACCGGTGGGCTACTATTTTTTATATTTTTAAATGTTTTTTGTATTTCTATATAAATACAAAAAATATATATATATATACAGAGTTAGAAATAACACTTTATTATTAGGTTTATGATGTGTGAAAATATCACTCATGATAAACCAGAAGGGCTTCCGTATCCTCATAAGAGATTTAATCCAGTTTGTTATCATTCTTTTTACAGTCGTAACTGTTTTTCTTGTGTACATATATGTTTTTATTAATCCTATTGTATATTTAAGCTGAGAGATGGTAAAATTGTCTGCTATTAAATTTGGTCTTACATTGGAGAACCACTGTAATTATATCTTTTAATATGGGATAATGGAGGGCTTTATGTTTTTTAGAACCGTTTGGGTTATGTACAGTTTCCTGACAGAGAGTAAATTACTGATTTCGTATAGGTTTTTAGTAGAATATATTTTATTTTTAAAATACATAACTTTTATAAGTGCTCGTTGTGCACGTTCCACATCCATGAATCTAGATTTAGCTGCGCCTCCCCAAATGGGGATACAATACAGAAGGACGGACTGTGCTAGAGCAATATAGATTTCATTAAGGAAGTTTCTAGGTTGCTTATCACACCTCAACATCTTAGTAGGGGCCACGTGTCTTAGTGTTTTGAAGATCCAAGCTTTCTAACCCTGGCAGTCACCTGCTCAAAGTGTGGGTACCAGGTCAGAAACTGGTCAACCATTACGCCCAAGTATTTCGTCTTAGAGACTCTATTTAGGCATGAACAGTTACAGCTTATCCTGTTTATATCTTCGCATGCATGAACCCTCAAGTTGAGGTCTTCATTTGGCTGTGTCCGGGAACTAACACTAAAACATAAGTAGTTGGTCTTGGTGGTGTTCAATGTTAATAAGTTGTTTTTCAGCCATTCAGCTATATGGGAAATCACTACCTCTGCACTCAGTTTAACATCTTGCCAAGAATTATCAGAAAATACAACAGCAGTATCGTCGGCGTATGCAAATACTCTGGCATTTGTTAATTTAATATTGCACAAATCATTAATGTAGAACAAAAACAGGGTTGGACCCAAAACACTACCCTGCGGTACGCCGTATGTTATTTCTGCTTCATAACTCGTGTCCTATTTTCACTCTTTGCTTCAGTTTGAGAGGTAATGAGCAAACTGAGTGCAGTACCTCTTATTCCGGCTTTTTGTAATTTGTTCACAAGGATAGGGACAGAAACGGTGTCAAAAGCTTTTTGGAGGTCTAGGAAAATGGATAGGCACTAGTTTCCCTTGTCAAGATACTCGGTAATATGAGAAGTTAGTGCAGTTACAGCATCTTCGGTACTTATAGCCAGTCTGAAACCAAATTGTAAAGAAGATAGTAAGTTGAATTTGTTTAGGAATTAGTTTTTTTTTTGAGTCTAGAATTAATAATCTTTTCGAGAATTTTTTATATGGCTGGTAAGACCGAGATAGGTCTGTAATTGTTGGCATCGTCTCTGTCCCCTCCCTTGTGTACTGGGGTTATAATAGACTGCTTTAGGGGAGTCGGGAAGACGCCTTGCTGGAGACAGAGATTTGCAAGGTGAGTAATCACAAGAACGACTTCCTTTCTTACAAACTTTAAGAATTTTGTTGAGATGTTGTCCCAACCCGGGGCTCTATCAGATTTTAAATTCGTTAATATACTGTTCACTTCAGTTTCATCGGTGTCAATTAGTACGAGGGTGTTTAGTGGAGATATTTCTGGGTGAACAGGGATATGGACATTATTTAATATTGGGTGAATTTGATCGGCTAGTTGTTTTCCGATGTTGGCGAAGTAATTTATCGAGTCATCAGAGGTAGGTTTTATATTTAATAGTTCTAAGTTTTGAATTTTATTTATTTTGAGTATGTGATATTTTTTATGTTTTTCCAAAGTATTTTATTTTTTGTTACACATTTTGCAAGTAAGTCTCGTTCATATTTTTTTTATTATTTTTTTTTTAGATTATTGCAGTAATTCCTGTATCTAATGCAAGTGATTTTTAGTATTTCATTGTAATTGCGAGTCCTTTTGTAGATGATTTCGGTTTTTAATACAGCGTAGTATAGCCATAGTGATCCAAAGTTTGCTGATCCGTTTACTATTTGGAGTTTTATTCGTGATCGTGTTGTCATTTATAGTAGAAGTTAAAGTATTTATAAAGCTAGTAATTAATAAATTTGGGTCACCACCAAAAAGTAAATCAGATAATTTCTTCTCCTGAAGATCTTTCAGAGCTTGCTCGTAATTTAGTGTAGTCGTAGTTTTATTTGCCGTAAGAATATTTTTTAATTTTGCGAGAGCTAGGAATGTGGTGTGATGGTCAGAGATAGTTGAGTGTAAAATAGCAATAGAGGCAGAGAACTTCTTTTTATTTATGTTTAACATGAAGTGGTCAAGGCAGTTTTGTTCCCTGGTGGCAAGTGTATGCCCAGGCAGTATTCCGAAATGAGATAGCATATTTAGGTAACTAACTCTATTTTTGCGATCATGAGATGATTCAGTCTCTCTAGCCTTGATGTTGATGTTTACATCTCCAGCTATAATAGTGTTTTTATTTAACGATATCAAGCTAAGGTGTGTACTAAGAGAGTGAATCTATCAATGTTTGAATTCGAAGGTGAGCGGTATATACAATACACATCACAACCCACAATATCCAGACGTAGACAGGGCGCTTGGTCGAGCTGTATTTCCTCAACTTTGTGCTTTAATGAACATTTTACATATACAACCACCACATCGTTCTGATTAAGTTGTCGATTTGTGATCAAGTCAAGATTTATTTTTAGTTAGGTTTTTTATTTTTTTACTATTGATAGGCACGCGTTTGATCACTATCTCAACTGTTGGTAAGCGATGATGTGGTCAAAGATGGAGCACGCCTGCCTAGAAGTAACCTATTCACTCTTGAATTAAAGGACTCCCAGGTTGTAGCTATCAGGCATATTTATCTATTTAAATTGTTTAATAATTAAGGTTGTTTATTTACATGTAAATTACTTTTTAAATTATTTAAATCGGACCTTTCGTTTAAAAGTTATAACGGGTATAAAAGTAAAATATAATATAAGTAAAAAAAATGTTGTGGTTTGAGCGAACCGCCTTACGTTAGTCTATAAATAAAAGCGACACACATAATCAAAATAAAAAAAGAAGTAAACTAAATAACCTATTATATCGCTAGTGGACTATGTCACGACCTTTTAACTGACACAATAAGTAAGGGAGATGAAGTTTGTGAACTACCAACTAAATTCGCGCGAACGAAGTCGCAAGCGAAGTGCTAGTTTATTATAAGCAACAGAATAAACGCAATACCTGAATAGGGATAATTTTACTCATCATTATGAACAGCTTTTAATATGGGTGTATGGGACCAACACTGTAATAACTCGACACCATGTACTGAACAGCTTAATTTTTTTTTGGGCTTTTGTGGTTGGTCCCACCTGAGGAGCTCGTGGCTAAATAATAACAGCCGCACGGGTCGATCTTTAAGGTTAAGCAACGCTTGCCAAGGTTGGTCTGTGGATGGGTGACCATCTTAATATACCGAATTTCCTCCGTGCCTCGGAAAGCACGTTAAGCCGTTGGATCTTTGGCAGCCGTTGCGGATTGTCAGAAGCCAGTAAATCTGACTCCAGTCTTGCCAAGAAGGACCGTGTTACCCAGTTAATGGGTTGTGGAGGTCTGGTAGGCAGCCGCTTCACGTAAAACACTGGTATTCAGCTGAATCCGGTTTGACTGGAAGCTGACCCCAATATAGTTAGGAAAAGGCTAGGCAGATGAGATGTGGTTGGTCCCACCTATTGTTTATTTTTTAACTAAAATGGACACAATATTAGTAATAAGAACTGTTAGGTGTCTTCTTCAGTAATTTTTTTAAATTAATTTACAATGTGACGACTATAGTTACGCCACTGGATACAATATTGAATCATGGCAATAGGCACAAGGTATACAGTATATGGATTATAATTGAAATGGCTATGCTACTCTTCGGAAAATCAGTCTGACTTGTAATTAATACTGGAAAATATCTGATGATAGCTCTGGAGCAGATAAAGTAAGGGGAGGAAAAAAAAAGCACACCTGTCTGCAATGTGGCGTGCCAACACACACAGTATTATAGCAGGATTCTTTCGTGCAATGGCGGCTTCGCAAGCGTTAGCATATTCCATGGGGCCGTCATTTCTGATGGGAACTGAAAAACATGTTTTATGTTAAAATTTGTAGAACTTAAGTAGTGCGATACAATAAAGGCATGTTTGCAATCAAGTTTCGGGTCTTGGTTCCCAAAATCTTTACCGGTGGAAAAAAAGAATCACGATAAAACTTTTATAATAATAATAATAATAATGTTTAATTGTCAGGCGACTAAGACCCATACAAAAAATACACAATATAATATTTCATAAAAATAAACTAATACACATAAAAATCACAAAAATTAAAACTTCATACTTATATTCTACAACAGACAGGGTTGTTATTATGAGATGCCCCATTATTGTACTCTCACCAAGCCTGTCAGCTATCACCTTCAAGAGGCTGTTGCCACTGCCACGCAATCTGGCGAGCAGAGACGCACTTTTCTTCCTCACTACAGCTGAGAAGTTGTCGACTCGGGCTTTTGCGAACATCTCTGATGCACTGCAGTAACGCGGCAGCCGCATCAGCGTCCTGAAGGCGTTATTATATTGGACGCGCAGCGCATTGACGGCACGTTTGGTACAGCTGATCCATAAGGCGCTCGAGTACAGAGATGTGCAGTATGCTTTAAATAGCGTGTGTTTGACCGCTTCTGTACATCGAGCGAACCTACGGGCCAACATGTTCGCCCGTACCGCCAATGCCCTGCGTTCCCGTTCAACATCAGCATCATCTCTAAGGTTGTCAGCAATTAAATGTCCCAAATATTTAAACTGATGTACCCGACGAATTTGGACATCATTAATTTTTATCGGTGGTACATTTTCTGGACATTTCCTGCCAACAGCCTCAAAAACCATGAGTTCAGACTTAATCACATTATATAGCAACCCATGGCTGGCAGCATTGCTCTCACAGATTTTGACAAGTTTTCTGAGTGCACTGATCGAGGGAGCCAGCAGCACCATGTCATCCGCGTAGCTAATGTTGTTAAAACAAACCCCATCGACAAAACAGCCCACACGTGCACTGCTGAGTTCCTCGATCAATGCACTCAGATACAAGTTAAAAAGATTTGGGGATGTTAAGCCCCCCTGCCTGACGCCACACTCCAACCTGTACGGCAGGGAACAGTCATTCCCCCACCTCACAACGTTAGTTTGGTTGCCATACCAGTACCTAAAAACGTTCAGTAGCTCATTGGGTATCCCTGTTTCCTTTAATTTATTCCAGAGAATGTTGTATGAGACCAGGTCGAAGGCCTTGGAGAGATCCAGGAACGCTGCATAAACTGGTGTACTCCTGTCAGCGTAGTACCTGACAGTGTGCTTAAGGCACGCAATTGCACTTTCGGTGGATAAGCCAGGCCGGAAACCAAATTGCGCATCGTGCAAAGATAAATATTTCACTAGTTGTACGTTAAGCACACTATCAAGCACCTTAGCGACGATCGTTGCCAGAGAAATAGGCCTGTAATTCGACCGATCTGAAGAGTCTCCTGTTTCATCATACTGTCAGGTAAGTGAGAGTGTGCGATACACAGATTAAATAGTAAGGCTAATACTCTAGGCAAGTGGCAACCCGCATGCTGCAGGTGCTCGATACTGAGTCCGTCGTGACCTGGGGATTTCCCTCTTTTCATATTTTTAAGAGCTAACTTAACGTCTTTCGCTGTGATAAGAGTGGAAACGGGTCCCGTTTGGGTCTCAGCATCGACCCCCCGCTGCGCTGGTCCCAGCGGTGATCGAACCATGAAGTGGTCTTTGAACACCTCAGCTATGAGTTGCGGTTCAGTAACGCCATCAACGCTCACGGGAAGGCTCTGGGCCGCGCTCATCTTATTGGTACACTTCCAGAAATTGCGAAAATCGGAATTTGCGTGATGTGTGGCCAAAATGTCCATTTTAATGGAATCTTGGTGATTCTGACACCACTTCAGCTTCCCTTTAAAAACTTTCCGCGCCTCTATCATATGATCGTACACAGTACCCGATGACGGTCGTCCGTGCCAGTCCCATATAGTGAACTTAGCCCGCGCCTCCCCGTGCGCCACTCGGACATGCCTGTTCCACCCTGCTACACACTTGCGATACCTAGGCTATTTCCGGTGTGTGGAACTAGCTGCCAAGCTTAGACAGTTTACTATATTACTGTACAATTCATCAATTATCACCCTATGGCTGGTGTCAGTGCAACATTTCCCACTACAAGATTCCATTTGTGCTGGAAAGTCTATCTCGCGTAAGTAATTTCCACACAGCTTGGAAAACTGCCCTATTTGCTCGGGCGACCTTTCCCCCCACTTTACACCGTCAGATACTTGTGCACACTGCTTACTAAGTTTTTGCTTCACTAAATCAAAATTACACTTGATTAAAAGTGGAAAATGGTCGGACCAATATATGTCATGCATGGTTAACGTGTACACCAGTAACGAGCGGTAAGGCTGCTTCAGTCACTATACAATGGTCCAGCCATCTTCGACTTCCGTTTGCCTCACTTATAAATGTATAGCTGTCCGAACTCATTTTTTTTACATCTACACATATCCATTTTTGATCACAACAAAAGCTCTGTAACTCGGTAAAAAAAAATAATAATAATAATAATAATAATAATAATTTATTTTTGACACAGCACATATGTTACATTTTAACAGATATGAAGGATACATTCAAATTTTCTTAATTTTATATTGAAGGCATCTGTGTCTAAACTAGATATAGAATATCTGTATCTCAGACATCAGCGCTCTTCCTTATGATGACCACTACATTACTAGCTTAGATAGACATAATAATTATACGAGGAGTTCCTAACACAGAAAAAGAAAAAGTACAAATCAAAGTAAACAAAACTGTGTGTGGAGTGTTAACCTCTCGGTGAGTAATGTGATAAAGCGTGTGAAGGAGTGTGAGAGGGTGAGTAAAAAGAGATTTATTATTTAATTATTTTTAATAAGTTTTCTGTCTCTTCATATGTATGTTTACTAATATATTTAAAAATTGTACCTTTACATCTTTTTTTATTCAAGGGGTATATATCTAAAGCGTCATTTATTTTATTATATAAGTACGGTCCCAAGAAGCAAAAATATTTGTTTACGTACGCATGTCTGAAGGAAGGTCGGGCCCTATTACCAATAATATTTCGTCTTTTAGTTAGATCACCTTTTGAGAACTGCAGTAAAGAGTGTTGCCTCAGGACCACAAGAAATATAAACAACTGGCGAACTGTCAGGACCTCACACGACTGATACAGAAGATGGGTTGGGTACAAATAGGGGCGAAAAGTACTTACCTTTAGTACAGCCCTCTGGGCTATTTCTAAGGGCTTTAATATAGTTTTATGTGCACCTCCCCAAACGGTGAGTGCATAATGTGCCAGGGTGGGCATTAAAATCCCCCAGGACAATCACCGATTCCACACCACTCTCCTCTATTACTGCACTTATAGTTCCTAAACAGTCCGAAAATTCCGTTAAATTGTTCGCATTGTCTACAGGTAGGTACACACTAAATATCAACACGCTACGGTCACACAACGATATTCTTATTGCCGCGATACGTGGATTACCGCACGGTATTACGCACACACAACTGAACATACTTTTTCTCCACATTAACGCAACACCACCGTAAGGCCGACCCACTAGCATTCCCGCCGACGTGTCTACTGCGGACGTACCAGTGCTTCCAAACTCCTCATCTACTCGTGTCAAACAAGACAGGTCATGTGGCAGCAGCCACGTCTCCTGAAGAGCGAGTATATCCACTTCCTTGCATAGGGATCGAATTCGCTCCGTTGACCTTTTAAGTGATTTACAATTAAAAGAAGCAAGGACGGCGTTATGCAAAATAGCGTCATTTGTCATTCCCATTAAGTTGAGTTTTTATTAACTGCCTCAGCTCGTCGTAGATCGTCCACATTGTTCTTAATATGGACAAATCGACGGTAAATAACACCTTTAGGCCAAAAGCGGTCGTCCAGGAACATCTTCAGTTTGTGTTTTGGCACAAACAATTTGTACGCATTATGTTTGTCATTCCTAATCTTTAGTTTTATAACCGTAATGTTTTCCTGTGACTTTCTACATAAATAATCAGTAATATGTTGTTCGCTAGTGTCTTTATGAATGTTGGTTATAAAAAGTGGAATTTTACTACTCGTAGCCGCTTTAAAATTTATTTCGGGACTATCAGAGCCACGCCCCATCCTACCTACAGGTTTATTTTGCCTCTTTAATGCCTTTCTATTTACCACTGTAGTCCATTTGTCAACTTGCATACCATGATTTTCTATTGGTTTTGTTTGAATAACACAGTCCACGCTATTGTTTACGTTTAGCGTAGTTCTACGCCATGACGGTGACTCATCGCCTCTGCCGGCACAAACAGCTGACCACCTCGGAGTGCTATCAATTGCGGGCGAAACCGGTTTTTGTATCGCGCGCATAGGTAAACAACTTTGCTCGGTTTTTTCGTAAGTGGGTACCTCTGTACCATCGGAGGGATTTTTACTTATTTGAACATGTTTACTGTTGGTTTCCTTATTTTGGAGATTTATATCGCAATCAGGATTTTGTACAAAACCCATAGGGCCACTATCACACTCAAAACTGTTCATCAAACCAGCCCCTCGTATTTTTGCAACTTTACGATTTGAATATTTATCGTTGCTTAATGGTAACTTATTTCGATCATCAATTTTCGATTCAACCTGAGCTACCTGTTCCTTTGTCACATAGCTATCCTTTATAAGCCTCACCTCATTTTGTAATACTAAGATATCTTTCAACAATTTCGTTGCATCTAGGTGATCAAAGCTAATCGGTGGCAGTTTAAAAAGATCTCTAGCCACAAAAATTGGTGTATTATCTGGTTCAACGCTTTTAAACAATTGAATAATATCTTCAATATCTCGCTGGGACTTACCCTCGCGCCTCCTAGTTTTCTTTTGGGAAGACAGGGACACAGCGTCAAACAGCATTGTTTTTGCATCTTCGATTTCAACACTCGTAAAAGCCGTTACACAAACACGCACAAGACTTTCCTCGTCCATCACCTGGATCTTATTTTGGATGTATGCAAGTAGTTCACTGATTATTATGTTACAACGGTTTATGACATTTGGTAAATCCGCAGCTTATAACATTTGATAAATCGCGTTACGAAACAAACTAGTTGACCCACGCAACTTCGTTTTCGTCACAATTTTTATTACTGCTCCGCTCCTATTGGTCTTAGCGTGATGATATATTATATTTTCAAATCGGATCAGTAGTTCCTGAGATTAGCGCGATCAAGTAAACAAACAAACAAACATACTCTTCAGCTTTATATATTAGTATAGATAGATATAACGATGATAACGTTACTGTCAGAACTGTGACTTACATAAATGAGGTTTTGGAATGTGTAACCCTATAGCTCCACCTGCCTGCACAATCAAGTCAATGAAAGTTTCCGCGTCGCGCCGCTGACTCTCTGGTGTAATAACGACCCACGAAGGTAGTTGCGAGATGTCTAGTAAAGGTTTTGACCTCATTTCCCTGGTCCAGCCTTCGGTAGTGTCACCGGCTGGGTATCGGTGATTATTGCCCTGCACGATATGCTCGGCAGGAAGTTGGCGACCCTTGAACTTTACCAACTCCTTTGACAGAGTGAGGGCCCATTCTCCCATTTCCTAAAATAAAAACTTTATTTGAAAACTGTGCTTAGGTTTAGAAAAAGAAACCAACTGTTAATAGGTCAACGGTCAACCGTCAACTCAAGACACACACCTTTACCACTCCAGCAGATTTTGTCAAACGTTGGTTTAAAGACAACAGTTTTTGAATGCGTGTATCGGGACCGATCTTCGTGTGCACGTCAAGGGCCCGCATGAGCTTGAAATTAGCGCGCATTTCGTCGGTGAGTCCCGTCTGTCGGCACAGCTCGGGCACTAAGTACACCAGTTCGGGCATACCGGCGCGGATGTCGCGGGGCTTGGAGCGAGAAATCAGCAGAGGTTGGCCAATGTCATGGATACGGATATTATATTTCTGAAAGTTTGAAAAGTAGGTAAACTCCATACTATAGGTAAATCAAATGAAAGATGCGAATAGAAAAAAATAATTTAAAAAGTCTGAGTAGGTAAGTACTAAGTAATACCAGGGGCGTAACTACAGAAAGTGGCGCCTAGGGCACGCATCATTGTTGCGCCCCTTCGTAAATTATCTTATTATGAAAAAACTGGCCAAGTGCGGGTCAGACTTACGTACCGGGTCCCAAACCAATATCTTTTTTTATTGTTATTTTAATACTACAGACTGCTTATAGATTTTCCTGTAATCTTCAGATATAGAACTTATATCGGCATTTTTTTTTTTAATTTTAGGATCAGTGGTTTCGGAAATAAGGAGGAGGAATGGTAATTTGTGGTCTTATTTCTTAAATAACTTCAAAACTGTTTATTTTAAAATTAAATAAAAATATCATTAAAATCCTCACAGTAAGCCCTTTCATTCGATATATCACAATACAGTTTGAAAAACTTTGTTTTTATTTTTCTAGTTTGTCTCCCAAAAGTGACACCCATACTAAAAAAAATATTTATTTACGCAACGCGTCTGTGTTTGGGTCACAGAAGTCCATATGTATACCAAATTTCAACAGAATCGGTCTAGCAGTTCCGGAGAAAACTGGCTGTGACAGACAGACACAATCCCGATTGATCCTGTAAGGGTTCCGTTTTTTACGGATGTTCGGAAATCTAAAAAGAAGTGCACTATTTCAAACAATTAAAATCTTATTTTTATTTATTTATTTATAGCTTTATTTTCCAAACAATGTTTATATTTTCATATTTTATATACTCGTAATAATTAATTATTGTCTGGCCCATTTAGGGTAGAAAGCCTCCTCCATCTTTTTCCATATTTCTTTTTCTTGGGCAGTGTCCATCCAGTTCTTTCCAGCTGTTTTTATAATATCATCAGCCCATCTTTTTCTTTGTCGTCCTTTTTTCCTTTTGCCAATGGGACCTGGCTATTTCGTAACAAGTAGTGTCCATCTTTTGTCCCGGTACCTGGCTAGGTGGCCTGCCCATTTCCATTTCAGTGACAGCATGTTGTAGAGCATCTTTGAGTTGAGTTTTATTATGTATTATATATTTCTCGTTTTATCTAGCCTTCTTAGTTTCAAGATGCTTCTTTCCGTGGCATGTTGGCAAGACAGGATTTTGTTCTTTATCTTATTAGTAAATGTCCAGGTCTGACTTGCGTATGTTAGTGCTGGTAAGATACAGGAGCCCATTATGATTTTCTTTAGTTTTAAACCATAGTTCCCTTTGAGAATTTCTTTTTTTGCCCAGTACTTTTTCCAAGTTATGTTTATTCTCCTGTCGACTTCCTTTTCGTTTCTATTGACGTCAAATGACATAAGTTTTCCCAGATATAAGTATTCGTTTACATATTCTATCAACTTCCCTTCAACATTGATCGGGGTTTGGGTATGATTGGTCATTATTTTGGTTTTGCTGGTATTCATTTCCAGTCCCACTTATTTACTTCCCGTGGCGAGGTTTTTGAGCATTATTTCTAGTTCTGTAGCGGTTTCACTAAAAAGAGCTATGTCGTCTGCGAATCGTAGATGTGTTAGGCGTTTATTGTATAACCACACTCCTTTGTTTGCCCAGTCTATGTTTTCGAAGATGTGTTGCAGAACTGCTATAAACAGTTCTGGAGAGAGCGGATCACCCTGTTTTACACCTCTTTCTATAGGAAACTCTTCGCCTTTACTTTCTAGTTTTATTCGGCTAACACTTTTGAAGTATACATTTTTTTTATTATTTTTATGTACTTCTCATTTATGTTGTTGTTTTTTAGTGCCTCCCATATGGATGTATGTGAGATGCTGTCAAACGCCTTTGAATAGTCAATGAATCCTATATAGAGTGGTTTGTTAAATTCTTGGTATTTCTCTAGCAGTTGGTCAACAGTGTGGATGTGGTCGATGGTTGAGTAGCTCGGTCGAAACCCCGTCTGTTCGGTTGGTTGGCTTATGTAGATTTTTAATGCTATTCTACTAAGTAGGATTGAAGAAAACAGTTTGTACATAGTGGATAGGAGACTAATGGGCCGATAGTTGGCTACTTCTTGTGGGTTTCCTTTTTTATATAGTAGTATTATATGTGAAAGACCCCATTTTTCAGGTATTTGTTCAGTTTCTATTACCCTGTTGAAAAGTAATGGGACTAGTACCCGTGCTCCAACTTTTACTGCTTCATTAGTTAGGTTGTCTGGTCTAGGGCTTTTTTCTATTTTTAGTGTTTTTTTATGTCTTAGTACTTCTATTTCACTTATTGACTCCATTGTATCTTGTGTTTGTCCTGTCTCTCCTATTTTATTTGTATATGCTTTCCTCTGTGACTGATTCTTCTGGCGATTTTTTGTAGAGTTCTCTGCAGAATTCGGTAGCACAGTTCAAAATATCTTCCCTACTCTTTGCTTCTATTTGTCCTTGCTTTAGGTTTTGAATCCAGGTCTTATATGTTGACAATTCTTTACTAGCCCGTTTTGAACTTCTAAATGTAGTTAGGTTTTTCTCGATAATTACTCTCTTGTACGTGTCCCTGATTGCTTTCTTGGTTTTCTTGAATAGTTGTGTTAATTCTTCTTTCTATTTTTTTTGTTTTATTTTTTAGATGTAGTAGTTTTCCACGTCCACTGTCTATGAGGTCTAAAATTTCATCCACTGTCTATGAGGTCTAAAATTTCGTTCGTTAGTATTTTATGTTTGTGGATTTTTGGTTTATTTTCTAATTTGAGACTCTTTGTTATCATCTGTTCTAGTTCATTATTTATAGTTTCTACGTCGTTATCTATTTTTAGAAGTTCATCTAGTGTTTTTGAATGTTTCTCTAGGTTTTGAATATATGTTTCTCTTTCGTTTAATGACTTGAGTAGACTTGTTGATTGTTTGTAGTGTTTACGATTAGTTTTTAGTGTTTTTATCATTAGGGAGCATCTGAGCATTCTAAAAATAATAAATAATAATAATTTATTTGACACAGCACATATGATACATTTTAACAGATATGAAGGATACATTCAAATTTTCTTAATTTTATATTGAAGGCATCTGTGTCTAAACTAGATATAGAATATCTGTATCTCAGACATCAGCGCTCTTCCTTATGATGACCACTACATTACTAGCTTAGATAGACATAATAATTATACGAGGAGTTCCTAACACAGAAAAAGAAAAAGTACAAATCAAAGTAAACAAAACTGTGTGTGGAGTGTTAACCTCTCGGTGAGTAATGTGATAAAGCGTGTGAAGGAGTGTGAGAGGGTGAGTAAAAAGAGATTTATTATTTAATTATTTTTAATAAGTTTTCTGTCTCTTCATATGTATGTTTACTAATATATTTAAAAATTGTACCTTTACATCTTTTTTTATTCAAGGGGTATATATCTAAAGCGTCATTTATTTTATTATATAAGTACGGTCCCAAGAAGCAAAAATATTTATTTACGTACGCATGTCTGAAGGAAGGTCGGGCCTTATTACTAATAATATTTCGTCTTTTAGTTAGATCACCTTTGAGAACTGCAGTAAAGAGTGTTGCCTCAGGACCACAAGAAATATAAACAACTGGCGAACTGTCAGGACCTCACACGACTGATACAGAAGATGGGTTGGGTACAAATAGGGGCGAAAAGTTAAGTTATCTTTAGTACAGCCCTCTGGGCTATTTCTAAGGGCTTTAATATAGTTTTATGTGCACCTCCCCAAGCGGTGATACAATATTGAAGAATGGACTGTACGAGTGCCAAGTAAATTTGCTTTACTAATTTTGGGGGCGCAACATGTCTAAGGTTCTTGAAAACATAGATCAGTGTTCTTGTCCTAGATGTAAGAAGGTGAATATGATCTCTGAAGGAGAGGTTACAGTCTAAAATAACTCCAAGATATTTAATTGACGCTGTCTTTGTTAGTATTGGACAAGAGCATACTAAGCTATTACAGCAATTATGTGCTGTAATCGAGGGGCTATAAGGAAGCTGCTCATTTTGAGTGCGCATCAAGAATATCATGTACTGCGTTTTAGCCGGGTTAAGAGACAGGGAGTTATTCTGCAGCCAGTGGGTCACAACATTGAATCCATCCTGCGCTTCCCTATATACTTTGTCCCAGGTATCAGCAGCAAACAACAGAACTGAGTCATCTGCATATGATGTAATATTACCTCCTGAAAGGTCTAGTTTACAGAGGTCATTCAAGTATACGAGGAAGAGTGTCGGTCCCAGAATGCTCCCCTGTGGAACTCCGTGAGTGATTGGCAAATCGCTGCTGATACTGTCATTAATCTTAACGCACTGAAAGCGATTAGAGAGGTAGTCCTTTAAAAGTTGTAGTTTATTTCCTCTTATTCCTAGATGTTCTAGTTTTTTAATCAACAGTGGCGTAGAGACCGTGTCAAATGCCTTGGCTAGGTCAAGGAAAATGCCTATTGTCTTTTTACCTGAATCGACATTCCTTACCACATAGTCTTGGAGCTCGTGGACTGCATCACTAGTAGACTTACCTGCTCTAAAACCAAACTGGTTGTTGGATAAAAGGTTATTTGATTCCAGGTAATCAATCAATCTACTAATATACGTTCCAGAAGCTTTGAAATCGAGGGCAATATGGAGATGGGTCTATAAATAGTGACACGATCTCTATCACCCGACTTATAAATTGGGTATACTACTGACTTCTTTAACATCGTAGGAAACTGACCTTTATTTAAACAGAGGTTAAAAATATGCGTTAATGGACGGATTAAAGTATGTCTATATTCTTTGAGGAAATTATTTGGTACAGAATCCCAACCAATGGAACACGCATCCTTCAGGTTCAGTATTAAACGTTCCACTTCAGATTCATCGGTTTCCAGCAAAACAAAAGATTTGGAGACCGGTTGTGAGGGCGCTTTATTAAAGTTACTATGGGTAGGGTTTAAACAGGAATGAGTATTATCAGATAACTTTTTGCCAATTGATGCGAAAAAATCGTTCACCATCTCTACAGACTCATTTGGTTTTAATGGATTTATTAATTCCGTAGCGCTATGTTTTAATTTTGTTGTATTTGTTATTGTTTTTATCGCTTCCCATATTTTTTTATTGTTATTTCCTGCTTTTGTTAATAAGTCTCTATCATACATACGCTTGACCTTTTTTAATAAGTTATTGCAATGGTTTCTATACCTTGAGTAAATAATTTTAAATGTCTCATTATTAGGTGAATGTCGCATTCTTTTATGAAGCTTGTCCCTATGTCGAATACACCTTAACAGCCCAGGTGTCATCCATGGCTTCATAATTTTCTGACGTCTTGGATAATTTATTACAACTGTGTTTAGCAATATAGCCCTCTGAATTGACTTGGAGAAGTATTCCATAGCGAAATTTGCATCGATAGACGTATAGATAGGTGCAAAATCGATTTTAGTGAGATCTGACGATAACCCTTCAGTATCGATCCGGTTCATAGATACATAGGTAAAGGTTCTCTTTTGTTTAAGATGCAGACAGAGTAGGACTGCTTGGTGGTCCGTAATTGTAGAGTTTAACACTAGCGTAAGAGCAGATTTTTGTGTTTTTAGCATAACATGGTCAAGGCATGATTTATTTTGTCTAGTCGGGAGAGAGTGTGCTGGTAAGAGTCCATGAAATGAACACAGATTCAGATAGTCCTGCGACCTTGACTCAAGAGACTCGGGGCAGATATTTATATTGATATCTCCAATAATAGAGATATTTTTGAAACTGCGAAGCTTATTTATAATGTTATCCAAAGATTGGAGAAAGCTATTAATATTTCTATTTGACGGCGATCGGTAAATGGCTAAAATGACACTTTCAGTACCAATCTTTATTACAAGACAATTAAAGTCTTCACAAGTAGGCTCTTCGCAGGTAATACCAAGATTCGATTTACAAAATACTGCAACTCCGTCGTTTTGGTTAACACAATATTCAGTAATGTGATGGTTATAACCATCTAATCTCGGCACCACAGGGTTGCACGATAGCCAACACTCTGTTAAGATAATAATATCGCAATTAATCTTTAATCTACTCAGCATTGTAACAAAATCATCAATATTTCGTGATATACTTCGTATATTTTGAGTTAATACTGTCAGGCAATTAGCAGGGCTTGATACTAAATTGCTACAATCCTCGACGTCACAAAACCGAGAATCGGAGATAGATATACTATCAATTT
This sequence comes from Lacanobia oleracea, assembly GCA_950371165.1. NCBI lineage: Eukaryota > Metazoa > Arthropoda > Insecta > Lepidoptera > Noctuidae > Lacanobia > Lacanobia oleracea. The sequence goes on from OX493394.1 coordinate 15,985,376, forward strand.
CAGAGGCAAAATCAACCATTTTTGATAATTAAAAATAACGAAGTACCATTTAGGAATGGACTATAGGAGCCACTTTTCGACATTAAAACAACATAAATAAAGCGATTACCTTGAAATACAATCAAAAAGTCACTGGGGTTATTTATGGACAAATGCAGGAATTCTATACTTTTAGATATACTGTTAATCAATAAAAACATGTATTTGATCATTTGGTATGAGACAACACTTTGTGTTTTGCAAGTAAATAAGATTAACGTGTGGATTTTTGTTTGTGTGGAGTGCTTATAAAAAGAGTAAAACATATTTTTAAAGTAGAAAATTAAAACTATTAGACCATTAGCATGCAAATTACGAATTATTACAGAACTAAGTACGCATAAAAATAAAACAGGGAAGCAAAGGTTGACAAGGAAGTAACTTGTTAAGATCTGCCTCCTCATCGACGCGAAAATGCTTCATCCCCTCTTTCTTCCTAAGGTATATTTTACCATATGAAGTCCAGCAGAATGCATAATTGTGGGTAGAAGCGAAATCTCTGGTCAAAAAGAAAAGTCGTCTACCTTTTGAAGTAAGATAATCCGAGATAAATATTGGTTTCTGAGGGCCTTCTAGATTAAAAATAGAGGTATTCATTTTATCTTTCTTATCTTGCAGGGACAGCTTTTTAAGGTTATTCATTACACTTTCTTTTGTTAAAACTGATGTGAATTCCACTACGATTGGTTTAACAACATCCGATTTCACGTAGGGCCGATAGATGTCTCTTATATTGGAGGCATGCAGAGGAGTGTTCAATATTTCACCAATTTTGGCGACTGCACTACAAAGATTATCTTTTGTCTCATTTTGTAGCTTAGGCACATTTCTTATCTCTAACTTTGTCCTACATGATTGTTTTTCAAAGTTTTCTATTTTTTCCTCTAGACTCTTAATGTAAACGCACTGTTCTTTGCGTTCTAACTTCAAACTGTCTAATTCTTTTTGTATATCATCATACTTATCAGACAGTGCAGTTAAAGATGTCTTTATGCTATCATTTTGTTTCTTTATTTCGGATAACGAAGACTCCAAATTTTGCAATTTATAATTTTGCTGTGTAACAAAGGCCTCGAACATTTCCCGTACTTCGCTCATAAATTGTGACATTTCATTTTCGCGCTTTCTTTTTTGGCGACTTAAGTTAATGTTAGATTGAGCAACAACGTTTAACTTGTCTGATACGCCTCCATCCACGCTCTCCGTGTCCGTCTCCGACATAGTTAAATGCTTCGGGGGAGTGCGTTTTAACGGCATTTTTAACAAGTACGGTGATTGAAGATGCGAGTACCAGGATCGCAGCGAAGAGCAGCGATAGTCACAATGTGCAAAGAGTATGACAGATCACGTACCTCCCAGCTGATGACGCTCGGTGCGATGGCGTATCTCTTGCGCAGCTAATTGGCCGGGACGCGCGCCTCCTCTGTGGGCTGGTCTTGAAGCAGCAGTGGGCGTCACTTTGGAGGCGGTGGTATCGTTGATGGTATGGTGACTCACTTCTTGATACTTCGATGTTCGCTCGCAGCAATGAAGCTCCTCAAAATGTATGCACTCCTATTTTTTTGAGTTGATTTAATTGTACTAAATAGTTAATATATTTATTTTTTTAAATTGACAATAAGTCTACTGTGTAAGCGTCTGATCTCCTCAGAGAGAGATTCTGTGGTCTGATGGGAAGTTGATTAGGTTCAGTACCTCTACATTTGTTACGGACTTCGGAATGTTTGTCAGTACATAGTCGATTTCATTTCTTGTTCTCTGATTGGGCGATGTCCATGTCCACCTGAGAGACTGTTTTTTTTTTTTTGAAAAAAGTGTTCATTATTGATAATTTTTGCTCATTAGGGTGCTGTATGAGGCGTTCCCCCCTGTTGTTCCGTTTCCCATATCCATATTTGCCCATTATCATATTTTCTTCAGGTTTTGGGTGACCGATTTTTACATTAAAGTCACTTATTATTAACTGCTGTTTGTCAGAAAGGTCTTGTGCTGTCTTGAGATCATTATATAATGTGGCAATTTCTTCTTCGCTTGAACTTTCTGTAGGTGCATATGTTTGAATTAAGGTAATTGGAAAATTATCAAATTTTAGTTTTAAGATTGCAATTCTTCGTAAATCTTATTACACAAAATAAAATACATATTTATATCTTTTTATAAGAAAAGTAAAATAAGTCCGTAAAATTAATTCCTAAATATTTCAAAAAGTTGCATTCAGACCTTATCTCGGATAGTTTAATTTTTGTTTAGCCATTTATGAAGTGACCTTTTGAGTCATATAGGAAATGTCAAGGGCTGAGAGACCGTAGAATTCAAGAGCGAGTGTAGTGAGCTCGAAAAATGTTTCACCCCACCTCGGATTGGTTTAATTTTCTTACCATTCATACTCATGTAAATAGAAGAAACAATTTTCACTAACCCAGGAATGCTCAAGAACCTAGACAGGCGAGCTTGAAAATATTTGTATCCTGCATGAACTATCTTCGGTAAGACCCGGGCCCTAGGCTGCACGGGCTCCCTAACTCTAATTACTACCTGGCTTGCAATAAGCCCCGCAACCCAGCAGGACTGTGTAGGGCCTGCGTAAGCCCAGTCTGGCAAAAGCCGCCTCGAATGTATAGCCCGAGGGCTATACATTCGAGGCGATTTGAGGTTTATATTTATTTAAATAAAATAAATATAAACCCAAAAATAAAATAAAATATTAGGTACAGTATGGTGGTAGTTTACGATAAATTATGATAAAAATAGATTTTTAAATTTAATAATTGGGGATTTTGCGCCCGCTTTCAATAGGCGCCCAGGGCACGTGCCCTACTTACCACACCCTAGTTACGCCTCTGAGTAATACCACGCCAACTACAGTTTTTGAACAAGTATTTATTGATTTTGTTATAGGTACCTTTTTATAATAATCAATATATGTAACATTTTCGTCCCGCATCTTGAAAGTTGATTTTGGGGATGCCTGCCATGACACATCGTCCACTCTATATGTTTTCTTATTATATTCAGTCATGACTATTTTTCCTGGAATGATAAAAATTATGCATTTTAAAATAAACCACAGGAGTAAAATAATATTATGTACCTAGGTATCTATTCAAACATTTTATCATATGAATAAATTTTAATCGTGTTTTGAAGAGATTCAACTTTACAGAAATAAAGAAAGACAATTTATGTTAGCTCAATTCATATTTTTTTAAATAACGGGTAAAATTTATTTAAAAAATAGGTACCTATACCTACATACACTTACCAACAATATCCTCCAAAAATATTTTTTTATAGTTGCTGCCTTTTGTTGCAGCATACTCGTTCAGCATTTGTAGCACAGTATCCAGACGGATCACCTATATTATTACAACAATAAAAATGTTAAACTCCGTAATAATTACTTAAAATCCATACCATAACTAAAAGATTAAAAGATTTGTTGGAAAAAAAAAAAACAAAACAATGCAGATAGGTTACCTTGTGCGTTATTTCAGCCACCATCAAGAGATGATCCTCGTATTGATTAATGGTTGTTTTGTATCCAGGAAAAATTTGTAAACGATACTCCGGAATATCAACCTAGAAATATTGAAATGTCGTAAAACATTGTTGGAAAAAACTTTTTTACATAAAATACAAAGGACTTCCAAAAACAAAACATTACAAAGTATAAAATTTCGGAAGTCGGTGTTTTTGGTTAGTTTTTAGTTTTTGACACCGACTTCCGAAATTAATGTTATTTAATACTTTGTAATGTTTTGTTTTTGGAAGTCTGGTTGTATTTTTTGTAAAAAAGCTATTTATTTTTCACTTTTTAGTGATACCTGCATACCCCTTCACAGCGTACCGACACAAACAGATACAATAACACGTACAATAAACAGACATGCGGTTTCAGCAATCCCGATCCATTTGCTATCATTTATTGAAGAGTTCCCTTGCCTACCTCCGAAGTTCTTCATCAGATCTTCACCTAATTGAAATGGGATCAAAAAAAATCATCTAAATCCTCTAACAATTGGCGAAAATATCGCTGAACAAACATTTTTCATGGGATCCCGTCATCAGATCCTGACTTATGCTTTCCATCATCAGCTCAACAACATAAAATGATGATTAGCAGGCACAAATTTCTGAGTTGCTTTAGAAAATATATGAAAATCATTGTATGTGCTTATAAAAATTGAGCGTTTCCTCGATTTTCATGGGATCCCGTCATCAGATATACATACAGTCGAACATGGAAGAAGAAGTCGGTTAAAAATGAGTTGGTCATTTTTCACAGGACTAGTAAGAATGCACGACTTACCTTAGCTGTAGGGTCGTAATAATCCCTACCCATTAATTTCAGGTTTAGTTGGTTCAAGCATTTCCTGCCAATGATATTAAATATGTGGATGTTATGGTAATCACCCGGACTAACGTAGTTTGTTAACTGCAAACAAACCGAATATTAATCATTTCAGATATAAAATAAAAATAATGAATTACTTTAAACTTAATTTAAACTGCTTGACATTACCTTTACTATTATCCGCATTCTAGCGCCATCAGTTTCCCGGTCAGAGCATAGCTCTAATGGATCAGGGTGCAGTCGTTTGATAGTGTACAATACTGCTCCGTCAAACAAGTACCTTTTAAAACATAAAAAATAGTGACCATTTAAGCAAACATTTAACCACCTACCTAGGTACTTCAGTTTTCAAACAGTAAAGCCATTTTAACAGTAACTATTTAAAACGTAGCTAGATTAAATATTACCACCACTCATATGATACTATCTCTATACTTACCCTCCTAGTGTTGTTGCGTGGATACGCAATAGACTTTTGCGAATCATAGTATTATCCTCTTCTGGGGAGAAGTACACATGATATTGGTATAGGCGCCACTGAACCATCGTATTAACGGTGAAGTAGTTGACTTTAAGATCAATTTCAGTTCCCGTAGATCCTGTAAAGTAAATTATATCCAGTAATTTTCATCAGGGGGGAATTCTCCAGTTTCTAGCATTAAATTTAGGATTTATGTATAAGTGGATAAGCGATAAAAGGAATACTCTCTTTGATAACTTTAATGGGTATATTATCATGACCGTAGCTACTTTTTTTCTTAATTTTTTTTACTATATTTATTACGTCCCACCTATCTACTGGAGACAGGAAGATACTGTTACTTAGTCGTTTAAGTTAGTCTGTAGTCTGTGATTGCTTATTGTTGAAATGTTACAGTTCTGGTTAATAAAAAAATGATTGAAAGTACTTGCTAGTTCTACAGGTGTTTTCAAGACGTTATTGTTCTGCACTATGTAGTCAATTGTAGGCTGAAGAATATTTGCGCTTTGGGTTTGTCGCTTAATTAGTGCCCATGTCGCCTTAGTTTTTAACCGACTTCTTCAAAAAGGAGGAGGTTCTATGTTCGGCTGTATGTATCTTTTTTTTTATGTATGTTCACCGATTTCTCCGCTAATTCTGGACCTATTTTAAAAATTATTTTTTTATTCGAAAGCCTATACTCCTGAGGTGGTCCTATTGTCACCAAGTCAGAATATGATGAAGGGATCCCATGAAAATCGAGGGAAACCCTCAAATTTTATAAGCACATACACTGTTTTTCATAAACTTTCTAACGAAATTCAGATATTTGCCTGCTAATCATCATCTCATGTTGCTGAGCTGATGATGGAAGGTATAAGTCAGGATCTGATGATGTGATCCCATGAAAAATGTTTGTTCAGCGATATTTTCGCCAATTGTTAATCGTTTTGGATGATTCTTTTTTTGTTTGAAAGAATATTTTCTCGGACTAGTTCCTTTTAAATTTGGTGAAGATCTGATGAAGAACTTCGGCGGTAGGCAACGGAACTCTTCAATAAATGATAGCAAATGGATTGGGATTTCTGTAATCGCATGTCTGTTGATTGTTTACATTCGTTCATAATATAATATCAAGCTGGCACGCTGTGCTTGTGAAAAATAAAAAACTTTTTAACAAAAAATAAAACTTTATTTGGTTATTTCGTTTTTGAACACCGACTTCCGAAATTAAAGTTATTTTTTACTTTGTAGTGTTTTGTTTTTGGAAGTCGGTTTTATTTTTCTTGGTACTACTTGAGATGAATTTTGCGTTAGCAATTCTTCTTGATTTTTTTATTACTCGCTTCAAGATTTTACAATAACGAGCGTATTTAATTTTATGATCCTGAGAAACTTTTGTTTGAAGGTAGATTTTTCGTTTATTTCTACAAGAGACTATAATACCTTTGGTTTGCCAAGATGTATTTTTTTTGTGCTGCATTTTTATCTTTTTGGTTGGGATACAAATGTCGAAAAGTAGTATAAATAGATGAGAGAATTCTTCATAGGCCATATTTGCATTTGTAATACACGCTGTCAAAGGTTAATTTGGGATATGTATTTTAGAAATATGTCAATGTAATAATTTATGTTACGCACCATCTTGTACCAATATTTTTACCTGTAGCTCAAAGTACACGGTACTATTATGGCTTGGCCAGTGTGGTCTGATATACCTAAGTCCTATATTTCAGCTTTATATTTACGCATATTAGTGATGACATTATCTACGCACGTTGCAGAGTGTGAAGTTAATCGAGTTGGTTCGTTTAGGGTTAGGCGCATATTGAATATCTTTTGTACATTCTTAAACAATAAACAACTTACTTTTACTGGTACATGTTAGTGTGTCTAAGTTAAAATCACCCAGAATAAATATTTTTTGCTTAAGTATCTATCTAGACCTGATAAGTTTAAACAGCAACAGCTCAAGTTTTTCAACAAAAAGATTAATATTACTGTTTGGTGTTCTATACATACACAATATATACCAATTTGTTTCTGGAATTATTATACCACAACACTCAAAATGATTTTCAACCGATAGTTCAGATCTTTACATAAAGACTTAAAAGTTTCTAATATTGTGTGTTCTTCAACAAACATGAAAATTTGGCTTCATCTGCCTTTTTTTTTTTAAGGATGGGAAATCATCAAACGACTCCTTCCGCTCTGGGCGAGGCGGAAGGGAGTGTCAGACTCTTACTGACTAAAACCCATCCGTGCTCCTCCCAATGCCCTTTGCGTTCCAGGGCTGCGGCGTCTCTTTCGAACGGATCGGTCCCCCTAGATTGGGCAGAAGCCGCTTGAAGGCAGCTCCGGCCCGCCCCAGTCTGGGAGCCAAACGTCGGAAATGCTCGACGAAGTTCCACCGGCTATCGAGGACGAGACCCAGGTATGTCATCGTCGACCCGACCTCGATGTGAACTCCTCCTACCATTATTTGGAATCCCGATGGTGGCCTGTTCCGAGGACCATGGAAGCACATGGCTTCGGACTTGTGTAAGGCCACCTCGAGACCCAACTGCTGGATTCGCTCAATTATTGTCGCAACCCCGCGTGTCATAGCGTCGGCCGCTGCCTGGTGCGATCTCCCGTGCGCCAGGACCAGCGTGTCGTCAGCGTAACAAACCACACTGACGCCACTAGGGAGGACGGCTCGCAGCACCCAGTCATAGCCGATGTCCCACAGGAGCGACCCCAGAACCGAACCCTGTGGAACACCGCACGACATCTCTCGCCGGTTCCACTCTCCCAGGTGACCAGGGTAGATGACGGCTCTGTCCGTCAAGTAAGCCTCGACTACGCGACGGAGGTAGGTCGGCACCCGGTGATACCGAAGTGCCTCTCTGATGCAACTCCAGGGCAGGGTGTTGAAGGCATTAGCGATGTCTAGAGACACCGCCAAGACGACCCCACCCCGGGAAACCGCGTCCCCCGTCGAGAGGGCTCTCACGCGCATGATGGCATCCACCGTCGAGCGGCCCGTGCGGAAACCGAACTGGTTCTCTGCCAGATCCGGCCCCACCCGCACTAGGTGCTCGACGAGGCGGTTTGCAATTACTCTTTCAAAGAGCTTGCCCACCTCATCGAGCAGCACGATGGGCCGGTATGCGGACGGAGAGTCCGCAGGGCGCCCCGGCTTTTTGATGAGGACCAGTTTCCCCGTCTTCCAACGAAGTGGGAACTGGCCCCTCTCCAAGCATGCACTTAGGAACCCTCTTAGTCGAGGCCCAAGAGCCTCCAAGGCCAGGACCCAGGCTTTCCCAGGTAAGCCGTCGGGTCCTGGGGCGGTATTTTTGGTCTTCAGCCTATTAACCGCCACTCTCAGGTCTACCTCAGTCACCTCAGGAGCATCGTCATCGTCGTCAGCGGTGTAGTCCGCATCAGGCACCGCAGGTGGCGGAGCCATAGACGGGGGAGTATGCTCCCCTCGCGAGGGGAACAGAGCGCTCACCATGTCCTCCACCAGCTGGGGCCGAAGACTCTGCATCAACGGGGGGGCCCAGGTGCGGAGCTTATTCCGCACCATTTTGTAGGGTCTTCCCCAAGGGTCCCCGTTCAGAGACTCCAGCATCTCCTTGCGAGCCAGATCCTTGGCTTGCAGGATCCCCGCTCAGGGGGTGGCCTTCGCCACTTTGTACTCCTCGTACAGCTCCGCCTCTCTGACCTGCGAATCCGGAGGGCGGATGCGGAGCCTGCGGTGCCTGGTATACCGGCGCCGTGCAGCAACGCATGCCTGACGCAGCGTCGCCAGCTCTTGCGACCACCAGTACACCTGACGGCGGGCACGTCCTGGCTTAACCCGGGGCATTGCCACGTCACAAATATCGGACATGGCCTCCCGGAACCACTCCGCTTCGTCATTGATGTCAGCAAGCCTGTCCGGAGGTGACACCCAGGCCTGCACGATCGAAGCTTCCAGGAGGAGCTCCCGGTCAAGCTGTTTCAGTGCCCACCGCGGACCACTCGGGGCCTGCCGGACTGGCGCGGTTGAGGTCTGGGTGGAGACGTCAAACCGGATATACCGGTGATCAGAATAGGTCTCCACCTCCTCTAATACGCGCCAGTCAATGACACGCGGTGACAGAGCAGGGCTGGCGAATGAGATGTCCACCACAGATTCCCCCTGCATCCGCACACACGTTGGGACAGAACCCATGTTTAAGACGACCAGGCCTGTCTCCAGAGCCCAGTCCTCCACCATCCTGCCCCGCGTGTCCGTGTAACGGGAACCCCAAGCCAGGTGCTTGGCATTGAAGTCCCCGAGAACGAGCTCGGGGAGGGAACGATACCCGGCGACGACGACGCCCAACTCCGTGAGGGAGTTTTGGAACTCGGCGAGAGTTCGGTTCGGGGAGAAGTACACTCCTACCACGACAATCTTCCCGAACCGTGCTGCTACGCACCCCTGTCTTCTCCTGACGCTTTCGAGAGACGGGGTACCGGCAGCGGCCGACGAAATTAGGGCCACCGAGCCGTTCAGGTCCTTCACCCAGTCATCCCTGGGCGGAACAAAGTACGGCTCAGCGACCACGGCGATGTTAATCAACCTCTGCGCCATGCTCTGGACCAACAGGTCCTGAGCGGCAGCGCAGTGGTTGATATTCGCCTGGAGGAAGCGTAATGGAGCCGTTATTGACACTCCATTTCAGCCTCCTCCTGAATCCCCTGTGAGGGCTCTCTCGCAGCAACCGAAGCGGCGGCGGCGGCAGTGACGGCGGTGGTGGAGGGCTTCTTTTTGCCCCTGGTTTTGGTGGGTGGAGCGCAGGCTTTACCCCCAGCCCAGTGGTCGGCCGGCGTGCCAGCTGCCACACATACAAAGCAGTGCGGCGTGGCGTTACACGAGCCGGCCCTGTGACCGGGCTGACCACAGCGGAAACAAAGACCGCTGCGATCCACCTCCGAAGTGCACTGAACTCCCACATGGTTGCCCACTTGGCAGCGGAAGCACCTCAGAGGTCTGGGTTCCAGCAGTTTGACCTGCGCAGAAACCCAGCCCACCAGGAGTCTTCGGCCCTCCGATATTTCTTTGGCCGCCGTCACTGGGCAGCTCACCACGACGGTTCGCATGCCCGTGTTGTCAGGACGTATGGTGCCTGCCTTCACCTGCTCGGCAGAGCACCCCCCAGTCCTGACAACGGCGGCCACCACCTCCTCCTCCGTGACGGAGTCGTCCAGGCCCAGGATGCGCATGTCGACGCACTTGGTGGGCCTGGACACTCGGACCTCGTCCGCATTTAAACGCTCTGAGCTTTTCGGCCAGAGCGTCAGTGGTCGGGCCACTGGCTGCACCGGAGATCTCCAGCATCCGGGCCCCAGTCATGGTCAACCTGTGCCGGAGGCCCCCCGTGATACCCAGCTCCTGGAGGTTCACCGCCTCTTTTGCCTTATTAATCACGTCGCGGTAAGTCACGCCCCTCTTCTCCGCGTCCTTCTGTAGTGTCATCACTACAGCTGCGGTTTACGGGGCGCGGAGCCTAGCCGCGACGCGTTCCACTTTGCGCTGCCGCTTCCTTCGTCGTTTCTTGGCTGCCCTGGCTGCCTTGCCCGCCTTCTTCTTACCCCCGACCACTTGCCATCCGGTTTCAGCCGCAGGAGAGTTTGAAGGCGGGGGCGCCTTTTGCACCGCTGGCGCTAGCGCTGGAGCCTTCCCCGCTTGTGCAGCCACTCCACCTTTTTTACGTTTGGCCAATGCTGTGTTTCTCGGTGCTTGCTTCGCGGGTGTTGACCCGGCCCCTCGTTTGGCCTGGCTGGACGGCCCCGGTTTGGCAGCCGCGGCGGTTGCGTACGCCTTCGGGTGACCCGTTACCTTTTGGCTCGCTGCTAGCGGGGGACGCAAGACGATGCCCTCCAAAACCGATAATCGTGCCGCAAAATTGGCCATCTCCTGTCGCACCAGGTTCAGGACCTGCTCCTCCACAGGCGCGGCCTGGCTTTGCCCGTGCTCCCGTCCCGCTTGAGGTACCTCTTTTGGGCCGGCTCCTCGGAGCCCGGCCAGATCTGCTCGGAGCTTCTGGTTCTCCTTCTGGAGAAGCTCCGTGGCGGCCGCCAGGCGGGCGACCTCCGCCCGCAGCCTAGACACTTCGTCCGACGGAGGCCCGCAACAGTTGTTCTCCGCTGCCGCCAAAATGGAAGCCGCCGCCGCGCTTATGGCCTTGTTTTTAGAGGCTTGTGACCTCTTTAAAGCTACATCGCGGACCGCAGCCTCCACGACTTTCACAAATCTGGCCTTGCGCTCCTGTTCGGAGCCGCCAGCGACGTCTGGCTCACTGCCGGAAGACAACGAGAGAGGCACCTCCTCGGCAAGCTTCACGGCTCGCTGCGCAGCCTCTTGGGAGGCGAGCCCTCTTCCTTTGCCTCCTTCTCGTCCTTTACCCCGCCTGCTGGTGGAGATTTTTCGGGCTGAGGCCTTCTCTCCATCGGAAGACGACCCCTCGTCATCCGCCGGTCTGGGCCGCTTGCGGTAGAACTCGGAGTTCCTCACAGCAGCTCCCGCTTCCTCGTGTTCAGAGTCCGCTGAGCCGCCGCCAGAAGCAGAGTCAGAGCCTGAACCCGCATCTCCTCGACGCATGAGTGAGCCTTTCCTCCAATATTTGGAGGGAGCATCTACACCATCGCGCTCGCCCGACACCTTGTCAGGCGTGTTAAAATTAGAACCGATCATGTCCATAAGGGACTCTACGGATCGGGAGCCTCCACGGCCCTTGTTGCCACTGGCAAGTGGAAGACATCCGTTGCCCCCCCAGAATACGAGGGGCATGACGCCTCCAATGGAGACGTGGCGGATTCTCCAGCTGCTGAGCAGCTGGTACCGCCCTGGGGTAGTTTTTTCGCGTCTGTCTTTTTCATTTTTCTTTTCCTTTTAAAGGGTGTGGTCCCATCCTCCTCCAACCTCTCTCCCTCTCTCTCTGCTTGCTCACTGCCCTCCTAGTCACGTCTGATAATCAGACGCGTACCAAAGAACAGTGAGCAAGATTCCTACTAATGAAACGCACACCGTTCAAAGACTTGACCACTGCTCAAGTCTCCGAACGCTGTGCCCCTCGCGTGTCCCTCTTTGTCTGGTCTCTCACTTGAACCTTTCCGGCATGAGTAACTCTACCGGCAGAGCTTCAAGATCATTGAGACACGCAAGCCCCACCACGACGGCAACGTGGGGACACCCTCGGTGGGGTGGCTTCATCTGCCTGGTAGCTGGCTCTCGCCTTGTCTTCATTATTTTCGACAGTGTGTGTCTGATCCTTTTTCATTCAAGAAACTGGAGTCTGATGAGAATTAAGTCGCTTGACCTTAAGGGAAAACAAATAGAAGTATAATTATTTTGTTAAAAACTAACGCTTGGGTCCACGGAATAATGTGCTAAATGGCGCAATGCTGTAAAATAATTTCCCTGCCACTCGCTTCTTCAATACCATATTGTATTCATATTTTAAGAGTTCCGTACGTCTGTATGAAATAAGGAACCCTTAGAGGATCGCTCATGTGTCTGTCTGTCTTCCCATTTGTTTCAGCTAATGGACTCAAATTTAATATTATATTTAATTATCTGTGTCCCAATTACTGACGTAGGTACTCGTATCGTAAATAAAAGAATTTGGAATAAGCCAATTCCGCCCGCGGCTACACTTGCGTGAACGTAAAAATATCCCACGGCAGCATACTCTCGAGATGAAAGGTGCCGTATGACTTATTCCGGAATATAGTCCACTCCTCTGTATAGTTTCATCCGTATCCGTTTAGCCGTTTAGACGTGAAGCGACAGCAAACAAACAAAATCAATTTTGCATTTTCCGATATTACTTGGGATCCCAATAGCAAACTTCATACACATAGATTTCTAAAATCATTCCTCTTGGCATAAGTAATAAGTTTTCGCAAGGTTCTATCAGTAATGTTTTTGACCTTTGTTATGTAGAAGTGTCGTCGCTGGAGCAGGACTTGTTCTAAAAGCGGAGTGATTTGGTGCGGTTGGAGAAGTAGTTACCGCTCTCTTATCAATAATCCGGCTTCGACTCCCTCTTTCTTCTCCAACTTGAAAACCCTCTATTGTAGGTTGTTGACATCAGTTTACATAGCCTTTTTGCTTCATCTGCCTAGCCTTTTCCCAACTATATGGGGTCGGCTTCCAGTCAAGCTGGATTTAGCTGATTACGAGTATTTTACGAGGACCTACCAGACCTCCACAACCCATTAACTAGGTAATACGATACTTCAAGGCAAGACTGGAGTCAGATTTAGGACTGGCTTCTGACTATCCGTAACGACTGCCAAAGATCTACAAATGACAGCCGGAACCAACGGCTTAGCGCGCTTTCCGAGGCACGGAGGAAACTCTGTATGTTTAGATGGTCACCCATCCCCAGACCAACCTTGGCAAGCTTTACTTAACCTAGAAGAACGACCCGTGCGGCTGCACTTAAGTAATTCATTTGTGTTAGTAACCTATGTTTGTAAACAAATAATAAAATATGACTTTAATTTGATGTGACAAATATCGCTGTCATTTAAATCTCAGTAATGCATTCCGTTGTTGCAAATGCTGAGGAGAACTTATTCTAATATTAAGATTAAAATGAATAAAATAAATCGATAATGTCTGTGGATTGTGTAAGAGTTAGTGAGACATACATCTATCGCAACGAAACCAACTTCATAATGATTGGAAGTAGGTAATTGAAGCGTCCTTATGAAATCAAAATAGTGGGATAAACTACCCTCAATTAAAAATAAACATGTTTTTTATCAAAAAATCTGTTTTTATATAAATTGTATATAAAATACAGTTCAAAACGTTAAACGTTCTTACCTCAAATTCTATTTTGAATTTTGCATTAACGGTTCCGTTAAAAATATCGCTATCGTTATGTGAAATGGATTGCTTTGCGCGACGAGTGAAATGGATTGTTTTGGCAACATTTTCATCCTTCGGATCCAAATTTCGCTCAACTTGTTGCGAAAATACGTATTGTGAGAAAATCCTACTATTTTGATTGGAACCGAAGGGACACCGCTCGTTAGGGTACGAGTGTTGCGGGAGAATTGGGTCCCTGTGTTGCTTTCTGTGATCGTTTTACATGTATGTGACAAACCCCGCCCACCAACTTAACCGAAAAACATAGACAAATTCCTAATTTATTTATTTAGTTGTTAACTAAATTTTAACTTGCTACTACTATTAACTATTATTTTTCGTTTCAGTGTTGATCCCATAGTAAAAGTTGCTCATAATGATGAGTACAATGACCCCTTAAAAGGTATTGCGTTTGTTCTGTTATACCGCATTTACACAATCGTGTTCGTCACTCGACGAACATTCGTAGGCATACGAGTACCGTCGCGAACTACTGTTCACACCACACTACTGTTCACACATTCGCGGGGTGAAAATAATTGCCGCATGCGCGCTACATCTAATGAGTTTATACAATTATTCATGGATATCCTGCGTAAAAAAGTAAAAAAAAACCGTCGACGCAGACGATGCAAATGATAGCGTGTCATCAGAATCAGACTTTATTTGTGAAAAAGTTTTTATTGTTTCTCATACAATTCTTCTACAGCACAAAATTGAGGCAACCCCAGTAGGTTATAAGGATCCTTGTTGTGATCCTTGTGATGGGGATTACAGACATAAAGGTCTTAGGTTTAAACATATGTCACCAACATGCATGAGATGATGATTATCAGGCACAAATATCTGAATTGCGTTACAAAGTAAAAACATTGTTCGTGCCTATAAAATTAGAGGGTTGGCCTCGATTTTCCTGGGATCCCATAATCAGTCTGACTTGAAGACAATGGGACCACCTCAGGAGTACCTACTCCTGAGGAGGTCCTTCAGGTATTCGAAGAAAAAAGTAATTTTGAAATCGTTCCACATTTGGCGGAGTAATCGGACCAAACTTTTTTACAAAAAATACAACCGATTTCCAAAAACAAAACACTACAAAGTATAAATTAACTTTAATTTCGGAAGTTGGTGGTTTTGGTTATTCTTTCGTATCTACCTGCGTACCCATTAACAGCGTACGGCGTAATGTTATTTTAAGAACTGGTGTAAACAATAAAAAAACATCCATTTGCTATCATTTATTGAAAAGTTCCGATGCCTACCTCCGAAGTTCTTCGTCAGACCTTCACCAAATTAAAAATAAGACCAGTCCAGGAAAATACTCTTCCAAACAAAAATGAATCACCTAAATCGGCTGACAATTGTCGAAAATATCGCTGAACAAACAATTTTCATAGGATCTCATCATCAGATCCTAATTTATACTTTTCATCATCAGCTCTGCAACATGATATGGTGATTACCAGGCACAAATAAGTTGTTCAGACATTTCGTTCGCGTTTAAAAACAAATATCTCGACGACACAACCACGAACACAACACTACGCCGCTATAGTGCGGTAATATATACGCGCGATCTGCCTGCTGGTTTCGAAAACGGCTCTACGTTGCTGGCCCCGCTCCCGCGCCGCCGCCGCCCCGCTGCCCGCAAAACTCGAACACCGGCCTAAAATTTTACGGTTTCCCTAGATTTTCATGGGATCCTGTTTATGTATTGTCACCAAGTCAGAATCTGATGATGGGAATGCCCATCATCAGATTCTGACTTGGTGACAATGGGACCAATTGCGAAGTATATCCTTTAGATAAAATAATAATTTTTCAAATCGGTTCATAAATGGTGGATTTATGAGGTAACAAACATCAAAAAAAGAAATCAGCAAGCAATAATTTTTTTAGTCGGTTAAAAAATACATATAGCCTAACATAGAACGTCCTCCTTTTTGAAATCGGTTTATATAAACAAACCTTTCTTTGACTCGAGTGCTGTCGGACGAGTCCTTAAAACCGGCGATCGTTCTCTCAGAACTCGTCCGCCGCCGCGGCGTGACCCACGTCCACTCATCACGACGGCCCTTGGATCACCACCAGTACTTCGCTGTGCTGGTCCAGCTTAAATATTAAAGTAGAAAATCTATTACTTACCTACGTCAAACTTTTTAACCTCTTGTACTTAACAGTTTTCGGTTGAATTTAACAATATATCATATTTAATGTCTTACCAATTTGCACAGTTGGTGCTGATACACCAGCTCTGACAGGTGGAGCTATTGAGGGCTGTCCCCAAGCTGACGGTGGCTGAGGGCGCGGCCCTGGTTGTTGCTGAGCAGGCCTCTGACCAGGTCTACGCGGAGGCGGCCCAGCATTATCCCCCCCTCGACCGGCCCGCCCACGAGAGCGTCTTCTCCCAGGATCAGCCATCTGAAACCAAGCAGGACTTGACAAGAACTGTTTTTATTTTGGTATAACTATACGTTTCAAACGCATCGCAAATAAATATTCTATTCTATTCTATTCTATTCTATTCTAATTATATATGGGTAAAGCTGTTAGAAAGCATGTCTCACTGTTGATCATGAGCACGTTGTTTTCGTACTTTTAATAACGTAAACATTTCGCCTACTTAAATTTCATTCGGATTACTATTACTTTTTCAATTTTTTTTACAAGTTCTTGCGAGCAGCTGACTGATATTCCGCCCTCCACCAATCAGCTGACCACTGTTTTTCAACTCAGTATGATGTGATCTTTCAAAAAAAAAAGGTTTTAGCCAGCGTACTATGACTTTATTTTTTGTTTTTTTTTTTAAGCAAGAAAGAAAGAATAGTTTTTACTTAGCACACGCACGGTACATAAAAATAACAAATAATGGTTAATAAGCCAAAAACTAAGTGTCTGACGCTGGTTTTCTAATGAACCCTAAGAATGAGTGGTGGTTTAATAAACAGATTTAATGAATACTGAGCAATTATATTAGAAATAAAAACAAAGTTAGAATGATATTATAAGAATTTGTAAGAATTTGTATGATAGTGCTTGTGTGTACTCCTGGCCTGCTGAGGTGCATACGGCACAGGGATAAGTGGCATCGAAAATAAAAAAAAAATGTAGAAGATAAAACAATCAACATTCCCGGGATTCGAACATTCGAGATCCCAGATTCTTCCATTCCATCCGCTCCACAATCAACGGCTCGTCACAGCGTGGATAGTGCTGAGCTGGAAAATATAATCATTAGCCGTAAAGACAGTTAGATATGACGGTATATTCCTCTCAATAGCAACTCGGCACATTCTTATTCCGATCCTTGTTTATTATCTTTCTATATTATGCTTGGCAAGTGGTAATTAGTTACCTACTAGGTATATCGGCCTCATCTAGATTAATATGACAAAAAAGTATTGACGTGTAAAAGAGTTACTTGTAACCTATTTGCAAAAATAAATATAATTTATCATCCTCATAATTTATCATTTATACTCATGCAACTATACCACCATTTTTTAACCTCTTCCCACGCGTGCTTAAAATCAGCTAACTCATTATGACTGTTCGACACTCGCCTCAATCCATGAACATAGCAGTAGGTCAAAGTGATTCACAATCAGATTTCCCTGAAACTAGTGGTGATGAAACAGATAGTCGTGACACTCAGCGGAAGAGAAAACGAAGAGAATGCTGCGACATAGTAACTGCACTGAATAATTATCGAGTAGAAATGATTTCTACACTGAAGGCAAATTTACAGCCAGTGCGCGATGATATCTCCTTGATGAAAGACCAAGTCAATGATATAAACAGCTCAACTGCCAAGATGTTAGCTGAACATAACAACATGAAAGATGAAATTTCAGAACTGAAAAAAATAACTACACTGCTGAACTGAAGATAACTAAGCTTGAAACCGAAATAAACGAACTCAAATCTACACCACCAAAATTAGATACACAATAAAACTGCGTTCTTGTCAATGAAACAGTTATCAATGAACTGCAGGATCGGATGAACAGAAGCAAAAATATAATAGCTAATGCAAAGTGCATTGACTTAACATGTCAAAAAAGTCAAAACAATTTGGCTTGGTAAATACACTTCAGAAATAAACCGCCCGCTGAAAATTTGCATTGGATCACCAGGAGAGGCAAATCAAATTATACGGAACAAATCAAAGCTACCTGATAAAATTAAAGTATACTCAGACCAAACCCCTACCCAAAAGGCAATAATGAAAGAGCTCAGCCTTGAACTATCCCTTCGTAAAGTAAATGGTGAAGAGGATCTAATTATTAAATATCTCAAAGGCACTCCAAAGATCATGCAAACTCAACCAAAAAACTAATGCCTTTTAACTCACCGAACATCCCAAATAACTCAGACGGTACAATTCTTACCAAGACCTGCCACAGTTCAAACCAACCTTAACTTTCTGCTACGCAAACGTCAAAAGCACAAAAAAACAAGGAGAATTCGACGAACTGCAACGCATAATATAATCTATCAATTACACTACTCATGTCATAATATTAACCGAGACATGATTCAAATCCTGTGAAGACGCCTATCATTTCCAACTACCCAATTATACCCACTACTATAATGTCAGAGCAGATTTCAGGGGCGGTGGTTTTTTCATATATGTGTGTGTGCACAATACTCTGAATCACAGCAAAGTCGATGAAGTTTACGTCGAAGGCATAAACAACCTATGGACATACCTCGAGAGCATATTACTTTAATAATATGAAGTTTCATTGCGTTTTTGGAGGAAGTCATCAGGACTATCGACTGGGAGAACTTGGGAATCAATGTAGACGGCCAATAACTCAACCACCTCAGTTTTCAAAACCAAGTCATCGGACTTGGTTTTAATTGCTGATAACCCCGAAACATTACAAATAATGCTTCAGGATATTACCATTAAAAGCAAAAAAGTAGGGTTGACAATCAATCAATCGAAAACCAAAGCCATGACGAATAGATGGGAAACTGAAATCTGTTGGCGAGGAAGAAATAGACTTTGTGTCTTCTTACATATACCTGGGACAGCTTATATGTTTTCGAGACCTAATGGGACAAGAAATCGACAGAAGAATCACAAATGGATGGAAACTATATTGGTCTCTAAAGGATATAATGAATAACAGTCACTATACCCTGGAAGACCTCGGCCACAACACAAGTACTGCAGAATAAATTAAGACCTTCCCAAAGAAGCATAGAAAGAAGCATGCGCTATGTAGGGTATGTACGGTATGTA
The DNA here is from genome assembly GCA_950371165.1 of Lacanobia oleracea. Taxonomy (NCBI): domain Eukaryota; kingdom Metazoa; phylum Arthropoda; class Insecta; order Lepidoptera; family Noctuidae; genus Lacanobia; species Lacanobia oleracea. Next base: position 16,004,382 of record OX493394.1, read on the forward strand.
GGGTAGACAAGAAAAGAGCCGCTAACATAAGAAAAGCCACCAGGCTAGAAGACGTGACTTTAAAAACCACTTCTGAAATGGTAGTGGACAGGTCTCATAATTAGAGAGCAAAGGGAGAAATGGGCCAAAAGGATCACTAAGTGGACCCCTAAGGTCAGCACGATAAGAAAGCGAGGAGGACCGCTCAAGAGGTGGTCAGATGACATATGAAGAGCGGCTGGAGCGCTCTGGGTTAGGGTGGCCAGAAAACGAGCAGAATGGAAGGAGCTGGAGGGAGGCCTATGTGTCGGTAGGACACGCTGATGAGATACGGAAATGATTTGTAAATAACTAACAGCAATAAAGAAACATCATAGACAAATCTTGATGTTTCTTTTATTTGTTTGACGCAATACGTAAAAAAATAAATTTTGAGTAAGGGGACACATAATTCCATATGTGTACCAAATTTCAACAGAATCGGTCCAGTGGATCTGGAGAAAACTGGCTGTGATGGACGGAAAGACAGACACCCGATTGATTCTTTTAGGGTCCCGTTTTTTACGGATGTTCGAACCCCTAAAAATATGTTATTTTTTGAGACATAAAATATTATCTCAAAAATAAAAAGGCATCTAAATAGCTGTCGTTTCACCTGCTCCGAATTCGCTTACATATAATTCCCACTGCGGAAAAAGCACTGAATTCACTGAAGTTACGACTATCGTCCTCATGATCTACTATCCTCGAATAACGCCATATCCGCCATCAACACCAATACAATTTCTTAAAATTCAGAAAAGCCAGATTTGATTTTCGAATCCGGATTTGGAAGTCGAGTAAAACTGTGCGGATATCCGGATTTTTCAGATTAGGGATAATCCGGATTGTATTCCCTACTCGAGAGAAACGCATTAAACATAAGAGCTGTCTACAATCCAGGAAACAATATCGCAAAAGAGTTCCTTGAGGTATATTCATCAAAACAAAAATTGTAAACCCACCACGCCAAGATTGGATATGTAGAGAAATAATAGACAAAATTACGAAAAGGGATGAAATCTGGCATCCATTAAAACAAGAGCCAAGTAATGAAGATCTGACGGAAAGTATTAAATTGAACGAAAAATTACAGCTGAAAAAATTAGGAACACTGAGAAGAAATACTACTATGAGGCTTTTATGAAACACACCGCACACTCTAAAAAGATGTGTAACTTAATACATATATTGTCTAAAAATAATATCAGTCACAGTGCACCCTAAACTTCTAACTGAATCTGGACCTTTAACTGATGCCAACAAGGTTTGTGAAACATTTAACCGCTTCTTTTCTACGATTGGTTCCACCCTAGCTAACATCATTCCTACACAACAACAACAACAACACAAAACTATAACAACGCCATATTCTCAACCATATATCAGAGAACTTACAAGCTTCACATCATAAAGCAAACGAAGTATCCAAGATAATCAAGAATATAAATCCAAATTGTAGTGCAGTTATCGATAACCACCAAAGACGCCAAGTGCATAAGTGACTTAATCTTGGTCAAACTGATCGACTGAATTAACATTCATTTTGCCAGTGGAACCTTTCCAGATCCATTAAAGGTAGTCAAAGCTACGTCTATCCACAAATCTGGTCTCAAAACGGATCCTAACAACTACAGAACTATCTCAGTTCTTCTGATTGTATCTAAAATATTTGAAAGGGTCCTTTATACACGCCTTGATGAACATCTCACCTCAATCAATATGGTAATAATATAACATAAACTTCATACATAACATTCCAATGCTCGGCCCTATTGTGATTCTATAGCTGAGCTGACATGATACATCAAGCTCAACAAGACCTAAACTGAAATCATCTGGTTTCAACAAAATCTTCTAACAATCAATGCATCCAAGAAAAGTTACGTTATATTTATAGCCAAAATAAGAAAATACCACCTCTTCCAATTGAAAATCAAATACTCGAACTAAAACAACATGAGAAGTATCTTGGGTTAAGACTAGACAAATCAAACATCTGACCCAAAATTAAATCTTTATTAGGCTCACGACGTAACATCGTACACCGTCTGCCATATAGTGTACGCCAGACAATATACAACTCTCTAGTAAAGCCTGTAACCCGGTGGGTGTGCTATCACACTCCTAACCGTGCTATAGTAAATTAAGAGGGTATATAAATTTAGGGATACAATGCAATCAAACATGTACCATTTAAACAATTACAGTTTATTTCACGGGCTTTCGCTATTGCGAGCGCCGAACAACGCCTCTTCATAACGCAGACAATCTCTTGTCTCTAGTAACCGAACACGTAGTATTGGAAGACTGTTGGCTACCATAGACTCGAAAAACAACCGACTAAACGTTGACTAAATTATGATACTTAATTTGTGAAAGGCTATCGCGAACGTACAAATTGCAACGTCACAAGCCATGCTTACTGTACCTAATCGAAATCTGGGGCAACGCACCTACAACTAAAATATACAAAGATACGAAACTCATGAACATTAAACAACTTCACGCATACTGTACCTGCATACTCATTCAAAAAATACTCAATAAAACCATACATACACAAATCACATTCACCAAAACACATCAATAACATAACCGTAGCAGTCGCAGAAAAGATCACATCGTTCTTCCTCGAATGCGAACCACTCAAGGTAAAAGATCACTTGTTTATGAGGGAGTACAACTTTTCAATAAATTACCAAATGAGATAATGATAAAACTTACTGTTTTGCTGAAAATCACGTTTGTGATCTTTGAACCCGAGTATTTTTTTTCCAGGTATCGGGTCGATGAGAACTTTTAAGATTACATTTATGATAGTGTTTTAAAGAATCCTACTATTTTGAGCTGTGTGCGAATCATTGAAACTTCACCCCTATTTTTTGGTCTAATTTAACCGAACTATAGGTATTAGTCTCACATAATTCGTTCTATGCTTACATAAAGTAGAATCTCATAGGACGAGCGAATATCTTACATACCTTTAAAAAAAACAAATTAAATTTAGACCAATAACAGACAAAAATTATGAAAAACTTAATGGTACTTTGGCCAGTAAATTATGTGTTCAAAGTTTAAATAACATAGAAGACCTAAATATGTTTTACTATATACCGAGACTTTTTCATTACTCAACACTCAATTTAATGATAATTTTCCAATAAAGTCTAAAAGTATTTATGTTGCGAAATATTCAAAACCATTTAAAAATGTATGCAAAATAGCTAAAGCTCTGTTCATTAGCAATAACATAAAATCAGCAGATGACAAAATAAAAACCACCTGCAAAATAATAAACAATGAAACAGGTAGGAAAAAAAGCGTGAAACTGAATTTAAATTAAATACCGCACATAAACTCAGATGCAGAGGTAACTCAGGAATTTGAAAATTTCTTTGCTGATATTCCTCATAAAACTACACAAGCCCTTAACTCGTCACTAGCACAAGGTGTGCCCATCACAGTTCAAGTTTTAACATACGAACCCCCTAGCCATTATAAAGGCTTTTAAAGATCTGAAAATTTAATCAACAGAAGATCTGTATAAGTCTGTAGATGTATTATTGAAACTATTGCTCCCTACTTAGCCCTCATATTTAACTCATGAACAGTAAAGTCGTTCCACTGTTTAAATCAGGTGATAATCAAGAACTCAACATTGCAGGCCGGTGTCAATCCTGCTGGTTCTTAATAAGGTGTTTGAAAAGTTAATGTTTAACCAGATGTTACTAAATTTTAATAAAAAATCCAACTTTCATGAACAAGAGTACGGTTTCACCAAAGGGCGTTGTATAACTGACGCCGGTGTCACCCTAATAAAGAATATCTTTAACGCCTGGGAGGATTCAAAAGACGCCATTGGAATCTTTTGTGACCGTTCGAAAGCGTTCGATTGCGTTAACCATGAGACTTTTGTTGAAACTCGAGCATTACGGGATTAGAAATACATCCCTTGATTTGATTAGATCATATTTGAAAGACAGACAGGTTAAAGTACAGGTAAACGGTGTGAACTCAGTAGGGTCTGAAATGACAATGGGCGTTCTGCAAGGTTCAATATTGGGTCCATTCCTTTTTTTAGTATACATAAACGATTTGCCCCAATTGCTTAAAAATGAACCAAATATGGTGTTATTTTCTGATCATTCATATTTAAGATAGACCGACGGTCATAAAACTTGATGATGTCAATTACTCTATTCATCAGGTTCAAGATTGGTTTACGGCAAACAACTTAGTACTACATAAAAAAAAAAACTGAAAGTATTAAGTTTACTTTACCTAATGTTAAAAGTAACGAATGTGTCATCATATTGAATGGACGAAAACAGGAATTTATTGATCAGACGGTTTTCCTGGCAATCACTTTAGAAGAGAAATTACAATGGGGACCTCACATAACAGCTCTTGCGGCGCGGCTAAGCTCAGCCGCTTATGCTGTTAGATAGATAAGACAATTAAACACCAAAAATAAACCGTAAAATTGATAAAAAAAAATTTTAAATTACTTGGGTCGTGTGGATCCACAGGGACCCACCTGCCTAATAAAGGTATTAGTAACAAATGGATCCGAGGGGATTCAACTGCCAGCGGAGAAGTTAACAGATATAGAAACCGCGCGTTTAGTCTATTTTAGTTACTTTCACATCATTATGTCGTATGGTATTTTGCTGTGGGGTCGGGCTGCAGACATTGAATCCATATTTATTTTACAAAAGCATGCTGTCAGAACCATTTATTATGTCGTCGCCGCCATTCTCTTAGGGAACTCTTTAAAAACATTAGTATTATGATTGTCCATGTATATTATCTACACATGTTGTTGCAAATAAATTGAATTGAATTGAACTTGTCAATTCATTTATGAAAATATTATGTATGTAAGGAAAAATCGACATCACTTTAGCAAAATTAGTGATATACATAATTTTAATACTAGAAATAGAAATAAATTAGATCAACCATTTTTTAGATTATCCAAAAAACTACCATCTTTCATGGGGTACTGTATTAAATATGACAAAAAATTCCTTCTGACACAATAGAATTAAATTAAAGAAAATTTAAAACGTAGTAAAAACACACTTTGTAAACAAGCATAATATTACAATCTAGATGAATATATTGAAGATAAGAATGCTTGGAAACATGCTGGTCCTGCTCCATACGACAATCTAGAGTGTAGTAGACATAGTCAAACTGGTTGATATTTATGTTTTAATAGAGGTATTTACTATACAAGGTGTTGTTTTGCATCCTCGTCGAATTTCAGGAGGTTGTCATAAAAGACATAAATAATCAATTGAAAGTACGGTAGCGGGCAATGACTAATAAGCGCTGCTTTTTTTTGTTGTTGAAATTTAACAGTATTTCAGAATTAAACCCTTAATTCAATACAAAGAAAACAGAATCACCCGACTACGCACCCAGCGACAATGCAGCTGTGTGCGTGAGTGTCGACGTCTTACCTACGAAACGCTAGCGCGCGCGCGACCAAGCAATGACCGGTACATAATTTTACCTAATTTTATTCCGAAAATCACCTACATTACTGTCATAAATATCGCTTGATAATTAACTCAATTTTGAGCATCATTGGAATACGGAAATCTTACTAAAGACAGTAAACTAGTTCGCCAAAGAAAAGTTTACTGACCTGTTATCACATGATTAATAAAATGTTAGTTTTGCTTTATCCTTCAACCTAAAGTTTTCGTAGTGATTTTGTTTTATTTGTGGATTATATTGGTTGATTTGAAATGTTTCTCCCTACTTAACGGGCTTCGGACCGGTAATAATACCTACTTTAGTTAGTGTACCGATCTACTAAGTCTAAAAATGTTTTCTACGTTTGACGGGAATGGGAAGACGTGTTAGTTAAGTGTAAGTACGTGGTGATACTTTCGACTCTTAGGTATTTTTGACGTAGTTAAAAATTTTAAATCAACTTATTTACACTAATAAAATTGATTAAGCTAACAACGTATTTAAAAATGTACAAATAATAAATTGCCTACTTAGTTACCCAGAGGTATTGTTCAAAGTTGCCACCATCGCACTCTTTGCACAATCGAGCACAACGTAGCTGGTTTTTCCTTTAGCTTACGTAAAACTAACACATTCGTTTTTGAAGTGTCGAAAGCACTAATGATCCTTCCACGTAATTCTGTTACACTTGTCACAGGCCAGGCCACAGGTCCTCCGCGACTGATCCAGTGGTCACCAAAACTTTCGGTCAAGTACTCGCGTACTTGCGGAACGGGTGATGCAGTTCACGCTTCAGTAGGCGAAACACTGTGGTGTAGTGCACTCCAAATGTTGACCAGCCTCCCGCATGCTTACCCGTGGCGTGCCGTAGGCTGTCTCCCCTGTTGGCATACAGGCGGACCATCTCTACCAACTCGGCATTTGAATAATTCTCCGTCATCTTGCACACAAAGTGCAACCTACGTCTCAACGATGTACCGAGAAGCGGATTTCGCAAAGCGCACGCGCGCTTCGGCGACATCAAACACACTGTTAGTTCCAGGGCCGCGGGAGCAGGGCTAGGAGCTTGCGCGGGAGAGTACCCGCACCGTGATTGGGGTGGAATTGATTACCTACGATCTTATTGAATGATCGTTTGCGTATGCGTTGTGTATGTATTGTTTGCGTTTGTTTGTGTGTGAAAGCGCGGTTATAGGGCTAGTAACAGACGGGCCGCGTTTAAATATGGCTGTTTCACACTTAGGTACGGATTTCCGTAAATAAGAAAAATAAATAAAAAAATACCTACCCATTTTATTGTTGATTTGGGTCGAGAATCATTAGCATAATTACGACCTTGAATTTGACTAGGATGCACTGATTTTTGGTTGTACGTTGTTTAATAGAAGACAGTTTCACAGAATTTCGTTTCACATACATTTTTTCTCGTAGTGTCATTTCATAGAATATTAATACGCAGAATACTTACTATGAATAAATTTAAATCATAGATTTTTGTTACAAATAAACTTTGTTTCGATATTCATCACATCATAGAATATCAAATCAAATATTCTTAATCCTCATATTGAGTAGTTACTATAAAACTTGTTACCAAGAAAAAAATTATCGAGTGAAAGTTTTAAACTTTAGACTAATTGCATACCTATAAAATTACAACGCGTTCACAAAAACAATGGGGGTAAATTCTAGTCAAGCAAAATTTTTCATTCGGACCCGGTCAACGGAACCCCACGAAGAGGCAATAGTGGCAAATGGCGATGGGAATAAAATACCAAAATATGCAAACAAGCAAACACCATGAATGCAGCAAGCATACAGAAAACATGCAGCAAGCATACAGCAAGCATGCAGCAAGCATACAGCAAACATGCAGCAAGCATACAACAAGCATGCAGCAAGCAAGCAAGCAAACATGCAGCAAGCAAACATGCAGCGTGTAAACGAGCATGCAGAATGCAAGCAAACATGCAACATGCAGGCGAGCAAGCAATATTCAGAATGCAAGCAAGCATGCAGTATGCAGGCGAGCTTGCGACATGAATACAGCAAGCATATAGCAAGCATGCAGCAAGGAAGCAGCAAGCAAGAGGCATGTAAAATGCAGCAAGAATGTGGCATGCAGCAAGCATGCGACATGCAACATGCAGCATGCAGAAAGCATGTGGCATGCAACATGCAGCAAGCATGCGGCATGCAACAAGCAGCAAGCATGCAGCACCTAAACGAACATGCAACATGTAGCAAGCATGGTCTCTGTCACGGCTCCGGCGCTGTGGGGCTTCGGCGAACCCACGCGAACTTATCGTCGCAGATGGTTGTAACGCTCTCCACCGCAGCTTCGGCATACGCGGCTTCGCCGGCCAGCCTCAGCCGCGGTGGCGGGTTTGTTATAACACTTGCTCCTCAGCTCGTGGGCCGCCTCGCTCCTCCACGCCTACGCGGGCTTAAATTACACTCTAGGGGTAGGGTAGACAAGACTACGTGGGGTCGGTTTTACAGTGATTCGTTTCTGTCACTAATTTTTTTAGCACACATGTTGATTTTATAAGATCACATTTTAATTTAGTTTGGTTAAAATGCTATTTTATAGAAATGGCAATATGCGTAGTAAAATTATTCCGAATAAAATTCTGCCATCTTAAAAGTATTTCATGGATGGACATAATATTTTAAAACTATAATATTTAATTATAATTGTATTTACACTGAAATTAAAATTTCCAGGAAAAAATATACCGGACAAACAATATTCGTTAAAAAATAATTATTCTGTTTGATAAGTTTGTTAAATAAAAACATGTGATCATGAAATTCATTGAATTGTGTTTCTGTGAAATAGGTTTCATTCAAGTGAATAATCTTTGAAACATAATATGTGTTTATTATTATATGAAACATTTTCTGCGAAACGAAATTCTATTAAATTTCTGTCGGCGAAACAAGGGTACACCCTGATTTTGTATATTTAATTTTACCAATTTTTTATATTTTTTTGATCCATTGTTGTTACTTTTATAAATCAAAAGTTGCAAAATTTGTACGTATGTGAGTACTATGTCCCCATACTAGCAAACTTATTAATTTTACCTCTGCTGGCACTTGACTGTACCTATTAGTAGCATATAAGTGTTATTTTGGGAGCATCGTCCTCACATATAATCAATTGTTACCGTTCTTCTTCTTAAGAATCTACCTTTTGGGAACGGACGACTAGTAACTATAATATTTTATATTCATTAGACGTTCAAAAGTGCCTTTATTGGTCTCATTGAAATAAATCATTTGACTTTAATTACCAATATTTTGCTTTGGACGGGAGCAAAAAAAAAAATTTACAATTTTCGAGAAAAAAATTGCTTCTTTAATATTCAAAGAGCTGCGGTTAGGCTTAAATTGTTGCTGTATTTATAGAATTAGTGAATGTTAATTGGTCGAAAATGCATAGTTTTTTACTTTTAGAACAAAAAGCGAAAAAAATCCCAAAATTCCGCAGTTTATCGCTTGGTACGCAGCGAGCACAAGTTTTTCGAAGTTGCAAATTTGGATTCAGACTATTATACGAGTAACTGGTCTATACAACATACCAAAAAATCAGAACTACTTCCAGGTTTGCAATTTTATCGTCGATTCCTACTGGGCTGTCAAGAAAAAAAACCGAGTTGAGAATTATTGAAAGGTTCAAACTTAATTTTCTTGATCTATTATAAAATACAAGGAATTTAAATTTATCATATTAAAGCACTTTCAACAGGCGCCACCGTGTTAGAAGAATTTAGATTATATATATAGATATAAGGTGTTAAAAATTAACTGCCAGAATTTCCTCTGTACATACTGAGTATCATCGAATAAACAAATTACAAAAAAAATTGAGTGATGAATATATTTCATATTTTAAAACAATTTTTATTTTCGTTAACTAATAAAAATAACTATATACATTATGAATATACAAAACCAAATACGATCAGGCGTCGAAAAATTCCTCCGCATCGCTGTCATCCGGAAACGAAACAATTTAGAAAAATATTTTTATGTAGTCTATACGCAGGCGCGGCGCTGGTGTAGCGGGAGCCACCTGGCGGCTCCCGCTACAACCTCTCACGGTCCCCGCTGCGCGCGGCGGCCTCTTCGAAGTACAGTGCACATAATCAATTTTGTGCATAGTGAAAATATTGTAATATCTTTGAAACGGATTTTTATATAGGTACATCTTTTTGCGTTATTACTTTTTATTTGTTAGTCTAAACAACTCCTTAAATTTCTTGCAGTTGATTTTTTAACATTTATATTGTGATTTGCAACGCCGTTTTGAATAAAAAAAAAACAGCTGCCAAGGTATTTAACTCTAAGAAAATTTCGTCACATAAGTATTGTAAATAGAAACAAAAAAATAACGATTAATACTAGTAACATGTAAAAATATGTAGTTGTAGCGAATATTTTACCTAGGCACGTTCGTCCGAGAACATCATTAAGTATAAGTTAACTTACCACAGTTAATTCGCTGTGTCGCCTGTAGTCAACCACACTATTAAAATAATAAATCAACACCCAGCCGATGTATTCGCCGACGGAAATGAACGGTGGCGGATCGATCGGCCGCTTGGGGTTGCCAAGTAGTTAAATAAATAGTGGACCATAGATAAAAAATATTTTTAATATGTCTAAATAGAACTTAAAAACATAAAACGCGAGTACACTACACGCAAACGTACCGTGTTAATGTGCTCACCGAACGTTAGGTTCCGGTTAAGGATCATACGGTGATATTTGGCTCGCTTCTTCCAAGGGATTGGCATACCAAACATGGTAATCGGACTGGAGGCCTGAGGGAGTCTAGCCCGCGGCTTGTGGAACAAAACCGCCTGACTTTTCTCAAGATCTACTTCAAACCTCCATTTCCCGAACCATTCGCCAAGGGCGGTGGCGGACTTTTGGAGGTTTTAGTGCCCTTGCCAGAGTAGTAGATGGGCGTGTCATCGGCAAATAAAGTTAGTAAGCTCACCGAGTCCAAGTCACAGTTGTGACTTGGAGTCAGTGAGGATATCGCTATTGAATAACGTGAGGATTAAGGGAGAGAGCACACCGCCTTGCGGTACGCCGGCGCGGATGGAGCGGGGGTAGAAAGTGCACCTTCGATGCGATACCGAAAGGTGCGGTTAGACAAATAGTTTCATAAGATGAGCTCATGAGCACAAAAAGATCTGCCACACCAAGTTGATATAACTTGTATGTCGGACCGTAGTGCCAGACTTTTTCGAAAGCTTTCGCTAGGTCGAAGAAAAGAGCTCCCGTCATCTGGCCTCGTTGAAAGCGGCCGTTGATGTGCTCAACGATGCGGCAAACCTGTTGGACGCATGAGTGGCTGGCTCAAAAACCAACCTACTTGTTGGGAATCGAGGCTCTTGCTTCAGCGTTATCTTTGAGACGCTAATAAATAAGCCTCTAGTAGATTTTGCCGAGAGCATTGAACAAACTGATGGGGTTGGGTGCGTACCATTTGCCATAATAACAAAAGTTCTAACGATCACATGACCTAATTTCATTTAATATAATTTTGTTTTAGTATATGTTTTTTTGTTCCTTCATATTCACCTCATATATACCTGGGTCAGATCCCCTTTATGGTTGGTGAATCATTTAGGTTAGATGAGGTTATAACAGTATGATTTTTTCTGATATTTACTTATTCACTACAAAATTTGGGCAGAAAATTAGTAAATATGAAAATTAGGTCAAATAAAAATTAGGTCAACTGAACTTTATATAAAATGAGCAATATACCTACTAATTGAAAATTATATGAGATGAACGTTATACTAAATGATATTAGAGCAAAAGAAGTTTATATGAAATGTAATATTAGATCACATGAAATTAGGTTATTTGTTTTTATATCATGTGAACGTTATTTCAAGTGATAATATACCTACTTGGACTTTTTTTTTACTATTTATAGGCACGCGCTTGACCACCATCTCACCGGATGGTAAGCGATGATGTGGTCAAAGATGGAGCACGCTTGCCTAGAAGTAACCTATTCACTCTTGACTTAAAAACTCCCAGGTTATAGCTATCGGGAAACACTGACTCCGGCAGGGAATTCCACTCCTTAGCTGTACGCATTATGCCATGTACCGGTGGCGCATCGCCGTTCGTCTTGTGGTGATGGAACGGGCTTGGCGGAATTAAATTATGCGTGTTTAAATTATTTTTACAGTGTTATTAATTCTATTATAGATGACTGCGTTCCCAGTAAAAAGCGAAGTCGTGTAAACTCAAGGTACATTTACCCTGAGTGGTACACCAAGTGAAATAATTCGCGACATAAAATTAAAGGCGTTTCTGCATAAACAGGACAAGGCAAGCAGATCAAAAGGGGATTACGAAGCATTTGCTAGGTGTAGAATGCGCATTAAAGAGTTCATCGCACATTAACAATATCGTGATCGTGTTCAGAGTCAAATGCTGAGTGACCCTAAATCTTTTCTAATCCTTTCCAAATCCAAGAGGTGTAGGAGGACTCCGCAGGAGATTTTAAAAGACGGGTAGGTATTGTCTGGTCAGCGGTGTGCTGAAGAGTTTGCAGAGTATTTTTACTCGATTTATAAGGCAGAGCCTTATGATGTGGACGCGGCGGTAGCTAAAGCAGGTAGTAGAAACGGAGCGGCGCGAGTACACTTGGACCAATTAACGCTGGTAGACGTATGTCGTGCGCTTCAAGACCTGAAGCTGAAGCATTCCGCCTTATATCTTTAAGGATTGTCGGTCAGTGCTAGCGAAGCCACTGCTTCACATTTATAACAAGTGTCTACAAGCTGCCGTGTTCCTGGAGAGGTGTAAAGTGACTCGGGTTGTTCCGGTTCCGAAGAGGGCGTCAGCAGAATCTGTGGATGGTTTTAAGCCAGTTGCAGTGTTGTCGACTGCGGCAAAAGTACTGGAAACTGCTATTTACAAGAGCATTTATCACCAGGTGAGCGCTCAGCTTTCGGATGCTCAGCATGGGTTTCGACCAGGGAGAAGTACCACCAGTAATCTTCTCTGTCATATGGCTCATCTGACACCAACGGTGGATAGTTGGGGGCAAACAAATGCTGCTTACTTTGACTTCCAAAAAGCATTCGACTTTGTCGATAATGACATTTTGCTTACGAAGTTAGCTGGTGTTGGTTTCACTCCACATTCACTACAGTTTTTTGCCAGCTATTTAAGGGATAGGCGACAATATGTGGAATATGCGGGGCACGTGTCAGATTCATATTTTACGAGATCAGGAGTGAGTCAGGGTAGTAATCTTGGACCTTTGGGGTTTTTCCTTGTGGTAAAAGTCGTCCAAGATGCTAACTGTTTGTTGTTTGCCGACGACCGGGACATTGACAGGGTCGTGAGCTGGAGCAAAGACAATCTCCTGCAGTTTAATAGCTTAATAGCTCAAAGTGTGTGACAATCACTTTTTCTCGTGCACAAAATCCCATCGTAGGTAGTTACCATATCGACCCCGGGTGTCAACACTGCGAGGATCGCCTGGAGGATACGGTGGAGCATACGGTTGAGGTCTGCCCTGCTTGGGCGGGGCACCGCCGTGTCCTCGCCGAGGCGATCGGCGGCGGCGATCTCTCGCGTCCGGCCCTGGTTCAAGCTATGGTCCGAAGCGAGGACACATGGGAAGCGGTCACCTCCTTCTGCGAAGCAGTAATGCTAGCAAAGGAGGAAGCCGAACGTGTGAGAGAAAGGGAAACCTCACGCCCCAGCCGCCGCAACAGAAGAAGACGCCCCGGGCGTCGGGAGTCGCAGGACGATTTTCGGCCACCCTAAGCGCGAGCCTGCGGACGGCGAGCATTGGGTGGCTCGCCGTCTGATCAGAACCAGGCCCGGGTGGACGGCGCGCTGTGTTTCACGCGTGCCTCAAAGAGCTGTCAGCAAAAAAGACGGGGCCCGCTAGGGCCAGTGCCTGCTGGAGCTGCGGACTTCGTTCGAAAGAGGCACCGTACCCTGGAACGCAAAGGGCACTGAGAGAAATGCGGATGGGTTTTAGTCAGTAAGAGTCTGACACTCCCTTCTGCTTCACCCATAGCGGGAGGAGTCATTTGATGATTTCCCATCCTTAAAAAAAAAAAAAAACCATATCGACGGGTTGCCTATGGTACGGGTCACAGAACGAGGCTCGAGGTCACCAAACATCTTATCCCATTACTCGTTACGCAGCTCTTGATGCGTTTATTTAATTTACCCTGTAAGTAGCGCATGAAAGCCTTGTTGTTGGCACAGAGATAGGCGCTGTATGCACGGACGGCCGCGTTCTTCTCAGCCAAGAGCGCACGCACATCGTCCGGGAGTTTCCAGAGATGATCATTCATCACCGGAGGATCCCTTGAATATTCGTTCAGAACAGATTGTACTGTTAGTCACGTTATACTTTTGTTAAAGCTAAATCATCTAGGTGTCTCGGTATCCGCTTTTGAAATATTAAAATCATACAAAAGAAAAAAAAAAAAAACCTTAGTAAAAGATATGAAATTGTGAAAACCGGTGAAGCCCAAAGTAGACCTCGACAAATCACCAACGGAGTGCCCCAGGGCTCAATCCTCGGTCCATTATTATTTCTAATTTATATGAATAACATCTATGAAATCGGTACGCTGACGACACAAATTTCAGGAGGTTGTCATAAAAGACATAAATAATCAATTGAAAGTACGGCAGCGGGCAATGACTAATAAGCGCTGCTTTTTTTTGTTGTTGAAATTCAACAGTATTTCAGAATTAAACCCTTTATTCAAAACAAAGAAAACAGAATCACCCGACTACGCACCCAGCGACAATGCAGCTGTGTGCGTGAGTGTCGACGTCTTACCTACGAAACGCTAGCGCGCGCGCGACCGAGCAATGACCGGTACATAATTTTACCTAATTTTATTTCGAAAATCACCTTCATAATTGTCATAAATTTCGCTTGATAGTTAACTAATTTTATCGCATCATTGGAATACGGAAATCTAACTAAAGACAGTAATACTAGTTCGCCAAAGAAAAGTTCACTGACCTGTTATCAGATGATTAATAAAATGTTAGTTTTGCTTTATCCTTCAACCTAAAGTTTTCGTAGTGATTTTGTTTTATTTGTGGATTAAATTGGTTGATTTGAAGTTCCTTCCTACTTAACGGGCTTCGGACCGGCAATAATACCTACCTTAGTTGGTGTACCGATCTACTAAGTCTAAAAATGTTTTCTACGTTTGACGGGAATGGGAAGACGTGTTAGTTAAGTGTAAGTACGTGGTGATACTTTCGACTCGTAGGTATTTTTGACGTAGTTAAAAATTTTAAATCAACTTATTTACGCTAATAAAATTGATTAAGCTATCTACGTATTTAAAAAATGTGCAAATAAATAAATTACCTACTTAGTTACCCGGAGGTATTGTTCAAAGTTGCCACCATCACACTCTTTGCACAATCGAGCACGATGCAGCTGTTTTCCTTCAGCTTGCGTTACACTAACACATTCGTCTTTAAAGTGTCGAAAGCACTAATGATCTTTGCACGTAATTCTGTTACATTTGTCACAGACCAGGCCACAGGTCTTCCGCGACCGATCCAGTGGTCACCAAAACATTCGGTCAAGTACTCGCGTACTTGCGGAACGGGTGCTGCAGTTCATGCTTCAGTAGGCAAAACATTGTGATGCACTCCAAAGTGTTGACCAGCCTCCCGCGTGCTTGCCCGTGGGTCTCGTTGGAAGTATTCCAGGATGTCTTCCTGCAAGGTGACAGGCAGGCCTACGCTGCCGCGAGTTTGAACATGCCGGGGAACGTCAAACTGCCGATGATCCCGCAGTCTCTGCGTAGCAGCCACCATGATGCTCTTTGATGGGGTTCCCGATCGGGGGTGTATGTATTGTTTGCGTTTGTTTGTGTGTGAAAGCGCGGTTATAGGGCTAGTAACAGACGGGCCGCGTTTAAATACGGCTGTTTCAAATTTTCGTAAATAAGAAAAAAAAAATACCTACCCATTTTATTGTTGATTTGGGTCGAGAATCATTAGCATAATTACGTCCTTGAATTTGGATGCAAATTAACATCTTGTATATTTATTTGTTACTGTGCTATGTATTTGTTTTAACTTACATATACCTAGGTCAAATGCTAAAAAGAGTTCATTAGGAAAAATATCATGGACTTATACAACTAACGTGGAAACCACATATAGAGAGTATAAAAAACAAGCTCATATCTCTAAGAGGTGCACTCTGTGGTATAGTGCGATATCTTCCTAGACATGTGCGTTATACTATATATAACTCCATGGTTAAGTCTCACTTGGACTGCTTGATTGAAGTTTGGGGAACTGCTGCCTAAACAAAAATAAAAACTCCTAATTGCTCAAAATAAAATAATCAAAACACTATTTAGAAATAACTATTTAACTACATAAAAGAGAATTACCCAATAGAAATCCTGAACAAGCGTAGAGAACTACAGAAACAACTGGAGATAGAAAAAGAAAAGGAAAACAATGCTTTTATTATAGGCGCAAGATGCCATAGGAATGTTTTGTGACCTCTCCAAGGCATTTGATTGTGTTAATCACGAAACCATGCTCCTTAAATTAGAAAATTACGGACTAGGTAAACTTGCACTCAGTTTTGTGAGGTCTTATTTAAATAACAGACAGCAGCAAGTTCAGATAAATGGTGTCAATTCACGGAGTCTGAATGTTAAAATGGGGGTACCACAAAGCTCAATATTGTGTCCGTTCCTCTTTCTAGTATACATTAATGATCTTCGCCATCTTATAAAAAATCGACCTGAAATGGTGTTATTTGCTGACGGTACGTCCTTAATTTTTAAGATAGATAGGCGTGCTACAAGTCTTGACAATGCAAATAACGCCCTTCAGCAGGTCCAAAATTGGTTTACTGCTAATAATTTAGTTTTAAATGGTAAAAAAACTAAGTGTATAAGATTTGCTTTACCGAATGTTATAAGTAATAATTGCGACATAGTATTGAACCAAGTAAACAAGAAAAACTTGAATTCGTCGAAGACACAGTTTTCTTGGGGATCACGCTTGACTTAAGGCTACAATGGGGTTCTCTTGCGGGATGGCTGAGTTCAGCAGGGACAGCATATTGTCAGAAAAATCCGTCAATTTACTGATATATGTAGATACGGCGAGGCTGATCTATTTTAGTTATTTTCATAGTATTATGTCTTACGGTATCTTATCATGGGGACGTGCTGCAGACATCGAGTCTGTTTATTCCAGCTGCTGATCATGACGGTACCTTGTCAATACATATATGAAAATATTATGTATGTTCGGAAAAATCTTCATCTTTTTGGCAAAATTAGTGATAGGCATGGTTTTAATTAATACTAGAAATCGGAACAAAATAGATCAACCCCGATTCAGATTAGCTAAAGTACACACTTCCTTTATGGTACTGTGTAAAATTTTATAATAAAACTAGTTTTTGCTCGCGACCTCGCACGCGCATAATACCGTTTTTTCCTGTTACTGTAGGAATTTCGGGAAATTCATTCTTAGTGCTCGCCTTCACTCTCCAAGGAACCTACATGCCAAATTTCAGCTTTCTAAGACCAGTAGTTTCGGCGGTGCGTTGTCGGGCAATCACTCAGTAACGGATAAATCCTCTCTTAGTGCTTCTTATGGCGTATTTTATATTTTAGGATTACAGTTTTACCGGTTTCATAGAATCTATTTATTGTGTAAGAATTATCGATTTTTTAAAGAAATATTTAGTACGTACTGAATGAGGAGATTGATTGAATGAGGTGCTCGTAGCAATAACAGTCGCACGGGTCGATCAACCCGTCATCATCATCTTCCTGCCCTTATCGCATGTTACTTGGGGTCGGCGCAACACGTATTTTTGCTTCCATTCTGTCCTATCGACCATCACGCTATCACTCACTCCCATCTCTTTCATATCGCTCCTCACAGTCACAATCCGTCCATCTTTTCTTTGGCCTGCCTCTCCCTCTCCATCCATCCACATATAAATTCGAGTGTCGATCGACCCGTATGCATGTTAAAATGGTCACCCACCCTCAGACCGACCTCGACAAGTGTTGCTTACTTGCTTAACCTTGAAGATCGACCCGTGTGACTGGTATTTTCCAAGGCACGCCTGGAAATTGGACTCCATATATATATCCATAGACCAACCTCGGCAAGCGTAGCTTAATCTTGATCGACCCGTGGGCTGACTTATCGTCTAACAATGTATAGAATAAAATATAATTAAATAGAAAGCAAATTTAATCGTCATGTTGATCCTCATGGGCTGAGGTCATATTCCTCGGAGAATCATAACACCACTATTCAGAAAAACGCGTCATCAATATATCACCATCTATCGACAATGTAGTTGAACGGTCAAAAATGAGTTTGAACTTAGATAGAAGCCCACATGTTACGATAAATAATGATAATTATATAACATGTTCACTTTTCTTTTGCTTCATAATATTAAGAGTTTAACAAATAACTCAACAATATGTTTTGGTGTTCACATATTCGTTACTACTATTATTCTCAATAGATGGCATTGCACGTATCTGGCTGGAGTCTCAATGAAAACTACCTATTTTAGTACTCGATCAAGTTTCTTCCTAAACTTAAAAATTCAATAGCTCTCATGTCGTACTTGACGACGTCCAGCCAGCGCTTGCGAGGGCGACCACGGGACCTAGCCCCAAGGACAGCCATATTAATGCATCTCCGCCCAACCAGCAAAAACTAGGCTTACAATAATCTCAAGACTACTGTTTTTTTGCTCTTACATCACTCCTATATAATTATATAAGCCTGGGTTTGGGCACCGATTATAAGCATAATATTTAGTTTAATATCGTTCTAATATCAGTCTAATTGAATGCTGTAAGCACTTACTGAAATCTAGCTAAAATTAATTTAAGCCGACTTAGGCTAATATTGCTTTTACGTAAGTATCTTGTAAGCCTGCCTAAGCTTATATTGGTCTAAGGTTAGAATATTTTGAGAATTTTACGTCAGATTCAAAGAAAGAAAGATTAAAAGTTCGTGTGAGTGTTGGTTTGAAATTAAATGAAAACATATTAAAGCTTCGTGAAGTTTAATGTTTATACTAAAGTGTTTACATTTTAATTTATAAGTAAAAGTAGTTTTACGGTAAGTAATCGTATTGGAATTTATTATTTACTGTTAATTAGACCTCGTTTTACGCTTCAAAATTCATGCGCCTTGTTAAATAAGGTATTTTCTGTTCTCGTTTAATTATTTTATTTGTTAATTTGTATTGATAGTGTCGCCATTAGTATAGCTGCATTTTACAAGAGCACTATAAGACTTATGTAAGATTGTTTACTCTAATTTTAGCATTCGGTATATTAGAGATAACTCCATATTGGAATACATTTGGGTTCCTCGCAATTTTACATAAAACTTTAAATCGACAGAGAGAAAAAAAAATGGGAAGTGGGATCGCCGGAGCCCCGCAGCGCCGGAGCCGTGACAGAAACCATGCCTGCTGCATGTTGCATGCTTGCCTGCATACTGTGCTGCTTGCTTGCATTCTGCATGTTGCCTGCTCGTTTGCGTGCTGCATGCTTGCTTGCTTGCATGCCGCATGCTTGCTGCATGTTGCATGCCGCATGCTTGCTGCATGCTGCATGTTGCATGCTACATAATTGCTGCATGCTTGCTGCATTCCTGGTACATGCTCGCCTGCATACTGCATGCTTGCTTGCATTATGCATGTTGCATGCTCATTTATGTGCTGTATGCTTGCTTACTTACATGCTGCATGTCGTTTGCTTGCTGTATGCTTCCTGCATGCTAGCTGTATGCTTTCTGCATTAATGGTTATGCTTGTTTGTATAGTTTTGCCTTTTATTCCCATCGCCATTTGCCACCATTGCCGCTTCGCGGAGTTCCGTCGAGCGGGCCCGAATGAAAAGTTTTGCTTGAGTACAATTTACCCGCATTTTTTTTGTGACTGCGATGTTGTAATTTTATAGGAGAGTATGCATTTTGTCAAACGTTTACGAAACTGTCAGTTGATAAAATGTTTTTCTTGGTAACAAGTTTTATGTTAACTACTCATTATGCGGATAAAGAATATTTGATTTGTAATTCTATGATATCATAAATATCGAAACAAAGTTTATTTGTAACAAAAATCTATGATTAAAATTTATTCAAAGTAAGTATTCTGCGTATTGATTATTCTATGAAATGATAATACGAGAAAAGAACAATGGGTAATTTTGTATGGAACCCGTACCCACTTTGTAGCATTTTAGACTAGGTATAATTTAGAAGAGGCCTAATTGAGTAACTCGAAAATAAGTGAACGAATGAATGAATGAAAGACCGAAGTTATGATAACTTCTTTGTGACATTTTTAATTGCCAATAATCGCACTTTTTCTGCTTTTTGGACTAAATAAGTAGGTAACCAGTCATTTTTTCTGTCTTCAGAGAGCGATATAGCTTCCTACCGTTGGTTTTTGGTACAGAAAAAATATTAAATAAGAACTATCAATCTTAAATAGCACAGTTTTATTAAATTGTATTGTTACTTTTAATGATTATATCATCCCAGGCACTTGCCGGACCTACGAAGTTATCTAGGTGCCTGCCAACACCTAAGTACCATATTATGCTAATAGTATGGGCACAAGCACCTAGAGTTCTCATACCCGTCATGCAAGAGCAATAATACGCTTCGATGGCTTCTCTGCCCTGGACATTAACCTTGATTAAAATATATGTGTAATATATTTTATTCGACACGTGCCTCGATAATATGCGGCCTCTAATTAACGAGCAGTTTTCGGTTACTAGCCCATGCTGCGACATACTAGGGCTACGGCTCGAAGATACCTCAATATTATATATACCATCTCCACCTCGCAAATGCTCGGCAACATATGATCTAGCGAGCTTTAAATGGTATGTACCCAAACTGAGTAGAATGACGTCTTCTTCTGTCAATTGTGGAAATGGTATTGACGTAGCCGTCATTGTTGTGAACACCGCCCGCTGTCTGTTCATATGTTCTGCGACTACATAATTGCCCAGTCTGTTGGGTTCACTTCTTCTTTGCGCTATTATATTGATAAAAGCGTGGG
Organism: Lacanobia oleracea; assembly: GCA_950371165.1. Lineage (NCBI taxonomy): Eukaryota > Metazoa > Arthropoda > Insecta > Lepidoptera > Noctuidae > Lacanobia > Lacanobia oleracea. The sequence continues at coordinate 16,025,035 of OX493394.1, forward strand.
CATGCTCATTATCTGTCAGACGCTGCCTAAATGCATTTATAAGGGCTCCCGCAATACGGAAGTCTTCAAATAAGTGAGGGAGTGTTTTATTGATAACTGTATGCCTAAATATTTTGTAGTCCACCACTTCAATGACCCAACGCACTATGGTGTTTTCTCGATATTTATTGGCTTGAATATCTGTAAGCTGTGTGGCATGCCTATCTTTACTTGGTGGCACGTGGGCAACATAGCCAGCACTTTCTATGTCTGGTATAGAGTCTCTAAAACCTCGATCTAATATAAAAACGTCATCTGTTTGTAACGTTATATGCACTGGGGACGTTTGATCATTCATAATCTCAGTCATGATTTGGGCATCAGTCTTTGTTGCAGCGTATGGTCCACATATATCTATAATATAGCCATCTGGGCAAGTAATCACAAAGGGTTTTAACAAGTTTTTATACTTGTGTAAGCTGTAAGACTTTTATTGAAATAAAAAGTTTTTACTTTTCTGTACGTATATATACGAACCATCACAAATAGCTATAGCCACTGGGTTTATAGGGTTGGAATATATTGATGATGGTACTGCAAAGCTGTGAGCTATAATTTCATCCCGACTTATATGATTGAAACCCAAATGGCGAACAATAAAGTCTTGGGTCAAGCAGTTTCTAGCAGTTTTAAGCAAAATACCGATCGTTTTACGAGATACACCTATTTGGAAGACAATCCAGGCTTCACAGAGTATGTGATGGCACGGATTAACATAAATGAGGTTAGTATAACAATAGCTTTTGATCATCGAGTACACGGTGTCTTTTTGTTCACTCTTTATTAAGTTATTCTGTTGTCAGTTATTATTATTAAGTTTCGGTCACGTATTACTGATCTTGTACATGTAACACACTGTATACGGCGTTCACCTTCCTTTTTTTTCAAGCAGATGAGTAATAATAATAATTCAATCGTTAAGTGATACACTGAAGTCCGTTGTGAAAGCCGAGGTTGTAAATAAAAGTAAGAATAAAATAAACTAAGATATGCGCGCGCGCTCAAAATCAGTTCCTAACAGGTACTAACTACTGACGACACACCGACGCTAGCACAAAATAGTTCGAACTACCCACCTAATGGATAAAATCAAAAAAAATTGAACGTGCGTGGGTTGATTTTACTAAGGACCTACATAAGTTACAAAGTTGCTCCCATACAAAAAATATCTACGTTTTCAAAGACCTTTCGAAT